>JAGWCC010000017.1:0-2400000 GCA_022651775.1 Drusus annulatus
ATATTGAATCATTGTATAACAAGTCCAGAGGGGTAGGAACTCCAAGTATCGCCATGGCTTTTAGCCGTGTTTGGTATAATAATAGCCAGGTAATTTTATTTAAACAATAGCCAGGTAATTATTATTATTAATTTAAAAAACAAAAACAATTTAAAAAAAATTTAAAATAAACAATTAAAAAAAATTAAAAATAAAATAAAAATAAAACTGAGAGTTTGATAATGCCCTCAGAAGGCGAAACAGCTGTCACGCGTAAAAAATAATTACATCGCAGAGCTTTTAACTAAAAAATATTTTTTTTAATTAAAAATAATAATAATTATTGTTTAAATAAAATTTAAAAACCTAAAAATTTAAAATGGAGTTCTACAAAATAAACTTTAAAACCATAAATAATAGCCAGGTACTTCCCAACCTTCCTCTATCCAATCTCCTTCCCTTTGCGCACTACCTTCAGCCTCACAACACATCGCAATTGGGGATACCATAGTCTCACTGGCTCCAGACGTTTGGGAGCAGTTGGGACTCTTGTGCGGTATTAACTATTAAAAAAACAAAAGCAAACCTTACACTTTGCGTGGACCATCCTACTCTGCAAAGCCATTCGTCTGTAACGGTGGCCTCATAATAGTAACCTCGTTCCTCCATGCCACTCTTCAATTCCTCGAGATCGTCATCTCTGTACATCATTCCTTTCAAGGCATGATACCGGATACCGCCAACAATTCAAACATATGGGCAGCTGTCATTTAGAAACAATAGACAAGAAACTAGTAATAGACAATTCATCAACACACACATAGAAGAAAGAAAGAAGTAGTTTTTCTACACGGTATAATTTTTGCTATATAATAAAGGAGGAGTGTGTTATGTGGTAGGGAGAGCTGTCCCGAATAAAACTATTAAGAAAAAAACGTGACTATTATTTGGTACATTTATCGCTAGCAACCCCCCCGACGAGGAATTCTGCGATTGATCTGTTACTTCGATTGAACTGTTCACCGTGGAAGGTTCATTTTGAAGACTAGCAATTCGTGAAGTATTCACAAATCTGTGAAGCTTTTCCCATCGCTAGACGTCAGGAATATATTTTGGTTTTGGTATTGCTAGGCGTAGAAATACAGTAAACACACAGATTTCCTTCACTGTATCGTACCTACTTAATTAAATAAAACTAGTGATGGGCATAATTGGAATATTTTGATAATCAGAATATCCGGGTTAGGAACATGGTAATGATCGGATGGTGTTCAATGACGTTACAAATATATTCGTAATGTCATTGATGGTGTTTCGACTAATTGCCCGGATGGTTGGTATCTGAACGGGGAATATTCTTCTTCTGAACTGGAACCGGTTCCTGCCTTAAAAATATCGGTAAGTAACAAGACGTACACTCCGTTTCACTACACAAGCATTTGCTTAAAGAGAATCTTTGTATTAAATAATTATGTATAGTATTAAAATTTCATTAAATTAGTAAAAACTTTAAAAACGAGTGTTGTTGCCATCCATTTTTTTTATTTTTTATTCTGCATTCAGGCCTAGCCCTGAGCCAAACGGCGCCTGGCGCAGGTAAAAAAATTGACTCCATTGTCAAAACCTAAGCACAATTTTTTTTATTATTTTTATTTATGTCTTCGTTTAAAATTCTATGGGACATAAAAAAGTGAACTTTCGGAATTCTGTCAATTATGACGAACTTAAGACGATTATATAAAAAATTCTCTAAAAGCAACATTTCAAAATGCGAGCCTTAGGGCCGAAAATTAGATACCGTTTTCTCAGGCTCTATGGAACTGAAAAAAGCGGACTTTCGTAATTCTGTTAAAAATTATGAACTAAAGTCCATGAAGCAAAATCACAGATTATCATAAAATTTTCAACGGCGTCCAGTCGAATTGAATGAATAGGACACGCTTTAAGTGCGCTTTAAATATTCAAGAAGAACCATCGTAAACACTTGTTGTTATTTTTAAGTAGTGACAATAAGTAGGCGTAAACAAGACAAAGGGCTCTTTCTTAATGACGTATTGCAAGTCCAATGCCACTAAAGCCCATACCTACACACAATACACACAACGAAGCATGTGTTGTTTGCCTCATCTCTAGTTATACCGGAGACCGGCATGGGACCGGTTATTAATCCACATAAATTTGAGACCGGTTTTTTGTACCAGGAAGAGATTATCGGTAAGCTATATTTTTCCTGAAAAATAAAAACCGCTTCCTCTACATATTAAAAGAATCAGAATCAGGTTGACCATTCCAACCACTTGCTCCCTGATATTTGCATTTTGAGCCTCGGTCAATCTGATCAATAACATCTTTACGATATTTTCGTTTAGTAAAAATAGGAATCGATTCGAAAAATAACCAGGTCCTCGGAAAAATAATATCGGCGGTAACAGTGACCGCCGTGTCACCGGGAAAAAGTAGCCAGGAGGAGAATATTGACCAGCTCTAATCATCTAGTTCTATCTAGAGATGGTTGATTTTTTTGTTTCATGACAAAAAAACGCAACCGCATCTTTCCGGCGATGGATAACCGGTTCCTCCGATAAATAATATCGACGGTTCCACCGGGTTGGAACCGATTCCTTTTAACTGGGACAGAAATATCAACCATCTCTAATCTCTAGTAAGGATGGTTGATATCTGAAATGGGATGACACTACGGTTCCAGTTACCGGAGACCAACGAGGAACCAGTTATTTATCTATTTGGAACCAATTCCAAGTGGTGGGAACGTTCATTGGTAAAAGGTAGCTGGAAGAATAACGAACATCTCTACTGGCGTCCATCATAAGCTCACAGTGCCACAAAATGTGTTCGGTCGATTGACTACTGTCACAACAAACATAGTTTGGGTGAGGAGATAGAGAAAAAGACTATGCAGCCTTCCCCTGAAATTTGATTGAATAAAAGCTTTTTATATTCTGCCTTTAACTGATGAGAAGAAGGAAAAAGTCCTTCTGCTCTTTGACCTATCCCATCGCAGTTGCCATTCTTGCAATTTTAACAATACTTATTTTAATAATATTGAAAATATGCACCCCTAGATAGAGGTGATAAAAGATTAAAACTGCTTTACTTCTGCGTTTAGATATTTTTTGTTAAAACTTACCTAACTAATTGTACAAGTTCCCTTCTTCTTTAAATAACTTTTGAAATGTTAAAAAGTAGTTAAAGATAAATTCATAAATAAATACTTACACCTTTTAACCTAATGGTGAGGCTTGAATCCCGAAAACTTTTAAAAGAAAAAAAGCCCTCACTATTTATTGTTGATTCTTCTTGACTGTTCAGCTAGGACCTACCTTTCGAAGACACTGCATTTTTTCAGCTTGCCTTTTTTCACCGCATTATTAAAAGAAACTACCTCACACTTTTCAAATATATATTTTTTAAAACGACTTATGCAATACGCAGTTTTCGATTTAAATGAAAATGTTTAATTTTATTGTTTTAAAGTTTATTTAAAACTTTGAAAATGCCTTTGGAAGGCAAAACAACTGAGACGCATTAAAATAATTACATATAAAAAATCGTTTTTAAATTTAAATAACAATTATTAGTATAAAAAAAAAACTTAATGATAACACTTGTGAGAGAAAAATAATTCACAGTACTTTAAAATAGTGGACGTTCATTATAATTGAATGAAAAAATATATAATAACGCCATTTCGGCAAATAATATTTTTTTCCGATTGTACACTTTGGATACCAATCGAAATTGTATTAAAACACTATAATAATCATTTTTCACATTTAAATGAAAATACTTTAAAACGTGACTTCTCATTTTGTGAAAGTTTTCCGATAGCGCACTTCGGATGCTAGCCAACATTGCATTAAAATATTGCAATAATTCTTTGATCAACTTTAAAACGAAAAGTAAATTTTAGGCACGCGACATTGCGACCGGTGTATTCAATGAAACTTTGTAAACTAATCGTGGGTAACTGGGTAGGCCGGACTCGCTGCAAGCTTCGTGGTAAACAGTTGACGCATGCGTAGAAAATAAAAAAAGACTGACATCTATTGTTTTGAAATGCATTTTTTTGCCCCGATTGAGAATGAGATTATAGAATTAAAATAAAGTGTTTTTTACTGTCTGAAATTTTCAGACAGTATTACTAACACGTCAAAATTTAAGGATGATTGATAGCTGAGAGCAGCGAGGAACCTATTTCTGGTGGCGGGAAGATTCATCCGTAGGATGAAAAAAATGACCGGTTATAATGAATATTTTTATTTTATGTGAGGAAGTTTTCAAAGTCATTCTCGTGAAAAAGAACCGGAAACGGTTTCGTTTCTTCACGATATTTCAACGGGAAACCACCGGTTACTCTGAAATATTTGCAAAAAAAAAACATAAAAATAGGAACTGATTCCAAAAATAATCTGCTACTCAGAAAAAAAATATCGTCGGTTCCAGTGACCGACAAGTCACCGGGACAGGAATATCGAACTTCTCTAAACTCTAGTTCTATAGTTCTATCTAGCGATGGGAAAAGCTTCACAGATTTGTGAATGCTTCACGAATTGATACTACTTCAAAATGAACCTTTCACGATGAACCCTTCAATTGAAGTAACATATTAATCACAGCATTTCTCGTCGGGGGGGGTTGCTAGCGATAAATGTACCAAATAATAGTCACGTTTTTTTTCTTAATAGTTTTATTCGGGACAGCTCTCCCAACCACATAACCCACTCCTCCATTATTGTATAACAAAAATTATACCGTGTAGAAAGGAATGATGTACAATAAGTATGCATAGCCTTACAGAGAATTTGCAAAAAGCAAATGTAGTAATTGCGAAATTTTCAGTTTCTGTAAGAGCGATGTGAACGTTTTTCAGGGCTTGAAGTACAATTTGAATATTTCTTACTGTACACAGTTTGACAGTTTGCTTAGCAATAGGGTGAATATTGCGCAAATGACGATTCATATTACAGGCATTGCCTCCCTTTATGGATATAACTTTAGAACAAAAAGTTGCATTTGGCCTGGTAAACCCCAACTTCCTTAAAATAAGCCCATATTTCACTTTCTCGTTGAACGGCCATCCATAATTTTAGGTAGAGATTATATAGTCCTATAGACAAAACAAGCACAGAAATCATAAGAAACTGTCACGGGTACATGCGAGGGAACGGATAACTAAAAAGATACTTCATTGCTTCATTCATTCTTCGAACTAAAATCGAAGGAAGAAGGGAATGGACAATTGAACTGTGGATGATGCAATATTTCAGTCTTTCGAATGAATGAAAAATTGAAGTTCGAAGTAGATGCCATAGATTGTTCAATCGGAAGTACCAACTTAACCAACTTCAATTGAAGTATTTGTTCAATGAAAAATGAATGAAGTTGGGACTGCTGTCAAAAGAAGTACTTCTTTGAAACAGTTCTTTCAAAACTGTCACAACGCTAGTTCTATCTTATATCGTCTTCTGTGGTTGCGAAAGCTTTATGAATGTTATGATATTATAATAACACGGAAATCTATATTTCTCCCAAAATTTTTATTGCCTGATTACCAATTACAAGTGCTAACCATGTATAATCAACAGTATCGCGGTAACAACGCTCCATTGCAACCTCCAAATCCACCTCCGAATATGAGTGAGAAGAATTCATAATATACTAGCTAATTTCTATCCCCATTTTTGGAAATATCAACTTTTATCATAGATGTATATAAATAGATACCGCACTAGACCCTTAAATGATTCATTCTCCGAAATGCCTGAGATTAGAAATGTCAATTTCAAAATTATAAATATTGTACTCTTTAGTTCTAAGTCAAGTTGAATATAATTCTTTCATCTGTTCCCCTAATTTTAAAATCCTCTCCGATTCCATCGAAAAATTTCCCGGATATATTAACTAACTCAATCAACCCATTGAAAACATAAACTATAACTACTTGATGAAATAATTAAACTTACAATAATTTTCAGATGGAAGAATTAATTTTGACTTAACTTATATTTTAAAAATTCTCGATGGTATTATAGATAGCCCTGATTTACTGAACCTTTAATGCCTTTCATATACCAACGAGAACTACTCGATCCAAAATTCTATTTAGTTTTAACAATAATATCAAGATTGAGTCTTTCAGATACTCATTTGCATGTAAAGGGTCCGCCAAATAACTTTTTTTTTTTGAAAAAAGGGCGCAAAACATCGAGTGTAGCTTCGGCTGTGTGGCACGTAGCGCCGTCCTGTTGAAACCAAATGTTGCCAATATCCTCCTCTTCAATTTTTGTGAACAAAAATTCGTTCAACATGGCCCGATAACGATCGCCATTGACTGTAACGGCCACTCCTTGCTCATTTTCAAAGAAAAATGGCCCAATTATGCCTCTGGACCAAAATCCGCACCAAACAGTGACTCGTTTTTGGGTGTACCGGCTTTCAATGTATGCGTGCGGGTTTTCTGTGCCCCAAATACGACAATTTTGCTTGTTTACATACCCGCCAAGATCAAAATGAGCTTCATCCGAAAAGATGATTTTTTGGCAAAATCGGCATCTTCTGTAAGTCGATCGCAGGCCCACTCAGCGAAGCGAAAACGCATTGGATGGTCAGTTGGCTTCAACTCCTGAACCAATTGGACTTTGTATGGCGTCATACCAAGGTCTTTATGCAAAATTCGTCTCAATGATGTCTCCGAAATGTTCAATTGTTGAGAACGACGGTGAATTGATGTTGATGGCGCTTCACGCACACTTTCTGCCACAGCATCGATATTCTCGGTGTCGCACTGTTTTTGGCTTTTCACGCTTTGGTTTATCGATGAGGATGCCAGTTTCTTTCACTTTTTTCACAAGATAACGAACATACGGAGCTGACGGTGCTTCTCTTCTTCCAAAAACCGTACGCAATTTTCGCACACATTCTGCAACATTACCATGATTTTCAAAGTAATGTCGCAATATTTCCCAGCGTTGTTCAAGCGTATACACAACCATATTCGCTCAGCGGAAGGATAAAACTAATTATCTGTCAAATCAGACATGAGCTAAGTGTTACCATTCACGAAATAAGCACTAGTTGAAAAAAAAAAAGTTATTTGGCGGACCCTATAGTTGGTAATACATATGCAGAGGTGGCTGCTGTATTTAACTGCACGTAATGTAGATACAAGAAAGCTATAATATCATATATCTTAAATTAATTTTGATGTAATCAAACAAATATAATTTACGTAATTCTCATTCATATTAGCAAATAATTTACATTTGCATCGCTGTAAAATGTACCTTTATGTGTAAAAGCCCACTTGGACGTATACAATTAAATAAATCTCCCCCTCCCAGTTTTTCCTTCCCCGAATTAGTAAAATAATGATATTATGATGTATTAGGATTAAGCTGAATACTTCCCAGCAATCAATGTTCTAATAAACCCATATAATTTCCAGTGCCAGGTATGGGAATGATGGGAGGGCACGGTTTCGACAATATGCATCAGAGCTACAGCATGGGCCATGCCATGATGATACCTGGGTTGAATGACACTCCGCTCGAGTTCAAGAGCATCCAGCCTCCTCCTCCCCTGCACCCACCCCCGATGCTTCCAAATCCACCCATGCCTAAGGATGTCCCTCCAATGGGCGATGAATATGAAATTAAATTAAGAGATGAAATGGTAGCTGCTAATGTTCAGAATAGCCAGCATAATAATTCATCTGGCGATATGAGAGGATCTCAAAACCGCAGGCGCTCTCGAGACAGGGATGGAAGGAGGCGCGATAGAGCCGGTGAAGGAGGTAGAGGAGATCGCCAGGATCGCAGCCGGTCAGATTACAAGGGGCGGAAGTCCGATTCACAGAACGAGCGTGGTGGAAAAAGCAGCGGGAAGAAAGACCAGAACAACGGTTCCGACAACAGTCTGCTGGACTCAGAACTGCCTAGAGCAGCCATGAATTCAGTCGGTGTTCCTTCTGCCTCCATTAATCCAATTGGCCCAATGATGCCTGGGATGAACGCCAACGAGGGGATAAGTCCATCTAATAACGGTGTTAATCCGGCACAGCAAGGCATGATGTATGGTGGAATGGGAATGCCAGGCATGTTCCCCGCCAACATGATGGGGATGATGGGTGGCATGATGATGGACCCCTCGATGATGTCAATGGGGCAATATGGCATGGCCGATCCCTCCCAAATGGCCAACATGCCATTGACTGACGGAAATGATATGTCAATGATGCCCATGGGAGGCTTTCCGATGACTAAAGACATTATCCAACTGAAGTCTTGCTCGCTTGTGCCTCCATACCCGAGCTCTGTACTTCCTACGACCAGAGAAAAACCGCCTGGCTGCCGCACAGTCTTCATCGGCAGTCTCCCGGAGAATGTAACGGAAGAGATCATAACTGAAGTGTTTGGGCGATGCGGAGAAATCACCTCTCTGCGTCTATCCAAAAAGAACTTCTGCCACATCCGCTTTGTTTATGAGCATTCTGTAGATGCCGCCGTGTTTTTGTCGGGTTACAGGCTCCGCATTGACAACAAGACCGACGGACCTTACTGCAGTAGGCTGCATGTGGACTATGCGCAGGCCAGAGATGACCAGCATGAGTTTGAGTGCAAGCAGCGCACCATGGAGCGCGAGGCCCGCCACCGGGAGCGCATGGCTGCCAAACGCCGCCCTCCTTCCCCTCCACCCATCCACCACTACACTGACCATGATGCTACAGAGATATGTGACAAAATTAAACAGGATGATAAATTCAATCAGGCTGTTCAGGTATTACAATTATTACCACATTACCTTTGGAAACAATTAATAAAATATCAGATGAATTTGAACTTTAGTTTTTGTGTGGTGTCAAATAGCACAATGCTCATCAAAGTGTCTTTTGCTTCAGGTTGTTATCTCGTGGCTGGAGCGTGGAGACTGCACCAAGAGGAACGTCAACATGTTCTACTCCATGATCCAAAGCACTAACTCTCACGTCCGCCGTCTCCTGAATGACAAGACTCAGTACGAGGAAGAACTTCAAAGGGCCAAGGATGAGGCTAAAATCAAAATGCAAACACTGTTGATTCAATGTAAGTCGTTATATCTTATTGCCAACAACTGGAATTAGTACAAAACTCTTCCTTATCCTATTCATTACTGAACTACCGGATGTAAAAATTCTCTTGCTTGAGAGTGATATTATATCTTACCAACAATGGACCCAGACACTATTCAGGAACTCATTAAATTAAACCTCAATGCTCACACAGAACTGTACTGTACAAAGTTATAGTTCTGGGGAACGAAATAACCGAAAGGAAGCAGTCAATGCGTCACCTACAATGTTCGACTATTGCCTAAGTGTAGGCAGGTGGTTGGTGACAAGAATACCAGCTTAGGCGGCTTTCGAAACAATGTCCACATTACTTCTATTACTGGTAAGTTATGGTTCACAAGAATCACACACCCATAAGCTGGGCTCTTGAGTCTTTGGCTGATTATATGCTGTGTGTTTGTTTCGTGATGTTCATTATTGCTTTTTATGTTTTATTTATTGTATGATTGTAACCTCAACACCTGAGGAATTTCCGCTTAATCTGCTTTATCACCAACTGTGTGAAATCATTTATTAGAATATATAATATATTTCACAAATAAATACCCAGAGAGGACTTCCTGCCCTTGAAGCTGAAGCTGTGAATGACTTGTCATACTTATTATGTTATTTATCCATTATTGAAAATCATTTTTTATCAAAAGACCTACTGCAGATCTATTTTTTAATTATCAGTTATGTCAAAGTTTTTGATTTCACATCAGTCTTTCTTTTAAGCCTGTCTGTGACAATTTAACAATGGATTATTCTTCATTAAGGGCATATATTTTTTATTCTAGTGGTATTTTTATTTATGGCAGTGGAACTTTTATTTATGGGAGTGATGCACAACCTGTATAGCAGATGGGCTAATTTACCTAGTTTTCAAGCGTTCACTGGCCGCATAGAGTACAAATGGGGTTGGATTTTAAAATTTTAGTGGGGTGTGAAAATAAAATTCATGATTAATATTTCGGGGTATTTTTTCATTACCGGCAATGTTTTTTTGCATTTCATTTAAAAAAATATATTTTGATGAAACTGGTCGACAATTTTTTTTTCAAAAAATCCCTGGAACCATCTATTTGTTTGATGAGAAATATAATAAGAGGAACTACTTGAGAAATCGTTTCGGACATGGGTATGAATTATTGACAAAAATGGACTCGTGGCCAACTCAAATGTCTGGCTTGCGGCCCGCGAGCTGTGCATCACTGATCTATGGTAATGGTGCAAATTTTCACAATACAGTTTGCTTTGACTATAATGTTTATTGAGTCTAATAACAAGGGTCTTCTTAGTGTGGTAAGCACCACATTAATTATACTCAATGCAACTGAAGCACAATGGGCGCACAGAGAAGAAGACTGTCCAGAAGGCTTACTGGACAAACTACCTGCCTCTGCTCCAAGGAAGACAGCATAGCAGCCGCCTCTGTTCATCACATCTCCTCCAACCACCACGGTTCGAGTCTGTAGCTCTGGATCAGCAGCACTCTGGTAGCCCTGATGTCCATGTGGAATTTTGCCTATTCTCTTTCTCAAATGGTATGAAAAAGCTGGGTGGCACAAACAGAAAACTCAGAAACCGGAGTCTAGAATTACAGCCCTGCGGATTTAGCCTTTCTGGGGCCAGGATATCTTTCAATCTTCAGACCTTTATGAGGACGGATAGTATATTATGGTGCGTCGACTGCAACCATTAACCTTTACATGCTGTTTTTTATGTTTTACAACATGTTTCGCCTTATGTTCCGGAACACAGTTGGCGAGGTGGAGAAGGTATTTGCGGCGGCCTCACATAAGAAAGTCTGGGACCATTTCAGTAAAGCTCAACGCAAGAATATTGAGATCTGGAAAAAGCAGTCTTCGGTAAGTAAAACGGATGGTATTCCCCTCTATTTTTCTATTATTTCAGGAGTTCACACTCGTGTGATGGGACCCCGTTGGTTTGTATGAAAGGTATCCAAACATCGTTGAAGCAACAGAATTAATATTGCTAATTAAAAAAAAAGATACTTTGCTAGTAAATTTGAAATTCAACAGTTTTATTATGATGCATACTTTTCAAAATCATGACAAGATGGATGGAGCTCTAAATCTATTCAAACTAGCTTGTGAAGGTCTCATTGTTTGCATTAAGGTTAAGTCAATAATTTTTGTTTTCCCTGGATTGACTTACACTTACATGATTGCGACTATAACCTTAGTTAGGACAAAGGCGTTCAGGTTTGTTTCAACTTAATGTATTGATCGAAAACTCGCTGCTTCTATGAAAACACGAAACCGACTGCGAAGCATGAACCAGTAAGTTTCTCTATAGATGAGTTTACAAGAATTGGACTCTGGTCAGCTAGCTTAAGGTAAGGGAAGATACGACTGATAAAGAAGACACAATATCAAAAGTGCTCCAAGTAATAGGTAAGATCTCAGCATAATTCAAGACAGAGGAACATCCAGCATATTGGTATAATATGACAACTAAACTTAACATATTGGAGGGACCAGGAGAACAAGATAGGGTCAACCGGAATACAACAAACTAGTCAGTCAGCAATTGAATAGGTATCCCACAACATCCATAACTATTCCTTAACTTTTTACACGCAATCGTAACAGTTGATACGGCAACTTAGGTTGCTGATAATACAGCGCCTAATCCTAAAAGTATCACTTTCTGACCTCTACCGAAATTTATCAAAAATGAAAAAGTATTTCATAAGAAATATCAATAACCAAGTGAATGTCAAGAGCGCACTATTTTGCAGAAGTTCACAATCTACTTAACAGATGGCGCGCATACAAGTACACGGAGAGCGAATGGTTTAATAACATGAGTAGTAAAATTAGGTACGTTTTGTATGCAGTTTTATGTTTTTATTATTATCAAAAATATCTTAAAATAGTTTTGTTACCCATGGATTTGGTTCCATATTGTGCATCATAGACTTTTCTTTCTATCTCACAAAGTGAGATATTGTAAGTCCATTTCTGCTGGAGTGACCAGGCGGAGCCAGCCTGAACTCAACCTTCCAGTCCCTCTGCAACAATCCAAAATGGGTTTCAATAAAAAAAAAACTAAATATAAAACCCCAACCAAGACATGACCATAACTCAAGGTAAGATAGCCGCAAACCGCAATTTGTCTCGGACCAACTGGATGTAGGTAAATATGTACCTCATTTTTCTGTAACGGACATTAAAGATCATTCTTATCCACCAAACTGGCGTTCTATAAAGCCAAACTCATCTTAGGAAGGTTTCTCAGGATTAAATTTGACTAGTGGATTCTAATTTCGAAGACGGCGGGAAAGATGAAGGTATATATTTGAATGATAAGTATTGTTTGTAATAAAACTGTTTTGAATTTGTAAATTGTTCAATCTGTTTGCTCAATCGTTTGGATTCACCTAGTCTGACCACGTGGAAGAATAAAGGAACCAAAGAAGTGGCCAGTAAGATACCAGATAAGCCTTTGATTTTAGTAAATTGTCATCAATGATGAACGGTTCTTTCCATGCCTTGCACGAGATGTCTACAAAACAGTTGATGTAATGCAGCCGTCACAATTCCTGGAATCTGATGCCTCTGATACAGTAAAGTCAAAATCACCTGTGTCAAATACTTTAGAGTGACACAGATGCCCCTACTTCGGTACATATAATTTTACTAATTCCATTTATAAAATAAAATTTTGGAATGTTTTTAAAAAACATATCATATTTTTACCTCGGTTAATCTGAAATTAAAGTAATGCCCCACCAGAAAATTGAGAGTACTGTTTATGAAGCGTGTCTCATACAATCTAGACATTTTCTCAGCGTGTCTCAGGTCAATGGAGTTATTTCACTATACAAATCTGTACAAAAGTATCACGTTATGCTTTGAAAATAATGTCAAAAATGTCACTGACGGTGTTTTATATGTTATAGGAAATTCGAACACAACAACTGGAGGATTTCCTGCAAGAAACTGGTGGCGGGGAGGAGATGGACTGCAGTGACGAGGACGAGGCTCCCAGGAAACGCAGCAAGATCGAAGATGAAAAACTACAAGTAAGTTCAGTTTTTTTTTTTATTTTTTTTTTTTTTTTTTTTTTTTTTTTATTTTTTATATAATTGAATTGAATTAAATTTAATATTATTATTATTGAGTTCTGCTATTTGACAATGGCCTTAAACGCCAGTTTGACAATGTACTTAAACGCCGAAACAGCTGTCACTAAAAACTAAAATAAAAAACTTAAAATAGCAGACGACAGCAGAATAGCAAACGACAGTTTGACAATGGCCTTAAACGCCGAAACAGCTGTCACTAAAAACTAAAATAAAAAACTTAAAATAGCAGAACTCAATAATAATAATATTAAATTTAATTCAATTGAATTATATAAAAATTAAAATGGAGTTCTACAAATTAAACACAAAAACCATAAAAGTTCAGTTATCTCATTATGTTCCGGGTAAAAGATCACCCTGGTAAGAGACCACCATTCCGAATCGAAATGACTTAACCTATGTTTCATATCCAGATCTAAATAGGCAGGTACATCTGAACCATCATCTCCCCTTATTTCTTCTCATTCCCTAACTCCATTTTATTTTACTCCATAAAATTGAATGTCCTACTGGTTCTGGGCGTCACAAAAGATTCAGATCTATAATTTTAACACTATGTAGATTAAAATTTTAATGCAACAATTTTATTGCTGTTATTTAGTTAAAACTCATCATCATTTTAAAGAAGATTTAGTGAATAATTAAAGTAAAACTTATTTGCCAGACCACATATTAGATTTATTAATTATTAGCTATAAATAATTTTATTGTGATAAAGTACCTACCTTACTTTTACAGGCCATTTGTAAAAGTGGAACTAATGTATATGTGGAGTTAAAGCCTGCTTCATTTCCTAGCCATGGTATAGGCAGTTTGGCAATGCTGTGTGAACCTATAACTTCTGTCATTCGTACAGTTATCTTACGACACATACCTGTTTGGGTAGTGTTTTATACTAGAAAATATTACTAAACACTATTAGTTAACGGCTTGAAAATTAGGTGGATTAAAGCAACATGTATTATTTTTTGATTTTGTGAAACAAAATTTCTCAGTTCTCACCTTGGCAAGTCAAATTACATACTGTGATTTTTCACATATAAAATGAAAAACAGTTACACAAATTTATATGATTTGACTATAATGCATTTTGTTCTCTGGCAGGAAGAGAACGACAGCCTGAAATGCCAGTTGGAGGCCTACAAGAACGAGATTGACTTAATGCGATCGGAGAATGTCAACGAAATGGACTCCAAGACCCAGAATATCCACCAGCTCAAGTCCCGCATCGGGGTCCTGGAAAACCAGCTTGCACAGGCTAAGAAGCATCAGGTGGCGGAGTCCATCAAGCTGCGCATCATGGAGGCTAAGGCCAGGACTGCCAAGGCCGACAAGAAGGATGGAGATGTCAAGGAGGAGAAGTCAGACAAAGATTTAGTCATTAATCTAACGCTCGAGACTGGAGAAAAGGTGATTTTTTTTATAGTCAACCAAAATTGAAGGATTGCGGGACCTTTTTCTATAACCCGCGCAGTAGGAGTTTCATTTCAATCAGCTAATAAGGATGCTCTATTTCACAGGTCACATCTCCGAACTAGTTGTAACTAAGAAAGTTGTTCTCAATTTCAATCATTCAGTGAAATTTCTGCGCATATTTGTAGGTTTTTTTTAGGAAAATTTTATTGGGAATCGAATTTGAGCTACACACATACCAAGGGTTGATTTTTAGATTTATTGTAAATAGCTTTTACCAGCAGTTTTTCACACATGCTCTTATTACTGTCCAGCTCTTGCACAGTCTAGTCCATAATCGTATATTTTGGCTTTTAGCGTTACAGTGAGAATATATTTAAGCAATTCCCAAATGCAAACAAAACATGAATAACAGCGAATTCATCCCCAATTCATTGTGGCACTATGAATTTTTGTTGCCATAACTTGCAATTTTAAAATAACACTTTTCTTGCATGAATAACTCTCTGCGAAACCTGCAGTACATACTGTATAGATAGAGTTTTAACAGTGAACATTATTCTAATCCTTTAAATTCTTTGCAGGCCGATGTGAAGCCATTTGAACTGACACAAAACCTCTCGGACAAGGAAGCTAAACTGATTGGAATCACATCCACCTTCCTCCACGTGCACCCCATGGGAGCTAGCACCGACTACTTGTGGTCCTACGTCCAAAAGATGGAACCGGACATCCGGCAGAACCAGTTGGAAGACCTGCTGTGCCGTTTCCCTACTGTCTTTGTGCAGAATATGTCCGGTGTTGGGGCAAACATTGAACGCAAGTGGGTTTTTAATGGCTTTGCTGGCACTGGTGACTCTTAAGATAAAAGCTCAAGAACAAATTAATGTGTATTTAGATAATTAATTATTAGTTTACCAAAATTAGAAACCTAATTACTTTGTATAAATCAATTTTTAAATCGGGTTTCAATATCAATCTTTCATCACAAAGTGGATATTTAAAAAAATATATATTTTTCGTTTAAAGTGAACAGGGTTAATATAGAATGCATGATTGTGTTCGAAACTGGTTGGCTTCAACCAAAAACAAAGAAGTTTCAGATTTTTATTTTCAAGTAGGTTATGGTTATGTATAAAGTTAAAATTCACAAGCTGTTTTTCTGCAATACATACATATTATTAAATGTTATTTGTATATGTGACATAAAGATTTGTATAAACATAAAAATTATTATACAAAATATTTCCTGAATACTTTATTTTACACCAAGTTAATATTTTTATTAAATAACCCAATTACTATAAATTTGGTACAAATGAATTTAACGCCAAACAAAATATATATTTATATATGAATTGATTATTTTGTTGACAAGCGATTACGGTTAATTTGAATATATATTACATATACGAAAAATAGAATACATATACAAAAACAGGTTTTAAAGGATAGAAACGACTGAAAAGATAATAGTTAATGCCCGGGTCCTATAGGACACTCCGACACACAACGGGTACAAATTTTCCGTGTAATATAATACCCTCCCATATACCAGGAATTGAGCAAAGCTCGTAAGAACTTTACATTTACAAACCGCAAAAGTGTTAATGTTTTGTTCTGTTAAATTTGCTGAGTAATATGATGATTCGTTTATTGTTAAAAAAAAAGAATAACGAAGCAAAGCAAATAAACGCCAATGAGCAGTTGTATATTGACTTGTGGTAGAATTTTTATTGGTTTTACTCACATGTTTTTTATTATTAGGCATTAGTTTGACAACCAATTGTGGGATCTGGAGGGGGGTTCTGTGCCCCCTTTTCAGTGTCAATGATCTGGCGGTACTCCGCCTCTGCATCCACAATGTCCCTGTCGGAGGCTCCTGTAGACTCAGTGCCCCCGGGCGGGGCTTCCTTCTGTCCCCCGCGCACTTTCATCTTCAGCCGGATCTCCCTCATGCGCGCTTCCAGGATGCGCTCGCGTTTACTCTCACGTTCAAACATCTGGAATGCAATAATTGAGTGAGGAATGAACCCAAGAGAAACATCTGAATTCCCATCATAAAACCTCTATAAATGACGCTTCGAGCGAGGAATGATCCCGATGGATACATCATCAAACATAAAATGCAATAATTGAGTGAGGAATGAACCTGAGAGAAATATCTGAATTCCCATCATAAAACATCTATAAATGACGCTTTGAGCGAGGAATGATCCCGATGGATACATCATCAAACATAAAATAGAAATTATCCATTGAGTGAGATCCCAAAAGATACTTCACGTCAAAATTTTATAAATTTATTTATCGAGTAAGGAATGATCTTAAAAAATACCTTTGCGTTCTCATTCAAAAAAATTTTAAAATTATCAATTGTGTGAGAAATGATGCTTAAAGTTACATATTCTGGATCCTCATCATAAAACACCTAGAAATCACTCATTCAGTGAAATATTATTCCAAAAGATACATCATCAATTTGAATCCTCAAATCGTTCCTAAAAGTTATATGTAGTAGAAGGTAACGTAAACTTGAAATTTAAAAAAAACATTGCAGTAGTAAAAGTGCCAGATTACTACTAGTTAGATTTTCAGTTTAGATAAAATAAAACTTACATTTGTCATCAAGAGCTTGTCATTCTTAGCTGATATTCCCAGGTTCTCAGATAACTCCACCAGATAAACGGATCCTTTTATGCTTCCGCATGGTACCAGTCTACCCTGAATAAAATAATGACAAAATTGTTAGTAAAAATGTCAATATTGGCAATATTCAATATTGAACTGATTTCATACCTGATCTTGTGGTCTTATTTTAGTAAGTGGCTCGTCACAGAGTTGTGCCGTGATAACCGGGGCACTTTGCTTTCTCAAAATATCCCAACAACACAGGCACCCATCCCAACGGGTGGTCATGAACATTGAAAATCTGTAAAAGAGTTGTAATGATTATGACAAAAACATTTAATAGGTACTTTTATCTTCCACTCTACAATGAAGTTTAAATATAATATTATCTTGTTTGTTTTTGTATTTTTATTTAGATGTATGCAAAAAAATAAATCACACATCTAGTAAAAAAAAAAAGTATGTTTCACAATAGTAGAACGAAGCACATAAGGTTACTATACGAGTATGTATATGTAAGTAGATATAAATTGATATCTTAGTATGTATAGAAAATCATAAAGTTTTCATTACATATTCAGCACAAATCCTACGAAAAGAGAAAGACTTGAGGCTTCTTTTAGGGCTTTTGGAAGGCTATTCAAGAGTTTTTGACCTTTATAAAACACTCTGTTTTGTGTTCATGTAAGTTTAGTTTTGGGAAGCTTAAAATCATGACAATTTCTCGTAGGATGATTGTAAACATTTACATTATATATACATAATATTATTTTGCAGATAGTTAGGAAGTATGTCATGATATTTAAATTTCGTAACATAATTTTAACTATAGTAAAAGTATTGCATTTCAAAATCATCCTCATCCCAATGATTTTGATAATACCAAATTTTAAACTTTATTCCACTATTTTTTATTTAAGACCTGACCGGTTTCACCATATGACAGGCATCTTCAGACTCCTCATCCCCCTATTTTGTATAACCTGCAAATTATGTAATTTGATTCAATTGAAACTGTACATGTGAAAATACATATACTCGTACATATTGATTTTATATATTTTATTTACACATTGCTGTCATTATTGCAATTTGCGGCCCAGGACAAAGGGTTTTTTATTAGTATTGTCGTTACAGTCTGCAAAGCTCCCGCAAGTACAAAGGTCCACTGTGCAATCTCCCATGTGTAACTTTATTCCTTGACAGTTCTATCGCAGTCCCTAATAAAACTCACCAGAGTTGTCATTGATTGTTTGAAAATGTCTCATAGTTCCACAATGTGACTCGCTAGAGCTTATCAATGCGCTCAAAGTAAATGATAAAGATGGTTGTGAATGTCTCAAATAATAACATCATTGAATTTGTTACATTTATCAGCAATAATTTGGTATCAAACCTTGTTGGACTCCACGCTCCATCCGTAAGCTTAGAGCGGTGAAAGTATGTCCAGACAATTGGGCTTTCTTTACAATCTTCTGACCAGATCCTTGCGGTCCAATCCCCCACGGTGAGGAAGTTCTTAACAAAGCCTGGGTTCCTCTGCAGTGAGTACACCGGTCCAAGGTGGGCTGCGTACTGGGAAAGACAAATCACACTTTCTAACATAGTCTTTAGAATTATAATAACCTCTATTGAAATGCGGTTTGTAAGAATAACTAAAAACATATAAAAGTGTACAATGATTCATATATTTGATCTAGAAATCGATACAATAGAAACAATATATCTGTACCTTAGAACATAAATCCAAAAAAACTGAGAAATTTGGGTGTTTTATTACGCAAATTTAATCTCTATCAAAAAATCTACATGTATCTTCTTTTAAAAAGGGTTAAATCGTTTTATTTTAACCAGAAAACGAGATAAAACTTTCGCTTAACCTTAAAAAAAGTGATGAAATCCAACTGATTTTAGTTTCAAAAGTGGTATATGTCACATCCGTTTCGGCCAATGAGAGTGCAGGATTTGGTCACCTGATCCATTATGCCGCCATCTTTGTTTCATAATCCCAATACAAAAAAATTGTTGTTATTTGGTTCCCAATACTTTTGTGTTTTTTTCAATAATTACAACTATTTTGTGCCATAATAATAATGAAAAAAAAACATTGTAGAAGAAGTCAAGGGAACAAAACAAGAAAAAAATTAAGACAAATAAAGACTTCCAAGATAGCTAAAGCGAAGGAGAAAATGTAGATTGATTTATTCAAAATTTACTACTGAGGGTGAAGAAAAGTCAAATCCTGTTTTTCAAAAGCAGTGGTCAAATCCAAAATATAATATTTAAGTATCCATAACTCTTGTGATCCAAATAAATTTTCATTGGAATTCAAAACTATTTTTCTCTTTGATAAATTGAAAAACCTAAAGATAGCACATCTAGGTATTATACCCGTGACACTTTTTGTTATTTCTCAAAGTTTTTCTGAGATGGATTTGACCATGTTTGATTCTAAGGTACAGATATATATATAAAAAATAATTAGTAACATGTAAAGATTTTTTAACGTTTTTACTTAATTTATATAAACTATGTTTTTGTATAATTAGTTATTACTTTGGACTTCACATAACCCGTCTCACTAGACTGTGTGGAGGCAGTATTTTTTGCAGGTTGTTTGTGTTATTATAGTTATGTCTAGGATTGCTGTTTATTGATTGTTTCTATAAATTATAAGTTTGAATAGTACCCATGAATAGATAATTATATTTTGTTCTGTAGTTGGTTTAATCAATAACATTGAATTTGGGTGAGTGCGCTGGTAAAAGCTCATATCAGATGACTACACACTTGAATTAGTCGAAATACTATCAAAGATTATATACTATTTTTGAACAACGGTGTTTTAGAAGTTTTGTGATAAGAAACTTCAACATTCTTCCAGAAAATATTTAAAAAAAATAATCATAGAAAACTTCAAATATAATTTTTAAATTTGGATTAATGGTAATGATTTGAGTATGAAGATTCCATTTGAGGTATGCATCAAGGGTGAGATTGATGTACCCCATTGGAGTAGTGCGATCTATGTAGAGACAAGGGGTGTTTTTATATAGGATGAACCACTTTTTTATTAAAAAACAGTGTTATTGCTATTTATCAAAATATTTTTTATTTATGTTATTTTTTTTTAGTAGAGAAATACATACCCTTCCTGGCAACCTTTCTATAGCAGTTTTTCCCTTTCTGTTGCCTCCTATTACCAAGCCTTGTTCAGTTCCACACATAAATCTGTTGGAAAAAAGTGTATTTTTATGTCTTCTTTGAAATGTATACATAAATACAATTTTATGAGTTGCGATAATATACATATATATATGTAGGTAATTGATTAGTGTATTTTCTAACCTAGTTGGGATGGTTGTTTCATATTCTAAGCAACTGACTCCTAAAGCTCTTGTGACCGACTGTTCCTCTCCGACAGTTTTCACAGGGTCGATTATCATTGTGTCGGTTGGCTCTGACAGTTTTCTTGTATCCCACCTGAAACAGGCATTAATACAAATTTTAATTAAAGAAAACAGAATTTTCCTGACAATAAAATATGGAGGACATTCAGTGGGTTGTCCCCAATGACATATATGTATTATTAAAAATATATTTTGTAATTGGTTGTCACAAATAAAATTTGGTGATTTTTGGTAATTCTGTACAGAGTGACACAAGGTCTGCAATATACTTAGAACCGATAACTAACGTGGAATGAGACCAAAATTTTCAGGTAAAAAAATACGTCACACATTCAAGTCTTTGGAATAGAAGCCGTTTTTAGCCTAGTATTCATTTTTTAGGGTAGGCAATCTATGAATTCTCTTTACCTCATGACAAATGCGTTTAGCACATTTTCGCTCAATGCCCATTCTTCAAGGGGGAACGTAACATTATATCGATATTTCTCACCATTTACACTGACCATCTGTAGAAGAAGAGAAAAACTCCGTCCCTGTTTTGGAGTTGATGTAGAGCACATTCCTGACAGGGTCCCGATGTGCTTGGTGCATTGGACACATCTCAACAGGCTCAGAACCTTTCCGGGAATCAAAAGCTGCAACCTAAATTAATATTATTATTCCCCCTTGGTTCCAAAATAATAACAATCAACACCCAGACTAATAGCACTCATATTATGTACAGGTAAACTTCAGACTAAAATATATTTTTATACTGCAGGGCGATTTGAACCTGCAATCTCCGACCAAATGAGTATATCATTTCAGTGCTAGATTTTTTATAGAAGGGACCTGTGGATTCAGTTGTAGACTTATGCCTATAAGTTAGGTCTTCATAAGATGGGGCCGATATAAGCGAAATATAGCCGGAGAGAATATTTTGACCAGTATTTACAAGCTTAACTTATAGGTAAATCGGGCACTGACCATTACCCTAAGGTAGCGATCTTTTTGAAACCGAAATTCTGACCCCAAATCTTCGAGAATTGGCTAAATGACTAAGGAAAATATGACTAAGTTGGTATACCTGACCACTCAACAAACCTCCCACTAGGGTGTTTGGATCCCTCGGATTAAACTCCAGGCAGCACAATGGGACATGTGGCATTATCACCAATTGAGGTTTGTTTGGGTTCTCTGAAAAGATTGTTATTATTGATTTTAAAATGGAAAATCAGTAAGATTAGTCAAGCTATTATGGTGGTGCTCAAGACTAAAGCTTAACCTGGGTTTTATGAAAGGTAGATTTCTTACATTCAAAACAAAATACATACTTTCTACTAACTACATTCTTCATGTGCTCTAAGGTGACATGAGAATTTAAATGGGTAGATCTAGGACTAAGTCTCAGTAGGATTTTAACTTGATATTTTAGCATGGTAAGGAAACCCGTCACCACAAACATGTCAATACCATTTGAGTAAAATTGTTGTTATTGGAAACATGATCATCCCTCTCACAGCAAAGGTTGGACATCTGAAATTTTTCTGCAAAACAATGCAGAAGGATGTATTATTACGGTTCGTTTCCTAAGCCATGATAAATATTCGAATTTCATGATTCCCTTTAATCTTTCCTTTCATAGAGCAGTGAGGCAATATTTAACAAATTGTATTGTATTGTAATGCAGGTACCTATATCCCATATGTAACTGTGAGTACATTGTTCAAATGGAGATCTCTGGAACTCCAGATCACAGTGAGTGGCGGCCAATCGAGCCCCTCCATCGGCCGACCAGCTGAGAAAAGTTACCGGGCGTTTTATGGGGTTCATGTCTCGGTAAACGTTAATGGTCCGACAGGAGCTACCCTCCACAGGAGGAGCTGGGTCTAACTCTTTAAAATATGTCTGATACACGTTTATAGCATTGTTTTGAAGGATATAGTGTTCCATGTCCTAGAATAAATAATAATAAATGAGCTAAACTGCATTAATTAATTATGAAACATTTGTTTTTATTATTATTTACAGTTATCTCGTTGCCACAATTTAAGTTTTTTTACATTTAACATTACGTTTGAACATTTTATAATATTATGTAGGCATAAAAATTTGAAAAGTGAGGTTAGATTAGATTGAATTAAAGTAATTAGATAATAATAAGTGGGGTTAAGAGTTATCATAAAAGTAGATATAAATTATAAAAAAAGGTGTCTCTATTCTCTATATTAGAGGCTCTGCACACGGCTCAGACCTGCATCAAAGAGAGCTGAAATCGTAGGTGTATATAATTACACTTTAAGTGGATCCGCTCAACTGGAGCTGGTTGGAACCATAGCTTGGCCGGGCTAAACAGTTGCTTACAAGAGGCTGTCGAAACATAACATATTGCTGGCCGATTTCTGATTTAACTGTTAAAACTGAGGTAAAATCATTCCCATTAAGTTTGGTGAAACCGACCTAGTAACTTTTCCAAAGAAGGTGTGTTTTTATTTGATTAAAACGAATCAACTGTCACATTGCATTGCCACTTCGACTAATTTCAGCAAGTTTGTAAGTAACGGTCGACTGTTAAACACAAAAGTACGCTCTCCACACTAAATACTCCCCGGAATCAAATGGAACACAGTTTCAAGTCTCCGTCTGAATGGCCTAACTACTCTATTTTATATAACTCAATGACTGAAACCATGAATTTTATTCCCATAATAAAGATGGGGCGCAGAAAATTTTATCTCCCCTTTCCCTCTGCCAATTTTAAAAATTACTTGCCTGGCTCAGAAGCTCATCAACCGCCTTTGATAATTAACAAAAAATAATTAATAAACCCTAATAATTTTACTATTTTAAGTTATAGTGCTCAAATTGAAATAAGATAAGCTAAATATAGCATACTTGTGATAAATGCATAATGCATTGTGTGTAAGCTTCATCTTTTTCAATTTTCCTTTTGTACCTTTGAGTTGCCTCTCCGTCGGCAGTGTTTATATCTTTCGGCCATCCGCCCTCCACATGGTTCATTCCTGAGGTGACATATTCAGCTCTGCAAGAGTACACAGATTTAGTATATAAATTACTACCCTTCCTTGGCTCCATTTACTTAACCCCGTCAAATATCAGGTGAGAGATTGCAACATTCAGGGAATACAAAAAGCGGCTGCATGATCAAGTGCCCAAAACTCTTCTGGAAGGAAGATCTCGGCGATGTGTGAATAATGCAGTGCGGTGCTGATAATAGGTGATGTGAACAAAAATATACAAGAATCAATATCTACACGCTGAATCACATCACCACCCAGAAAAGAGGATTGATCAATACGTTAGAATATGTGAAGAGACCAAACTTATAACGCTAACCGAAGACAGAATTGAACAAGAGTCTAAAGGCTGCGCCTTTTTACCTTTGGTTCACAATGCTACTGACAGATTTGCCTGATGGTTGTCAAATTGAGAAAAATATTATGTATACCCACCTATACGTGTTCACCTCATGATCTGCATAGAATCTTCCATACTGTTGATATTGATGAACAGGATTTCTCAAAACAAAGTTCTTTGAGATGTTTTTATCTGGAAGAATACATTCTCCTAATTCTGTGCCTTTGTCTGTAAAAAGACATTGTTTTCCGAATTCAGATCTTTTTTTTGTGTATGAATAAGTTATTGTATTTTCCATAGTGAGAGTATTATGAAGGTTCACTTAAAACTATCATGAGTTGTTTGAGAATATTTACAAATGATTGTTTGATTACCAAGGTAACATAACTTATTAGATCATTGTGAAAAACCTGTACAAAGGTTGCCATAACAAAAAAAAAATTGTGTGATATATATGGAACAAATAATGTGACATCTAGTTTTATTTTTTCAGAAAAATAGATGTTTCTTAACTCCCAGAGCTTAGACGAATTTGATATTGAGAGCTAAAAGGTACCGCAAGTAAGTAGTAGTACCCTTCCATCACCAGGATAATATTAAAACTAACAAAAGATATAATTCTATATTTAATATAAAAGCTTTTATATAATGTTGTTTTTTTAGATTTAAGATTTACCAATAAAGCAACATTAAAAAAAAACTTTTCTATTACATTTAGAATTATATCTTATGTTAGTTTTGATATTGTACCGATGATGGAAGGGTACTTCCGAAGCTGATCGATCAATATATTAGAACGAGTGGTTTAAAACAAATTTATGGTTTACATGTATTATAATTACGGCAAGCCACAAATATATTTTTTACAAATTTGTAATATTATTGGATCTTATTCATGTAATAAGGGGTTGCTAAGTTCGCAAAATAGGCACTTCTGCTTGACAGCTTTAAAAAACTAGCAAGGAATTTATTTAAAAACAAAAGAAATAAATTCAGAAATAATAATCATTTTGGGATAAGTCACAGCAAAAGTATTCCTTTACCCTAAATTCTCGTGAAATACTTTTTTTTATTAAGCTGCATGATGTATAGCGGTATATATTTGTATAGATTTTTTAACTTAAATTGTATTAATTTATAAAATTCTATATTTATAAGAACTTTACTTAAAATGTCATAAGGATTGACATCGATGGAAGAAAACGTAACTCCAAGACAATCTGAAGTATTTGCATTGGAACAAAGAGGTTATTTGATAGGAAAGAAAATTGGTCAAGGATCGTATGCCACAGTACACCAAGCCACATATGCCGATCCCGCAAATTCTAAAAGCACATTCTTAGCATGTAAAATATTTGACAAGGAGAAGGCCCCCAAAGACTTTCTCAAGAAGTTCTTCCCCAGGGAAATTGAAATATTAACCAAGATCGAAAACCCCCACATTATTCAGATTCAAAACATTCTCCAAAGAGGATCGCGAGTCTTCATTTTTATGAAATATGCAGAAAACGGAGACTTACTAGACTACATAAAGAAACGTGGAGCCATCCCAGAGAATCAAACACGACTATGGTTCTTCCAAATAGCAAGTGGACTCCAATATCTTCATAGTAAAAATATAGCTCATCGAGATTTAAAATGTGAAAACATACTTATAAGTAAAAACTTTCATGTAAAGTTGGCAGACTTTGGATTTGCTCGGTTCTGCACGGACATTAGGAACAAGCGAGTGTTGAGCCGGACCTTCTGTGGCTCCGCTGCTTATGCAGCTCCCGAAGTGGTCAGCGGGACTCCGTACAATCCCAAGCTAGCCGACGTGTGGTCATCTGGGGTGGTTCTGTTTATCATGCTTAATGCATCCATGCCTTTTGATGACTCCAATCTGAAGAAACTTTTGAAGAACCAACTAGGACGGAACTGGACATTTACCACTACTGCTAAGGATATTCTATCATCCAATGTGAAATCCATAGTGCGGCACATACTGGAGCCTGACATAACACTGCGTTACAACTTGGACCGGGTATTGAATCATGAATGGTTGAAGAATGCCAATAAGAGTGGGTTGAGTGTGGTTGGTCACATCATGCACATTCCCAACGGCACGCCAGGTGCTTTGGGCAAACCAAAAGCCGACAATCAGGACATTTGGGCGGCAGGCCCTTCGGGGAAACAGAACAGTAACACTAGTTAAATTATGTTTGTTTCAGGCAAATGGAAATAGATACAGAATGGAATAAGTAATGCAAATAATAAAATTCAGCAAATTTTTGAGATGGTTAATTTATTTTAAACCATACATTTTTGATTTTTTGTTATCAAACTAGGTATTTAAACTTATGCCACTGGATCATCTCCCTTGGTAGTTCTTGTGTAGATTACCTGGCCGTGGTGTTGGACAACCTGCTTGATTAGACCTGGAACATGTTATTCATGCAGCATGAGACAATATGACGAGAATACATGGTACAAGGGAACAGTTTTAAATAAATACAAATATGGATAAGCAACATCAGTCTCAATATATCAGAATTTTTGCTCTCACAGATTTCAAGCAAAGATTTTTATAATCATTTGATGCTTTCCATTCGGAAATGGAGTATCTAATCTACTTATAAGTCAAGTCATTTTATTTTTTAGATAAAAATTACAATTAGTTTTAATATTTATTTGAAATAGTACAATTAATCTTATGAGGAAGAAAGAAACTACAAAGAAGATATTTGAAGGTTAATTTGTGCTCGACACATGAAAACGAAAATCAGCACCAATTCAACACCATCTTGGCATTAATATAAATGTTACTTAACTTAACAGGTGTAAAAACAATTAAAACACAAGGTCGGTAATTGTCAAAGGAAATGTTAAAAATGCAACTGGTTTAAAACCATCAAACTACATGACTGCATGGATCGTTAAGAATTCAAAAAAATATAATACTTTTTTAAGCATTCATGTTATTGTACCCAAGAGTATATTTAAAATCCATAGTTTTCAAATGTAAACTTGGATAATTGAATTTTGTTTAGGCAGTGATTTCATAATTATCATAAATTAATGAAATTTGACATACCTTTATCTCTCAGCTCAATAAGCGCCCTCCTGGCCAGAGATCCGCGGATCTTCAACCTCTCGGACACAACAGCGGGTGTGATGAGCTTGTAGGATGGAACTTCTTTCAATAGTTTCTCATATGTGGCCTTATCGAAAAGTACTTGGTTGTTAAGCTTGTCGCGAACCTTTCCCTTCGACCACTACTGCAAGAAAAACATAGCCGAATTAGCTGGGTGTACGGACTCAGTTACCAAAATAATGAAGTAAGGTCATGTTGTCAGTCTCAATATATCAGATTTTTCCCTTCACAGGCATTAAGGAGAAATAAGTGTATAATCATTCAGGAATAAATTATGTTATTTGATTTAAAATCGAAAATGCATAGTCGATTACAGAAAAAATCTTCAATGTGGAAGAATCTCAGATTTAATACTCTTACCTTCTTCTTGGCCTTTCCACCTCCGGACCCTTCCTTCTTCTTCTGGGTCTTTTGTGGCGCTTTGGCCGAAGTCTTCGAATCCTTCTTGGGCGGCTAGAAAAACAAAACGAACCAAACTTGAAAACTGACAATAATTTGGGTTGACATACCATGCGGTATTTCAAACGTCAAATAGGTTTGGAAACACGATCTATTTCTAAATTTAGATTGAAAGAGAGCACAGAGTTTAATCAGAGGAAATTAATTGACTAGAAGCACGTTAGAACTAAGAAAATGAATGATTTAAAATATATTTAAATCAATCCACGCGACAACTCACCATGCTGGTTTGATTCGGAAAGATGGAGACCGGATTTCATAGAAAAAACAGCTTTCAAGAAAAATATTCTAATTTTGTTTCCGGTTGTTTAATGTGTGCGCAAAATCGTCTATGTTTCCTCCGGTTAAATACATTGGTTGTCTATTGTTGATGTTTGTTTCTGTGGAAAGTGACAGCTGTTCACAGCTGTCAAAATACGAAAATACTAGCGATGGGAAAAGCTTCACAGATTTGTGAATGCTTCACGAATTGATGCTTCTTCAAAATGAACCCTTCACGATGAACCCTTCAATTGAAGTAACATATTAATCACAGCATTCCTCGTCGAGGGGGAGGGGGGTTAAATAATAATATTTTTCGGGGCAGCTCTCCCAACCACATAAATTGATGTATGTATGTGCATTATTCTATGGCAAAATTATAGCTTGTAGAAAAACAATGATGAATTGTCTATTATTGGTTTCTCTTCTATGGTTTACGGATGCAGCTGTCAAAATCGTTTGAATCTTAAAAGTATTCAAGGTTTGAATTGTTAAGTGTAGCATGACTTAAAAGGGATGATTTACAATGAGTATGCACAAGGAACTTGCAAAAAGCAAATGAAGTACTAGCAAAATTTCCAGTTTCTGTAAGAGCGATATAAACTTCTTTCAGGGCTTGAGATACGATTTGAATATTCTTACTGTACAGTACTCAGTTTGACAGTTTGGTTAGCAATAGGCTGAATATTGCGCAAATGACGATTCATATTAAAGGCATTTCCCCCTTTTATGGATATAACTTCAGAACAAAAAAGTTGCATTTGGCCTGGTAAACCTCAACTTTTTAAAATAAACCCATATTTCACTTTTTCTTTCTCGTTGAACGGCCAGTCATAATTTTAGGTAGAGATTGAAAGGTATGTTTGTAAGCTGAGATATTATAAAAGTTCAACAAAATAATTCGTTCACAATTCAAAATCACCAAAAAACACTCGGAAAAACTAGTGTCGTATAGACAAAACAAGCAAAGAAATCATAAGCAAATGTCACGAGTACGTGCGAGGGAACGGATAACTAAAAAGATACTTCATTGCTTCATTCATTCTTCGAACTAAAATCGAAGGAAGAAGGGAATGAACAATTGAACTGTGGATGATGCAATATTTCAGTCTTTCGAACGAATGAAAAATTGAAGTTCGAAGTAGATGCCATAGATTGTTCAATCGGAAGTACCAACTTAACCAACTTCAATTGAAGTATTTGTTCAATGAAAAATGAATGAAGTTGGGACTGCTGTCAAAAGAAGTACTTCTTTGAAACAGTTCTTTCAAAACTGTCACAACGCTAGAAAATACGCCCTGAGTACTAATAGTGCGTACTGTCAGTGCCGAACTACCGATACTCCAGATCGGTAGATAAAAAGAAACGCATGAGAATTACTTCATCGTGTATTTTTAAATCGTGATTTATGTTCATAAAAAGACAATCTTTTGTTTGCTTAGTTTAAAATAGATTAATGAGTTTTCAAAATGCAGAATTCACAAAATTTTGGCACTCATTTCAACAATATTTTTCACATGATCGGTGGTTTACCACAAGGTCACGAAAAACCATTAAAGCATGCCCTTTATAATGCGATAGCCTTGTTTTTACTTGGCGTTTGCTGTGCCGTAGGGTTCGCCCTGTTTTTTGGTGTTAGACCCTTTTTTCAAACCCCTTTTATGGGCACTGCTTGTTGGGTCTCTTTTGCACCCAATAAAATATTCAATTGCCACAAGAATGAGGAAATGGTTCCAGAAACTGGAAAATACAAACAGGCCATTGATTGTGGGTGTAATGACAATCCCAATTGATATTTTAAATGAAATATCTAAAGTTATAAACAGAGCAATACAAGATTACTATAAGGTTTGCATTTAAGTCCAAATAAATTATCACCGAAAATAAAATAGTTTTTGCACTGACACTTTTTATAAATTCACAGTTACTACTTACTACATATTATTTACCAATTAAAACAACTATCTTTTCATAAACTATAATAGTTGATCAATAATTATTATTTTTTTTATTTATTTAAACCTTTCAGAAGAAGAATTCTTCTTCGAAAAATCAATAATTATTGATACAATGTGCTCATTATTAAAACACAGCAATTAAAAAAATCTTTTATCAATAACTTTTTGTCGTAATATCGCTTTTAATGAATATTTCAGATAGCTGGTTGCCTGTTTTTATCTACTGGAGTTTTGGTGTGGTTTTACAACTGGTTTCCTTGGGGAAGTCTCAGCTACGTGTGGAGGGTGACTCAAATGTTCAATTTTGTAATCACCACCTTCCTAAGAGTTTGCAATACCTTCACGGTAAGTGAAATTCACTTCAATTTATTAATTATATCTGGTGGAAATATTGACATCAATATTTTGCTGTTCAATTTACTTTGGACTTATCCTTGGTATTATTCTAACCATAAAGCAGAAAATGGGTTCGTCTAAAGCAACAATCTCGAGAGTTGAGTTCAAGCATCATGAAATTTGCACAACCTTGTCAAAATTTTTAGGTCAACTAAACTATTTTCAGCTTGTAAGTAATTTTAAGATTAATTTTTATTGTGAGTTATCTAGCTTATGAATAATAAGGCATGACACAAAAAGGAAATAATGAGGCATTTACTCACTAAACAGTGCTATGTAAACTTGACCGATAATAAGTCATTTTGAATTGTTCGAAAAAGGAAAAGAGTGTTGAAAATCGAGTGAGGCCAAATATGAATTACTAGTTAGCTATAAATGAGAACTTCTTTTTTTATTCTCTTATATATTAATGGTTTTCTGTATTTTTCAGTTTGTCAGTTTAGCCATTGGTTACATCATAACCATAGCCGTGATGTGGAACAAGGAGCGAGAAGATATGTTTAGGAAGATGTCAGTTCTAGTTTGGCTGTGCGTCAGCAGTTACATCGCACATCTCACGGGAACGCTGCAAGGATTTACTTTCATCGTCCTACAGATAATTGCACTCATTGGGTTCACAATACAAGTCAGTGAGAATTACAATAAATTTAAAAGCAATGGTAAGGAAGAGTTCATTAGGTTTCGTTAATCTCGTTTATAGAAAAACTATTTTGTACAAACAAAAAGAATGAGGTTCCTTTCAAACCTTGTATCGAGAAAGAAGAGGGGATTTGCATAATCTTAAGTATAAACTAGATATTCTGTTTGTGTTATATCTGAACCAAAAAAACCTCTATAACAGTGAGTTCAGCGTCATGAAATTTGATCAGTCTTTTCTGTCTAAAATTTCTTAGTCAATAGTTTGCATAATCATTTCCATCATGAGCTACGGAGCTATATAAAAATATTAATTTAACTATCAAAAAGCAAGACAAGACACCATATTGTTTGAAACCTGGTAGTAACTAGTACATAATATAATATTTTTGAATATTGCTTTTAGGAAAAGAAATTTCATACAAGAAAGCTGCCAAGTGGACCTTTTATAACAAAGATAGCTTCGAAGCAATCAGTGCCGAAAATAGCAGCGAAGAAAAGGAAATAGAAAATAAAACCACAAGCTCATCTGATGAAAAGGCAGCTATATCAGATTCTTTTGAAAAAATATCCAGAATCGACGATATATCCTTTCCAGTTAGGTCCCGGGCCGCCTTTCAGACCAGGACCCTTTCTTCTTTACCCCTGTCAACACCGGAATCCAAGTCAGCTATAGAGAGTTGTATTATAGCGTCGCTTCAACGCAAGGCCTTGAGCACCGACATGAGTGGAGACGTGAAGTCATCCAAACCAATGAAACAGATTGACGAAGAGTCGGAGAGTACGCCTTATTTCAAGCTCCTGTTGTGGGCCTGTGGAGCTATGGTGCTGTGGAAAAATTCGTGGATGTGGCCTTTAATTTTAATTATTTTAGGAATTTTCATAGTTAAGACGGTCGGACGACTTTTCGGCGTGTGGAATTTCCTCAGGAATCATATTTGTGAAGCTGTGAGCAATACCAAATCTTGGTGTAATACAAGGTAAAGTGTTCTTACCTTTACTATAGGTCTCTATTTAACCAATTAAGGCCTCCTTTTTAATGTGCTCCATGCATAATGTGAGGGATTATTAAAAATTATAACTTAAAAAATAGAGAAAAAAATATGTCAATTGTTGGTGTTAATTCAATTTGAATTTATTCAGTTGAACCTTATAAGCACGCAGATATAGATATTTCGTGAGAATTCCTTCTCGGAATGTCCAATTGTTGTGAAGGATGGCGAATCTATATATATAAATAAATAACTAAATATTTGTGTTTAAAGAAATTTATGTCATATTACTGATTTTTGTTATTTTATTCAGGTACTCGGCATTGGTGCCTGCTCACATGCAAGGCATTATTAAAATATTGAGCAAGGTTAATATCACGTTGCATGAAACGGCCAAGGATTCTATTGATTCAGTGTCGTCCATTCTTGTGATCTTGGGGCTAATAATGTTTCTAACTTGCTCACCTATTTTCATGGGAGTTCAGGTATGATATGAATTTGATTTTTTCGTAAGAAGCAATCACATGGTGGTTGGACATTATATTACATAAAAGAATACTTTGTTTTAAAACCACAGAATTTATTATGATGAAGGCCAACCAGTTTCGCTTGGATCAAGCTTCGTCAGGGCACATATAATAACTTATAACATATTCAAATCATTAATAACATATTCAGTTATTATATGTGCCCTGACGAAGCTTGATCCAAGCGAAACCGGTTGGCCTTCATCATAATAAATTCTGTGGTTTTAAAACAAAGTATTCTTTTATTTAATATGAATTTGATGTTAATTGTTCTTTTATGTGGAACACTCTGATTTTTTTAAGGGCACTCACTCTTATCAGTTGTGTGATGAACAGGTTTTTTAGGCCTTTTTTAACCTCAGTCATTTTCTAATAAAAATAAACTTAAATGTTTATGAATCTCGTTCTGGTCTTTGGACTAATTCTTCTCATGCTTAACTGGTAGATCGCAAGCCATTCAAAATAATCAATTCTCTGCCGATCCTATTTGGAGTCCCACAAGGAAGTGTCTTCGGACCGATTCTGTTCCTTATATACATCAATAATCTCTGTAACTTGCACATAGCTAGAAAACTGATATCTTTTGCAGACAATACAGTGCTCATAGCTTGACATAACTGGAGAAGAACATTCAATATAGCTGAAAACAACATAGTTCTTGTAAGGAAATGGTTTGATGATAATCTCCTACAACTACAATAAAAGCTGTGGTTCTTTCACATGCACAATATCTTCCATACTTTTTTTATAGATCTTTAATAGATTTTTACTGAGGATAAGAGGGTTAAAGATCTTACCCATTTACAGGTGTTTTTGGTTATTCCAGATATATTCTGAGGGAATCACTGTTGTGCAGCTAACTGGAAGCTTGATCAATCGTACTGTTGTCAATAACCCAGAACTGAGGCAGCTCCTTCCCCCTGGCCTTGACGATACTATTGATTCCTTACTTGACAATGCTTACTTATATGGAAGAGAAGGATTATCCAAAACAGTAAGTAGTTACCCAAACAAATTTTAATAAACATTAAAAACACCACATTTTATTAAAAAATCTCACTACTCAAGAAGTTCTCTGAGTTCAGAGATCCTAGGATATTTACATTAAATTAATCAAATACTACTAACACAAGCTATATCAAGTGGATGATATCACCAAGACTCCAGGTAATGAATACTATATGCACATATTTGTATATGTATAACTAATTGATTACTTTATAATAAATATGTACATATGGGGTATATAGAAACAATGGTGTCAGTGTCAGGCAATTTTTAGTTAATAACAAAAACCTGTTTATGATAAATTCTTAATGAATTTGTAAAATGTAGCCAGTAGCTACGATTTATGCAAATTTTGTTAAGTTGCATGATTCATTTTCTCAGATATCTGTTTTTTTTATAATTGACACTGTCAAAGTTAGTTTCATTCAGTTTCAACATAAAATATAATTTTCTTTTGGGTTTGAATTCTGCATTTTTTAACATTATTTTTGATAACTTTTTCTCACTTGACTATTGATATAGCTTGTTGTATGTCCAGAACAACCTAAAAAGTTACAATTCACATCTCAGAACTGAGTTATTCTTCCACTCATTTTGATAAGTTTTGAAATTTCATTTAGATATTATTTAACATGTTTTATTCTGTACTTCAGGAATCTTCAACACAAGTGGGCTAGTAGATTTCGCCAAACAGAACGTTGGCACACTGATGGCACTTCTGGACTCCCTATGGTCACTTTTCAAGGGCAACATCACTCTGGTATTAGGGTCTCTCACTTCAGTCACTTCTGTGCTTCTTGGTGGCAGCTCAGCTGTATTGAATTTCATTCTTGGCATGGTGAGTTTTCATACATTTCTTGATTTTCTTTTCTTTTCTTATTCTTGATACACGCAGAGAATTATATGAAAAGCCTTTTAAAATAAGGCCTAAAGCTTAGAAACTGGTTTTTTGAACTGCAGTCAAACTCAATATATGTTTAACCACTGAGATATTGAATTCTTCAGATTTTGCAACTGCCTTGTTACATTTGTAGTAAATTTTGAATATCATTTATTGTATGTATTTATTGATTTAACTGTTTTTCTCCGTGCAATTAATTTGATGAATCGTCAATTTTTTTTTTCAAGATTGTCTTCTTCACTACACTATTTTACCTTCTAAACTCAAGCTCTGTCTTGTACAAGCCGATTGAAATGATATCGAACTTTTCTCCAAATAATGGTTCGAGGTTTGGCTTGGCGTTGACGGATGCCGTCAATGGAGTGTTCAAAGCCACGCTGAAGATGGCCATGTTCTACGGTCTATGGACGTGGCTCATTCACAATCTGTTTGGAGCTAAGATTGTTTATTTACCTTCAGGTGAGTTTGCTAATTTCCTAGAAGAACATTCCTACCTTCATGGAAAAGATGGCTCAGACACCTGGGGATCCACGTTGTGGAACTGGGAGACATTGTGGAACTGGAAGATTACTGTAACGGTATTTCCGCCAGCCTTCTTAAATATCCAACTAATAAACTCCAATCAGTTTTTAATGCTGCAGCAAGGCTTATCACCGGGGTATCTAAATATTTGCATATTTCCAAACACCTTCGGAACCTTCACTGGCTCAAGTGCACTGAAAGAATCCAGTACAAGTTGTGCTGGATGGTGTTTAAATCCATTAACGAAATGGCCTCACTGTACATCACTGAACTATGGGTTTCAAAAAACATTCTTCAAAGGAAGTCGACTCTTAGATCAGCAACGTCATCGACTATCGGAAGGCTGATAGAACCCAAACGCAATCCAAATATGTACTTAGTTTGGAGATCGCGCTTTCGAATTTTTTTTCACAAAAACGGCGCTATTCTAATCATCCAAATATTATTATTTATCACCAAACTCCCAATGACAGTTCTGGGGAACTCTATTAAATGGACTTGGCTAGCATCAGCATAATTACTTGAATATTATAGATTTAAGTACCAACATATTAACTGTCCTCAATCTAATTTCCTTTTCTTTATTTCATCTGAATTTTTATACCCTTAGCTTCTGGTAAATTTTTTTTTTTAAATCTATTTATGTGCACATGCACTGTTATACCCATATCTGAACCTTTTTCTCATGATTTATGATAACGATAATGATTTTAGATAGTTTTAATTTGTATACATATTATTTATTATTTTCTCCTTGTTAGCTAGTCTTATGAGCATAATTATTAATTTAGTATGAAGCGTACTTGGGGTGAAATATCACAAAACTGCGCTATATAAGTTCACTGTTATTATTATTATCAAAGAAATAATGCAAACATGAAAGATAGCATAAAGAGTGTATGGCCCGAGTATTTACGGATGCCATGCAAATCACCTTCATATCAATATTCATATAGAGTAGTCTGTTACATGTGTTATAACCCATTGGCATATCATTTTTTGTTTTAAATAATTTCCAAATGGTACAAATTAAAATAAATCTGGCGGCAGGCAGCTGATGGGTTGACAAATCATAGACATAATATAAATGTGCTGAAACTTTATCTTTTTAGTTTATTTATGGACATTCTAATGAAGAATACAATGATCTATTAAAATAAATGAGAGAATCTTTAATATTATCAGTGACTTGACTAAAATAATTGCTTTGGATCAGGCAGGTCATTCAATAATGTATGTTTCAAAAGTGTCAAATAAAATACCTCATTTATTTGTTAAGAATAATTTTGATTGTGTCACTCATAGCAGGCATAAAATTTATGCTGCTCTGAAAGATTCTATGTGATGTAAATTTTTTTTAAATTTTGTTTTTCTGCCGGTTAAATTTGTATTCAAATATATAATGTGTTTAAAACATTTTCGGTTCACCCGTTCTATAAGCTGTGATAATATATGCAATTTTATTTAAATATTATGTGAACTTTTAGATTATTAGAAAACATGGATGCATTTAATTCATTTTGCTGTCATTTAAACGAGAACACAAATATCTAATACGTTTTTGACACAAGTAAAAATGTTTCTGTCACTTAAGCTTCTTTACCTTCTTTCTATTGTAAAATTTGCAACATGTAGTTATAGAGTTATATTTCAAAGTTGTAAAACACCAGGCTGGAAGTGCTTAAATAATACACCTCAAGTTGTTTCTTTTTCTTGCCAAGACGGGAACAAAACAGTAAGTAACATATTATTCATACTTCCTTATTCAAACAGTATAATCTTCAAAATTTAGAAAGTCCGTTAATCCATTGTTTTTTGTTTCAGGATGTCGATTTCCATGTGCAGGACTATTTTTACAACTCTATTGTCAGTTTATCGATTCTCGATTGTCGAACTATTCAGTTGCATTTTGACTGTGTGCCAACAAGGAGTCATGTGAATTTAAGACAACTTCGTATTGTTAACTGTCTTCAGTTGGATTTCCCTACCACAGATGGTGATTCATTGCAACAGATACCGAGCAATGTATCCTTTGAGAATATCACCATTATTCATAATATTCCTGGAAGGGCATTCAACGATCATAAGGATGTGGAACGTTGCTACATCGGACATCAAGAACATATTGATAGAATATTATTCAAAAATGTCACCATCGAACAGATTGATCACAATGCATTTTATAATTTGCATGAAATAAAAGAATTCGTTTTTGATAACATCACAGTAAGAAAAATCAAAGAAAGAGCTTTTAATAACATCATTATGGGCGTCAATGGTGTATTTATCATAAAGGATTCTAATATTTACATTGTTGGTTCAAATGCTGTCAATGTTAACAGTCACAAATTCATATTTAGTCAGAACGAAGTGACTGAATTGTATTCAAATGGATTGAATATTACAGCGGAACAAGTCATCATTCAAAGAAACAACTTTGGTTTAATAAAACCAGAAGCATTTGGTATTGTGAGTAACTGCGTGGAGATTACTTATAATGATTTTGATCTTATTAAAACAAGTGCTTTTATGAACATTAAAACCGATTGTGGGAACAAACTCTCTCAATACACATTCTCTTACAATAAGGTGAGGAATGTTGAAATCGGCTCACTTTACTTTGATAGAAGCACATTTGAATCATCGGACAAACAGATGAACATGCAACACAATGTGATTAACTGCGTTTGCAGCCGACTGGCTTGGCTATATTTCTATCCTTACTTGGGAGACGCATTCAACATTGTCACCGAGCTGAATGACAAACTCCTTTCTCCCGATAATAACAATACTTGTCTGGACTCCCCCTGCTATCTGCCGCTTAGTATTATCAAAATTGTGATTCGTCAATAATATGTGTCATCTCACTGCCGAGGCCAGAATGATGTGCTATCTTTATTACGACAAAACAATCCACAATATTTCAGCCCAAGAGTTGGAGTTGAATTCTCACTACAAAAAGCAAACAGGGTTAAGTAATCTGGAAAATTATGATCTCAATTTAGGCGGATTGGAGTTAAATGTCACTGAACCAACTCCAGTTTTTTATGTAATAAAGCCACAGATAACGAGTAAAGAGAAGTTGCCCACAGAGGATGGTTTAAATGAATCGCGGAGTATTGAAGAAAAGCTGGAAAATATTGCTTTACAAGATTCAAGTGTGAATAAAAACAATTTTTCATCACAGCAACGTGATATTGTTGATGGCCGAATCATGGGTTTAGTATCATACATGAGGAATTTTAATATTTCTAATGCTACTATTGAAAAAATACTCAACAAAGATAATAATTCTACACCTGCATCACAGGGAGAGCCACAGGTTTCGAGCGAAGGAGCTAGCTTCCAGTCCATATCCAAATGTTTCGACAAAGAGTCCTGTTCAAGATATGTTCAAGAAAATAAGCAGAAGGCTCTTGATTTCTATAAATATTTATATTCCCAATTGCGTCCTTTAAAATATAATCCACAAGGGCAAACATTAAAATAAATTTAACATTAAAAAGTAAAATTGCTGTTAAACTTGATAAGACCGGGTATCCGGCAGCAATCACCAAATACTCTTTAGTTTTTTTTGTTTGCATAATATTTCCATACTATCTTTTACTGTTACAACCAGCGCTCTTTGCAGATTTGTAAAACAAATAAATAATTTTGTATAAATGCACAAACACTAGTAGGAAAATAACTTTGACTACTCTTTACTACTTTAGTCATACAACTAAAAACTCAACTCTTATAACCGGATTATGATACAAAACTAACTCAAAATGTATTATGTACAAGATATGTACAAGAAATTTAGATAATGAAATAAATAATTGATCTCAACTTTACTAATAATTTATCTGTTTTACTTATTTTAAATTATAGTTTTTTGGTAATATGAAATAAAAACCATTATTACATAATTTTGAAAAATATATAAATGCTTTCCGAACCGAAAAATGAGAATTATTTACCACTACACCACATGTAATCTTCTCCGATTGTTCTATTGATGAGCAGCTCTGGCGGCGATCCTGGCTGCCGTCCCCTTCCTAGGCACCTATCTGGCCTGCGTGCCCGCTGTACTGGATCTGTGGCTGGCGCAGGGTCAGCCTGTGCTGGCCATCCTGCTGGCCGTGTGCCAGTTCGCTCCCGCCTCCTATGTGGACACCATCATCTACAAGGAGATTAAGAAGTAACTTATTTTTATCTTTTAACCAATTCTGACAATTTATGAAAAATGTACATTACAATGGAGCAAAATAAATAAATTTACTTTTAATAGTGCGGAAAAGGTGAATTTAAGAAGTTGATTAAGTGAACTTCAATATATTCCTTAAATAAACTACACTGCAGCCGAGATTTTTTTCTAAAAATAATTTTGAAAAAAGTGACTTAAAAAAACCAAATATTTTCCTATGATTGACAAGACGTGGTCTGTGGGTGGTTTGGGTCAAAGTTCAAAGGTTTTATTTCGATTTCAGTCGCCCGGTGTAAAGGCAAGCGAAATTTTGTACTGTAACTGCTTGAGTTTTTGATAATAAAATTTAAAAAATTATGTGACATTTTGCCTTTTATCAAAGTAAAAAGAAAATTGTGCAAATAAAAAAATATATTTCTTACGCGTTTTTACTGAGTTTTGCAAAAAATAAGCATGGAAACAGTATATCTAATGGGAATAAAAAAATAAATTAATTGTGTGATATTTGATGCTACAAAATAACTTTATGATACTATTTTGCCTACTTATTAAAATCTAGGAGGCTCTGAGTGTATGTTTTTTCACAATGTGTCCAGTTTTGAAAAAATATTTTAAATATGCTACATTCAAATATCATAATATGTATAGGTATTTCTCATATATTTTTTATAGCTTATTATTCATTACAATCAATGAGCGGAGAGTGTATCTTCATGTTTATAAACTCCATTACAATGTCCGGTGGAGCAAATTATTTATTAATGTGCCTGCTACTTTGTTATTATTGTCGCTATTTTTTATCGAGTAGAAAACACAATTTGCCTAAATCCTAAACTGCAAATTGTACATAAACTGTAACTTTTATTTATTCAAGTACAGTAAAACCTGCATATATTATAAGGTTCTTATCTTAATGAGTTTAATTTTTTCGGTCCCTTAAAAACTGACACTAGAAATGGTCTAATTAAGAACTAGTTCCACTGTATTTTATGCATTATTTGTTCAAGGAAAAATTTCGTAATTTGAAAATGTTTGATCAATTTCAGCCAAAGTAAGATAAAATTGACCTTACTTAGGCACAAAGATATGCCTACAACACACTTCTATCAATCTAATCACACTTCTTCCTTCTACATCGAATCTTATGTCAAAATCTTTGTATCATCCTAATAACTACCTTATTATTCCAGTGGGGGGCATCCATATTTCACAGGGCTCGCAATCGCCGGTGGCATATTTTGCCTCGGGGTTGAGGGTGCTATCTTCGGGCCCCTGCTGCTGTGCTGCCTGCTGGTGGCACTCAACTTATCCTCCACCCTATTCACCGAGACCCCGTCCGAGGAAAGGGCCACCGCATCTACCTTGCAGGCGCAGCTGGGGTAAAGCTAATTGAAAAACGAAAAATTTGATGGATGATTGAGGAAATAATTTTGTGACAATATTTTTTTTTACAGTTTTCTAGTGTTTCCATTAAATCGATACTGCATTGATTTTATCTTTTATACTGTCTTTGTGAGAAAAAAATAAATATTTAGGTACTTGATTACTAAAAAACTAGTTTCACTGACTTTTTTAAAAAGGTGAACGAAACTAAGTTATTTAGTAATTAACTGAACTTTCACAAAGATTTTCAAATTTATCAATTTCTATTTTTTTTCAAATTATTAATAAATTTAATTTTTCAAATTTAAATATGTGTATCCTTATCAGCTTCAAATTTGGCACTATTTATTGGGAAAATTAATTTTATTGCAACTTTTTTTATATAACTACAGTAAAACCTGCATGTAAGGATCCACCCATGAATTTTTTTTTTGGTCCCTTGAAAATAAACATTTAAAAAAATACTCACATGTATAAGGTTTTCCCATTTTTGTTTACGTTCCCTTGACAACCCAATAAGACAGTTTCACTGTACTTTTTGGTATCTTCTTTATATGCCTTTTTATAGAAAGCTCTTTCTGTGATTTCCATTTTTGTCGCTTGGTGACAGTCCATATTTTCACTCCAAATGTGAGTACTGGTAGTATGCATTTATTGAATACATGTGTGTTGGGAGGTGTATTTTCTTGTTTTTGAGGATATGGCTAAGTTTGCTAAATGCGGCCAATCCAAATCTTGCTCTACTCAAATTTTGGTACCTACATAATGTTATTTTACATTTCTTCTTTTGAATATTTACATATATGTATATGTATTGTGGTGTTAGCATGTTCGGTGTTTTGTTTGTCTTTTATAAATGGTGTTGATTGAGTACTAATATATTTTTATTATACAGTAAAATCCACTTAAGAAGTTTTGATTATTCGGTAATGGTAAAAATGGCTTAATTTATCCCACATATAAAGTTTTCCCACATGAAAACTTTTGTTCCGGTCCCTTGTAAAACCTTAAAAGAGAGTTTCACTGTATATAATTGCATGGAATTTTAATCTTACTAAGATAATATGATGCATGATTTTTTGCTTCCAGACTGCGGCATTTCACCTGAAGTTACAACTCTGCTGAATTTAATCAATTTAATTTTCATAATGCATTTATGAAAATTTTGAAAAGCTTTTTTTTAAGAGATTTAGAAAATTGCTATTGCATAATCTATTGAGTCAGTATGACTGGCAGCTTAAGAATGTTATTTACATATTATTAGAGATTATTTTATACAAAAAAATGAAATTTTGAACTCACAATAGAAATCTTGTTAAAAAATTGTTTTGATGTGACAATACAACAAAGATAACTAGAATGAAAGTTAGAAGTAGATTAAAATAATAAATGCATTTGCCTATCTGCTAACTTGATCACAATTTTTGTTAAAGAAACAATTAAGACACTCCAAAACTTTTAATACTAGCACAAAAAAAAAAAAAAACGAATGAGGAATTCATCAACCATTTTCATTATCGACTGTTAATATTTTATCTGGAATTTTATTTTGATTTCTCATTTTTTCTGACAATGAATTGTGTTGATTTTGAATCTCTGACCGAAAAAGATTTTACAAGTAAGCCAATGGTATGCGCGAGGATAACACCAAATTTTCCAAAAAAAAAATCTAATTTTTTAGGAGTGATTTGGTAAAATCGCTAATGTATTTTTATTAAGCATGCTTCAAGTTTACTAAATATCTTTTTATCGCATATCTTTTATCATGCCAAATATTTTTTACATTTTTAAGTATACTATGACAAAATACTATTTAATATTCTTATCGTTATATTATATCTTCTTGCATGACACTGAGATTATAGTGATATTGTATAATGAGAAAATCATTTACAGAAAAAATGCAGCTTAGCTGTGATTCGTACTTGATTGACCGCAAACGATATTCAATCACATTCAAATTTAAAACGGAAGAGAAGCGGTATGAAATGCATTACTAAATGTTGTACCCTTGAGATCACCTGTCCATGACGACCTTAATTAATAATCCATCTTGTACCTATGGCTTGTCTAGGTCTCCAATATATGGTTCTTTTCGTCCACCTTTTTGTCACCAACAAAAAAACACTATTTGAATCATTGTCAAATTTATAAATATTTAGAAGAACTGTTACCTTTCATTAGGATATTAAGATATCATATCACATCCTTAATTCCAAGCAGCAAAAACTTTTGAACGGCAAGTTTTCACATCATGAAATTTGCACAGTTTTTTCTGTTCCGATTTTCTGGATCAACAAAACAATTTTCAGCTCGCAATCACATAACTTCCAGCATGAACTTTTCAAACATTTTGCTGTAAAAAAATAAGACAAGATGCCATATTTCTGTGCCACATTTTTCAATTTTATTTTACAATAAATAAAAAATGTGTTGAAACTTGACAACTTTGACAAAGCCAGACAGTGAAACTATGTAGTACATTTTAAAGTATAACGTTTTTAAATATGTACCAATTTAATTTACCTGAGAATGTTACCAGATTTTTTATGTATGCTTTAGATAAAATCTGAGTTGAAACTTATGTCAATTCATTTTATAAAATCAATCTCGTATTAACTAATCCTAAAAACTAACCCATTCATTATGACAATTTTTAATACATTTTTGCTACGATAGAAATTGAGCAATTCATGCTGTCCTCTGAAAGAGTATTTGGTAATTATTTATCTAATAAAACGATTGTGGCATGTAACATTTATGCATAATCGGTTCACCATTATGTGTTTAAAAATTAATTAATTTGATTGGATAATATTTTTGTAAGCAATAAATTGTATTCTTCTTTCCCCCTTGTAGTTGTTGTACCAATTTTTAACAAAAACAAATTATATATTGTGAATTTCATATTTTCTGTGGTAAACTTTTTGTATTTAGTCGTATCCTTTTTGTAATATTAAAAAGAATATGTATTGATACTGAATGAATAAAATGTCTTTGAATTTATTGCAATTTTTACACAAAGGTTTTTTGCTATAATATTATAAAATTTACTACCTTTATTCATATTAAATTATTAGGTGAAACAGGTTAGTTGCTTTTTAAAACATCAGCAATTATTATGCAATTTTGAAAAGTTAAAATATACATATTTTGAGTTTTTTGCTGAATATATTAAATGTACAATTTTATTGTTACTCTCATTTACCAGTGTCAAATTCCTAGTCGGTGTAATATGTGTTCCTTAAGTGAAAGGAAATATAGTTTTATTTGATATTAAAGGGATCATTTAATGAAAATAATAGCATACAGTTAGTATAGGACAAACAGTACACAATGTAATACATACATTGTACCTATACTTAGAATATTATTTTTTTTGCACAGGTTTTTATTTTTTGTTTTTGTATTTTTTATTGATGGAACTCTGTGATCTTTGTGTTGTGAGTTACGTACCTGCCATAAAATATTTGACATCTAATTTAAAGTTTACATGTTTATGTTATCACCAATTATACTTATGAAATGTGACGCCTCTACAGTTGAGGTCGGCTGATGTTGTACCTAATACAAAAGTAAGTTGAATGGCATTGAAAGAAATCAATCGACAGATTAGCATTCTTATGGCTTCAATATATTATTGTGTTTCACAAAGTAGTAGATTACATTTTGTACAAAAGAAAAATAATGGTTGATTATACCAAGAGGACAAAGGGATAATTAAATATAATTTATTTTTGTATTAAGAGTTATCATTTGTTGATTATTAATTTTTATATTTACACGATTATGCTTGCATGTACTAAACAAATGCTTTTATTTTCACTCATGTACTTATAAAAAACTTTTAAATGCATAAATATAAAAAGACACATTAAATTTAACTTGTTTTACTTCTATAATTTAGCGCAAAGGTGTGGTAAAATGTCTAAGTTCATAGTTTTTCACTTAAAAACTCTTTGTATCACAAAAAAGTTATGATTTATTCAACTTGTTTTACTTCCATATGTTTGGAAAAATGTCTCGGATCATAGGTCTTCAGTTGAAGGTTCTTCAGTTTGGCCAGGTTCTTTCTGGTGGCTACGTAGAGCTTTAGTCTCTTTTCCTTATCGGACATGATGAAACCATTTTCTGAGAGGAAACCAACGTCATGCTCAATTTGCAGCCACACAAAGAGCCCCACTCCGTCAGTTTTTACAATCACATCGTACACTGGACCATCTCCACTGACATTGAGGATTTCATACTGTAAACAAATTAATTTATCAAGTATTAAATTTTGTGGGGTAGTCGTTAATAGTTATCATTAATAATATTTGACAATTTATTCAGAAATATGAACAGTATCGGAAAATGAAAACAAATTTAAAACATAGTTCAGTGACTTCACTACAGTTTAACAATGTATTCAGAAGGCAAAAACAGCTGTTACACACATGAATATTTATACATGGCAGAACTTTGTAAAAAATCAAAACAAAATTCCTATTTGATTTAAATAATATTTATTATAAAAATTAAAATGAAGTTCCACAAAAAGCAATAAATAATTTTAAAAAAATCATAATATTTTAGAGATTGACAGACTAACAGAGACTGGTAGAGATCTAACTAAAGGTTCTATTATTAAGATTAAAAAACATATAATTACCGTAACGTTGGGAACCTTGTATCCCTCAATATCTTTCAATTTCACTGGGAAAATATAGTTGTATGGACTTAAGAGGTTAGAATTAGCATCTTTCAGGCTGAATCTATAATAAATAAGTTTGCGTTCTGCGGCACCTGGTAATTCAATATTACTCCCAAACTTCTCAGCCGACAGAGGTTTGATATCAACCTGACTGGTTTGCGTTTCAACGGGGCTCATTGAGTCCCAGCTAAACTGCTCCACTACCACAGTGGCATTCAGAATCTCTTGAAGATTATCGTTGATGATATGGACTTTAATTTCATCTGTGAGCAATTGTCTCGGAGATATCAAGACTGGGCTGAAGAAATCTTTTCCATAATAATGCAGCATTTTCCAGTAACCATTAAATTCTGAAATAAAGTGGTAAATTAACACTTTTGTTACAGATACAGTATTTGAACTATTTCATAGTTGATTGTAGCTCACCAATTCCCGACCATGTTGGTGCTTGCCAGACATCATTGAGTTGCCAATACAAAGCCCCCATTGTCATCCAATCGTCTCGAGACTGCCGATAGAATTCTGTCTCCGTTTTGTACGCCCAAGCTTGAATAACCTTTTAGAGTGTCGAAAAGTTTTGCATTGAGAATCAATAACAACAGAATATAGAATATTTTTGAAGTATGAAAACAAAGAGAGCAGTCCCCTCATTTGTGATAAATTAAAATTAATACCTGAGTGTAGAATTGGAATATAGCCGTGTAATTGGGATCAAAAATATCGAGAGGTCCAAACTGTTTGACAATTTGCAAGAGCATGTTGTCGTAGTTATTAACATCACTATGCTCCCTGTGCTGCATAAAGGTACTAAATACATGGAGATCGTTGGGATCATCAGTGGCTGTGCTGAGAGTTTCAATGGAGGGAACAGATTGGAAACCGTACTCTGAACAGAAACGAGCTTTAGGATACGTGTCCATTGACCACAAATCTGAAAAATAATTGTAATAATGGTTGTCTCCAAATCTGGAATCCCCTGGATTTTCAGCAATATAGCCATCTTCTTCAGATTTGATACCGTTGCTTGGACTTGAGACAACGTAAGTTCTTGTGGGGTCTATTTTCTGAACAACAGGGCGAATGCTGTCAACATAGAGCTTGATGTATTCCTCTTTATAGTGGGTGAAGTTGGTCTGGGTGCCGTACCAGTTGCCCCTCAGAGCAACTTCATTCTCATTGTTTCCTGCCCAAATGGCAATGCTGGGATGGTGCTGAAGACGTTTCACAACCTGCCCCACCTCCTCTTGTACAGAACTGGAAGAATTTATATTAAATATCAAAATATGTGAGTTGGTCATTATTTTGTGAAACCAACTTGAACAGGAAGTGAAACCTAATGATTTGCCTAGTTGTATTTATATAAGGTTGGGTTGGTACCTTAAGAACTTGGCGTTGGCTGGGTACATGCCGCAGGCAAACATCATGTCCTGCCAGACCAGAATGCCCAGCTCATCGCACTTCTGGTAGAAATAATCCGACTCATAGACCCCCCCACCCCACACCCTCAACATGTTCATGTGGATGACTTGTGCAGCTCCTAGAAGGTTGTCCACTGAAACAAATTATATATGTAATGGTAATTGGTCAGATAATCAGACACCATTGTTCCATAAAGTTAGTCTTGAACTCCAGGGGAAATAAATAATTTAAACTATGAAGCAGGAAATCTGGGTGGTCTAGCATTACGAAATTTGCATAGTTTTTTTGCTAAGAATTTGTAGGTCTTTCTATAATATTTTTTTAATATACATTAACTGTAAAAAACAAGATGCCATATTGTTTGTTCCGTATTTCGAAACTCGGGTAAAGCTGGATAGTAACTACTAGTTATTTATGTATACCTTCATACATACAGGTTGATAAACTTATCTTTGTAGTTGAGGGGGTTTCTATGGTAGATTTTGTATAAGCTAAAAATCAATGGATTTAAGGAGTGTGTTCGTTTATTAGTTTATCTTTTGGCCGTCTGCCGAGATAAGCAAGTCAAGCTGTAGAATATATTTGCGAAATTGCAATCTTACCCATGTCTTCTTCATAACCATGTTCTGGAAGGATTTTGCCAGGAATCCAGTTGGATCCTTTCATGAAGATAGGATGTCCATTGATCTTAAAGTAGAATGTCAGCCCATCATCTAAAACAATTAATTGTGATGTCAGACTTTTTGAACTGAAGTTGGCAACCAAACAATATTTTTGTTTGTATTCTAATGAAGCATTTGGTTGACAGTTGATAAAGGGTTATGTTGAGTGGTGCTTTATTGAGCAACACTAGTGACAAATCATGGGATGCAACTTGACTTGCCAAGTAAACATATTAGTTGCTCTAATCCACATATATAGAATAATGTCTTCTAAAATACATTATGAGTAGGTACTTTATTAGAAAGATTCTTTCTATATATTTGATAGGTTCAATTAATATCAGTTCCAAACTTGAAAAGTTCCCATTCGTACGTATGAGTGTGAACTTTTAAAAACTGGTACTATGGATGAAAATTATCAACTAAAAATATAATTTTTCAAATACAGACAATCAATTAAGTAGGAACCTACCTATAATATATTTTATAAAAACAATTGAGTAACATTTGAATGTCAGATCTTCAGTTTTGCAGCTGTTTCAGATAACATTGCAAGTCAAGTAGTTATTATATACATTCAGAACTCACCGTAATTTTCTTGAATAAGCTCGAGAGTTCGGAAACCAGTTTTGATTGTTTTGTAAAAATATTCATCGACAAATTGAGTACTTTGGAAGGTAACTGTCACATTGTAGAGGGCCTGCTCTCCGTAACCATTCGGCCACCATCTTTTTGCATCTGCCTATAAAATAATCAATTTACATTCTTTGACAACGCACACATTTGATTATGCAAGGTAGTTGGGGTAGGTACTAAGGATTTCAATACTTGTAGCCCAATAACCACTATACTGGCAACCTGGTAAATGTCAAAATTCTTTCCCTCTATTTTTAACCAGTTATTTGATAAGTTCCATTATGTAATTAGTAATGTATTATCAAATATTTTGCCATGTACACAGTAATCATATCAAAACTAATATCGTTGTAGACTTAAACTTTGGATTTTAAACATGTTATGTTAAAGCAAACAAGCTGTTTCACACTTCTGTTCCAAAGGGGGGGTTCTAATGACACCCCAAACAAGAGTTTTGTGCTTTATCTTAGATAAAGATTACTGAAATATTATAAAAATATTTCTCTCCAAGTATTACCAAAAACAAATTACCTAAGATTATGTTATGAAAACGGTTAAATAAGCAAGTTCAAAGTGACTACGTCACCCTCCTTTGGATTGTGCGTTTGATTTTTTACTTTTAGATATGGAAAAAAATGTGACAATACTGATAATACATTACCAAGTACAATGAATGTACATTTCTTTTGCCAAAGACAACCCTATTTCTTCAATCTTGTAAAAGCACAAAATGAAATGTTTTAAAAATAAACATTTTGTAAGTACATACATACTCACATTGCTTATTATAATGCTCAGATCTTTTTCCAAAACATCTCGCTTAAGAACACTGTCCTTGACAAATTCGTATGTCCTAAGAACTACGCCATTTTCCAGAGCTATGGAGGCTTGCAAGTGTCCCTCAAGGTTGCCGATTCCTCCGGAAACATCCAAATAAACTTTCAGGGTTAAATTCCAAGCCGCATCGCTTTCTATGTATTTTGCATCAGTCAGTATATCCCTTATAACAGCGCTGTTGTAAGCTTCTAGATTTACTGGTTTCCTAAAAAAAAATTATAAAATCAAATAAATTTCAAACAATCATACACCGCTATGTATGGAAAGTAAGATGTTATGAAACTGCATAATTATTAAATATCTTTATCTCAATCACCGATGAAGATAAATTAATCATAAATACAATACAAAAATGTTATCATCACAAACAAAAAAATATAAAGAAAAATTAATCATAAATACAATTAAAATGTTAAAACAACAGTTGAATTATCTTGAAGAGATGTTATCACAAACTTTGAAGGTAAACGTGAAAGACATAACCCATGCACATCGGAATTTGAAATTAAGGGTTCGACCCTTTACAAGATATGTAAAATATTTCATCCAAATAGTAGAAAAATCTGTTTGTGTGTTCCAGTAGAAACTCGCTAACAGTAAGCTATGGCAACATGAAATTTGTACAGTTCTTACTATCTGAAATTTCTAGGTAAACGCAAATATTTTCAGCTCGCCACATCATTTCCATCATGAGCTGTGAAATATTCAACTGTCAAAAAATAAGACAGACACCATGTTATTTGTACCATATTTTTCAATTTTTAACAAGAAAACAGATTTCCGCAAAAGAGTGTTGAAACTCGGACAAAAACGGGCAGGAACTGCTAGTACAGCTTGATATGGCTAAACTTTGCAGGTGGCCAAATGAGAAACTATCCAACTAACAATATTTTAGAAATCCATAGATTTTTTTGTATACGCAACACCAACACCATAAACTGCAAAATGAATTGTGTCAAGCTGTTTATAATATTCGCATTAATATACATATTTTAATTACCAAATTCCAACGGAGGGCAATGCCGGGCCCCAGTCCCACGAGAAAGAAGCCTGCATTTTCCTCAGTTGATTGGCGTGGCACTCCCCATTGTATCCGGTGGGAACACACTCTGGAGGAATCATCTCCTTCTCTGATAGCGAGGCAGCCTTTAGCACCGGTGACTCAAACTGGATTGCCACCTCGTTTATACCTACCTTTGGAAAAATATATCCAAACATTATAGACAGTCGAAAAAAATAATTCTCTTTAGCTTCACTACCACCGTTTAGGTGTGTGATTTAAAATATTTATAGAAAGACAACATTCCCAAGTTACAAAAAACCAACCCACAGCACAACGTAAAAAAATCTGTTCCATCACCACAATCCTCCTGTTCATTTAACGATACAAACAGCCCCCTAAATCCATTATATCAACTTTCAACTGGTTTTGTTGTGCTCCAAATTCAAAAACCTAGATCAAGTCCGAATTTTATCTATTCCCACTTTGCTGAGAAGAGATTTCAGACAAATAAGGAGTTTATAGGCGAAATAGATAGTTATTTTGAAGAGTTTGGGAAATTGCACTTAAAACTGACATAATGATTGAACATTGTTGGATGAAATATATTGATCTTAAAAATGTTTTTTAAGAAATATAAACAAAAATACTACCCCAACTATTGTATTTATATTCAGTTCTGTAAACTTTTTGAACTCCCCTCTTAAATGATTAAAAATGTAAGACTATTAAAATCGCACAAACCTGTAGATATTGTTTTATGTTGAATTTGAATCTCATAAACATGTTTTCTGTCAATGCAACTGGATGGTCATTGATAGAAATATATGCAATTGTATCAAGACCATGGAATACAATGTCCACGGTTTCTTTCTCCAAAATTTCACTAGAAACTGAAATTTAAAAAATATGCTTAACAACCTGTGACAAGCTAAAGATGAAAGTTTTGAAGGGAAGCATTAAAATATTTATAAATATGGCTACCATTGAACGTTCTTTTGTAAATCCAATCAATTTTGGAGACCCATCTTGTTTTAACATCATTATCTTTGAAGTATACATCATCAATAATCTCGCCATTCATCAGGTCTGAAAATATTCCACCCGGAACAGTTGCAGTGGTTTTAATACCTGGAAATACATAAGGAAAAAGTTATATTAATTTAAGAAAAAATTCTAAAAAATCATTTAACAAGTGATCAATCATTATGAGAAAATTAGGATGAAACAGGACGTAATAATACTTTGTTATCTTTGGGAACTTATGAGTTCATAAATTTTAAGAATTTATTGAAACAGGTAAAAGGGGGGAGGTAAATTAAAAAAAAAATACTGCAAGAAGGGAAGAAAACTTCCATGGTAGGTGGTTTTTCACTGCTATTTGACTGATCACAAGAATAACCACGCACTGGCCTTACATATGTGGAATTTTTTGTTATGTCTTCATTATACATAAGTATATATATTTATATTTTTTTTGTTATGTCTGCATTATACATAAGTATATATTTTTATTTTATTTTTTTCTAATTTTGTTATTTCTTTTTCCTCTATAATTTATATATTTTTCTTTTTACTAAAAACTTATTTTTGTAATCTTTTTCTTTTCAAAAATAAATGTAACAAAAAATTCAAATAAATAACAAAAAAACTAAAATATTACCACTAAATCCGTGAATGCTTTTCACGAGACTGCATAATGGCCGTCTTGAATAATACTAATTTCAAGTTTTCCAACCGCTGTGCAGGTTATAACATAAATAATTATAATAAATTCGATACAATTTGATGCATTATAATTTAAATGACATGTAAATATAAAGTATTTGCTTTAAATCGACGGCAGAAGATGTTGTCGATTTTATTATTTTGTTTGAAAAAACCAGTGTTATAAAAAAAAAAACTTATTTTACCGCGTTGTCGAATAACCGCGAAAAAACAAGGGATGGGGCGCGCAGTACAATTTTTTCAAACTACAATAAAATTATAACGGTCTGTTCATAAAAGCATTAAGTGAATACCTATCCAAACTTATTATTGTTCCTTATCTAAGTATAATGAATTATTTATTGCATGAAAATTCTGGTAAAATACGCAAGTGAAAAAAAATAATTATGTAACACAATTATTAAAATAGTAATAAATAAAACGAGACTTCGGAATTTTTCGGGTAAAAAATAAACGTTAATAATAAATGTCAATAAAATAAAATAAATGTTTATTAGAAAAGTTAGGACGAAACTTACTTCCATTTTGATTTTCAACGGTCCATCCACTTCCTATGGGGTTGTCAGAGTTCAAACTCAAAATATAATTATTGGCCGGTTCGGCGCAACTCCTAGCGAAAGGACTGACGAAGGCAGTTATTGCCAATAAAATAAAGACCCGCATGATTCACTTCCACTGTGAACTCTATTCTCACTATTTGTTATCCTCTTGCTTCACGTAAACATCTGACAGTTCAAGGAAGAAACCTTTTAAGCTCACTAGAGACGTTCAACAAAAATCGCTACCGCCAAGCCCGTCTCCAAACTCGCGAATGTTATCGCGCGGGGATAAATAATATAATTTGTGTAATTTAATGGAAGCTGATAGCGACCATCAAGTTTTTTTTTTATCACAACAAATTTTGACAACAAGAAAACGTGTTTTATTGAAGATATTGATTTATTTGTAAATAAAATATTATATCATCCAACCAATATTATAAAAATGACTAATTTCCGTTATTCTTATTTCTGTATATGATTATAAGTATGTGTGCATTTGTAGTGTCATACAATTATGTCAGGATCGATATCAGAATGTACGTAAAGTTAAAAAAATGTTACAAGTAGAAAATGTCTCATACAACGCTCATACTATAAATAAATCATGCCATTTAAGTGATTGATGGAATATATTATTTTGGTGTTGTCATTTTCATAATTTGTAATTTTCCAGAAAAGTTTAAAGCGGTTGGTAGGTAAACCATTTGAAAAATTCAGTGTTAGTAAACATACCTACATCTAATGACGTTACATGTAACGTCATTGCCTACATCCTCAAAATTTTGTAATCTCTATCGACGCCCAACGCTGACAAAGCGATTTACTAGATTTACAGCTTGTTGACACGAATAAATTTGCGGTCGATGACGTCGCTAGTGTAGATTTTGTGAATGCAAAGTAAAGAAAACGTCGGATTTTTTTACGTGTAGCATTATTAGACATCCGATTATATGGACTAAAAAATTGCATTCAAATATACACTAACATTTCCAAATTATTAGCAAAACGAAACTTGGGAAGAAAAATGAGCTAAAAATTAATGACACAATAAAGCTCAAATATGCATTTTTCATTTACTAATATGCATTTGTAATAATGACATACAATTCGATGTCTAAATATTATTTGAAAACATTTTTCGCTAAATATAATAATTACAACTTGACACCCTTACCTTTGCAGTCGATGGTGTCGTTATTGCACATTTTGGAGATACAAAAAACAAAGAATTAATAAATTCGCTGATAAGTGATAAAGATAAGTGTTTCAAACTGTAATAAAAGTTATTGAAAAAATTAATCGTTTTTTTTCAGGATTTATTTTAAATCGCATTTGGATTGGAGGTAAACAAGCCAAAAAAACGGACATTGTCTCAATACTAAACTAGAAAATCGGCTTCTACCGCTGAAGATATAAACCGATAGAAGTATATTGTGATTGTGTCCTTGTGCCCAAACTAAAATATTTTTCCTTACTTCCGGTGAAATTGATCAAACCTTTTCAAACAGAACAGTTAATCAAAGTCATTGGTCTATGTGGGACCTAAGAGTAGAAAGGTCGTATGTAAAGTGACGACATCAATTTTATTTCAAATCGCTATAGATCACATTTCTAGAGATTATTTGTTCAGTGGGTATTCCATTTTTTACCTGCTTTGTGCGAATGCTAGAAATGACCTTGTCAACTAATGTAAAGGGTCCGCCAAATAACTTTTTTTTTTGAAAATGCTATAAAAAAAAAACTACTGAATATTTTCTCAAATTTCTTTTTTTATTTATAAGTACAATCCTTCCGGTTAATAATGGAAAATAATTTCATTCAAATGGCTGCCTCGGCTGGCCATGCAGTAGCCTACACGATCGGTCCAATTTTTAAGCACATTATCGATTGTGTGCAGCTGTATTTCACCAATGGCTTCACGAATATTGTCCTTTAAAGCGTCAATTGTCTCTGGCTTGTCGGCGTAACATTTATCTTTGAGGGCACCCCACAAATAATAGTCCAACGGTGTCAAATCGCAGCTCCGAGGTGGCCAAACGACATCAGCTCTGCGGCTGATAATGCGATCTTCAAAAACAGGGCGCAAAACATCGAGTGTAGCTTCGGCTGTGTGGCACGTAGCGCCGTCCTGTTGAAACCAAATGTTGCCAATATCCTCCTCTTCAATTTTGTGAACAAAAATTCGTTCAACATGGCCCGATAACGATCGCCATTGACTGTAACGGCCACTCTTGCTCATTTTCAAAGAAAAATGGCCCAATTATGCCTCTGGACCAAAATCCGCACCAAACAGTGACTCGTTTTGGGTGTACCGGCTTTTCAATGTATGCGTGCGGGTTTTCTGTGCCCCAAATACGACAATTTTGCTTGTTTACATACCCGCCAAGATCAAAATGAGCTTCATCCGAAAAGATGATTTTTTGGCAAAATCGGCATCTTCTGTAAGTCGATCGCAGGCCCACTCAGCGAAGCGAAAACGCATTGGATGGTCAGTTGGCTTCAACTCCTGAACCAATTGGACTTTGTATGGCGTCATACCAAGGTCTTTATGCAAAATTCGTCTCAATGATGTCTCCGAAATGTTCAATTGTTGAGAACGACGGTGAATTGATGTTGATGGCGCTTCACGCACACTTTCTGCCACAGCATCGATATTCTCGGGTGTACGCACTGTTTTTGGCTTTTCACGCTTTGGTTTATCGATGAGGATGCCAGTTTCTTTCACTTTTTCACAAGATAACGAACATACGGAGCTGACGGTGCTTCTCTTCTTCCAAAAACCGTACGCAATTTTCGCACACATTCTGCAACATTACCATGATTTTCAAAGTAATGTCGCAATATTTCCCAGCGTTGTTCAAGCGTATACACAACCATATTCGCTCAGCGGAAGGATAAAACTAATTATCTGTCAAATCAGACATGAGCTAAGTGTTACCATTCACGAAATAAGCACTAGTTGAAAAAAAAAAAGTTATTTGGCGGACCCTATAGTAATTATTACTCTCTGATTAAGGTCAACAATAATTAACCTTGCTGTGGGTGGTACAGGTATCGTAATCGGAGTTGAGTCGAACACACTACTCACACAGATGCATTGTTTGCATACGGCGTGTTTGAAACTTATTATTCGACTTGAGTTATAATTATAAAATTGTATCAAGTCATTACAATGGAATTCCACCACAAATTAAAAGTAAAAAAGGGAAAATTCATAAAATGAAGTTAAAAATAGCTTGTGAAGTTATAAAAAAGATAATTGTGATAATAATCATTATCTTGGTAATTTCACTTCACATCAATCATTGAACTGTATTTTAAGTATGGCATTTATTAATCAGTGCATGTACAATAATAAAATCATTATTAAAGATAAGATATAATATCTTTGATTAGTTTTTTTACGAGGCATAAATCATTCATTCAAAATCCTATATTTTTGTAAATTACAATAACTTTCCTACATTACTTATTATCCTCACCCATTACATCAGTGATACACAACCTGCGGCCCACTTGGCTAAATAAAATATCAAAAAGTTTGCAGTAATTCTGGTGAAAAATATGTTTTACTAAGCTTTAAAAAAATAGTGGATGGACAAAAAATGTTTCATTGCGTTTTTTAAGAAAAAAGGTTGATATTTCAACACGGTATTGGAAGAAGCAATGGAATATATCCTGAATCATCATTATCAAATGAATATAACACAAATAATTTGACAAGAAGTGTGTGCCAAATGGTGGAGTTTTAGATTTAAGACTATTCTCCCAGCCAATCGATAAAGATTAAGAAGAATAATCTGAACTAATTTTTAAATTGTGACCGATACTCAAAGTGAAAAAAATTCGGACATTTTTCAAGCTTCCTCTATTTAGAGCTGGCAGTGAACCTGTTAAAAGAATATTAAAAAAATCATTGTCTATTACCTCCTTCACTAATAGAAAAGTAGTTTGTTCCAAATCCCTTTTTTAATGTGAATACGAGAGTCCAAGCTGTTCAGAACCAGTGGGACTATGTCATCTCCAATTAGGGTATGTTGTGAAGCTGAAGGAAGTGGGAAGGAGATGGGGAAGAGGAAAATGGGGAAGTATCTGGCTATTCAGATCTGGTCACTAAATGTGGCTAAAGCCATTTCAAGAAAAGTTTCAATTCTGAATGGTGGTCTTTCACCAGGGTGACACTGAGAGTATCTATCACCCAGAAAATTGGAATTGAAACCACGGATCTGTTTTTCTGGTAATAATTGTTATTTACTAATATACTAATGCACCTCATTCTAAAAGATATATTTAAAAAACACCTTTCATTGCTCTACTTTCATTCACATTTCAGGAACCAATTACGTGCGAAAGTCGAACACCGCCTGTATCTTATTTATATAAACCCCATAAAAAACTTCCCGCAACGCCTTTGGTTCAAACCCAACGTTTTGGACTACTCGGCTTCAGGCAAAATTTCACACGGTGGAATATTTACAAGAGATAAAAAAATACAAGTTTATTTTCAAGAAAATACTTTATTCATAACATAACATTTGAAAGATTTTCTAAACTAATTTTATCAAGAGATCTAAATTGAGTGATAAACAAAACAATATAAAAGATCAGAAGTCAAGATAATAAAGTTTATGAAAGATGACGAAAAATAAGATTAATCAGTGATGTAATACTTGACATTGATTAAAATACTAAAAACACCTAGAATTTACGGTTTTATACTCAGGTACATTTTCCCTTTAATGGTTTGTTTGACTGGGTTAATTCTCTTGAGGATCTGGGTCATGGTCTCCACGAGACGGTCGCTGGAGACTCCGGTCTTCCTCTGCTTGAACTTGGTGAGGAGTTCGGTAGTGGTCATGGGTTTCCGAGCCAAGTACCTCCGCACTGCTTGCTCAGTCACACCCTCACTGCTGGAGAAATAAATAAATATAAGATATAAAATGAGCTTTATTTTTTTTATATTCTGGAAATTTCAGTTTGACACGCTCAACTTTACAGGTGGAGGAACTGTCAAACAATTTTTTTTAACCTATAATTTTTTTTAATGCACCATGAATACACTAGTTATGCCACCAATTGCAAACTTAAGCGCGTCAAACATTAACATATCATTTTTTTTAAAGCTGTTCAGGGAGAAAGCACGAAATGTGTTTAGTTTCTCTAAAGTCTCTTTTGTAATGTTATATAAGATATGTATTAATTTCTAATTCAGAAATGAGTGTGAAGATCTGTACACACAATTTCTAAATAGTAAGTGCATAATATACAGTTTTGGAAATTGTGTTAATGTTTAGAAATATATTTTTACTAATTAACTTTTGATCACTACGGGAGACCTGCTTTTTAAATTATTGGCGGCGGTCTACTAACATTGTATGTGTTAAGTGATCAAAAGAAAAGTAGTAATTTAAAGCCAAAAATAATTTTAAATACATATTACCAATTCCTATTCAATATCCAGTTATTTTAATAACAGACATTAATGATTTCTATACACAAATATAAAAAGAGTTTATAAATAAAATAATGTCTGTACGCGGCTTCAGATAGGCGGGCGACTAGAAATAGTTATGCGGTCAACGTTTCAGCCACCCCTGGTATACAGTATGTACATGTTTCTTGGGATTTTGTCAGCATTTCAAGCAGTTTTTTTTAGCAGTGTAGGTCTAAATCATTATTTCACTGTAAATATAAATAGGGATCTTACCCGAGAGACGGATCAAATCGGGGCTTCTTAGCTGGTGGTGGATTGGCACCCCCAGAGGCCCCGGCACTTGAAGAAGCTGCAGCTGAGTTCTGGCTGCTCCCCTTGGAGGTAGAAGTGCCTGATGATGAGGCCAGAGTAGGGGTGCTTGACCGGGAACTGTTCTTACTGCAATACAAGACAATAGGAGGATAAAATATGTGGCCATTTTACTTATGTATTAAGATTTATTTTTTAAATGTAATGTAAACTGTTGTTATGTTTTCTCTATTCTTCTCGTGAATTTTACAAAATGAATTCAAATAGCTCCCATAAGGGTAATGATATATGGTTACCTTTGGTTGGCTGGTCGTTTGGACCCACTTTTAGTTGGCTTCGGCTTCGCTGGAGCATCATTGTCAGAATCTGAACTAAGATCGCTGCTGGAGTCAGCTGAAATCAGAAAAAATGATTAGAAATTGATTTAAATCATTTAAAAGTAAGCATTCAACATCACAGCTGTAAACATATTTAAAAAAACTACCTTTTTTTTTTTTAGCAGCAGCTGCTTCGGCCTTTTCTGCCTTGATTTTTTCCTTTTCATTAGCTTCTTTCTTGGCTTCCCCGTCACTGCTGTCTTCCTTCTTCTCCTCATCCGAGTCTTCGTCCGAAGTAAGCAACTTCCTAGAGAGGTAAGATTATTATCTTTTGATCATATGAATACTGGAATTAATTAAGGCTCTAAGTGCCAAAATATTAACAACTTTTTTTTTTACAGAATCGTATTTTATGATGGAAATAAAATACGATTCTTAAAAAAAAAACAGTTTTTTTTTTTTACTTAGAGCCTTAATTTTTTACTTTTATTCATATGTCAATGATGTTAATAAATAATATTTGATATATTTTTCGCCCACTATGTTAAGTATGTTCATTACAGGGTTTACCCACGGTTATATGATTTTATAGATTCAGAAGTTTATCTGTGCAGGTGGTCAAAAGAGGAACTCATATGATGGAATTAACTTTTTTGTAAGTCCATAGATTTTTTGTATCCTCAATGACTACAATAGCACACATACACATACAATAATACACAACAGCAGATATAAGTTTGTATATCTGTAAATAGATAGATTATATTTACCTCAAAGCATCTTCCTCTGCCACAGATTTAAGTTCTTTATTTGCTTTTCCCTCCTTATCAGAATCACTGAAAATAAGAAAATTAATTAATATTAAGGAGTTAAATAGAATATGTAGTACATCAGTTAAGTATGGTAGAAATACACATGGCTGTGCACTACGAGGGACTAATAACAAAAATACAGTAAAACCCCCACAATATAGTGAAAAACAAATGGATAGATTGAATGGTGCTGGAGATGAATGCCCAAAATACCATGGACAGCCAGGCGCGTGATCTATCTATTCTAAAAGAGCTAGGCATTCAAATAGACTTTCACTTGTCTGCCTACAACATATCCAAAGATACTTTGAACTTGTCGCTCGCCAAACTGAGAACTCGAACCTGGAGTAGCTCATAGACTGGTCAACTACCACATGCGTCCAGAACGTCGGTATTCACTGCTCTACATACAGCGCATAACCGGACTGGAGGAGCCTGGTACACCAAGACAATTTGAGTGAGGTTACGATCCTCAATGATGCGACAACTCAAGAATAATCATAGTGATGTACATAATTGGAAGTACAAAATTACCTGTCAGAAGAGTCTGAGATATAATCCAGTTCTCTTCCTTCTTCGTCTCCGTCGTCACTCTCCTCAACAGCTTCATCATCCACATCCTTCTTATTCTTCTTCTTTTTGGCCAGAGCAGCACCTAAAGTAAACAAAATGTCATGATATCTTCTATGTGATAAATACATATGTCAAATTGAGATCATGGACTTTGAAGTTTTGCATCTTCACTATGTTAATAGAAATATAAACATATTAAACAACAACAATAGAGTGTGAAGTGTACACCCTGATTGAGGTTTCCACTGTCTGGAGCCAGAGAATCTACAGCTCCTCCAATACTGTCGAATTTTGTGGGCAGTTTACTTGGAAACTCCTTAAAAATAAGCATTATTTTACCTTTCTTGGCTTTGGCTTTCTTTTTACTCTCCTTTGAGTCGCTGTCATCCTTGTCCTTATCTTTGTCTTCTTCGGACTCTGAAGAATCATCGGCTGAGTCCATCCATTCATCCATATCGGAGATTTTCAGTTCTGTAATAAAAAATACATAATTAATAAAATTCGCAGAAAAAAAACGATTTTTGAAGTGACATTACTGTTTGTATTTAGAGAAAAACTAGGCAACTTTATTTTTATTTGGAAGAAATTTAATTCAACTATACGAAAATACAATAACATGACAAAAAAATCTTCCCATTTCTTGACCATACTTTTTTAGTGACATGAGGGAGAAAAAACCGATTCTCTGAATATAAGTAGCTATTCCAGAAAAACCACTCAAATAATTAACATATAATTTTAAAAAATACATGAACACATTATCTGACAAGACAAAAACATAATTTAGTAAAACACAAGTGAGTTATTACGAAATTACAAGTCAGCAATCGCACGGCGCGCAGATCGACTTGTATGCCAGTCATACGACGGAAGTTTTACCAATCCAAAAGGTTTAAATTGCTTTAAAATGGCAACACCAAGATGGTTTAAAGAAAAAAGGGTGTAACTATAAAAAAAGCAATACGGTCCAAGTGAATATTTTTCACATTATGTAGATGGTCTTCAGAAATTTGTGGTAATTTTCAAAAGTATTTGATTCTACATCATATTCTAAGGAAATATAATATTCAAACTTGTTGCTTGATAATTCCATAGAAAAGTGTTTTTGAAAATTACGCATTGAAGAAGTTATTAATTAGATGTTAAATTAAAATAAAAACTGTGTGGAAGTAACACACAAGTTTTGAAAAAATAAAATAAAAGAGTTTTGATTTTTTTCTGTCAAGTGTCAAACTATTAAGGGGTTAATAATAATATTTGAAATAATTCGGGAGTCAGGCATAACCTCAAATCTGAATATCCTATTATTTGTTCCAAAATCAATGTTGTTGTTAAACTGTATGAATTAATATTTGTTTTATCCAAAAATGCATATGTATATCTAATGCTGAATGTTACCTTTGGACTTGGTAGCCTTTGACTTCTTTTCTTCCGGATCTTCAACTTCTCCATCCGCATCATCTCCCCTCATGCGCTTCCGGAACATGAGGGAGAAGTAGTTCATCACCTTGTTACGTCTGAAAACCATTAAGTAAATCTAAATTCAAATAATTGACAAAATAAATGGTTGGGGAGCAGCATATTTTTTATGGCTAGAAGATACATACATAATTCAATTTAGAAATATAAGTAAGGATGTTTGGTGTACCTGCCAAATTCCTGTTCTGCTTCCTCAGCTGATAAAGCCTTGTAACGTTGAATAGGTTGGAAATTATACCTGAAAACAACAGTATGTATTAAGAAGTGTTATCAAAACATTTTTTCTGAAAATATTATTTTCTAAAAAAAATTTTGTTTTCCGGTTTAGATGTACTGTTTACATATAAAATGTCGTTGATTTAGAATAATGATGAGGTGACATTACTGAAATTTGATTAAAGATTTTTTTGTTTAATTCTCAAGTGGTGTTTTGGAAGTGGCTATTTTTAGATTTAGATTAAAACGAATGGATAAATAGATGGGAAGAGTGATTCGCATTCCAGAAAATCAAAGAACGAAAAATGCGAAAAACTAGAATTTCAATGACAACCCACCCCCTAACAAAAATTCCCAGAAAAGTGAAAAAATTAAGTTCACTGGCAACCGTCCACGAAAATCACTGTACTATACCACAATGTGCAACACTTGTACGCTATGCGGCCCACGAACATTTGAAAAATTGGTAATACGACCCTTCTGCTAAAAAGGTTGTGCATCACTGATTTAGAAGAATCATCAGGTATTTTTTACTATTATGTAGTTACTAACTTGGCTTCGCCCGAGAATAAATATTCTTTTTTCTTTTTAAACAATTGAAAATACAGAACAAAATTTCTTAATTTTAGAAAGTAATATAGATATTTTAAAACTCCATAGCTCGTGATTGAAATTGCGTAGGTAGCGTTGTCATACAAGGTTCAGACATAGAAAACTGTGTAAATTTCATGACCTCAGAGTTTTTGCTGCTTCAGATATTAAACAGACAGATTCTCTGCTTTATCTTTACAATGCTTGAAGAGAAAAACTAATAGAAGTGTGTTTTGGGCGTATCTGTATTCGATTTTGTCTTATGCAAATTGGTGACATTAGTTTCCTTTCAAATCGGTATGGATCACACTTCTAGGGATTACTTGTTTAGTGGTTACGATTAATATCATAGATTATTGATTACCACTCTTGCAGAGGGTAGGCTTCGATGGCTCCGTCAGGGGCATGCGTGAACACATAGTAAGCGGCATTCTCCGATACTCCTCCTTCTCTGATGCCTTTAAATCTGAAATAAACATTCACATCTGCATAAAACTATGATCACAACAACAACTTATTTAATTTCAAAGGATGCATTCATTAACATAAAAGAGGGAAGCATGTATTAACTATCTTGTGCCCAAGTAGAAGAGACCCAAAGGCAGACTGAGGAAGAGGTGGACTAACGTGCGGCAGAGGGTTGGAGCAGGAAGGGAGAGACCCAGGACCTCAGGACGAGCAAATGGATAATATTTGTGGAGTTTGTCAAATCCCACCCTTGATAATAATTATTCATGTTAAAACATTCTTCAAATTTTGTGTCATAATTTCACATTCGCATAAGAGTCTCTACACTTATGGCATCCCCAATTCTGGTCTTTAAACACAGCTTCAAGCAATGTTTCAAGTCTGAATGGTGGTCTTTTAGCGGGGCAATAATGAGAGATTTTACCACTTTGGAACGTGGTTTCAAGTACTAGACATTATTTTATTTGGATTAAATGTAAACTAATCCATGCAAATAAAATAAAATTTATTTGAGCTTGCCAGGTTTTGAACCCGCGATCTCTTGATTCGGAGCCAAGGAACTTAATCACTCAGTTACAGAGATCGTCTATTGAATTAAAGTTTGATTTAATCAATAACCAAATAAAATCTTTTTTACGGATCTAATATATCATGTTATGAGAAATGTCACTATAACGAAAATGGTAATAAAATCAAGTGAGAATGAATCTCACTTCTTGCCAGTTTTTCCGCCGACCTTGAGGATCCAGGGCTGGTCGTCGGGTTTGTAGCGGCGTGCCGTGATGCCGAACTTCTTCCTGCGAGCCTCTTCACGAGCATCCCGACCAAACTCAGAACCAGCACCGAACCTTCAAATTAAATAAACTCCGTGAGCTGGCATATTTCAAAATGGAACATTTAAAAATTTATGTAATGCGGCAATCTTTAAAAATAAACATATGCTTCTTTTAAAAAAACAAATAGAGTCTTGACGTGAAAACCGATAGTGACCCATTTGGTCTTAAAACGGTTTGGGAAAGTGATGGGTGCTCTCGACTGTAAATAATTATCAACTTTCATTCACAGAAACAATAAAATACACAATGTTCAGCCTTACTTGGGTTGATCTTCATCGAGTCCTTTATATTCTTTCATGTTATTTTCTCTTTCCATCTTGACCTGCGACCATTTCGCAAAGTCCACATTGAGTGTGGCATTAAATCTCATAACATGGTGCCTTTTTTTTTGGTTTTTAGGAACTCTGATTTTAAATTCTTGCACTGACGTTCCCGGAGCAGCGGGTGCAGCCTGAAAGTCGAAAAAAATTACTGAATATTTTTTAAGGTGCGTATGGCTTCAAAACTGAACTTAAAGTAAATAGATAGTTGCCAAAATAACTATTGGATTATTTAAAAAATAAACTTATTAATCTGTTAGTAAACATAATATATTTAATATCATTGACGTCAACCGCATAATAGTATTGAGACACAAAAATATTATTGGAAAACATAACCTATAAGTGATGTACATGAATAATAGGTTAACGTACCGCCGGAGGGCCAGACATGTTAATAGCTCGAATAAAATGTCACGTAGTAAATAAAAGTTGAAACTAAAATGATTTAAAACACCTCAACTTTATGTATTCCTAAAAATAGAGCACCGCGAACGTCTAAACACAGGTAGTAGAGTAGTTGGCAGCGTTAGCACTGTCATCAGCTGTCAAAATTCGAGTAAAAAGTAAGCGTTTCCAGTTGCCACACCAAAAAATAGAAACTCCTTAGCAAAATCATTAAAAAGTCCCCCGAAATATGAAAATTTCCCCAGATTTTAGTAGTTTCATATGCTAATATATATTTTTGGTGTTTGATTTGGGGCTTAAGTCAATTTGTTTCATTTAAAAAAATATTGTTGTTTCTTTGTTAAATCTCTTAAATAAATTTTATCACAAATAGCGTCCCCGAAAATATCAATCTCAAGCTTATTTTAATTTCAATACTTTATATTTAACTATTTAAAAAAAAAATGTTTTCCTCCAAAAAAAAAGATTTTTCCCTTAAACCCTTAAAACAAAGCACCAAAGATATTATCACGGCATTTAATTTTTTGCCGACGTAGAAAATGTATGATATTCGACAGTTGTTTTCCCAGCTTTGTCAGCTCAAAAAATGGAAACTCTTCAGTTTTTTTAATGTTTGAACCTTTACGTGTTTCATAAAGGTAGTTGCAGTAATAAACAAAGAACACACTATAAAATGCAAAACACAAAAGTGTACGTAAAGAATACGCAATCGTAATTGTGGAATTTTAAAATAAACTTTGAAGATAAATGAAAAATAAAGAATTAAATATTAAAATAATGTTAAGAATGTGTACAAAATATAACATGTAGGATTGTAAAAAAGTTGATTCACCACAATGTTTGTTCTCGATTTACAGTAAGTTTTCGCCGATACCAAAATCTTCTCAGATTTCAGACGATTTTATCAAAAACTCCCTTTCTCCCTGGAACTATCAGTTTCCCCAAATTTGAGAATATTATTTTGTCTTAGAATATTATCTTGTAGTAAAAATATATGGAGAGAGAGATAATTCTTTTTACCCAACCTATACAAATTTGGGATAAATCACTTTCTCCGGGTTTTTACGTCATACACCATGAGAAAGAAAGAGACAACAAAATCTCCAAAATTATCACACCGCTTTAAAGTATTGTAAGGATGTTCTTCGTGTCCCGCGTCTCCGTTAAATCCGCCTACACGTTTTGATTTAAATGAACATAAGTCAACGGTTTTTTTAGGTTGTATGCTATTTTTTTGTTTAAGACAATACTGTGAAAGAGTGGTTATACGAATAAACAAAAACATTGTGTCGACATGTGCTATGATTGGATGTATAAATACCCTAGTCCTAGTCCTAGCCACGCCCAGGTCTAGCCGAGTCCGGCAAAACTCATCAAAACTGACTACAGCAGCGCTCTCTCTTGTATAGTATTTCTCTAAGGTTGTCATTCATAGACACCAGGCAGTATTCGAATTAGTGAAATCAATTTTATTGAAAACTATTTGCTACCCGTGAAAAATCACAAGATATAACCTCATATGCTAAAAAAATAGTAGTTGCTTTGATCCACCCATTTCAAATACGAAATATTTTTTCATACATTACAGGTAGGTAGGTACTTTAAAAGTTTTAAGTTTTAATGTGATCATTTTATAAAAAAAAACGTTCGACAGTTCCAATATAAAAAGCTCAAACTCTTACATATTTACGCACTTTACCCACTTGAAAACGATCGTGTCCAGTGATACCAATGTACATAAGCCAGTGTTCAAAGGGATTTTATTATTAATTGTGAATGGGGTAATTTTAGAACATATTTTTTTAGTAAATCAAATTAAATGAAATAATATTAAAAATCAGGTTTTATTTGAACAAGTAACCTTTAAAATAAAGTTTGTCGTCCTATTAACTCGGGGAAGTGGGATTTTGTGTTTATTAAAAAAAAAAAAAAAAATATATATATATATATCCCACCCAAAAAAATATCACAAAGCATATATATTGAATAAAATACAATGTTGAGATTATAGATTTTTAAATACTCTGTTGTACCTACATACATAGTAATACAGGTTATTCATCTACTTTATGTCACATATTATGCCTATGAAGCTTTTACATTTCAAAATATGGTTACAATAATAAAACACTAGGGTTACATGTAATAATTACTTAGGAACATCCTTGTAGTATTCTCACTCCAAGGGTCCATCTCAATGGTTTAAAATTTAGATAAACAAACTCAAAAATTGTTTTTTGCAAAATTACCTATGCAAACAGCCAAAAGGCAAATTAGAGAAAAATTGTTTGAATCATGTTAACGATTTTTACAGTGGCGACAACTACACAGACAAATTTTCAAATGAAAAAATAGTGAATTGATATCGCACAAAAGTCCCAACTACCTGGAGCCAGTAGGGTTGTGGCAACCCTAAATGCGGTATGTTGTGAGTAGCTTTGTGACCGCTTTGAAAGAACTGCTTCAAAGAACTACTTCTTTTGGCAACAGTTCGTACTTCATTCATTGTTTATTGAACAAATACTTCAATTGAAGTCGGTAGTTCATTTTAGCGTTCATTCAGTTTAATAACTTCATTTCATTGAAAGAAGTACTTCAATTTGAAGCAGCACCGTTGCGAAGGCATTGACATTTCAAAATGAAGGAACCAGTTCCAGTTCCTTTCGTTTTGAAATGTCTACTGACTAGTACGTGATTTTTGTGGCGAGGAATCGGTTCTAGTGCTTTTCACTTTGAAATCTCTACCGACTAGCATGTGCTTCTCGGCGAGGAACCAGTTCCAGTTATTTTGGTCTTTAAATATCTACCGACTAGTACTGTTCAATTTAGCAAGGAACCGATTCCAGTTTTTAAACTCTACCGACTAGTATGTGTTTTTTCGACGAGGAACCGGTTCCAGTGCTTGCTTTTCGTTTTCAAATCGCTACCGACTAGCACTATGTAAGTTGGCAAGGAATCGGTTCCAGTTCTTTTTACTTTCTAAACTCTACCACCGACTAGTACGTGCTTTTTCGGGGAGGAACCGGTTCCAAAAAGAACTGAACAAAAAAGCGGATAAATCGAGTTCGACTTCAATTGAAGGGTTCATTTTAAAGAACTAACAATTCGTGAAGCATTCACAAAACATTGAAGTTTTTCCCAACGCTAGTTGTGAGGATAAAGATAGTGGGGAGGGGGAGGAGACGAGGTAGAGGAAGGTTGGGTTGTGTTAGGTCAGGTTAAGTTAGGTTAGTGCCTGGCTATTTAGATCTAGTCATTTTATACAGCTAAAGCTATTTAAGTAATGTTTCGATTTCAAATAGCAGTTCACCAGGGCGATACTGAGAGTATCTACTAATCTAGATGTGTTTAAAATATTATCTATTATATGACATACTGACATGTAGTGCTTAATTATATATTTTTTATTGCTTGATGCAAAAAAAGTAAGCCTCTAATTACTAGACCACAAAGTATGCCCATTTTAATGTTTCCCGTGTCTAAAGTATAAACACATTACAAATAATCACATAATTTTTCTGAAGAATTATTAAAACAACAATCACAATTCGACAAAGAACGAATCCAATTATAAATCCATTTGTTATTTGCAGTGATTGACACAGAGGGAAAAGATTACAAAATGTAATAACAGTTGGAGTGGTGGAGGAAGGTAATTGTATACACAAACGGAAATATTATAATGTGTCACGTAGACAATAATTTACCCTTTCGTGTTTAAAATATTGTTATATCCACACATTTTATGGCTGTTTTAAACTGTTTTCGCATTGAAAACTAGTCAATGTTTGAATAGTCTCAATTTCGATTTGCTGTCGTTTGTATGCGAGACGAATATAAAATATTTTTTCAGTGAAGATATAAAATAAACACCTTTAAATGAAGTTCAAAGCAAAAAGGTATTTACAATGTTTTTAAATAATAATGTAAATGCTTACTAGACATATACGATCAACGAGGTATTGTAACTTGTCGGACATGGCAGGTTCTAGAAAGACACACTATGATGTCAATATATTAATCGCTTCTTACGCGGAATTGCATGGAGATTAGGGCGAGAAAGAGGCGATTATTCATAATTATGATGAAACTGAACAAACATTAAAAATTTCTTCATTAGAAAAGCGTAGGAAAGACTTTGATTCAAATTGAATTTTCAAAATTATTGATTGTATTATTGACTCACCTTCTCTGTTGCAACTCATCCAGTTCAACATTCCTTGCCGTAGACTCAGAAACAATGAATTGCTATTCCTTAATCAACATTACTAATTATGGGTATCATTCTCCACTGTCCAGAATGTCGAGACTTGTTAACTCAAGCCATGGTCTTGAAATTTTTGGTACCAGTCCAAATGATTTTTTGTCATTCTTTACAACTCTACCAAAACTTTGACTTGACTTTGGCTTTGACTTGAATGTTCTTTCTAATGTATATTTTGTTCTTTTTTGTCATTGCTTCATTCAAATATTATTTATGTGCTGTTCTTTCTCTGTTACTCTTTTTTTCCTATTTCGTGTTATGTACTTTTTGGAAATTGGACTATAGTCCGTTAGTTTATAAATAAATATGATTAGATATTGTTGTATTGAGTCACTTGCATGAATTTTTGATTGGCTTGGAAAAAATGTAGTAAATAGACTTTTTCACTAATACGGAAAAGCAACATTCTTTATGCTGATTCTTATATTTTTTTGTAATTTATTTAAAAAAAAGTTTTTAGCTTTTGAAAATTGCTTGATTTGTTATGCTCTTTATTTATTATTAAAAACCTCCATACTGAATAAAAATAAATGTGTCGACATAATAAAAATATATTATAGTCACACTGGGTCGGCATTTGAAATTTGGTATGTGACATTAATTTAAAATTGACGCGACGGTGCAATTGACGATTATAGCTTGTGCATGTTGTTTTTGCAAAATTTAAAACTAAGTTTTAATGATATGATGTTTTATTTCTACAACATTGAACCTCGTGATAGGTAGTTAAACGGCAGTAGGCCAAGTGGCCACTTATAAAAACACATGGTTGTTCAAACATTGATAGATTCGTCCAGACACCACGCGAGCTAGGCAAGTACGAAACAGTATCAAGGAATTCTCGAACATCAATGAGAAGGCCCATGTGTTATATAATTATACTCTTAATTGATTTCCCTTTATTTGACCTTTTTTACTGCTAAACTATTAATTTGTTTGTTGGGAACTGCCAGGAATACAGGCCACGTGGTGTGCGGACAAAACTATTATAGATCGCTAATCTTCATTGTCACAGGTGTTTTTTTTTAAGTGCTGCAATTTTGAAAATTGGATTAAATGTAATTTTTTATTGTTAGTTAGTATTGTTTTAAGAAATGGTTTGAAGGTCTAAGTAATTTCAATTATTGTGTCCTGTATTTTTTATCACAGATTTTCGGAAAAACGTGATGAAAATGATTTTTCCTTCATGCGCAACACGTTTCGCTCATTGGCGAGGGCAAATAACTTTTTTGGTAGTTCCAGTGGCTCAATCACGCCCCTGAAAAGATTAAATGGTGATCATGAAAAGGTAAAGAGCAATATATTATTTTATTTAAAAAAAACTGTAAAGTTGTCTCATAAATTTTAAAATATTTTACATCATTCGTAGGTATGACTGTAATTATAACATAGCCATCGGCAGCCCCTACCCCGAGCCAAATGCCACCTATGGTAGAGCAGTTTGAATCATGGCGCTTTTAGAAATCTAAAAATAAAAAAGTTTTCAATACGGAGATAGCTCTATACGTCATAAATCGCTTTCTCCCTCTGTCGTAGTCTAAATATTGTTGAGATACGTACCTATGCATTTTAATTTGAGTTTGGAGGTTGCAGGCTCGATTCCCGCACATCGCTAAGGCAGGCGAGCGCAGTACTTAGTAGGTAGACGACTTAACAAATTCGGTACCTCAGTAACGCGTCACGGCAGTGGCCTGCCTTATTAACGCTTGTATAAGACCGAGTATTTTGCTTTTATATAGATTTTTGTTTAACCTGTCTGTTGTGACAGTAATCGGTTGTTTGCCAGAATTTTCCAGAGCCCAGTGGTGATTCTTTCCAGAGTGCGATGGCTGGCACTCTGGCCGTCGCTAGGGCGCTCGGTCTGTTTCCAGTTCACGGAGTTGGCAGTGGTCGAAGTGAGCTCAGTCACAGGCCAAGAGAAGCTCTGTCCATTATTTCAGCCTTGTCAACAATACCAGTTCTCTGGATTTTCGTAACAGCTGTGGCATATGCAGTGAAGTCTACTGTATCCGCTAAATCTGACGAATCAGGTAAGTATTCCGAGTTAAAATTTTACAGTGACATGTACAGAAATGTGGAATTAAGAAAGATACCTTCGGTTTACTGAATTGGTAAAGTGGTCATTTTAAAATGAGACACTCCTATGAATGCCACAGAACACGAAAAGTGGAAACATTGGTGTTGGACAGCAGAAGATGCAGACTTTGTATAATATAAGTACAGTATAAATTTCATGTTTTTGTTCATATGGGAACAAAATATTTTGTATGTTCACCCACCAAAGATACGTCTTTTTAAGTACCGGAACTAATCTTAACGCGTTTGGATTAATATGTAAGGAATGTGTTAAAAATTAAAAGGCTAATATCATAAAAAAAATAATCATATCTTCCACCTCCACATCGAATATAATATTAGACATAAATCGAAAAAATAAAAATAAAGCAGCTCTGCTTCCCTAACATAAAAAAACATTTCCTATCAATTTCCAACTCTGATTTAAATTGGGTATGTCTTTCTATCTTATAATGTATCTTAAAATTTTCCTGCTTCCTTGGAGAGTCAACCGAATTAAGAATGATTATCATACGTAGGTATATGATATCGTCGAAGTGTCATTTAAAAAAAGTTAAATTGTGCGATCCGTGTGTAGAAGTAGTTATGCGTTGTGCATTTATTGACCAGCCCCCTTGTCCCACAGTGAGCATCGTGAACAAGATGGCTGGCGCCATATTCTACGCCAACGCGTGGGTGTCGGCCATGATCCTGCGTCACGTGGCGCGGGGCTGGGCCCAGCTGATGGCGCGCTGGCGCAGCGAGGAGCGGCGCGCCGCCCTCCACCCCGCGCCCCCGCTCAGGCTTAAGGTTACTCTGGTGGCGCTCGTAGTGCTCACCTTTGGTTTATGTAAGTTCAGCCAACCAACCGCCAAGCCCCTAAATATTGTCTTGAAAAACACTCCTTGCTTCATCCTGATTCACATATCGTATTCTAAAGGCATTCCGCTGATAGATCAGCCGCAACGTCTTATTTTACTCATAAACAACGCATGCAACAGAAAGAAGAAGCTCTCAGCTCCAGGACCATAAATACTCTTTTCTGTTACCGATTTTGATATATCCTCAAGTATTTGATTCTTAACTTTACTTAATGGTGTCTTGTCTTCCTGCGGCGTCTGGTTTTTCTTCTTTCATCCACTTGCACGTCATTTTGACTTGAAATTATTTTTTCTACCCATCTGTTCCATACATCCAAACCATCCAAGCGTCCTTGTTAATTACGCCTGCATTATTATCGTATCTCCTCATCAGTGTTGGAAAGAGATTCCCACATACCTGGCCCGAGAGATCTCATTTCTACTGCATTTAGTCTATTTTCGTTTGAACACCACAGTACAAAGCCTTAAGGTTTTTTTTCTTGTTAAATTAGCATTATTTTAACCTTTTTAATCAGGATTTACTAGATATTCCAGACTTGTTGCACAAGTTTACTACAGGTACCCACTCACCCATACAAATATCAATTTCTACTTCAAAATACATGAAATTGTAACTAAGCCTTCTAATCAAAATATTTTTACAGTTGAACATTCAATGAGTGTTCTAAATAAGACATCGAAATGCCAAGATGCAATAAAAGCTGGAAACTCAACATTCCAATCTTGCCTCTTCGAATACAGCATCGAGTCTCACGGTTTTGTCTTCACTTTAGGTAAATTGTTCAACCAAATAAGTATTTATTAAAATGTGGTATTTTAGATCATAGGTAATTAATTAATGATATACAAAAAAATATCTTTCAGTAAACTACAACATGGCATTGGGACTATTCGTCGTACTGACCAGCGAGATAGCCACTTTTACATGGAATTTTCAAGACGTGTTTTTGATTCAACTAAGCATTGGACTTGTCGCACGTTTCAAGCATATCAATAGTGTTGTTTCAAAAATGGACACCAAGGTAACGTTTTAAAGGTTTTATTAATATAAATCGCCACACTATCTAAAAATTGTGACTTTGTTAACATATTACATGTTCCTAATGCCTAAAACTGTTATTGAAATTTGTTAATTTGTGTTTCTAGACTACTCGCCCAACCGAGTGGAAATACGCGAGGGAATTGTTTTGCGGAGGTCTAGAGTTGGGAAGAGAAACTGCAACATTGCTTGGACCTCTCGTTCTGCTGTCTTTCACTAATAATCTCTTCTTCATCTGTTTGCAGATGTTCAACGGAATCGGGTAGTTGCATTCAAAACAAATATAAGTAATTGGTTAGAGTAACATGAGAGTTGCACTGTACCCATGCTTTCTATGTAATGCGCCTATTTGTAAGCGATTATCTTAACAACATGTTCGTTTCCGTAGCGTAAACAACATGAATCTGAGATACAGTTTTATGTTTTCAGGCCTGGGAGTAATGGCTTAATGCACGACTTGTACTTTTTCGGCTCCTTTGGCTTTATGGTGGCTCGCGTAACGTGCGTTGCTCTGGCGGCCGCTTCTCTCCCCATGGAGACCAGGCGGGTGCTGCCTGCACTGCGCTGCTGTCCGACCACGGCATATTGCCACGAGGTAAGTCGAAGCTTTGAAGTGCAGCGTCTTCCTTTGCTACGTCTCCCACCAATCTTCCCCTGGATTAGCAATTGGATAATGTTGTATTTGTCGTTTCTTATAATATGACAGAAAATAGAGTTTTCTTCTTTTTGTAGCTAGTGGGTACAAATTGATAATTTTGTCATTCGACAAAGAACTTTAAAATTGGTTACTCAGAAACCATTAAAACTTGGCCAGATAAGCCAAATCTATCTTCTATCTTCCATGTTATAGCTTAGTTTAGTCTTCAGGTTTCCATGCCGTACAGAGAGATAGAGAAAACGTAACAACGAACCATTCTGTTTCTTAGATTAAGACTTGGGCCACGATAACGGAAGAGTTTTTTCATCTTTATGAAAGCATTTCTGGCCATCTCAATGCGAACTCTTACTTCTTGAAATGGAACCCATTATTCGTTGGCCCAGCTTCAGAAGTATTTTATTGAGAAACAGTTTTTATTGGCTCAGGGAAAATTATAAAATGCAACGGGTTTGCGGGATTTTAGAGGCTAAACCATTGATTTTATTACATAAACTTAGCCAAAGCAGTACCAAGAGGTCATAAAACTGAAATGGTGCAATTTTACTGTGCAAGTTCGAAATAATTTCACGAGGTGATTCATTAGCAGTACACCTACCAGTAGATTATAAAACGAATGGTTGAAATTTCCCGGTGTAGTTTGGACTTATCACTAAGCAAAGGTGATGATTTTTTCCGCGCAGGTAATAAAATCACCAGGTGAGTTACGAGGGATACCGGGAGTCATAAAGCAGAATGGGTGAAATTTTACTGTGCGGGTTGAGAATAACATCACGAGGGGTGTCGTCAAAAGCACCGGGAAATCATGTAACAAAAGGGGTGAATTTTTGCTGTGGAGGTTGAGAATATAAGGCGTGGGTGGGTGGATGCATTTTTTCCCATGTAGTTTGGAAATTATATTATCACGAGTAACATGAGATCACAAAGCGAGTGGGTTAAATTTTTAGTGCTCAGGTCGGAATTTATTTTCCGATTTGACGGTAACCGGGATCGTAGAGCAGAGTAGGTTATCAGTGGTACCAGAAGACCATAAAGCAGAATCGGTAAATATTATGTTTCGTGCAGGGACTAATATTTACACCCATTGTTTTTGTTATATCGTACATGGTATTCATGCGATGGTTCTTTGTTGATTTGTATTTCAGGTACACAGGCTGAGTCAGCAACTGGTGTATGACGAAATAACTTTTTCGGGGATGGGATTTTTTACTGTGAATCGCAATTTCATGCTGGGTGTAAGTTAACAAATTATTAATAGCTGGAAACTGAATGAGGTTTATTGCTAAAGATTATTAACAACATTTTAATTTTAGGTGGCGGGTGCTATTGCGACTTACGAAGTGGTTCTTTTGCAATTTGTTTAGGTGAAAAAAATTATCCACTTTCATAAATGACATTTAAAAGTTTTTCAAGTTTGTAACACATTATATTTATGTTAACTAATTTAAAAAAGTTTAAATATAAAACACATTTGTTCAATGAAGCCATCTTTTTAATTTGTATAAATTATATTGCTGCAGAACGCAGATTCAGAAGAAGTAGGTAGGTACATGAAAGCTATTTTATTTTGGAAGGGATAATACTATAAAACAGGGGAAAAAATCCAGAAAAATTAGAACTAACTTACTAACAATACCATTGTACATGTACCATTTCCCTACAGAGGTAGGCAGCGAAGATGAAACGTTATTCATCTTTTTTGGCACACACTTCTTGTTTCATTCACATTGATCGTTTTGACGTACTTTTTTGTTATTCCAACTCTTGATATCAACCGGCTTAAGAATTCGATTTTGTGCCACATTTACTTCTAAGGGATCTCATTTCTACTTGTTCAGTCTAATTTGGTTCTATCTATGATAGTTACATACCTCACTGTCATACGTCAGTGTTGACAGGGTTGGTATCAGAACTCCATTGTGAACTTCTTGCTTGATAATTGTGGGGCTATAATGCAAAACTGCCTATTTCCAAAATAGGCGAAATATAGTTGTATATGTAGACAGGGTCGTTTGGGGCCAAGAAGGAATCGACTGACATTATTATTTTTACGAAAAAAATACAAAATCCTCTTCATTTTTAAAATTGAAAAACACTTTTTTCTGCAAAACGTACTATTTTCAGCTTAAAATAATGAACGTTTTTCTGCAAAAGTGACTAATTCCATACTATGGCAATGTGTACTATTTCCGGAGGAAATTTGAGTCGTATAGTTCCTATGTACGATAAGTCCAATATAATTCAAAATTTAAGTAAATATGAGGTTTTATTCTACCGGCTATTTACCATACTAATCAAATGTCAATAAGTTCCAAACGTACGTAAAATCTTACGAAAAGTGGGTTTTAAAATTACGATGAGTTTCAAACGGCGATAAATCCATGGTGCCGTTTGTTCCAAACGCCGATATGTCCACCGCTTGTCCAGATAGCCAACGAGCGCGAAGCATTTCGCTAATTCCAACATGGCCGCTAAAGCACTTGTGAGGAGTGTTATTCTTTTAAAGTGTCTATCGTTTTATACATTTCTACAGCTAAATAATGTCCGATCTTACCAAAAATGTCATTCAAGTGACTGGAAATACATCAAGGAAACGAGTTATCAATAAGGAATCTTGGAAAAAGAATGTGGATAGCCGTAAAAGCTAATGAAAAATCTGCTAATTTGAATGGATTTGTAAATCGAATGTCCGTCATTACTGGGTGCTCCCAAAACTTCACTCGTTTGTTTTTAATTATTTTTTAATTTTATTCGTTTTTTTCACAATTGTTCTTTTTGTCTATTTTTTTTAAATACCTGGGCGAGAGAAATAAAATTTCAATTGTTTAAATTTATTTAAAAAATTGAATTACGTAGGTATGGTTTTCATAATTTTAGTAAAATTAATTGACGTTTATTTTATTTTTGAGAAAAAAACATTTTTTAATAAATCTGTGGATATAAATATAAAGCAAACATGCGTTTACCTATTTAATCATAAAACCATCATTTAAAAAAAAAAACTTAGTACAGAAAAAAAAACTCTAGGTACGCTCCGACAAACTTGCTCATTTCTCCGTTGTGCGAGCATAAAACGAAGACCTTTAAATGTGACACCTTTAAAATAGTAGATTTGATGGATATCCGTACAATTTTTTTATTTGAAAAATGAAAAAATTATCAAGACAACTATATCATAAAATATTGTCATCTTGATAAATGCAAGCGCTGGCGTCCCAAAAAAACAGTTGGAATTAAAACAAGAGGCTTAAGTGTTAAACACACTCTACCGCAAAAGAGAACAATAGTTTGAGAATTTATTGTCATGTCTCCATTCTTTTTTTACATGACATTTTGTTTTATAATTTGGTTTTGTCATCTTCTTAAGGATGAAAATAAAAAGAGTTTGTAAACACTAGTTTATTCCCATTTAATTTTTCTTTGTAAATAAAAAAAATAGAATCATTAAATATTTTCGTTTCTTATTCCTCGGCTTAAAATGTATGTAATTTTTTTTTTAAGCAAAAACTTTTATTTTTGTTTTGATTTAACTAGCAAATCGATAAACCTTTTTTGTGTATTTTTTCAAAAGAACAATAGTTTGAGAATTTATTGAAATGAATACAGAATTTTTGTAATTATAAAATATCTCTATTTCCTTTATTTTATATATTTTGTCATATAATTTGGTTTGGTCAACTTTTTAAATATGAAAAAAAAAGAATTTTGTAAACACTAGTTTATTCCCATTTAATTTTTCTTGGTAAATAATAAAAAAAAGAAACATTTAATATTTTCGTTTTGATTAAATCTTTTTTTTTTTTGGTGACCCTATACTTGTTTACCACGTGTCGACCGTATTAAGAAACAAACACCGATAAGTCACGACTGGTGAGTTCCAATCTTAGAGTAACCTAGAGACCTAACTTTGCGAAATTTTGTCCGCACTTTTTGACCAAGCAATGACCAAAGGGTGTGGCCTAAACTCGGAGTAAAATCACTAACAGGGTTGTCACAAATTAAGTAAATTAGGTATTTTGTTGTGAGTAGGTAGTTGTAAATCATTAAAAAGAATGAATGTTGTATATTTTTTTGTTTATTCAAATATACATTAATCAATAAGATTATTAAAATCTTATTTATAGATAAAAAATATAAACGAATTAAATTATTAGTACAGAACATTTTATAATACATATTATAAAATGAACTTCAGTTCCATCAACAAAATAGTTTACAAAAACAAAAGTAAAAAAAAAAACGGTGATAACAGATGTTAAATCATTTTCTTAACCTTGGAGTAAGAATATATGGAGAGAGATCAATTTTTTTTACCTATATAAATTTGCGATAAATCACTTTCTCTGCGTTTTTACGTCGTACACCATGAGAGCGAAAGAGACACAAAAAAATTCACAAAACATGACACCGCTTTTAAGTATTGTAGGGATGTTTTCCGTCCCGCGTTATTTTGTAAGGAAATTTCGAATGCAGATAATAATAACAGTGAACTTATATAGCACAGTTTTGTGATATTTCACGTCAAGTGCGCTTCATACTTAATTAATTAAGCTAATAATTCTAACTAACAAGGAGAAAATAATATATAATATGTATACAAAATTAAAACTATCTAGATGCATATCGTTATCATAAATCATCAGAGAACAGGTTCAGAAATGGGTACAATAGTGCATGTGCACATCAATAGATTTACAAAAAATCCAGATGAAACGTATGAATTCATATTAACATATTTGTTAAATCAAAGAAAAAAAGAAATTAGATTTTTCTCGTCTTTTTTCATCCTTTGGAAATCTAAAAATAATTAAATAAATAATAATATTCCAATTTTGGCATAGCCCTGAATCTGGGGACGTAACCGAAATTATAAATATAACTAAGAGATAAACACTATTCTGTCTTTATCTGTTTGCCAACAATTTAGCGTTAGTATCATGAGAAAGAAAGAGACCGGGATACTTTAAGAAGCCGTACAATATGGGTATTCCCCCTTGTAATGGTTTCTTATGTGACAGCTAGTAAATATCTCTAAGTTAAAAATATTACGAATCCACTAAAACTCATTTCAAACGGAAGTTTATTATATTGGAACGAATAGTCCAAAGATTAATTACATATTGGTGTAAGTTACTAGTTGTTTTGTAGGTTAGAATGTTAAATATTTGAGATCTAACTAAAAAAGACGATTTTTATGGTACATACGTGTGAAAACTGTTTGTTTTTGGTCCTTTTGTACTTCGATTGAAGCAACCAAGTATAGCACATATGGCCATGATGTTTTGCTAGATATCGGACAAAAAATAACTCAAGTTTTTAACTATTTACGCACTTTTGACAGTCCGTTCGCCTGACACTCCAAACCAGAATGAAGCTCGTACAGATCAAATATTGCGGACATGGTATTCAGCACGCCCCAAATCGTGTATTGGTTTCAACAATTGTTTGTCTCTTTTTCTCATATGCGTATAGAACCGAGCATAAAGAGAGAGCTATATTTTGCGAGTTTGTCAACGATTTGTCACAAATTAGTACGGTCTCTTTATATTGTTACTCTAAGGTTCCAATATACGTTAAATTTGACAGTTGGTTTCAAATGCCGATAAGTCCATTCTTATTTGCGTAATTACTCCTAAACTATTAAGAAATTAAATGCTTTATTTTATTATAAACATCCGTAGTCCAATAATAAAGCACACCAAATGCAATAAATATTAGGTTGTAATGAATATAAGTCATAATTGAAAAAAAATGGTTTGCCAACATTTCACCATAGTGGACTTACCGTAGATAGGAACTATACGACTCATTTGAGCGTTGCCTCATTTTTTTATGCAAAACGCACTATTTTGTCTATGATTGATAGCTTGACAGCTACAAGTGGTATTGGTCGTTTTGAAAGGGAAACATTAGTGTAGGTGTTGCCTTAATTTATAATGCTACACCAACATTTGTAGGGGTGACGTGAAAAAAAACCTTTGCCTTGCTGAGAAACAAATAACCAATCATGTGAAACCTGCAAAACGAACAGACGTCATTAAATTGATGACATTTTCACAAAACCCAAGGAAGCAAAAAAAAAAAAAAAAATTACGATGATGTAATTAGAGATTTTTTTTACGAACAATAATATTAAAATCAATATCTGTTTTATTTTCAACTTTTTTTTTCATAATTAGCACAATAATGTCTTGCTTGTCTACTTTAATAAATCTAAAATGTTTATTTGTCACATTTTTAAACTCCAAAACGCACTATTTGTAGGAAATAGTCATGTTCGCGAAATAAAATAATTAAATTATAAATTAAACATAGTATTCATCAAATGCCAAGTTAATAGTTCACAGCAATGATTAAAAACACTTTTTAACAATTATTAAAACAAAAAATGTTTGTAGCGTTATGCTTGTGAGAGTTGGTACAGTTTTTTGGCTCTACTGAAAAAAAAGGTTTTTGGAAATAGGCAGTTTTCCATTATAACCCCAATATTGAAGAACTCATTTGCATTAATATACTTGCCAGGCTCGAGAAAACTCAGCGCTGCCAACAAAATCAAATTAGTTTGAATAACAATAACTTTAAAAAAATAGGTGCTGTACGAGTATATATTTACCGATTCCCAGAATTCATTCCCTAGTGAATAAATAGCGCGAACTTGTCGATATTTTTTTGGTGTTGACAAATTTCCGACTTTTAAAAGACAAATAATTTCAATCGTGTCAGATAATAAATAACCTTATTTTTTATATTTTTTTAATCTTACCTTTTATACATAATATATATTGTAAACATCTGATATTTTACTGGTTTGTACTATACATAGATGTATGTGTGTATTTATGCATATACGAAAATATATATATTTACATATATTACTATTGATATTTAAGTTAAATATCAATAGTATTACGTACTTTTTACAAATATCAGATGTGCTTACTGGTTACTTATTTAATTTATTAAAATCTTACCTTACAGTGGTTACATATTATTATACGCTTTGTTTTAATTCGTTAAATTTAATAATATTTTTAAAAATAAGATATTACTGTGTTTTATTTACTCTTTCATACTTTGCATAATGATGTTATTCAATTATTGTGCTTATGATATGACTACTATACTTATCATGCTTACGTCTTTTTTTACTACATACTGTTATTATTCTCATGTAAAAGCCCAAAAGGGCCTTAATAAATAAATACAAATAACTAGCGACTAATGTATTTTGTCTTCATTATATAGCGGTTCCTGCATTCACTCCTATCTGGTTAATTACATAATATTGATGGAGTGACTACGTTTTAGGTACTGTCGTTGTGGTGGGTATTCCACAGGTGTCATTGATGGTGATGCTGGCCGACACGGGGGTTGCGGGCGCGTTGAATTGTACCAAGACTAGCTCGTAGGTCACCACTGTTCCAGCAATCTAAAATATAAACATCATTGTAATCAAAGTAATAATTCATTAAGTGAACGATTGGCTTAATCCAACAATGATCATGACAGGCATCTATCGACTGGTTTGGGTACCAGTCTGAAGGTGTCCGTATCAGGGTTAAATCGGTCGGGTCATAATCATAACATAATATATATTGTAAAATATTCAATATCAACATTCCTTGCCGTAGACTCAGAAACAATGAATTGCTGTTCCTCAATCATCACAATACTAATTATGGCTATAATTATCCAATGTCCAGAATTTCAAGACTTGTTAACTCAAGCCATGGTCTTGAAATTTTTGGCAGCAGTCTAAATGATTTTTGTCATTCTTTATGACTCTACCAAAACTTTGACTAGACCAATGTTTGAATGTTCTCTCTTATTTTTATTTTGTCCTATTTTTGTCATTGCGTAATTTAATATTATGTATGTGCTATTCCTTCTCTGTTACTCTTTTTTCCGTTCCGTGTTTTGTGTCTTTTTTGTAATTGGACTTTAGTCCGTTAATTTATATATAAATAACAGAGTGGGTGCTCCAGCGAAAGCGGCCTAGACGCAAATCAAGGCAGAGTTTGACTCTCTGTGTGTAAGAATATTGAAGCAGGAGGGGAAGGTATGAAGTGACAGGCTCAAGAATAGAAATACCAACCGTTAATATTAGTCTACGTGTGATGTAGAAGAAGTTGAGACCCGTCAGCGCAACTATGTCTGTAGTCACCTGGTCTAAAAATCGTTGCACCTGTAATTTGTTCAATAACATCTAAAAATTTAAAACGGCAGTGAAAATGTTGTTTAAAAAAACACTGAAAAGTAAGACACACTCGTATCTGAATAAGAAAACGTACTAAGTATAATAGCGTGTTCGTTTTTCGCCCCTATTTCACTCAAATATGAAAAAAAATAATTATAATTATGTGTTTTGTCCCATTCAGCTAAAAAAATTCATGCAATTTTAAAATTAAAATTAAATCTGTTGTAAAAGCGATTTGAACTTGGGTTCTTCTACATTATAAAGTATCGTATGCATTAAAAAATGACAACATAAATAATTAACGATGTGTTCAGTTTTTATGCGGTGGTCAAATATGAACGGAGGAAAAAGACATTGGAACAGTGATATTCTGTTCTAATAATAAAAAAAATCTTTCCCAAATACAATACATTTAAAGTTATAAGGAAAGTAGAAAAATGCACCTCGATGCAGTAGGATTCAGAGGTGACAGAGTACAGCGCCATGAGAGGTCTCCTGGCGGAGGTGTGGATCCGGGAAGCTGACAAGGACACGAAAAGGAACCTGCTCATCAGGAAGGCGAAAGAAAAAACGAAGTAAATAGCCGTCGTGATCCCACTGAAACAAACAATCTTAATTATTTAATTATGCGGTTACTGCACGTGTCCGTAATGCTTAGAGCAAATAAAGCCTGATTCACACCAACGTCCGGTTCCGCTCAGTGCCGATATTGTTCCGCAAGAAAACTTATTGATATGGTGTGAATCAGGTATGTGCCAAGACAAAATTCTTTGGCAGTATAATATCCTTCTGCCCACCCTTGGCGATATTTAACTACTTATTTAGTTAAATAATTATGTTGAAGTGTAAAAATACTAACATCGCAGATTTTTTTTTACCAAAAACCATTTTTTTAGTACTAAATAATATTTTTATTAATTATTAATTGTTAAAAATATTATTAAGTGATAAAAAAATGTTTAAAAAAAAAATCTGCGTTGTAAGTATTTTTACACTTCAAATTAATTATTTAACTAAATAAGTAGTTAAATTTCACAAAGGTGGGCAGAAGGATATACTGCCACACAATTTTGTCTTGGCACATACTCCTTGATTGATATTCATACCATATCAATAAGTTTTCTTGCGGAACAATATCGGCACTGAGCGGAACCTGAAGTTGGTGTGAATCAGGCTTAAGACTATGTTCCCGATATTGGAGAACTTTGGTGGAGGGAAAAGAGAAAGGATTGGGAAGGGTTGGAACAACTTGGCTATTTAGATCCGATCACGAAAAAAAAACGCTCATCAAATTGCTGACTAAAATACAAGTCCTCAAAGGATGGAACTCAGAAAAAGGCGGTTTTGTGCGCTCAGCGCCGAGCCGAACAGTGGCCCGGCCGGCACTATACCCATTGTACGAAAACCGTTCCAAGATTAGAACTCTCACAATCTCTCTCGACTTCGCTCCGCCTGACTACTTCTTCCCGCCTGGACCTCTACAATCTCTTTGACTCTGCATTTTCCTGCACAATCGCCCACTATCGCCATTTGGATACCTCGACTTGCTGCATCCGGACCAGGCCTGCAAAACACCTATCCACAAATTTATGGTCAATGTGCTGACAATACGTCTGGTACAGCCAGGCTGCTTGGAGTTACAATTTTAGATTATAAAAAAATATATTTCATAATCCAAATTATTAAAATCTTTTCTCACCCATCCATTTTCTTTCCACAGGGAACTTCGTCTTCGTCTTGGGCGGAACTAAAAACAATTATATATGTTAACAATTAATGTTGGGCCATTACTACCACATTAAATAAATAATGTGATAGTAATGGCCCGACATATCACTTTCTATGAAATATCTACAAGGATACTCAACTAAGGATAGCTCAGAATCAAATTTCATAGTGTTTAGACTCTGATCTGCGTTGTTTTGAAGACTTAAATTTGTCAAATCAAATTCAATGTACTATTTGCTGCTATACAAGTACTGCCATTGTTATCATGTTGACAGTAAAAATCACATTAACTTATAATAAGAGCTTTTGTTCAATTAAATGCAATTATTCTACAAATCCAGAATTTTCGATATTTCAATAATTGCTGAAAAATAATTTGTTGTTTACAAATCAAATCAACAAACATCGATAATATCATAGAGCGAATAAATTATAACAATAATTCAACATACTACATACGCATCAATGCTAAGACATCACAATATTTATGTTTCCACTTTTTATTATTTTTTTTTAACCGACTGAGTACTTACTTCAAAGAATTAAAAAGCTGAAGGCAGATAATGTAGAGATTGTTGGCGAAAGATAGCAAAATTATTTCGTTAATGGCATCGTCGATCTTCCTGACAAGCAGAGCTAAGTGCGCATATTCGCTTCTTGTCCCTCTCCAAAATTGCTCTGGTAAATTCTGTAATAAAAAACCACACAAGTGAATTCTCAATAATTATGAAAATGCATAATTTGTGAAAATGGTTCCACAATGTTTAAAACTGATCACACAGTGGCACAGAATAAGCCTTAGAGTAGGTATAAGTCATATCTTAAATGAATATGTTTTATTTATTGGTTTCATAGGAAAAGAAAACGGTTAAAAAATAGTAGGCAAATACGTAACCTTTCCAATGGATGCATCCAAACACTCGTTTAGATTGTCGAAACTGTCTGATAATCCATTGCTTAACAAAATTATGAACAAATCCATGAAGTTCCAATAGAAAGTTGCAGCAAAATTCAACAACTGAAAAAAAGATATTGAACAGTTTCCGAAATAATTTCAGGGGATATTTTTTTCAATCTCTCATTTTTTTAGTGGGAAGGCTATGTGGCATAAGCTGGGTTATTTCAAACCAAGGACTATGAATGAAATACCATGGAGTTATCCTGTTGTTTGCTGGAAGATCTTTCAGTTTTCAGCTCCTCGTGTGATCACATTTATTCTAGACAGGTGATTAGTAACACCTACTACCGCAATCACATTACAAAAAAGTTTATTGAATACCGAAAATATACAGTGGCATTAATTCTTAGGAGTCTCAGAGGTTTGTCATGGAAGTTTCAAAGTTTGAAAAGGTAATTTTAGTTGAAAAATAATTCCGAAATCGAATGAATTAAATACTTAATTCAATATATTTTTTTAATCCGGTGCTCAATGTTGTTGTAGATTCTTCCCAGCATCTACAATAAACTGGTTGGGCTGGGTCCTGATTGCGGAATAAAAGCATATTATAGATTTTGTGAAGGTACCTGTAAAAAAACAGCCTTCCAATGCTTGTATGCAGTGAAATAAAATATTTGAGGATATGCAATGGTGTAGAAACCTTCACTTAAAGGTTTTTCCTTCTCACATCCATAAACCATTATGACTCCAGAACAGATACTCAGAAAGTGTTCCACTGGAAAAAGTATGTACGAAGGTGATTATTTTGTATCCTTTTTGAAAAGTTTTATGTTAGACCCCTTTAAACGCTTTGGAATTGTTTCTTCCAAGTTGTTTTCGAAACCTAGAACTATTAAATATTTTAGGTGAATTTGTCTGTTTTTGATCATTTGTAATATCACAAATGTGCATAAAAAAATCGGGTGAAGCTGAGTAGTTAATGTAACATTATATAGATTCACTTTAAACATATGCAAATCGGAGTTCATTTCCAAACATTCAAATTGCCAAGCCTCAAAACTGATTTTTGAGATTGGCGTATTTTTACAGAATAGGTAAAATTGAATATTTCCAATTTGAAGTTTGTACTTACCCAAAGCCGTAAAGAGCACAAATAAGGTTAGTAATTTGAACTTGGTTTTGAGGGTGCGATTTGTTCCTCGCGGTTGTCTCGGGGGTCTTCGCAATTCTTCTCTAGCTATGGCGCGGCCAAGGCAGGGCCACGATGGAGCAAGCATTATGGAGACCAGATTTTTTACAAAGATGAAAGTCAAAATGACTGTTGATTGGGATGGAGTCAATGGTGCAATGTAAGAAGATTGAAGAAGGGTAGAGCTAGGTTCATTAATCAATCAGATGGTCTGAATAAGGTCTGGTTGTTTACTTTGTCTGATTACCGACTTGTGCATCTGAAGTAGTGAGAACATATATTTGTGACGTCATTACTTGTGAAGACTTCAAATTGGACAGGAGTTCAAACAGACCGATGTTCGAAAGACAAATATATTTTGCCAGTTAACCTCGATTTAAAGTTATACTTGTTTACAAAACAAAAAATGTTGTAGTCTTTGGTTGAACTTGAACATTGTTACATATTTTTTATATTGTTTTCTAGTAAGTATACATTAGCTAGCGCGTATTATTGCGTTTTAAAGGTATTCCCTTCCTCGCACGGTTGGTTGCATTTAAGTAAAATAAGAAATCGATGAATAGTTGGTACGATTAAGAAAATAAAGAATACTTTCCGAGATTATGAATGTCCATCCCATTTAAAAAAATGCGCAGCACGCAGGAAAAGCACAGCAAGCCGCCTCCCGACAAAATCACCATAGTGTACAAGAAACGCCAACACCGCCATTTGAATCTGAAAATAAACTCGGCAGATTGATGTTTGAAACGGTTTATATTTTGTATTTTCTCCATTTCTAGTATAACGCGAAGAAGGTCGAATTCCTTGACCATCAGTGAGTTCTATAGCTAGAAGATGGTCATATTTTTTACATGAATACGAGGCCTGTTCAAAAGAAAAGGTGGCTTTTGAATTTTCGCGGGCTGCGTACATTCGATTATCGTTTTTTTTGTTGGTAGACATATGTTTATCATATGTTAGCATTACCAGCCATTTTGGATTAGTGGTTTGTTTTTGACAACTGGGAAGTTTAGTCACGTTTTTGTGTGTTCTTCGATTTTTCACTTTTGAAAAAAAATGGATCAAAGAATATGTATTAAATTTTGCGTTAAAAATGGAATAAAGTGCTCGAACGCACTTAAAATGTTGACTGTGGCATTCGCCGAGTCTACTTTGTCTCAAAAAAGTGTTTATAAGTGGTACAAGCGCTTTACAGAAGGCCGAGAAGATGTTAATGACGATGAGCGTCCTGGAGTTGTGGAAAAACAAATCATGGATTTTATTCTTTGATCCATTTTTTTCGAAAGTAAAAAATCGAAGAACACACAAAAACGTGACTAACCTTTCCAGTTGTCAAAAACAAACCAGTAATCTAAAATGGCTGACAATGCTAACATATGATAAAAATATGTGTACCAACATAACAACAACAACAAAAATCGATAATCGAATGTACACAGCCCGCGAAAATTCAAAATTCACCTTTTCTTTTGAACAGGCCATGTACATTGTAATTAATTAGATTTGTATTAATCAAGCTATGCTGATAGTGGAGGGAATGATTTTATGACGATAAAATGTTTCCTCACTCACTTGACTTCGGATGCGTCATTTCCGAGAATGCCAATGACGGGCATGAGCCCGAACACTTGCCCCAGCAGCAAGATTGAGCCGATGGCTCTGTGGAAAGTGTCTTCGTTAAACCGTCCTGGCTGCGATGCGCTTTGGTCCAAACAAATCTCTGGAGGTATAAACAAAAGTCCGCAGTAAGTTACACTACTACATAAATACTTTTCTAAAGGATTTTCTTGACAATGTTTCCTGACCGGGGAAAGTAGACCGCACCAAGTTCGAAGGACTTTGGCCTTTTGGACCAACAGTGACAAGTACTTTATAGCCATGAGTCACTTACATCCTAAATTCCTTCAGACTTTCGCAAACATTTTCTGTCTTAATATAGGTACTAATTAAATAAATAAATATGGTTTACCATCTAATATGATTACTTGTTTTGACTGGATCGTTTTGTTCTCGGCTACAAGAAAAGATCTGGAAAATGAACAAAATATGATTATTTTTTAACTTGTTTGTACAATATGCAATAATGTAATCAAGTTGACATCTCATTGAATTACAATTTTCAGGTACTATTTTACTAGCGCAAGTGTAACATCTTTTATTTTTAAAGAAAGACAAACATTCTCAGGTTATGAATAACCTGAAAATATGTGAAAAACTCCTACTACCATCATAATAGGCGAAAATGTTGCTTGTGCAATGATGGAGAACTTAGCTAGCAGAGAAATCGAACCCACAACGCCCGGGTAGGAATTCGACGGGTTTTTTTTATTATATTGATATATAGGTACTACAGTTTAAAAAAACAATGGCTGTAGAACTTTTGAGGTATATGATGATTGTTGGCGTTGATTTGTTGATCATTTATCATTGACAGGCAAGGTCATTAAATTATTTATTGATTCATTTAAATAAAAAAAATTTTTTGTTTTAAGCCACTTTATTTTATTCATATATATTTCTGCATTCGACCGGTTTCGATTGGACCCAACCTTCTTCAGGAATGTACACATATAAAACTGTTTTATATGTGTAGGAATGTACACATATAAAACTGTTTTATATATGTAGGAATGTACACATATAAAACTGTTTGTTGTAACCGAAACCGGTCGGAAATATATATGAATAAAATAAAGTGGCTTAAAAAAAAAACTTTTTAAATTTAAATTATAATGTCAAACCACAAAGTGATTGCTTCCTCCGATGAAAAAAAATATTTATTGATATTTTGAATTTATAATAAATATATATATATATATATATATATATATATATATATATATATATATATATATATATATATATATATTTTTTAAATATTTTATATTGTGGTCAATACGAATAAAGAGTACACCTGAATTCACAAACATTGTAATTTTTAGATTGATAATAATATAAAATCATACCTGTGGAAATTTTTATTTTCTGGTCTCTGCGTTGCCCACTGATAAGAGGAACGGTTTACATCGGTTATTCGGGGCTTTCTTAATCCGTGCCCCTTGTTTTGGATTATGCGATTGTGCATTTTAACTCCTTTGTACACTTTTTCTTGGTATTTAAATTTTGCAAACAAAATAATAGTAATCTAGAAAACCTTATTTTGACTTATAAAAAAGGATGATTAAAATTTGATTTATTTATGTTGTTAAGAAGTTTTTACCATAGGGCCTATAGTAAAAAAAATAATAAAAATACCAACAGTGACTATTATACATATATCAAGCGGTAAAGTCTCCGAAACGCTTCTACTCTAGTATACGAGTGGAAGTAACTTTGTAAATTATTTCCCTTTGAGTGGAACTTTCCCATAAACAGTTTAATAAAAAGTAAATATTTTTTTAGTCTATCAAAAGCAAACTCATCCACAATCATAACAAAGATTTGTACAACAATATGTACTCCACCTGACGTAGGTGATTATGGTAAATTCATGTTAAACTTGTCAACAGGGACATTGCCACTGGCCAGTGCAGGGAAGTGCATTGTGTGCAACGTAGAATGCAGGGCGATCTTTATCTCCTATCATTATGATACGAGTACTAACATGAAAACGTGTTTACAATTTATATTTATCCCCATTCATGTGAAAGAATTCCATGAAAAACAAGTTGTTTTTTAAAACAATTCACATGTTGTTTTCAAAAAATTCATTTAATTAATCAATATTTGTTGCATTACTACACGAACGTTTTTTAAAGTAAATAAATGTAGGTGTTGTCATAAATTGTGTCATTTTTACAGCGCCCTTGAGGTGATTTTTCCACAAAAACGGCGCTATAAAATCACTAGTAAATAAATTATTAGAACAAATTGTATCTGGGTACAGAAAAGTGTTCCTATTCAATTATCCAATAAAACCATTTGAAAGTTCATCTCATTCTTGCAAGACCAATTTTTTTTCATAAAAGAGGCAACAGATAAGTATTTGTTCTCATTCGGACACTAATAGTAGTGAATTTTTTAATTAAAATGATAATTTTCAAGGTTAACGCTTCCTTAAGATTTTTACTATCGAAACAATTCTTGTAATGAAAATCAAACAATGAAAAGGTACAGAAAAGAAAATAATTTTTTGTGCTTTCTAAGAACTTTTGTTCGACGGTAATTCTCATTCCAAAGGATATGTATTCAAAGATGACAATTTTTACAATGTACAAAAATTCAGGCACACAAATTTATGTTTATTTTAAGAAAACACTACATACATACCATAAATATGATAACATGATATTGAAAAGGGTGCTTTTACAATTTAATTGCATCCAAGCATGGACCTGAACCTGAAAAAGGCATTTTGGTTGTCGAGAAATCCATACCAAAATACGCACAATTAATAAGGTGACAATTTAGTAAGTGAACAGCAAATGTGCGATTTTTTTTATTTTAGAAAATAGCTGGAATACATCGTGACGCGTGAAAGGTGTGTGTTATAATACAACACATTAAGCGATGAGCGACAACGCTTTGATTAGAAATGGTACGAACTTATTTTCCGAGGACAATAAAATATGTCATTTTAGTTTTTTTCGTAGTGTTTCCTCAGAGCGTATTTCACCTTGGGCAGCATTCGTATTGCCTCTTGTCCCAGTTTGGGAATAAACAAATACTTTTTATGAAAATGAAATACTAACTTTGTACGTATAAGACAACAGATTAAATTTCAATTTTTATGACCGACTGGTTTTGCTTAGGCTAAGCATAAGAGTACAAAAATTAAACTAAACAAAAAAGACACAGTGTGTGGTTATATATACGCATACATACAGAGGGAGAACACAATATAAAATAAAATAAAAAAAGATAACATTAAGAAAACAAAAGAAAAACATTTAAATTATTAAAGGAACAGAGAGAAAGAGGCAGATAGTATGAAATGAAAGAGGCAAAACTGAAGATGGCTAGGCGTTACCAGTTGGTCATAAAAATTAACATAAAATCTTTGGTCTTATACAAAGTTATTATTTTATTTTCATTAAATATGTCAAACCACAAAGTGATTGCTTTCTACGAAAATATTTTTAAGCACAGACATGTCAAATATATCGCCCCATAGAATAAATGTTTATCTTTCTTCGTCAAACAAATAAAATAACAATACGTTTAGAAGAAAAATGAATCTATTCAGGCTGTTAAATGGGGAACACAGGTGTTGTTAAAGGTGATGTTTGCAGACACCGATGGAATGGGACTGTTGAACTGCACCAGCACCAGCTCGTAGGTCACCACTGTACCGGAAATCTGGAATAATAACGCGTATTATTTGTATTGAAAACAATCCAATTTTTCATTTGGTGTCTAAATAAAAGCGTTTTCACTTCTTACTAACCGTAAGTATAAGTCCTCTTGTAATGTAGAAGAAGTTGAGTCCAGTTAGAGCCACGGTGTCTGATGTAACGTGGTCTAGAAATCGTTGGACCTGTCGGGCAATGGAATATATTTCAGTTATTATTTGAAAGTTGGTTATATAACCGCGTAGGTACGGTCACAACCCAGAAGCTGAACAAATTAATTTTAATGAAATACGGTATTAGCTGAATAAAAACCCTGTATATTTATTCATATTTATATATTTAAAAATGACGGATCTATCAGTCATAGAGGAAAGTGTTGCCATAGGAAAAAAAGAGCGCACAGTATGTTTGTTTCAGGAACTTTTGTAATTTATTGCGTTAAATTAAGTAGCTGCCTTGCGTGCTGCAAACAGTCGGAATGGGAAAACTATATCCATAAAACGCTAACATCCACACGCATGCATACTGTGGAGTCGCTATGCGCAACTGCAAAAACACATTTGATAGAAATCATAATCATTTGAGTACCATCATAGTCAAACATACACCTGGATAACCGAATGACGCGATTCAATTTCAAGCCTCACGTGATGAACAAAAAAGTTGATAAAAATAGACACCCCAAACAGACTCTTTGGCAAAAAGCAGTAAAAAGTAAAATATTGAAATCTAAAGCTCAGATATCCATCTACTTAAATTGTGGGGGAATCTGATAAAAAAAATATCACAGTTTTTTTTTCGAAAAAAATTGCGAATATATCAGGCCATAATGGGTCCGCGTTTTTATAACGAAAACAACATGCTATATTATTTCTCCAAGTGCAACGACGATGACGGGGAAGAGGTAAGCGTTAGTGCAGATATAGTCAAAATAGCCGATTGAAAGAAGGCAAGCTGGAAAGTGTCCATGTCATGTTAGCCCTATTATGCCAGTGAAGAAAAATACTGCCTCCTAGCGATAATCTTACTTAATAAACTTTGCAAACTCGGTATAGAAGGTAATTTGTTGGAATGGATAAAAAGCTACCTAACCAATATAAATCTTCAAGTAAGAAATAACTCTAAACTATTTTACAAATTTATAGCAACAAGTGGTGTACCCCAAGGTTCACATTTAGGTCCATTACTTTTTCTGCTATTTGTAAATGACATAATTAAATGTATTTGATAACGATTTGCATGTGCTGCTTTTCGCAGATGATCTGAAACTCTTCAAACTTATAAAAACCACAAGATGATTGTTCTCACATTCAAGTTAACTTAAATAAGTTACATGATTGGTGTAAACTTAACCAACTTTTTTAAAATATTAGTAAATGTCAGTCAATCAGATTTTTTAGAATTACTCACCCTCTCGACTATGATCGTAAAATTGATAATATTTCCCTTACATCTGTCAACGAAATTAATGACCTCGGCATTACTTTCGATTCTAAATTAAATTTTCTCTCACATATCAATATAATAACAAGTAAAGGTTTAAAATTGCTAGGCTTTATTCTTCGAAATGCCAGTGAATTTAAAAATATTTCTACATTGAAAATCCTGTACTCTTCATTGGTTCGAAGTCAAGTCGAATATAATTCTTCTGTCTGGTCCCCTCACTTTAAAATCCACTCTGATTCCATTGAAAAATTGCAACATAAATTTCTAAGATACATTAACTACAAACTCGGTCTACCTATTGAAACCATAAATTATAATTATTCAATGAAAGAATTAAAATTACTAACACTTTCTGACAGGAGGCTTGTTTCCGACTTGACTTTTATTTTTAAAATTGTTAATGGTATTATAGACAGCCCTGATTTACTTAACTTAATTACCTTCTATGTACCTAACAGATCCACTCGATCCAAAAATTCTTTTTAAATGTAACAATAATATCAGGACTGAGTCATTTAAATACTCGCTTGTACCTAGATTGCATGCAGTGAGTAATTCTATTGCTGAAATAGTAGATATATTCAACTGCACTGAATCTAGTTACAAGAAAGCTATAATAGCATACCTCTTTCAAAAACACTAGTGTTAACTTGCATTATATTATTAATTTCTATCGACTTAATCATATTCTTAGGTGCTTATCAGTGTTATTTTTTATGTCACTATTATTTTATGTTTTATATCATATGTTATGTAAAAGCCCATGAGGGTGTATATAATCAAATTAATAAATAAATAAATAATATTTTCTCAGATTCTTCGATGCACGCACATTCCAAACAACTACACAGAGCAATTATAACGATATTATTCAAAGCAAGACAGGAATGCATGCCTAGTTCATCCAAAATATAGGCCAAAATCTCTGGCCACAATAATTTCCAGAAAATTCAAAAGTATTTGAAAGATTAAGCTCTTACTAAAGCAAACCAACATGTCCTGAAAAGTTATGATAATCAAAAGTTATACTTGCCTCAGTGCAGTAAGAGTCTGGTGGGACGCTGTACATGGCTACCAGGGGTTCCTTTGAAGCGGAATAGATTCTAGAAGCTGATAGGGCGACAGCTAGGAACCTGATTATCAGGAAGCTGAAGGAGAATAAGAAGTAGATAGCTGTGGAGAGGCCGCTGCAAAATAACATTAGCATGTAATATTATGTTCTCGTTCTCCGATTAACCCAAGTTCATTTACCGAAATCGGCTTTTAAGAGAACATACATAAATCGTGTTCCAAAAAAATGGACGAAGCCTTAAAAATAAAATGTTTTCCTTTGCACACCTTCATTTTCTATCGTACGTGTTCTATTAAATTGCGGAAAAATACAGTATCCCTTTATTTACAGGTAGATGAAGTGAAAATAAGCTAGATTCAATTAGGAATTTGTTAAAATGAGTTAAAAATTAATCGTGACGTTATACGCGATGGTCAGTGTCACGCGGCAAATAAAGCAAAAAGAGCTAAACCGCCAAATGGAAAAACGAATGCTTGACGCACGGTGGAAGGGTATAGGGATATTTAGAAAAGCTAACTACCCAAAGTTTGCATTTTAATTAATTAAAATGAAAATATTACTTTAACCTCAAATGTTTTCAACGAAATCCCTCGGAAAGTAACTAATTCATCGTAAAGAATAATGAAATCGCTCAAAATAATATTGTTAATAAAAATTTGAACGGTAAGGGTCAGTTTTTATTAATCTAAAATATAAATTACTTGCATGCCGAGTGCATCCAGTGAAAAAATGATATTGTTGCTACATATTCAAAATAATTATTTCATATGTGAATCTCATGCAAACCCTTCCTTTTCGGAGGGTTATTTCCTTTTAATAGCGATTTTCCACCAAATTTAAGTGGAATATTTTGAATTTATCAGATCTTTTTCAGCGCAATTGAGAAAAAAGCATCTCCATACAGTTATCTAGCCTTCTTATATCAAGATTATATTTTAATTATACTATTAATTAGATATCTCCTATTTTTGATTGCGAATGGAGTTTTATTTTATACGCGGTACAACAAGTAATTCTTCCTCATTACACATGTGCTCCTCTCAGTACTCTGCCAAGGGTTCATATAAAAAAACTCAATATGGTGTTTAAACGAAGGAAATAAATTTTGAAAAAGATTTTCAAATAACTAACCCATCTGCGAGTTTCCAGCAAGGTAGATGTTCTTTATTTTCCTTGTGAGTTGAGCTAAAAATAATCGTATTTCCATTACTCATTTGAGAAGGCTGTAATAAATACATTCATATTTCCAAAAAATACTTCATTATCATTTTTATATTATTATCTAGGTATAATCTAAGAGCAAGAATATATGTGGAGATAGTAATACATATTTTCACTCAACCTATACAAATTTACGATGAACCACTTTCTCCGGGTTTTTACGTCGTAAATCGTGAGAAAGATAGAGATAAGACAAGTTGTCACATTATATCGCACCACTTTTCGGTATATAAGCATGTTTTCCGTCTCCCGCGTCTCCGGCGACTCCGCCCACTACATTTTGTTTTGCAACATAACAGGACATAACTCAATGGTTTTTTAGGTTATATCCTATATTTTTGTTGAAAACAATATTGTAAAAAAGAACGGTTATATAAATAAACAAAACATTGTGTTGACATGTGCTATGAATGAATGTATAAATATCCTAGCCCTAGTGTTAGCCACGCCCGAGTCAGGAAAAATCAACAATCCTGAGTACACAAGCTATCCCTCCTGGTATATTATTGCTCTGAGTATATAATTATTAAGTTTACAATACGAGACTGGGTGGTTCTCACTTGAAACTATTAAAGAGTTGCATGCAGATGCTGTAGAGATTGTTGGCGAAAGATACCATTATTATTTCATTGATCGATTTATCTACTTTGGCTACTAGCCTGGCCAAGTGCGCATACTCATTTCTAGTTACCCTCCAAAATTGCTCTGGTAAATTCTGTAAAAAAAAACAAACAATGATTGTATCTTCGAGACATATTGATGATTTTTCATTAACTCATGGGTTAACTTCATTCTTTCTGATTTTTTTCAATACGATAATACCATTGATTTTCTTATTTATAAACAATTTTAGTGTTTCAATATTGAATGGAATGTAAATCTTCTTTTTTGTATGGTGTGGAAGACTGAGTCAGTGGTAAAGGAGCTGAAGTCCAGTTCGCAATATTGACCCGGTGTGCGGTGAGGGAATTGGAAGAAAGAAGGAAGTGCGGTGCTAGAGATCCACGGGTCCTTGAGGTTTAAAGATTACAAAGACAGTTCAGTGAGAGGGGTGTTAAAGGTTTGCCTTACAGGCGTGCCAAGGTAGATGCCATAGATACCAAGATTGCGACTAGTTAGCAAAATTACAGTAGAGTTCCGCCTGAGAAGTGGTACAAAGAAGTTCGATAGCCAGATACGGGCAGTTAGCATAATAGGAGAGACTGAAGTGGTATCGCTCTTGATTGTGTTGCCAAAAACAAAGGTGAGACAGAAGCAAGCCGGTCTCTCGCTATTCACGAGGTCTACGCACATAGTAGTGTTATAGATATATTTGGGTATGATATAAATACAACTAACGTGTGGAAAACGACGTAGAGAACAACCGCAACAAAAAAAAACCCAAACAACATTCAAACATTCATGCAAGATACAATTATAGGCATAATTAAGATGATCGTAAGTAGAACATTTAATAAGCTGATTGAGCAAATGGCGAGGTGGTACGATGGCGACCAGAAGGTACACATAACTTGTTTCGGCTTAAATTTTCGACTTTCACACTCGACCCTACTGCGGGGCCTACCCAACACAATGTCATACAGTTCTATCGTAAAATACACTTAGTACGAGTATAATTATTTCATCACCTTTCTCAGAGCTACATTCAGAGATTCGTTGAGTTGTTCAAACCGTTGAGCTAATCCAATGCTTATCAATATGATGAAAAGGTCTTTAAGGCTCCAATGGAAAGTCGCTACTAAACCCGTGATCTGAAAGTTCAAACCCAAAATTAATATGCAAAAGTGAAATGTGTATAATATCAATTCGTGCAATCATTTATTGAAAACTGCGAAGACTTTAAGTAACAACAATTAAATAGAATTTTCTTACTTGTACTATGACCGCTTTCCACACGGCATAATCAGTGTAGGAAAAGATTTGTGCATATGAACTCTTGTAGAATTTGTAATCGTTGGTAAGGTTTCTGTCACACATATAAACCACGGCAAAACCAGAGGCAATACTCATTAGATGTTCAACTGAAATTTTTTATTTATTCATTTTTATTAATAAACTAACGGACTGTTATAAAAGTATAAAAAAAAACCAAACATGAACTGGAAAAAAAAAGCAACAGAGAAAGAACAGCACAAACATAATATTAAATAAAGAAATGACTAAAATAGGATAAAAATATGCATTTAAAAGAACATTCAGGTCAAAGTAGTAAGTAAGGTTTTGGTAGAGTCGTAAAGAATGACAAAACTCATTTAGACTAGTACTAAAAATTTTAAGAATATGGCTTGAGTTAACAAGTCTCGACATTTTGGACAATGGAGAATGATACCCATAATTAGTAGAGTGATGATTGAAGAACAGATTATTTATTTTACAATAGTGAAGAAGATTAAAATAAAAAGCTTGTTTGCTTGAATTTTGTCATCTGAACTAGTACAAAGCCGTTTCAGAAAAAGTGTTTAAGTTAAAGAAAAGAAGACTGAAATGGAACATAATAAAGGAATTACCCAGAGCGAAGAACAGGATAAGAAAGCTGTAGATCCCGAATCTGACGTAAAGGGATCGACCTCTCCGCTGCTGGTGAGTGCTCTTGACTTCTCCCTTAGCAATGGCAAGGCTTAGCTTCGGCCAGTGCGGGGCGAGGCGCAGGAACGCGATGTGGGTTATAAAAGCACTGCCGTAGAATACCACACCTCCTGTTGATGTGTAATCAACATGAATATATTAAGTAAATTACCTTTGTAATTCATCTATTTATTGAGGATGAAGTACGAAAAGTGTTTTATTATATTTTTTGGACAAGGAGGAGAGTCAGTGATTAGTTTTCTTCAATAAGTATATTGTTTTGCTACGTACAACCAGTATCACAGAATAGGAATCCCTGAAATGTTTGAAAATTCACCACTAAAAGCTTATCGAAGTGATCAAACAAAGCTATTCACATGGTTCTATAGAGCTATCAATATGCTTTGATATAAAAAGTAAAATACGACACTCACCAAATTTGGAAAAACTGACGTCGGTCTGCAAGAAACTGTACAAAGCAGCAAAGCTCATACCTCCAAGGGCGCTCAAAATCAGCAAACTGTAGAGTATGCGCCAAGAAAACAACTCAAACCTGTAAAAAAATTGCTATTTTTAAAATAAAAATCTAATACTACCTTGCTTAAGAAATAAGATATTGGAAAGACAGAAAGAAAGTTTTAACCTAACCTATTGTAGAATGTAGGTATACGAGTACATATTATGAATAATAAAATAACGCAAGTACCTTAGATACGTTGGATCCTTCCCCAAAATGCCAGTCATCGGCATAAGACCAAAAAATTGCACGCAAGTTATGAGAGGGCCGATGGCTCTATAGAAAGTGTCTCCCTTGTACTCCCCATCGGTAATAGCTCCGTAGGCTGGCCCTTGACTTGGGGAAACTATTTCTACAACATTGTTACATATTTCACAAAGTAAGTTTTTTTAAATAATAGTTAAAATTCTCAATTTAAATTAAATTAATTAAAATATTAAAATAAAAGCAATTTAAAAAAATTTTTTTTTTAAAATTATAAGTTTAAAAAGGAATTGCCACGGCTGAGAATTAAACCCCAATCAAATGTATGGAAGACAACTGTGGTGACAATTACACCACCAACTGTTGTGAAAACGGCGGCATAAATTCACTATAAATATGTACTAAAATAATAAGAATTGTGTATTTTTGAATTGTAGAATGTTACATAATCATATCAAATCAAATCACATTATATTATATATTGTTTATTGTAGTAAAAATACTATATTTACCTTCCAAGATCACGTAGTTCGACATTATTGATGTATCTCTAAAAATAAAAATGTTTTTCTTAGATAAAATTTAACATATTTTCGTAGAAAGCAATTAGTTTATGGTTTGACATATTTATTGAAATAAAAAAATAACTTTGTATTTGACCACAGATTTTATTTTAATTTTTATGACCGACCGCTAGTTTAATTTTGTAACTGATGATACCTAGGCTAAGAGAAACCGGTCGAACATAAAAGATAATATGAAATCTGTGGCCTTATGCAAAGTATTTTTTTCACTTCATTAAAATTATAAATTATGGTTTCATTTAATTCATTAAGGATGAATACAAATGAAAAGGCCAAAAAGATACAATAACAAAATATTAACCTATTAGATTTTTAGTATTATGCCAGTTTGTGAAGGATGTAATCTCGTATTATATTAAGCAAGTAACAAGCAAGTATATTAAGCAGAGAGATTTCATAAAAATCTATTAGGTTTAAAAAATAAATCACATTACCTTTTAAGCGTTTGACTTGGTAACTGCAGGGTAGATATTTCGTTCTCACATTTAATTAACGATTTTAGATCCAGTTTTGTGCTGCCATTCATTGTGCAGTGAGTTAGTTTATCCTGTGGGTGGTCCATAGTTTTTTGTATAATCAAAGAACTCTAATAATATTACTCGGAATAAACGAATCTGATAGTGTAGGAAAGTTAGAGCACTTTGGTATTAAAATCAATTCCATAAAATATTAATTGTAAATAACTTTTAGCTATGAGATACGATCCATAAAATTTTAGAAATTGGAAATAATAGCGATGGAAATAAATGGAGAATGATTCCGACAATTTTAAAAAGTTTTTTTAAAAACTACGATGGCTAACACATAATGTGCAAAACAAAATTTTGTCAAATAAGGTGGGAATCCAGAGCACTAATGGCGAGAATATTTCGAAAGGTAAGTGATGTTTGTGTAGTGTCAAAACAAATCGTTTTTCTAGATAACAGTCCACAGTTTACTCAGAGGTGGGAAAATAATATTGTAAAATGGAAAATGAAATAAAAAGAAAGATTGTTTTTTTTACTCGAGTGACAACTGTTTCATTTAAGCTGTCATTAGTGTCCGCGCGGTGAACGTTGTTGAACATCAAAAGATTATGATCAGCTTGTTTCATTTAAAAAAATGAACTTAAATCAATAATTAACATTTACATGTGCGCAAGTAGATTGATTGTAAAAAAATATTTTGTAATTTTGCTTGAAAAGTCGATTGCCAATTGCTTATCAATTTTTGTTTGTTTAAACCAGTTTCTGAGAATGGATCATCATCCCGGGCAGGGCTGGTTCCACAGAATCTTACGCTCGGCGCAGAAAGTACCAATTACGCCCCCCCAAAATTTAAAATACTGCCTTTATTTTCACGACACTGTGTTCAGATATTGCGCCTAATGTGTTTTTCCAGTATGGACGTATGGCAGATTTGAATCTGGTTTGGTAGGATTTGGCCCACTCCGCCCACCTCCACCTTCTCCACCTTCTCCACCGGCTCCGAGCTCGAACTATTCTTTAGTCACTTGCCTTCCCATTCTACTCAAATTCTATTTCTTCCACGCGGTCAGTCTACCTTTTCTTCGGCTTGCCTATAGGTCACTACTCACAGGGAACCCACTGGTCATGATTCCACGTGTACCGTCATCTAGAATTATTTACACCTGGACAGCGAATCATAGTCTGAGAAACTTACGATAAATGATTCGTGTCTAATGTGACAAAAGTGGCGAAATTCCATTTTAAGGACGAACGTAAGGCATCCAAGAGATGTAGCTACAAATAAGAAAATACCAAATATACTAGTTGGAACTTTAGGCCAGCTCAGTAAAATCTCGCACCATCCTTATCTGTCCAATTCTGTGAAAATGAGACGGTAATTATCAAGTAGTAAAAAGTTGGTTTGCATGAAGTTCTTTCCAGTGGTGACATATGAAAGAAAAAGTATTTTTTTGTTTTCAATTGAAAAAAATGTCAGCGGAGACCAAAATAATGTCTACAATTTTTTCTCCAAATAATCTATGATTAAAGTCTATCAAGAACATCTTGTCAAACTCTGTATATGCTTATTTAAAAAAAAATGTATGCCTACCCACATTTTTTTTACTAATGAACTCTTACAAATATTAAATTTACTTCCTTTTACGAAATTCACGAATAAAATAAGAGATTAAGCACACGAATTCATTTATTTAATAAAAACATTAAATTAAAAATTATGTTGAACAATAAATATTACCACTGAAATAATTCTAAACAAACAGCCGTGCAGCAAAACTTGTACCAACCATTCAAAGAAAGATGTATCTCGTGACCTCTGTGCGTAATGTTTTTCCCTTCTAAAATGTATTTTTTTTGCTTGAAGTAGATGTACATCGTGAAGCGTAATTGATGTGTGCTTTATCTAAAATAATTGTTTTTTTTTTACCTATCAGAATGTCATATAAGAAAAAATAAATAAATTTGTAAGTGTGTGTGCAAGGCAAACGGATATAAATAGCACATTTCCACGGCGAAGAACTTGATCGAATTTGAAATCTCTTCACGCTGTTAGTGTACTGTTGATGATGGGAAACACTGCGACGGTGTCGTTGAGGATGATGTTGGCAGACACCGATGGATTGGAACTGTTGAACTGCACTAGAACCAGGTCGTAGGTCGCCACAGTACCTACAATCTGGAAAAAAATAACATTAACTTGTTCTGAGGACAGCGGAATATCCTAAAATTCACAATTAAATAATGGTGTTTATACTTTTTACCAACCGTAAGTATAAGTCCTCGTGTAATTTGAAAGAAGTTAAGTCCAGTTAGAGCCACGGTGTCTGTCGTGACGTGTTCTAGAAATCTTCGGACCTAACGGGAAATTAAAAAAATATATATTTTACGTGATAATTATAATAATTTTTATTAATTATGAATAAATAACATTGGATTATTTATGTTTTTTTTAACTTTATTTAAATATAAAAACGAAATTTTCCTACTAGTTTCGTCACTATTTTCATAAAATTTGAAAATTTAAAAATTTATTAATTTTAAATAAAAAATTAAAAACAGTATTTTAATTCGCAATTTGTATTTTTTTAAAGTGTCCTGAAGATGCTATGAAGATATTAATGAATTGATTGAAAAGTGATTCACTTATCTGAAAGAAAATGTAGTTAATCATAAAAAAATCCTTTATTTTGAGGGTCATAGCTGTGCTGATAAATAAAATGTGAAGCTTTACACAAGCTTTCAATGCAGGAAATAACATGCGGTAGTAAAGTGGTGGCACACCATGGCTGGAAAACCTTCGAGAGTAATTTGGTCGCTGCATTATTTCTCCATTTCTGCATAACAAGGCTCTTTTACTCATTTTACTGTCGGTGACAATGCGCATCCTCTATAGCGCACGTTTTTCCAGGGTTGTGATAATTACCTCAGTACAGTAGGAATTTGACGGGACGTTGTACAAGGCTTTCAGGGGTCCTTTTGAAGCGGAGTAGATCCTAGAGGCCGACAGAGCCACAGCCAGGAACCGGGTTATCAGGAAGCTGAAGGAGAATACGAAATAGACCGTCGTGGAGACACCACTACAACAAGACATGAAAAATGAAGACACATATTTAAAATATCTTAGATGCGCCAGCCTTTTCCAAAACTTGGTTTTTTGAGGGAATAAATTGTGTAATTTTTTTACGACACCGTTCGGTAGTCTTTGTTTTTATTATGTGTATTGATTTTATTTTCTATTTTACCGTAGTTTTTTTAAAAATGCGTATTTAAAATAGATACATGGTTTTATAAATCTCCTGCACAATATTTTTTTGAATGTCATCTAACAGAAATTAACAGTCAAACGACGATATATACTCCTTGAATCCTATGGTCACACTAAGAAATAGATTGATAATAACCTAGTTGAATGTATTAGTCTTTATAGCACGAGGCGAAAAAGAGGCATGCAAGTTCCAGTTTCTCTACGGACAGAACGGATAATTGCAGTCGATGTGAGCAGTATACTCGTATTTATTTTCCCTCTTTTTGAATGCAAGACAGATGAATAGATTGGTTCTCTTTTAAGCGCAAAATAAGTATTACTTCCTCGCTAGTTACATGCTCAATCCGGTGTACCCCCGAAAGTTCATCCATCACCAACCAAAATGGTGTTCAATCAATGCACTAATTATATAGCAAAAACAATTATGTAAATAACGAACCTATCTGCATGTTTCCAGCAAGGTAAATGGGAAGTTTTTTCCTTTTGAGTTGAACTAAAAATAATCGGTTTTATGTTAGTATTTTGAGAACGTTGCATATTGGCATCAACTACAATTATAATCATTTTATGAACACTTAAATTTGACAGAGACTAAAGAGAAATTCTTCCTTGTTGGATAATTAAAACATTTCTTAAAAATTGAAAAATATCTATTATATAATATAATTTCTGTACTAAAAAAATAAAAATACATTAACAGACATACGTTTAGCAAAAAAAAAAAAAACTTTTCAGCCAAATCTAACAAATTATTGTAATTTCAAAACAGTAGGGAAGGCGTTTCTCACTTTAAACTATTGAAGAGTTGCAGGCAGATGCTGTAGAGATTGTTAACAAAAGAGATCATGATTATTTTATTGATTGAATTATCCACTTTGGCTACTAGCCTGGCCAAGTGCGCATACTCACATCTAGCGACTTTCCAAAATTGCTTTGGTAATTGCTGTAAGAACAAACAATCTGGTTAACGAGATTGATGATTCAGTCATTATTGATGTTTACTCTTAACTCATTCTGAAGGGGTCATGGATTTTTTGCGTATGACGTAGATGGATGGATAGCATGTCATTCAATATGTTTTGGAACTAGAGAACTTACAGACCTGCAACGCTATGGTTTTCCTCCAACTCAGTTATGATCTTCGCTGCCGTTAACTTCTTACAAAATATCCAATGGCCATTAAGCGTTGACTACGCGCCACATATTAAAATTAAATTTGATAGAATTTGCTCGAGGAATAGTATTCTATGAATTGTGGAAAATCTCATTGAAATATACAAGTGCTTTCAAACTACCCCTGTATGACCCAGATGACACCGCAGTGTGTACAAGAAAACATTTAAGGTACGAATTGCATTGTGCTATAAATAGAGGTATTTCACCCGGCTCACCACACTGCGTACATAACACAATTGACTGTAACAGTTTTTACATTACGTAACAATGATAACATGTATAAAATTACAGCACCTTTCCCAGAGCAACATTCAAGGATTCGTTGAGAAGTTCAAGCCGTTGAGTTAATCCAACGCTTATCAATATAATGAAAAGGTCTTTAAGGCTCCAATGAAAAGTCGCAACTAAAAAACGACCTGAAAATTGAAACTCAATCTCAGTATAAATACGTTTTTGGAAATTAGTAATTTTATGATGATACATTTTACATTGCTTCCGAATTACTTTGTATGCATTACATCAAAAAGTGATATGGTCTTTATATTTGAGTTCACTCTTATACAAGTTAATGAAATTTTTGAACAGTAACGGCAAAAAACTTCCAGCAATAGGTACATACATAATATAAACTTGCTCACTTGTAATATGACTCCTTTCCATAGGGCATAATCCGTGTAAGAAAAGATTTGTGGAAATGCACTCTTGTAGAATTTGTCATCAAGTGGGATGTCCAGATCACACATGTAAACCATCGAAACCCTAGCGGTAATACTCATAATATGTTCAACTGAAAAATAGTATTGTTGTTGTGATACAAATATAGAAAATATGCGAAATAAAATTACTTGGAAGGGCTCGCCTGCTTGGAACTTTTCAACTGAGGTGGCTCATGACAGATTAAGCAAAATTATTATTTAATCATAAGATTTTAAAAAGTGTAAAAATTGACATACCCAAGGCGGCGAATAACACAAGAAAGCTATAGATCCCGAATCTGACGTAGAGGGAATGACTTTTCTCCAATTGGCAAGTTCTTTGGACTTCTCCTTCGGCGATGGCGAGACTAAGCCTCGGCCAGTGTTGGGCGAGGCGCAGGAACGCGACGTGGGTTAGAAAAGCGCTGAAGTAGAATACCACGCTATCTGTTGAAGAATTAGCAAGAAAACTCTGAAAGTTAATCGTCGGTGCAATCATCCTGACCGCCCGCACCAACAATGTTCAAATTAGTACTGGGCGTTGACGATCACTTGAAAAATCGTTGGCAATTGTCAACAGTTGAACACAACCGTTGGAAATAACGCTAACGTTGACGCGACGAGATTGATTTGAAAATAATAATCCCCTGTTGGGAGAGTTGAAACAGTTGGATCGTTGGTGTCGTTGAGGGTGTTATTTTATAACGCAATAGCTATATTTTACTTGTCACCGGTAGATTGCAAGTCGCTTGACAGGAAAATCCACAATGACGTCTATTAGGGAAGTATATAACCAAAAAATCATTCCAAATTACGCATAATATCGTTCACGAAGTATGCACTCTTATACCTTTTTGTATATTTGACGCTAAAAGCTAGCACCCTTGAGGTGATTTTCCCACGAAAACGGCGCTATAAAAGTTTTCCATTTATTATTATTATTTTTAAAACTAATGTACACACTCAGTAAGTGTTGAGACTGCGTTACGTTGAATAATATTCGAATGTAGCTATTGATTGAACTGTTGGTGTGAATTTTTGTCAATAGCGTTGGACGTTGAGAGCATTAGCTGTTATTTCCAACGGCTAGTTAAATTTTGAAACAGTACTAGTATAAATGTACATGTGCTGGAAGTTAACGACTGCCACCTGCAATGGTGAAGATAGGCATCTCTCATGGCTAGTTCCCAATCAACTGGCTTGCTGACAATACTATATGCAACTTTGTACTTTAGGATTCATAATTATGCCGTGCCTCTCCGTGTGAGCTAATCATCAATTTAAAGTCTATTTCCCATAAAAAAACCCTTTAAACATAATTTTTATTAAAAAAAAAGTTTATTTAAACCATTTGATGGATACACTTTGAGATGAGAATAGTTTGGTGTTATGTATGAATTTTTATGGATTTAAAAAAGAAAATTCTTTAATTTATGAACAAATATCAATACGCACACGTCGAACAATATTTTAGGATTTCCTGATATTTGAATGCGACTTTCAATAAAATAACGTGATTCATATGGAAAAATAAATAGTTCTCTAAATTCTTGATTTTTAAAATAATTAATTTATATATCTGTCCAGTACATTGATCAAATGTTAACCTTCACCACTAATTGTTACTTTCTTACCGAAATTTGTAAGATTGACACCCATCCGTAAAAATTATAGAAACCAGCACAGCTTATAACTCCAAGGGAGGCCATAATCAAATAGTTGTAGGCAACTTTCCAAGAAAACCACGTAAACCTGAAAATATACAGCTATTTTGTTTACACTGAGAAGACTTCATAAGCTGCCTTTCCTATTAAAAATAATACATTTCATTAGTTACAGCTACCAGAAAAATCACAGTTATAAATAAATAATTCGTAAACGAAACAAGGAAGAACTTTACCTAATAGAAATTACAATAGATTTTTGAAAAAAAGCTGGCTTTGAAGTGTGAAATGAACATACATACGCAAATTAAAAATAATATTTAACAGTATATACATGGTGAGTGCATGAAGCAGACCTTAAAAAACAAGTTGGATCCTTCCCCAAAATGCCATTTATTGGCATAAGACCAAAAAATTGTACACAGGTTATGAGAGGCCCGATGGCTCTATAGAAGGTGTCTACCTTGTAATCATCATCGGCAATAGCTCCGTAGGCTGGTCCTTGACTGGGTGGGACTATTTCTAAAACATTGGTACACACTTAAAGGAACAATGTATTAAGGCAAGAGAGCTAATATTTTACCCAATCTTTACAAATTTGCAATAAGCTACTTCTTTCGGGTTTTTAGATAGTATAACCAGGGTGAGAGAGAGAGACAAGCCCAAATTTCAAATATTGAGGTATTTAACCGTATCCGCCATACGCGTGAGCTTCACATCATTCATCCATTGACAAAGTGTAATATCGATGCATTCATTGAGATTACTAATATCAAATATTTTTGAAGAAATTTCCTGTATTTTCATTTAATGAAATATTTGCAGTCGTTTTTTTAAATTTAATTAAAATATATATATATATATTTAAGAAGAAAACACAGATATTAATTCGTAAAAACAATATCTATTAACTGGAGAATTTGCCTGCATCCCAACTATTTCTCACGGGTTAAAATACATAGGTCTAGATAAATATATCTTTAATTTTAATTTAACAATTTATAATTACCTTCCAGGATCACGCAGTTCTTCATGGCTCTCGATTTATGCCTAAAAATAAATATATTTTTAAGATGCAAATATAATGTTTTATCATTCACAACTTACAGATATAATATATTGAGATCAAGGAAGACTGAAACTGTATCTTGATCGAGTCCAATACCTTAAGTGAGTTTACTAAACGAATTTGAAAAGTACATTACCTTTTAAGTGCCTTACTTGGTATCGCATGCGGTAATTGTAAGGTGGAGATTTGGTTATCACATTCAATTAACGATTTTAGATCCAGCTGCGTGCCGCCATTCATTTTGCAATGAGTCAGTTTATCCTATGGATAATCCATATTTAAAATGCAAAAAACTTACCAACTTATCTGATATATCGCTGTGTAAGAATTTTAAGCATTTTAGTATTAAAACGAAATTCCATAAAATTGATTAAAAAAACTGAATAAAAACTAATGCCTACTAACATTCTAATGTTACAAATAATTTATGAGATGCGATCTTTACGATTTGAGAGAATTTTGCACTTTTTTGTGAATTTTGTAATAGTACTTCCTACAACTAATGAGTCGATTTAAAAATAATAATGACCTAACACGTGTATAACAAAATTTCGTCGAAGTACGTGGGAATCTAGAACGCGAATGGCAATTTTTATTCGGAAAAGGTAGGGTGATGTTTGTTTAGTGTCATGTCAAATCGTTTATCAAGATAATGTAGCTTACACAGAAGTGGAAAAATAAATCGAACAATGTAAAATAAAAAAATGCAATTGAAAGTTAGCAAGAAATTCTTTTCATATAAGCTGCGATTAGTGTTCACGCGGTGAATGTAGTTCAATGTGACAGATTGTTATCATTCGATTTGCATCAATATTTGAAAATAAATCAAAAACTCAATCGAAAAATCTTAAAGAAAATCAGGAATACTACAAACTTATGAGAAGTGGAAACCAATTTATAACACGTAATTTTAAAACATCTCAAATGCAAAACAACTATATCTATGAAGTCAAAAATAAATACAATACTCTCCCTTTCGCCTAGCGCTGTATTGACATATTAACGATCAATCAGAACAAATAATAAAAAATAAACACACCTAAATATTTTATAGGATACATTTTATAAATACATCGAAACAAATGAAAGCCCCCTACCAGGCACAAGAACTTCTCTTTTCGTTGTAAATTTTTATTTTACAATAAAAAAGGTATTTGCATTCAGTTTCCTTCTATTTTTTAAAAAATTGCTTGTTTGTGGTCATTAACCCTTTGCACTCGAGTGCTGCCATAGATGCGGCATGCATGGTTTGCCGTATTACTCGAGTGCCGCTGCTATGGCAGCGAGAAAATAATGTCTTATTGCTCAATATTTTTAATATATACGAGGTTTGTTCAAAAGAAAAGGTGAATTTCGAATTTTTTCAAAAAGTATTTATTTATTTATCAATATCCATTTCCTCCCCTTCAAAGTAACCCCCCTCAGATACGAGTACGTAAATAAGCAGGGATTCAAAAAAAATGTTCTACTTTTTTTTTACTAGTAGATGATAATTGTGTTTTTTTCAAAGTTTACGATTTCTGCGAGGTGAAAAATTGGTTACACAATCATAATTAATTTATTTTATAAAAACAAATCTAGTTAAACTAGTTAAAAAAATACAACTACCTATTTAATTAATTCGAGGCATGAACAGGAGCAGGGCAATATATTTGGCACCTGGGGTAGCCATTCGAATACACTTCACTGGAATAAGGAGATAATCGAGTAAAAATAATGTAATTTTTTTATTTGATTTTTTAAATTAAAATTTCTTATTTTTTTTTAGTTTTTCTGTTTTTTCGTAAAAGCAATGTTGTAATTTTTTTTCACTTATGCATTACGACGTATAGGCGTAGATTTGATTAATGTGGTCTCTAATAAATATCGCAAGTAATGCGTGATAACGTCTGTACTAGAAAATTGACGCACTTAAAATGAATTATTACCGAAACCCAATGTTTTTTTAGCTTAAAAGTGTCACATAAAAAAAAAACAAATTTTGCGCAAGAAAATCTAATATCAATAGCACATTTATACACAGATGAGTTTGATAAAAATAAAAATAATAATTATTTAAATATATATTCACTGTTGATGATGGGAATCACTCGACAATTGTAGCGAAGGGTGACGTTAGCAGACACGGATGGAATGAGAATGATGAACTGCACAAGCACCAGCTCGTAGGTCACCACTGTATGTATCGGTTATCTAGAATAATAAAATAAACTTAAGTGTGTTAAAAAATAAGAAATTTGTATCTAAAAGTATTGACACAAAAGTTTTATTATTCACCATTCATTTATTTTGTATTCACCATTCATTTTTGGAGTTGTTGGGGAATAAAGGAACTGCTGACTATTGACCAACTGAAATGAATGGTTGTGTGTGTAGGTTGTATGTTTTAAATGGGAAGAATACCTTTTTATATAAAAAAATATCTCCAATTTATTATCTTCACTCGGAAGGTTCGGTTAAGCAGAAAGAATGTTGAAATACCAAGCAAATGAGGATTCATTCCTCTATTATGTAACTTTAATAAAAGCTGTTGATCCATACTTTGTCAAATGCTTTCGTAATATCTAAAAAGATGGCACCGGTAGAGAGATTATTAGGGAAACCGTGAGTGATTATTTCTGCTACCCGTAGAAGCTGGTGAAAGGTGGAGTGGCAAGACCTAAAGCCATGTTGTTCATCTGCTAAAGTTGAGACTTGGTCTATGTGATGGAGCAGCACATAGATAGGGTCGATAGTCTTATAGAAAGGGTCTGCCTTGTAATCCCCACCAGCAAAGCTCTGTTGGCTGGGCCTTGCCTTGGAGGAACCATTTCTAAAATATTGTTGTCCCAGTATTATAATTTTTCCCATCCAAGAATGAATTTAGCACCTTTTACACTTTAACTATGTTAACTGTCTTCGGTTGTCTTCAGTTAATTGTGAACAGTTAAAACTCGCAAAATTTTTCGAAAATATTTTGTTCCTTGTACATCTATGGTTTTGATGTCAACAAAATATGGTTCTACCTATATAATGTTCGTTTTAATGATCAAGATTCCTTTTGAGACATATAAACTTTCATTTGAATTTTAAATGAACCACTTCTTATTACCTTCCAGTGCCACGTAGTTCTTTGTCATTATTATTGCTTTATCTCCAAAATGATGTAGAATGTTTTTAAAATCGACATATTCAGACTCATCTGTCAAAGTTTATAGCTATACTACGAATAGGCCGAAAAAGGCTGCTACACATTTAATGAATACTACCAAAGAGTTACCATACACATGAAAATATTAAATAACCCCTTAAGTTAATGATTTTGTATTACATGCGGTAACTGCTGGATTTCATTTTGAAATTTTACAAAGATTCTAAATTTGTACCGCAATTCATTTTTCAGTGGGTAAGTTTTTTCCTATGAATGATTCACAAAATATTTGTTGAGTTATAAAAACCGTTACATTACACAATATTTGTCTGTGAACGTAGGAAACTAGAATACTAATGACTAAAATATTCTATAGACATGTCATGTTTGCTGAGTGTCACAACAAACCGATTTTTAGCATAACAAAATGCAGTTTACTCAGCGATCGGTGGATAAAAGTAGATATTGGAAAAGAGGAAATGCAATTGGAAGAATGCAAATTTTTTACTTGAGTGACAGGTCATTTTTTTTAAGCTGTCGTCAGTGTCTGGGGGGTGAATGTAGTTCAATTTAAAGTATCGTAGATTTTGATCATCATATTTGCTTTCATATTTGAACATCAATCAAAAAGGTATCTATCTACCATACATGTATTTTATATTATTTTTGCATTCGACGTGTCCTAAAAAGTTCCACCATTATTTTGGAATAAAAAATAGCTTCCAAAACGGGTTTTGCAGGTTAACAACTCATATACTTGTATGTATGCGTGTTGTTTATTTTAGAAAGTATTTTAAGGATTTTTTGCTTGTCAAAAAATGAATCATTACAAAAATCACTGAACTCAAATAGGTTATTTATTCTACGTCAACAATCTTCATGAGGTAGAAAAATGTAACAACCAGATTCATTTAAAAAAACGATAATAATACAAATAATTTATTTATTATAACAAAAAACTGAGTTTTAAATTTTTAAAGGTATTCAAAAATTATATAAATATGTTATTTTTATATTTCACAGTATAAATTATTTAGTAGGTATTATAACTGTTTTATTTCACAATATTCCTCTCTAGGAAATCCTAAGCCAAGGCGGACTAAGTATTGGGCAAAGGGTTTTCGGCAACTTCTACGATGACGTTTTAACAGGTTTGTTGCCGCTGCATTTTGGGAGGTAAATTAACTATACACAAACAGCAAAAAATAGCATCAAACCGGTTTAGCATAATACTCAATTCTTCAACTGATTTTTCCTTTAGCCAGTCTTTAGTGAACTTTATGTACAAAAAAGAATTCATTACAATTTGATACATTCTTAGCATAACTTATCACTGAAAATCACAGATCAGGACCCGAACAATGCATTTTACCTCTTGATGTAGCTATTTGAAATTGTGACCCTAAAATAAGGAGACAATCTGAAATCATAATTTTTGCTTTTAAGAGCAAGAAATGCGTCAGCGTTTTACTATATATGCTTGGAACGCACTCGAAAGTTGTAAAAACTATCGCTTTTTAATAGGCAATGCAGATGAATTTGATAGAATCAGAAATCCCTTCACGCTGTTAGCGTACTATTGGTGACTGGAATCACTCCGTAGGTGTAATTAAGGGTGATGTTAGGAGACACGGATAGAATAGGACTGTTGAACTGCACTAGCACCAGCTCGTAGGTAACCACTGTACCGGTAATCTGGAACAATTAGGAAGAGTACATATACATACTACATGCGATGCAATTGTTGTGCGATTTGCAATTTATAGCGTTTTAACTTTTTACTAACCGTAAGTATAAGTCCTCTTGTAATGTAGAAGAAGTTGAGTCCAGTTAGAGCCACGGTGTCTGATGTGACTTGGTCTAGAAATCGCCGGACCTATTGTCAAACGAAATTACAATAATGTAAAATTAAGGTATTATTAAAAAAAAAATATATATCCTTTAAAATCTAGAAGATGACAAAAAGCATATCAATAAGAAAAAATGACTACATTTCTTTGATACAAGTCCCTTACCTCTCCATATTCCACCGCATTCCAGTTATTGCACTATTGACATCCATTCCCACAAAACTGATAATTTGGATTACTTACTACAAGTACAATATATTGTGCATTCGATTTTTTTTTACTCCGAGGTGAACATTTCTGAGCTCACACCCGCTTATCGTCTATCATTAGCAATAAAGTGAAATTTAGTGAAAACAAATAAGTATATCGTGAATTATGCTTGAAATGAATGATACTTGTGTTAGTTCAGGGTAACTTTTGGATTCTTTTCATTCCATCTGAACCCTAAAATAAAAATGAATAATAATATTTTTCCCAATTTTATCAAACAATATCACATGGTTTTTTGTTAAAATTAATTTACGGTCTACGTACAAGCATCTAAAACAGGCCTGGCCAACCCGCGACCCACGGGCCGCATGCGGCCTGCGGCGCCCTTTCAGAATGTACTTAAAATCATATTTAAGTTGTTAAAACCAAATAACGTTTCTATAATTACGTGAAAAACACGAAATGCATATATTCTGCTGGTTTATATTTCCCGCGCATATTTTCTCGCTCGTTAAGCGTTCGAGAACACTATTATTTTTGTATAATGTTTGTACGTGCGGCCTTTGGGAAAATTTTAGGTCGTCAATGCTGCCCGGGGTACAATTTGGGTTGGCCAGGTCTGATCTAGAACTGGAAACGCTGAATACATTTCAGTTCTGATGCAACATCGGTATTTTGTGGGTGTTGATAAATAAAATGCAAAGCTTTAAAGAAGCTTTAGCATGGAGTAATGAGGGTAAAAAAGTGGTCACTGAAAGCGAACCTCATGGCTAAAGAAGTTGGTTGAAGCGGTTTGGTCGCATCACAATATCTCTGCTACGGGTCAGGGGTTTATGTCATTATCCAACCTTACTGTTACTCGTGCCACCTTATTTGTTTTCAAATGATACTCGGGCAAATGACTTACTTCGGTGCAGTAGGACTCTGATGAGACGCTGTACAAGGGTCTCAAGGGCCGTTTTGAAGCGGAGTAGATCCTAGAGGCCGACAGAGCCACAGCCAGGAACCGGATTATCAGGAAACTGAAGGAGAATACGAAGTAGACAGCTGAAGCGAAACCACTACAACAGAACATAGAAAATATGTATAAAGAATAAAAATATGTACTTACTCTTTAAAACCTATCCTTACCCTAAATAATTAACGTTTAAAGTCAAATCCAGGCAGATTGATGACAGCATTAATTTATTAGTATGAAGCAGGAACGTGGGATCTATCTAGGTTCAGTTTCTAAAAACGCAAAAGCACATTTTTTGTCCTTTGTCTCCAGAATTCCTTCAATCCACTCATGTGATCAATATTATAACTTTCCTCTTCTTGATTGCAAGAAGGATGCACGGAAACAGGTACTTCTTTATGCACCGTAGAAATAATACTCGTTGGTTATGTGTTCCATTTAGAATATTTAGGATTCCCTTGCAGATCCATAGATCTCACACCTTACAGCTAAAATGACGGTTATTCAGTTAAGACTAATTAGACGGAAACCAAAATGACTAACCCATCTGCAAGCTTCCAGCAAGGTAATTGTGGGGTCTTTTCCTTGTGAGTTGTGCTAAAAATAGTGGTAATTTTTTTAGTTTTTCGAAAAGGTTGTGATAAATAAATCAATACACACATGTCTGACAAAACACACACTTTACAATAATACTCGTAAGTCATATTCACATTATTTCGAGTAAAATCACGATGCTTAAAATAGTAGGTAAGCCCGTTCTTACTTCAGAGTATTGAAGAGTTGCAGGCAGATGCTGTAGAGATTGTTAACGAAAGAGATCATGATTATTTTATTGATTGAATTATCTACTTTGGCTACTAGCCGAGCCAAGTGCACATATTCACATCTAGTTACCCTCCAAAATTGTTTTGGGAAATGCTGTAAAAACAAACAACTTCAATAACTTCAAACCATATCAATGAGGTATATTTTATTCGTGTTAACCCTTCGCCCATTCTGAAGAGATTGTAGTTCTTGGTGCGGGTGGAAAGATGGGTGGCATGGGATAGTCAGGATATTTTGAAACTGGAACCAGAGGACAGGTCTTTAGGGTTACAATGATTGCCTGCGAAGCAAAATTATTTATAATGCATTCGAGGGTAGTTTGAAAAGTTTTCCAAATGTGAAGGAATATTTTATTTTTCAACATGGTATCCTTTGAGGGTTAGAATTGGTTCAGATAATTACCTTATCCGACAAAAACATAATACGTTAGGTTGATTTTTGATATAATTTTATCATATATCGACAGCTTGGATTAAAGTCGTGGGAAAAATATGGAAAAATGATCAATCCTTTGCCCGATTCATGTAATTTTTGCTGGAAGTTTTTTTTTCTAAATCATGACCACGACATTTGAAGTTGTCTGGAATTTCATTTAATCCATACTTTCTCCAAATTTAACATTTGAATAGTCGACGTGAATGTCCTTTCAATTCCGATTAAAATTGTTAAAATGCCCTTCAGAATGCGTTTTCAAACGATAGTTAGCAATCGCGGTACGTATCGCGTAGTGAGCTTTTTTATGTAGGGTTAAGTGCACCCGTCAACTTGAGATTCGAAGGACTTATGCAATCTTGCGCATATGCAGTGAGTAGTCTTTCGTTACGGTAAGAGTAAATATTTTAAAAAATTTCCTCCGTGCGGATTTCATATTCGATATAAGCATAGCCACGTTAAACTAATTATCTAGAAATATTCAGCCATAGGGTTCCTTTGGTTTTCGTACAACTTATTTAAAAATACGGGACTTATCCGTATAAAATTTTAATAAAGGTTGGTTGCAGAAACAATGTTATTTTGATGAATTGTCGATATATTTAAAAAAATATATATTTTCAAACTATCCTTGTATGATTCAGTTACTATCACAATACGTAAACATATAAATTTATAGTTCTTACACGAATTATCACTAATAATAAATTTGTCTATGTATCACCTTTCCCAGGGCGACTTTTAAAGATTCGTTGAGATGTTCAAACCGTTGAGCTAATCCAACGCTTATCAATATAATGAAAAGGTCTTTAAGGCTCCAATGAAAAGTTGCTACTAAATACATGACCTGAAAGTTGAAACTCATACTCAATTTCAATGTTAATTCGTTAAATAGAAAAAGTACAGACTTTCAGTAAAACTTTTATAAAATAAACTTTCTCACTTGTAAGATGATCCCCTTCCATAGGGCATAATCCGTATAAGAAAATATTTGTGTAAATGAACTCCTGTAGAACTTGTAATCGAGTGGAGTATCTAGATCACACATATAAACCATGGAAATACTAGCGGCAATTCGCATTATATGTTCAACTGTAAAATAATATTACTATTATGAAATTTAAATGCAGAAATAGAGGTAATGCAAAATAAAATTAATTTGGAAGTCTATCTTGCTAAGACCTCGTCATTTGAGGTAGTGCATGGCAGACTATGAAAAATTATTAAAAGTCTTAAAAAAGGGAAAGTATAAAAATACTTACTCAGTGCGAAGAACAGTATAAGAAAGCTGTATATTGCGAATCTGAAGTAGAGAGTTTTGCCCTGCTGACGAGTTCTCTTCATTTCTCCCTTGGCGATGGCGAGGCAAAGCCTGGGCCATTGCTGGGCAAGTCGTAAGAACGCGATGTGGGTTAGAAAAGCACTGACGTAAAATACCACGCTATCTGAAATAGCAACCAAATAACTATGGAGTTAAGTGCTCGGTGCAATGACCCAAGCGAATCACTGCGTCGGAAAAAATCAAATGTAATTGGCGAATAAATTTAAAGCAGGACCCTTCCCACAACGTATCGAGGGTTTACCAAAATGTAGCATACATTTAGCTGTGGATGTTTTTCTGTTTAAAATGCCAAAATACATACAAATTTGAAACTCCACTTCCTTCAAGTCGTAATCTAGTTTTAAAATAAAATATATAAAGTCGAAATGTTTTTTTTCTGTACAGAATGCAAAGTCGTAAGAACATATTCTGAGATCAAATTGTATTTTTTTTTTGTAACATTTTGACTACAATCACAATTTAAATTTTTTTTTTTAAATAAATCTTTTGTGCTCGATTGTAAATCGATACTTAAAACGTTTAAAAGGAATCTCTTTTATAGTGATAATAATTTTTTTTTTTTTTATCAGATTTTATGATTTAATTTTTTGCAACTCTTGTGAAAACGACGGCAAGAAATTGGTCAAATAAATAAATTAAAATCAGATATTAGTAACCGCGTGAATAGAAATTACAGTACCTACGTCTAAGAAAGCTTGTGTTAATTCATTGTGAAAAAAACTATGATATTACTTACCAAAATTTGTTAAACTGATACCCGTTTGTAAGAGATTATAGAAACCAGCACAGCCTATAGCTCCGAGGAAGGTCATTATAAAAAATGTGTACACAATTTTCCAAGAAAACCACGTGAATCTGAAAATACACTGCAATTTTTTAAACATTGGGCCAACTCAAAAGCTGCTTTTTGTTTTTGAAAAACTGATTTCATCAGTCAAAGCTACCAGAAAGATATGGTGAACGTTGCCAATAAAAGGTATTTCAAGATTATCAAAACAAAAGTCCAAAACGCAAATGGAAGAATCTTGAAAACGGTATTTTGAAATCAGCTTAAGAGGTCTAAAGTCAACAAGATACAATTGACATTTGCAAACCATGGATATCGGATAAAACTTGGAAAGGAGTTGAAAAGTAAAGGTGTAGGTAGTCAGTAAGAGAAAACAAAACATTCTTCTACATGTGAACTTATAGAAAAACTTAAAAACTTCAACTTGCTCGCTATGCTCTGCTTTATTGACAACTGCAAACAATTAACTGCGTACAGCACAACCGTTTATGGAAAGTTGTTTATATAATTGTAAAATATCTTTACTACTCATATTTATCGATAGAAACCTGTAGGTATGCCGAAGGACGTGCATTTATCAAAATTGACTCCTAAAAATCGGATATATTCAAAGTGAACAAAGAGGTACCTCAAATATGCATACTTTAACCAATCCTCTTAAACATACTCGTATTTGGTGCAAACTCAATACGCAAGGCTCTTGGGGTTGTGAAGGTGGAAAAAACAGTGGTAGTTAAAAAATCTCCCAACTCTAATAAACTGATGACACTACCCTCGTCGTTTTTTCAGAAGAAGAAATTAAACACTTCCTCGTCAGAGTAGAGAAAGAAAACCATGATCTAGGCCCACTGATCAACACACTATATATCAACATATATACGAGTATGTGTCGAATAAGACTAAAAAACAGAGGTGAAATGAAAGATTTGCATGACAAAAGACTCCAAGAGTAAAATGCAAAAGCTAAGGAGTGACAGAGACATAATGAAGACCACCAAGATGAGACTCGTGCATGCGTTAATGTTTTTCATGTTTATATAAAGTGTGGGAGTATGAGCAATTAGAGTCAGAAAAAGGGAACGGATAGACGTTCTTGATATGTGGTACCGGAGAAAAAGGCTTAGGATTCCATAAACAGCTAGGAGTACTAATCTATCCATTCTGGAAGAGCTAGGTATCCACGATAGGCTATTAACTGAATGCCTCCAACGCTACCCGAGATATTTTGGATACATTGCTCACCCCAATGAGAAATCAAACCTGGAGAAACCCATGGTCACTGGCAAAGTGGAAGGCAGGAGAAGCAGGGGAAAATCAACGTGTTCACGGCTCTTCATGCAGCTCAGGACCGTAAGGACTGGAGCTTGTTCACCAGAATAACTGGAGTGGGAGTCACGATTTTCAGCAATGAGGCAGTGACCCAAAAAGAGGAGCCACTCAAATGCATCCGCGAAAATGACGTTATTAGAGTTTAGTGTCCTGCCCCAGAAGCTGGCTAGTCTGGGGTGAAGTAAGACAGGAAACGAGTGTATCCTACCTTCGGTAAATATTGTAGAGGTGCTACAGAACCTAAAACTGGAGAAGTGTCTACAGGAATTGTTGTAGCAAACCATCAATTTGATCAAAAATAGATATTTAAAAAAACTCAACAGTGAAGTGAACATACATCACTCAAATTTAAAATTGAAGTTCCTCCATGGTCGAGTGGTAAGACGCTCGACTACGAATCCAAAGGTCGCGGGTTCAAACCCGGCGTGCGCCAATAACTTTTATTTAATTAATATGTGTCATAACACATTTAATTCATATAAAAATAATGACAAGTATATTTGCGGCACGTTCCAGAGTGGTAGTATCGCCCTGGTGAAAGATCACCATTCAGAATCGAAACGTTGCTTGAAATGGCTTAAGCCGTGTTTAGTGACCAGATCTGAATAGTCAGGTACTTCCCAACCTTCCTCTTCCCGATCTCCTTCCCCTCCCCATTACCTTCAGCCTCACAACATATCCAATTTAGGGATGCCATAGTCTCACTGGCTCTAGACGGTTGGGAGCAGTTGAGACTCTTGTGCGGTATTCATGTAAAAAAAAAAAAAAACGGCATAAATATGATGGTATATACCTTAAACAAGTTGGGCCCTTCCCCAAAATGCCAGTTAATGGCATAATACCAAAAAATTGCACGCAAGTTATGAGAGGACCAATGGCTCTGTAGAAAGTATCTCCCTTGTAATTCCCAACGGCAATAGCCCCGTTAACTGGTCCTTGGCTTGTAGGAATCATTTCTGAAATACGAGTATTATAAGATAATATATATTTTTAAATTTCTTTAATGTTTTTTTCGAAAGATTTTTGACGCCACAATGCAGCTGTAAGCTTTTTTGTTTATTCGATGTTTCCGACTGCCTTCAGTAAATCGTTTAACTCGCATAATTTTTTTTTGTCCTTATACTTTTATTATCATATACTTTATATTTTAATGTATTATTTTTCTTCATATTAATGATTTCTTGGCTTATTGAAATAATGGGTAAAACAAATAAATGGTATTTAGATTGGATTTGAATTTGAATTTTGAATTGACAATTTCCAAAAAACATACCTTCCAGGATCACGTAGTCCTTCATCATTAATGGTTTTTCCCTAAAAATAAGCATATTTTTAAGATTTTGGTATAATGTCTCATGTTCATCTCAAATCATGTGGGTACCAGCGAGGCCGCTTTGAGAACCATTTATTGGATGAAGAATACCTCTGCCATATGTGGTTAGTAAACCAACGAAGTAACGTTTGGTGACTTAGCAGAGGTGCCTGGGTTCATGGAGGTGTAGTTAGTCCATCTACTGTGTGCACCAGTACATTATTACACAGATAATAGTATAGTACAGTTTGGTAACTTAGTAGAGGTGCCTGAGTTCATGGAGGTGTGGTTAGTCCATCTACTGTGTGCACCAGTACATTATTGCACAAATAATAGTATAGTACAGTTTGGTAACTTAGTAGAGGTGCCTGAGTTCATGGAGGTGTGGTTAGTCCATCTACTGTGTGCACCAGTACATTATTGCACAAATAATAGTATAGTACAGTTTGGTAACTTAGTAGAGGTGCCTGAGTTCATGGAGGTGTGGTTAGTCCATCTACTGTGTGCACCAGTACATTATTGCACAAATAATAGTATAGTACAGTTTGGTAACTTAGTAGAGGTGCCTGGGTTCATGGAGGTGTGGTTAGTCCATCTACTGTGTGCACCAGTACATTATTACACAGATAATAGTATAGTACAGTTTGGTAACTTAGTAGAGGTGCCTGGGTTCATGGAGGTGTGGTTAGTCCATCTACTGTGTGCACCAGTACATTATTGCACAAATAATAGTATAGTACAGTTTGGTGACTTAAAAGAGGCGCCTGGGTTCATGAAGGTGTGATTAGTTCATCTTACTGTGCACCAATACATTTTTGCACAGATAATAGTACAGTACAGTTTGGTGACTTAACAGAGATGCCTGGGTTCATGGAGGTGTAATTAGTTCATCTTAGTGTGCACCAATACATTTTTCCACAGGTATAGTACAGTACAGTTAGGTGGCTTAGTAGAGGTGCCTGGGTTCATAGAGGTGTGGTTAGTCCATTTACTGTGAGCGCCAGTACATTATTGCACGGATAATAGTACAGTACCAAAAAAGCCCTCAAAGGGAACAAAAACTCTAATAACTTGGAGGCATTTAAAGCAGACAATGGACAGAGCGAGTGAAAACGAGGGAGTGTCTTTGTGGGGTAAAAATAACCCTATCGAATTTAATGTTTAAAAGATCCAATCATATCTCACAGTCTAGTCTTGTTCAACGGAAGCAATCTTCCCATCTAGATTTCTGTGGACAAGCTTGGTTTAAACTTATGTGACTAGTCCAGGCACGGAAATTTCAACGAAGTCGGAGTTAAGTTAACTTCTCAGAATTTTGGCATACTGAACAAAGCCTGTATTTATTTTTAAGAAAGACAAACATTCCCGTTTTACAAATAAGCTGGCAATATTTTATAGTTTATTTCTATTACCATAATTTTAATCGGAAAATGCAGTTTGCGCAATGATGGAGAACTTAGCTGGAAGAGGATAGAACCGCTGATGCCTGGGTGGAAACCCGATAGGTTGGATCGCTCGACCAACTAATCTCAATACCTGAAAAAAACTCTTTTGCAGAAGCAGGCAGTCCGTTTGATAGATCACTCTATCAAAATGGACGGATTGCATTCTTCCTCAACATAGACGTCAGGTAAGAATGCTGTCCTTGTTCTACCGGTATTTTAATAAAGTGTGTTCTGAATAACTAGTGTCATTGATCCAGCTGTAAGACAGAAACATTACCTTTTAAGTGCATTACTTGTTAGTGAATGCGGTAACTGTAAGGTGGAGATTTCGTTCTCACATTTAATTAACGATTTGAGATCCAACTTTGTGCCGCCATTTATTTTGCAATGCGTAAGTTTAACCTGTGGTTGATCCATAATGCCTGTAAAAACAAAAATAACCCTTAGTAACCTTTATGGTAATAAGCTAATCTTAAAGTATGGGAAGTTGAACCACTGAATACATAGTACTAAAACGAAAAAAAATACGTAGAACGATTAGAGATAATATTTTTACGCCTATTTTAAAGAACTCGGAAAAACAAAGTACTTACTGAACGTTTTGTAGTATTTTAAAAACCAAAATGTTAAAACCAAGTGAAAAATTCGTCGAAGTGCTTAGGAATCCAGAACAATAATGGCTAACACATGTAAGGAAAGTAATTACTTCGTATCATAACAAATATTTTTTCAAGATAAAAAAAACACTCAGTAGTTTATACAGAACTGAAAAAATATAGTCTTGGAATAAGAATGGGATAAATGGAAACGCTATTGGAAAAAAACAACATTTTTCAACTTGAGTGACAACTCTTTCAATTAGGCTGTCATTATAAGTGTCTATTTGTTGATGGTAGTTCAATGTGAGGAGATTGTTATCATTAACTGAATATTAATCAATATCGCTTATTTTGCAGTGCGCACCAAGTTTCTCTGCTTGATTACGACCATCAAAAATGTTCACCTGAATCCCATTTTTTCTATGTTTACAAAGCTTTTTAGTCGACTTACGTTGAATTTCCGTCCTAGGTTGTTTCTTAAAATATCGTCTGTCACTCACTAATTCTAATTGATTAGACTAAACCATGCCCTAAAAATGAATCACCGAACCGCGATATTCTCCGCCGCCTCCTGTTCTTAAACATTATTCTCCAGTTGTTTAACCTTTCTGTCCTACTCAAATCTAACACGCAGGCAGTCCACCACTTCTTTCACCCGCCTCTAGGTCGCTTCCGCCGGGGCAATCACTACCAAGTGGCATCATAGCCTGCCCATCGTAGTCTTTCTGTAGAATTTTACGAAAGATGCTTTCTGCTTACTTTAAAATGCATCACAAACCAAAAAGGTCACTAGGGACAACGTAGAGCAGCTTAGAGAAGTAGCTGGATTCATTATGCCAAAAAGCTTGGAGTATGTAAGTCGCGAGGCTTTCCTAAGAAAAAAATGTACATGTTACAAAAACATTTACCGTTAGGTGTTATGAAAAAAAACGCCATTCCTATTACGTTTCATTATTATTATTTTTCACATAAACAATCGATTCCCTTTTCCATTGAAGTACACTTATAAAAGAATTTTGTATTTTGTCTATATTTACGATCTTCATGAGGTAGAAGGAGAAACCCCGATTTATTTATCGATGAAAATAATAGACATGTTTTTTTTACAATAAGTATTACTTTATTAATGATAAGCATAGCCAGAGGCGGGCAAGGCAGATCATATAAAACATTGACCAAGAGTGAGAAAAAAATGTTTTCAGTGAATAGTAAAATTGCTGTGACATTTTTTCTTTACTTAAAAATGTTGAAATTGTAACATTATCAAAACGTAGGTGCACAACGTGAAGTACGATCGATAAAAAAGCTGCGGGAAAACGTCTTAACAAGAACATTGACGCACTTGAAACTAATTTTAATTGTTATCCAAACCGAAGGTTTTTATGTTGAGGAGCGTCATCTTTAAAAATGTTACACATTTAGTTATTTGTTGTTTTGTAGGTGGTAGTGTGAGGTAAATTAGTATTAGGACCATATTTGTACGGCGAAGAAATTGATTGAAAATAAAATCTATTCACACTGTTAGCGTACTGTTGATGATGGGAATCACTCCGCAGGTGTCGTTAAGGGTGATGTTAGCAGAGACCGATGGAGTAGGACTGTTGAACTGTACCAGCACCAGCTCGTAGGTCACCACTGTACCGGTTATCTGGAATAATAACATAGACTTACTTATACTTAAAACGATGCACTTTGAAAATTTCGGTGTTTTTTATTTTTACCAACCGTGAGTATAAGTCCTCTTGTTATATAAAAGAAGTTAAGTCCAGTTAGAGCGACCGTATCTGATGTGACGTGGTCTAGAAACCTTCGGACCTATCGGAGAACGGAATAAAAATAGGTAATCATTATTATTTTGTTAAGAAAAAATCAAAGCAAAGTACAGGTTGAAGGCGAATCTCACAGTCGAGAAAGTTGTTCGCTCCGAGAGTAGTTAGGCTGTAGCGCAATGTTATTAGCGGGTTAAGGGTTCAGCCGTCTATGATGCTGCTCAACATTTTAAATGCCTACCTGGGCGGATCACTATTTTTTTACGATTGTGATTCGGGCATGGTACATTACCTCCGTGCAGTAGGACTCAGATGGAACGTTGTACAAGGCTTTCAGCGGTCCTCTCGAAGTGGAGTAGATCCTAGAGGCTGAAAGAGCAACGGCCAGGAACCGGGTTATCAGAAAGACGAAGGAGAATACGAAGTAGACCGCCGTGAAGAGACCACTACAACAGAACATAACGCAGGCTTAATTGAAATACTTACTACTTCTATCCAATCCTTACCCTAAGCATTTCACTTTAAACGCCAAATCCTAGCAGATTGACGACAGCCTGGTTGAATGTATCAGGTGTGTTCGTCAGCACAAAAACAGAAAAAAGGCATCCATCTCTCCAGATCCTCAATGGGCAGCACTGAAAATTTCCGTCTTGCGTTTCCAGAATTCCTTCAATCCACTCTAAATGAGTAATTCATACAACTTTCCTCTTATTGGTTGCAAGAAGGACAGAAGTTCTTATGCACGAAAGTAATACTTCCTTGTTAGTTATGTGTTCCATCCAAAAAGCTAAGAATTCAGGTAATTTATTTATCCAGGTACATTTTCGGACAGAATGGTGTTTCATCAGTGCACTTAATACATTATAGAAAAGTGGTTGTAAGAATAACAAACCCATCTGCAAGTTTCCAGCAAGGTAGTTGTGGAGTCTTTTCCTTATGAGTTGTGCTAAAAATAGTTGGTATTATATTAGTTTAATAAACATATCATGTCTAACAACACTCACATTACGCTCAAATCGTAATTACAATTATTTTTAAGTTGTTTTAAATAGTAGGTAAGGTAGTTCTCACTTGAAACTGTTGAAAAGTTGAAGGCAAATGCTGTAGAGATTGTTGGCGAAAGAGATCATGATTATTTCATTGATTGAATTGTCCACTTTGGCAACTAGTCTGGCCAAGTGTGCGTACTCATTTCTAGCCACTTTCCAAAACTGTTCTGGTAAGTGCTGTAAAACAAAAACCACTATATTATCTTCAAACAGGGATTGAAAAAGTTTTTGCCCAAACTTATTCATAAGGGGGTTTGGTTCCTGATCTTATCATGCATGGTTTGGAAGGATGGGTGAACTGGCACAATCAAGATACTTAAGAAATTGTGTACAGATCTGCAGCGTTACAATGGTAGCATTTTAAAGTTGATACGGACATTAAAAATATATATGTACGAGGGTAGTTTGAAAAGTTTTTCAAAAACGGCAATTTATTTTTTATTTTTTATACGAATTAGTACTATAATAAATTTAGAAATGTATCACCTTTCCCAGAGCAACATTTAGGGATTCGTTGAGACGTTCGAACCGTTGAGCTAATCCAACGCTTATCAATATGATGAAAAGGTCCTTTAAGCTCCAGTGAAAAGTTGCAACTACGTTCATGATCTGAAAGTTGAAACTCTACCATAATTTTAATATTTGAGGGTCCTATTAGGCTTATGAAATCTTTGACCCATTCATGACAAGGGTCGCATATGAGGTGCCGAAATTCTTTGGGTTTCATATGGAGCCCGAAGAGTATCAGCACCTCATCAACCATAGTGAGTAATACTCGCAAATTTCCATATGGATCTTACCCTTTTCAAGGCTCCTTGAGGTTGAGAAAACAAATAAAAAAGGTTATTATGTAACATTAATACTTCTTGAGATAAAATATACTTTCTCACTTGTAATATGACACCTTTCCATAAGGCATAATCCGTGTAAGAAAAGATTTGTGAAAATGAACTCCTGTAGAACTTGTAATCAAGAGGGATGTCTAGATCACACTTATAAACCACCGAAAATCCAGAGGCAATACTCAAGAGATGTTCAACTGCAACAAGGTATTGATATTATTATACGCTAGAAATTTAAAATTAGAAAAAAATGTACAATTAAATGACAAATGTCAGATAAATGTAGTAGTGTTAAGTATATGCAATCAAAATACTTTAAATAAGAGGCAATGCAAAAAGGGACAAACCCAGTGCGAAGAACAGGATAAGAAAGCTGTATGTCCTGAATCTGACGTAAAGGGATCGACCTTTGCCAGTCTGGCGAATTGTCTTGACTTCTCCCTTGGCGATGGCGAGGCTCAGCCTAGGCCAGTGCGGGGCGAGGCGTAGGAACGCGACATGGGTTAGAAAAGCGCTGATGTAAAATACCACGCCTCCTGTTGAAGTATCAATAAAAATCTGTGAGTTTATGTTTGGTGTAATCACCCGGGCAAACCGCTACGTCGGAAAAGTAATATGCGCTTGGTAACATGTCCGCGTCAGCTATGTTAAAATGTGCACTTTCCTAGAAGGCAATGACTACCACCTTCAACGGTGGTAAATACAATTCGCCAACGAATCGTATAGCTAGTTACCAATCAACTGTTATTCCGCAACACCTTATTAAACTTTGGACTGTTCAAAATTATGGAGTGTTCTGGACGTATTACGTAGTCAATCACCAATTATCTCCACTTAGTTGATAATACTTATTTGCAAAAGCTTCCAATTTATGACTAAAAGCTTGTCTCACACTACTCGTTCTTGCTGCAAACGCTTGGAAATCGCTCTAGATATGCCAAATTTACTTCACGGTCAATAGTTTTTTCAATTTATTTGAAAAAACTAAGAAAAGTCAATTGGTAATAACATTCAGGATGCCATGAGCTAATAGGGGCACTATTTTATCAATAAATTAATGTAAATAAATTTGAAAGCCAAAATTAAGGAGCAATATAGGCCAAGTTGTTTGATTTATAGTCACATTTGACATTGTCATAATATATCAACGATTAGTGCCATTATTTATTTTTTTCAGTTGCCTTGGCAAATTATGGCTTCCACTAAACACTGATTCGCGGCCAGTATCAGAGTTTGATTAAAAAATAGCATAACCTCATGACAATTGATACATATATAAATGTGAAATTCAATAAAGATAACATTGAGATTCACACGAAAAAATATGTTTTTCGAAATCAGGAAGCTTTCGTGAATTAAACGGTTAAAGTTCATGTCCGTTCACTAAATAAGTAATTTGAAATACCCACCTAAATTTGTAAAACTCACACTTGTCCGTAAGAAATTATAAAAACCAGCACAGCTCATAACTCCAAGGGAAACCATAATGAAAAAATTGTAGATTATGCGCCAAGAAAACCACGTGAACCTGGAAAAAATAACCTGGAAAGTGAAAACTGAAAACAAAATAAATAAAAAGTGGAACAAGGTGATTACTCATACTAGAGACTGTTTAATGTACAAATTAAAAGAAACAATAAAATTGACATCTTATCCTTCTTCTTGTGCTCCCACTTTTCAAAGATTGGCTATTATCAGGCTGATATTTACCCCGCATGCTGGAACCTGGAACAACTCAGCTGAACTGTACTGGTAGCAGCTACGTAGATATTGAAGTCATGAAGTGCCGCGTCTTCCTCTTCAAGATTTTTCGAATTATCTTATTATTTCAGAGAGTACAATTTGGTTTTGGCTATTTGATGAATAACTTATAAACTGACTGCGTCTACATGTCCATGTTTCAAAGGCCTGTTTTAAAAGACCTGTCGTGTTAATATTTGCTTTGGTGTTTAGATTTTTACCTCGTACCGAAGAATAGGGGAACATAACAACAAACCTTTCTGATTCTTATAATTAGTCTTAGGTAAACGGAGGAGTATTTTCATCACTACGAAACCACACCTGGCCATCTTAATGCGAGCCCCTCTGCCATGATGATTACTAGGAATTGGAATGTGGTGGTTTTCCGTTACCTTCCACATTGCAATCCTACAGCCGTATCTTTGCAACTTCACCTGTGAGTGCCTCTCTGGAACCTTGCCAATGTCAGTCATCTTCATCCTCGAGTCAGTTCTTGTGGGTGCTGTTACCAGGGATCAGGGAGGCTAGTAAAACTCATCTCCACGTTCACCATATCCAGCTACCCTAACCTGATTTGTCCGATCGGTTGAGATCGTTTCAAAGGTTTGCTACCAGCAACGCAAATATATCTAAATGCAGATCAACTGTAGGTAACCCAAGGTTTCCCCTTTCCTGCGTAAACCCAAACTTCAAAAGTCAACAGATATATCTACTCTAATTACAATGAATATTCACTGATAAACATGAGGTATATATGTATTAGATACCTTAAACAAGTTTAAATCTTCATGTTACTACAGAGTTAAGCCCTGGTTCAGAAAAGAGATTATTGTAAGAGAGAAGGAAAGAAAAAAGCTTTAACGTAATACTTAAGCTAAAAAAAAGACTCCCGTAAATGTTGAGTTTTGGAAAAAAATGACGAGCTGAATAAGGTTTGCTTAAATAAAGGATTATTGAAAATACAGAACAAAAATGAGTAGATACCTTAAATCCGATGGATCTTTCCCTAAAATGCCAGTCATCGGCATAAGACCAAAGAATTGCACGCAAGTTATGAGAGGGCCAATGGCTCTGTAGAAGGTATCTTCCTTGTAATCTCCTTTAGCAATAACTCCATGGACTGGTCCTAAGTTTTGAGAAATCATTTCTGAAACGTTAGACTTTTTGTTATTATTAAACATTAATTTTGTCCAAGTATGGCTGAACACGAATCTTACAAAGGCACTTGCGTTTCTGTTAAAAGAAAAAGTTGCATGTGGCAGAGTGAATGGTGTTAAACAAGGCGGTGTAATATCACCGTGGTCGTTCAAAATATACATAGTTGATTGTATGCGGATAGAGAAAGGTTTAGATTAAGGCGCGGAAATGAACAATCCGAAAGAATGCTACTGGTTGTATGCTGATGATGCGGTGCTTATTTCTAGCAAAACGGAAGATCTAAAGTCTCCCATGTCTAAGATGAACGAAGTATATATGCATAGTGATTTAATGAAATTAATTTAAAATAAATGCAAAGAAGACTGCGGAAACGTTGTGCAATATAGTTGCAAACGATGTATACTTGGAGCGAGTGGATGGATTTCTGTATTTTGGATTTATGTTTACGATGGAAGAAAAGGCTGTTAAGGATATTAGAAGAAGGGTGAAAGCAAAAAGCTCCATTGATAAAGGACTGAACGCTGTAGTCGTAGTAATAAAAAGATGCTCAAAGAACTGAGGCTAGCAGTCCACAATGGAGTACTGATACGAACTGATGTATCGAAGCGAGGCGTGGAACCGACAAAGAAAGGATAGAAGTAGACTGAATGCTGTAGAATTGAGATCCCTGAGACGTATATGTTGTTTTGTTACAAATGTGGCAATCCGAAAAGAATGCACTTACATTCACTTGATCAAGATTAAGAAAGGGATGCTTATATGGTTTGAATATATAGAGCGGATGAACAAGGAAAGGAGTGAGAGGAAATATATGACGCGAAAGGCCATACTAAAAAAAGTCTGAGATATCCGCGGATAACATGGAACGATTAAGTGAATCAAATACTCGAGTCAAGAGTCAGAATAACAAAAGAGAATGTATGAGACGATGTATACTAAAATGGATGTTTAATTTGTTGTTCTGTATGTATAGTCCATTTTAGTTTCGGTGTTAACAAGATCAACTCTACGACATAATCAAAGTTTTAGTTAAATGAACAAAGGACTTTATTGAAATATAGTGTTGAGCAAAAAATAGTTATGAGGAGTGAATAAAATTATCATTTCCATTACGAATATACAATTTATGGTTACCTTCAATAATCACGTAGTTCTTCGTCATTATATTTTTATCCCTGTAAAGATTTTATTTATAAGTATAATACCAAATCCAAAAATCATTGGTCAAGTAAGAAATATTTCTCAGACATGCTTTTTAAAATTTATAAGTAGTACCTTACCCTTTAAGTAAATGTCGTGCATGCGGTAACTGTATGGTGGAGATTTCGTTCCCAGATTTAACAAACGATTTGGAATCCTGCTTTGTACCGGATTTCATTTTCCAATGGGCTGATTTTCTTCTAAGTTAATAAATTAATCCTTTTATTTAAGTAAAACCGTAAGTAAGGGAAAGTTAAATAATTTCAGGGTTAATCGAAATTCTCATAAATGTGTAAGGTAGAAACAATAATATTATGTATAGTTGACAGAATTAAGGATATGTTTTTTTTTCAAATTAACACCTATGTCATCTTTGAGGATGCTCTGTGGAGGGTCTTTTTGAGAAAACAAAGTAGTGAACCTGGGTCTTGAAGAAACCTATATTGTAGGAGGGAAGAAACACAGAATCCAGCAAAGCATTCCACAGCCGAGCTGTTGAACACAATAATGAGTCGTAGAAACGACCCGTTCCATGTATCAAATGTCAACGGTGTAAAAAAATTTTTGGCGAGTTTCCCGACTATGCAACGGTGCCCAAGGGATTAAAGATATACGTTCCCCGGAGCATCTTTTATTGAAATATCGGTAGAACATGGACAGCATTCGCATTTGACGTCTGTGCTCCAAAGATTGCAATCGATTTGTTAAGATAGGAGAATTTATCAAACAGATCGCCCGTTTCTGCACTGTTCAGGATTTTTAAAGGTATTTGGGGCTCCAGACCAAAGGTGGCTGCCAAATTCAAGAGTGGGGCGCACTTGCGATTTGTTCAAGGTCAGCAGTTGTGTGCTATTTAAATATACAGCACGTTCAGTTTCTTAGAGGTTAACTTAACACTGGCTTCGATGGAGCTCCCGTGCCTCAGCTGGTCACTTAAAATCACACCTAGCATGTCAATGGAAAGCTTGTTAGGAAGATTGTTTCCATTGAAGGAGACTAAATTGTCACAACGATTCCTTTTAGTTGAAATATTAAATTCGACGGGGTTATTCTCATCCCAAGAGGAAATTATCTCGAAGTAATCGTCCATTCTCTGCTTCAAAGCCGTTGTAGTTTCTTTGCCTTCTGGGACTTGTCAAACAAAAAAACTATCATGGACTGTACTGGCACCCGCGTACAAATGTATTGGTGCTGTGGAACGCCAGCATTGATTGAATGGATGAAAAGGTAACATCGTCTGCAACCGTCTGAATCGACCTCTGCCTAAAAAAATCAGCAATCCACGAACACAAAAATGCGGAAAGTTTGCAAGATGGCAGTTTTTTGACAAGTTTTCGGTGCCAAACCCGGTCAAATGCTTTAGAAATGTCCAGTGCAAACGTTTGGGTCTCGCCGAAATATTCCAAGCATCGCCCTTAAACATCGGTCACATATGCGAAAAGATCACCGCACGGCCAGTTCCGCCAAATTCGTGTTGACGGTCGTTAATAATTTTATTCTTCTCCTAGGTGTGTGAGCAGTTTGTCGCTGATCACCCGTTCCATCACCTTGGACAGAACTTATGTGATTGTTATAGGACAGTAATTGGCCGGGTTAGGGCGGTCACCTTTCTAAGGAATAGGTTGAATGACCGCTTTTTCACAACCAGATGGTACAGATCTATACTTAAGGGCCATTTTTAAGAGCTTCGTCGGAATTGGAGCTGTTTCTGCAGCAGACCTCTGCAATACCAGTGCGGGTAGCTTTATTAACTTGAAACCCATAAGATGTGGAGTACGTCCCGATGCCGAATCATCAGCTTTTCAATCGGTAGTGAGAAGCTGACGGCGGGACAGCATCTTGGCGGTGTTTGCTAGGGAGCCATCGGGTTTGGTAAGAGGCGGCAAACTGAATTCGCAGAAATTGCGACCCATAGACCTTGCTAGCGACCAGAACGCTCTACTGCCATTCGGACAGGTGCCCAGCTTTCTGCTTATCTGCAGGTCGTGCTCGCCTTTCGACTTGTTGTTGATTTTTTTGTAAACTGATCTATTTTCTGACGTTCGAAATGTGTTTTAGACTCGGTAAGCCGCGTTAAAACCCTTTGAAAAAACTTTATACCTACCTACAGTTTAATTATTTAGAAGCTAATTTTGTGTTTTCAGAAGACCTCTGTAATGTTGATTTTCCAGAAAATTCGTACTTAAGAGGTGATGTGAAGACGAAACAAAATTATGTGACTTTCGTCAAAGTGTGTAGGAGTCCAGAAGACTAATGGCAAGAATATTTCATTAGGAACGTTAAGTTTGCTTATTGTCACAACAGACCATTTATCTTCACACTAGACCACAGTTTATTTAAAGGCGAGCAGATTAAATCAGACATTGGAAAATAGGAAATGCAATTGGAAAAAAAGCATTTTCTCTTTTATTTGATTGACAACACATCCATTTTAACCGTCATTAGTGTCCGAGCGATGAATGTAGTTCAATTTGAGTAGATTGCAATCAATCTATTCACTTTCAAGTTTGATCATCGATCAATTAGGTACAATTTTATATATACTATCTTGCACCATGTGCAAGTAATTTACAACTACAAAATATTTTAAATATAATATCTTTGTTTGTTGGCTGCCTCTAAAACTCAATACTGTATTAGTATTATTTTTTCATGTAGTTACTTAGGTAGGATAATGGAAAGAGGTTTCTATGAAATGATTTCAAATTGAGCATTACAATATTTTATTTTATTGAGAAAATTAAAATATTCAGATATAAATACACATCTAAATAATCTTAGTTACAAACTATGTATTTATTGTTTATTTCACCGATAAGAGGTGGTTATGGGTAAGTATCTCGATATGAAGCCATAAGTCTAGTTTGACTTTCAAATCACACTAAATACCATTTCAATACAAGTGCCGCTCAGTGAAAAGGTCTGCACTCAGAATTATAATAATTTTACAAAAGTGCTATCATTGATATAACAAACAATACATACGAACTGGTTGGTATGACAGAGTGCTACCCATAGTGAGTTTGCATCGTACAGATTAGATTTACTTAAACTTTTATTGGACTTCAGCATCGATCACTTACAGTGATATTCGCAGTGACAGGGGTCGGACCAGCGTTGAATTGTACCAACACCAGTTCGTAGGTTACTATGGTGCCAGCAATCTGCAATTAATCCTCGAGTCATTCAAATAAACTCTAAAATTAAATTAATAGTATAATAAGGACGGCAGTTATTTTGGCACAATTTTCGAGAAAAGAGGTCAGTATGAGAAAAACATGCAAGAATATTTTCGGTTGTAGTGATATCTTAATATAATCGGAAATATTTGAGTGGTAAATGTCATTGAATGATTGAATAGATTGTAGACAGTCAACATTGAACGAATTCAAGAAATTACTTACGGTAAGTAAAAGTCCTCTTGTAACGTAGAAGAAGTTCAGTCCAGTGAGAGCCACCACGTCCGTAGTTACTTGATCCAAGAATCTCCGCACCTAGGGCAAGTAATACGTTAAAGAAAAAAAAACTGAAATATATTAATGCACTCAGTGATGTATATGAATAATAAGGAGGTACTGATTGTCATTAAGTTTTCTCAAAATAGCGTTAAGATGTAGGAGAGCTTAACATTATTATTCTTAATATGAATTAATGATTAAAAAACTTTTATATTTTCATAGAAAGGAATGCATTACTTTGTGGTTTGACATATTTAATGAAATGAAAAAATGAATTTTTACAAGATCACAGATATAATTTGAATTTTTATGAACTACCGGTTTCGCTTAGCCTAAGTTGTTACTGTTCCCTTCTTTAATTTTATATTGTGTTCTCCTTCTGTATGTTTATAGCCGCACACTATGTATTTTAATGTTAAACCCTGATGATGCTTAGGCTTAACGAAACCGGTCAGTTAATAAAAATAAAATAAAATCTTTGGTCTTATACGAAGTTATTTTTCCATTTCATAAAAAAACTTTTAGAAAAACAAAAAAAACTTCTATAACACAGTAGGTAAACTAGGACGAACAGAAATAATGTTTAGAATCGGAGTCCAGAATGTTTAAAACCACGATATTTTCCTTTTCGTGATATTTGTTCAAAATTATATGCCAGTGCACTGTGCGGAAAAACACAAAATTAACGGATAAAAGAGGTTTCGTTGATTACCCTAGCGTTAAGAGTAGCCTTTTGGCCAAAATGGAGTCTTAAAAAAACTAACAAAGTCTAAGTTTCGTTAATGATTTGACTTACTCTAACTCATAAAAATATTTGTCGTAGCATTATTAGTAATGCTTGAATACGGCAAAACATATGTTGAGAAATCATAAAAAGTTTGATCAATGATTTAAATATTATAATATTCCTACCTCTATAGTGTAAGACTCCGATGGAACCGCATACAGTACTGTGGCCGGCCTTCTAGCCGCGCCGTTGATCCTGGCAGCCCCCAAGGACACCACCAAGGACCTGGTCATCAGGAAGCCGAAGGAGAACACGAAGTAGACAATGTGGGTGAACCTCCGCAGCGGCCTGCAGACACACCCAACCCGCACTTGCGGCCTAAACAAGCGGAAAGCTGGAAGCTGGTGCAACTACGGGCGGTGCTTATTAAGCCGGACATGAAAGCAATGCAGAGGCCAGTCCAAAAATATCGAAGAAGAGGCACTCATCAAACTTTTAAAGGCTAGTCAAATACGAAAAACTGTCATACCCCCTAATTCCCACTGGGGAAAATATTATTGCCAAGCAGTTAAAAGTCTGGCTAAAGAAATTGGACTTGTCAAGCCCTCAATGTCTTTAAAAATACTTGGCTAGTGAAGCATTTAAATTAGGTAACTTTTATTGGAGAAGCTGAAATAATCAGATAATTTCAATATAAAATCTGTACTATTCAAGATGTCAAAGAATTTAAGCCCGCAAAGTGACTAGACTAGTCAAGCTATTTAAAAAAAACCAGGCCAATAACACTGGACTATCCAAAGGGGTAAAATTTTGACAAATTCATTGGAGAAGTTTAACTGGTCAAGTATAATAAAACCGTACAAATATACTATCCTAGTCAAGATATAAAAAATTAGGCCAATTATATCGGAGACGTTTTTGTTAAGTGCCGCAATGCCTCAGGTTGATTACTAGGAATAAATACCATACCAGTCAAAATGTTAGTAAATTGTGTAAGAGATGTTAAATATTCGAAGTACCTTTATCAGTGTTTGTCAAACTACTAGACTAGTCAAGAGGTTGAAGAACAGGTCAATTAGATTGGAGTAGTCTAGTCTTAGACCAGTCAATAAAAACTTTTTTTTTTAACAGTTCAAGTATCAGAAATATGCAGTGCGTGTCGCTGCTATAAGATATTCAGCGCGAGCATATTCAAACAATTCTTTGCAGAAGATTTATGTTGGAGCCATACAACTGATAAATAAACGAATTGCCAAAGAGTGAGGTCTTTATAAAAAGCCACAAAGTTTTCAAGTGTGTATGGTAGGTACGTTAGTACCTTTATTATCGTGGTTTTTAACCATTGTGGTGATTTTTTGGTTAACAAGTGGATGTTATTGATTGTGTATATTTCTGCATAACACATTGACATATGCGATCGGCTAGATTAATTAAGAAAAAGCTAACGTTTTAAGTCAAATGGAAAAAAAACATAAATACATTCCTTGATAAATGGTAAAAATACCATTACGCTTATTTTTTTATAAATAAATTTATATACTATCGATAACAAGTCTCGCTGATAAGTATTCGCTTTTATCTTAAGTTAAAAGAAGATCTTTTATAGTATTGCATACTTTTTGTAATTATAGAATGATAAATAAAAATAAAAAAGCATTTTTATTTTAATTTTTAAAGCATTATTTGGTAAAATCCTGCGAATGTAATGTACATTACACCGTATTTTGAGCACCCACTGCAAACATTCAGGGGGTACAAAACTCCATGATAATCTATGAAAAATGTCAAAATGTAGTTTAGATACCTTAAATCGCAAACATATCACATATGTTTGCAAAAAAATTAATAAAAAATAAAATAGTGTTTTTTTAACTACTTATGTTTCGCACGTCAATCTTATTAGCACGTGTATTACATCTTTATACTAGAAGGTAGGGATTGGTACCCGCTTGTTAACAAAATAATAGATTTGGAATATAAAGGCACATTTTTACAAACTCTTTGTTGACGAGACGAAAATAAAAAAAAAGTTATATTTCTCATTAAAAATAAAGATTTTCACGAATTTAACCCCCCCCCCCTATGTTTGGTGCATGGGAAAAAACACGATGTGTATATGATGTATTATAAAGAGCTGGTAGGATACCCTAGCTGTATTGGAGAATTTTTTTTACTCCTATTTGGGCATCTGGTTCTATCCTAAATAGATATTCTCGTAAAGTAAGCGGCTGCGGTTTAGGAATTGCTTGGATAATATGCAGAAAGCTATGAAGTAAGGCTCACCGATTCTCATTTCCACAAGATTCGCTCTTCTTTTCTAAAGTGTTGCTAAAAATGAATTGGGTAAACTTTGGGTTTTATATCAGACGATTTTTGACAAGCAAAGTAATTAAGAACTATTTATACCCTTTTGATATTGTGAAAAGAAAACACATACTATTAAAATAATATCAGAAGAAAGTATAGCTAAAAAAAATCATTGAATTTAATTAAAGTCCGCATAATAAAGCTCGTCTCTCCGACACCATCTCCTTGAAGGCGATTTAGTTCGGGTTTGAACCTTCGCTTACAAAATAAAGATGAAAGTATGAAAAAGATGTTCGCTAGCGCAAATTTGTTTTTCTTCTGGTAAAAGCGTGTCAAGTTCTAAGCCCTGTCTTTGGCAGATGTGCATTATTTCCTAGATTGTCTTAGCAGCTGTCTAAAGTTAAAACCCCAAATATTACCCTGCAAACGTTACTTATCACATTTCGGAAGCAATGTTCTACGCTGGTCCAAAATTCCAAAATTATACTTGCTTTCTGCACCGAAAACATTTTTTTTTGGATTTTCCTAAAATATAAAACCCAATATGTCAAACACTAAAATATCGAACATAAATAAAACAATGTTGTAGATTATTATTTTTCGGAAAAATAAAAGATTATTGCATTGGCCTGCTAAACACGGAAGGCGTGATTCGTTTGCGTTTTTCATATTTTTCAACTTTTCATTTCCTGAGGTGCAAAACCCGCTCTATATTTTTTTATCTAAAAAAATCTGAAACCAGTAAACACAACCAACACATCTTGAGAAATCGATTAGTGTATCATAGCGTATGGATTATCAAAAAAATTCCAAAATTTGTTTTTTCAAATCAGCTAATGAGCCGAATGAAATGAGCCCGCGGGAAAACAAAATATCTCGAAGGGTATTGCCGTAAAATAAAATGGCGAATAACAATATTTCTGTATAGTTTTTTTAACTTCTGTTTCTGTGGGACATTTGTAACTGGAAGCTTTAGAAATAATAGCTTTTGTAGGTGCTTACTTAAGGCTGTTGAACAGTTGTAAGCAGATGAAGTAGAGATTATTGGCAAACGAGAGCAGAACTATCTCGTTAATGTACTTATCCACTTTCCTGACCAACTGAGCCAGATTAGAAAACTCTATGCGGGCCGCTCTCCAGAACTGCTGCGGTAAATCCTGGAATAGGGAGTAATGAATTAACCTGAGAAATAGCTTCGCCTTGGCAGTTGTCCAACGATTAGCAAAATAATCTGTAAAACATTTTTGACACAGTCAATTTTCAAACACTTATTTATAGAAAGGGGTTTTCATTTGAAAATGGTGTAGAAGATGAACATACGATTAATAGATGTAACGTTAGCAAGCTGGAAGGATTTCATAAAACTTTTTAAAAACTTTTTAATAAACTTAAAAATATCTTAAATTCTACAAAAAAAAAAAACAGTTCATAAAATTATAATACACCACTTATTAATAAAATTAAATCATTGTTATCCACCCCTAAAACACTGTTGAAACGGGTTTTGATCTACTAATAAACAGTGGAACAATAAATATATATATTTTTTTCAATATCATTACAGTGGATATCCACCGCGAATTAACAATTAAAAAAAGATAGGTTGTAAGATTATAAAATTTATTAATAGTAAAATTGTAAAAGTGTAAGATTCTAAGAATCTAGAATTGTACAATTGTAAGATATTACGACTAAGATTGTAAAGATCGTAAAAAAGTAAGATTGTAAGATTATAAGATTTTATAATTGTAAGATTTCACGATTGCAAGATCGTAAAATAGTAAAAATGCAAGATTACAAAATTTTAAGATTATAGAATTGTAAGATTGTAAGAATGCAGGTTTTAAATTTTCAGGCTTAACGAAAAAGGAGTTTTAGATATTATGGACTGAATGTTAAACTAACTTTTCCTGTCAAAGCATCAAGACGATCAGCCAATAATTCCAACTGATCCGTGAGAGCAATGCTCATCACTATGATGAAGAGGTCAATGAAGTTCCAGTTGAATGTAATCGAGAAGTTGATGGGCTGAAAACAGTTCATTGGCATGAATACAAATATCACACAACTCTTTTACACGAAACGCGAAGTATTCTGAGATGTGATTCCCTCGTTAATTAAACTGCAGAAGGTACCTGCATGATCACAGCTTTGTAATTGGAATATGACATAAAGTAGAACACTTCTGGGTAGGCATTCCCGAAGTAAGTATGCAGAATAGACCCGTTTTTTGGACAATCGTGAGCTAGCACCACTCCTGCTACAATACTTAGTACGTGCTCCACTGGAAAGGAAAGGAATATTTGTGTTACTCATAGAGTTCTTACTTATTATCTTACTCCGAGGTGTTACTTCATCGACATGCGTTACATTCATTTACATAATAATATAGCTAGACTCTTTTGTTTTAATTCAGGTTGCAATGGTACTTTTGTCTTAAACTGAAATCTTATTTAGCCATTAAATGAGCTGCGTAATTGATTTTGCTGAAAAAATTAATTTATGTATATTGTCATTCCTTGTAGCTAAAAATGCAATGATTGGTTCTAAAATAGCTTACATCGAGCTGAAATTTGGTATGTTAGCTAAAAATAAGGTGATAATCCGAAATAAATTCTACGAAGTTTAGCCAAAACTTAGTTTTTAAGATTTTTACGTCTAAATGTTAATATTTTTTTGTAAACACACGCTTTAGATGCAAAATTAAAAATGACTAAAGTGAAACAAAGTACGAAAGTTACCTAATTTAATAATATGTTTATATGAATATGTTGTTTTATGAGAATTTAAGCACTCCAATAGCTTTTTCTAGTTGAAACATTGTATAAAGGCATTATATGAGCTGCACAATCTACTTCGAAAATTCACAATTTCTTAAAAATCACTAGCTTCATCCAGACAGCGCGTGGCTAGTGTATGAGGCATTTCCAAATAGCAAACAAATAATTTAGCATTTGAAGCAGTGGAAAGCATTTACTTTGTGGCTTTCAAAAAAAAAAAAAACAACATAAACCGATCGACAATTAGATCGACCGGGAAAAATAAAATGTAGGAAATCAACTATGACTATAATAATAATATATCAGAGCCTTTCCATTACTATTCAAATATTGCTTGATACGACCTTAGTGCCTCTTACGTCAGCCGCTCGCTGTCTGGACGAAGCTAGTAATTTGTTTAGTGATATTTCTCGGAATTTATGTGGAGAGTTTTTATTTAAATTATTCCCGAGACGTAATCTTTTTTTTTCCTCTAGACTCTCTTTAGGATTATATATTATGATCTTGAAGTAAGCTATATGCTTAGCTAGATTCTGAGTCAAATATTTCATAGGCTATCTATTTCAATTCGATCATAGAATACAGTTTTCTTACCGAGAGCAAAAAATAGGACACAAAAACAACAGATATTAAATCTGGTCCGCAAGGAGCGTTTCCTTCGTGTTTTTTTACTTTGCAAGAAGAATGGATTATGTCTCGTCTCTTCTTGAGATATGGCCAGTCCCAGGGCGGGCCAGTGCGGGGCCAGGCGGAGGAAGAGCACCAGGGAAGAGAAGGCGCTGGCATAAAACATCAGGGCAACTGTTGGAAGAGAAAAATCATAACTTTATCGTGATCCATTCCAAGTGTTTAAGTGAGCATAAAAGTATTTCTTGGTCAGCATTGGCTTATGGTCATCATTATTTATTAAGAGAGCAAATTTGTCAAAATATCAGCTGAATCTTGAATAGGTTACAACGATATAAATCTTATACCAAAACGCGATACTCAGCAATTTATTAACAGGTTAGGTCAGGTCACTATTAACCCTTGCGTGAGTACCGATAATTTATATACCGGTGCTTATAGTTTACTGCCAGAATATGATTTTTGGTGGCAGTGCTGCTGCTGATAACCTATGAAATACTGACTATATTTTAGTGCACAATTATGATTTTAGTCACCAAAATAAAAATATTGGAAAATTATCAGGAGGGTACTTTTCGATCCAGGTAGCTTTCATTAAATATTTGATATGAGTGAGTCTTGAAATTGTTCTATTACTCTTAGGGCAGAAAATACACCATTTACAAAAAGGGCGGTTGGTTTATGAAAGTATTGAAAGCACTTTATTAAACTCATTAACCATTAAAGTATCATAATTTATATTAATAACACTTTTACCGACTACTACGTCTCTCTGCAATCTAGCCACTGAATCACTTATGAGTATGTTGCTAAGGGCAAATACAGAGGGAAAATGAGGAGAAGCTACATGTATCTCTAAAAACCGTACGACTTTCGTTTGGAAGGCTTCGCTGATGCAAAACATATTTTTAAAAATAATCATTTTTATGAAGAAAATAAATTTACAATACAACTTGTTTTAAGTATGTGTTACAATACAATGTAAATAACACATACAAATAAAAGAGTGCTGAAACCATGAATTTAATATCAAAAAGAGACAGCCATAGGGCACGGATTATTTTACTTCCTCCAGAATCTCACCGAACACCCCTGCACCCCTGCGTAAGAGGGCACACTACTCTAGAAACAAATCGGTGAAGGTGCCCCCAAAAAATTAATCGGCGGAGACCTAAAAATAGAACAAATTCCTTATAATTCGTTCATGTTCTATCGTACGCGTTTTATTAAACGGCGAAAAAATTAAATAAGCCTGTTTTTAGAGGTAGGTGAATTCAAAATGTGAAAAAACGTAAGATTTTACCAAGAATTCAATAAAATAAATGATAAATTCACCGTGATTGGGCACAGCTTACACATCTGTACCAGTCAGCTTCCGAGCGGCAAATGTTGTCAAAAAAGGCATTACACTCGAAACCGCGGACGACATAACGATTTTTGGCGCACGTCAGAAGAGGTATACGGTTGAATTTGGTGTAGCAGGTTCAGAAAAACAAACGTTTTAAAGTTTGAATTATGATTAATTTTAACTAACTAATCATCACGCCGTTTCCCCGCAGGAGAAAGGCAGAGAGGACGGACCGCTATACAACTCTGTTTTAACACACACTCCTTGCTTCATTCACATTCATACATCGTCTCATACATACTCTTCTGTTATTTTGACTCTTCACATGACCAGATTCAAGTATTTGATTCACATGATTGTGCCATGAGTTCCTCGGTCTTTTTCTTGATTAAGTTTAATGAATTTATTACTATAATCTGAATTTTTTTCAGTGGAATATTTCTGGAAGTAACTAATTCATCGAATAGAAAAATAAAATCTTTCCCTAAAATTTTGGAAATCGTTTTACGGTATAAAAATGTAAATGATAAGGGTGAGTTTTTTAAAGTTAACATATGAATTACTTTCCTCCTAAGTGCATACTCGGAAAACATTTGATATTTTGTTTCAGATTCATCAGAATTAATTCAAATGTGAATCTCGGGCAGCCCCCCGTTTTCGAAATGGTATGTCGCATTAAAAGATATTTTGCATACACAATAGATGGCTTACTTGTTTTGTAGATGTCAACAGTGGTCAGCATAATTCTAGTGAAACAAAATGCCATCATTATAGCTGTAGCCGTCGTTATCGCCAGAGAATAGGCAACTCTCCAATTTCTCCAAGAAAATCTAAAACATATATGGACTTCAGGATTGAAAACTCATCTCAGAAAAAGTAAGTCTAAATGGATTAGCACATCATTGAATTGCGAAATTATTAATTTATGATTGCGAGTACATTTAAACCATTTTTAAATCGCCAGAACATTACAAAAGTAGAATAAAATATAATTTATCTTTATTATTTTTAATTATTTTATTTATATTTTATTTATTTTCTATTATATGTTATTCGTAGAAAACCTATTATGTACCCTGATGATGCTTAGGCTAAGCGAAACCAGTCGGCCATTAAAAATAAAATAATATTCGTGGTCTTATACAAAGTTATTTTTTCATTTCTGTAAAATAAAATGTTTGAAAACCATAGGTCTTCTTAAAAAAAAAAAACAAACATTCCCGGTTACAAATAACCTGACAGTATTTGAAAAACTCCTACTGCCATCATAATAAGCGGAAGATGTTGCTTGTGCAATGATGGATGACTTAGTTAGCAGAGGAATTGAACTCACGACACCCGGGTGGGAATCCGACGCGTTTATCCACTCAGCTACTAACCGGTCAAATAACACTTTAAACAAGAGATTTTACGATGATTGGGCCGGCTGTAATGCTAACATTATAATAGCTTAAGTGTAAATGTTTTTGGGTAATTTTTTTTTATTAACCTTGATGGGTTTTTCTATATTAAACAAATTCTAAATTAATTAAAGTGCATGTTTACAGAAAAAAAAAAGAAATAAATATAGTAAAAATGGTGAAAAGTAAAAAGGTTTATGAATGTGTTACATTTTGAAAAAAAGCTAATAAAAGAAGACCAGATCAAAATTAAGACCAGATCAGACAAGCAATAATATAATCAGCAAGGGAGGAAGTGAAAAATAATGCAAATTACTTAAGATGTGAAGCATCGGGTCCCAACAATCCGCTTACAGGAAGAACTCCGAAGCATTGTCCTACTATCAGCAATGGACCAATTGCTCTATGAAACGTGTTTTGCTCTATCCAATAAGACTCACTCTCTGGGTCAAAGCCAGATTTCTTCTCCGGAAATATTTCTGAAACAAGTAAAAAAAAAACACAAGGCATTTATAACATCTGTTCTTTATACTCTCGGTGAGACTACTCGGAGCCTGACTGTCGCCATGTAGTTGACGCCCTCACCTCGTCTAATCGTTTTTTGTGTCCCTTGCCTGCGTCTGCGCTCCGTCTCCTGTCTGTTTTTTGTGACCGAGTCAAAGGATGAGAAGTGAACCTTAGAAATGGTAATGATGGAATGATACTGGTAATGGGCGAACGAATACACTACACAAATTATAATAATCCAAGCAAAAACTGCACAATACATGAGTAAAGAGAGTAAGACTTGGGCTCCATCGCCTTGGGAACAGTTTTTCTGAATGCCTTGGCGATACATTTTACCGAGAGTGTAGAGAAGACGTAGTAATGACGCATTTTTATTCCAGCGTGATTGCCTGGGGTATGCAATACACAAACCGTCTTATCAAGTAAATACAATAGTAGGTAGAGAATACCAACACACACATTCAGATTAAACAAATAAATAATCGATAAATTAACAAAAAAAAAAATGTTCATAGTAATATAAATCAGTTTATTCGTTGCTAAGATAGTAAGGTAGGTAATTGGAAACCAAAAACAGTTGTGTTAAATGATAAAACAATGTAAATTTAACACATTTTTAACTTGCCATCAAATATCCTAAATTCCTTCACTGGGGGAATGGAAACATCAACGTATTGTATGGATCTGAAATAAAAAAAATGGGTAAAATTGTAAGTCTATAAAAATAAGGACTTTTTGAAGTTGTTTGATTTTTGTTGCTCTTCCTCCCTCTCCTTGTGCCAACGTTTCTACCCTCTGCAGATAGCCCCGACGGTGGACCCTGCAGGCTATCCAAAACGTTGGCTGAAGAATGGGAAGGAAATACGATACGACTCAAAAATCAAAAGCTCACCAATATAATACCATTGAACTGAATCTTAACATTTTTATTGTTAGGGAATTTACAAATGCACCAAAAACTACTCACCTTTGAACCAATGGGATTACCTTGGCTGGTTTGGCCCACTGCACAGCTGGTCTAGTTAATTTCGTCATTATGTCGAAATTTGGAAATATCTGTTTTGGTCATTTATTCCAAAAATTCAATGAGTGTACTGAATTTTAGATGTGAACTCTAAAAGCATGACCATAACTGTGAACACTGTTGACCATTTCGTGATCTTCTTCAATTGAACTAATTCCATTCTTTGGTTGTTTCCTTTTGGTCTAATTTTTGTCTATCTTCCAATTTTTTGTCGCGTTAATACATTTTTGAGGGCAGAACTTGATTAACTGGAATTCTAGGCAAAACAGCGACATTTCTCTTTTAATTGTCAGTGGTGATGTGCCAATCACTGTTTGTTTGTTGGAGTGACACTGTTGTTCGAAGTTCAATGGAGTGGGCTATCTGCGATCGGACAACATGGATTGCTTTATGTCGAACTAACATGCGACCTTTTTGTAAGCGAGTTTCCGGACTAAGCGGTTTCGTTTCAGTTTAAAATGCCAGATTTTGTGAAATGTGAATACCGTACAAGAGTCCCGACTGGCCGGAGACAATGGGACTTTGTCATCTCCAATTGGGGTATGTAATGAGGCTTGGAGGAGTGGGGAGGGAAAGGAAACCGGGAAAAGGAAGGGTGGAAAGTCCCTGGCTATTCACATTTGGTCACTAAACACGGCTAAAGCCATTTCAATCCTTGCTTAGATTTCGAATGGTTTACTTTCACCATGGCAATACCGACAGTGTCTACCACTGTTGAATGTGACGAAAATACACGATACAGTATAAAAGTTTAATACGCATGAAATACCACATATAAATTAAAATTAGTTAGATTGCGCATTTTCCCGATTGCCCATGGATCCGCAGTGAAGTATATTTTCTGTTTCTACGAAGCAGCAAACTCTCGAACAATGAGCTCTTAACTTCTTTCAGCTGGCAAAGTCATTTATATTAAAATACATAGAGATTGAAATTTCATTTAATTTGGTTAAAAATTAAATTGACGCCACATTACAATAAAACTTGACTGAAAAATAGCTGAGAAGCAAGGTGCTTCCCACCCTTAGTCTTACAAATTCCAAAAAACTTGAATGTCATTGTCCCAACGGTTCCAAAGATTTGGGACTCTTATGCGGAATAGCATTTGAAAAAAAAACATTTCGGACAGGATAGCTTAACTCTGCGGTACAGAAATCTGAACACTACTGAACACGAAAGAAACCTTCGAAATGCGGATATATGGGCGCGTCTTCAAAATACCCCGGACAGAGACTCCCTGAGCCAGTCTGCAGGGTGAAGATTATCTTGATGTTAGCCAACCTCCGACAGTAGAGGGAACCAGAAAAATAAGTGTCAGCTTTGAATAAGCTCAATATGAATAAACGAAAACAGAAATATCTCAAAAAAATTGTTCTGTGAAGATATCAGTACTTTAAGGATTAAGGATATCTGTTATTAGCGGACTAAATACCACCCTTTTTAAGTACGTGAGGTTCAAGAATTATGTTTTAATTCCAAGTATTACCGTTGAATGGACCATAAAAACATTACTAACTCTAGGTAGCGTAGGGGTATTTTGTGGAAATGGGAAAAACAAGTTTATCATGTGTCAAATCTGTTGGCGTGTTTGAATCGAGTTTTTGACATGCAATATATTGTACACAATAACAAGCATATTGGTCAGTTGGTCAAATAATACACAATATCGTCGACGGAAAGGCTAATGGGCGAAGCGCCATTTTGGGAAGCTTACACCAGAGCACTTAATTTTTATTTATTTTTAAATAAAATTCTACCAATTAATAATTATTCTAGGATCTCTAGATCCGGAAGTAAATTATTGTCCAACTGACACAATTACCTGAGCTGTTATAAAGGACATAATTTTGCAATAACTCTAATGATTCTTTTTTCTTGTTTTTTTTCTTTAAGTATAAAATGTAATGTGTTCACTATAAACAATTGTAGGATTTTTACGGTGTAAAAGGTATGTATATTTGTATCGTATCCACTGTCATTAATTATAGGATTTAGTGCCTTGCAACTTTACCCACTATCAATGTATCTTATATGGCATCAAGAGAGTTTTACGGTCAGTATCTGTTGCATCATCCAACATTGTGTAACAAATATCATCATTTTTTAAATATTATTCTACTTGTACTCACTGTCACTTACCTCAGAACAGGTTCTTATGACCTAGTGAGGTAGGTAATGTAAAAAAATAATGTAAGAAACAAAGAGTTATTAAAAAAAAAAAAAATGAAACATCCTTCACAACACAAGTAAAATCACACACCAGATCACTTTAAAAATATATATTGTTCTACAATAAAATTAATAAGTCTTCAGTACCTGGTTGGATTTTGAAAAAAAACTTAGTTAACTCAATGCTTTCACCAAGTTACCTGAAGCGACAAAAAGCTGAAAAAGTCCCTAACTTGTGTCGCTTGAGTCAAGCCTTCTCACAAATGATAAATATATTTTAGATGGCTGAAGGGCCACAAAAGTCTTCAGAGTCAGAACATTCGATGCAGAAAAAGACTGACCAAAACTGCATATTTAACTTATTTTTGACCGAATTGTCGCTTTTTTGCGCCCCTTTTGCCTTGCCAGCGACGCTATATTGCTACCTACGATAAAAAAATCTTTTAATTCTTTTAAGGCCCTTTATTATCCGAGGTTGCCTATCATCAGGGCAATCTTCACCCTGCAGGCTGCAGCTAGGAACAACTGATCAGAACTGAACTTGTAGTAGGCATATTACTCCTAGCTGTAATTTGGCTTTTTTTCTTTAAAACGTCTTTGATAAATTCTTCACTGAATTATTATTTGGGTTTATCGATTTTTGTTGCTCCTCATAACGTAAAGAAAAATATCTACAGAATTTTTCTTTTTTTAATATTTTACACAATTTCGCCATTTTTGGGCATTCGATGTTACCTATCTCTCCAGTGTTTTTAATGTTTATGTTCTAAAGCCATCTTTCTTACGTGTTAATCATCGATGTATAAATGTGCTTGGTAGTTATACCTCCACATTTACCAAGAATGTATATTACTGCTTTTCAGATTTTTAATTGAAAATGTATCTCCTAATTTTAATAAAAAGCACTATCCCCCTTTTAAGGGATTTTATTTTATTTATTGTACCACATGTTTTATGGTCTTCTTACAGAGGCTTGAAGGCGCTTACAGAGACTAAAAAAACACACGTCCCATTTCATGTTACAATCCACCGTAACACCTAGATAAATATCCTAGTTTGATATTTGTTCACACACAGAATAATAATACTTCGTTAATTTATATAGCGCGATTTTTGTGAAAGATCACCTCAAGGGTGCTTAATTTAAATTTATTTTTATAGTTAATACCGCATAAGAGTCCCAACTGCTCCCAACCGTATAGAGTCAGTGAGACTACGGTATCCCCAATTGGTTGTGAGGTTGAAAGTAGTGGGAAGAGGAAGGAGATGGGGAAGAAGAAGGCTGGGAAGTGCCTGGCTATTCAGATCTGGTCATCAAACACGGCTAAAGCCATTTTAATTTTATTATTCAGTATCAACATGTCAGCACACAGTAGTTTTACAGTTTTTTTAAATTAACACATGGATATTCTATTTTTCACATATTTTACCTTATTTTTTTTCTATTATTTCACTATTGTTCACATTTTTGACGATGCCTTCTAAAGGTGACACAGCCGTAACGCATTTCAATAATTATATTTCAGAACATCTTTTATAATTTATACATATTTATAATTAACAAAATAATACTTACTTAAAAAAAAACTTAAGCACCAAAAAACTAGTTCTACAAAATATAATACACAAAATTTCATTAATAGATTAAATAGTGATGCACCAAATAAAATAGAGTGTTATATTTTCTATAAAACAATAATCTGTTACCCGTAACCTTACCTAGTGGTAAGGTTACGGGTAACAGTTTAATAGTTTGCCAAAAATGAGAATGACATAGTCCTACTGGATCTGTGCAGTTGGGACTCGTTTATTAGCATAATAATCAAACCAAAACAAAAATAGGCAAATCGTGAAACATTTCAGGCAGGCGTTTATCCAAAGCTGGACGCCAAAAGACTCGCAAGAAGAATAATAATACATTAGATGTCTTTAAAAATATCCGAGGCGTTGACATATGTTTTATTGCAATTTATAAAGGGTGTTTTAGGCATGTTAAATTGCACCATGACCAGTTCATAGGTGACAACTGTTCCAGCGATCTGTAGAATAAACAAACAGAAAAAGGTAAGTTGCCGTCAGCACAGGCGGATTTCACTATCGCAGTATAGGTAGACCTGTTTAATAGGAAGAGGGGAGGGTTACGGAGTAAAATTTGATATCCCACAACGAGACGATTTCGAGATATTCTCCATTAAATGTTAGCTTTTTGCTTGACGTGTCCCCAAAGAGCACGGAAACTCCAATAGCTCGTAGGACTTTTCGGAGGAAATAGAGAATGGTTGGTTGGATAGAGGTTCTCTCTGGATTACGACTAAAAGGGATATAAACGAATATATGGTATCCTTCAACGGAAGAAATCTTCCTAACAAGCTTTCCATTGAAATTTAAAATATAGGGATAAGTTAGCCTCCAGGAAGTTGGACATACTGTAAGGAGTATTACATTTAGTAAATAAGTGCTGAAGTAGTACGAATCATAAGTGCGCCTAATCCCAGCTATTTCTAGTCCCCAAATAATCGAAAAACCACAGCAAGCATTCCCGTTTGAAAGATTTCCCTGTCTTATGAAATGGGTTGCAGTCTTTGGAGTACAGGTATTGCCTCAGGTAGGAATGATGTCTTGTTTTACCGATATTTTAATGGAATATGCTCTGGAGAAGAAGAGTCCCTGATCTTTCCGGCACTTTCTAATATTCAACAGCTCGGCTATTTCTGCTTATTAAATAAATCAAAAAATGAAACTAATAAAAAAGCGTGGCGCAGTAGGCCAAAAATTATCCATATTTATGATCGAATCATATAACAGTTGTTTTTGTTATTCTAAAATAGTTAAAAAATATACAATAAGAATCTTGTAATTTTAGGTGGCTGATTCAAAAAATTAACTAAAGTTTAACGCGAAACTCTTTTCAAAACAGAACGGGTACTGTTGAATATTTTGGTCATAGCTTCTAGAAATTTCATCGATTGTTCTTGAGAAATATCAAAACTCACTTCCGATACCAATGTTGATGCATCTGAAGACAAACTAAACATATTTTGTTCAGCTGGGAAAGAACTAAATACATAAACTTCCCTGACATTGCCCGTCAATTTTTTTTAACCATTTTCGACATTTCAACGTATAAAAAACATCGGTTTAATTTTTTTTCACCAGAATAACGTTTTTTTATTAAAAAAAAATAAATAGATCCACGGGCCGCACGAAATGGGCTCGCGGGCCGCGGGTTATGCATCAGGACATATTGGACCTCCTGTGTATAGGTTGAGTATTTTTTTTTTTTTTTTTACAGAACAACCTAAAAAACTTATAACTTTATAAACGCCTTTTGTGGTTCACTGCATTCAATGAAATTCAACATAATAACAAAGTTATTTATTTATGTAACTGAGTGAATTGCCAAGTTTTAGATGTTTTAAGTAATAGTTTCGAGGTACCAAAATAGTTTGTAAATGGTAATTTTACGAGTTTTTTCTGAAGTTACTTTGAATCTAGACTTTTGTAAAAGAGTTGGTTTCTTAGCTATAGAATATGTGTAATTTGGGAATTTTATGGGTTATTTAATGTTTACGCCACACCCCTGAAATGTTAGTTTAATTTCATGGATACTTACCGTAAGTATGAGATTTCTGGTAATATAAAAGCAGTTAAGTCCTGTCAAAGCAACTGTCTCTGTTGTCACATGATCCAAGAACCTTTGAACCTAAATAAAAAAAAAACATAACCTATAACTTATACAGTGACCTCTAGATTAACAAAAATAACAATTAATAAACATAAAAAAGTGTCTTTTCTTTTAATCAAAAATATTATAGTTTAAAAAAATGCTTTTTTCGAGTCACCTACATTATTTTCGTTTTAATACTGTAATAATTACAGTTCTTTTCACCATGTTTATAAATATTATGTATTAAGACTGACCTCTAGAATTTGAATAAATATTACAATGCACTCTAAAATATTTTGTTCTGCGGGAATTTTGCTTTTTTTCGTATGCTTCGAAATTGAAAATGTCAAACTCGATCATGAAGATTTACTTAAAAAATACCGTATCAAGATTAGTAATGTTTATAATATGTATGGCGACTAAATGAGTAACTACGATTCAGGGCGCCTCGTGTGTATGTTCTTTTATAAAATTCAATTCTTGAATAAAACCATGAAACAAAACTTAGTTTACCTCAATGCTATAAAAGTTGGGGGTGACATAGTAGAGGGCGGCAAGGGGTAGGCGCGAAGCAGCGTTTAGCCTGGAAGCGTATAGCGCCACGGCCAGGAAGCGACATACCAGGAAGCTGAAGGAGAACACGAAGTAGATGGGCCCTGCCAGGCCAGAAACCAACCTGTACAACAGAAGAACATCGTAACTATAACTTGAAATGAATGCTCCTCTATTGCGTATTGGCATGCGATAGCATTACACTAATTCTTAATTCTTAAAATAATGATTCTTTATTTTGGCCTTACGCATTTTTTGATCTCACACACGAATCGGGGTTGTCGTCATTTCCAGACCTGGAAACAAAATATTAAATAAATAAACCACAACAATATATCGGGTTGGTTATTATCTTAACAATAAAGCGGTAAACCTGTGGACTGAAGCATCAAAAACTCTCGAACGTTGATTTGTTTAACCTCAAAGAATTGTTTTTTCGGTCTTTCTTATAAGGGGTGCAATGTCAAAAGAAGAATATATATGGAGAGATAGCTAAATATTTTTACCCAACCTATACAAATTTACGATACATCACTTTCTCTGGGTTTTTAAGTCGTAAACCGTGAGAGAGAAAGAGATAAGACAAGTTGTCACATAATATCTCGCACCACTTTTCGGTATGTAAGCATATTTTCCGTCTCCCGCGTCTTCGGCGACTCCGCTCACTACATTTTGTTATGCGACATAACAGGACATAACTCAACGATTTTTGAGGTTATATCCTATATTTTTGTTGATAATAATACTGTGAAAAGGTGGTTATACAAATAAGCAAAACATTATGTCGACATGTGCTACGAACGGATGTAAAAATACCCTATACCTAGCCACGCCCGAGTCGTTAAAAATCAACAATCCTGACTACACAAGCTATTCCTCCTGGTATATTAAAGCTCTGAGGGTGCAATATATAGGCAAAGGATAACGAAAACACACAAGCATTAAAATCACAGGTGTGGCCGGGTACCAAAGCGTATTTTAACATAATACTATTAATCCATGATTCTCTTTTGAGAAACAGACCCCCCCAACACTCTCAAGGACACTAGCCCCACGTACTAACGTGCAAAGATACACCTCACCTCAGAGTATGGAAAAGCTGTCGGCAGATGATGTATAGGTTTTGAGTAAAAGACAGAAGGACTATTTGGTTGATGGCACCATCCACCTTCCTCACCAGTTGGGCCAGGTGGGCATATTCGTTCCGTGCGGACCGCCAAAAGCTCTCGCAATATTTCTGCAAAGAAAAAAATAGAATATAAACACCTTGTTATTATTACATATTATTTAAACACCGCTGTGCGAAAACGACCAGTCCGTTTGAGAGATTCATTTGAAGAAGATAATCATTAAATAATAATTTCTTCTCCTTACTATTGTTTCCGTCCAGTAATATTAATCAATCTGTGACAAATGATAATGATCCAGGCAAATTCTCCATTCATGGGTTGGTGTGTTTCAAAGTTTCGTCACATTTGACATGGTCACAATTCAATGATTACGGCCATTTTGTTTTTTTTTTACATTTGAGTAGCTCCCGTTCAATACCCACTGTCGATCCGTTTCAGCTTTTGAACAAAATGTGATCAGCTATAAAGCATAAGGATCATATAGTTATGGCTGTAAGTTTAGCAGAATTTGTTCGTTAGCTGAGCGGGTCTAGGATCAACGTTTAACGAGGACCATTCAAATATAAAAAAATGGCCTTAACCGTCGAATTGTAACGATGTCAGATGTAGCGAAAGTTTGAAAGACCTCAACCTGTTTGATATTGTTTTTTTTATAACTCTCTTTTTTTGTATTTCTCTAAAAAGGCTAGAATAGTTTGCTGGTGTTCGGATGTAGTTCAATTTACTTAACTCTCGACTGTGAAAAACGAGGAATCGTTTTCAAACGGATTCTAATAGAACACAGACGGCAGCTGAGAATGCCGTGTTTGTTCTACCGGTATAGAAATGTTTCGTACTCTGGAGAAGAAATTTCATATATTTCTTCGTCTAATGCACATCCGGGAAGCACGTCAAGCATGTACGAAACATTTGTACAAGGTTGAAATTTCCCGTATGAGAACGGATCATTTTATTACTAATTCTTGCCCTCATTAGCTCGACCAGTCAAAATTCTACGTAGAATGATTTACTGAGTTTTGTGTTTTCTCCCTCCTCTGCAACATATGAATCATCAAAGTCTAGCTTCCCTCCATCTTTTTTTCAAGATTCACACAGCATCCCAAAAAATTGACATAGGCCCTGCGGAAAATCTCAAAACCTTATGTACACGGTTTATTTGTAGTTTCATTTTTACTCTATCCGAAAAACATGTTTTGTAACTTACGTTCCCCATTACAGAATCCAGTATTTTGTGGAGATTTTCGAAACTATTTGACAGTCCGAGGCTCAAAAGAATGATGAACAGATCCATAAAATTCCAAACAAATGTAGCTGATAGGTTCATGATCTGTTGACAAAATCATAAAAAAACACATACAAATGCAAATTATAAAATCACAGTTATTGAAAGGATATATATCAGTCAGAGAAGCAGTATACTTACCTGAAGTATAAAAGCTTTCCAGTGCGCGTATTCCGTCCACCAAAACACTTGAGGAAAAGCTGTGATATAGTGACCCTTCACCACCGAGTTCACCTTGTCACAGCTATACGCGTTAGATACTCCAGACAAAATGCACAATCCGTGCTCCACTGAAATCAGGAACAGAGACCTTAATAAGATCAATAGTTGAAAAGAAACTAGTATGTTAGGTAGATAAATAAGTGAACTACATAAAGTTTGTGGTATCGCTAAGGAGGGTAGTGCGGAATATTATTTAGAGTAAATACATGAGACTTCACTCGGAAAAGGGGATAATCAAAAGGGAGTTGGGAAAAAAAAACAATCAAAAGAAGCGACGATAGCAGTAACTATAACTCTAATTGACTGTAGGAAATTAACTGGTGGTAGAAGGACGCGACTGCATGCAGTAGAAATTAGGTCAACGTAGGATATACTCGTATATGTAGTAGCGATGGGAAAAACTTGAGAGTGAAGTGTTAAGTGTGGAGTATGAAGTGTGAAATGTGAAAAGTAAAGTGTGAAATGTGAGATGTGAAGTGTGAAATGTGTAGTGACAAGTGTGAAGTGCGAAGCGTGAAGCGTGAAGTGCGAAGTGTGAAGGTGAAGTGTGAAGTGTGAAGTGTGAAGTGTGAAGTGTGAAGTGTGAAGTGTGAAGTGTGAAGTGTGAAGTGTGAAGTGTGAAGTGTGAAGTGTGAAGTGTGAAGTGTGAAGTGGGAAGTGTGAAGTGTGAAGTGTGAACTTTGTAGTAGTTCGCACAGAGCGGTAACATCGCTAATAATTATGTAGGTATAAAACTATGTACAGCCGTAATACAAATAAGGTGGTACAAAAACAACTTATGTAAAATGAATTTGCGTGTATAGTATACGTGTAATGAACTAGATTAATATGGACTGCTTAGGTGGAATAGACATGTAAAGGAGTTTAAATGAAAAAAGGAGGGTTAAGAAAATATAAGATAAAGTAAGGGAAGCAATCAAATACTTGAGCCGAATCATGTCAAGAGTCGGTGTAACAGGAACGTGTGTATGAACCGACGTTTAATAAGTCAAGCCACGCCACGCCAAGTAAGGACAGTGTGCCATGATAGATTTGTGTTGCATTCCACTTCTCTGCATGTCCCTGCAGTAGATGGGATGATTAAGTGACATAAGTGTTCCACAAATTGTTCATTTTCAATCTTTCAATTCCAACAGACCTAATGCCATGAAAAGCACTATAAAGGCGCAGCAGTTAAACCGGGTCCTCATGGAGAAGAAGTCCCTGGGCAGGTTCCAAGGGCGGGGGGTTTGGGCGGAGATTGCCTCTACCCGGGATATCTCCTGCCCCAGAGCCGCCCATTGCAAGGAAAGACGGAGAAATAGGACTTGGACTGTGAAGCCACTCCCGTAGAAGACCAGCATTCCTAAAAAAATAAATTATTTCTTCTCAAAGTTTAAATAAAACAGAAGTTGTGTTTATGCTAGTATCTAAATAAATCTTACCAAACAAATACATTTTCAATAAATATACGAGTTATTCTTTGATCCATTTTTTTCAAAAGTAAAAAATCGAAGAACACACAAAAACGTGACTAACCTTTCCAGTTGTCAAAAACAAACCGCTAATCCAAAATGGCTGATAATGCTAACATATGATAAACATATGTGTACCAACATAATAAAATAAAATAATCGATAATCGAATGTACACAGCCCGCGATAATTCAAAATTCACCCTTTCTTTTGAAAAGGCTATGTATATTGTTAGTTACAAACATGAGTGCATTTTAAGAATCTTCCTCTTTTTCTACTAACTGGTATCAAAAGTTTATCAGCAGAATAATCTCCACCTGCAAGCTGCCGCCCGGAATAACCCCACAAAACTTTACTAGTAAAAATTACGTTGGTGTCAAAGCCACCGTACCTGTGTAGGTAGGGTGTCTATCTCTAATACTAGAAATGATGATAAAGCAGCCATGTTGTTTGTAAAATACGTTTGGATTTTTTTCCGAAATAGAACGTCGAAATCTACCGACATAGGATAGATTGCCGAGAGAAGTCGGCTACTAAAACTAGGTGAACATAAATTGTTCAATTAATAAAAACGATCAAAAAATGGAACCAATCAATGCAAAAAAGAGAAATATAGCCCACCAGCATTATCAACACTGAAACCTACGTGCACCATGAACACAATGGAGAGGACTGAGAGGAAAAATGCACCAGTCATGAATAACAAGCAATACCCCATTCTCCAGGTCTTCCATTCAAATCTGAAAAAGACGATCAATGATGAAACAAACAAAAATTTCGAGAGCTAGGAAAAAAAAATTATTTTTCAAATTTTTGTAGAATGCAATCACTTTGTGTTTTGACACATTTAAAGAAATGAAAAAAAAACTTTGTATAAGACCACGAAAATTATTAATTTTTTTATGAACGACCGGTTTTGCTTAGCCTAAGCACCATCAGGGTACAAAATTGAACTAAACAAAAAATACAAAGTGTGCGGTTATATATACCATACAGAGGAAGAACAAATTATAAAATAAAATAACAAAACGATGAGAAAACAATAGAATAACATTTAAATTATAACAAATGAACAGAGAGATAAAGACAGATAATATTAGTTTCTCAGTTGACGTTTTGTCTTTTTCAATTCATATTATCTGTCTCTTTTTCTCCGTTTCTTTGTTATAATTAAAATATTATTCAATTGTTTTCTCATTGTTCTGTTATTTTATTTTATATTTTGTTCTCCCTCTGTATGTATACATAACCGCACACTTTTTATTTTTTGTTTAGTTTAATTTTGTTCCCTGATGATGCTTAGGCGAAGGTAAACCGGTCGGTCATAAAACTTAAAATAATATATGTGGTCTTATACAATGTTATTTTAACATTTCCTTAAATACATTTATTTAATTTCTATTTAGATATATGAACAGTTGGGTGTAATAAGTTGTTAATTAACCTCAAGCAAGAAGCATTCTTCCCCAGCACGCCCACCACAGGCATAATCCCAAAGCATTGTCCAAGCATCTGAACTGTTCCTATTGCCCGATGGAAACTGTCATCACTGGCTCCTCTATTCACATTAAAATCCAATAGAACTCCTTGCTTTGGTATAAAGAGCTCTGAAATAAATAAGTACAAAAATGTTATGTAATGATGCATTAAATATGCACAGGTAGTGTTTGATCACAATAATAAAACCAAGACAATAATTAAATACCATCCCAAAAAATATTATTTGAGTCTGCGGTGATATCTTCTTTGACGTGAATGATTGATCTGAAATGAAAATAAAAGGTAAATTTTATGAAACGTGTTCATGGAAGTTGAAAGCGAGGTGTGAAGTATTTTCGTTTCTATAAATTAATATATTTTGAAAATAATTGAATGCTGGGTAGCTGCCTTTTAATTTTTTTTAATATTTACTGATGGTTACTAAATAAACGTAGTATTGTTAACTTTTTAAAAGTGATTATAATGTGTTGTGTTAAATATTTTAGTTAATTTCTAATTTTGTTTATCTTTACTTGCCCTCAAGATGTTACGATCAAGTGACAAAACTAGTCGGCAATTTTTTTTTGTGACAAAAAAATAAATTTAAATAAGTCAACAAAATATAGTTAATAAGTAATCGTTTATAATGTACGTCCATATAGATAACATATTAAAATTTACTTTTTGTAGAAATGTGTCAAAAATGCTCGCACGATGAATTCTAGCGTCAAGAAATTTGAAAGACTGTTCTAATCATTGACTATAATATATCAAAACGCGTTTTTTACATTTGCATCTCAACAAATAATTCCATTTAATAATGCGCAACAACAACATAGTGGTAGATACTCTAAGTATCGCCATAGTGAATGACCACCATTCAGAATTAAAACATTGCTTGAAATGGCTTTAGCCGTGTTTGGTGACCAGATCTGAATAGCCAGGTATATCTCAATCTTCCTCTTCTCCGTCTCCTTTCCTTTCCCAATACCTTCAGCCTCACAACATACCCCAATTTGATATGCCATAGTCTCATTGGCTCTAGACGGTTGGGAGGAGTTGGGACTCTTGTGCGGTATTCACTATAAAAAATAAATAAAATATATACATATATATAACCTTAGAGCCTTTAGTGGATATTCAAGGTTCTTTGTCTTCACATTAAACTCGTCTCTTTCAAAAATATTCCTCTGTTTCACAACTTTATCAACTTCTAAAAGTGCATGCATTTTAAGCGAGTAAAGAGCAACGGTAGCAAAAATATCTACAGAAACGCGTGTACATGAAATTCTAGGTACGGTTAAAATGTCCAAACCACCAACGAGAATATTTTTAAACTTCTGTGAAAAGCTCACGTTAATCCCGTGAAAGAAGAAAACTTCTAATGACACATTTAACAAACTTGAAGGGTGAAAAGTAGAAGCATTAAGTTTTCATAAGCATTTAACCCGTCAGTGACAAATAAACATCCCTTTTACGAGGGTTATAATTAATTATTGGAAAGACCAAGCGTTTGAAAAGCGAATTAAAAGATTATAATCATAATTGCTCAATTATTACGTCCTAAGAAATTTTGAAAAATATTAGAATATTTGGTGGATAAAAAAATAAATTGTTCAGAGCTTTATGGTACACATTCATGTATTTACAATCATATATCATATTGTAACAAATAATTATATTGTTAAAAAATTTATACCAACTCTTTATTCTATCTAATTTTACGTCATATATTCTCCTGAAAGTCCTTTTACCATTTCAATTACATAGAGCGGATAAACATCTAAACTACCCTTACTTAATCTTGTTCATTACGCTTACATACGCTCTGCATTCAAATGTGTAATAAATGTACAATTGTAAAAAATATACAAACACAAAGGATACATCAAATATAAAATCACAAAAACTTAATCAATGATAAATAATATTATTAAAAACAAGATACACAAAGAGGGACAAAAGAGACATATAATATAATTAGCTCAATCATTGTTATATGTTTTTAAGCAATATAGCAAGAGTTTTTTTTTCTGAAACTGTATAAATTATCGACAAAAATGTCTACATTAGCACAATCTGATTATATAGTCAACACATTTGAGACAGAGGGCTAAAGTAGGCAATATTATTTCTGATTGTACTCGGGTGGAAAGTTCTATGGTGTCTTAAACAATAACAATTAGGTACAATTCTTTCAATACTGCTAAGACATACTGTATAGTTTTCATATTTGTAGTAATGAGGATTCTAAAAAGTTCTTCTATATTCTAGTTTACTTCTAATTAGGGCGTTTGTAAATGTTTAGAATTGATTGAGGGTCCTTGAATGGTTTATATATTCTGCGAATAAATCCTATAAATTTGAATGATTTACACCTAATGTCGTTAGTGTGTTTATCAAATATGAATTTAGAATCAAGTGATTCCTAGATCTCTTATCGAAGAAACTTTGTTAGGGATAGTTTTGGATTTTAAAAGTAATATATTGTTGGGTTCTTACCTTAATGTTTATTATTCAAATCTCTACCTACCTAATTATTTTCACCATATCATCGTTTCAAACAAAACGGTGATCATTCAAAACAGTTATTGTGGAAAAAAACGTGGTTGCTCGTTTGTTCCGTTAGTTTGATGTTTGATCTTCTAAAAATAATATAAATATGGTTTATCGTGAATTAGAAGACTAAATTAAATGTGTTGTTTTTGTGATTCGTTTCATTAATACAATTGTTTAAGAAGAGTCAAGAACTTCAACTTCATCGGTGAGTGAATGGTTTTCCTTTTTCCTTCCTTAATTCCATAATTCGTTCCACATCTGTAATTATACCTTTCCAACAAGTATTGTTGTTTTTCGTTTACAGTACACTATTTTCCAAATTCATCTAAAGGTGGAGACACATTCGGTGTTACATCGCAGTTTTGGATACAGCAGACAACATCAGTATTAATTTAATTAAATTTCGTATCAGAACTATATTATGGACTGCCAGCCTCGCTTCTTGTAACAATTTATTATTAGCGACTACCGCATATATTTTATTAACGTCCTCCATTAAAATCTTTTTATCTAGTTCTACCCCTTTCTGGTTCTCCGTATAAGGAAATTAAAATATTGATAGAATAACTAATTTCGACCTGGTAATTGAAAATATGGTTATGACAATGGTCATTTTACAATTCTTGGCATTTTTTCAAAGCGTAAGGCAAAGATTATTTATCCATCGATAAATTATGCATAAATTAAAATACAGGTCATAGAGGTTGAAAACAATTATTTAAAAAAAATGATGTAAATTTTGGCAGAAAATAATGTCATAATTAAATATTATATTATATTAAACAAACCTATCGTAGCGCACCAAAGTAACGTGCCAATGATGAAACGTGGGAAAAATATATATTTAGTGTTTTTAATTGGCCTGATATGTGTTGCAGCTACCACAACTGGAGATCGTGGGACCGTTAATGGATTAAAATTAATTGAGACTTTCCCTCGATAAGTTGTCCTTAAACTATTCCCGTTAAATCCGGATTAGTACCAAATCCCCCGGGACAAAGTTTCAGCCTAAATCGCTTAAGGAACCAAGCGGAATAGTAAATGTGTTCAAACAGGAGTTGGATAAACTAACTCTTGTCTGTGGAACTCGCGTTATACGTCCATACGAGGGTGGTGTAAACATTCAACAATTTCCTGAACCAATTACATTGTTACGGGCCTTCGCATAAATTCGCACCGTTTCATTACGGTCAAAATGTTTTTTTAAATACGCAGATTATTTATTTTCCTCAGCATTATTTATGATAGATTGTAAAGGTACCGATACTGTAAAGTCACACCTGACGAAATCTGGTGCTTTGGAGATGAAGAAGTCGTCAATAGAAGTCAATATTCGAAAAGAGTCTCGTTTTAAATGAAAATTCTTACAAGATTTTTAGCAATAAAGTAAAAAACGTAAACGTTTCAAATTCTAACTAAAAATATTTTTTAAGCCATTTTCAACTTTTTATATATTGTAAAATTTAAACAAAAAATACTCAATAAAACAATACTACGTTAACGGTTAAATTGAGCAAATTAAGTATTCATGTTCGTTCCTTCCCACTCCCAGTCTTTTCCCGAACGAGTTTATTCCAACTTATTGGAAGTATGCCACGTTTCAAATATAATCATTCGGCATAATAAAAGTTAACTTAATCAGATTAAACTCATTTAAAAGCACTTGCAGATTCAAATAAAGTTTTTACCTCGGTTTTTTGCTTCTGTGGCCACCGATGCACAAGCGCTGTGGTTCATTCTGGAGGATCGAATAAGTCTTCTTCGAAAGGTCACAATTTATTAAGGGTTTCAATGATAATATCAAATATAAAGCCTTTTCCCATTTAAGAGTTTTCATCTAGCTCACTTCCGATACAGACTAGCACAGGCCCCCATAAAATAATCCATGGTGACAGTAAAATGGTGTGCTTCCAGATAAAAGTTTCTTTGTTGATGAAGAAAACTTACTTAAAGTTCTTAAAATCACAAATAATAATAAAATTTTGTGGGTAATACCCGTATATGTATTATATATAGAGTGTGGTACGACAATTTTGGGACGACTTAAAAAAATACTATTTTGCCATGTAACGACAACAGTAATATAAAAGGAATTCACACTGGCCACATCTCTATACGTTCACTCTATCGAAAGAAAAATTACATCAAATTCTATATATATATCGAAAATGATCCAACTTATATAAAACATTGATCAAATAGTGGATTTATTTGAAATTCTTAACTATAACTGTAAGTGCTGGAGGCCTAGTTAAGAATTGCAAAAAAGGCTAGTTTGCAGAACTATGGGTTTTTGGAGACATTAACTAATTAAAGGTAACCTAGGCTATCAAATGGTTGCGGAACTTAGGAAATATTATAACTTTATTGAAAAATTGTTATGTAGTAAAATGTACATAGCTAAACGTAAAAATAAAACGTTTTTCCAAGCACAACGTTAAAAGAGGGGTTTAAGTTGGGAAAAATAAATGTAGTGATAATTTTACCAACATCTATCAATAATGATTTCATTACTTAAAACGTATGCAAACTGTTTGGTCTTGACGGTTACGATGTAAAAATTGATAGCTACTATTCCTCATTTTTAAAAGAGTCCAAAACTGTAAAAATATTCTATGAGCAATCGATTTGTGCAAAAAAATTCCAATGGCAATAAGGTATTCTGTAAAATTACGCTGTTAAAAAACAGTAATCACTAACGCCTTTCAATATTTTTTTTTATTGCAGCTGAATCTAGAGCCAGAAAAAGTTCAATGATGATATCAATTTAAAAAATAACCTTTCGTACACATTGCGCAGTATCACACCACTCCTCTGTGACCAGTAGTCTCACCCTCTCAATTATTTTCAGTACTCCCTTGGTATCGGTAGGGGACGCACGCTTATAGGTCTGGTGATTCTACTTATAAATGTCTGCGCATCGTAATATAAATTTTAGCTGTGTTTGAGTTTAAAGTGAGTTGATTGGAAAAGTGTAAGACAGAAAAGATTTTAGTAATATATTTTACGTGACAAACTAATTATCTAAAATGATACATTTACTTTTAAATAAAGTTTTTGCTGTGTTATATTTCGTAATTTCCTTTTGATTGGTTGGTGGCATTGCAGTTGAATGAAGTTTATAATAAAAGTTGGAATGGTTCGTTTTGATAGAAAAGTGTCTGTTTTGGTGTCATAGCTCAATTTACATGCTACGTCTCCCAGTAAGCTGAAAGTTGATAATAAATATATTAGAAATATTCATAAAAGTGTACATATGTAGAAAAAATGCGTATTCTAACTTAGCCGTTTGTTTTTAAATAATTTAAAATAAACTGTACCTACATTAGAACAAGAAATTTGTTTAGGCAATTTTTTAAAGTTGGTGATTAGAGAATTACATTAACATTTTTCAATAAAAAGACAAATATTCAATCGATCATTCTATTTAATAAGCAGTGCACGCAATCAGATAAAACAAATAGGGTTTCAATTAAATCTGAAAACGATCTAGAATACGTGAATAAGAATTATAATTATCGAAGATATCGAGGCTTTACTGTTAGATATGGAAAAAGAGAATTAATTATAACAAATGACGGGAAATTAAACAAAATAGGAAATTTAAAAAAAATGACAAAAAGTTTACAATTTTTTTTTATTTTCTTCTGAAATCTTTTTACAAACTTATTTGATATTTTAAAATTCTTCAGAATATTTTCAAAAGGAATGTTGAAAACGAATGGCCTATCAAATTAGTCTACAAGAAGAAATAATATGGGTCGGAAGCGGAAATATGAAGGGGGTTAAGAATGTGTCAAGACGGACCGAAGAAATGGTCGCCCAGTGGGAAGCAAGTTCTGCTGACAAGTTATAAATAATAACTAGTTCTCCTTGCCAATAGTTTTCGGGTCTCCAGCAACGTCTGGTCATACTCGTTGATCGTTGACCACTTTGACCGGCCAAACAAAGGCACTGATCACAATATACGACCAATAACATATTGGATTATATGGCTGATTCAACTCGCTACACTTGCAATGGCACTCGCCGGTTGAACAAAACTATTAACTTGGCGAAAGATATTGACTTGCGGCATTGGGTGAAACAATGAGCAGAAGTTGATGGGTTACTCAGACTGACTAACCGCACTACTTGACTGATTAAGCTAACTGACTGGTGGTATATAGTACACGCTGGCTGATTGGTCAAAGTTATACACTGGTGGCACTACATGACTGCCCAAGCTGGTTAGTTAAACCACTAGTCTGGCCACGCTGAATGACTTGTCAAGGTATTTGAATGATGGTGTTAATTGACTGGTTGACTAATTAATTGATCAAGGTCATCTATTGGTGATAATCCTTGACTGCGCAAGTCGATTGGTTAAGCCATTAGTCTGGCAACGCTTGATGTCTGGTCGAGGTCACCGAATGGTTGGACTCATTTGCTGATAACAGACGCTGACTGGTCTGCATTGACTGGTTTACTCTCGAGGATGGGTAAAGGTACGAAGCAGCGGCTGGTTATCCTCATCATTGCCGTTCTTCTCTTCCATCAAACCGACAGCGCCGCCAGTGGACCGAAAATTTTAGGTAAGTGATCATTCCAAGCAGATCGGATTTTCGTTTAGTTTAATTTCTTAGTATAGAACACCATCAACCCAACTTTAAACAACCCCTGTCGATTTTCCTGATGATTTTTTTACTTCTCACCCAAATCTCTCATTGTTCTCGCTTAAAAAAAACGTTTTTAACGTGTCAAGATAAATTGACATTGAACATGCTTGCTAAATACGTTGTAAAGGTATACTCTGCTCCGGGAATGGTTTGTAAAAAAGGGGCATAAGATGTATTAAATTGAATACAACCAAACCATTATCCACCCGGTGATTTAAATAAACGCTTTTTGTACAACAATCTCTTGCTACGGAAGACATGACCTTTCAACAAGGAAATTATGATTGAGGCAAATAAATAAAGACAAGAGAAAGTTAAGTCAGATGGAGAGACCCATTCAACAATTTTTAATTTTTTTTTTTTGGCATAATTCGCATTTTCATAACATTGTTTCCAATTATCCTTATCAATTATTTGTTTCAGACATAGAATTTGTTTTTTTTAATTTTGTTTTTTAGAAATTATGGTAAAAATGCGTAATAATAATGTTTCATGCAACGGATTAAGTTAAAAAAAAACCGTAGGAAAACCTTAATTTCGTAACATAAAGCAACGTAAACCGCTATGTTAAAAAGGCGGTAGGTTAATGAAACCATAAATGAAAAGATCTATTTTTTTACAAGAAAAAAATATGATACAAACCACTACAACATGAAATTCCTAGAACCGAAAAGTCCCGTTCAAATTCGCTCCTCGCCACCCAAAACTGTACTCGTAAGGAGAGGGAATTTTTTTTGAGAACGTTTTCTCTGGTTAATATTTTTTAGTCAGTAATAATTTGCGTATCTTTTAACAAATATTTTTAGCTTTTAAAATATTCTAGTGTCAAGATCCATGGTATGAAGAAGCTTTATTATTACCCTGGGTAGATATGTAATAAATAAAATTTCTGAAAAAAAAACGATTCCCTTAATAAATATGTATTTATTAGTTTGTCCTCGCCAAAAGCTCGCCGCGAGGAGCCTGGAGGAAGCTTTTCACAGATAATTTTGTGATTGGCTCGGTATTTCTATGAGCTAATATTGAAAATATCTATCTTTCTTAACCGTATATTGTATTGTGCACATGTACGTAGAATCGGAGAAAATTAATTCGGGGTTGGTCTTGGTGGAACATGGAACTAGATATTGTTTAAAAGTTTCGGCTAATATAGATCACAATTCAAATTTTCAAACAAGAGCACTTGATCAAAAATTAACCGAAGCGTGTTGAAATTATGAAATTTTGCAGATTCGACGTAATTTAGAAACTGTAAATTCACTTAATAAATTTGAATATTTAGATTCAGTTTATGGTTTTTGAGTATCACATATATTTTTCTTGTATTATTTTGATTATGTTTATGTGTGATAGAAAAAAATTTACATTGTTGTTTAGTATTCCAAGTGAGAGCGATTAGGGTGAGTTGAAATATGAACCAATTTTTTGAGTCTCAAATGTTGCTATTGCATATTTTTTATACGATAGTAATTATGGTACTGTTCCGAAGCTTTAAGTCATCTGAAGTAGTCGTTAGATGATTTGATAACTGGGGTTATTTTTTTATCTTCTCTACATATGTGAGGTAAGTAGCATCTAGGAGACATGCGTGAATGTCATAAATACATATAAACATTGAATAGCAATGGTCCCAAATGAGAATCTTGAAGTATACCGGAAGGTACTGTAAAAATCTGGACTTTCCCTCGGCTAAAACACATTATAGTCTGATATGGACATAAAAAAGTGATCCGCCTGAGTTAGTCTCCGTGGATGCCTAATTAATAAAATTAATGAATAAGGATCAATTGATCTGGCTTAATTGCATCATCTACTTAATTTCTATTGTCCATGTTGCTCGCTTGAAATTCCACAAAGCTTTTTAGCACCGATCAATTTTGCAAAAATTCAATTTGTTTTTTTTTTTTGTTTTTTATATTAGGAAAAATACATTCTTGAACATATTTGATCATAAAAAAAAGCCCAAATTGTTTACTAAATACCCTAAGTACCGAAATTAGTTGGTATACTAAAACTGTATTTTTGAACCATTTTAAGGATAAGGACTGTAATCGCTCCTTTAAGCTTTGTGGGAAATTTACACTTCTTAAGAAATTATAATTGTTTTTTAAGATTTTGATAAAAAGTTCGGTGAGGTACCGTCGCTGTCAGCTCCTTTACTAATATCAAGATTTACCAGAAATTGATAGACTATTTCAGATAGACACAAGTTGAAATACTAGTGGTGCTGGGATCATTTCGTGATCATATTCCTTATGTATCTAAATAAAATAATCGGCACACGTCAGCATTGGTGACATGCCAGTCGTCAGGTTCATGATTTGTGAGAAACCTGTAGTTTAGTTTTTGTTCTTAGCATAGTCCCATATGTTTTTTTTTCAATATTGGTTTCAACCGTAGTTATGGTCTAACTAAAGAAATACTTCTGGAATTGTTTTTATCGTGTATGTATGAGTGAAGGCCCTTTACAATCAGAGAATTATTTTATAATTTTTTTTTTGTATTTTTGTTGTTTCTCTTTGACGATTTTTTTTGAGAGAAGCGTTTAGGTACAAGCTAAGAGATCACACTTTTTGAAATATTGTAAAATTTATCCACGAATTTGTTAATGTAAGTATTTTCGTTAGTGAATCAAAAAACTGTCGAAACCTGACACGAGTTGATCAAAAACGCAATCTGAATATGGCGGAAGACAAATTTGACGTATTATTCGAAACCTATAATGAGTTTGCAATGTTTTTGGAACTATACATCCACTATATTAACGGTGTTTTTGTAACAAATTATAATAATATTATATTGTTTCCCGTAATTTTGTAATATTTTGTACACGAATAAAATGAATACAACTTTTTATATAAGTTTGTAAGCATCGATAATTTTTACTATAATCCAGGTTTTTCTGTTTTTTGTGCTGTGAACAATATATTTTTTTAAATACATACTTTTATTTGATCATAGACAATATGCTAAAATATTACTAAATAAAGTGATAATAGAAATTGGTCGTTAATCGATAATTAAATATGATATTTAAATTTAAAAAATTAGAACACATTTAGAAAGTGTGGTGAGGTACCATCACTGTCGGCTCCTTTTTCAGGAAGAATCATCAGGAATTTATAAAACAGTGCATTATATATATAACGTCTCCGATTGGGTCATGCTTAATCACACCGGTTGAAATATCAGCAGTGCTGGGATCATTCATGACCAAATTTCTTACGTAGATGGATTGAAATTGCTTTGAAAATAATTGGCACACTTGATCAGCGCCGGTGCCTGACTCGTCTTTAGGGTACTCGATTTGTGGAAAATTATTACCTAACTTATGTATTGATTATGCGATTGTTTTTGTCATGTACCTACGTACGATTGAGAGCTCATTATAGCCAAGGGGTTATTACAGGATTATTTTTTTGTTTGTTACTTTTCGTTTTTCTTTAACTTTAGTTAGAGAGGAGTAAAACAGTTTTAGGATTATTTTGTGCCTGCAAATCGAAAAATAATAAGTTATTCAGATTCATTTTATCTGGTGAACCACTTTACTTCTAGTATAGATTTTTCACAGATATATCAAATGAGATAAATTAATGACTCTAAATTATTGTTACACATTATTATTACACATAAATTAATGACTCTAAATTATTGAGTAATGCTACATTTTAGTTCGAAATAAAAAATCTAAATGTTTTAAGTTTGCTTATTGCAATATATATTTTTTAATGTAAATGAAATAATAGCTTTGTATAAGACCACAGATTTTATTTTATTTTCTATGACCGACCGGTTTCGCTTAGCTTAGGAATCATTAAGGTACAAAATTAAATCAAACAAAAAATACAAATTGTGCGGTTATATTATTTACATACAGAAGGAGATACAATATAAAATAAAATAAGAGAACAAACAATAGAATAACATTTAAAATTATAACATAGGAACAAAGAGAAAGAGATAGACAATGTGAAATGAAAGAGGCAAAACGTCAACTGAGATGGTGATTAAAGAATAATGAGAAATTTTTTATGAGTTTACAGGAAATATACCTAAAATAGGACTACTGGACAAATTTAACTGGTTATTAAGAATATGACTATTAATGGCTTTCTTAATTTCTAGTGTTTCTAAATTATTTAATCTATTGCCATTATTCACAAAAATGGTCATGGCAAGGCATATGCAGGAGGTGATATAATGTAATAGATCTGATTTCCTTTATTTTAGATCGCGACTACTGGTACGCCGAGGCCCAGAAGGATTTGACGAAACGCCTTCAAGAATTCAAAGACAACAAACCAGTTGCCAAGTAAGTAATGACCCAATTATCCCACTTCTCTTACTCCCCCGCTCCCGGGACTCGAGGAGGCGTGTGTGGAGTGATTCTCCTCGAGATTAAATAATTATACCATTATAATGATATCATATCAATGGGATTAAATGCTACGAATAGAAAATAAGCTTCCAGTTTTCAGTAGTAAAGGCATACACATATAATGATGTGATATATAAGTTGAGATAATGATAAGAGATAAGCTAACTAGTTAACTAGATATAACTTAATACCGAGGTACAGATGTATATATATCATATGGAGTGGTGTCATCCAGTTTCCGTATTCATGGTTTCCAATAACTAATCAAAACTTGTAATCAATACCAAAACGAAACATGCTTAGGGGAAAAATTGTGTGTAAAAATAAATTGTACTAACAATAGGTACATACAAGTTATCCATATAAAAATGGTCGAACTAAGTTGGTTCATTTTTTATAAACAGTATTGACTAGAGCAAATGAACTATTAACAGAAATATTTACACGCAATTTTAATGAAATTGGTAACAGAAATTAAAAAAAATGATTTCTTATAAAAGAATACACAAAAAATTATGAGTTTATGTTTCAAATGAATCCATATGGTGAAAATGAGATACTCAATTGGTACAAGTCGCACTCTAGCAATGAGACTGCATTATATCAAAATATGTTAAAGTAAGGTAATGGATTTTGAAGTTTTGGATCTTCACTAAGTACATGGATTACGCACTTGAGGTAAAATATCACAAAAACTGTGCTGTATAAGTGCAATGTTAATTGTATTACAATGGTCAATCCAGGTTTTCTTTATATATGTATTACAATTTGAAAGTACGGATAGTAATATTATGTTGGAAGCTTTGAAGAACTGTGATAATACGAAGAATTATTTAACCAAAATTTCAAAGATTCTGACATTTTCTTTGATTCATTAATTACTTTCAGAAAAAAATGAAGAATTCCTGTAAATGACAAATTTGATTTAAGAGTTGTGTACTTTTTTCCAGTTTTCCTTAAACGTATTTTTATGCGGGTACTGTACTCAGCTTTATCCCTTGATTCATCTCTCATCTTAACTAGAAATATAAAGGCTTTAATTCTGTAAAGGACACGATGATAACATGAGATTTACTGCTTATTGTATTAAAATAACACTTACCATCACTTTTATATGTATATAAAATTTATATGTATGCAGGTATTACGCCATATACCTTGCTTTATCTATTGCTACTCATAAGTGAGAATTCTATATGTTTTATGTTTAATATTGTTTATTTGTAATCTGTGTCTATATCTGTGCTTTTTCTTAAATAAAATAAAAAAATAATTTCAAAAAACAGTGTGGCAGTTTAGCAGAAATAAAACATAAAAATAATACCTTAAGTTTTTTCACTATGGTAACTATGTTAGTTTGAAGTATTACGTATATGTTGGGCGTTATTTAAAATGTGTACTACCAAACGTAGTACCTATGTAACGCAAAAACACGTTATTTAAAATGTGTACTACCAAACGTAGTACCTATGTAACGCAAAAACACGTTATTTAAAATGTGTACTACCAAACGTAGTACCTATGTAACGCAAAAACACGTTGTTTTAACTTATGGCAGTCTAGTTCGAGGAGTTCAAAGTAGAAGTATTAGTAAGAGATTTTCACTTGAGGTGAACTATCATAAAACTACGGTATGTAAATTTACTCTTATTATTATTATTAAGAGTTATTCCGAAAATCCAAAATCGCAAATCCGCATTCGAATTATTATTTTGAAACAACCGACCAAAAAATAACAATGCCCGTCACAAGTCGTGAGGTAAAATTGATAGGGAGGGACATAACACATCGATCAATCATGTGGGGGGCGATTTGGGAGTTCATTTTAAAGATATATTTTATATTAGTATTGAAGCTTGCGTACAAACAATACATAAATCAAATTATTGTTAACCCATAAGGAATATTAATAACACCCGAACGCGGTGTCTTTAATTCTCATAAAATATCCTAAACCATTTTTTTTTAACTTGAATGAATATTAAAGTTTTTATCATATTTTCGTAGAAAGCAATCACTTTGTGGTTTGAAATATTAAATCTATTTCAGTAGTTTAATATTAGGTACATTTCCCGTAAACTCATAAAATTGCTCATTATTTATTATTATTCTTTTTTTTTACGTTCTCAATTGACGTTTTGCCTTTTTAATTTAATATTATCTGTTTTTTTCTCTTTGTTCCTTTGTTATCATTTAAATGTTGTTCTTTTGTTTTCTCACTGTTTTTTTTTTTTAAATTTATTTTTATTGTGTTCTCCCTCTGTATGAATGAGTATATATAACCACACACTATGTATTTTTTGTTAAGTTTAATTTTGTACCCTGATGATACTAAGGTTAAGCGAAACCGGTCGGTCAAAATAATGAAATCTGTTATCTTATGCAAAGTTATTAATTCATTTTCATTAGATAGTAATAATTTTCATTTTAAAATCATTTTTTTTAAATGTAATATTTAATGTAATTATTTTCATACGTGACACCTTTTTCGCCATACTAAGGTGTTCTAATAGCGTGGAGAAGCCACATACAAACCAACTGTTTATATCACTTTTAGATACATATAATGTAATCATAAAAAAATAGGTTCAAGAAACTTATGATAGTACTCTCTCCCTAAGTACGAGAATCTTCTCTTTTATGAAGGTAATTGTCATAAACTAGAAACTAGGCATTATATTTTAATTGTATTTATATTATACGCACTGTTAATATTAAGTACAAAATGGTAATTTTGTACTGTAAATTAGATAAAGAATGAACCATTTAGAAAAAGCCTTTGATACATTATTTTAATTACGAATGTCTGATATGTATATATGATGATATTAAATTATTATTAGCATGGAAAGTTTGCTTACTGAAGTGTTCTATATATTATATTGTTTGAATTTGACTAAAAGTCATTAGGGGGGTCATTGGTGTTTCAACATGGTTTGATGTTTTTTTCCTGTACACTGATGCTTGTATTATATTTTATTTTTTATCTCGGTTTGAAAATATCTAAAATTAGGATTATTCGATTTTTTATTTTCCGTAATGAATTTATGTGAAAAACTTGCTTCTGGAACAGAACACAGTTTGAAAAGCAAAGCTGAATTAAAATTACGGAATTTCTCAGGAGCGTCATAATGTTCATCGGTGACGGCATGAGTCTGGCAACGGTGACAGCAGCCAGGGAGCTGAAGTTACAGCGCGGGGGCGGCTCCAGGGACCACGGGGGGCTCATCTGGGACCACTTCCCGGCAGCCGCCTTGTCACAGGTTCTATAATAGATATTTTTCATCGGAAACGGGATGAGTCTGGCCACGGTGACAGCCCTAAATGTTTAAAATGTTATTTTAGAAATAATGATAATACGGTAATTTTATTTTATTCTTTTACTTATTATCAATGCCCTTAAGTTTATATTGAATATCCACATTCGTATATATTATTGTCATATAAATGACGGATCAATTCAAACTGACGAATAGTGACGGGTTTCCTGTACCCTGTGGAACGACTCGAAACCACAAGGCTGCGTCTGTTTTAGATCGGTTCAAAGCGGCAAAAAGGCAGCACAACGCGCGTGGCGTGTTGTGCGCATACCGGTCACATGTCTGTTAATGCGCCACGCGTGGTGTAAGCAATAGATGTTTTAAATGATTTAGCGGGAATAAATTAATTAAAACATGTACATTTATCGGATATCAATAAAATTTTATTCCGAAAAGAAAAAGGTATCGTTAACGATACTTGAATTTACATATGTAAGTCAAATAAATAATACGAAACGTTTTAAATTTATTTAAATAATAAAGTCTCCAAAATTCTCTGTAGACATACAATCTAAACGCGCAGACTGGCGAGTCATCCGCTTGCGCCACGGCACTTCTGTGCGGAGTGAAGGCGAACTATGAAACCCTCGGCTTGGATGGGACTGCCTCCTTCGAAAACTGCACCTCCTCGCTGAAGTCAGGAGTACCTTCAGTACTGCAGTGGGCACAGGAAGCTGGTGAGTATCATGATTGTTTAACTCTCATGTTTAAATTAGGTTTTTTGGTATGGTCCTAGCACTAAGAGCTCCGTTGTAACCCACCTTTCTTAAAATCGCTTTGAATTTTAGCTACCAATGAGTATTCGTCATTTTTGAGAAAGAGAAAAAGGTTACAACGGATCTATCAGCAGTGTATCTTTATGCGTTTCGCCCCAGGAATATTTTCTCTTATGTCATTTGGTAAAATAAACTTTATTTAGTCATTGGGTAGGATGAATTAAATTAACAATGAAACTTTTCCAGGAAAATGGACAGGAATAGTCACAACGACGCGAGTGACACACGCCACCCCAGCCGCCCTCTTCGCTCACTCTCCCTCCCGCTACTGGGAAGACGATAGTAAAGTGCCTCCAGTCAGCAGGAAGATCTGTAAAGATATAGCACTACAACTTGTAGACAATGAGCCAGGACGGAATATAAACGTAAGTTTAAACTTCCAGCAACTAATACAAAAAAGAAAAACAAATCATTTTAACATAGATACTTGAACACTTCGGCAGCTACATGTTATTCTAGTGAAGTGTTCACGAAACATAACAAAGGAAAAATATTTTAAAGTTACATTACTTTTACTGTTTAAAGGAAATTGTATAGAGTAACACAACGTCTAATATATCAAATACACCAACAAACAGTTTAAATATTTTTTTTTTAATCTCCAAAATATGTAATGCAACTAACTAACTAACTAACTAACCATCACGCCGTTTCCCCGCAAGGGTAGGCAGAGAGGACTGACCGCCATACAACTCTGTCTTGGCACACACTTCTTGCTTCATTTACATTCATACATCGTCTCATACATACTCATATTGTAATGCAATAAGGTACGTAATACGTAAGGGAATATAAAAAAAAGCAATATGAATCTTTGAATTCATTTATCACTAGCAAAAGCTTGTTCTTGCATTTACATAAAATGCTCGTATATATAAATTGAAATTAGGTTACCACATATATCATTCTAACATAGACACTTGTATTCCTCGGTACAGTGTTATACACAAAACCTAACGACAAAAATACACGATTAAAGTAATTCATTCATATGCTATCCTCGCACTCTATGACAAAGCACACTGTTTACACAGTGCACAATGCGTCAATATTTATTTAAATTATATACGCTATCATTGTTACCAATTACGCATAAATATATGTTTCATATGATACAGATAAATCGAAAGTCACAAGAGCATCATGATTATTCTAGGTTATTTTGGGCGGAGGAAGGAGGCATTGGTTGCCCACAGTAGCACGAGACCCCGAGCAGCCTTCAGCGGAAGGGAGAAGGCTTGATGGGAGAAATTTGATAGATGATTGGCTGCGAGACAAGAAGAGAAGGAAACTGAGAGCAGATTATGTTTGGAACAAGGAACAGTTTGATGCAATCGACCCAGATAAAGTTGACTACTTGCTGGGTGAGTTTGGAATATTATTAGAATTTTTTTATGATGTATGCCACCGTGTTGTAAATATCTAAAAGGTTCAAATATATAAACAAACATTCTCCACCATAGAAAAGAAGAAGAGTAAAAATATACATTAAAAAAATCAATAATTCATTGAAATAGTTTTTATTTTTTAATTTAGCCATAGTTTGAAAGGCAAAATACCGGCGTACACAGTAATTTAAATGTAATAACTATTGTCGAGCTTCAGCAAATTCAAAGGGTTATGTAGCTCGTCCTTACATCATCCAGCTTATATCACGGAGCTTTCTTGCGAGTTGCTTTTACCTTTTTGCAGAAGGAGATTTCTAGAAATCGAATTATTCAATATCAAATTGAAATACGATTTTTTGGCTAAAGGGGCTCAAATATACAAACATGCATTATGACTTAATCCTTTATCAAGGAAACGCAGATTATAGTTTGTAGAGTACGTTCTGTTAAACCAAATATATAGATGATGATAAGGGTGCATTGATACTATGCTTCTGTGTTAGGATTATTCGAGTACTCTCACATGGGCTTTGCAGCCGATAGAGAGCCTGGACCAGGAGCTGATCCAACCCTCCTGGAAATGATGCTAACTGCAATAAGCATCTTGGAGAAGAATCCCAAAGGCTTTTTCCTCATGGTTGAAGGTAATATCTACACTTATTTTTCACGGAATACCTATTTATTTCAGAGAAAGAAAATACAGAACTTCATTAAAATACTTTTACTTTAAAAAATATATTCAGATAAAAGAAAAAACGTCGAAGTTTTATTATTTATGGATATTCGTAAAATTTTATAAAAAAATATTTGAAAGATGAATTAAAAACTAAACACCTCTGACGTCATTAGACCCCGACCGCAGCGCCATTGCGGACCATTGTGGAGAGATTGTTAACGATTGTGACGTCATTCGGTTTAAAATCACACGGAGCTACACAAAATCGTGTCGGTTTTCACCGGAAACCAAAATCAAACCGTAAAAGCATTCTACTATGAAAACGTTCTGAAAAAAATATTTACAAACTTAGACGGCGAATATCGTTTAAAAGTTTTTTAAGCTGGTGCTCTTCATTTCTAAGCGATGTCCCTTTTTTTAATTCAGGAGGGCGCATAGACCATGCGCACCACTACAACAACCCTTACCGCGCCCTAGATGAGACCCTCCAGCTCGAGGCCGCGGTGAGGGCGGCCGTATCGAGGGCGGACCTTTTGCTGGTCACGGCGGACCATGGTCACGTCATGACTGTGGGAGGGCACTCCGCTCCCAGAGAACATCCTATACTAGGTGACATTTTACTTTCACTGTACTAATACAAGCAACGTTTCCGCTTATAAAAATGGCAGTCGGAGGAATTAAAATATTAGCAGGTTATTTAAAACCTTGAAATGTTATATATTTACTTTGGTATATTTTGATGCTTGTTAATTTTTAATTACAATATATTTTAATTTAAAAAAAAAAATGCTTTTTATGGCTATTATTACGTATTACGGCTATTTTGACTTTTGGAGGCATTTCCAAACTGTCTGACAGAGTTTAAATTGTCCAACACCGTCAACAACAATTTGATAATGCGTTGGAAGACGAAAAAGCTGGTACAAAAATAAAAACCTTTTTTTTGTAGCAACCATTCTGATTGAACATTGACATAACGCAGCGTCCAGAATGTCTGTGTGTATCCCTGCAGGTGTCTACTTCTCGACCTTCCACTTCTCCATCTCCTTCCCCTCCTTACTACCTTTAGCCTCACAACATACTCTAATCGGGGATGCCATAGTCCTACTGGCTCTAGACGGTTGGGAGCAGTTGGAACTCTTGTGCGGCATTCACTATAAAAAAAAGGTACGCGTCTGTTCACACGATTTTTCTGCGTGAAAAACTCACTCAATCAGTGAGCCGGCAAGATATTTGCGATAGGAAATGTTTACCCCGGGAAGGAGTTGAGCCTGATTTTGTTTTATATTGATGAATCTAGACGCAGACGTGAAGTTGTCCGATGTAGACGGACTACCTTACAGCACGTTGCTGTACGGATCGGGGCCGGGGCACGGCATCCGACCCGCGCCTAACGCAGACCCGGGGCCCGCCCCCGCCCACCGGGACGCCGTGCACGCCGCGGCCGCCCCGCGCCAGTGGGCCACGCACGGGGCGGAGGACGTGCCCGTCTACGCCATGGGTGAGTCCCTCGCTGTATCGAACCCTAGAATCTACGCGCGGTTGGAATGTTGGAAATGGACGGGCTTGCTGTACAACCACTGCATCGGGCCGCGCTAGCCTCGTCCAGACAGTGCGAGGGGGGCGTGCGAGGCAGCCTAGCAGCGCACGCCTCCTGCCGTGTGGAGCATATTCGGGTCTTACCGCCTTGCGGAGACACGTTCTCACGTCTACCGCGCAGCGCGTGGACAGATTTATTTAAAATCACTTAAATATGTTTTTTTTAAAGTGTAATAAAAAAGGTTTTCGAGCTTCCACGCTAGCGACTTATTTAAGTAAAACTATTGCGAAATCTGTAAATACTTTCTCTTTTATTAAGCTTCATATTTATGATAAATTTCGGATAATTGGTACAAAATTAGAACACATGTTAAATATAACTCTTCCAGACCTGAATTATGACTGCCCTTGTCTCGAACAAGTAAACCATTTAAAATATTTAGAACTTTCCTTCGACTTAAACCTGAACTAGAAACAAAATATTCAGTTATCTTCATATTTTTTCAAACAAGAACGTAAATTTTTCAGTCTCAAACTCTAGACATAAATTTATTACTCATTGTACCAATCACACATTTAATACGCAATCATAGGATGGGGTAGTGTGTCTACTACTACCCTCGATCAAATCATTAAGTGCAAACATTTGTCATTAAAATAATTCTGAAATTCTCTATTTCCGCCAATGCTGATTCTTATCTTATCTTTCTTACGGATATTAGGCAACTCTATGCAAGAAAAATCGGTTTTAATTTGCATAATCACAATAAATCACTATTCAAATAAATTTAAAATCTAAGTTATGGCAGAGCTAATAATAATCAACTAACAATTTAATTTATTTATAAATATTTTATAAATCATTTACTATAATATACTATCAGCCACGACTAGTCATATGGGAATATTTATTAAATTTAAATATGAAAGGAAAAATTGGATACATTGGTTGTTCCCATGATTGCACACTAGTGTAAAATATATACTGTAGATATTATTGTAAATGCGCCTACTCAAATTTTAATCTATCGTTGTGTTTATGTTTATCCTACCTTATTTTTATCTTTACTCTTACTTTTATTATTAAAACACTTCAAAAAAGATATTTAAACCTACTTTATAATCGGTTGTTCTTTTTTTATTTTGCTAACCTAATAATAAATTATTTATGTAATATTATATGACTATCTTGACACAGACACAGCAAAAATCATTCTAAAATTGTTTTAAAAAAATGAAACAAGAACGTATTTTCCTAATCTGTATTTTTTCAGGTCCCCTTGCCACTGTGCTATTTTCCGGAACCTTCGAACAGAGCTATATCCCCCACGCTATTGCCTACATAGCTTGTTTGGGGGAGCAGTCGTCTCGCTGTGAGGATATCCACAATTTTACCCAGTCACAGGTAAAATCAGCAAATAATCTGGTGCTTTTTTATAATATTACGTACAAACTCTGTTTGGTAAGTGTTGGAACTGATGTTTTCCCGAAGCGCGAATAAATGAAGCACGGAAGCTTCGTTCGTTAGGGAGGTAAAAAACCTTCACGGGTCGCATGTTTTTTTCTAGTCGGCAAGGTACACATTTAATAACCTCAAAATTCTTGTTTTTTGAACTATTGTAATAATTTATTTCCTGTTTGACATAAAAATATCTTTACAGGTGTATAGATTAAATACGTGCAACCTGTGGTTACTGCAATTTTTGTAACAGCGGATTTTCAAAAGAATGATCTTTTAAGACATTTTGAAGTTACAATTCATTTTCCATATTGTTAGCAAGCAAAAGGGTATTTATGAATTATTTTAACGGGCTTGAGGAAATTATAATTTAGGACAAAGGATTTCCAGAAACTCTAGAAAACCCGCTGAATGACGGCACTAGGTACACATTTTGTAACAATAACGATTTCACAATCAACACAAAACAGTCAATAGTAAACATATTGGTAAAATGTTTACCATTTTTATAAAAAACGCATTACAATATGACTGGTAAAAAGTGGCCGAAAATAATTGGACAAGCTCCTTCAATAAAATCATTGTCTGACTGAAAAAAGAGAAACCAGAACTGTTGCTTAACTTTTTCTCAAGCACCAAAATGACGTGAACTAAAAGCTATGGCACTAGGAAATAATATATCACTCTTTACTATTCCTAGTACCGGTCTATCCTAACTCTCAACATAAACGCCTTCAGAGGTTGGGTCATTTCCCCTGCATCTTAATAAAAGACTGAAATCGGAAAAGCACATTATTTAGATTCTGCTGTATATATCCACTGTTATTCAATATGACATCCTCGTACTTGGCTGCCCAACACCCAGGTACTCATATCCGTCACACACCAACAACTGGATAACCTATAGATTTTTTCCAACTTGTATTGATAAAAACAAAATTAAATTTGGCTATTTTCCTCTATTTTTACTGTAACTTATTGCGTCATATATAACGTACAATGTTCGACCACTATACTACGGGTGTGCGCCTAGTTTGGTGAGTCGCATTATGCTTTAAAATTGTCGTACGTCAACAATCTTGTGTTGAACTATAATATGAAACAAATAAAAATAAAAACATGAAAAAAGTATATACAATTGAAAAATGTTTTTCTCCCTAAAAAAACCATTGATTATCATTGATCCTTGTTTATTCAGGTTTATGAATAAATATCCTATATTTCCAATTTTCTTGGGTTGAATTATTTTTCCCATAACTTCGATCCGATAACAGCCATTTCTAAACGTTGATCATTAATCATAATATCATGACGAAACGGATATAATTTTACATATTTAACCACCTAAAATCAATAGTATTATTTTGGGTTGATTTAATTACTCGAATTAAATAGGTTGTGATTTTCTTGAAGCTTAATATTTAGGTCAAAGTTTGAGTTGTCCGTACCAAATTTGGACGTATTGCAAATACAACTCTTTTTGTCTTAACGGGCGACTAACATCGAAATGAAAATACTGTGACATATTGTTACATTGAGACTTGGACGTCTTTTTTCTAAGGCGTTTCTTTTTTAGGTTCCCTGGCAACTGTTATTTTCCTCCGAAAATACACTCCGAACTAAAATCATTAATGATGAATTTTATTCGTATAAGCCTGACGGAATGTTTCATTTGTGCTCACATCTCCGTATTTTTTTGATGATTTACCATGTATCTCTATTGCATACTCGTGTGAAATAAGAACATTATACGGAAACGATTTTATGTCTAGATTTAGGCATCAATTCTGTTGAAAGCCCTTGAAACGAGTTAAAAAGTTTCTTTGTAGTTATGATAAAGGTTTAGAGAACGCAAAATTAAAACTGGTTTGTACGTGTACCTGCTATCATGTTAGTTTATTAATTGAAATTTTATAGTAGGCTCGTAATCATAAGTAATTGTGTACCCCTGGACAACATTATCATTTTGGAATGAAGTCTTATTATTTTTTAATGTGACCCTTGAGGGAGATTTTTAGAAAAGCTGCTCTGTTCTTAATTTTTTTTTTCAAATTAGGTTCCCTCGTGCTTGGAAGTGAAGAGCCCGCCACAGAACTCACCTCCTCTACCTTACCAGCCCCTCCCGCCAGGAAAGGCAGTGTTGGCTTCTAGTGTGGTAGCCGATGATTTTGTTCCAAGCGACAATGCAGCTTTCCAACCCAGAAGGTCAAAATTTCAAACTCTCTTGTGCACGATTATCACTACAGTGGCTTGTTGGACAGTGTTTTAAATCCCTAAAACAATGAAAGTACTATAGTGTCAAAAAAGTGATTTGTAGTTCGATACGTTATTTTATATATAGTCAAACCTGCCGGATGGTGTGTTGATGGACTTTTGGACGGTAGACCGATGGGAGAGTGTATGACTTTTCCTTTGTAAATATCTCGCAAGTGTGTAATTGACTGAGAAATGTAATATTTGGGATTTTTGTTGTACATCCAAGTACATCAAGTGCATTCTTCATTTAGTGTGAGAAATACACATTTTCCGCACATACAACAGAAATGTCACAAATTCTGTAGATACCTCGTCGGTTGTATATTCTTATATTTCGTGAGAACTATATTTTAGATGAGACACTACAAGTATAGTCCATCCTAAGTATATTTCATCACAAAGTTTTGAACTTCCAAATAAATACATCTAATTTGTGAAATGTTTTATGGACCCAGCGAGCAGTGATGAATTTCATTTGTATTTTGTGTGGATTCTTGTGAAAGCAGGGGAGTATTATTAAGGTTTCTTCTCATCTTTGATTTTGCGTGAAAAGTTTAGTGTTTGTAGGATTACGATTAAAGTAATATACAGCATATCTTTTTGGGAAAAAATAAATAAATTTTAACACTTTTGTGGAAAACCACGTGAAATTAAAAAAAATTCTCACCGTACGCCCTGCTTCCAATGACCTACATAAAACCTACAGGTAAGTTACAAACTTAAAAAAACTATGCCCGCTGATATGAATGAACGTTTCAAACGTTTTTAATAAATCGTATTTTTATTTTAAATAAGTTTTAATCGTAAGAAGATATTATCTTAGTTGTATGAACTTTGTGAAAATATAATAAAAATGTACAACGACGTAGGAAGTTGACCAATAAAAAATACACTACTTAAAGGAAAATATTTATTTTTAGAAACCAATTTAATTCTGTACCGATGTATTTTTTTAAATCGATCTTTTTTCAATTAATAAGTAAGGTCCATCAAGCATATCGAAAATGAACCTGACAGGCATGGCCAGAACCATTTATGCGAAAAAAATATTTAGTTATATTTTTGAGTTGCGGGAGAAAACGAATTCTCAACCCCCCGACTTAAGTAAACTTCTTTACTGTCATACACATATGCTCAGAAGCCCACCATATGAAATATAATAATAATTGTAATAATTATAACTCAAGCCAAAAAAAGTTTCGTGGATTTTATAGTAATGTTGTAAAATTGTTGCAAAACGTTTACATATTGCGTCTTATATTAACATTTTGGGATACTATAATTAACAAATAGAAAACATTAAGAAAAATATCCAAGACTCACGAACGAATTATTCGTGACAGACAGATAAAAACAAGTATAATTCAATAATATTTGAATTTGTATTTTTTTCAAATTAACATCGACGCCACAGGCTTCATAATATCATCCGTAATACCTACCAGGAAACGAAATTGACTCGTCAACTTACCATGAGAGAGCCCTTGAAATCTTCACCCACCACTCTACATCATTCACAGTTTAAGCACCACATCTCTGGAACGAGCTGCCCTCTGACGTATGTAGTGCACCCTCAAAACATAAAACATAAAGCGTAAAGTAAAAATATTAGAGCAATAACACCCATTATTTACATATTTGGCATGTAGATAAAGATCGGTTTAAGAGTTGAGAATTTTATTTGGAGTAGAATATTTAACAGAATTACCATTAAAACATTCAGAACGTTGGTACAATTTATCGACCCGGAGTTTATATGCTAATGCAGGGTGGTCAACAATTGTTTTCAAATTTTCATTCAAATTTTTGCCACTATAAATGCAAAACAAGAATATTTAACGTAATTGATTCATCTGAACTTTAGGATAATTTATGCAATGTAGTACTGGACGATTGTCCGCCCCCGACTACCTCAGAAATTATTAGTTGAAGTTATCGATAAATGAACACTGTTCTTTAGTCGTTCGTTGGATGTTGGCTGGTAGATAGAGAAACCTATTTTAAGACACCATTACAGCAATTTGTCCAGAGCGGTCGAATTTGCATATCTTGGCGGCGAGTCGGTGTCACAGTGTCTGGAGATTTATCTGTCTGGACACGTTTCCTTCTCACTTTAACAAAGACTAAGCGTTTTTGAATTATACGGCTCTCCTTAATAAATCTCTCAAGTCAATCATTTCGGCTGTGAAAATTTATATATTCATTTTGAAACTGTTAAAAAAATATTGTTGTTAGTATTAGTTATCTTATTCTTCTTCAGAAGTGCAACTGCACTCGTATCAGTCACATGCATTTTAGAGTCATGAGGTACGGCGTCTTTTTAATACGACTTTCTTCAATCTGCCCCATGTTTATCAGTTAGGTAATCTTATGTATATCACTTCTCATGATGTGATCAAGATATTATTGGAGTTTTGTTATTTTTATACGAAGAAAAATTCTGGCTACTCAGTGGAAAACTTAAAAAAATTACTTTAATCGGTAAAATTTAAGACCTCTTACCAGAATTTAAATAGAAAAAGGTGAAAAAAAAGACCAGACCTTGTTAAGTTATCTTTTGACAAAAATAATTCACACTATTAATATATATATATATATTTAAATTGAGTTTTAGAAAAAAAATTTAAAAAAAAAATAAATTAATAATTACTGCTCAAAAATAAGCATTCAAGATTACACAATCAAAAATAAACTGTAAATCCTAGTAAGCCTAAATAAAAAAAGTTTAATTCCAGTGCAAAACAGAAAGTTTTTACACAAAATAAAAGATCTCCCATTAAAATGATCTAAATCTTGTATTGCTTATCCCTTCCTTGTTCTTCAATAATAAGTTAATCAAAAATTTAAATGTAGAAACAGTCTTGAAGAATTACATCGGATTTTAAAAAAATTGTCAATTTGCGTTTCAACGCCATTCAGCTTAATAGAAAAAGCCTGAGGCTTCTCCGCAGCTGAATTAGTCTTGAATAAGTCGCCTGAAGCCTTATACGGATAATAAAGTGTTTATTTATTCACACACAATTTACTCCGCTTACGGCATGGCAGGAGGGGAGTGGCGCAATATTTTCCCGGGAACATTTTATCTCAATCGGACATCCCGTATCCCGGCTCCCTTGCTTTGCTACGAAGCTCGTAGCTCTAACTCGTAGCCCGTACCCGTAGCTAGTGGCTCGTAGCCTGGTGTCTCGCTGTTTGCTTCAACACCTTTGGAGGAAGGAAAAGGTGTTCGACAAATTTTAAGACAGGGGAGTTATTTGACGTAAAATGTAAATGTATTTCGGCGGCGTAGAATGTTTTAGACGAAGAATATCCTTTACCACGATGATTTTCTAATTGGACCTACATTTTAGTGCATATTTAACATACAGCTACATTCATTAATCCTCGTAAGGTGGCATAAACACGATTACCTGGGTTTTAAAACTGGTAATTAACTTACTTTTATTATTTAATCTGATTTTTTTTACAGATTCTTCATGATTTTCTTTTTTTTATACGAGTATAACTATATTTCCCCCCTTGTATACTTGGTCGATGTAGGGAGTATAAATAAAAGTACTTCTGTGCGAGATCAGAATATTTGTTTTGCTTGCCAGTAAGTAGACATCAAAAAGGCAAATTTAAACAAGTGTTTAAGTTGGGGGAGCGCGATGTTTCATAACCGCAACAAAAATATATTTAAAGTAACACTCAATATTTGTAATTTATGAATTTACATAAAAAGTACGAAAGAACTTAGACAGAAATACTTAAGCTATACCATTTATTCAAGGCTGGGATTGGTGAGATTGCAGATCAGTAAAGATAGGTAAGTTTCCATCAAAGTGGTAAATACTAGTATGGCCCTGGTAAAAACTTCCACTCAAAATCGCCATCTTAAAATGACAATGGTCGTGTTTGGTGACCAGATCTGAATAGCCGAGTACTTTCTAACTTTCCTCTCCTACTTCTTTCAGCCTCACAACATACTGGATATGCCGTAGTCTCAATGGATACGCGCAGTTGGAACTCACATTTAAAAAACCTTTATATATTGTACATTTCCGAATTATGTTTTAGCGTTTATTCGGAGAGTGAATCGTAAAAATAATGCAAAACAAGAGCAGCATTCTCCGAAGAGTATGCCTTGTGCATTTGTGCATTGTGCATTGTGCAGCTATGGAATTTAAAAATATGCTAAACCCGCGAGCATTACGGACTTACGGACGGGACGGAAGAATAGTTTAAGATTTGAATAGACAATCAGCGAAAAATAAAATCACAACCAAAACTTTGAATATTCCTCTAGAACTCTAAGAATACAACACGAGAGGATGCAGCAGTAAGGGGATAAAAAATAAAATTTATGGATAATGTTGTATATGTTAAAAAAAAAGATCCTTATATAATTTTTCAAAATTATCGCTGTACCTCATCAAAAAGGGATTGGCTCTTGTGCTCGGCGAGTCATGTATTATTCCTCTGTGGGTGAGGAACTTACTTTTGCTAGTACAACTGTAATTACTAGTAAAAAAAAAAAACAAAAAAAGTTTTAAAAAATATTATTAGTTTTTCTTTAAAATGGCCTGAAGATATTATGATAGTGATGAAACTAGTGGGCAACAATTTTTATTTATTAATTTTTATGAAATTAAAAAAATATAGTAAAATAAAGTAATTTATTAACCAATCACAACTAAAGTGTGTTATTTGAGAAAAAAAACAACACAAAGCAAAAACAAGTTTATGAAGGAATAAGTCAATTGTATTATTGTGTCTATTGGAAATTTAATTATTTATGTTAGAGGAGAGTAGTAACTTCAGGTTTGGTTTCGATTTTTTGGTGTATTTTTTTTTCAATTTCCATTGTAATGTAATTTCCATTTCTAAGAATATATCGTTGCCGGAAAGCCAAAATGGCTGAAGCGCCATTTGGGGAAGTTTACACCAGAGCACTTTAAAAGTTTTTTTTGTTTTACAATAAAATTCAAGTCTTCAGTACCTGGTTGGACTTTAAACAAAAATGTTAACTCAGTCAACTCAATGTTCTCACTGAGTTATCTAAAGCAACAAAAAGCTAAAAAAAGTCCCAAACTTGTGTCGCTTGAGACAAGACTTCTCTCGAATGGTAAATATATTTTAAATAGTTGAAAGGCTGAACAAAACTGCATATTTAATTCTCTTTTTTTACCAAAGTATCGCTTGAGACCTTTTACCTTTCCAGCGACGATTTCATTATTTTTTATTTGCTAAGTATATTGAATCTTTATAATTAAATTATTTACACTGTAAATTTGTAATACCTATATTCAAATCCAGGTTCATGCTTATATATCTGTTAGTGCAAAAAAAAAAAATGAAATGTTTTCTCGTCCGATAATTTACCTAATTGTTTTATTTTTAATTAATGTAATTATTACAAAAATAATGGGTTATTTACACACCCATTGCCTCTTTAATATCCATTCACATAGGAGAAGATGCAAAACTTTAAGGTTTATTATCCCAGCTTATTTGTTGGTGTGCGACACATCCTCCATAGTTTTATATTGAAAGAATTCCATTCTTCTAGATGTAGAGTCTTCCATACAGACGAAGCGGAATCACATCACAATATAAGACTCTTAAGGGAAACAGTTTGCATTCACAATTATTCAATCCGTCGTTTTCTGCACTTCGTGAGGGAACGCTCTCCTTCGGGCCTCTTCTGAACGCGGTGAATCGTTTATCTTCGACGTGGAGGCTGTAATATACTACGAAGATACTACTATTCTTCATCGTGCACGATGATGAGTACTCTGTACACATTGCTTGTACATTCAAAAGAGAGACAAACTCGCTTTTGGAAATGAGTACTTAAATGTGAGATTCAAATGCTGTCGATTAAAAATCATTAGTAAATTTAAATAATTTCTCATTGACCTAGAAAAAAGCATCTGGATAGACTTTTGTACTGATAATACTGAAACGATAGTTTAAATAAAATTCAGAGTTTTTTCAAATGATAAAATGTACGAATCTGTGCTTTTTAGGTAGTAACATCGCCACTTGAAAAATACGTGAGATTACTGGTGTATTTATTTATATGTATTTCCCGAGCGAACGTATTTTAACGTAGCAACACTGAGTCATTCTATGAACTTTGACATTTATAAACTCTGTAGGGAGGGGAAGGATGTGGTGAAAAAGAAGGTTGGGAAGTTCAACGGACCCTGGCGCAGGTTAAACATTTAGCTCCCCCTGTCAAAACCTATTTTTAAACACAAAAATTTTCAAAAACTTTTTTTTACGGCTGATAAAATAACTTATTGTATAATTATAGTACATATCTTTGGTATTTTACACGCGGACCCATAAGTATTATATACAAAAACATGACTTTTATAGAAATTCCGTCACTCTAATCACTTGTTTTCGACCAATTTCACCTTGAAAAATATCCAAATATAAACAAATCCAGAAAATTATATGTTTAAACAGTATCAGAAATAATAAGATGATTTGAATGTAGCAAATCTTTTTTATTGCATTGTTTCTATATCTTAACTTAACATTTATATCAGCATGCAAACATATTTACACTGCTTTAAATACGTTTCAAATTATTGGAGCGAAGTGTTTCAATTGCGCCTCTGACTAATTAACACGGGTAAAGCCATTAAAAGCAACATTTCGATTTTGAATTGTGATCTTTCATCAGGGTTATTACCCTGAGTATGTAGCACTTGGGAAAAATACATAGAACAAGTGAAAACTGTATCCAAATGCTAGGATTGAAATTTATGAATGAGGAAGATCTATTTTCACTCGCCCCAGTCACAGAATTTCGACATTTTCGCAAATCAGAATGGCTACCGCAGCGGCTTCATTCAGAGAGTTGAAATATAATAATAATATGATGCTGGAAAAACACGTGAGTTTGCTCGCATTATTACATTACTTCAGCTTTTATGGTAATTAAGGTACGTAAGATAACATACGAAGTCGGATGTTTTAAGCGAGGCAAATGTGTTCATTATTAAAACAGGTGAGTTTAATTGCTTATTTTAGGCTAATGGTAACATTCATAATATCGTCTTCCTTCCTGCAATACGTACCTAGGAAGATTACTTTACAAAGTATATGGTCATTCACAGGCTGCACGCTAGTTTTCTAAAAAGGTCAGTCTGAGTTTGTATCAATGACCCGCTAGTGGTGGAACCAAAATCGTAGGCAAAGAAACACAACTGATACTATCGTTGTAACCTCGACCCTTTTCTCTTAAGTGACTGTATTTCATTTTTCAGCTTGTTACAGAAACAAAAGGCAATAGCGGTGCTTTTATTGGCATAATTACAGCGTTTGGTTTCGTGCATTCTTTGGCACGCGATGAAAACTTCTAGTGCATTCATTAAAAGTTTCGTCCTGTCATTTCAGACTTCTGTCTAATTCCTAACGTGTTTCTATATTATAATTATCACACATAACGCTGATGAATCTGTTCTAAGGCTTGGAATACACTGATACATTGCTGTCGATAAGCACGAACAGTTCGAGCCGTGTATCGTTGTGGACAGCTTTAAGAAGTATTGTTTTTTCTTCTTATGTTGCGTAGAAGACGTACACAATTTCTTAGGATTTTAATTCACCCACTTTTAGAAATAAAACATAAACATTGTAGGTGGTATCAACATGAAATAAGTTATTTGTGAAATTCTGAAAAGATGACGAAGCGTTTATTTAACCAATAGTTGTTACCCGTGAAAAATCACACGTAATCTGAAACAAAAAAACTATTACAGTTAAATGTCACTCAATTGTTTTGCAAAATGTACTCAGTAGTTACTTACTTAATCGCTTGTCTGGATTTAAAAAGATTCTTTTTTAATTTCATAATTTTCATCTACAGTTCCAATTTTGAAAAGTTCACACTCGTACGTACGAGTACGTACGCACTCAGAAAGGAAATTATTTTGTTTAATTTTAGAATGTCGATGTCATCGTTCGACGAATTAGTAAATATGTTAAATATCAAAGTTCCACACAGTCGTTCTGGTACTGATGATAGCCAACTAAGAGAGAGCATCAGAAGAAGAAGAAGTCAAAATATATAATACAATTGAATGACTATACAGTAAACGCAACAAAACGAACAGTTACAACGGAACTCTCAGCGGCAGAACCAAATAATTATCATTGATATATGCGTGAACTTGTACAGAATTTTCATGAAGCTGTAACTGTGACAACCGACAACACCGCGGCGTGTTCAGTTATTCACCCGCCTATTGTTCAGCGTGAAAAGAATTATTATATTTACTCCCTGCTGCCTCTGCGCTCCGGGAAAATAAAGGGATGTGGGAATTTATTACGCGTAAATATACCCCTATTTTAAGGCTCTCACGCTACCCTTACCAATCTATATCTGTAGGGCCACGAGCCTACCACCAACACACCGGGAAGTCCAAGTGAATTATTATTATGCTGTCTTTTTCAATAAACGGGGAACATTTAGCGTTCTCGCTAGCAAAATATTAGCGTTTGTTCGTGATTGTGGAAATTAAAAGATGTTTCTTTTAGTAACGTAGTAACTATTAGATAAAACACATTATGTAAGATTTTTATGTAAAGCTAAGTGAAATAACATTTCAACTCTCGAAAAATAAGAAAAGATAAGATCATGTAATTTTATTCGTTAATTTAACAAATATTACTATAAGATAATTAACGCCTTTTGTCCCGATACAACCCTAAAGAACTTCCTTAGTTTAGTTTTAGTTTTATTTTATTTTAGTTACTTGTACATCGAAGTATACAAAGTATTTAATTATATTATTTTTGTCTTTTTTAGTAGTCTGATTTCTTTGCATGTTCTTGTTTATGTCTGTGAATATCCACGTTGTAAATAATTTTAGCATGCATTAATTACATATTTTCTTAACTTAAGCTCTAAGCTTAAGCTGTTGTCTGTTAATTTCGTTTAATCTGGTAATTCGCGTAAATAATAATATTTTAAGTAAGCTTCTTTAAATAATGTTTTCATTTGTTAAAATTGATAAATAATTAATCGACAGTGTTTGAATCTCACATTTAAGCACATAAATTCAGTTAAGTTCATAAAATTCCCTTGAAAGTGCAAAATATTAAAATCTTAACAAATATTTTTAGTTCCATTTTCTAATATGCATTATGTCGATGATGGACTGACTTTTTTCTTTTTTTTTTCTTTCAAATAACCGTTTTTTATGGTTTCGATTCTGTAACGTGACTAATTTCAAGTTACTGACTGGAATACAGTACTTACATACTCGTAAATAAATTGCTTGCATAAAACATGTTCCAAACATATATAAGTTTCGAATAATCGACTTCAGAAAATAAAATTTTAGTGAAAATTAAAAAAAAAAACAAACAAACCAAAACTTTCCCAATAACCGTTAAAACTTTTCAAATATTCAAATTCAACCAAAGTGTACACTTATTGTCCCTTTTTGCTAATAAAAAAAGTGGGCGTAAGCAAGACAAAAATATATTTCTCAGTGGCGTTTGGCAAGGACATCACTGTATATATATGCATCAATACACACAATAATAAATTGGTGTTGTTTGGGTCAGTTATACTTGCGACCTAAAGGAACAACAGTATAATGAATTTCAAAAATTCTTACAAACATCATTATTAGATTTTATTTGCCAAAGGATATTTAAAAAAAACTACGCAGTATTCCTCTTCAAAGGGAAATGAGATAATTAATATGCTTTGCTTGAACTGCAATCAAAATAACACGGAATCTGCAGTGAAGCGGAATTGCAATGAGTTTTCAAGAGCTCCTCTGTTGATGTTTTACAGACCGGGTCGTGATTTACGGAGATAGAACAAAGAGGCATAAAATTCCGTAAGATGGAGAAAATCGCGAACGCCTTTTGTCTTATATTCATCAAGGAGTGTTTGCGAAGAAGGAATAGCTTTGAGTGTTTTAACGTTGTTTAGAACTAATGCACATTTCACTTCTTTATGCCTGGTAGCAGGCCCGGCCTCGAGCCGACGGCGCCTGGCGCAAGTAAAATGTTTGCGCCCCTTGTCAAAACCTAAATACTCGTATAACACTAACATTTTGGAAAAAAAAAATTACGTCTAATAAAATAACTTATTGTGTAATTGTAGTACTATCTTCTTTATTTTCCACGTGGAGTCGTTAGTGTTATACACAAAAAGGAACACTTTATAGAAATGTCGTCACTGTTAACCACTTGTTTTTGGCAGGTTTCCCCTCGGAAAATATCTAAAATAAAAAATTAACGGATCGATTTTTTTCAGTTAAAAACATAAATGTATTGCTAAGTAAAATTATTGTTAAAAACAACAACAAAACACAATAAAAACGACAGTGTGCGTCACAAATTTCAAAATGATTTGTAAGAAGCTAGATATTTCTATTGCAGTATTTTTTTTTATTTCCTAACTTAACGTTTATATCAGTAAACAAAAACGATGTTAACGTTGCTTACATTGTGAAAAAAAGTCGCTACTCAAGTAAAAATAAAGAAATTGCTGAAAGATGCGACAGCACTATTAATTTATATGTCGCTCATTGTTGGGTCCTATTTTCGTTGTTTCGCTCCCTTTCAAGGAAGAGTCATTTGGTCCTAATCGAGCCCGATTATTGGATTATTATCGTATTTTCGTACTATCGGATGATTATTATCGTACTATCGGATGATTATTATCATACTATCGGATGATTATTATCGTATCATCGTTTATTGTTTTATCTACTTGGTGAATCGATTTGATTATCTGTTTTCCTAACCTATTTTCCATCGATTCCATTTTGAACCTACAAAGTGTTGATTATTATTCCGTGAATTAGTTTTTATTGTCACATAAAAACGGGATCCACACACGCTCGATTTTCGTATGTTGAATTCCAAGAGTCGTATTGTTGTTGCTAATAATTGTTGATTATTACTCCGTGAATTAGTTTTTATTGTCACGTAAAAACGTAAGCCACGCGCTCGATTGTCGTATTTGAATACCAAGATTCGTTGGTTGTTGCTAAATAATTGTTAATTATTATTCCGTGAATTGGTTTTTTATTGTCACGTAAAAACGAAATTTACAATGGCGGCGATCGCAGCATTAAGAAATCGGCAGGCTAATACAGCCTTGACTGAAATTTATAATTGTTCATTAAAGGCATTAAATTCGGCTGATATTATAGATAAGAATTATCTACAGGTTAAGTTCAGGTACATCGAGTATGTTAAGCACGATTTCTTTGAATCGTACGTGATCCTCGAAACGGCTCAGAATAAAGATTGTGGCATGGAGGAATTACAGAATCGTCATACATGTTTTATGAAAATGTACTATGATATCCAAGTTAATTATAATTCGGTGTTCGGTAATCGGATAAGTTCAGACGACAATAATTTCGACCTACCGACTGTTGAGAGGTATATGTCGCCGCCTCAGGTTATTAACACAATTCTATCAACTAGTATCACGCCGCATGTGGAACTAATTAAAAACACCGAGGTGTTAACTAGCTCGAGTAATTCGTCCGTTTTATTATCTACGGCCGTCGTACAGGCAAAAGATAAAGATGGACGTTATCAAAATGTCCGCGTCTTATTGAATTCTTCAAGTCAAGCTAACTTCATAACTCATGACTGCTCAATTCGTTTGGGCCTCGACTGTTCTAATCGAAATATTCCTATTCGAGGAATTAGACAGTGGTCGGCCACCACAGAGAAAGAACGCGTCAATGTTCGGATCCGTTCCCTCTGCTCCAATGAGTATGTTAATGGGGAATTCGTTTTGTTGTCAAGTATTTGTGCAGATGTCCCTAGTTCTCCCATTCGTCGGGGAGACTGGAAACATATCAAAAACTTGAATTTAGCTGACCCAAATTTTGAAACTCCATCTGCAATTGATATGTTCATGGGCGCAGAGTTGTTTGCATTCATTCTTCGTTCGGGACGAATGGAAGGTGACCCTACTCAGCCCATTGCTCTGAATACAGTTTTTGGTTGGATTTTAATGGGATATGTTGATAATTGCGTGTCTCATCCTATTAATTCATTTTTGGCTAATTCAGAATCATTTATTGATACTCGTTTAAAAGCGTGTTGGGAAAACAAAGACCTTTCAATTCATCGTTCGTCGTCATCTCGAGAAGAGTCAGTCTGTGAAAAGGCATTTTCAACTCAGGATTATAGAAATATTTCGGGACGGCACGTTGTTTCGCTCCCTTTCAAGGAAGAGTCATCGGAAATTGAGGACTCATATCATTCGGCAGTATCTCGACTGCATCACCTTGAACGTCGATGTTCGAGGAATCCACATTTTAAATCGGCATATATTAAATTCATGACAGAATATGAATTTTTAGGTCACACGATATATGTGACAAGCTCGTTAACTTCGTTTGGAAGATATTTTATTCATCATTGTGTGATTAAAGACACTGGTTCTACTAAGAACCTTCGAGTAGTTTTCGACGCAAGTTCGAAAACTACATCTGACCAGTCATTGAATGACATACTTTTGACAGGACCTAAACTTCAACAAGATATTGTGAAGTTAATTTCGAGGTTCAGATCGCATAAAATAGTTTTTACAGCAGATATCTGCAAAATGTATAGACAAATCTTAGTTCGTCCGGAGGATAGACCGTATCAACACATTTTGTGGCGTGAATCATCTGATCACGAGATCAAAGAATTTGAATTACAAACTGTAACTTACGAAACTGCTTCTGCACCTTTTTCTCGCTATAAGTACGTTACATATTTTAACTGGAGCTTCTACGCTCGAAGCGGCGCGTAAATTACAACAAGATTTGGTGGAGTTGCTTCATCTTGACGTTTTTGAATTGAGTAAATGGTCTAGTAACTGTTCAGAATTACTGTCTGATATTCCAGCCTCACATCGCGAAGTACCTATAGATTTCGATTTGAATCATGATAGCATTAAGATTTTAGGTATTGTTTGGGAGCCCAAAACTGACTCGTTCTCGTACCGGGTGAAGACTTCCCAAATAACTTATTCGGAAAAGTTAATATTATCAATATTTGTTACGATTTTCGATTCGCTTGAATGGATTTCTCCCGTTACGTTTTCGGCAAAGTGTTTATTACAATGGTTGTGGAAGCCTAGATTGAACTGGGACATTCCAATCCGTGCCGTAACATTGGCTAGCATCGACATTCCGCGCCACATCGTAGCGAGTTTTGATAACAATTACCATTTAGTAGGTTTTGCCGATGCGTTTGAAAAGGGCAATGTCTATGCTGTGTTGTACATTCGGTCCAAGCACTCGGAGCATAAAGTTAATATTCGCCTTTTGATTGCCAAGCTAAAGGCGGGTCGCGTAAAAACCCTTTCTATTCCGCGGTTAGAATTATGCGGCGTTTTATTGCTCGCTCGACTTTTAGATTACGCTTTGAAATCTGTTAATGACATTGTAAATATTGATAAAGTGTTCGCTTTACGGATTCTACCATCGTTTTGTCATGGATTCATACGCCAACCATGACGTCATGGGATGAAGCCGTCTTAAAATAGATTTTCGTCATTAACAAAAATACAACAAGTTACAACTTGGATTGTGAGATTTATTGTTAACATTCAACATAAAGGTAGAAGATCGCAATTTCGGAGTTGTTATTGTCGAAGAATTATATTCATCGCTAAATATATGGATAGATAAAGTGCAACAAGTGCATTTTCATAATAATTTAAACTAAATTCATCATAATTCTTTTCACGAAGTTCATCATAATGCTTATCACGTTCGCAAATTAATACTTTCTTTGTAGATTCGGTTGATTTACTTAAAGTTGGTGGGAGATTGCATCATGTCCCTATCACTTCTAATAGTCAACATTCCATATTTCTATGTGATAAAAGTAATTCGACTAATTTAATTATTGATTCGTATCGTTCGGTTTATTTGCACGCGGGACCTGGGACGTTATTATTAAGTTTACATGTAACAATTTGGATTGTTCCCGCTCGCAACGTCATTTGTTTACGCCTTAGCAAATGCATAATTTGGTTTAAGGCTCGTCCTTTTAATTTACAACTTGTCATAGGCGATTCGTCACAATCTCAATTTCGTGAAGATTGTCCCTGTTTTCAATATTGATGTTAATTTAGGTGTCCCCTTTCTGCAATAAAAGAAAGAAAGCGTAGAGGAACAAAAGTGTTAACCACTTATTTGTGTTTATTTATTTGTTTAAGTACCAAAGCAGTACATTTAGAAATAGTATTTGACTTAACGTCCGCAGCATGTTAAGCGTGTTAGATCGCGTTCCTAGCTGAACGGGGATTATGTTCTAGTCTCACTAGTGACAATGGCACAAATTTCGTCGATGCTAACAAACATCGAATGGCTCACGAATATCTATCATCTGCCGTTATTATTACGCGTCAAATCAATTGGTGTTCTCACCTCCCTTCCGTATCTCATTTTGGAGGCATATAGCTAGGGCGTATCGAGGAATGTCATTTTGATCGTGATCAAGTCGTGCATGTAGTGATAGTTAAAAATGCACACGGAACATTTCGTCGACCAGTTGTCAAAGTTTATCCGTTACCGGTCTAAGTGTTCATCGACCATGACGAGGATATATGTGGCCTGTTTTCGTCCCATGAATCCGTGATTGTCAATAGTTTATCTACTTTATTTTATTTCTCTTTTGAATAATGTTATAGTAAATAGATAAAGTAATTAGTTTAATAGTTTTACGTAGTAGTAAAACCAATTTTCATTAATAATCGGAGGTGGCGACGCACATTTTCAAAATAGGTGATCGAACTTATTAGATAGAGTTGTGCTAATAATCTATTATCTATATTATTATCTTAGTATGACTTCTGTTGAGTCTTCGATGCGTACATGTTGCAAATAGCATACGAATAAAAATAAATGTTTTCAAACGCAACGACTCTATGAAATCCCGCTTAACATACTCGACAGGACAGCGATGTGTGTTTTCCGTTTCTAATGCATAACGATGATGTTTTTTCACTAGTTTGACAATAACCGAAGGGAAGACTCTATTGTAGTTTATTCGAGTTTCAAAGTGAGTTTCCATAGACGTTAAATATCGGTTGTTTACACAAATAATTAATAATTTTGAGATTAGCATTTTCGGTTGTTATGATTTAATTTGTTTATTGACAATAATCGAGAATGTGTGAATCATCGACGTTTGGTAGATAAGAGATTTTCATCTCTTCTCGGGGGGGGGAATGTTGGGTCCTAGAATTGACATTTTGTGAGTTCCAATGTGATGTTCAATTTTACCCCGTCTTTACCTATCTCCTATACGTCACCTTGCGACCCTGTCCTGCCATGTTGGCATGGCTATGTAAAATATGCGTTAATCAGCCTGTTACTTGACCCCCACTCTCGGATCGTATCATTCGAACGGTCGAGACCGGTCCCCATCACTTCACATTTAGCGCCCGGAGAAGGAGGTACCTCCTTCAAAACCATCGCCCGGCCCTGGAAGTCATTTCACAACTATCACCGGAACAGAGGGATTGGCCGTCATTAGCAGATACACAAATCAAGGTGAGCAAGATGACGTAATTCCTTACTATTGTTTTCCCCAGATAAATCAAGTCATTTACCAAGTACTACCTCGCCTTTACAGTCCACTAAACTCATTCCAATTCCTTCCAGAATCGATTCGCGGTTCCTGGATCGAACACTCATTATTTCATTAAACTAAATTCAAGCCAATTTCTTTCTCATTTGCACTGCTTGTTTTGCATAATTTTGTCTTTTTTTAACACACAGTATCAAATATAAGACGAGATGCGTTAGTTTTTATTCCGCGCCGTTAGATTACCGTTTATAAGTAGTATTTTTTTTTAAATATTCATTTATAGTTTTTGTGATAATAATATATAGGCGCTGGTTATGTATTTCTGATATTTTAAAATTACTTCAATCGTATATTTGACTCAAACACATTTTTTTTTATTTGGTCATCATGAATTGTTTTATTGTTGTAAATAAATCTTACGGGTAGCTGCAGCACGTCTTCAAATTTATTATGTTTGCTGATAGCAATTTTTTTGAAGATTTATTTATTATTTTACTTACATTACCTTACATAACAATAAATTTTTTGTTGTTGGTTGGTATAATTGGCTTCCCACTAGGCATAAGCCTATGTTGGGATGGCAATTTGCAATAGTGGTTTTTTAGCTACATAGTAACATGTTAATATCAAAAATATAGTACATACATAATAAAAATAATATAAATAAATGACAAATTTGAAGATATAGAATCTACATAATAATAACTAAATTAAACTTGGTTTTTAAGGTGAGTAATGATATTGCTTTTAAAGGAGCTTTTGGTTTGTATGTTTCTGATGGTGCTGGGCAAAGAATTGAATTGCTTAATGGCGTTGTACTTAAAACTTTTTTGTCCGTAGGCGGTTTTATAGGCTGGGATATTAAAGAGTTTTACGTGTGACTGCCTTAAGGTTCTAGAAATTTTCCTTTCTTCAAACATATGGACATTATTAAATTGGTGCAATAGGATATTTTTAGAGTATAGCTGTTTCAAGTTTAGGACGTCTATCTCCTTAAAAACAAATTCAGTGATCGTCCTTAAAGGAATTTTAAGGATAACTTTCAGAAATAATTTTTGGATGTTTATTACAGGCTCCAGGCGGTATTAATTTAAGATATTCACATGATTTTTACTGTTTGATGGTGTCCATTCGTAGTAAATGTTGAAATCAACATTATAAAGTTTTTTTTCTGTGTATTCAGACAAAGTTATGAATGAACACCTCCGGAAACACGGTGTATCTAAGATTATTAAATTGTTTTAAAAGCTCTTTAGTCTTTCTGAACTCCTCTGAACATTTTAATTTGCCATAAAAAAATGCCATCCTTACCAAATTCCTGTATTACAGTCACATTTCAAACTTAAAAAAAATATATTTCGTTATTCTGTTTTCGAAACGCGAGCCTTGGGTTCGGAAATGAAATGCCGTTTTCTCAGACTCCAATAGAACCAAATGAATTTAAACTTTTGATTTGTGTTAAGAATGATGAACCGTAGAAGATTCCATGAAAAAATCCACCATAAGTAAAATTTGTGAAAACATCATATTTTTTATAGGCAAAATGCGACCCTTGGGGTCGGAAATCAGATGTCGTTTTCTCAGGTTCTATGGGACCGAGTTAATTGAAATTTCGTAATTCTGTTTCAAATCATGAACTTAAGACGATCAAATAAAAACATCTAAAAAAGTAACATTTATTAAAAAAAATATCACTTAGCGAGTAAAATACGAGCCTATGGGTCGGAAATTAGATGCCGTTTTCTCAGGCTCTATGAGACCGAATGAACTGAATTTTTAAAATTCTGTTCATTAATGATGAACCCAAGACAAATACAAAAAAAAACATGACAAAAATACCACTTTGCGGGCAAAATGCGAGTCTTTGGGTTGAAAATCAGTTGGCGTTTTCTCGGGCTCACGCTAACGCCGTCTAAAGTAAAAAACGATTGGCGTTTTCCGAATAAAAGTGCACGTGTTTTTTTTTAATTTTAACTTTTATATTATAATAATTGCATTTTAAACATGAAATAAATTTATAAAAATACTCGTATATTATTGTTGAAACAAAAAAGGATAACAAAACAAAACCAAAATGTGCTTCACAGATTCGGAAATGATTTGAAAGTTGTTGGATTTTTCTATTGCATTGTTTCTATATTCTAACTTAACAATTCTATCGGTATATAAAAATGATATTTACGCTGGTTTAAATACGTTTCAAATTCGTGTGCATTCACATTGTGAAAAAAAATCTTCGATACTGCTGACATTGCTGAAAGAATTAGACAACACTTTAAATTTGTATGGAGCTGTCTCATTTTTTAAATTTAACTAAATTTCCGCCAATTTCTCTATCATTTGCACAGCTTGTTTCTGAATAATTTGTATCTTTTGATCATCCAGGGTTGTTCGAACAAAAGCTAGGTACTAACATGTGTAAAGTATTAAACGAGAGGCGCGGATCGAGAATCCGCACCATCGGGCTGGGAAATTTCGGATTCAATTGCCGTCCGTAAACCGATACGGCTTTTTAATTTTATATAATATAAAACGCCGGGCGTGTAAAAAAGCCCAGTAATTACGTTCTCTCGGCGCCTTGGCAATTCGCCGCCTGGAGCGAACTGCTCCAATTGCGCCTGCACAGGACCTGCCCTACCTGGTAGTGTAGTGATCGTTCACAGGTTATTTTTTTAATTTTCTTTTCCAAAATTCACCCATTGTTAATTGATAGTCTACCTACTACATAAGCACGAGTATAAAATCATTTAAAAAAAAAAAATTTAGTTTTTTTGCATGCATCGATTGTATGAAACGGGACACCATTTCATACAATTGATCGTAAGAACAGGTGTACCTTCACAGAATTAAGCTGATATTATACTCAGCTTGATTTTGTATAGGTACTCCAAACAATGAAAAAAAAGTATGCTCTTGAACCGTCCCATCGTCCCACTTCGGGATTTGGCCTTTTGCACGAATATTTTCGTATTCTTTCTAAGTTAGAACATTGGTAAAGCGTGTAACCTATGAATACAATAACATAATACATCTGGTGCGTCCATGCGCGTGAGGGAATTTCAACACCACGTTCGAGCGGGCACGTGGGCGGTGCGCCACGCCGCCCGCCGCGTTGCCACGCTGTCACGCTGCCACGCTGCCACGCTACCACGCTGCCAGTGCTAGAAGAACCAAACTTACACAACCCAACACAAAGCCCCACTCACCGTGATAATACCTATTCTCTCGGCGAGACCGTCCCGACTACAGACAAACGTTCTGGAGCGTGTGCCAGAATTTTGATATTCCATGGGTACTTGGTGCCAAAAGTTTTGATATTATTATAGAATTTTCATAAAGATTGAATATTGCGATATGTATTTTTCTCCTTTCGTCTCATTTAGTCAGAAGTTGTTAACGTTTCTTATTGTAGGAAAAAAACGATTAGGAGAAATAATACGATGGCGATTATGCTAATAAATCATAAGCTCAAACCAAAATATGGCTTAATTTAAATATTGTCTAAAGACATAAAGCGATTGCTTTAAATTCATCGAACCTTTTCAAGAATCGATTTTTTTCCTGAACAGAAAATCTATTTCATTGCTTTGTAAGGGTCTAGCAGTTAAAAGGTCTTAAAATTACAAACATTTTTTTTAAAATTCTGTACAAATCACACTTTTGTTCACTGATACCTTTTTATACCCAGTAAGAATCATAAAACTACTTTTATATATAAAGCAGGTAAAGATTCATTCGTAGTAGTTTATTAATGAGTCTGATTTTTTACGTCAGGTCATTAAAAATTAAACGGTAAAATTAATAAGTTTGAGAAGAAGAGATGATGTATTAAAATTATAGTACATTACATAATTCACCTTACATTTTATTACTAACAAGTTTGTCTTTCCACAGTGTTCACATGTAATATCTTACATTTTTTCATCATGGTATTGTTTATCATATATATTTATGTATATTTTCTTATTTTAATATTATTTTTATTGATGTTATATTCTATCATTATAATTATCCATCTCTACATCTAAGTAATATTTTTCTTTTCCCTCTAATTTTATGATTTAGCATTTATATACATGATACAAACATGTATTGATAATTAACGACCATTAACATAAGAATATCCTTGATATTTAGCATAGCAGGTAAAAATACAACAACAAATGTTAACCTAAATAATCATTAATTTAATTAAAAAGTGAGTTTGGAAATTAAACCAGCAACGTATCAATTTTTTATAAATAAGTTCCCAAAAGTACCATTCAAACTGGACATTTTTCTCTTCCCTTTTATGGCATTCATTTCCGATGAGCCCTCATCAATGTAATTTAATGACGCTCCCAGACAGAGAGGAAACTTGCGACCGCCCTGACGTGGTCTGCAGTGCGCGAATGCATATTACAAGCAAACGCTTTGATGTCGTGGCAGGTATGCCGATGGCATAATTTGACATTAAAGGGCAATCCGTTGAACTAATTTGATAGAGAGATTACAGTATCTTCATGAATGGATTGTAGTCGACTGTAATTAAGTAGAAATGATGAGTTTGTTCAACAGGAATTTTATTGAAGAAAAATACCGGTTAGTAGCTGAGTGGACAAATGTGTTGGATTCACACCCGGGGATCGTGGGTTCAAATTCTCTACTAGCTAAGTCCTCCATCATTACACAAGTTACATTTTCCGCTTATTATGAGGGTAGTAGGAGTTTTAAATTCGTAACCCGGGAGTGTCTGTCTTTCTTCAATAAATAAATAATAATAACTAGCTGATTAATTCGGCACCGGTGCCCACTTGGGAGACGTGATGAGCGCATGCACAGCATTTGTACACAGTCATTGTTTCACGACCACTTCTTGTTGTCAATTACGCCAACAGACTTTCATTTCTAGCCTTCATAATGGTGAATATAATATGAAACAAATGACAACACTCCAAAATATAGGAATGAAACTTTATTGCATAAAAATAAAAATACCAAAGTTGATAAATGTTAAAAGAACTAGCTGATTAATTCGGCACCGGTGCCCACTTGGGAGACGTGATGAGCGCATGCACAGCATTTGTACACAGTCATTGTTTCACGACCACTTCTTGTTGTCAATTACGCCAACAGACTTTCATTTCTAGCCTTCATAATGGTGAATATAATATGAAACAAATGACAACACTCCAAAATATAGGAATGAAACTTTATTGCATAAAAATAAAAATACCAAAGTTGATAAATGTTAAAAAGAACTAGCTGATTAATTCGGCACCGGTGCCCACTTGGGAGACGTGATGAGCGCATGCACAGCATTTGTACACAGTCATTGTTTCACGACCACTTCTTGTTGTCAATTACGCCAACAGACTTTCATTTCTAGCCTTCATAATGGTGAATATAATATGAAACAAATGACAACACTCCAAAATATAGGAATGAAACTTTATTGCATAAAAATAAAAATACCAAAGTTGATAAATGTTAAAAAGGAACAGATAATTTATTTCACAACGTCATTAATGTTCAAAACAATCAATGGCCACATAACTCCAGATTTTTTTCAAATTTGAAAAGTTACGACACAAATACAAGCTTGGTACAAGGAATATATATTAAATGAGACTAACGTTCAGAAAAAAAGAAGATGTTTGGAGAATTATAAGACGACATTAAATTAAATTTATGTTAAGAAAACATGTAATTGTATTATGCTTTGGAATATTTATGGGCTGTATTTGGACATGTTTATATAAACATTTTATGTATATTAATAATCGTAGTAATTTTGAACAAAAAATAGCTGAAAAAGTAAAGTCGTATTTATTTGTCGTTATTCTGACATCCTTGTTGGTACTAATAAAATACTATTGACATTGTGATTTAACAGATTTGTCTACAGTTACATAAAACAAACTACAGTTTGACAAAAAAATGTTATTCCTGGCTTTAACTGCGGACAAACGGAGAAAGGTCAAGGTCCCAGTATGTCGACCAGATACGAAGGCTCCGAGAATAGGAATTCTCAAGAACGTCGGAGTATTCTCGAGTATTCCTGAGAGATTTCAATTATTCAGAACACAAACCCCCTTCATATTTTCCCATGAACGTACTTTCATAGAAATTACATAAATTCCTTGCCCCGTACCCCATGCCATCTGCGTCGTTAAATTCAACACGAATTCGCATTCAAGCATATTCCGTACTAAATTGATTTTTGACAAATAAAATCGATATAACAAAAATACTAGGTACCCTTGACCAGCCTCCGCGGCGAGTGGTAAGACGCTCAACTACGAGTCCAGAGATCGCGGGTTCAAACCCAGCGTACGCAAATAATGTTTATTGAATTAACATGTGTCATAACACATTTAATTCATAAAAAAACTAATATATGACATATTTGCGGCACGTTAGATACTCTAAGTATCGACCTGGTGAAAGACCGCCGTTCAGAATGGAAAGTTGCTTGAAATGGCTTTAGGCGTGTTTGGTGACCAGATATGAATAGCTAGGTACATCCCAACCTTCTTCTTCCCCATCTCCTTCCCTCTCCACTACTTTCAGCCTCACAACTTATCCCAATCGGAGATGCCATAGCCTCACTGGCTCCAGACGGATGGGAGCTGTTGGGACTCTTGTGCGGTATTCGCTATAAAAAAAGAAAAGCCTTTTACCTTTCCCGTCCCTCAGTTTTAGTCAAACAAACTTCCTTACATAAGGATAGTTCCACTGATTTTGCTAGTTGGTGCTTACGGGCCATATTATATTATCTTTAAGGGTCAGCACCCAAAAATAAACACTTTTTGGCTTTCTAATACTAGCAATACTACAAATAATTTAACTGTTAATGAAATACGGATAGTTAGATAAATATCTAAGGTTGCCAGTGAATGCAATTTTTAAACAGTAATCTTTTAAATTCTATTTGAAATGTATACTAGAATTTTAGGTAAAACGTTAAAAAATGCCTTCCCTGGTCAAACTGCACATTTTACTGATATTTTGGTATGTTTTTCATAGAATTAAAAATATTTCAGTTGAAAATTTTCATTCACTGGAAACCTAAGATATTTTCCTAACTATTCGTGTAGAATTTACAAATGAATCATTTGTAGTATTGCTTGTATTAGAAAGCTACAAAGTGACGTTTAGGGCCAATTTTGAGTGCTGAGGCTTAAGGTGCCAATATAAAGTACGTAATTTATACTATCAATAAATAAAAATCAAACATTATTGTAAATTAATCAATTTCCGATCATATTATTAAGTTACAGAAGCACGATCAATATCAAATATCAATAGCCTGAGAGGCGATGAAAGTGAATATCTGAGTTAAACACTATAGACGTTTAGAGTGTCGCCTGATTGAAAATAAATTCGAGTAAATACATTACGATAACAGTAAATATCTCAAAGTTCTAAAATTAGGGGGCTTAAGTGAAATAATGAAACAGTTTAAGTATCAATTAATGACATTAATGTAATATAAGGACGTCATGATTGCGGGGGGCCGGCATTACGGGTGGTTTTATTACCCCGGTCCAATAAAGCCGGCAAGATGGCTGGGGCAGGACTGGCCGAATGCTGGCCACCCTAACGGACCCCTAACTGGCCACTCTTGCTGGCTGGCCCACTTGCCACCCACATCTGCCACCCTATGCCTCAACTCAACCCGAGATCATAGAAAAGGGAGGTTGATATGCTGGTTGGGACACTTGCAATCTCAGAGCAATAATATACCAGGAGGAATAGCTTTGCGAAACAGTGTAGTCAGGATTGTTGATTTTTTACTGACTTGAGCTCGGCTAGGGTTTTCATAGACACACTTTGTACATCCATTCATAGAGCATGTCGACATTACGTTTTATTTATTTGTAAAAACCTTTTTTCACTGTATTGTTATCAACAAAAATATAGAATATAACCTCGAAAACCGTTGATCTATGTCGCATAACAAAATGTAGGGGGCGGAGTCACCGGAGACGCGGGGGACAGAACACATGCTTACAACCTAAAAGTGGTGCGATACTATGTGACAACTTGTCCTGTATCTTTCTCTCTCACGGTTTACGACGTAAAAACCCAGAGAAAGTGATTTATCATAAATTTGTATAGGTTGGGTAAAAATATTTAGCTCTCTCTGCATATTCCAAAGGTCGCGGGTTCAAACCTGGCGTGCGCCAATAAATTTTATTTAATTAATATGTGTCATTTAATTCATATAAAAATTATAAAAAGTATATTTGCGGCACGTTCCAGAGTGGTAGATACTCTAAGTATCGCCCTGGTAAAAGACCACCATTCAGAATCGAAACGATGCTTGAAATGGCTTTAGCCGTGTTTGGTGACCAGATCTCAATAGCCAGGTACTTCCCAACCTTCCTCTTCCCAATATCCTTCCCCTCCCTTACCTTCAACCTCACAACATACCCTATTTGGAGATGCCATAGTCTCATTGGCTCTAGACGGTTGGGAGCAGATGAGACTCTTGTGCGGTATTCATATAAAAAAAAAAAAAATATATATATATTTACATATTCTTACTCCAGGCTTGCAATCTTTCTATAAATTCCATTACCCAGTTTCCATTTCTTCCATTACTTCCTTTGGCCGATAGTTGCTACACCAGACGTTTTCAACGTTTTTGATAAATTGGTACCTATACAAGGACCGGGAAAACCGAGCCAATTTGGCCTCTTACTCTTTTAATATTGATTAATTAATTATGTTAGTTGGTTGTTTTGTAATTCGTCAATAGGATTTTTAGCAGTTCCAAATCTGAAATAGAAACATCAGTAGAAAAATGTAAAATATTTCAAGTTTTAAAAAAAAGTTTATTTATTTTTAAAATTTATTAATTTATTTATTCTTGCTAAAATACAAAAAAATACATGGGTTTGGTTCGTGTTTGTCTCACTAAGAGATTCCTTTGTCGAGACTAGCGTTGTGACAGTTTTGAAAGAACTGTTTCAAAGAAGTACTTCTTTTGACAGCAGTCCCAACTTCATTCATTTTTCATTGAACAAATACTTCAATTGAAGTTGGTTAAGTTGGTACTTCCGATTGAACAATCTATGGCATCTACTTCGAACTTCAATTTTTCATTCGTTCGAAAGACTGAAATATTGCATCATCCACAGTTCAATTGTTCATTCCCTTCTTCCTTCGATTTTAGTTCGAAGAATGAATGAAGCAATGAAGTATCTTTTTAGTTATCCGTTCCCTCGCACGTACTCGTGACATTTGCTTATGATTTCTTTGCTTGTTTTGTCTATACGACACTAGTTTTTCCGAGTGTTTTTTGGTGATTTTGAATTGTGAACGAATTATTTTGTTGAACTTTTATAATATCTCAGCTTACAAACATACCTTTCAATCTCTACCTAAAATTGACTGGCCGTTCAACGAGAAAGAAAAAGTGAAATATGGGTTTATTTTAAGGAAGATGAGGTTTACCAGGCCAAATGCAACTTTTGTTCTGAAGTTATATCCATAAAAGGGGGAAATGCCTTTAATATGAATCGTCATTTGCGCAATATTCAGCCTATTGCTAACCAAACTGTCAAACTGAGTACTGTACAGTAAGAATATTCAAATCGTATCTCAAGCCCTGAAAGAAGTTTATATCGCTCTTACAGAAACTGGAAATTTTGCTAGTACTTCATTTGCTTTTTGCAAGTTCCTTGTGCATACTCATTGTAAATCATCCCTTTTAAGTCATGCTACACTTAACAATTCAAACCTTGAATACTTTTAAGATTCAAACGATTTTGACAGCTGCATCCGTAAACCATAGAAGAGAAACCAATAATAGACAATTCATCATTGTTTTTCTACAAGCTATAATTTTTGCCATAGAATAATGCACATACATACATCAATTTATGTGGTTGGGAAAGCTGCCCCGAAAATATTATTATTTAACCCCCCTCCCTCGACGAGGAATGCTGTGATTAATATGTTACTTCAATTGAAGGGTTCATCGTGAAGGGTTCATTTTGAAGAAGCATCAATTCGTGAAGCATTCACAAATCTGTGAAGCTTTTCCCATCGCTAGTCGAGACAGTGAGAAAGTGAATACTACTACAATAGAATATAACTACTTCCAACCGTATGGGGCCAGTGGTACTATGGCATCTTCAATTATGATATGTTGTGAGGCCAAAGGTAGTTTGGGGAGGGAAAGGAGATGGTAAGAGGAAGGTTATTCAGATCTAGTCACCAAACACGGCCAAAGTATTTTCAAGCAACGTTTCCATACTGAATGGTGGTTTTTCAACAGGGCGGTACTGAAAGTGTCTACCACTCTAACGTATCGCAAAAAAATATCTCGTCGACGAAAAGGTAAAAGGACTTAAGCGACGCAAAAAAAGTTAAATAAGCAGTTTGAACAGTTCTTTTTTCTTCATCGAAAGCTCTGACTCTCGTTTGATTCTGACGAGTTTTGTGGCCCTTCAGCCATCTAAAATATATTTTCCATTTGGAAGATGGCTCGACTCAAGCGACACAAGTTTGGGACTTTTAGAACATTGAGTTATCTAATGTTAACTTTTTTTTTCGAACTCCAACCAGGTACTGAAGACTTATTGAAAAAAAAAAATTGAAAAAATAAAATAAAATATTAAGTGCTCCCTTGAAGTAACAATATATGGAGGGATAGCTAATTTGTTTTACCCAACCCATCCGAAATTGTAATAAATCACTTTTTCCGAGTTTTTACATCGTACACCATGAGAGAGAAAGAGACAACAATTTTCTTGGACCGCTTCTATATACTGTCGCAATGATCTTAAGCTGGCTTTCTTCGCTGGTTAACGGCGGGACTCCGCCCACATTTTTTATTTTGCCACTAAACTTGACACAACTAAGCGGTTTTTTAGGTTAGATGCTATATTTTTGTTGATAAAAATACTGTAAAAAAGTGGCTATACGAATACACAAAAACATTATGTCGATATGTGATATTAATGGATTTATAAATACCGTAGCCTTAGTCTTAGCCACGCCCATTTGCGCCGAGTCATGTTAAAATCATCAAAAACAAGTCCAAAACTGACTTCACTGCCTTGGCTTGGGCTACCTCTAGTATACTCTAAGAGTGCTCCGGTGTAAACTTTCCAAAATGGCGCTTCAGTCCTTTCGCTTTTCCGGTGACGATACATATTATTTTATATGAATTAATTGTTAAATAACCCATAACAATAGAATTCATCTGCGACCTCTGGAGTCATAGTCGAGCGTCTCAACAACTCAATCACGAAGGCCTTCAAAGTGTCAAGATAGCAGACATACGATCTAGAATTTTTACGATTTATGGATGCGATCATGAATTGAATCTCACACTGTTACACAAATTTGATTGGTAATGCGGAGGATTGTTCGATTGAACACATCCTGTATATTTTTTACGTCACCTCACCGAGACATTACTGTTTATGGTTCATCAAACAGCCAACAGGGGTCCTGTTAGCCGTTACCGGCCACTGTTGTTGCTGTTAGATTCATGGGGTTGGCTAACAAGGTTATTGTTAGTTGTAGCGATAGCTGTTAGAGGCCTCACACATTATCAGACTGATTTCAGTAATAATACACTGCCACCGGGGTGCTACTATTTACCGCCCCCTTGGTTTAGGTAATAACAATTAAAAAATAGCCTTTCAATTTATTATTTAAAAATGTAAAGCCACCAATAAAGCAGATTTTTTTTTTGATGATACATATATACTTGGAGTACGAATATATATGGAGAGAAAGAGATCTGAGAGTAATAAAAGACTCGACAGAGTTCAGAGCCAAACTCAAAACTCATTTTTTCAGAAAATCATATCCATAATCAAGATGTAACAAGCCCAATAGAACCAAGAAAACTTTTCAGACTCTCATTCCTTAAATTCATTCGAAGATTATCACCATTATCTGTTCTTCACTACGAAAAATTAAAAATAATTACGATATAATTTATTTTAAATTTGCTCTCATGCCCTAAATAAAAATAAAATTAAAATAAAATAAAATAAATAAATATATATGTAAGAATAAGCTAAATTTTAAGTTATTCTGATATGGTGATTGTGTCCTGCCAGAAGTGACCTACCAGGTAAGTATGTTAAACTAAGAATTAATATTAAATAGAAATTAAGATTTGTACAGCGCCCTTGAGGTGATTTTTCACAAAAACGGCGCTATACAAATTATCCAAATATTATTATTATTATTAAAGCTAAATATTCTTACTCAACCTATACAAATAAACGATAAATCACTTTCTCAGGGTTTTTACGTCGTAAACCGTGAGATAAAAAGAGACGAGACAAGTTGTCGCATAGTATCGCACCACTTTTAGGTATGTAAGCATGTTTTCCGTCTCTCGCTTCTCCGGAGACCCGCCCACTACGTTTTGTTTTTTATGCGACATAACTCAACGGTTTTTGAGGTTGTATCCTATATTTTTGTTGATTACAATACTGTGTAAGTGAATATACAAATAAATAAAACATTGTGTTGACATGTGCTATGAATGGATGTAAAAAGGTGTGTCTATGAAAACCCTAGCCACGCCCGAAATAGGAAAAAATAACAATCCAGACTACACTGTTTCGCAAAGCTATCCCTTCTGGTATATTATTGCTCTGAGCATACATATTATACTGGTATTATTTACCTCATCTAATGTCTGATTGATCTAAAGTTTCGAGTTTCCACTTATACGTTGCGGGTTCGATTCTCTGCTAGGCAAATCCTTCATTGTTGCACAAGCAACATTTTCCACGTTTAATGATGTAGTAGGGAATTAAAATATTGTCAAGTTATTCGTAGCACGGGAATTTTAGTGTTATTTTAAATAAATAAAATATAGCTACAAATTTGTCTGCAAGAAGCAGTAAAAAAATGAGAGGTGAGCTAATACATTGTAAAATCTTTTTAAATGTCAACAAATATGACAAATTGTCATATTGATTGGTTATTTTTTTTTAAACTGCTTGATGAGACAAAGGAATGCTGAAGTCGAGAACAAAACCGTGTAGTATAACAAATTAGTTATGCACATTCTTATCAGTAGTATGACGGTGGAACCAAGTTAAAATATCGGAAGGGGAAAATACTTTGTAAAATTCTGATAGTTCTATATATTTTGCTTCAGTTGTCGTTTCATTGATAACTAACTATAAAATATGTTTATAAAATGAAATAATAACTTTGTATAAGATCACAGATTTTATTTTATTTTTTATGACCTACCGGTTTAGCTTAGCCTAAGCATCGTCAGGGTACAAAATTAAACTGGTTAAACGAAACCGGTCGGTCATTAAAAAAATGTGTGGTCTTATACAAAGTAATTATCTCATTTTCATTAAATAAGTCAAACCAAAAAGTGATTACTTTCTACGAAAATTTGTATTATTGTACTAAATCAGATAATTCTATTAAACTCTAATTGTATTAGACTGTAATGTACACAAAGATAATAATATTAAAACTATCTAGGTTTTGTAAATAGTTGACAGATCAAACAAATTTAATTAAGCAGTAAAATAATAAATACTTTTGTAAAGTTAGTTGAGAAGGATTGATGAAAGCAAAAAAAGTTTTTTTTTTTTTTTTTTCTCTTATGTGTTGTGATTTATTCTGCTAATTTATTGAAAATATTTTACATCGTTTGGTAAGTTACCATAAAAAATGTTATGTTGAACAAACTTAAATATGAATGGAGTTAAAACAAAATTGATAGTTTCATTAAAATTTGAGGCGCAGAGATAATTCCTAAAAAAAGATAACATAATATTATTCAAGGATTCCAAAGTCGTTTAGAAACGGTAGGTTCGAGCATATTCCAAAAGATTTGCAGATAATAAGGCAGATTTGTAAGACTGAAGCGATATGGTCAGAAGGGATTGGTCTGCCTCGCGAGGGGGAGGGTGGCAGCTACCCGGGCTACATCCCACAAGTCACTTCCGCTTCCCATCATCATGATCAATGGCGCCCATAAACCTAATTTACGACCGGAAAGGAGAATCATTTGGGTTTTAACCATTATTTCTCTACGTTGTGTAAAATTTACAATATCACTGAAACTTAGTTACTTGGTCGGGTGGTGTTATTGTAGGAATATGGCCTAGGCACTGTTCCCGTTCACTGTTTGTGGTCCCACTATGAGGGTAATAGCACACAGGGTCATTACAAAAGAAGGCAATATTTATATTTTTGATTTATTATGAGTTTCATATCATAATGAGTCCTTAATAACTATTTTCGTGGAAAGCAATCACTTTGTGGCTTGACATATTTAATGAAAATAAAATAATCGCATTAAAAATACAAAAGTGTGCGGTTATATATAAATACAGAGGGAGAACACAATATAAAATAAATTAAGAGAACAGTAAAAAAAACAATGGAATAACTTTTAAAATAATAACAAAGGAACAGAGAGAAAAAGACAGATAATATGAAATGAAAGAGGCAAAACGTCAACTGAGAAGGTGATTAAAGAATAATAAGAAATTTTATGAGTTCACAGGAAATATACCTAATATTGGACTACTGGAAAAATTTCATTGATTACTAAGAATATGACCATGTATTATTTTTAATGGGTTTCTTTATTTCTAGTGCTATTAAATTATTTAATTAGTAGCAATGACCATTTTTGTGAAAAATATGAGCACATTGGCGAATTTTGAAAAACCGTGGTTTTTTAAACATCTAAGATTTTCTTCGATTCCGGCATTGATATTACGGGTTGTTTTATGATGCTTAGACCAAGCGAAACCGTTCGTAATAAAAAATAAAGTAAAATTGTGGTCTTATACAAAGTTATTATTTCATTTCCCATAACTACTTGGAGTACAATATCTGTACTTAGTACAATACATACGCATTTCGTTTTTTTCTGCATTTCTTTTAAACATTTAATTTGTTTTAACAATATTTATTTACGGTAATTATTTAAACCAAAAATGATGGAAAATGCCTTCGGAAGACGAAACAATATTCTCGCGCAAAAAATGACAGAATGTTTTTATAAATTAAAATAAAATGTACAACTCGATAGAATGCTGCTATCTTCGGCTTTAAGTTGGCATTACTACGCGATACCCGAGGTCAATTTCATAAGGTTTTCACTCTGTCATTAGTCATACAAATACAATGCCTAGATAATAAGAAAATTATTAATCTTTCGCATGCCCTACATACAAAAAAATCCACAAAGCAAACGGCAAACATTTTCTCTCCACAATACGAGCACATAGCTAGTATGAGTAACATACCCTGACGTAAATTAAATGTATCCATTAAATAAATAGTATACAAATAAATAAAAAATTGAGACGACATATAAATTTTTGTCAATGACAAATTTTTTTTTTTGAATGTTAAGTGTTTCAGGTTCATTTTTTTTCATTGTTGATTCAATGGCAAAACTTTGTCTCTTTCTCGTAAAGGAATCTCTCAAGCATAAAGTGACGAGAATAGTTACCTACTTAATGCATAGATAATAATAATATTTGGATAATTTGTATAGCGCCGTTTTTGTGAAAAATCACTTCAAAGGCGCTGTAAGATAATGTGCTAGGACTAAAAATTAACCTGTTCCACTGATAGATAAACCGAAAAAAGTGTCTTGTGGGCGTTTCCTGTGCTTAATTTAAAATAAATAATTTCTCGTTACTTCTGGTGAAAATGATGAAAGATTTTCAAATATCAGAACATTTTTTTGGACAGGTTATCAATTTTATTGTGCTGTCTGGGGCCTAGGAATTGAACGGTGTAATGTAACTGGCGACATATATTTTCTCTAAATCATTATAAATCACAGTTCTTGCGATTATCTGTTCAGTGACGCGTAAGGTAAGGCAACTGTCACAATCTACACACTTATCCAATTTGGTCGTCTGATTTGGCCATCTGATTTGGTAGTTCAATTTTTGGCCGTTCATTTTGGACATCTGATTTGAAGGAAACATGTGGAAAGGGATCGAAAAATGGTCTTGGCTTAAGAAAAGGACGGTCGGACGGCCGAGCTTTCTGACGTGGTTCTTCAGAAGTTGGACGGTTGGACAATTGTGTAGTACTAGCATAATGCGACGAATTCATTCAAGCTCCTTTGATGTGGTGTTATTTACTGCCACCAGAGCGATTCCAGGCCAAATCCCCCGAACTCGAGCGAACTCGAGCCAACGCGCGCGAACTACCCCTCTACACGATCGTCCAACTGTTGGGAGTTGGACGATCGTGTAGTGCTAGTATTACATAGCTTCTATAAAATAATATTTTGATTATTTCCCTGGTGCTGTTGCTTACAATGTTTACGCTGGGCGGAAGTTACGCACGAGTACGCGGAGTCACGGGGCGTACAAAGAGAGGAAAACTCGTTAAAATAAAGTGTCAATTTGGCAGCGAGTTGCCGCTACTATGACGGGCTCTGTCCGCTGGTCGCCGGCCGCTGGATTGCCTCAGTAAATAAACAATGACTTTATTATACCCCGCCGGCTTCTCTGAGAGGTTGCTTTTCGTTTACCCCAAATATCCACCCGCGGGGTCTGAGAATAGGGAGGCTGGTAGTTAACTAGAAGTATTGAAGGAAATGAGAAATCTTAATAGGATATCCGAGTCCATTTTTCAAGTATTGAGTGGTAGATATTCTCTTTAAAGCTGAATAACTACTTATTCATAGAAATACAATAACATTTCTCGGTGATTTTGGGTCAAATCACTTCAATAGGCGGTTTTGGTCTGACGAAGTGCCTCCTTTATATTAATTTATATCTTTATTCAAATACCGAAAATTGTACATGATATTAAATGTACAGCAAATACATAGCATTCAATATATATTTACATTTTTTTTTATATATTAAAGACTGTGTCCATTTACAATACACATGACCAGTAACATGAAAAACCAAATTAAGAGATATTGTTAACATGTCTCTTGAAATCTATAAGGTTTATGTTGAAGATATCAAGAGACATGTTATTGAGTAGTACCATACCCCGTGTCATGTTGTGTTGAGCCAACACACGTCAGTTCTGCCATATGGAATATACAGCAGATCGTGGTGTCGCCCCTGGCAGTAGTTGTTTGGCACAAACAACTTATAGCTTTCCAGGAGGTATGGATTGTCAATCAAATGATGTAATATTTTGTACGCTGTTACTGCAAGGGCCCCACTCCTTCTCGACTGGAGACTTTGGTAATGCGTCTCAGAAAGCAAATCTTAATATAACAGTTCCAACAAACGTTTGTACAGATTTATTAGAACATTTTCCTCTCCACCATTGTGAGCAGAGAAATACGGGAGTGACATGGATAATTCAGTAACTACCCAAGGAAAGGGCACACTGCTCACACCATTCCGGCGGACAGAAAAGTGACGTAGTGATACATTTTAGTAGCAGTCCGTGAAAAACTTCTTTCGTCATGGTGAGCAGCAAAGAGCGGGTAGCAAAGAGCCCCACGCTACTCAGTGGACTACCCGTGGAAAAATCACGCTGCTCACATTGTTTCATGGCACACACATACATCACATTACGCTGTTTCTTCCATCCTAACGAACAAAAGAGAGTGGGGAGTGTTGCATGTTACTTGACTTAATTTTTCAGGATCTTCCCAAGAGACGCACATTTGAAGCATTAGGTCTCCACACCCGCTCTCAAATTATATGATTGATGACCTAAAGAGGAATGCTGACTTTGAATGGGTGAGATTCTCCAATAATCGGCTTGGATGCATTAAGGCATATGTCCAAAGTTGGATGCCAGAAAATACATGAATAATAAAAAGTAGATTTCAAGACGTTTTTTCTACGACAAAAAACTGAAAACATAATCTTTTTCCTAAAAGATTTATCTCTTAATTTTTCTGTTTTTGAAAATTGGAAGAAAATTCACGGCGTGCTACTGGTGGATTCAGGTGTTATTTTCAAATATTATTTATGTGAGTCGATTAAAGATAAACTATAAGCATTAACCTTTCATAAGTGTTTTATTCCAGACATATCCATCAACTGTACAAAAAAATAAAAATATTACGGTACTTGAAAAATTAATGTTGTAAGAAGCTGTTTGCGTAGATAGCTATTTGACATTCAAGGCGAATTTTTTTATTCCTGTTTACATATATTTTAAAGAGAAAGTACGTAAACAATGTGCAATATAGTTGTGAACGATGCTAGTGGATGAGTTTGTCTATTTGAGCAGCATGTTGACGAGCGATGGAAAGGTGATAAGAGCACTGGAAGTAGGGTGAATACAGGAAACTCCATTAGTGGAGAACTTAATGTAGTAGCGGAAGTCGCTAATGAAAAGTTGTCCAAAGAAGCGAAGTTAGTAGTCCACAATGGTATGATACTAACCCTGATGTATGGCATTGAGGTATGCAACTGGCATTGGAAGGATGACAGTGGACTGAACGCGGTAGAAATGAGATACTTGAGGCGTATGTGCAGTAAAACCACGTTTAACCGCTATACAAATGTGGCGATCCGACTAGAATGCAAAGCTGAATAAAGCATAGTGAATAAGATAAAAAGGGACGTTTGAAGAGATGGTTTGGACACGTGGAACGGATGAACGAAGAAAGGGGTACCAGGAAAATATATGATGCGAAAGTGAATGGTAGAAGAACTCGGTGACATCTGAGGAAGACATGACACGAGTCGGGTCATGTCAAGAGTCAGAATGGCCGAAGAGTACGTATGAGACTATGTATGAATGTGACTGAAGCAGGAACTGTGCCAAAGACAGAGTTGAGTGGCGGTCTATTCTCTCTGCTTACCACTTCGGGGAAATAGCGCGATGGTTAGTTAGTTAGTTAGTTATTATGTTATTAAATAATGCTAAAAGCCGAGAACCTAAAAAAATATTGGAAAAGATACAATAGTAATTTTTATTATTACGGCTATTAGCGAAAAAAACCTCTTCGGAGACCTTGACGAGTTTTTTTACATACACGAATTTTTAAATAATCCTAGATTTTTGAAACCTTTGTCGATTTGAAGTTTTGTGGTGGTTTTGTCGTTATATGTCAGATCAGGCCAAAGTATTGGCATTACACACACGCATAATATCAGTGCATCATTTTGGGCACAGCGGCTGTGGGAGCACCTTCTTTTATTGATAGAAGAACGCATTTATGATGCAGTAAGAACCCAGGATGCTTCTTAGGCCCGGTGCACACACCATGGATTATATCCACTGCGGCTCTGCAATGACGATACTTTTTATTAAATGTAAGTTTTGTAGACCACGTGTTTTTTTTTTTTTTACTTAATAATATTATCACTTAAATTTAAAAAAAAAACTATAATTCCTGGTATTCCTCATACCGTTAAAATTGCTACATTCATAAAGTATAATAAATCAAGCCCTATACCATAGAACACGGATTCATTTATTTTCTTTTACAGAAAAAAAACAGAGAATTTAATTTGGTACTAATTTATTTTAGTATTAAAATCTGCGCATTTCATTAATTTGAAACCAATTAAAAAACAGGGAATGAAGCCCATACAAAAAATAAATAATAATTTGAAAATTTTGGTAGAAATTGGCTTTGTACAATCTAAATTTTCGACATGATCGCATAACTTTTACTTTAAGAGGCAGCAAGCTTAATAATATTTTATTAGCATTGTAATTAATTCATGGTAATCCGTGGAAAATTAACAGATAACCGAGAATGCTGAAAAACGAAGATGCTTATTTAAATAATTGAGAAAAGGTACTGTTTTATGTGACATTTGATGTATATTTTAGTAGTACGGAACAAGTATCGAAGTATGTCTTTTTAACCAAAATAGTACTTAACGTATTATAATCTCCTATTGATTTTTTTGTTTAGTAAAATAATAAAAATTAGAATCGGTATTATAAACCAGTAGAATTTGTATCGGTAAATTATATGAATATCGAAAATGGAATTAGTTTTCAAGCCAAGATTTATGTTAGAATCCTGATAGCTAGATGACCGAAGAAGTTTGAAATATTTTTGTTTAGTAATAACTTAAACCAAACAAATTGGAGACAGACGTTTGTAATGAAGGGCTGCGGGTAGCAGGCGCACAGAAGAATAAGAAGGGAAGACATAATGATATTATTTAGTTGTAACAAACAGCGCCGGGCTGAACATTTTATCTTATTTACTCACCAGAGGGCCCCGGGGAACCTCGCTGCGAGAGACTGTTCCCATCTTCGTCGTCTTCTTCTTCCTCTGTTCACGGTTGCGAGGCTTTGTGTTCGAAGCTTAGAGCAATAATATACAAGAGGTATAGCTGTAGATCGATCTGTAGTCAGTTTTTACTAGCTTTTACCTTGAAGTAACTGACTCGGTTGGAAAAGGGCGTGGCTAAGACTGGGGCTACGGTGTTTGTATATCCATTCACAGCACATGTCGACATAATGTTTTTGTTTATTCGTATAGCCACCTTTTCACAGTATTTTTATCAATAAAAATATAGCATATAAGCAAATAAACCGTTTAGTTGTGTCAAGTTTAGTGCCATAATAAAAAATGTGGGCGGAGTCCCGCGGTTGCCCTGTAGCTTAAGATCATTGCGTCACTACGTAAAAGCGGGGAATTAAATTTGTTGTCTCTTTCTCTCTTATGGTGTACGATGTAAAAACCCGGAGAAAGTGTTTTTTCACAAGTTTGTGTAGGTTGGGTAAAAATAATTAGCTATCCCTCCATATATTGTTACTTCAAGGTTCGAAGCAACTAAAAATACCAACAAGTATTCCACACAAATTGTTGCAGCGCCTTACTCATTTACAGAAAGATATCTTAGGTTCAACTAAATTACTGTTTTTTAATCAAGTTTTAATGATATTTTTTTACTCAACTTGAATAATCAATAACAATTTATTATTAAAAAATAAACAATACTACTTGATGAAAGTGTCTAATTATGGATGTGGAGAGATTATGGAATGAAAAGAAAAATGGGAAACCATTCACTCACCGATGAAGTTGAAGTTATAAGTTCTTGAAATCTTCTTACACAATTGTGTTATTGTCAATCACGAATATAACACACTTATTTAAGTCTTCTTAATTCACAAAACCATATTTATTTTATATTAGTTTTAGAACAACAAAAAAGAAGAACAAGCGAAAATACCAGCAAGCAACACGTTTTTTCAAAAAATTCTTCTGTTTGATTGACAATTGTTTTGAACACGGTGTTGTTGAATATGGAAATCGAATATAGCGAAAGGGTTGGATAAGGTAGGAACTGGATGAAAAACATGAAGGTAAGAAAATAACAAATTATCACTTTGAAATCCAACATGCATAAAAAATAACTATTCGCCATTGTTTAATTATTATCTGGGATGCTAATGCACAGTTAAATGTATCTTATTAGTATATTGGTTAAATGCATGATGTCGTATAAATTGAATTTAATTTTCTTTGTCCTTTCGATATATTTCAAAATAGTTGATCAATTTCTTATTTAAAAAAAATGAGTTTACTTTGGGCCCATTTCTATGGGCTTATCTCTTCAGTGGTGTTAGCCGTGTTAGTCAGAAAGAGTAGATTTAGAAATTTCGATGGATGTTATTTCAAATATATAATATCAAATGTAAGTGCTTATTCATAAACACGTGTACACTTGGGGAGCACAATAATATGATAGTTATATTTCTTAAAAGAATCCTACACTAAACAATGTATTGCTGCATTTTAAATATATCAATGCAAGAAATTTCGTACCAAAATTTAAGTTTTACGCAATACAGTAAGGAAAGAAAAACCCTTTTAATCGATAACTATGAACTTTCCAAGAGGTTTTGTAAAATGCTAATGTTTATATGATCCATCAAATTTTATAATCAGTAAGGAGAAAAAAACATATATCCCTCTTTCAAATGCTTGTGAATCGTAAAATGGAGATCGAAGAAGGAGAGTTGTGATCAAATTGACTTCTTACAAATGAGAAGCGTTACAATTGATGTCTTCAAAACTTTATACGAGTACATAGTCGTGTAATAGAACCCCACATTTGCAAGGCTTTCCGAGAAAGTTGTGTCACGTAATTTATTTAAGACAAGTTAAATTGGAAATATTATGAAGTCCTTTGAAACAGTAGGCACCAAATTCAAAGTTTTGAGTTACTCGCATTGTGCGAAAATACAAATGACTGCGCTCAATTACACCGGCGACAAATTACGTATTTTAGGTCGTGCACAAAACACGAGACACATTGAATCACGCGTGACTTTTTGCGCGAGGCCAGCGAGCCATTAATACCAAGTCTCTACAACAACCTAATCCACTGCAAAACAAAACCAGGGCCAGCTCGTGGGTAGGGCAACCCGGGCGACGACACCGGGCGTTGAGATTTATGGGGCGCCTTTTATCGAAAATTTATACATGACTTTTTTTCAAAAAAAATACATCTCACTAGATCTACCTAGAACACTAATTAAATAAGATTAAATAACTTATCAGTTTAGTCCATTAGTGTACAGTTAAAGCTCAGCAAATGTGAGTAGCGGGAACATTTTTCGGTTAATTAAAAACGGTTATATAGTCAATGCACCACTTATTTCATTGCCAGAAAAAACTATGATACGAATAAATTTAGAATTATTTGTTATAATTTAAAAAAATACCACCTTGCATCGAACGATGGCAATTGCAAGAAACGTAACGTAAGATGGCATAATGTTTTAAAAAAATAAATTGAATTATGTGAACCATCATATAAGGCAAAAATAGTTTTTTTGACACAATTAAAGAATAGGTTCATCGACTCATGCCGAGTACTATGTTAAAAACGTTTTAGAATTTTGAAACTTTCAGCTTACTGTGATAAATAATAACACTAAGTTTAAAAATAAGGGTTGTTTAAATTGGCCGAATGATATCTCAATTTCCTTTTCAAAATTATCAATATCAGCTGTTTAGTAGAATGAACACATTTTGTAGGAAGAATCATATAACATAAATAGATACACTAGCGCAAATCCTCAAAATACTAGTGCATTACTTTCTTAGTGTTTTCTAAAGGGCAAATATTAAATAAAAAAACATCTGCAAAGGCATCAAACTATATCAATTGTTATTGAAAATCCAATTAAATTATGTACATCACATTTTCATGTTTTTAGTATGTTAAAAAAAAAACAAATCATTCTAAACATACGCTACTAGTTTTGAAATCATCAGGGCACACTTTATAAAATGATAATATACTTGAAACATTTTAAATTATAACAGCAAATTATGACAAACAAAAAATTGGGAAGGGGTGTTATTATTTTGTCAGTCCGAGTGTCAGATAGTCTAGGGTAGCCCTGGATTTGACGATATTGATTCAACACATAGATTATTTCTTATATGCATTAAATTTAAAAGTTTGTCATGTATAAGGAATTTAATAAAGAAATAATTATAATTATTATTATTATTAACCCTTAAGTTTGCCGCTGGGTTCACAAAAGCAGATGTTCCACAATCGTATTTTAGGCACTTCGTACTTTACTAGGGTAGTCATAATAATTGTAATTACAGCCGTTAGTTAGCGAGGCAGAAGCTGTTGTAGTAAGACCGTAGACATCGTTCCTAGTCTCCAATCTGACCGCTAAGTTCAAATGTAAAGCTTTTGAACGTTAAAGCACACAGTTGATCAAGAACCATCCTCCACTACAGTAGAATTTCAAGTACCTCATGATGGGAAAATTAATTACTGTTACGGTAGAGCTGCAATGTCAATTTACAAGAATTTCAGTGTTGCGAGCAGTCGGCCAATTACTTAACTCAAATTTATTACAGGTAAATTTGAGTAAACTCATATAGGTTGGTTTTAGTTTTAAGGTCAATGAAATGTCATGAAATGTCAGTTTCATCGTGCATTAAATATCGTGGTATTTTCGAAGACAAATGACGAAATTGGTTAACCACTGATATCACAAATATTACAAACAATACCACTTTTTTACAGAAATGATTTGGTTTGAGAAGGTCATTTACAATTGTATTGTAGGTTGATATTTATGATTTAACGATCTGGTGATGATTGTATAAAGTGTAAAGAAAACTCCAATATCTCGGTCAAATTATAAAGAAAGAAAAATACAAGATAAACTTTTTTCTTAAAAGAAGAAAGACAAACATTCCCGGGTTACGAATAACCTGACAATATCTGAAAAACTCCTACTATCACCATAATAAGCGGAAGATGTTGCTTGTGCAATGATGGATGACTTAGCTAGCAGAGGAATTGAACCCACAATGCACGGGTGGGAATCTAACGCGGTTGTTCACATAGCTACTAACCGATCAATCAGCTAAACCAATTGGTAATTCAGAAAAAGATTTATTGAATATGAAGCAAAGAAAGACGCCGCACTTCATGACTGGTACTAGTGCAGTTCCCCGGAGCCATTCCAGGCTGCGACCTGCATAGTGAAGATACCTATTATGATAGCCAACCTCCAATAGGGGTAGGGATCAGAAAAGTAATCATGTATCAGGTGCATCTTCCAACATTGAAAGCAACTACCTCCATTTCGTACACTAAAGATTTTTTTAACGTAATATTAGTTTAGAAGCAAACATATTAATTACTATTCGATACTTGCCACAGAAACTGCCACAGAAACCGCCACAAAGGAATGCCCGAATACCATATACCAGAGCAAAGAGCAGCCCTTGGGCACATGTTGCTACTTGGTACATGGGCAGATGCTGGTGTTTGGTACCCATCCGATTATGCTGGACACAAAGTGTCGGTACCTAGTACCTACTCCCCCGGGGGCATGTGTCAGTCGGAGGAGACGCGATAAGGGATTGCCGGCGTTGACTGATGAAAGGTACGTCTTGATGGTAACACAGAACACTGAAGATTCAGACATTACACAATTAAACAACACACAATAATTTACTTTGAAACATAAATTGACTCACTCAGAAACCCTAGAACCAAAAGTAAACACGTAAATAAGGCATTTAGGCATTACCTTTTAAATATATTTTTTGTAATGTATTTTAATGTGAATGCCGCACAACCTAGTTTGGTGTATGGTGTGAGGCTCAAAGAGTGGGAGGGTAAAGCGATAGGGAAGAGAAAGGGCGGAAACTATCTGGCTATTCATATCTTGAATCAAACACGGCTGAAGCCATTTCAAACAACGTTTTAAATTTGAATGGTGGTCTTTCACAGACGATACGATGAGAGTATTCAGCACTCTGCAACGTGCTTCAAATAATCCATATATTATTTTATTTGCAATATAATATGTGAAATGACACAAACAAATTAATAACTTGTATTTGCACACACCGGGTATGGGACCTGTGACCTTTGGATCCGGGGTCGAGGATCCTAACCGCTAAGCCACGTACGTCGTCAAGTAAAATCGTTAAAATGAAAGGGTATTCTTAAAAAAAAAAAAATCATTATAATAAAATAACTTTGTATAAGACTATAGATTTTATTTGATTTTTTCATGACCGATTGGTTTCGCTTAGCCGAAGCATCATCAGGTACAAAATAAACCGAACAAAAAATACATAGTGTGCGGTTAAATATAATTGTTTTTTAATTTTTTTTTCTAGATGCTTTTGACCGGTCGGTAGCTGAGTGGACAAACGCGTTGGATTCCCACCCGGGCGTCGTGCGTTCAATTCCTCTGCTGGCTAAGTCCTCCATCATTGCACAAGCAACATCTTTCGCTTCTTATGATGGCAGTAGGAGTTTTTCAAATATTGTCAGATTATTTGTAACCAAGGAATATTTGTCTTTCTTTAAAAAAAAAAAAAAAGAAAAAAAGCTCATTTATCTTACTCTTAACTCTTGTTCCTTATACCAATAGAACGGCGATATGCGCCTTACTTTGTCACCTCATGTGGGTGGAAAAATGCATTTACGTAACTATTGAATTTAAGTTCATAAGTTTAAGTAGGGAAACAAATTGTTTATAAAAACCCTACCATATAAATACACATACAGAGGCAGAACACAATATAAAATAAAATAGGAGAACAGTGAGAAAACAAAAGAATAACATTTACACTATAACAAAGGGACAGGGAAAAAGAGACATATAATATGAATAATCTCTCTGTTCTTAGGTGGTGAATTCAGTTTTAGAGAGCGGTGTCAATATTAAAGGGGAATTATTTGAGGCTGTTGGATGCAGGATGGAATAGATAACACCAGGTGTAAAATAGAGAAATGCTAACGGCAGTCCGATGGGGTTCTCTTTGTACACGGCACACATGGTTCAAGCAGATTCCGATAGTTCAACTCTTCGGCTAAACTCAAACAAAATGGTATACCAGAAAAGTTAGTTTGTTAGTAGTTTGTAATTTGTAGTAGACTATTAATAGATAGTAATAGACAATCGAGTTTCAGTTAAAACACAAACTTTAAAAAAAATATAAAAACATATTATTTAACATATTTACATTAAAAAATAAATTCTATTTTGGTATTCAAATAACATAATATCGTCGCCAGAAAGGCAAAAGGGCTGAAGCTATTTTGGGTAGTTTACACTAGAGCACTTTAAGTTTTTATTTTTATTTTACAATAAAATTCGTCAGTTTTCAGTTATTGTTCGGTAATAATGTTCGGTATTCACGTAAAAAGGTAGCCGGGAAATGCTACTGGTTAAATTGAACCATTAGTACATAAAATAAATATATAATGAAAATGAAATAATAACTTTGTATAAGACCACAAATTTTATTTTAATTTTAATGACCGATCGGTTTCACTTATCCTAAGTGTCATCAGGGTACAACATTAAACTAAACAAAAAATACATAGTGCGTGGTTCTAAATACTCATACAAACAGAGGGAGAACACAGTAAAAAAAAGAATGGTAAGAAAACAAAAGAATAATATTTAAATACTAACAAAGGAACAGAGAGAAAGAGAGAGATAATATGAAATGAAAGAGGTAAAACTTCAACTAAGAACGTGATAAAATAATAATGATAATAATAATAATTGGTCACGAAAATAAAAATAAAAACTGTGGTCTTATACAAAGTAATTATTTCATTTTCATTAAACATTTTCATTTTTGTTAAACCACAAAGTGATTGCTTTCTAAGAAAATATATAAAAAAATGAATTTATATATTTATATATATATATTGTTTATTTGAAATTTCCGATTGTTAATAGGAAAAAAGATAGCTGAAAATGAGCGTTGAACCGAGTTTCAAGAGTTTGCCCGAGCATAGCCGGGTAACTAATTGGTAAAGAAATAACATGACCAAAATATACTCGTACATGCTTGAGGCGACTGTAGTAAAGCTGACAAGATTATTACGTACTACCAATAAAACGTAGATTTTTTTCTATATTGACTTCTATTATAACATAATGTAGCAACTTTAATGAACTCTGAGCAAATATACATCCCTTGTGACCATAAAGCTCATTCAATATGTCATCTAATTCAAGAAATCGATCTACCAGCTTAACATCATTGACTTTGACTTGTTTGATTACCCCGGGGTATTTAGTTCCAACCTTAGAGATTTGAGGGTATAGGACTATAAATAAATTGTACGTAATATTATTAATTAAAATCCTCTGCATATTTTTGCCATTGTGTTAATATCCGTCAGAACGAATATCTTTTGATATAAGATGCAGGCTGAATACCCTTTGAAGTGGTTTATTTCTGCAAACATTATTTTACTCTGGAAATTTTGTTAAAACCTATCGAATTGATACGAGTATTGCCAGGTTATTGATTTGATAGTGCTGTTCTTTCCTTTAAAAAAAAGAAGAAAAAAATCGTTAATATATAAATATGTTCATATTGTTTATGTATGTATACAGAGTATTGCAGGTTGTACTCGACCGAATTTAACTAGTGATTCTTCAGTTTGTTTGGAGTAAAACGCATAATAATTTTACTGTGTTAAAAAAGGCAATTCTTTCAATACGGTTAAGAAACACTGGTTTAGACTAAGCAGTTGAATTTGTCCACTAGTCCAATATTAGATACATTTTCCATTATTCTTTAATAACCTTAGTTGACGTGTTGCCTCTTTCAATTCATATTATCTGTCTCTTTCTCTGTTCTTTTGTTATAATTTAAATGTTATTCTATTGTTTTCTCGCCGTTTCCTTATTTTATTTTTTGTTTTATATTGTGTTTTCCCTTTGTATCTATATATAACAGCACACTATGTATTTTTTGTTAAGTTTAATTTTGTACCCTGATGATTCTTAGCCTGAGCGAAACCTTAGATAAAAGTTAAAATAAAATCTGTGGTCTTATACAAAGTTATTGTTTCTGTTAATGAAATATATCGTTTATTTAAAACTGCATACTGACGAGCTACAGTTCGATAATACATTTTAGGACATAGTGTTACATTCGAATTTAAAATAATAACATTGTGTAATTTAATAATAAAAAAATAACCGGTGATAGCTCTATCGTAACCCTTTCCTGTTTTTTCATAAACGACGTATGTGAAAAATAGAGTAGAGCCACATTACGGTTTTGACAGGCATTTTGATTGGTTCAAACGCCCGTAAAGATGTTTAAATAAATTGAACATACCAAAAAAGCGTCACGTATAGAAATGGCAGCGAGAAAAATGAAATTTATTTTTCAAATGTAATTTGTACTTATTACCTTAGTCTCATTTCCTGTTAACCTGTTTTATGAAATGTCCCAATAACGCTGAAAAGCCCATCTGCCTATAAAAACTAAATGGAACATAACAACACCGGTAAAGAAAAGCTCTAACAGGGCCCACTCTGGGCCGCCACAAGGGATAATGCGCCTGTTTAAAAAAAAACCCTAATTTACTCAACTTATAAAAAAGTATAGTACGATTACACGCATCATATAACGCATTAGTAAGCAAGAAATGTCGTAAGTCTAAAATATCTGGCATCATTGAATACGGATCAAGAAAGAATTATTAAAATTTGAATTTTTGAAATAAATTCAGCAGTACAAGTCATTCAAACTAGAGCCCTACTAAATATCTACAGTTTATCATTGAATACATGTGTCAAATACATTTACCGGCACTCTAAAATATTTCTTAAATCAACATAATTCTCGGTCCTTCGAAATTATTTTTAAAAAAATATTTAAGCACTCGGCAAATACCTAGGTTGAATGCCATGAGAATTTTCCTCAGATTAATTTTGACGAATGAATCAGCCATCTATTAAATAAAGTGATGATTTTTTATGTCATCACCACACTCCCAACTACCTGGAGCCAGTGGGACAATAGCATCCCCAATTCTGGGTTTCTTGTGATGCTGAAAGACAAGGGAAAGAAGACGGCTGAAATATTTACCTGGCTGTTCAGATTTGGTTACTTCCTTTAGTGGCATTTCAGCCACGTCGGTGTAGGTGCAGATAAGGAAATTCAAGAATTAACCCATTGATTGCGCCGCACAAACATTAATTTATTTTATTATTTATTGAGATAGTTCATAATATTATATAAAATACACACATCTTTCAGGCATCTTCAGATGTTTTCAGTACTCTATGCATCAGGCAGTTTGGTGAGTGTTTTTTTTGTATATATATATACGTATTCTATTTTTATTTCTAGTATCATAATTATGTACAGTTTTATGAAAACAATTTCTTTCATAATATAATACCATAATACTTGAGCTTTCGATCATATGAAATTTTCAAATATAAAAATTAACACTTTGTGTACATCAGTGTCTTTTTCATCAAGATCAAATTAAGCTAATCTCTCATTTGTTTTATTTTTTTGGAAATTAGTCTTTCTTTAAACTCGAGCTATAGCTCTACTTTTAATAACTTCTAGCTAATTCTGGTTTCCGTAATTGTTCAAATATAATATTAAAAAGCAGTAGTCTAAATATGGAACCACCATAGTTTTATAAGTGAGTTCTGTAGTATTTTCACTAAGAAAATCTCAGTCTTCTAAGAAAACATAGTTTTTTGATTTAACACGTAATGCACAAAAAGGTGCGCCGCCCCTGGGTATATCTCCCGCACCTTTGCATTACTGCCAGAGATCCGCTGCTAACGACAACAGCTAGACAAAAGCGACACGTGGTGAATTTTAATTTGGGATATTCCATTCGCCGCTAAAATCCCCAAATACTCGCGATCTACCGACATACAAGTTAATGGCTAGTGGCGGAATTAAATAAAATCCGATTGTTCCGTAAATTTTACATAATCCATGTTTCATAGTGACATTATTTTCGGGTTTATTGTAATATGGAAAATTTAGACCGAGACTGGGAATCCTTCCAATGAATTTACATGAAACCTTGTTTTTTTTTTTTGCTCGTCGAAAGAACCGCAGTTGAAATGCGATTTTCTTGTTCTAATAAAACCGATACAGCATTATCACAACTTCTATGGTAAAGCTGTAAGCTGGTAAGGTCTTCGACTCTGAATTCAGAGGTCACGGTTTCAAATCCGTGACCTCTGATAGAGTGGATAAATAAAAGGTAATTTAATATACACAGGTTACATAACATACCGAATACGTTTAAATAAAAACTAAAATAATTTTTATAGAAACCATAAAATACAATTACTTTATGAAATAATTAAAATTATTAGCCCTCTCAGGCATAAGACTTATTTTGGATTAAACTTTTATTTATAAAATTGTTAATGGTTTTATAGACAGACCTAAATTCCTTAACTTAATTATCTTCCATGCACCTAACAGAACCACTCGATCCAAAATTATTTTTAAATATAACAATAAAATAAGGACTGAGTCATTTAGATACTTACTTATATCTAGATTGCATACAGTAAGTAATTCCTTCTCAAAAATAGTAGATATATTCAACTGCACTGAACTAGCAGCAAGAAGGCTATAAAAGCATACCTCTTCCAAAAATACTAATGTTAATTTATTGCATTGCAATATTTCTAGTAACTTATTTATGTTTTTGTGTGCTATTATTTACTCCATGTTATTTCTATGTCACTATTATTTTATATTATGTATTGTATAGTTAAAAGGCCATAAGGGGAAATACAATAAAATAAATAAATACCTATAACATCAATATTATAATTTATTGCCATTGGGCTGGAGATTGGAAAGCGAGTTTTGCCGTTTTTTCTTCGAAGGGAACTAAAATACAAAAATATATTTGTATTATTTCTGTACTGGAAATTCGGCTGTTCTTTATTAAAATCTGACATCGTAATGGAAAAGGCGCTTTGAGTAGGAGAATGGTTTGATTTTAATTAAATTTATGTTGGCTTTTGAAATAATCGACTGCTAGTATTTCTTTATAATTTAATCACTAAACAAATATATTTTAGTCTGTGATGTATCGATGACATTTACAGAGAAGTTAAATTTTAACTTTTTGATGAAAATTACTTCTTAACTCCAACAAAGCTAACCGCATATTTCGTGCGTCGACATTTCTAACTCCGTTTTATTCCAAAGACATATACGTATTTCAATACGTTAGAATAAAATTTTCTAAAGGTTGCAAACTTTGACTTTGAATTTTCTTCTGTGGTTACTGTGTTCTTAGTTGACGAAGTTTTGGATGGTTTGATAAATATGAATCATATGAAAACAGTCATTTGGGGGTAGTTTTAAGTAAGAAAGGCAACCTCAAGCCGACTAATTAAGTTAAATGATAATATGTTAATTATGCAATATTTATCCACATATATATTTTTAATGAAAGTTAAATAAAATTTTTCGGGCTACGAAAAACCTAAAAAAAACGCATTCCTCTTACTTCAATAATTACAAGCAATATGGCCAGGAGAGGATCCGAACCCGCGACGCCTGGGTGTGAACCTGGTGCATTTGTTCACCGACTTGTTCACCGGTCAATCAGTTCTCTTTCGCAATTATTAGTTGTAAGTTAAATAACAGTTACCGCTAAGTTCCTGTATGACTAGAGATAAGCCGATGGAGGTATATTTTGTGCGTATCTGTGATCTAAGAGTTCAATTTGGCCTTATTTCGGGTGGAATTGATTAAAAAAATTCAAACATCTAAATTCTTTATAAGGTTTCATTTTATTTGGCAAACGTTTTCTTACAAACTGACGATCACACTTGTAGAGATTATCAGTTTAACGTTTTTAACGAATGTAAATTGGAACATGGAAATCGATGAGACAATGTATTTTTGTTAATATTAATTGTTCAGATTCACGATAGAATCTTATTTTCCGCAATACTTCAACAAAAAATAGTAAATAGTATAAAAAGTGGTTATTATAATCTCTCTGCAACAAGACTTTATAATAATTATCACCGATATTTGAAGTTTCCACCGTCAAACTTTCCGTTTCCTTTCAACAAACAAAAATAAATTGAAAAATAAAAATATTACAAAAACAAATTTTATTTTACCAAAAAAAGGTGTAATTCAGTTACGAAACGCGTATCAAAATCAATATCGGCACACTCTTCGTGCGACTCAAGTTTATTTGCGTAAAGACCGACGAAAATCATTTAGACAATATTTAAGGCCCTGACTTGAGTTGACAGGCCTTGACATTCTGTACGATGGAGTATGGTATCCATAATTAGTAGAGTGTTGATTGAGCAAAAGTAATTAATTATTTCTAAGTCTACGAGAAGGGAAGTTGAACTGGTTGAATTGTTAAAAATAAGGTGATTTAGTAATAACTAAACAATTTCAATTGTGTGTAAGTACGACTGAACGAGCGTGAACTTTTCAGATTTGGAACTGATGTCAATTTAAATATCAAATAATTTTTTTTTTCAAATCCCTAAATTATTCCATATTTGAAATGGGGATTTGTTTTTTTGGTTAGTTATGTTACACCCCGTGATTTTTCACGGGTAAAAAACTAGTAGATGCCTACAATTATTATTGATTTGAAAATGTGTATGAGATTAAAATCTTTTCAAAAGTTTCTCTAAATAAGAAAGGTTTAAAGTTTGTTCAATTTTATCACACGAGAAAGTTATTGTTCATTTATATCTTGTGTTTAATTTGTAGAACTCCGTAAAGTTTTTTTTTTAAATTAATCAAATTCGTTCAAATCCGTTTTCACACTTTTAGTTTGGTAATGGTTTTGAACGCCAAAACGGGGGTCACAATAAAAATATATTAAAACATAACCGAATAATATAGTAACACCACCCTTATCTCCATCATCTTATTTTACAGTTACATTAGTTTGTTTTTTCTTTTATCTGTTTAATTATTATTATTTTTTTGTTTCTTACATTATTTTTTTTTTACATTACCTACCTGACTAGGTCATTAGAACCTGTTCTGAGGTAGGTATTTGTATAACTGTATACATATTTGAATTTGATTAATTTAAAATTAGAAAAAGTTGTATTCCACCCGGAACATTTTAATATATATATTATAGTAAAATAATCTCCGTGCATTATTAAAAAAAGGTTTTATTCAGTTTCCAAGCATGTATTAAAATCGAAATGCGCAGTGTTAACGTGTGGCGTCTCATTTACTGGCAACCGACAACAACTGGCGACTGGTAACTGGCAACCCTAACCGCACAAACCAATTAGAGCAAAGTGTTGATGTTGCCAGGGGATGAGACTTCCGGCTTCCGCAAAAGCCGCGATGTTCCGGGCGGTAAAAAAGGATTAATTAAATTTATCTACTCCACGATCCATCATGCAATTACACGGGAAAGTTTAATTTTTCTTTTGGGGGCGGCAGCTTATAAAATGAGATATTGTATTTTCAATACGCAAGTGAGTTATTATATGACTATAAATTAACAATAAAATAATTTCATTTGTGAGTACGTACGAGTGTGAACTTTTCAAATTTGAAAATGACGGGTATGTTAAGAAAATTAACACATTATAAATATAATATTTTAAAATTTCTACCTTCCCAATAAAGTACCGAAATATAATATATATTTAACATACATTATTCTTTATTTTAAATAATGGGTGAATGTTATTTTTTCTTGGTAAAAGAAATTATTTTTGGTTGGTTTTGAATACGACGAAAAGGTAAGTTTTTTCAGAACGCCATGAAAACAAAAATACAGTGGGAGTATATTTGATGTTCGCTTTAAAACTTTCTAATTAGTATAAATTGCATAATTTAATATGTTCAACTGTAAAAGTAAAAGAAAAGAACGTTTTATCGAGATTTAGGAGCAAAATAGTGAGCATTAGACACAAAAAATTATCGAAAGGTTAGCGAATTTTTAAGCAATGCGTTGAAAACGATAAAATTATTATTATCGCCAATGATAAACAGTCAATTACAATATTCACGAAACTGAGACGAATCCGCTAGGCAAGCTATGTAGCAAGGTTGAAAGATAAATACCTAAAAAAGCCTAGAGTACAAATGAGGATTGACATATATATTTATTTTTAAAATTTTCATAGTTGGCAACCCGAGCGCTTATATTTTTTCCTTGTGCATATTCGTTATCCGTTTCACTAGATAATGTCTGTTCTGAGACAGATAGCTGGTGTGGATGCAAATATTACATTCTTGGGAATGATCTGAACTTATAGAGCAAGGAACCGTTCGCTGTGTAGGAGTTTCTCAAGGTTTGTTTTGCTGACGATGGTGATAATGATGATGAGGAACAGTTAACTTAGAACGAATTATTAAACCTCTTCCGAAAAACCAAATTAATTTTAAACTTACTAATTATGCCAGTATTTTGGGAGAGGAAAATTCCTTTTAAGAAATTTGATTGGAAAATGTAGTTAAAATGTAAAAGTTGTTTTGGGTTATGTTGAATTCAGTAGAAATAAGAAATGCGGAACAATTATTCGTTGTGTAGGTTCATTTAAAGTTTCATGGAAAACCTTTACTGCTGTGCCTAAGTAAAAATAATCATAAGCTCCGTTACACACATTTATTAAAATCGTAGATGTATGTAGAGAAAACAGTTACTTAGGTTACATAATAAGAATATTTTTTACTTGTCAAAGTCACCTACAAGACACAGGGATATATTAAGTAAAAAAAATAGATAAGGTACAAAAATTTATACTCTTTTTCTCTCTGGGTTAAAGGGTTCTTCTGGTTTTTAACAAAGACGTAGGTAATAATCCGAACTTGTCGGACATGTTTATGGATTTTCTCAACTCTCGTATCTCTCAGTTGTTGCTTGGATTATTTTTAGTTGTGTGGTCACATCCTCACCCTCAATGGTAATTGTTTGTCTGCGGGTACAAAAACTAACATGGGACGGCGCGCAGCGAAGGTCAGCAAGGCAAAAGAAGACGAAACAACTCGGTCTCGTCAAGAGTACAGACAAGACTTTACAAATAATGTCTACCTACCATATGAACAGTGTTTTGGTCAAGCCGTAATTTCACACTTTTTCCAAAATAAACTTAGGCTTTAGTGTAATAATAAAGGTTATGCTGTTATGCATAACGGATGATCTAAATTTGATTCAAATCTGAAACGGGCCAAGGATGAGCGGTTAATGAGAGCAATTACTTTTCGTGACAGCTGCAAAAAAAAAGTGTGTGACGGGGATTCAAACAACTAGGCTTAAGTTTGCTTGCCAAGAAGTGTGGAATAAGTGTTGAAATGAATTATTTTAGAATATGCATTAACGTTTTATATGGAACAGTTTTTGTGCAATTTCGGAAAAACACAATGTAACATTGATAATGTGAAAAAAAATCCCCTCCAGGGATTAAATCCGAGGTCTCAGCTTGCCAAAGCTCCAAAACCTTTGCACGGTCTTCGTCAATAATAAATATGGATTCGGCGTAAGCAAACGGATTCAATTGGTAGGCGTGTACCAGACTATTACAACATTTATACCGCAGAACGAAATAGTCTCCTGGGGGACTATTGAGCCACAGGGGACCTCGAACAAGCAGCCTAATTACAGGTTACAGACAACCCCTGGCCACCCCGTCCGTCCCGAGGACCCAGCGAGTTACTCCATGCTATACAACTTCCTGATTGCATAAATTCTATCTAACTTAAAGATAAACTAGGTTTTCCGATTCAGCAATTCAGCATGGCGCGGGCGAGTTGAAAAATGTTTCACTTTTTCCTAAATAATTCTTCAGCGGTGAATTTCCTCGACGTATATAGAGTGAAGAAGTCATTGGAGTATTTTTCATTCATCACTACAGAACGTTGTTTGGTAATTTTTTTAACGATATAACTATACTACACTATACTTACTATCACGACATAATAAGCATACAAAGCTTTTGTTATGTAAAATATGGTAAAAATAAGAAAAAAACACTAAACCAAAGTTTTGGAGCATCTTTAAAAATTATTCTGCTGTATTATTAATTGTGCTGTAGAACTAAGATCCCTGAGACGTATGTGCGGTAAAACCACGTATGACCGTGTTTAAAATGTGGATATCCGGAAATGCAAGGCTGATGTAAGCGTATTAAATAAGATCAAGAAAGGGACGGGACGCTTAGACGGTTTGGGTATGTAGTACGAATGGACGAAGAAAGGAGTGTAAAAAGAGTATATCATGTGAATGAAATAAGAAGTCGGGGACGCCCGAGAAAGACACGACACGATCAAGTGAATCAAATACTTGAGTTGGGCCATGTGAAGAGTCAGAATAACAGAAGAGTATGTATCAGACGATGCATGAATAAGAATGAAGCAAGGAGTGTGTGCCAAGACAGAATTGTATGGCGGTCTGTCATCTCTGCCTACTCCTGCGGAGAAATAACCTGATGGTTAGTTAGTTATAAAAATTAAGTGATGCAATTTCCTTCTGCGTACGCACTAGAATGATATTTAAAAAACTAGAACTAAAGCGTGATGATTATCAATTAAAAATAATAATCTTTTCAAATCCAGACAAGTGATAAAGTACTTATTTATAATATATTTCACCAGATTATTTTTATTCTATATTCTAAATTAATGTGGGTCGTCCATATGCCCTACTTTTGAGGGAATGTTTAAAGGTAGAACTAGGCACGTCAGGTTACATTTCGTGTAACAAAGAGTAAAATAATAATTTTCGTTGGCCTACAGAGAAAACCTTCTCAGTCAGAAAATAAAATTTGACGAATAAACCTAAATTAAAACAACAGCTTTGTGCTACATTCGCAGAATAGATAATACACAATAATTCTATGGTTACATCACTTATTTTACTGTAATACCGTAGACGGCTTATTACGGCTGAGGAGTTTCAACTGTAGCCAAGCAATAACACTAGATACTGGTTACTTTTGCTCCATATTTTCTAATCTCAATCTTGTCGGGTTGATCAGCTAGTAATATAAATAATAATCAGGGGGATTAACCGTCTGACAGATCGTACTTTCCCGTCGGTATGTACTTTCTAAGTAAGGCCCAAGAGATCTTTAAGACAAGAGAACATAAGGAAAAAGTGAAATGGTGTTAATACTTGTTTCATAATTGGTAAAGCGTGTATACTATTATTTTTTTGTAAACGTCCAAGTGGGCTTTTACATATATATATATATTATAAAGGTACATTTGACAGTAAAAAATTTTGAAAATTATTTCCTCACATGCAAAGAAAAAATAGAAGGAAAAAAGGATAGAATAGTGTTTGACTACATTTAATTAATATTAATCAAAGATGTTTGATATATTTTTGAAATATATATTTTTTAATAGTAAATATCGCCCAAAATTCTCAACGATTCCAAACCGTCTAGAGCCAGTTAGACTTTGGCATCCCCGATAATTGGGGATGTTGTGATGTTAAAGGTAGTAAGGAGGAGAAGGATATGGGGAAGATGAAGGTTGGGAAGTACCTGGCTATTCAGATCTGATAACTAAACACGGCTAAAGTCATTTTAAGAAACGCTTCGATTCTGAATGGTAATCTTTCACCAAGGCAATACTTGGAGTATCTACCACTCTGGAACGTGCCGCAAATATACTATATATTATTTTATATGAATTAAATGTGTTATGACACATATTAATTCAATAAAGTGTGTTTGCGCACGCCGAGTTTGAACTCGCGACCTCTGGATTGGTAATCGAGCGTCTTACCAAACCACGCAGGCCATCTATCTAAATTCCGTGTAGTTAGCGTATGTATTGCCACCTACACGCTATGTATATTGACTACAGTACGAGTAGGTACCGATTATATTTAAAAAAATGAATTTCTATCCGAGTACGATATTAGCCTCGTTCAGATAGCCCGCACAACGCACGCTAGCTATTCCTAACTATCAAATGAAAAAACTGTCAAAAGACCGAATAAAGTGTATGAAATCAATTGTGACGATAGTAATATATTCGTGCCTTTCCATAAATGTTCGAGTATTTATCGACTTACTCGCTAGTTGGGAACGGCTCATGCGCTAGCCTCGCGGTGTCTGGACAAGACTATTGAAGCGCCACTTAAATTGGTTTCTTCCGTACCCACATATTCTCCGAGTCCTTTATGTTTCCGGCGGCTCCGCGCACGTATCTGATGAAAAAAATAATAGTCGAACCTACACTCGTAAAAGGCGTACCTGTGATAGGTCCGTTATAACCTCTCCCTCTTTCTTATACACGACGTGTGTAGCAGATCGAGATGTTACAACGGAACTATCGGTGGCAGGACCTTCTGGATCGGAAAAACAACAATATTCTCATAAGGCGCATAACGTGTCCCGGTTAACCCTTTGGCTGCCGAACTTTATTGTTTGATGTTTGCCATAAATGTTACCGATAATGTAGCTATCACTTTCTTATGTATGGAGTGATACATTGTTTTCAATTGCGCTGCAAAACTCCATTACAGTCTGAAAGTAATTAAAACATTATCTATAAATAATTTCCTCTGTTAGTACGAAAGACCGTATGGTTGTAGACTATCCAAATTTGGAACTGATGTTAACTGAAATCATCAAATTATGATGTAACCGCTCTGTGCGAACTACTACAAAGAACTACTTCATCTTGCGGCAGTTCACACTTCACACATTTCTCAGTGTGCGAACACTTCAATTAAAGTTAATTAAGTTATTAAACTCCGTCAAACGAAATTTTTAGAAAATTTAATGTCTCCAGCATCACAAAAATATACAAAAAATGCTCTAATTAATTTTAAAAGAAAGAGTAAGTACCTTACTGACCAACACACTCACACTACAAGAACAAAAACCTTAAATAAAATCAACATTTCAAGATAAAACACATCTTTTGGACAGAAAAAAACTATAGGTTCCATGCTGCCAAATTATATAATGCTCTCCCAAATCATATTAGAGACACCATCGAGATGCAAATGTTCAAGAGCAACATAAAAATGTGGATAAATAACCATGAAGACGAAGAAATTATAAAGATTATGAAGTAATCATAGAACCAGTGACACCAACGCAGCAACCTTCAGTCCGCCTCGGAACAGGAATCCCTAGTGAGGAGGACTGTGAATAAAATATTATTGATTTTTCAACATATCTGTTTTTCAAAATGTTATATTGTAATTAGTAAAAAAAGTTCGACTACAAACAACAAATTCACATTGTGGTAGTTCACACTTCAATTGAAGTTCGACTACAAACAATACAAAAATAACTTCATTTTGCGGCAGTTCATACTATTACTTCATACGTCACGCTTCACTTCACACTTGACCCACTTTACAAATTTCTCACTGTGCAAATGTGCGAAGTAATTCAAAGACCTATTTCATTTTGCGGTAGTTCACACTTCACACACTAGTCCAAAACCAGTTCCAAAAATAATAGAGAATTGATCGCTGTCGATTGAACTGTCAGTTAACTCACACACTTGAATAAATAATCGACTAGCTTGAATAGCTTGGACATAGATTTGGGAATGTTGATGTATTTGGTGGTTCTGTATTAGTTATAAAACGAACTCTTCAAAAATACTTCACTGAAATATACGAGTCTAACACACAATAGTGAATATATTATTATTTTTTCTCTTCTATTCTTTTATATTATGTATTATTTTCTTATTGTATTTTGTGTTCACCACTGGTAATATGTTTAAGTAGATTTATTTTTATTTTTCAAGAAGTACGTATTTTTTGTTTTAATGTATCATGTACTATAATATAATTCTCTACCTTTCAACATAAATATATTGCACAAATTTGTTGTAAAAGCCCACTAGGGCATAAATAAATAAATTGAAGCGTTCACCGTAAAGGGTTAATTTTAAAAAAGTTGTAGTTCGTGCAACATTCACAAAACTTTGAAGTTTTTCCCATCGCTGGTATTTTAGTAGAAATTACTTTATATTTGAAAAGTCTCGTGATTTTTCACGGGTAACAACAGGTAGTAGCATTTACTACTTACGCACCTGATCTCAACCAGAGTTGTCATGAACACAGTACTCAAACATATGCATTGCTTACATAAATCAAGTTTTAAACATGTTATTTAATCATAAAAATAAAATTTCGGTGATATTAATTTTTGTTTTTGTTTTAATACAACAAAAGAAAGCTTTTTGGAAGAACTGTGATTTAAGAAAACAAATATAAATATAAACAACGCATGCAATTGTTATCTCTTTTTTGTTAAAAACACAATGATTAAGGGTAAGCAAAATAGAAGGCTGTTTTGCAGTGACGTTTTACAAGGACATCACTATCAAAAGTGCATACATATGCACCGATACAATAGAAATTGTGTGTTGTTTGGGTCAACTCTAATTACATTAGAAAAGCGCAGGAAAGACTTTGATTTAATTTTCATTTACAAAATTATTAATTGTTTTATTGACTCTTCTTCTCTGTTGCAACTTATCCAGTTCAACATTCCTTGCCGTAGACTCAGAAATAATGAATTGCTGTTCCTCAATCATCACAATACTAATTATGGGTATAATTCTCCAATGTCCAGAATGTCAAGACTTGTTAACTCAAGCCATGGTCTTGAAATTTTTGGTAGCAGTCCAAATGATTTTCGTCATTCTTTACGACTCTACCAAAACTTTGACTAGACCATGACTTGAATGTTCTCTCTTATTTTTATTTTGCCTTATTTTTGTCATCGCTACATTTATTATTATGTACATGCTATTCCTTCTCTGTTGCTCTTTTTTCCATTTCGTGTTTTATATGTATTTTTTGTAATTTGACTTTAGTCCGTTAATTTATAAGTAACTAACTAACTAACTAACCATCACGCCGTTTCCCCGCAAGGGTAGGCAGAGAGGACGGACCACCATACAACTCTGTCTTGGCACACACTTCTTGCTTCATTTACATTCATACATCGTCTCATACATACTCTTCTGTTATTCTGACTCTTCACACGACCCGATTCAAGTATTTGATTTACTTGATCGTGCCATGTCTTTCTCGGGCGTCCTCGACTTCTTATTCCATTCACTTTCGCATCATGTATTCTTTTCACACTCCTTTCTTCGTTCATTCGCTCTACATGCCCAAACCATCTAAGCGTCCCTTTCTTAATCCTATTCATTACGCTCACATCAGCCTTGCATTCTTTCCGGATATCCACATTTGTAATACGGTCATACATGGTTTTACCGCACATCCGTCTCAAAGATCTCATTTCCACAGCATTCAGTCTACTTTCATCCTTCCTCTGCCAGTTCCATGCCTCACTGCCATACATCAGGGTTGGTATAAGCACTCCATTGTGGACTGCTAGCTTCGCTTCTTTGGACAATTTCTTATTTGCCCCAACAGCGTTCAGTCCTCCATTAATGGAGTTTCCTGCATTCACCCTTCTTTCAATATCTTTATCAGTCTTTCCGTCTCTTGTAAACATACTTCCTAAATACACGAACTCATCCACTTGCTCCAAGTATTCATCATTCACAACTATATTGCACGCTGTTCTCGTACTCTCTCTTTCAAACACCATCACTTTGGACTCACTTACATTCATCATCAACTCATTTTGCATACATACTTGGTTCATCCTAGACACGAGAAACTGTAGATCTTCCATATTGTCAGCAATCAGCACCGCATCATCCGCATACAATAGGCAACATACTTTCACTTTGTTCATTTTCGCGCCCAAGCCCACACCTTTCAATTCTTGCATACAATTATCCATGTACAAATTGAACAACCACGGTGACATTACACAGCCTTGTTTTACACCTTTTGTGATGTTAAACCACTTTGTAACTCTAACACATGCAACGCTTCCCTCGTACAAGGACGCGATTGCCTGTATAAGATTTGTGTTAACTCCATACATGGATAATACCTTCCACAATTTGTCCCTATCAACTCGATCATACGCCTTATGCAAATCGACAAAAGCACAGAAAAGTTTCTGGTTTTTTGCCAAAAACTTCTCTGTAAGCATCCGCAATGAGAAAATTTGATCCATGCACCCCCTTCCACTCATGAAAGCACCTTGAATGTCCCAAATTTTGTCTTTTGTTTTCATTCTTACCCTTTCAATCAATATTCTACCATACAGCTTGCCAACTGAACTTAGTAAGCTTATAGCCCTATGGTTCCCACATTCCATGCGTGACCCTTTACCTTTGTACAGAGGCATAATCACAGACCTTTTCCAGTCTAATGGCGTGTAACCCTCCTCTAAACACTGGTTAAAAAGTTTGCACAGCCATGTGAGAACTACACGGCTATCTCCTTTAAAGTGTTCAGCAGCGAGATTGTCGAATCCAACAGCTTTACCATTCTTCATGCATTTAATCGATCGTTAATTTATAAATAAATAAATAAATGAATTGTGCTGAGTAAACTACGTTGAGAACATAAAATACACGTTATAAAATAGGAAATATGTGCCAAAAAAGGTAAGTATGCAGTAAATTTGCAAAACGTGTAATCCAATTATCGGCATACTGTACTTTTTTTGTTATTACGTGTATTCATATTTCGTACCTTTTAATTTTTGTTCAAACGAAATTTTCGACGGTCAAACGACGATCGTCGTCGGTAGTTCTCGCCTATCTCAAGAACGACGATTAATCGTTTTCTGGCATCCAAAAGGTTAAGATTACTTACGACAAACTTGGAGGAGATACAGGTTACTCGTATCTACATATAAATGTACTTCGTTTTTTATTACACCTCGCTGGCGTATTTCCAGAACTGTGGAATAAAGTTGGACCACTTTCGTTATTATAATAACGCACCGCGTTGCCGTTCCTTGGGTACAAATAATATTTCTTAAATTACAAGTTGTAGCTACGAATACTAAAATATGTGGTAGTAGATACACTTAGTATCGCCCTGGTGAAGAACCACCATTCAGAATCGAATCGTTGCTTGAAAATGATTTAGCTTGGTTGATTTTGTTTAGTGACCAAATCTGAATAGCCAGGTACTTCAAACCTTCATCATCTTCCCCCTCTCCTTTCATTCTCTATTACCTTCAACCTCACAACATACCCCGTTTGAGGATGCTATAGTATCACTGGCTTTAGACGGTTGGGAGCAGTTGGGACTCCCTATGTGTGGTATTCCCTATAAATATATATAAATAACATAATTGTTTATAACAAAATCTGTTTTTTTTTTTAAATAAAAATTAATGTTCCATAGTCTTTACAATATACCTGTATATATATAAATATATTATAACAATTAATCAGCAAGTATTATTGTGTGAAAATTGCTGTGAAATTTTTAGAAAATTATTAAATGACACACTATTACTTTGTGTACACCACTTTAATTTATAATACTTCTACTAGTTTCGAACACAACTGTGCCTACATCAAGGCAGCGTAACAACCAAATTTATAGTTGTTATGCTGCTTTAATGAAAACACGGCTGTGACCGGTGTCTGAAACTACCTGATTATAAACAATGGCGGCTCGTGACTTTTAAGTGTGCTATAGTGTTAATATTGAAAAATACGAGGTTATCGATGTTGTTGTAACCGAAAATGATAATTATTTTTTTCAAAATTTCAATGTTTTGTATGAAGATTTTTCAGCAAGGGGGGGCTAAAAACTTCATACAAAAATAAATAAATTCAGCTACAGTCAATAAAGTCGCATTTTTCAATCTTTGCACTCTAGCCATAGACATAAAATACAAGACACGTCATATTCATACAAATCTTACGAAAAATGTAGCACCACTAATGTTGCACCACTAAATGTTTCACCCGCGTATGAAAAGGATAGCCATTCAAAGAATACGTGTGTGCGGAAGAGATAGCTATATGAATCGTGCTTCGAAGGTATGTCTCGTCGACATTGTTTAGTGCAACCAGGCGCGATGTCTCAGTAACGTATCTACGTTATTTAATTCATCTAAGGCACACTAAAAAGTCACGATCCACCGCTGGTTGTAAATTAAAGTGGTGTAGGTACACAAAAGTACAGCGTTATATTTATTTTGAAATATTTTTCAATTATTATTGATGTTGTTCAAAGGGTTTTCAATAGCAGGTATAAGGTCTTACTATGACCTTGTTTCGAAAGTATTACGTAAATTTACCTTGAAACGTGTCTTTGGGGCGTTTTTGTCAAAAACTGCGATATGAAAATCATTCAACGGTCATGGTTAAAATTATGACTATTGACTTATGGCACAATGCTAGAGCGGATTGTGGTTGAACGATTGTAGGATATTGTGCCTAAGATCTAAGTTAATAAGCTTAAAATGTGTTGAATTAAAGATAAACAAACCCCGAATATAAATTCAAAATGATTTCCCAAGACCGTGTTCCTTTATTGCTCTCGGAACTAAACATAACAATAAAGTTGCTTAAAGTTGTTTTCAACATCGAAACTTAATACTATTATACTCAAAACTTGAGAAGTTTGTTATTTATAATTGACTTATCGGTATTATGTATATCTTGGGATTAATCTTAAGTTGGTGAATACATTTTTTTTTAATTAATAGTAAAATATAGTTCCCATGGCACAAGAAGCGGCGTGGAGTGCGCTAGATTAATGTCATATTGTCTTAAGCGAGGAGTAATTTATATTGAGGTTGGCTCGGGAAGTTTGATCAAACTCCCATCAAGGAATGCCGCGGACTCCCGGGATGCTGCGAAAGGAGACCAAATTAGAGTGTGTGTTTGAACGTCCCTGTTATAATGATTTTACCAGAAGGTTGTGATATAATATTGCGTGAATTTTTACATTTTTTTCCCACTTTTTCACTGAAGAGAACGGAAGTGCGTTCCACGTTGATTTAAAAACAACCGATATCGCCAAATGACCCTTTGACGAACACCTTTTGACGATTGAATCGAGATAGCCAGTCAAAGATTGCGCGCCATGTCTCTCTTTCACTGCCGGACATCGTATATCGCCATTCCGTTTAAATTACGACAGTTAGGAAGGCTTTTGCTCGATATTTTATGTTTGGCCGAGTAGGTGCCTACCTACAAAAGTAAAGAGTGAATACATACATTTTTAAATAATGTTGTATGTGAAGTTTCAGATTTTATGTTTTTACATATGTAGAAAACAAAACTAAACCTGTGATCTTAAAAAAAATCCCTAAAACATTATTTAAAGAATACATTATTTTCTACTCTAAGAACCAGTACAAGCACTAGCGAATTAAATCAATGGAAATGTATTTCCAGCGTGTCCGTGTACCTTAATTACGTTAATTTATCTTTTATTCCGGTTGATTGATCAAACATTTTGGAATATCAGATAAAAAAAAAAAATGAACACCCGAAATAGAAAATACATACCTTCAACATTGTGCACTTACAAAGTAGAAGAAAATACCTCCCGCCATCCATCATTAATTTGTTTCTTACTAGTTGTCACCCGTGGAAATCACGAGATGTAACTTAACTGAAAAGTTCACACTCGTACGGTCATACGTGTTCCAAAAGGATTTTTTTAATAGTTAATGTTGTGGTCGTTGAGAAAACTAATTTATAAGATAAATGGCTATAATTATAATCATACATGTACTTGAATTTTTTTTTTGTAAAATACCACAGATTTAATTTAAATTTAAATGACCGACCGGTTTCGCTTAACCTAAGCTAAATACAAAATGTGCGATTATATATACATACAGAGGGAGAACACAACTTAGAACTTGAAGTAAGCGAAACCGGTCGGTCATAAAAATTAAAATTAAATCGATGGTCTTATACACAGTTATTATTTAATTTTCATTAAATATGTCAAACCATAAAGTGATTGCTTTCTGCGAAAATACAATTTTAGATGTTTTATAAAATAAATTTTAGAATTTTTATTGTTTTATAAAACAATATTACATCAGTAAATTATCAACAGTTTTTACTGTAACCCAAAATATATCGATTACAATAAATTACCTTGTTAAATTAATAAATTCTCATGTTTATTAACTCTTATTTAGCTTTCAAACAAACAATATATCTGCAATTTACAAATCGTATGATACTGGCTCTTTCTTTAGGTTATTTACCTGCTTTCATTTTGCACTTTCTTACTGAAAAAGGCGGCACTCAAATATGTGGACAAACGCCAACTGAATTGCTGTATTTGAAATGAGGAAACATATCCATTTGTACGTTTTACTTGCAGACGTAATTGTGTGTTTGTACTTGATTAAAAGAACAATGAATGCTTACATTCCATTTTCCATTGTCCTGAGCCCGGGAAAGTCATTACTCAGTCCGGTGTTTTTCCGCGACTAGAGCAACTACACCCCGCCGCAGACACAAGGTAAGTTGTACCCTCGGGTGCATAAAGAGAAATGATTTTTTTACAATTCCTGGAAGTAATTACCACCGGAGCTAAATGGGATGGCACTTTATTATGTTAACTATGTCTTTATACGAGTAAGTAATAGTTCTATTCGCGACTGCAAACTTCCGAAAGTTTTGGAAACATTTGAGATCATATTTATATGTAATTTTTATTATTGTTCGACAGAAAATAAAGTGTTTGTAACAATTTTTTAGTATGTTGACATTTATTTTTTAATTAAATGAATTGGTCCAGTAATCCAATTCAAGGAATATTTTCTGTGAACTCATGAATCTTCTCATTGTTACTATCACCGTCTCAGTTGATGTTTTGCCTCTTTCAATTCATATTATTTGACCCTTTCTCTTTGTTCCTTTGTTATAATTTAAATGTTATTCTTTTGTTTTCTAACTGTTCTCTTATTTTATTGTGTATCGTGTTCTCCCTCTGTACGTATATATAATAGCACACAATGTATTTTTTGTTTCGTTTAATTTTGTACCCTGATGATGCTTAGGCTAAGCGAGACGGTTCGGTCGTAAAAATTAAAATAAAATCTTATTCAAAGTTATTTTTTCATTTATTACAAAGTATTGCGTTGATTTAGCACCAAAACGTTATTTTTACCATAGTTCGACCTATATCCCTTATGTTTTGCAATAATCATAAAAAAGAAAAGTAACAAAGTCACACGAATGAATATTCTTAAACTTCCCATAAGTATCAAACTTAGGTTTTGATCAGAAAATTACACGGTTGAAAATCACACATCTTTCACATTATGATTCAATAAAAACTACCGGGTGAAGTCAGTTACAATGGTTAATAATAAACTAAGTATAAAATTAAAACTTAACTACACAGAGTAAGAACAAAGCAACCGCTCTCCGTCATTTACAAAATGTATTCAATTGCATTCCCTTCTACCTTCCTGTGAGTTATGTGCAAAACATACAGGCGAAGTTTACACAAAAGCATGAAAGTGCTACTAAAAATGATACTAATTCGTTGCTGGGCTCTCTCTTATTTACATTAGATGTGCTGGTTGTAATATTACCTCATTTGTTACGTGGCTCATCCGCTGACTGCCGCCGTGTAAACATTATAAAGTAATGATAGATTTTTAATACTTTTTTATTTAAACAAAAAACGAAGCTATAAACCTTAAGATTATAGCACAAATCTTCTAACTAAGCTTTACTTATTCTGAAAAGAGTTTTTTTTTAATATTTCATCCTATTTCCAAAGTAGCTGGAGTAAGATGATTTAAAAAAAGTAAATTATTTAGTCACAAATATTTTCCAAAGTTATCTATAAAATTTCAAAAAGTTAGTTATAAATTTTAAAAGTACCACATTGATCCCATTCTTAAATATTATTTCAGAGATTTAAATTATGAAATAAACTGATGTTTCGTTTATTTTTACTTATGTATAATACTTTTTATACCTAGTTTAAACTTACTCTTTTCAATCGTGATGACCAACTTAGCGGACTCACACTCAAAAGAAATTATACAAAGATGGCAGCCAAATCGGAAAAAAATGAAATAAACGAAATCAATAATTTTCAAATGAAGAATGAGATCAATTAAAAATGCCAGTTTCTTAAAAGGTCTCGGTGGCTGAATTGGCAGAAGCGTTACTCCCGGATAGAGTAGAGGTTCCGAGTTCGAGTCTCGGTCGTGACAGTTATATTTTTTCGGTTTCATATTTACGTTATTATTTCAATTATTAACATACAAATTATTTCATTCACCCATGTTATAATATTACTGTTCATTTCTCAGATTTCCACGTGGTTATGGTATTCATCTTAAAGTAGCCAATTATTTCTGAACAGAACATTTTATGTTACGCAATACTGTCATGGCAATGTTTTTAAGGAGCTTTTGGTCAAATATCTTCTTCCAAAAGTAAAAAAAAAACTAAAATAACAAAATGCTCTCCACGACCCGGGCAAGATAAGTGTTGCTAGGCTGTTAGCTCCGAGATTACAGCATCCTTGGCAGGGCCGAAAGTGATTTTAAATAAACCCCCTTAAATCATGCTATTCCCTAAAGACAATAAAAGCCCGAAGGCTGCAATGGAGGAAGTGGCGTAACTTCTATCTGTAAGAAATCTGCCTGAAATTTACTGAAAAAATATTTACTTCGTTTTACTTCAGTTCCTCTTCCAAGTTTAATAAAGTTAAAGAATTATTTTTTAGAGTTTATTTAAATTTGCAATTTGCTATAGTATCATAACACGTAATTTATTTAAGTAGGCATTCATTTTGAGAGTAAACTCGATCTCCGTAGGCGTCGTGGTTTATGAATATTACTTTAGGTTGAAAGGTTTCAGTTTTGATGCCAGCTGGAGCGCAAAAATGCATTAAAGCGATGAACTGCTGAACAGTTTTCTACAAGCGAATTACACACTTTGCCACCCACAGTAGTTTTCATTATAACGTGGAAATTAGCGAAGAATTATTTTAGCTTGACATTTAATTTAGTGAGCACACGTGGTATTAATTCTGATATCTGCTGTTCCACTAAAAAAAAAATCTTTTTGGTTTCTGTAGTTGTGTGGATGAAGTTGAATCTAGTTGGCTGATAAAATGTTGATGAAGGATGACTAATGGTTTTGCCAAAGCACTGTTTTATCTTCAGAGTAAATTTCTTGAACATGTAATTGTGAAGTAACGACACACGTCATTCAAATATTAGCGTCAGTATCAGTTTGTTGGTACATACTACAGTTACCACATGCATCACTTCCCCACTTATTAACAATTTGTAAATTATAGTAATTTCTATCTAAATTCTTTAATTGTTGTCTCAAAATATTGGCAGGCACTTGAGCGAGATGCATTGTTGTATGATCAAGAAATTCTCCGCGATTGATTTCTGCTGATTTTTCTGTAACCTCCATATAGTCGGGTTGGCATTTTTTAAACAACAATTATTTTATGGTATGGGAAAAACAAGATATTTTTTGCTTCTCTTAGAACTCATCAATGTTGTAAATATAGCTGCTATGATCAAATTTGTGCACAAAGGGTTTGGTCCATTGCTGTTTGCTTCGTGTCGGAATGGAAAAGAAATAAGATGGTGACCGTGGTCGAGCGGTGAACAAATATATTTTAAATATTTAAATAATATCAATAATCTAAAACACAAATATGAAACAAAAAAGGCAGAAAATAAAAAGACAATGGTACAAACCGATACATTATATTCATACATTACATTTATTAATATTATTTAAATATTTAACAAGACATAAGGATTAATGCATTAAAGTTATTTTAAATTTAAAATATATTTTACTTGATCAATGCGTGTTATTTCACATTTATTTGATACACGAGAAGTTTGAGAGTGGTAGATGCTATCGTTCTGGTGAAAGGCCACCATTCAGAAGATAAAGTTGCTTGAAATGGCTCTAACCGTGTTTGCTGACCAGATTTGAATAGTCAAATACTTCTCCACCTTCCTCTTCCCTCTATATCATTTGTCTTTCAACTACCTTACAATTTGTGGATGCCATAGTCTTTCAGACTCCGGACTGAATTTTAATTTCAAATTTTAAAAAATAATCTTTTCAAATCCCTGCCTACATAATAAAGTACCTGACTATAATGTATTTCAGCAGATATTATTCTATTTAAAGCAACTAATACCAACCCTGATGTATGGAAGTGAGGCATGGAACTGGCAGAGGAAGGATGAAAGTAGACTGAATGCTGTGGAAATGAGATCCCTGAGACGTATGTGTGGTAAAACCATGTATGACCGCATTAAAAATGTGGACATCCGGAAAAAATGCAAGGTTGATGTGAGCGTAATGAATAGGATCAAGAAAGGGACGCTTAGATGGTTTGAGCATGTAGAGCGAATCGAAGAAAGTAGTATGAAAATAATATATGATTCGAAAGTGAATGGTAGAAGAAGTCGAGGACGCCCGATAAAGATATGGCACGATCAAGTAAATCAAATACTTGAATCGGGTCATGTGATGAGTCAGAATAACAGAAGAGTATGTATGAGACGATGTATGAGTGCGAATGAAGCAAGGAGTGTGTGCCAAGATAGAGTTGTATGGCGGTTCGTCCTCTTTGCCTACCCCTGCGGGGAAACGGCGTGATGGTTAGTTAGTTATTCAACTAATATATTTTTTTGGCATGTCAAGTTACATCCCGTGATTGTTCACAGGTAACAATTTATATTTAATAACGGTTTCATATTTCAATAACTGTTTTGTGTAACAAACTGTGTGTAGCCAAACAATGAGTAAGTTCATCAACAAGCGACTGTGAAACTAGTATGAGTATGTTACAATAAAAACTTCAATTGGAATATTCAAGGTTCGTTATATAAACCCATTAAATTTAACGAAGGCATGTATTATTAAACAAACTCTATCCAACCTCCAAACTTCTTAAAGTTTAAATGGGACGTCTCTATTTAAGGTCCACTTAATTTAATTAAAATAACGCTTGTCGTTTCAGACCCTTTCGGGGATCACAGCCCAACCCCACACCCCCGGGTGGGGCAGCCAGGGGGGGGGTGGGGAGCGGAGTTAACATATCCACAACCATGGACTGTAAGTGATGGTGTGTTGAACTCCTAATGGTTTTAAAATTCTTACTGTTTGGATATTTGTCAAAAAAAAAAACACATTGTGAAAAGCTTCTTCTATTTTGTATTCATAAAAATGTAGAATTTTAAATAATTTATTTTTTACTTTCGAAACATAAGCATTTTTTTTATGAATGTTATTATTGATGTTTGAAAAATCACGTAAATTTGAAAAAAAAGAGAACACGTAACCTAACGCAGACAACGTGACTTTTTTCTGTTTCAACTGTCAAAAAACATAACGAAAATTAAATGTTTTAACTATCTATCTATTTTTTAAAATACAGTAAAACATTCCCGTGTCACAATATACCTAACGATATTTGGAAAACTCCTACTGCCATCATAATATTAATAAGCTTAAAATGTTGCCATGCAATGGTGGACGACTTCGCCAGCAGAGGAATTGAACGCACGACGCCCGAGTGGGAATCCGACGCGTTTGTCCATTCCGCTACCGACCGGTCCCACCGGTGTTAATAAATTTAATAATTGCTTACAATTTATCATAAACAAAAACAATGTGCAGAACGTAAAATCGTTTTTAATATCATACGTCCAATTTAAAAGGCCCATTTAGTGTGGCTGTATTAAAAAAACATTCAAAAGTTTTTTTTTTTAATTTTATAAAATTAATAAAGATCATAACAAATCAGGTTATTTCATACTTAAAACACGGATGCGCTATGTTTTTTTATGAAAAAGTAAAAAAAAAATTGTAGCACTTCCGTATTCTCTGTTGAGGTTTATTTTCTCATAAATATTAATTTCTGAACGAAATTAAAAATGCATGCAGGAGGCTAATTTTGCCGTTTACAAAGTACACCATTATTCTTGGGATTTCGCCCTGTCCACACTACGCAGAGGAATATACCGCAGCACCGGGCATCTCTCAGCTCCACGCCTTTCTACCGAGATTGCGATACCTTGTCGGTTTAATTAAAACACATGCTTAAAAAAAACAATGTTGAACAATATTCACGGTATAATTAAAATTCCAGTATTTAAAAAAACCACGTATTAATTGTAAAATATATATTTTTTAATTATTATTATACGGCCGTGACCGTTATTCTTTTACTCTCTGGCGTTTTCTGTTTCATATTTACGTTGAAGATCTTTGATGATATTTCAATAATTAATATTAAAAAATATAATAAGCATAAAAGCTTAAAAGTTAATTCTAATTTAATATGTATTTTTTAAATTGAAATAAGAATTAACTTTTAGGCAATAGTGTTTTTTTTTTTTTAAATAATGTCAAAAATCAACAACACAAATTTGAAACAGAAAAAGCCAGAAAAAAAACAATGGTCACAACCGATACTCGAAACTCGGAACCTCTACTCTATCCTGGAGTAACGATTAAATCAATTCAGCCATTGGAACCTTATTAGAAACCGACATTTTTAATCTATCTCATACTTTTCATTGAAGATTATTGATATAATTTTTTCAATTTTCCTCTATTTTGACTCCCATTAAGACCATTGTCTTTTTATTTTATGGCTTTTTCTGTTTCATTTTTGTGTTGTTGATTATTGATATTTATTATATGATATATATTATTTTAACATATTTTTTTAAGCCTAATTTATTTAGCTTACCTCTGTCTCAGAGGTCGTCATGCGATAATTTTAATATTATGAAAAAAAATATATCAACCCCAGTAGGTACTAAGAAACCTTTTGTAACTTATAAGATTTGGCTTTGTCATTGTAACTACTTAAACCTGTTATTTTATTTTATAGATTGGTACGCCTTTGCAAAACTAAATTTATTTTTGACCAATTTTAAAGAGGATGGTCCTGGGAAATGTGTACTTAGCTTGTATGGGAAACCTGCATATTTGTAAATCTTACCTTAATTAATTTTGTTTTGTATAAGCTTAAGGCCTATTTATCCCCAGATAAGGCTTAAAATGGCCGCAATTGGCCTTGGGGATGCTGTGTGATGTGTTTATGGTCATTATATAGTTTGGAAGATATTTTACCATCCACTGTTTTTAGATAACTTAAATTCTTTTACAACGCAATAGAACAAGATATCCACTATTAAGTGATTTATAACAAAAATTTTCCATGACTCTATGACTCACATAGTTAAAAAAAGTCACACCCCTCTTGATTGCTCTAAAGCCATTGTAAAATCTTTCAAATATAATAAGTGACGTCACAATACCCGAAACTGGCAATATTTATATATTATATTAAGTCGAAAAAGCGACGTCGAAAGAGAAAGGGGCCTTATTGGCCCGGAGCTCTGTATGCCATAATTACAAAAAGACAAAAATATGCTTAAAATGTCGCGATGGTATGTAAGTTCATTTAATACTAGGTTGTTAGTTGTGAATTCGGTAAATCGATATTCCATTCAAATTTAACTAAATCCATTAGGTTGTTAATAATATTAATTTGAAGTACGTATGTAATATAGAATATATTAAAGTATCTCTTTCTACTTCTAACTGGGTCCAATTAGTACGCGTCTTAGAGCAAAGGGCAAAGTTAAAACAAACAAATCTAGTTTCCAGAATTCCTAATGTGATATTTAGTAGAATAATATGATATTAATTATTCGAGATAATATAATAACTATCTTAAAAACACAGATATAACACCATGCTTAAGTAACAATACTATGATGGTTAAAATTATAAAATTCAGTTAAATTCAAATGAATATTAAAAACAAATATTGAAATACGTGAACGAAAATTTCAAATTATTTTGTCATACGACGACCGCAAATTTGTATCGATTTTCCAATTTTTTTAACATTTACACCTCGTTCAAGAGGGGTAGATATTATCAGTATCACCCTGGCGGAAGACCACTGTTCAGGTCGAGATCGAAGTGTCACTTGAAACCACATTTGCCGTGCTTAGACCAGACATAAATATACAAACATGATAGTGACCAGATAAGAATAGCAAGGTACTTCATCATCTTCCTTTTTCTGTATTGGAACAAACTCCTTGCTTTGTGTACATTCATACATTACCTCTGTTAGGTTCTTCTATTTTGCTGACTCTTAACATGGCCTGGCTCAAAAATTATTCACTTGATTGTACCATGTTTTCCTGAGGCGTTTGACATATATCACTATTATTCTATATCTCAAGCCATCAAAAGGGTTCCATTTCATATTGGTGTTAATTACGCGTACATCGGTAGTACATTATTTTCGAATCTCTTCAATCGTAATTCAGTCATACATGGTTTACCGCGCATAAGGATTGATAAAAAAATAATAAATAAATTTACAGTTAAATGACGCAAGGAGATATTTCAGAAAACAGGAAACAGAACGGTACCTATTGTTGGTCCAAACTGAGATAAAAATGAACGAAACACCCCCCACAGTCACCTCACTCCCTTCCCACTCACAAATGGCAGACACGTTCACAATACAGTCAACATTACCTTCACCCTGTTAGTTTGGTTTGCTGATTGTTTCGGGGCGAAACTAAATAAAAGTTTACTCGTTTCGGCGCAAAGTGGATTTCACTTTTGTCAAACCAACTAAAGCTGTCTGAGAATTCATGACAAAGGAATAATATAACAAACGAGACGAAACACATTTCTCGAAAAAATATTTTTACGATCGCAAAGAATGAAATAGTTACAAAAGAAAATACCCAAGTAACTACAAAGAATTTACATGTTTATTAATGTTCTTTACGACATCTATAAATCCAATTTTCTACGGTCCTTCAAACTTTACAGTTTATGCACTAAAACCTGGGCTGACAGCCTCAATACATTATTTTATGAATTGAAACTTGTCATTCGCCTCGAATCGATAAAACCCAAAACTTCTCAGCTCAAAATCATGGGCTAAGAATATTTTGTTAACATTGTCGAATGTTTGCGGTTAAAATTCTTATCTTTTGAACAGTTATTTTGATACGTTTCAACAAAATAGCGTTTTATTCGTCGCTCTTGTTTACTACTTATTCAATACTCACGAATCACATTTTTTCCGATCAAAATTTCACTCATAGCGAATCGCAAACAAACATTTCTTTTTAATAACAAATCAGGTAATTGAACTTCTTTCAGTTGATTTATTATATTTTAATAAGTGGAATATACTCAAACATCTTAAAAAAACAAAGAGAAAAGTTACTTTTCTATTTTCAAAAGCTGAACGCATTTCAAAGAATCTTACTTTATAGAAATAAAAGTAGGTAATCAATAGTGCAAAAAGTTCCGAAATCTAGCCTTATAATGGCTATAATTTCAGGACAGATAACCTTATTAAAATCTATGAATAAATAAACCAAGATAACTCATAATTTATGCCTACTAAATATGTTTTCCGGCCTTTCCTTCCTCCACGAAAAATATTTCAGAGGAAACGAAATTTGCCCCCGAACTCAATTATTCAAAGAGAATAATTATTTATTAAAACATTTTCCGAAAGCACGCTTTTAATCCCTAAATAATTGAAATCTCCGCAGAGGGAACTTATTTTATAAGATTTCTTTGGTTACACGAACAAAGTGGCAAGGTGGACCAGAATGTTGGGTTTCAGGGCTTTTTGGATCTCTTCGGGACACTTCAGATCAAGACGACTTCGGGTCGCGATGGACCTTTTTACTTTTTTTTTTCTGACATTTTTAATCTTACTTGGTTGGTAAAAATGTACTAAAATCCTAATGCCCTACAATTTAAATCGTATCTAAGTAAAACAACTGTGTATTATCATCATCGGTGCTACATACCTTGGAAAGTCTTATACACTTCCGTGAATAGTCTGCGATCGTCTGCTATCGGTCTCTTGCTGTTTTCTACAGTTCTTCGTGTTTAAGGACGCGGCGTTGGCCTTCACACCCTCCAGCCACCAAGTTGCAGACTCTCAACACTTCTTCGTTCTACAGTCTTACTATAGGAAAATGAGTGACGAAAATTGACATATTGTACTGACCCGAAGTCGATTGTGTGGTGAAACTACGTAAGACATATAATGAATGAGGATATTCCATTACGCAATGAACAATATTAATAAAGGGATGGTTTGGACATTTAGAGCGAAAAAACGGACGGAGAAATAGGTGCCAGGAGAGTATATGTCGCGCAAATAGATGGAAGAAGAAGTTGAAGATATCTTAAAAATACATCTTTGCCACGGTCAAGAAAATGAATTACACGAGTCGGGCAATGTCGAAAATCAGAGTGTGTGCCAAGACAGAGTTATGCGAAAAATATGCTTTTTCGTATTCGCATAGTAGAGCTGAGTAAGTGGGGGTAAACAAAAAGGGTAAGGATTCATATACCGTCAAGTTATTTGTAACCTGGGAGCGCTTTTATTCTTAAAAAAAATGTTTATTACGGTATGCAGGAACCATTCGCACGTTTATTTGGATCATCGATTTGTAAGTTTTGTACGGGGCCATCCATAATGTTTATGAGCCAAGTCCCTCCCCGGACGAAGAGGCACCGTTTGTAACCGGCTTGTAACCACTCTTGTCCAGGGTAGAACAAGACGGAATACCGCGACACGCTTAACCCGCGCGGCCATGCGCCCCGCTCCAGTTCCCAGTAATGCGACGAGCGCCGCTCGAATTCTAACTTTACGACCACCGCGGACTATCAAGATTCTACCAGACGGTTTTCAATCACTATTCCGAAATGCTGGAGAGTTTTTTCTTAGATCGTAAATAAGCAAACTACATTCAGTTTTAGAAAAGTAGGTCGCACGGTTAAATGTTTCGAATGATCGAAAAACTCGAGGAAATCTATTTAAATATAGTGAAAAATATTGAAAAAATTATTCAGTAAATGAGTAACTTTGTCGTATTAACAATACAAATTTTATGCAGACGTATTTAACATCAAATATTGATACAATATCAATAATTGTATCAATATTTGACTGCACCTTATCAACTTCAGAGTACCTCAGCGAGCAACTCGGCAAAACATATTATTCTGCAACAATAACTTCAATACCAACTACCACATCAAAAAATATTGACATCTTACACATTAATTTGCCAAAAATTTAAAAGACTTTTTAATGAAATATTTATGTGTCACTAATGTATGGGAACTATTATTTATATTTTGTTTGATATTCATTTCCCAAAACATTTTACTGTATTATTCATGCATATCTTATTAAAACTGTATTATTTTCTGTACTCATGCACTTATTTATGTTAATTTATTATGCAAAAGATCACCAGAGTGTTAATACATAAATAAATAAACAAATTAACTGTCCACGAAATATTAAATAGAAGAATACACATAAAATATAAAGGTTAGGTGGCGACCGAGACTTCAACTCAGAACCTCTACTCTATCCGGGAGTAACGTCCTTGTTGATTGAACTACCGAAACTAATAAAAAATCAATAAAATAGACATAAAAATATGGAAATCGATAAAAAAAAACCTTGTTTATGATAGGGTATCATAGCTGAATTTTCGATTTTATTGCGATTTATAGCTTAGATGTTGGATTGAATGATAGAATAATAAGTAATACTTTTACGAGATTTCGGTCGCCAACTGGTACATTAACTTATTTAGTATCTGTATACTCAATAACTTATGTAATAAATATTAAAAATATATATATTTATATTTCAACTAACATATTCGACCGGTCGGTAGCTGAGTGGACGTCCTTCATCATTGCACATCTTCCGCTTATTACGATGTTGGTAGGTGTTTTTTTTTAAAAATATTTTCAGGTTATTCGTAACCCACTAATGTTTGTCTTTCTTTTAAGAAAAAAAAAACGGCCCAAAGATTCACACAAAACATACGTCCCATAAATCCGAAAACTGCTTGCCACTCCTAAACAAGGATATAAATATAAAGCACCCACTCCTATAGACGAACCCCATATTGTTAACAGAGAAGCCTTGCCATGGGCGGTTTTACTAGGTCCTACCCGAACCCTTGTGCATGTAGTATGGGCTGCGGCTAAAACGATCAACACATCTGGAATATGAGATGAGACGATGGGTCTGAAAATATAAATTAACAGTCATAATCAGTAATAGTACAGGTACATATTGCTTTCGATATTGGGCTATTGAATTTTGTGTAGGTGTTTCTTGATTATTAGATAGCAAACATACAATATTTTTATGAATAATGAAAACGTTTTAATTGTTACGTAACGAATAAAATAAGTAAAAGGGGCGCTTAGATTTCTATATTTATATATCGTCTTCCACTCTGAATGCAAAGCTATGCACGGTTAAAATAATAGTTGCACCTGTATGCATTTCAAACACTTTTCTGTTTGGAGTTTTATCAGTTTTTCAGTTTCTTTACATTTATTTCTGTTTATTTTAGTGGCTTCCTGTATAACATAAATTAGTCAAAAATCTAACATTTTACAAAAACCGTAGTGTGTAAATATAACACATAACCAGTAGCGTAATGCATTAAAACAAGTGAATGCAAATGCATATTTTCATGGGAAAGGCAAAAGGGCAAGTGACAATTTGGTCAAAAATGAGTTAAATATGCACTTTTGTTTAGTTTTTTTTTCTGCATCGAATGTTCTGACTCTCATTTGATTCTGATAACTTTTGTTGCCCTTCAGGCATCTAAAATATATTTACCATTTGGGAGAAGGCTTGACTCAAGAGACACAAGTTTGGGATTTTTTAGCTTTTTTCGCTTCAGATAACTCACTGACAGCATTGAGTTTTTTTTTTAATACAACCAGGTACTAAAGACTTATGAAGTTTTGAAGGCTTCAGCCTTTTTGTCTTTCCGGCGACGATTTAACAATCCACGGTTGTTCATGCATCGAATACCAAACATAGCCTCTGCGGAAAATGTTATCAAATTACTTGTTCGAATAATGTCGATAAATCCGGACTGCATTACTTGCCGAGTTCATTATTGGTAACGATGCTGACAAAGAATTGCCCGTGTCGGTCCCGGAACTCACAAGGGCGAGAGAGTACCGGGACGGGTATTTTCGTGGAGCGATTAAGTCCCTTTCTGCTCCCTTTATTCGTCTCGGGGCCTTTCAAATCGCTCTCTGAAGGATGCCCTCGAGGAGCCTCCATCGTTCTTCTGCGCTCCACCCACCCGGGGAAATTGCACGGATACTTTTACCCTCAATCTCAGTGGTCGCATCGCTTTGGGCTAATGGAAGTTCTAATTGCTTTTCGATCTTCTCATTATATTAAACAGTAGCAAAAAAAAAAACAAACTGTTTCCATCCATAGGAATTTATAATACTTCTTTTTTAGCGTGCTGAAAACTACCGATACTTGAAATTTATCAGGCGGTTATAACATTTATGGGATTATTAGATGTTGCTGCTTGAAACCAAAATTATTTCAGACTTATAAACATTTACTAGAATTTCTATTCGAGGGTGCTCTTTGTACTTGTAATTACTTCTCAGCAAATGATAAATAAACCAACACTTCAGCTTGGTTTATATTAATAAGTCGTATTACATGATTATCTATTTAAAATTGAAATTATTATCGGTATTAAAATCTTAAAATAAATAGGCATATTCAATAAGAGTGTTTAAATAATCAAGCGAAAAATTAGATTGTTTGTCTCAACAAAAACTCGAACGTGTAGCTTTGACACCATACAATTTGTACAGCTTTGATATCTGAATTTTCTAGGTCAACGCATGTGTTAAGTTGAGTTCATAAAGATATTTTTACCATGAGGTGTGGAGGTTTGCAACATTCATTAATATGCTGAAAATAAAACAAAACGTGATTTGTATTATTGTTCGACGGAAAAAATAGTTTTTGTAACAATTTTTTAGTATGTTGACGTATATTTTTTAATGAAATGAATCTATCCAGTGGTCCAATTTTAGGTATATTTCCTGTAAACTCATGAATCTTCTCATCGTTACTCAATCACCTTCTCAGTTGACGTTTTGTCTCTTTCAATTCATATTAGTTGTCTCTTTCTCTCTGTTCCTTTGTTATAATTCAAACTGTTCTCTTATTTTATTTTCACCCTCTGTATGTATATATAATCGCACACTTTGTGTGTTTTGTTTAGTTTAATTTTGTACCCTGATGATGCTTAGGCTAAGCGAAACCGGTCGGCCATAAAAAAAATTAAATCTGTGGTCTTATAAAAAGTTATTTTTTCATTTCTTTAAATATGTCAAACCACAAATTAATTGCTTTCTTCGAAAATATGTATTTTTAAAAATGAGTTTTTTTGCAATACCAAATAATTTTCTAGTATTTACTTAAAGTGAAAGTTATCTTTCTTAGTACCCTACACAACCACGCCTTAATATAAAAAAATAAAGCAAATCAATTGAAACTCGTAATTTTGTAAAGAATTGTGTACAAAAATAGTACTACCGTGTGAGACCTATTTTCTTTCCACCTTTAGTCAGTTGAGTCAGAGTCGTTTGATTTATTCCTTACTCCAACTATTCCAGAAGTATTCGGCCCAGAATAATTCAATTTAATTGCCACTGCGGTACACCAGCTATGTAGGAACCTTACAGAACAGACAGTGTCGAAGATACGCCTATCTTTATCAGATTATTCATTACAGAAGGCATGTAACCCGACTAACTTTTCGTATAAATATTGAATTACTGACAAATAACGTGTTTCCATTCTGCGGCGGGTGAAGTTTACAATTGGTGAAGGGCTCCGAGGGAAGTTGCGGGCTGAATTTATTCCAATTTCTCTCAAGCCACAAGTGTTAATGTAAATTGTCGACACGAGGACACACTCGCCCTTGGATTACAACTCATCATATTATTATAGTGTGTGCATACATGTATAGTGCAACATTGTAAATGGAGTGTTTTTAGGTGAAAAGCGTTGTGCCAATTAATAATAATAATAATGAAATTTAGACCTTAGAGATAATATAACGGTCATGCGTCATGCTTGACACCCGATCATAGTTTGTTAATATGCTGAAACATAAGAATTTTTATATTGAACACAAAGTAGAGATAGATGTAAATATTTGCTACATACCTATTTATTGTTTTACAGTGCAATATCAAGGATGTATATTTACTTAAATTCAAATGTTTTTCATTATTTTAAGACATTTCTTGGCCATTGTTTCAGTAGACGGAGAAAAAGAATGCAAATTTATGCTTCTTTCATTGAAATGGCAAAATTTTAAAACGATTTTGAAAATGTTATGAAGTTAAGACAAAGAAGAGAAAATTCTCAAGTCCTACTTATTTAGATAATATGACAGAGATACAATATAAAAAAAAATAAAGCTAAATTTATTTTTAACAAAAGTGTACATAATTATGTGACTAGAAACGAAATAAGATAACCACACAATGAATAAATAAAAAAAAACAGTCACAGAACTGCCCAATCTACAAAGAAGAAAAAATGTATGATGAGATGCCTCAAAGTGTAAAAAGTGAAGGAAGAATGAGTTTATTTAAAAATAAATTATGAAAATTGAAAACTTACATGATTATAATATTATATGTCTAAATACTATGTAATATAATAATATCTTCACCGGAAAGGCAAAAAGGTCTGAAGCGTCATTTTGCGAAGTTTACACCAGAGCACTTGGAAGTTTTTTTGTTTGTTTTACAATAAAATTCAGAAGTATTCAGTACCCTGGTCGGATTTTGAAAAAAACTCAGGTAACTCAATCCCTTCACTGAGTTACCTGAAGCGATAAAAAATTAAACAAGTCCCAAGCTTGCGTCGCTCGAGACAAGCCTTCTCCCAAACGAAAAAAATACTTTAAATGGCTGAAGGGCCAAAAAACTCTTTCGAAAGAGTCAAAGCATTCGACGCAGAAAAATAAACTGACCAAACTGCACACTTAACTCATTTTTGACCAAAGTGTTCCTTAAGCCCCTTTTCCTTCCCAACGACGATATGTATATATTAACATAATAAATAATTTAAAATGTGAACAAAAATAGTTTATTTTTAAATAATCCGGTGGTTTAAAGATAAATAATACATTGAACAGCCGAGTTATAATGTTACGATAGTACCTACAAATACGTATTTTAAAAAAATTGACAGAGAATATTCTTTCACATAGAAATAACGAATCTTTAGACGAGTAATTTCAATGAAACTGTACAAGGGCATGAAAAGAAAATTATTTTCAAAACACTGCGGTCTTTGAATCTAAAAAGATACTAACTTATTCATTAACCCATTAATTAGTAATTTTCACCGACAATTTCCATATATCGTGCAGCATAATCCTTACGTTATTTTTTACCACCTCCTCTTTTGATTCCGTGCTCGACAAATTGCGAATGGTCGTAAAAACTATTAAAAAATTAAGCAAGCTTTCATTTGCACGGTCTGCAATATTTTACGTCTTTTATTAAGTTATCTGCGACGTACATTTCTGTGAAGATTTTTCCACTCACTTCAAAAAACAATGTGCAAGTACAAATTTTCTGCACTCCGCGGGAAAATATTTTAATGAGATACTTCTCATTACTCGAAATAGTTAGACGGTTCGTTCGACATGAAAAACGACTGCTCTCTGCCCTCTGCGCTTGCAACCCTCTGCGCCCCCAATCTTTTGGGCCCCCGCCTTCTGATTCACCACCCCCTAGGCCCATCTACCACCCACCCTCTTGAGGCGTTTGGGAGGGTGGAAGCAGGATGGCTTCCTTTAATAACGTGAATTATATGAAATAACAAGACAGCAACACAAAGAACATGGTTTGTTGCTGTGATTCACTCTAGAACTTCTAACAAAGCCTATTGCTTTATTGTACTACAAAAGATTATAATGATAATACTTAAACAATAATGTTTCTCAATTGTTTATTTTATCACAGCTAAACATTTCTTTAAATTTTATTATTTTTTTTCTTTAATTGATAAAATATTTTTTTGTACTATTGCACTAGTTTGTCAACAGTCTTATAATTGCATGATTTTAATATGGATAAGGAAAATAATACATTAATACTAGTTAAGTAAAAATAAATAATATCCTGAAAAGTTTCAAAATATCAAAACCAAATATTGAACCACCAGCATCAAAACATTCACAAACGTCATTATAATAAAGCTAGTTAAATATCTGTTATTAAAAACTCTGGTTAAACACCTTTATATCATTTACTCTGTTGTACAGTGATTCGTGTATTCATTTAGATCTCAAATAATGAGAAAAAAAAACACATTTCAGCTTTTTTAAATTTCATACTAACACTATTTATTTGCTTATATAATATTGTGTTGAGACATAATGCTTTTTTTTTTGCTAAAAAAATTATTACATATTACAAAATTATAAAACATGAAATGGGAAAAATAAATTAACTAACCACCGCGCCGTTTCTCTGAAAGGGTAGGCTATATCGTCATACAACTCTGTCTTGGCTTGCGCTCCTTCTTACATACTATTCAGCTTTTTTTCATGAAATTTCACACCTTTTTTGTTTTCTATAATGTCTACGACAGCGATAATATTTTCGGGCGAAACCTAAAGGAAAGTGAGTTTTTATATAAATGCTACCGTGATAGGTATGAACATATGCTGATACATTTAAATGCGTTACTTATCGATTTTAACTTTATTACATGTAATAATAATAATAATAATAAAGTTTTATTCCGGAAGGTATGCAGAGTAGTGCAATGCAATACCTTCATAATTGATATCAATACATTGTAATAATAATAGTAACAAAATAATATTGAACAGAAATTCATAAGAAATAAATAAATAAGTAAATAATAAAATAAAAATATATGAAAATAAAATAATAATAAAAAAAAAGTAAAAAATAAATAAAGAATGTAAGTAAGAAAATATTAATGGAGTATATTAGGCCTCATTTCTACAAAAACGCCATCAAGAGGGAGTCCATCCTGGCAGCGTTAAGATTGATGGGGCCAATAATTTACCCAATGCGCTTCTATGCTTGAGTTCGGGATCTGACGGGATTCCATGATAAGGTTATTTGCAGAGTTGTTAATCCTTTTCCCGCATTCCTACCCTGGTTCTCATAAGGGCTGCGTGGAACTCGCCCCTCGGTGAACATACCGGAAGCACTGCAGTGCCTGGGAAGACTGAACATCATGCGGTAGGCGTTGTTGTACTGGACCCGGGAAGCCTTCCATGCTACTCTTCTTAAAATTGGTCCAGAGCTCGCACGTGTATAGGGGTGGTGCAGAACGCCAGGAAGAGTGTCCTTTTCACTGGTGGACTACAGAGCCGAAATCTTCTACTGAGCATGTTTGATTTCACACTGAGTGCTCGCCTTTGCCTGTCACTATCCATTAGCTTGCTGGTATGATGTGCCCTAGATATTTGGTTTCTTCTACTACCTTTAGAACCTCACCGTTCAAGAAAAGCTGGAGGAATGTTTTTCGGACCCTGCCCGTATCTGATAACCATCAGTGCCGTTTTTTAGCGGATTGTAAATCATGTTTGTTTCCTGAGCAAACTCTTCGCAGATATTCAGGAGGATACGTAGCCCCTCTTATAGACGGCGTCATGAGTACCATATCGTCTGCGCATAGCTCACATTATTAAAACACTGTCCTCCGATATGGCAGCCCACCTTAACTTATTTAATCTATGGGTCAGTTCTTCCATAAATTTAAACAATAATGGGGACATGCATCCTCCTTGTCTAACTCCGCTTTTTCAGATGAAAAGGTTCGGAAAATCCATCTTTCCACTTTACCAGGTTTTCTTGTTGCCGGTGCCAAGTGTTGAGAATGTGGACGACCTTCGATGGTATACCCCTTTCAACGAGTTTAGTCCATAGTAAGGGTGATGGACTCTGTCGAACGCCTTACTGAGATCAAAAGCACGCGTAAGTAGTTGTTTTCTTTTTTCGATAGTATTCCAACGTTCGTTTTATAAATATCGCTGTATCCGTGGAGCACTCCTTTTAAAGCCCATCTGATTATCGCTCGTTTTCATGTGGGGTCCAACCTGGTCCAACAGAACACGTTCAAATATTCTGGCGATAGAGGTAGCAATGGAAATCGGTCTGTAATTTTCCTGTAGAGTTATGTCCGGACAATTTCGATTTGATAATCGGTATGATTATTGTTTTGGTCATATCTTTAGGAAGGTATCCACTCTTTAAGGATGACAGTAAACAACGTTGCGAGTAGTTGCGAAATCGCTCCTCCTACGTGTTTGTGTTCGATGCTCAATCCATCGTGACCTGCTGATGTCCCAGCGTTCATGTTTCTGATGGCTGTGTTCACCATGTTCACTGTGACCTGGAGTTCAATATCATCGTATTCTGTCAGTGGGGTTTCGTTTGAAGAGACGGTAGTGGAAGGGGTTTTAGATTTATGTAAATGAGTAGAAATTTGTTTGAAATATATCAACTAACGAAAAACGTACTATTTGTTTTTACTGATTTAATAATAAACAGTGGAAAAAAAGTTTTAAAGTTGTGCTGCAACAGAATTCTACCACGAATTAGCAGTTTCAAAAATAGAAATATAAAAATGGACACCACTCAAAACAATGATTTCATAAAAAAATAATTAACTCAAGAACGTAACGTTCCGAACGTAGGCCAAAACATTTACACCTGTATTTTAGCATAACCCAAATAAAAATAAAATAAAACTTATTAAAGTCGCAACCGAAAGGAGTAATCTTTTAAGAAAGCTCCAGAAAGCTATTTTAATAAAACATTAAAATACAAGACAAAATATTTTTTCTGAAACTGTGGAAAAACTTTTCAACATGTCCTCTTGTACTGTCCCAGCTTTGTGGTTTGTTTATTTAATGAACTAGATAAGTATCTTTCAAAAATAATCCGCTGTAATTCCACGAAGTGTGTCATCACATTCCCAGAGAACCAGCAGCTGGTAATATGATGCGATTAATAGCTCTGTTCAGAGGGTTTTCCGTTGTAGTGTAAATATCTGTTTCTGTCAACCTCAAGTGATTGTCCAATTACAAAGGATTCGATAAATAATCATTTATTTCCACCCGGCACAATTCTTATCTCGCTCAGTTGGATTTCATTATATATAGCATTATGTTACACGTAATACATGATAACGTTTCACATGTTAATGAGATATGCATTATACCAAATAGTAATTTCCGTTGCGTTTCGTTGTTTTAAGCTCTTCAAAACCAGATTTTGAACGAGCCTAAATAAAAAAGAAACTTTGTAAAATACCGCGGATATTATTAAAATCTTTATAACCGGCCGGTTTCGCTTAGCCTAAGCATGATCACAAAGTGTGTGGTTATATTATATATACATACAGAGGAGAACAAAATATAAAATAGTAAAAAAAAAAACAGAATAGCGAGAAAATCATGGCAACAGATTACCAACCACGGAAACCAGTATCAGAACAGGGAAAAAAGCCATTAAAAATAATAATCAGTTTCAAAATAATCAGGTGAATTTTCCAGTAGTACAATATTCAATGCTTTCTAATAGCGTTGTGACCCGTTCAGTGCGAACTACTACAAAGAACCACTTCATTTTGCGGCAGTTAAAACTTGATTGATTTTTCATTGGGCGAATACTTCAATTGAAATTAGACTACAAAGCTACAAATAATAACTACTTTGCTCACATTTCAATTGAAGTTCGACTTCAAAGACTACAAATAACTACTCCACTCTGTTTGCGGCAGCGCACACATCGAGGATTTTTTGTTGATTTGCTAGTACTTTTCGATTTAAGATCTCTTCCGACTAGTACTATTTTTTGGCGAGTTCGACTTCAATTGAAGTGTTCACCGCGAAGAGTTCATTTTAAAGAACTAGCATTTCGTGAAGCATTAAAAAAACTTTGAATTTTCACCAATGCTACTTTCTACAAAAATATATTTTTAAACATCTATATTAATACTATTGTTTATATTTTTCAGAAAACCTTTTTTTATGTCACTGTCAGCAACACGGGCATTTATTATTTATTTTTGTTGTTATAACATTTTTATTTTATAACTAGTTGAAACCGTACTTTCAACAACGAAGATTAAAATCGCCACAGCCTCTCGTGGAGCAGACATGCATTCTAAAATTAAAGTTTACATTTTTAAACATGTATTTCGGGAGCACATATTGTGACGTGCTTTACGTTATTAGCATCACTAGAAAATGTCTGTTCTGATACTGGTATTGGATAAACCTATTTGCTTTTTCGCATAAACTCACATACACGTATTGTCCGAATTAGCTCAATTTAATAAAAATATATAAATTACGCGAGACTAAAGTTAATTTTTTTTTTTCTTTTCTTATAACGGAATCTTGTGAAATATGTGATATTAGCGCATAACACATATGTTATTAAACCTTGTTGTATTTACTTGTATATAGTTTTCTTATATGTGTATCATGTTCACTCCTTCCTTTCCTCAAAGAGACCCTCCACACAGCATCCCCAAAAATGACATAGGCCTTGAGGGAAATTATTTCCCTCAAGGCCTCCTGTGGGGAGTTATTGTTAAAAAAAACTCATCGCCGGAAAGGCAAAAGGGCTGAAGCGCACATTTTCAGAAGTTTACACCAAAGCACTTTTTTTTTATAATAACATTCATAAGCTTTCAGTACCTGGTTGGATTTTGAAAAAAAAGGTAAATCAAAGCTTGAAGCAAAAAAAAACAAAAAAAGTCCCAAACTGAACCAGATGGCTGAAAGACCACAGAAGTCTTCAGAATCAAACAAGAGTCGGAACATTCGATGCAGACAAAAAACTGATCAAAACTGCATATTTAAATTCATTTTTGACCAGAGTGTCACTTAAACCCTTTTACCTTTCCAGCGACGATATAGTTGCTGTAGATACTTTTAGTATCGCCCTGGTGAAAGACCACCATTCAAAATTGAATTTTCGCTTGAAATGACTTTAACCGTGTTTGGTGACCAGATCATAATATCAGGTACTTATCAACATTCCTTTCCTTACTCCCTTCAACCTCACAAAATACCTCAATTGGTGATAGTCCTATTGGCTCCGGGAGCAGTTGGGACTCTTGGGCGGTATTCCCATTAAAACAAAAATAAAAGTTACCTTCGAAACCAGCCAATTGGCCTTTCCAGAAACAAGGGTGTGTCAGAAATCACACACGAAGAAAAAGACAGAAGAGGAAGAGAAAATCTCAGATAATCTGATTTTCGCCCGCCAGCATTTTCCTAGGTCATGGTTTGAGAATTCTTTTCGTAGGGATTCAGATAAATAAAAGAGGGAGTATTTGTCAATATGCCTCGATTGAGTTGAATACAATTTTTGGTGGTGAAATCCGTACGGTAAACCGGGTCAGCCTAGCATTTGACATGCAGCTATGGAGAGCGTTCTTGAAAAAGCTCAAAATTTGTGAATGCTAAACTAGGGGATTTTTCCAAAATATTATTTTTAATACATTACCAAAAATATCTCACTGTGAAATATAATCTGAAAGATAGGAAAAACTGTAACACAACACATGGCCTACCCAGTATTAAAAAGGTGTTTTCATTGGTTTTATAGGACAAGAAATACTATCTGTATATTCTATACGGGTAGTTAGGAAACATCTAAGGTTTCCAGTGAATACGATTCTCAAACTGTAATCTTTTCATTTTTTATGAAATGTATACTGAAATTTTAGGAAAAACGTTCGAAAATGACTTCTTTGGTTTTCAAACTGAACCTTTTACTGACATTTTAGTATGTTTTTCATGGAATAAACAAGAATACAGTTATTTTTTTTTATTAATTTGAAACTTCAAACATTTTAATAACTACCCATAGAAAATTTACAGATAAATCGTTTGTAGTATTGCTCGTGTTAAAATAATATAAAATGACGTTTAGCGCCATTTTTGAGTGCTGAGGATTAATGATGGTCCCCGTGTTCGAGTGGTTAAGACGTTGGATTACGAATACAAAGGTCGCGGGTTCAAATCCCGGCGCGCGCAAATAAAATTTATCTAACTAATATGTGTTATTTCACTTCCCAACCTTCCTCTTTCCCATATCATTCCCTTCCCCACTCAGCCTCACGACATATCCATACTGGGGATGCCATAATTCTACCAACTCCGGACAGTCGGGACTTGGTGCGGTATTCACATTAAAAAATAAGAGAAAAAATCAATCCGACAGGTTTAAATGTTTCTACTTTCCTTAGTGCTACGGAACCCCGTGTCTTTATATTTATATATCTAGTATATTTATTTTTTTATTAATAATAAATAGTCCTACTTGAGTTGGCATTATGTTAGTATATATAAATGACTAAGAAGCTGTTGTTTCGAGGTTTTTCGGCTAGGCCTTGTAGGCGGCTTTTTTTGGACTTCGCCCAATGTAGGAGGGGTGTTTATTAGTAGGTTTTTGCTCTTTTGTACGTACGAAAAATCATAGTAATGGGAAAGGTGTGTAAATATTAATTGAAAAAAATAATTATAAAATACTAATTTGATGATTAAAATATTTAAAAAGTATCTGATGACTTTTGCTTCATGTTCAGCTCGCCCAAATTACTGATTTTGAAACAAAATCGGTGCAGAACACAATAATTTATGAATAATTAATAACTTCTTAGTCCCGGTGCATACGTCCGGTTCATGTCCGCCACGGCACTGCAAGAAAGCCTCCGGCGGCTTTACGGCGACAATTTTCTATTGCTTTTTAATGTTAATTTTATTTATTTATTTTATCTATGATTTAAAACGTATATTTAAAAAATTGTATACCCTTTACAGCCTGCGCGATAAATAATGAAATAGGTATGTAACTATTGATAGTTTGCTACAGATCATTTCGTATTTGCTATAGTTCTTAGTTATTTCGATAATCTCATATTTAAATTTAAGTAGATCGTTTTTTAAGTATTTGTATTATGACTTGTTTTATAGTTTTTGGTTAATTTCTATCCTTGTGAAGTTATATTTCACAAACGTTAGCGGCTAGCATTTTAAATTCGTAAAACACTGATTCGGACCGAACTTTACTTCTCGTCATAGATTATAAAATACTTTGCCTTTCCTTTAAAATACTAAGCTTTGAATCAGTACTTAAATGGATAAATCCACTATCGTCTTCAATGTGTAACATTGTGATATTGATATGTCAGAAAACCCGACAAGTAGACCAAGCCCGACTGGTGTAGCCGATGTTTTTACAGACGTTGCCGCTCAACACGGCGGTTGAACGCGCGCGCCATCTACGTCTGATGGAATGAACGTATTAATCCTATAGATGTTAATTAAGATAGTCCCTTTGAACACTATATATATATATTTAAATTTATTTTTGATTAATATGTACTCGTATTGCTTAAATATTACGATCAAAGAGCGAATAAAACTGTGATAAAAAATGAGCTATATTATACGTATTTTTATTTTTGTGTGTAAATATTACTTAATTACTTCTTAATAATTTATTTCAAAGATATTTTTAAATGTATTCGTCAAAAATGATGTCATTTCCCGAGTGACAAAACGTATTTTTTTAATTTTAACCTAAAAATTGCCTGCGTAATGCGTGATGAATGATATTGCCTGGCCATAAATAAGCGTCACTTTTGCATCCTCGTTCGTTTCAATTTGAAACATTCCTCCCCCCTTGCCCTCCTGCCTCAGGGATGATTTATGATGTTTCATTAAAAATAACGCTAGATTTCCAAAATAACGTTAATATTTAAATATGTATGTTAGGTATTGTGCTATTTTGCACGTTAGATACTTTGAAAGTCTGTTTTGCCTTAGGTTCAACAAGTAACTCCTCGAATTTGGTTCATACTATTAAAATATCGGGCTTAATAGGAGCCAGTATAGGTTGTGAATTTAGGAAGTATGTTTACGAGAGACGCAAAGGCTATACGGATATTGGAATAAGGGTGAATGCAGGAAACTCCATTAATGGAGGACTGAACGCTGTTGGCGCAAATAAAAATGTCTAAAGAAGCGAAGCTAACAATCCACAATGAACTGCTTACACCAACCCTGATCGACGGCAGTGAGGCATGGAACTGGCAGAGGAAGGATGAAATTAGACTGAATGCTGTGCCAATAAGATCCCTAAGGCGTATGTGCGTCAAAATCATGTCTGACCGTGTTAAAAATGTAGATATCCGGAAAGAATGTAAGGCTGATGTAAGCGTAATAAATATGATCAAGAAACGGACGCTTACATGGTTTGGGTATTAAAGAGCGAATCAACGAAGAAAGGAGTGTAAAAAAAATACACTGTGCAAAAGTGAATTGAAGAAGAATTCGGGGACGCCTAAAAAAGACATGGCACGATCAAGTAAATCAAATACTCGAATCGGGCCATGTGAAGAGTCAGAATAACATAATAGTATGTATGAATGTAAATGAAGCTAGAAGTGTGTGCCAAGACAGAGTTGTATGGCGACTCGCTCTCTCTTCCTACCCCTGCGGGAAACGGTGTGACGGTTAGTTACTTAGTTAAAAGCCCGAATAAATATGGTTTTCACGAAACATTGCTCAATACATCTAAACTAGGCTAAGGTCATTTCTCAAATACTTGATTAGCCTACATGATTCTGTGCAAAATAAAGTGGTTTGTCTGATTAATAATCTGTTGTTAACCTAACCTAACCTAACCTACCTAAACTAACAATTTCCATGAAATCTAGGGTTTCGCAGTTAAATTTAAGATGTACCCATGTTTGAATATTCACAGTAATAACAAAATATTTCTAAAACTACTGAGGTATTGTATTTCATATTCTAGTATAAATATCTTTTATTATTAAAAAAGGTCATAATTAATAGGTTTATATCTACCCCTTGCCTTTTTTTCATGAATTTATTTTAAATTTATATTATCTCTTTCAGTAAAAACTAACAAGACAAGACCGCATGTTTTTGAAAAATATTATTAATTGTTTATTTGCTTTCGTCCGTGTTCTTTAATTATTTACGCTTGTAAAAGGGTTTTACATAATTATTTACCTTTAAAAAAAAATAATACACTCATTAACAGTTCAAACATCAATATAAAAATATCAATTTGAAAAGAAATAAATGGTTTCGTTTCATAAAATAAATTAGCTCTACTATTCGAAAAGAACTTTACTTAAGTGTGCTTATATTGTGACATTGACTTACTAAATATATCAACAACATCGGATTATTTGTTTTCCAAATGTTGAATTCGTTGCGTAGGAGCATAATATTGTGAGGTTGAAGTAAAATTGTGACAAATTGACAGTGGCGGCTCGTTAGTTTTTAGTGTGCTAGAGTGCTAAGATTGAAAAATACGACATCGTTAGTGTTGCTGTAGCCGAAAATGTTTTTTTTTTTCGAAAGATTTTATTTTTTGTATGAAAATTTTCATGATTTATCAGTTTTGGTGGTGCACCGCACGGATTTCTGAAAAATCTTCATACAAAAAGTTGAAATTTTGAAAAAAAAAAAATGTTTTCAATTACAAAAACATCAATGATGACGTTTTTTTTCAATCTTACCACTCTAACATACCAAAAAGTCACGAGCCGCCACTGGTGACAATAATATGGTTATGGATGGATTTCAATCGCAAAATATAATGGTGCCTTGTTATAATCATCTTGTCGAAAAAAAAATGAACCGATTAATTGTTTTAAGGTGGAGAGTTCGTATCCCGGAAAATTTCAATTGACATTATATCTAATCTTTTGACTTTGTCAATACAAACCCACCTCTAGTATTTTCCCAGTATTTTCCTTGTATTTTCCTAGTTTTTTTCCGTTAGGTGATAATGATAAACGTGAACATATATAGCACAGTTTTTTTATATTTAAATATAGACATAAAATACAAGACACGTCATACGAAAAATGTAGCATCACTAATGTTGCACCACTAAATGTTTCACCCGCGTATGAAAAGGATAGCCATTCAAAAATATGTGTGTGCGTAAAAGATATGGAAGCGTGTTTCGAAGGTATGTCTCGTTGACTTGGTTTAGTGCAACCAGGCGCGTTGTCTCAGTAACGTAAAAATCATAGTAATCATACATTATTAAATTCATCTAAGTATTTAACCTCATGTGCGGTACCTACTCACCTCTGCATTATAAATTATTAAAATTCAAGATATGTATGAAAAAAAAACGTAAATATGTTTATTATGGGTCATTTGGTCTACTTAATAAACAATAATGTAGAGGCAGCTTTTGACTTTAAAATTTATGAACTATACAATGCATTGAATGTACAAAGGCATTAGTAGATCTAATGCTCTTGTAGATAATAATAATAGTAAACTGTATTTGATGTCCAGAATCGCTAAATAAGATTAATTTCCATTTATTCGCAAGCTCCACGCGTTACTGTATCCCACTCAATGTCAAGCACAGTAAAACGATCTGCAAACAAATTTATTCTTGCCTGATAAGATTTTGTAGCACATGTAATAAATAATACGCTTCCTGATATGGTTTTCTTAAACAAAACAAAAAATATATCCGTAAGATTCGTGATTTTCTGTCTCGTTTGAAGGTGTTTTTTTTTATTGTTGAATTATTATATTAGTTACGTCACGAATTTGTGGAACTACGGAGAAGATGGGATAGAAGTGATTTTTAAAAATAAAAAAATAAAAAATATTCGATTTTTTTTACATACATTTTTGAAAAAGAAAAGATTACAAAAATAATCTTTTTTTAAATAAAAATTAAGTAAAAATAAAAACAAACAAATCACAGTGGAAAAACAAATAACTAAATTAGAAATAAATATATTTATATATATATATATATATATATATATATATATAAATAAATATATATATACTATATATATATATATATATAATATATATATTAAACATAAGTATATATAATCTTTTTTTTTCGCTCATTGTTTGAATCAATTGTTCTTTGAAACTTTTAAATTTTTGTTTCATTATAGTTTCACTTTTTGGTGGCATTTAAAAAAATATATTTATGATTCATAAAATGAATATTTAAATTGAACGAGTTATTTAATGAAAAATTTATATTAATTTATGAACTGGGTGACATTTATCACCAAAAATATTGTTTTGAGATGGCGGGGCTCAGTAGTGGACTATAAAAGTTTGGAAGTTTTAGTTTAAAGTTAGATCAATAGATGGGGTTATATACTAAAACTTTATCACTTCATAATGATACAGCAGTTCTGGAAAGAATTTTGGAACTATGAATTTCGATTTTTGTTTTGTTGTTTTAATGGTTTCACTGCACTCGTAGACACAATTTAACTATTTCACCATCTGCACTGTTGCGGTAACTAATGAAGAAGTTACTAATAAAGAAGAATAGTTGACTTTTAACTGCTAATATCTCATTTTTTTGCGGAGCAACCATAAAGCAAACTGACAGTTATTGTGTTATTATTGTTGTGATTGGGTAGTATGCTCTACTGGATAAATCTTTAATTTAATATGTAGTGGTAGTCCACTACACATATCGACAAGACTATTTGACACATCATATAAGTGTATTTAATGGCACTATATAAATTATCCATTTGTAATAGGGCAGACACATTACTTGATATATACATTTGATATTTTTATTACTAAAACTCAAAACTTAATTTTTTTATGGCAATAGAAATGACTAAAGGGTATATTCATGATTATTTGGTTTTTAAACTCCCTTTTCTGCAATAATAAAATTAATTCGTTCATTCATTTGGTTTGATGCTATCATAAAACGATTAAATATATTTAGATATATGTACATATTTGTTTATGCGAATACCGCACAAAAGACTCAACTGTCCGGAGTCAGTGGAACTAAGGGATCTCCATTTGCGATATGTTGTGAGGCTGAAGGAAGTTGTTAAGGGACGTGGATGGGGAAGAGGAGAGTTGGGGGAGTACATGTATATTTCAATCTGGTCAGCAAACACGCCTAAAGTTATTTCAAGCAACTTTTTGAGTTTGAATGATATCACCAGGGCGATACTGAGAGTATTTACCACTCATAATACATTTTAAACCATTATTCTTTAGAAATATGTAGGAAAAACTTCGCATATGCATTTTTAAAATTATTGACTCTGTTATTCCTTAGTACCTTCTCTGTTGGAATTCATCTAGTTCAACATCCCTTCCCGTATACTCAGAAATAATGAAATTACTGTTCCTCAATCATCACTCTTCTAATTATGTTTACCTTCTCCATTTTCCATTCTTCCCTGTCCAGAATTTCGAGACTTATCGACTCAAGTAAAGTTCGTGAATCTTTTGGAACAAGTCTAAACGATTTCGGTCAGTCTTTACGCAAACAAACTTAGCAATATGACTTAAGGGTCAGCACCTAAACATACAAACTTTTTGGTTTTCTAGTACAAGCAAGACTACATTTTTTTATCTGTCAATTCTATACGGGTAGTAAAAAATGTTTAAGGTTTCCAGTGAATACGATTCTTAAAACATGTGTTTTTTATTTTTTATGAAATAATTCTGGAATTCTAAGTAAAACGTTCGAAAACTTTAAAACGGTAAAAAGTTTGCCTTTGGTGGCTTAAAAACTGCACCTTTTACTAATATTTTCCATAAAATTTAATGATTACATTTTTCTAACTGACCATACAATTTTTTTACATCATTCATAGAATTGCTTATATTAGAATACTACAAAGTAACGTTAAGCGTCATTCTTGGGTGCTGGCCCTTAAATCATAGATTCTAGCAAAACCCTGGTCAGGCTTTGACTTGAAATTATTTTCTTAGTGTACATTTTTGTTCTATTTTTCATTATTTTATTTATGTGTATGGGCTTTTATTAGTATTTTTTTATTTAATTTTGTAAGATGTTATATTGTTGATGGATATATAAATAAAATGACAAGAATATTTGTCTTTCTTTTTTAAATAATAACAAAGTAAACAGATACATAAACATGAATTAATATTTCTTTCTGTGTAATCAATGTGTAAATAATATTATTTTATAGTATTTAGAGCTCTAAACAATGACAGATAATTAGAAATCAATCAATAAAATGAGGCCGTCTAAAAATACTTCCGGTTCAATATATTTTGATTCACTGTGGTATAATTGCTGGAGTGCGACATCTGTATCTACACCGTCTCATAAATCTACTAAATATGACATTAATTATACACATAGCTAGTAATAGCAATCAACTAATAATTACGCCAGATGTACGAGGGAGAGGGAGATGAAACAGTAGAGAGAGATAGGGCTCTATTCGAGAAGGATCTGGAAAGAAGGGGCGAATTCCAGTAATATACCATAAAGTATGGAGTAAATAGTAAGTCAAAAGTAAGGGGCTATTCGTTAAGTTAAATTGTTTGTTAATGGTATTTTCTATTAATTTGAAGTGGCGTATGATTATCGAGTTTCGTCATATTAACTATAAACCAAAAATCTGTTAATCCGAAGCCGCAAAAATTCTCCAACGGCGAATTCTGGTTTCATGAGATTACTACAATTTTTGTCCAGGAATACTAGAGATTGACAAAAAGTCGTTTTGTTTCAATTTAAAGTTTAAAAAAATGAAACAAGAAGCCAAAATATTTATTTATTATTTTGCCACTATTCATTATAAGATTTCTAAAAATATTGTTGAATTTTACCAAAACAAAAAATAGATTCATGGACAAAGCCATGTTGTAAAACTACTCAAATACACAAATTAATATTTTCACACGATTTAAATATCACGCCATCGCTAACATCTAGTGAAAGTAGGTACCCGCGCAGGAACAAAAATAATAGCCAATCTGTCGCTAAGTTACGGCCGGTCAAACACAGTTCGCATTTAGTGAGCCAGTAGCGGTAAATGGTATGTTTAATATGAACAATCGGTTACAAAAACCTTTTATTTACTGTACGTAAATACAAAATAAAATTTTAAAAAAATATATTTGGGTCTTCATACTTGGGATACTTGGGATAGAAAAAAAGAAGATATACATAAAAAAAGAAGATATATATCTTACACTTGGGATAGAAAAAAAGAAGAAAAAAATCCTTGGAGCTAAAACACGGAATATATTGACTGCTTCCTTTTACATAAATGCTTGTATATAATTTAAAATTTAAAGATATTATGAAGAAATAGCCCTATCCCATTGGCAGTAGATAAATTATGTAAAAAATATTGCTTCCTAGTGTAAAATCTTTTGCAAATGAAACAAAAATTACTCAAACAGCTTTGTCTTAATAATACATGTAACATTAATTGTTGAGTTCCAGCAAGGGTTGGCGATTAACAATAGGAAGGTATATAAAGGACCTAGTCACAACTAGTTCACTAAAACTAATAAACTATCGGTACAGCTTTTTGTTAAAGCGATCGTTTAACTTCGATAGTTATCACGTTGTATAGTTCTGGAGTTCAACTGGATACTATGAAAACTTCAACATTGTACTGCAGAGTAAAAAGTTGTTTTAGAAAGCAATAGAATGAGAATAACGAGGTCCACGTCGGAGGAAGACAATAACATCCATGGTATTATCTTAATAATGTACGAGATAAAGGTCAGAAAGTTGAGTGTTTTCACAGTGACCCCCGTGTCAGTAGACAAACGAGGAGATCTGTAAGTTAATCAATTTTTATAATCCACAAAATTTTTGTGTTGCTACCAAATTGAAATCAAGGGGACTTTCTTATTAAAAAAAAGAAGACAAAAACTGGGTTTGAAAATATTACTTCAGTCGGCTCGTTGAGGTAGCCAGTAAACGTTAATAAGTTCAATAAAGGGTACTTAACGAACATGGTTTCTAGATTAAACCATAGAAAAAATATTAGTGACAGAGATATCACCTCAAGCTTTACATTAAAACATAGATATGCCATAGTGACTAACAAAAAATAAAATTCATATTTGGACGTAGGGTAGAAAAAAAAAGAAGAACTGAATGGTCGTTTTTTGCGATTTACAGCCTAGAGCCTAGATCTTCGATTGAATCAAAAACCTATTCGATTGAATTAAAAACACCTTCATAAGAATTTGGTCGCTAGTGTGGAGGGCCATCAAGTTATTTTTTTTCGTTTTTTTACTGATAATTTAAACGTATTGAGGTTTTACGTGAACATATGTCGATACGATTCGATTCGATACAACGAACTACAGCCATTACGCCATTTCCGCAGGGTACACAGAGGTGACGGAACAACTCCGTCTGGAAAACTCTCCTGGCTTCATCTGAATTCATGCATTGGCAAATAATGATTGTTTTTTTATTATATTTTTAAATTATAACTATTTTGTTAAATTATTATTTACTGTCCTTAATTAACTTTTTGACTTAATAGATATATATATAAATTCAGAGAATATTTTCCAGGTTATCCTTATAATTTAATTCTGAAACTTCAGAATAGTCGTATTTAAAAAATGCATCAAACATGATTTTTCTTTATCACCTTCATTTATTAAAATTATCTGAACGTAAAATATTTACCGACTAAACTTGTTTGTATAAAATTATAAATTCAACGATTGACAGCTCTGAACTGCTATATTTAATTGCATTTCATCTTCCTGGCAGGACAGTGAAAAGACAATTCTACTTCAACCTCACAATATTACACTCCTATGCGACAAATTCAACATCTGGGAAACAAATACTCGATGTTAATATATTAAGTACATAAATATCACAATATAAGTATACATCAGTACAGTTTTTTTCATTTAGTAGAGCTAAATTAATCGTAGAAACTATTTAACTCTGGATGTACCTGTTATTCAATACTATTTTTTCTTTCTGATAAGGCGCTGATAGTACTTAATTGAAGTGATTTTTTACGCGCCCAGCGCTATTAAATATATAATTATATAAAATTAAAAAAACCATACTATTCATGGACAGTAATCGAACCTGCAATGTCCCTGCCCAACGGCTCGGTTTTTCAATCTGCACCTCTAGTGGAATACGTAAATGGGAACCTATCTTCTGTTCGAAGTAAAAATTCACACTAAGTGTTAAAAAGAGACAAAATTATGCAAAAAAGCAGTGCAGATATTGGGTAAATTTAGTTCAATAAAATAATCAGTCAGCGCCACAGGAACGAAAAGTTCTGTCGCATTCTTTCAACAAAGCCAACCACTTTGAAGGTTTTTTTAATAGTAAAACATTCACATAGGTGAATGCACACGAATTTGAAACGTATTTAAAGTAGCGTGAATATTCATTTTGCATACTGATATAATTGTTTAGTAAGCATGTACTCATATAAAACTAATTCAATAGAAACTTCTAGCTACGAGCAAATCATTTTCGAATCGTCTGAGAAAACGGTATCTTATTATCGACAGATACTCGCATCTTGCCCGCAAAGTGAAATTTTTTTTTAACAAATGTTACTTTTGGAAGATTTTTTTCATTTCATTGTTTTAAGATCATCATTCTTGACAGAATTTCAAAGGTTTACTTCATTCGGTCCCATGGAGCCTGAGAAAACGGCATCTGATTTCCGACCCCAAGGCTTGAATTTTGCCTTTAAAAATTGATGATTAAGTTCTATTTTTGGTGGATTTTTTCTTTGAATCTGTTGCTGTTCATTATTCTTAATACAGACCAAAAGTTAAAATTAGTTCCGTGAGCTTTGAAAAGTTTCATCTAATTTTCGACCCCGAGGCTTGCATTTTTCACGCAAAGTAATATTTTTTTAAAAATGTTACTTTTGGAGATTTTAAAAATAAATCGTATTTAATTCATCATTTTAAACAGAATTCCAAAGGTTCACTCCGTCCGGTCTCATAGGGTCTGAAAAAACACAATCTAATTTTCGACCCCAAACCCTTGCATTTTGTCCATAAAATTGAAGATTTTCTTATAAATTTTGTTTTTGGTGGATTTTTTTAGTAAATCTGCTGCAGATCATCATTGTAAGCACACAACAAAAGTTTGAATTCGTTTGGTTCCATTGGAGCCTAGAAAAATTATACATCATTCTTAACCCTAAGCCTCGCATTTTCGCCCACAAAATGGTATTTTTTGTAATGTTACTTTTGGAGATTTAAAAAAAATTAATCGTCATTATTTTATCATCTTAAACAGAATTTCAAAGGTTCACTTCATCCGGTCCCATAGAAATTAAGAAAACGGCATCTGATTTTCGACCCCAAGGCTTTCATTTTGTCCTTAAAATTGATGATTTTTTCACAAGTTTTATTTTTGGTGGATTTTTTCATTGAATCTGTTGCTGTTCATCATTTTTAACACATACCAAAAGTTGAAGTTTGTTCGGTTCGATTGGAGCTTTGAAAAATTGCACATCATTTTCAACCCCAAGGCTCGCATTTTTCACGCTAAATAATATATATTTTTTAAATGTTACTTTTGAAGATTTTAAAAATTGAATCGTATTTTATGCATCATTTTAAACAGAATTCTAAAGGTTCACTTCATCCGATCTCATAGGTGTAAAAAAACGCAATCTAATTTTCGACCCCAAGTCTTGCATTTTCCCACAAAGCGGTATGTATTTTTTAATCGTTACTTTTGGAGATTTAAAAAATTTAACTGTCTTTAATTCATCATTTCAAACATGATTTTAAAGGTTTATTTCATCCGGTCCCATAGGACCTGACAAAACGACATCTAATTTCCGACCCCAAGCCTAGCATTTTGTCCATAAAACTGAAGATTTGTTCACAAATTTTGTTTTTGGTGGATTTTTTTAATAAATCTGCTGATGATCATCATTATAAGCACGTAACAAAGTGTGAGTTCGTTTGGTTCCTTTGGACCTAGAAAAATTGTATCTCATTCCCAACCCTAGGGCTCTTACATTTTGCCCGCAAAATGGTATTTTTGTAATGTTACTTTTGGAGATTTAAAAAAATTGTATTTACTTCATTATTTTAAACATGTTTTAAAGGTACACTTCATCCGGTCCCATAGGACCTGACAAAACGACATCTGATTTCCGACCTAAGCCTTGCATTTTTGTCCCATGAAATTGTTTTTTTTTTCACAAATTTTGTTTTTGGTGGATTTTTTTGATTAAATCTGCTGCAAATCATCATTATAAACACATAACAAAAGTTTGAGTTCGTTCGGTTTCTTGGAGCCTAGAAAAATTGCATCTCATTCCAAACCCCAAGGCTCGCATTTTGCTCGCAAAGTGGTATTTTTTTTTGTAATGTTAATTTTGGAGATTTTAAAAAGTTAATCATCATTTTTAACAGATTTTTTTAAGGTTTACTTATTTTGGTTTCATAGGAATTAAAAAAACGGCATCTGATTTCCGACCATTGGCTTGCATTTTGTCTTTAAAATTGATGATTTTTTCACAAGTTTTATTTTCGGTGAACTTTTTCATTGAATCTGCTGCAGTTCATCATTTTTAGCACAGACCAAAAGTTTAAGTTTGTTCGGTTCGATTGGAGCTTTGAAAAATTGCACTTCATTTTCGACCATAAGGCTCGCATTTTTCCCGCAAAGTAATATTTTTCTTAAATGTTACTTTGGGAGATTTATAAAATTGAATTGTATTTAATTAATCATTTTAAACCGAATTCTAAAGGTTCACTTCATCCAACCGGTCAAATTTTGCATTTTGTTCATGACCCGATTGCATTTTGTTCATAAAATTGATGATTTTTTCACAAATTTTGTTTTTCTTGAATTGTTTTATAGAATCTGCTGCAGATTATCATTATAACGACATACCAAAAGTTTGAGTTCATTCAATTTCATTGGAGCCCAGCAAAATTGCATCTCATTCCCAAACCATTCACAAGGATCGCATTTCGGCCCGCAAAGTGGTATTTTTTTTAACAAATGTTATTTTTGGAGGATTTTTTCATTTAACGGTCTTAAATTTATCATTCTTCACAGATTTTCAAAGGTTCATTTCATTCGGTCCCATGCAACCTGAGGAAAACGACATCCAATTTTTGATCCGAAGGCTTGCATTTTGTTTGTAAAAATAACGATTATGTCACAAATTTTACTTTTGGTGGATTTTTTCATTGTATCTGCTGCAGATCATCTTTCTAGGCACAAACCAAAAGTTTTATTTTATTTTGTCCTATTGGAGCCAGAGAAAATGGAACTTAATTTTTGAACTCAATGCTCACGTTTTGAAAACAGAAAAACAACAGTATGAAGTGTGACTTTAATACAGGAATTTGGTAAAGATTCCCATGAAAAAAATCACCTAAAACAGGAATACATAAACATCGCTTATATATTGTTAACATAAAAAATATAAATAAAAAAACCATTCTAACCAATAATAATGGGCGGCAATCAAGCGGTGCGGAATAATAAACCATGCGCCTGTCATACTTACCGTGTTGATACTTGATGCCGTGTGTTAAAAACAGGTAAAAAATACGCTTAAAGAAACAGTGCAAATAAGAGAGCAATTGGCGCGAATTAAGTTACACAGATTGAATTTGAAATGTATTTAAAGCAACGTAAAGATTGTTTTTGCATACCGATATAAATGTTGGGTAAAGCTATAAAATAAACAATGCAATAAAAACATTTTGAAATTTGTGTTTATTGTGTATTTGTGTTTTTTTTTACAATGCGCGAATCATTATGTAACTCCGCTAATTTAAGATAACAAAACATTTGCATTTTGAATATTTAATTTTTTGCATCTGTTAGTTTGTACTTCGAAATTTTCAAGAGGATTTTTTTGTTTTTGTTTTTACAAGTGGTTAACGGTAGTGTATTATACTCATGGGTCTGCGTGGAAAAAAGCGACAATACGTACTATAATTACACAATAAAACTTTTTTTTAATTTTGGTTTTGGCGCCGTTTGGCTTGGGACTGGGACTGGCTATCACGAATAAACAAGATCACATATAAATACACTAATTTTAATGATAAAAAATACACATGTTTGATATTTATAAACATTTAAAATTAGTTTTATCTAAATGTACTTTTGTTTTTACACAAATTAAACAAATAATACAATTACGGATCATAAAAAAACAAACAAACAGATTTTCGACTTGGTGTTAGGCCTATCATTATTTAAGATTTATACTTGTTCGATAGTGAAATACTTGTTCATAGCGAGTAGGTATATAAAATATTACATATCCACATTTCGAATAATGAAAACCAAAATTTTACACAGTTTAATTTATTAATTAATTTAATTTTTAAACAGTTAATGATCTTACCACTCTGCCACGAAGGTCGTCAATGTAACAATAGTGCAATGGAAAGCTACTTTAGATACTGTTGTTTTATGTTACGTGAGGTTCAGAGAGTCACTCGAGGAGAACAAATCTCAGAGGTTAATTACACTGCCAAATGTTAGAATTCAAGAATTATTTTCCAATCAGTGATAAGATTCTTTTATTCGTTTTGGCGCAGTTTGAAAGTTCAGTAATGGATGTGATTGCAGGGAGAAGAAGCCTCGTTGCGGCGCCTTTCTTCTCCTCCGGGGCGGCCAGATAGTGTGTCGACCAACTTTGCGAAGAAATCTTGCAGAAGTTAGATTAACTCAGTTATGCAACTTGGTAAAATCTTAAAAAGTCATCTCGGTTCGTTCCTCTAAGGTACGCTTACATCCACAAAGCTGTAGCCGGGAAGTTGCTATGAATTATTGTTACTAAGTGGTGGTAGTCGGTACCTCGTCTTGAGCAAAAGTCAAGAAAGATAAAGCGTTATTACATTTTTAAGATTTTGGTGCAAAATCTTTTAAGACCAATCTATATTTAATTTCAAAATTTTTCTAATTAACCGATAATCCGAATACTCGATATAGAATAAACCAAACTGCTCCCAATTGTCAGAAGAGTGACTATGGCATTCCGAATCAGGTTATGTTGTGAGGTTGAAGGAAGTGAGGAGAGGATAGAGTTGGGAAAAAGGAAGGTGGGAAATTACCTGGCTATTCAAATCTGGCAACCAAGCTCGGCTAAAGCCATTTCAAACAACGTTTATATTTTGAATAGTGGTATTTCACCACGGAAGAGTATTTACCATACTGTTACGTGTCGCAAAAATATTATATTTAAAATATTTATTGAATTTGAAACAAAAACGTCGAATAGCACTTTTCAATGGCAAAAATATATCTTTTAGGCTATTTTCATTTGCAATTATATTCGAAAATAACTTTTCTTACGATTATAAAGGTTGCCAAAATATCGTAAAAAAATAACGTTGAAAAAAAGATACTGAATAGTTTTCAAAAAATATGTGGTTGACGAAATTGACGCTTAGAGAATTGGTTGTGATGGCAGAATTGGTAGATACGCCGTTTCCGGATAAGTAAAGATCTTGAGTTCGAGTATCAGTCACAACCTGATCTTTTAATTTTCCGTGTTATGTGTGAAATTTTATTTTTATATTCGTTCAATAATCAACAATATAATGTGTATGTATTACGAGCATCAAACTAACGATTTCACAATCGTTGGAAAGCCACAATGTGTATTTTGACATCCCGGTAGATAGTAAACTAACGTATTTTGTTAACTATTTAACATTATTACATTAACTTTAAGATTTGAGCTAGAAAAATGACCTATGAAAAATACAATTATATGCAAAGGTGTTCTAATAAATACACTTTTTAAATTGTTCCTTCGAAGTGCAATGTACATAAAAAAAACCACAAAATACACAAACAATGTTCACTCATAAATACGAGAGAAAAGTATTTGTAGCATTTTTCAATATCCACAATCGCATTATAACTCGCAAAAGAGTCGACGGCACTGGCGCGGGCGAGGACCTAATCTAATATTGTCGATGGTGGAATCGAGCGCAGTAGTTATTAGTACGCCGTGTTGTATGCATAAGATGAAATTGGTAAATACCTTTTTTGACTTTATCTGACATTTTCAAATGCAACTTTAATATTTTTTGCATAATTAACCGTATAACTTTGATAATATTAGTGAGTCAATTTATGATGTCTGAAACGAAGTTAATTTTAATTTTATTTCTTTATTATTATCATTTATTACTATTTTATGCTGTTTTATTTTTTATTTTTATTATCTTTGTATTTTATCTATGTATCATATGGAGCTTATGGGATTGCACTACCCTTTCCTGAGATATGAAATAAATATATATTTTTTTAAATATATGTACTCGTATGTATATAGATTTCAGAACGCTAGTTAATTAGAAAATAATAAATGGATTAGCAAATTACTTATTGTTTTAAATAAAACGATTATTTCCACTGTTTTCCGAAGATTTAAAGCGCCGTTGAAGAGAGTGAGATGGTGAACATTGCACTCGTAAGTGTAAGAAAGACAACCTACTGGCAGTAGGTCGCCTTATAAAGCATTCCCTATTCGTTGATGTAACATGTGATATTCGACGCAACTTTAAGCACGAAACGCCGCTTAGTCCTATTTCTATTTCGTTCACACACATATTCTATGAATATCTATCTTTGTCATGTATGACTAATGTTTGAATGAAGAATTTACTGGGAAATTTACCAAGTGTGTTTGTTACTCGCTACATTTTGTGTAAGACAGTAACGTGTCTATATGTGTGTAATGTCATTGCAACGACCGGGATAAGTTAACACCAGCGTCATTTATATCTCTTGATGTTTTTCAAAATATATTTGTTAATTATACGAATAAGCATTAATATATAATTTAACTTATATATCTAGAAACGACAATTTTTTTATTAAAAAAATATTTTGAAAATTCATAATATTTTCCACTGGAGTTCCTCATTGTGCGACTTCGGGTGACAATTATTGAATTTTATTTTTTGGGAAAAATGTCACCCCTTAATGGGATTAAAGAGAAAACCCTCCCAATCACGGTAAGGCTTATTTTGAGGGGCTGGTATTCATTAGTTCAAGGAAAAAAAAACATTTAACGACGTTAACATGAAGTTTTAAGGGATTTTTTGTTGTAAATTTATTTATTTAAAACCAAGCTAAAATAAAAAATATTATTATAACATTATTATACAAATAAAAACGATATATATTTTTTTCATTTCGTGGGCGTTTTATCCTCTATAATCCCCCGAGAATAAATGGCGTAGCGGTTAAACAGTTAGTTGATTTATCGACGAGCCCCTCGCCTATTCGTCAAAAGGGTCGGTTGCACAGCTTAAAAACCAAAAAGTTTCATAACGCTTCAAAACAAACAGAAGTCCTCTATGAAAAATGAAATTGAAACAGAAATTAAAATTGAAAAATGAAATTGAAACAGGAACACTGAAGAGATAAACCGATAGAAGTGTGTTGTGGGCGTGTCTATGTTCCAGAAGATGGCTTACTTTTTCCTTCAATCAGGGGAAATTATAAAAAAAAACTTTCAATAATATTACATATTTAAACCAATTAAAATAAATAATACGTAGCAAAACACATAACTAAAGGCAAGTGAACAACTCAATACAGGTTCCTCTGTTGAAGTGTTCACGATTCGCCATAGTATATATCGTCTCCAGAAAAGCAAAAGGGCTGAAGTGCCATTTTGGGAAGCTTACACCAGAGCACTGTAAAGGTTTTTTTTTACAATTTACACAAGTCTTTGGTACCTGGTTGGATTAAAAAAAAAACTCAATGCTCTCACTGAGTTACCTGAAGCAACAAAAAGCTTTAAAAAGAGTCCCAAACTTGTGTAGCTTGAGTCAAGCCTTCTCCCAAATGGTAAATATATTTTAAATGCCTGAAGGGCAACAAAAGTCACCAGAACCAAACGAGAGTTCGATGCAGAAAAAAAAACTCGTTCAAAACTGCATATTTAAGATCATTTTTGACTAAAGTGTCGCTTAAGCTTTGGCGGTAGGGCGGTATGGCGGTAGGGTGGTATGGCGGCCTCACCACGTCGCCTCCGTATTGGCCAGGAAATAGGTGAGGCTGTACCGGGAATCCAGCAACTACTTTATCAAAAGCCCGCATCCATTGTGAATTATCTGCTCCAGTGCCACTCAAACACTCGTGTTACTCCAATGGCTTTTGGAAATTTGATTATCACTCAAAAAAATCTTCCAACCCTTGGCATGTATGTAATTCCGACGTCGAGCGGTCAAGTTCCTCAACTGTAAATTCAGAGGTCGAGAGTTCTATTCCCGGCGTGCACACTTAAAAAAAAAATTGAATCAATCTGTGTTATTTTGCAATCGATTTATTAAAAAAAATATTACACACAATAGGAACTGGCAGATGAAGGATGCAAGTAGATTGAATGCTATGGAAATGAGATCCCTGAGACGTATGTGCGATAAAACCATGTATGACCGTATTAAAAATGTGGATATCCGGAAAGAATGCAAGGCTGATGAATAGAATCAAGAAAGAGACGCTTAGATGGTTTGGGCATGAAGAGCGAATGAACAAAGAAAGGAGAGTGAAAATAATATATCACGCGAAAGTGAATGGATGAAGAGGTCGGGGACGCCCGAGGTTGGCATGAAACGATCAAGTGAATCAAATACTTAAATCAGGTCATGTGAAGAGTCAGAATAACAGAAGAGTATGTATGAGACGATGTATGAATGTGAATGAAGCAAAGAGTGTGTGCAAAAGACAGAGTTGTATAGCAGTCCGTCCTCTCTGCCTCTCCCTGCGGGGAAACGGCGTGATGGTAAGTAAGTTAGAATATATGCGGCACGTTCCAAAGTGGTACATACTCTCAGTATCACCCTGGTGGAACAATACCATTCAGAATTGAAAAGTTGCTTTTAGTGGCTTTAACCGTGTTTGGTGACCAAATCTGAATAGCCAGGCTCTTCTCAGCCTTTCTCTTACCCATCTCCTTCTTCTACCTACTCTCTTTAGCCTCTCAATATACCCTGATTGAAGATGCCATAGTCTCATTGGCACTAGACGGTTGTGCGTTACATAAAAAAACATTATTCCACAAACATCAATATCGCCTTTATTTTTTGTTTCATATATTTTTTAACAATTTTATGGCATACTTTGAATATATAGCGGAAATCCCTTGGTAAAACATTTTTTATCTTTAATACCGCATAAATGCCCAGAGCTAGTTGAACATTTTAAGGCAGATTTTCGCTGGGAGGGCAAAACGATGGGGAAGATGAAAGTGATGAAGTACCTGGCTATTCAGAACTGGTCACTAAAAACGATTGAAGTCATTTCAAGTACGTTACAAGGGGAATACTGAGAGGAATGACCATCGAAAGAAAATTATTAATTTTTGTTCTCTTCATACGGAAATTAAAAGATTCGGATGCGACCGGGAGTCGAACAAAATCGAATAATCCAGCCAGTTCAGTAAATGCACCCTCCTGGCGGATGGGACAAAACATGTCGACACAACAGATTATGTCGAAACTGGTATGAAAATAATAATTTTTTGATCTGAATAGCCAGATATTTCCCAACCTTCCTCTTCCTCATCTCCTTTCCCTCCTCACTACCTTCACCCCCACAACATACCCCAATTGGGGATGCCATAGTTCCACTGGCTCTAGACGGTTGGGAGCAGATGGGACTTGTGCGGTATTCACTACAAAAAAAAAAATTTGAAAAAATAAGACACATACATTTACTGGATTTCAAATATGATTAAGATAGTTTCAATAATCTATAATGCGCTATAAATCATTGAATTGACCGAATACATCGTCGCGAGGTTATAACCTCAATTGTCACTTGATCACTTCTTAAAAAGTTTGATTGAATTTATAAAAATGGCATTTCAACTATCGCTAAGAACACTGTGAAAAAAATAAAGCGAACGCATAACATATAACCTAATCAGAACAAACGACTTTACTTTCGTTTTCAAAACGTATCTCCACGTAAATATTTACGAGTATCTACCTTTGTTGGGATGATTTACCTGCCTTTGTGTCGCCGCCATCTGCCGCGAGCATTCCATACGCCTGTAGCGTAGACATCCTGTGAACACATTGTATTATATAAAAAAAAATATTACGAAGCGTTCTAATATTGCGTCAAAGAAACGTCTAGGATATTTTAATGTAAGCAAAAGTCGTTCACGACAAATCACTTCAAATTTACAGTGGTTAAATAAATAATTGTGTTCTGTTATAAATCAACTGAATGACAAAATCTTCTTCTGCTTTTGCAACCGTAAATAATTCAGCTGGAATACTCTTGTTCCACTCATGTAGGTTATTGAGATTTAAAGTGCGGCTTCTTGGTCTACTAAGTCTTCTATAATTAATTAAAGTGGGAAATATGGCCTTTGACGCTTCACAAGCTTTTTTTAAACTGTGTCTTTAAGGTCATAGATTTTTGTTGTTGTATAAAATTTGTAGTTTGTATTTCTAAAAATAAATTGAATCTAATTTTAATTATTTGTTTTTATTTTTAATGACAACTGTATCGGTGTTCGAGGCCATGTGACGACGCAACAATGCTTGGTTAAAATGTACTTCAGAGAAAAAAATCTTTTAAATATTTGTTCAAAGTCAAAATTTTACATGAAAATTACCAGTATAATATTTTACTGTATTTAAAAAATAACGTTTGTTATTTGTTTGTCTATCGACCAACGTAGATGCATTTAATTCAAGCTCAGTCACGTCAGTGACAGTGATGTTGTGCGTTTGATATCAAATTTGATTTATTTATTGTTTTAATAAATGTAATACATACATAATACGTCCTAAATATTTTAAATCCTTTAATAATCCTATATGAAGAAACATGAAATGAAAGGCTTAATTTATTGATATCACCACTGAAGAGAATAACCATATAAAAGTGTATTGTCTGGTGTGCTCGAAGTATGAGTGAAATTGATTAAACTTTTTCAAATTTAGAATTTCTTTCTTGAATATGTAACGTCTTCAGTGGATATGAATGGTTACATAGTCTCATTGGCGTGATGACGAGTACATTGCATTTGGTCTGATGATTGTACCTGCAATATGAATTCCGGTCTTTGATGGAGTTTGACGGTACATGTGTTTCAGCGGAAATCATTAACAAGGTCCGTCAGGTGTCTCTAATGTATTGGCAATGTGCTTCCTGAACCAGCTATTAAGCTGCGACATATCTACACCAGTGGTGTGCGGTCTATGTAATGTGTTTCACAAATAAATCGTCGTATTGCATTAGGTGAATTTTTATTTAATTAAAATAAGATATTTCACATTCAAATTAACATGAAAAATAATATATATTGACTATATCTGTGTGCAAAATGAACAACGGAATGAGCCAATAAACGCAGAGCCAAAACAAAATTTAGGAAAAATAAATTAAGTAATCATGTCATAATATGTCATAAGCTATTTTACAAAAAAATATCGTATGTTATTTTATTTTCTAACATATCTCATTTTTCCTTGTTAGATATGTTTCTAAGGAACAATTCTGCATAATTAACTCATTCCGTTCTCCCTTTTGCATACAGATATTGTCGGCACGTTCCAGAGTAGTAGATATTCTAAGTATCGCCCTGGTGAAATACCACCATTCAGAATCGAAACGTTGTTTGAAATAGTTTGAGTCGACCTTCCTCTACTTCATCTTTTTTCCATCCCCACTATATTCAGCCTCGTAAAAAACCCCAATTGGAATTGCCATACTTCCACTAGTTTAAGACGGTTGGGAGTAGTTGGGACTCTTGGGCGGTATTCAATAAAAAATAATAAATCTTCTTACAAAGCATAATTTTTTCAGAAAATCATTCCCTTGATATATTTGAATAGCTGTGGACTCTGCTGCCATAGGTAGTTTTAAATTAGCATGACTTTACTTCTGATCATTTTGTTTCCAAGAAAAATGATATGCCCATCTTTTTTTCTTAAAACTAACGAATTACCAACTCAAATATTCTTTAATAAATAGTATTTGCATGGAAAAATGTATATTGTCTTTTTGACGTGAAAGAAAATCACTTTAGCCGAGTTCTAGCCTTATACCTTTGCTTATACCACATATAAACTTAGTAATGTCAGATAGATTTTGATTTGAGAGTAAAATGTATGTTTGCTTCTGAATTCTAATTGAACTATGTGCAATTAAATCTCTGCACCACTGAACACTTTTGGACCGTTCTTTCAAGACAAATAAAATGAATCTTGAAATGTATTTTAACATGATAACGTTCTAAATATCGATAATTAGAGTAGACAGGAATTCCACATTATTTAGCACGCCACTGATATATGCAGACACATACAAACAATATGCCTTTGTATGTTTGATGAGGAAACCCTATCTTTTCGACACTTAACCTAGAAATAATCTGTCACGATATTTGACAAAAGGAATAAATGAATGGTCTCGGACCTTGTTTGATCGGCAATATGTCTGTTTTTTCTATAAATGAATTCTTATGAGTATTGTTCACAGAAATTAGCAAAACCAAACCCAAAAATTGCCATTATTAGGGGAAAAAAATAAGATGAAATATTTCGCAAATTGATATTAGTTTTGAATACAATAGGCATCAGTGAAAATAACAAATATTACATGTTTAACTTGAAATCAAATCTAACCTCCGAACAGATCGAACTATTACTATTGTAGATATGGGGGTTACCAGTTACCAGTCTAAAATAAATTCCTAATTTTTTTACACCGGCTTTATATAGAACAATAAATAACTAACCTAATCAGTGAGTTATTATGGTAAAATTAACACAAAATCACAGTTCAAGTAGTGTTAACTTATTTTTGCCATTCAGATCAGGCAAAACCCAACAAACATTCTTTTGGCAAATAATGGCTAAATTAAAAAAAAACATTTTTCCATTAACATTCACCGATTTGAATTTTGAAAAACCTTCACGATAAAATTCTCTACTAGTATTTATAGTTTTTATGTTTAATTTGAAAAACACTATTTTTTTCAATATATAATTCAATTCAATTTTTAAAAAATCTCCTCAAGTCTTGACTCGTGGCAAATGAACTAGGGTGTGAAGATGTTATTTGCTTTTTATAATATTATCTTTTAAAAAATTACGATATTTTCTTTCTTTGTTTGATATTTACCGATATTTTATTTTTAACAATATTTCATTACTATTATTGTAGTGAAGTTTTTTCTCGCAATAAATAACTTTTGATTGTTTTTAATTTCCAAAATTAATATATTGAGGACTATAAGAACAATATTATGTAAGAACTCAATATTTGTAATTTTTAAAAATATTTTAGTCTTTTTATTGTATTAGAGTTGTATATATTGTTGGATTATACTATGTAGAATTTTTACAAACAATATTCTTTCTATTTATTATGTATTGATTTATTATTTATAGTAAAAAAATCAGCAATATAAAATGATTTTTTAAGTGCCGTGAAGTACCTACAGTAACCAAACTTTTTATGTATTAAAAATAATAAAGTCCCCTCGCGTGGATGATTACTTTGTCAGCGCTGTTACTGGTTTATCAAAGTCCACGAATGCCAAAATAATGAAAATAATTATTCGCGTATACTTAATTACTTTTCATAGGTTTTACGATGCTTAACAGTTTGAATCTTTAAAATAAAATCGTACATCTTTGAAGAAAACCATAAATATTTTGGCAGTGAAATAATCAAAAACATGTTGTCTTTAGTTCTTCTTTAGGCTGGCTGTACAGAAAAAAATGTTTTGATGTAATGACAATGCAATTGCTGTTGGGAGTTAGGAATTTGTAAACAAGTTGTTGTTACCCGTGAAAATCACGGGATGTAACTTGACTTGTCAAAAAATAATAGTAGTACCATCAATCCACCTGTTTCAAATATAGAATAATGTCTGCTGTAATAAATTAGTTACAGGTAAGGTACTTTATTAGGTAGGTAAGGATTGTGATAAAAAAAATATATATATGGTAAATATTCCAAACATTTTTGGTGGTTCCAAACTTGAAAAGTTCACACTCGTGCGTACTAACAAAGGAAATTATTTTATTTAATGGAAGTTTTTATTCGCTTTATTTGTTATTTCAAATGTTGATAGTAAAATAATGCGGAAACTACGTAGAATATTTCGAATTTGATTGTTCGAGTTTCATTGAATTCCTATTTTCAAGATTAACATTCCTGAAAATTGAGAATGTCCAAATTATTCAAATGTTCAATGCCAGAAAAAATCCCAACTATAAAGCACAAAGTCTGGAAAGTTGAATGCGGTAAAAACCCTTGAACAGTTTCTGGCATAAAACAATTCGAAACTTTTTATGTCTTCGAAATGTCTATTTAATCGTCAAAATAAGATAAGAAGTCAAGATATGTTTCGAATTTGACAGTTATCTTTCTTTTATCTTTATTATATTACAAATATATTTTTTTTAATAAAAAAAAGTAGTTTTTTTTAAGTTTTGTTACATTTGTTGTAAGTATATCTTAGTGAATACTTTATAATAATATTTATATTATATTTTTATGCTAAAGCTTAACGCTCCATTGTGATATTATTAACCGATTTAAAAAATATATTCTAACAGTATGGTAGGACCTCATTCTTTTCTAAATTATATTTGTATTTTCTAATAATACTGTTTGAGGGGCAATTTCACAATCTCTGAGTAAACTGTTGAACACATAATCCTTAAATAACTCTAATCATCGGAAAAACATGGCAGTAAACAGGCGAGCGTTTCACCATCGTTAAGTAGCTCCCAATTATGTAGATACTTCGCAAGTGTGTTCGGCAACACCGCTTTTTTTCAAACCATATTCCGTCTGCTGTCACGTCTGTCAATATAACGCTGCTATTTCTATGTAATAATAAACGTTCACAGCAATCACAACTCAAAACATTCGTCCACAAAGATTACAACGCTGTCACGAAATCTTTAAACCTGTCTCTATATTCCATAAAGAAAAAAAAAATAATATTTGATCATAATCTAAAATCAATATCATCAAAAAATTGACTCGAATCGTGTCTAATATTTAGATCTTCAATCACTTCCATAATTATTTGTCAAATAAAATCAACTTTGTGTTGGCAACAGAAAACTCGACTCACTTCGCCAGCTGTCAAAACGTTCAGACGCCATTTTAAATCAATAAAGATACTAAGTAGCAGCAAATTGTAGGTTTAAGAAGGGTTTAAGTCTTAGATTAATTAAATAGTGCAGATACGTTACTAAGACAACGCGCGTGGATGCACTAAACCGAGGCCGCGAGACATACCTGAGATTTATTACGTTTAGTTTCACACAAAAATTCGTTCGACAGACAAGCTGTCACCAGCTTCCACAAACGCGTCGCTGTCGGCTTCTTTCTGAGAAAAAATGCCTTGAGAGGTGTGAAAATCATTCGGGAGTAAAAAAACATATCTCATGGAGTTTCTTTCCATTCATAATTACCCACAAATGACTTATTATTTTAATTCAATAAATACAATTATTCACAAGGTTTAAGGGTTCATGAAAACAGTGTGAGATAGCGAATGCAGAAATACATAAGTGTGTGAAAGACACGAAGAGATTATAACAGAGGCGCGTGACGTTCATATAGCTATCTCATCCGTACACATATTCTTTGAATGGCTATCCTTTTCATACGCGGGTGAAACGGAATACATGACGTTACTAGTGCTGCTACGTTTTTCATAAAATTTGTATGAATATGACGTGTCTTGTATTTTATGTCTATGGTTTTAGTACGGAGTAGTTTAATAAACACTTACATGGCCGATAGCGTTACTCAGCGGCGGTAAAACGGATAACATACGCTATTATACGAGTAGCGCTAATGTACAGCTTACTGAGAGGTGGTGAAATAGTATTATTAATATTGACTGGTAAATAATTAATAAAATTTGATATTTTTATCTTCTAAATTAATAGTTCTCATTCAAGATGGCAGCACTTTCGTTTGTAGCTAGCACGGGGATGCTTCCATAACGAGTGTGTACGATAGACGCTTTGCGGTATTAATACTATCAGATTGTTGATTTTAAAATTGACTCAAAAAGTTTTACGCTTTATTGTAATATTGATTATTGAAAGTATATTTAAAATCTTTCAATTATGTGAAAATAGAAAAATACACTCAGGTTTTGACCGCTACACCCGGAGAAAATCTTTTATTTTATTTGCCTTTCTATATTCAACCGGTGTTTTTTTGTTTCGACCGGTCGGTAGCTGAGTGGACAAACGCGTCGTATTCCAACCCGAGCGTCGTGCGTTCAATTCCTCTGCTAGCTAAGTCTTCCATCATTGCGCAAGCAACATTTTCCACTTCTTATGAAAGTAGTAGGAGTTTTTCAAATATTTTCAGGTTATTCGTAACCCGGGAATGTTTGTCTTTCTTTTAAAAAATCAAAATTTTCCAATTCATTGAAAAATGTTAATATTCTTACAATAATCAATTGATCGTTGAAACAATATAAATAGCATTAAATAAATATGAAATAGAAGAAAACAAAGGCAGTAAAAATATCAAAGATTGCGACCGAGACTCGAATCCGAGACCCCTACTCCGGGAGTAACGCATCTGACAACTGTGCTACTATCTACTATCTATTATTATTATTAGTATAGTTTCTATAACTGACCACGTTGTATTGTATCAGAACCAGAGTTGACGCTAGCGCAATACTCACACAGATGCATTTCTTGCATACGGCATGTATCAAACTTGTTATTCAACTTCCGGAAAGAAAATTCAAGTTCTTAATATAATTATTGAACACCATGTGAAACTTTTCGAATATATAATAATAACGATAAGTAGGCGTAAGAAAGGCAAAATGTTGTTTCTCAGTGACGTTTGATTAGGACAACACTCTTGTAATATACATATGCACCTATACATACAATCCCAAGTGTGTGTTGTTTGAGTCAACTCTTATTGGTCGACCCATATATTTGTTAAAAAAATAATACGATTGAGTCATTCAATAAAAAAAGCGTTATAATAAATTATCTTATTAATTATTAATGTACTTGTATATTATTATAATTCACACATTTGACGGACTCCATGGTCGAGTGGTAAGACGCTCGACTACGAATCCAAAGGTCGCGGGTTCAAACCCGGCGTGCGCCAATAACTTTTATTTAATTAATATGTGTCATAACACATTTAGTTCATATAAAAATAATAAAAAAAAGTATATTTGCGGCACGTTCCAGAGTGGTAGGTACTCTATGTATCGCCCTGGTGAAAGACCACCATTCAGAATCAAAACGTTGCTTTAAATGGCTTTAACCGTGTTTGGTGACCAGATCTGAATCGCCAGGTACTTCCCAACCTTCCTCTTCCCGATCTCCTTCCCCTCCCCACTACCTTCAGCCACATAACATATCCTATTTGGGGATGCCATAGTCTCACTGGTTCTAGACAGTTGGGAGCAGTTGAAACTCTTGTGCGGTATTCATGTAAAAAAAAATTTCAAAAATCTTAAGAAATTGATATACTATTACATTATGCCATGTACTGTGCAGCATAATATATTACAACAATACATTAAAATCTTTAGTACACATAATAGATACTACATATTTATATGAGCGCCGAATATAAGTTATTTCTACTTAAGAGTCATTTGTTCAGCATTTATCTGTTTCTTGTTATCAATTCTCATTTTTTTTAAATTTTGTTTGGTAAAATGTTGAACATTTTAGGCACGTTATACTCATTAAAACGCTTTGTTTACTATTCGACTTGTAAACAATAACATGTAAGTAATATTATCTTGAATTCAATTGGTATCGCTTCAGTCAACCGAACTGTATAGAACGCAGTCTCGCAAGCAGGTGTTATCATACGACCCAGTGAAGTGAATCCGTTCCTATTATTATCACCCCCCGATTTCCGCTGCCCTCCTGGTAGCTCTAGGTCCTACCCTAGTCCCTAGTCCTCTAGCGGAAGACTTCAGGCAGTCGAGAGGCACGTTTTACCCTCCGGCCAGAGGGTGTGGTTATAATTGAAGTGAGGATCGTCCTTATGGGCACCTGCGCGACGCTGGTGCCAGAATTCATACTGAATTTTATAAATAGCAATCAAAAGCTATTTCTGTATGAAAATAAAATATTTCTCCAACTGATGTTCTAAAGATGCTAATCATTGAAACAACACTAATGAAACTCAAATTATGTGGTTTATAAAAAAACAGAAAATAAAATAGATTTGGGTGCTCTTACAGGGCGGAAATGAAAGGACGACACACAGAAGTTCTGAGTTTGAATATTTTTTCTTTTCTGTACATGTACTAATTAACATTATACGAATTTAATAAATATTGTTTCAATATTAAATAATGTATCATATATTTTTCAGTCGATATAATCTATTTTTAATTTATAGTCACTGAACTTAATTACTTGTGATGAACAACTCAACATTTCCCGGCTACCCCGGAGAGTCAATTTATATTATTAGGTATGTGTTACAATATTTTGTTATTTCTTTATATTCCTACTATTAAAAAGGCATTTTTCTATAAACACATCGTCGAAACAACATGAGGAGTATCTGGATTATTAACCGAGCCGGTTCATTAAAACCCCGAGCGCGCGCATAGATCTGAATTACAGAGGGGGAGGATTTGTAAAGAAAACCGTTCTCAGGAATTCCAGTTGAGGAGACTGTAAAGAAATAGCGTTTAATCGTCCAGAACTGATGGTGTCATGTTTCTGTATGAAGAGAGAAGTGGAGAGGGAAGAAGAAAAGGAAAGAATCTTAATAAATTTGCCGCTTGACGATGTAGCTGAGTTATTTAGATTCCAGATATCTGTTTTTATTCTGCAAAATTGAGTAATTTAACGTTAGTCGCTTTAAAAGGACATAAACTTCGCACGGGCAATAAATTCAGCCTTTTTGTATTCTGTTTAGTCATCAGTCGGTAGATTCATAAAAATACGTTTTGTACCGGATCCAAACAAATAGACGCAGTGGGAAAAATACAAGATAGTGTTTGTGGCTTAATGGGTAAAGCACGTCAAAATCTTATGAATAAAAAAAAAGTTTAAATAATATTAATAATCTAAAACACAAATACGAAACAGAAATTAAAAAGAACAATGATCGTGACTGAGACTCGAACTCGGAACCTCTACTCTATCCGCGAGTAACACTACCAATTGAGCTATCAATACCTTATTAGAAAGCGAAATATTAAATAATTTCCATTAAAAGTGTGAGATCATTCTTTATCTTTATTACTTTTATACCTGCTAGTCAATGTTGTGGTTTGACATATGGAAATAAAAAAAATAACTTTGTATAAGACCACAGATTTTTTTTTTTATGACCGACCGGTTTTGCTTAGCCTAAGCATCATCATTATGATTTAATCACCTTCTCAGTTGACGTTTTGCCTCATTGATTTCATATTGTCCTTTTCTCTCTGTTTTTTTGTTATAATTTAAATATTATTCTATTATTTTCTCACTGTTCTCTTATTTTATTTTTTATTGTGTTCTGCCTCTGTATGTATATATGAACGCTCACTTTGTATTTTTTGTTTAGTTCAATGTTGTACCCTGATGATGCTTAGGCTAAGCGACACCAGTCGGTCATAAATTAAAAAAATAAAATCTGTGGTCTTATGCAAAGTTATTTTCATTAGTTATAATATTTTTTTTAATAATGTTTCGTGAAGCCATGCAAACCATCTAACCGACAGTTACCTTATACGTGTGGTCGACTCTTTACGTTTAAGATCCGCAAATATTACGTCTTTGCTTATTCAAAAAGGGCACTTAAGAAAACGCGAAAGCCATAAACCACCGTATCTAAAAGGAATTTATCGCTGAGAAGTCGGCGTAATAAAACATCTCTACGTTCATCATTATTATGAGAGACTTATCGTAAAACAGCGCGGAATCAATGCGGGCAAATGGTGCCGATAAAACGCTGATAAATGCAAAAATTCTAAAGCCACTACAACTCTCGCGTAACGGTTATTCGGTGGCCTTTATGGGGGCTTCCGCCCGATCGGGGCTGCCTATATTCATGGCACGAATCCGCTCGAGGCGAGGTGACAAACCTTCGATCTATTTAATATTATTGCAATTTTTTTAAATTTTGGGAATTTCAACACATATTGTATTTTAAACTAACGGACTAAAGTCCAATTACAAAAAATGGGAAAAACAGAGCAACATAGAAAGAACAGCACACACATAATATTTAATGAAGCAATGACAAAAATAGGACAAAACATACATGGCCTGTTCAAAGTAAAAGGTGAATTTGAATTTTCGCGGGCTGTGTACATGCAATTATCGTTTTTTTTATGTTGGTACACATATGTTTATCATATGTTAGCATTATCAACCATTTTGGATTAGTGGTTTGTTTTTGACAACTGGAAAGGTTAGTCACGTTTTTGTGTGTTCTTCGATTTTTCACTTTTGAAAAAAACGGATTAAAGAATATGTATTAAATTTTGCGTTAAAATGGAATAAAGTGCTCCAACTCCTTAAAATGTTGTACGATACTTTGTCTCAAAAGAGTGTTTATAAGTGGTACAAGCGCTTTACAGAAGGCCGAGAAGACGTTAATGACGATGAGCGTCCTGGAGTTGTGGAAAAACAAATCATGGATTTTATTTTTGATCCATTTATTTCAAAAGTAAAAAAATCGAAGAACACACAAAAACGTGACCAACCTTTCCAGTTGTCAAAACAAACCCGTAATGCTAACATATGATAAACATATGTGTACCAACATAAAAAAATTCAAAATTCACCTTTTCTTTTGAGCAGGCCTCGTACATAAGAAAGAAAATATTCAAATCAAAGCCAAGGTCAAGTCATTGGTTTGGTAGAGTCATAAAGAATGACAAACATAATTTGGACTGCAACCAACATTTTCAACACCATGGCTTGAGTTAATAAGTCTCGACATTCTGGACAGAGGAGAATGATACCCGTAATTAGTAGAGTGGTGATTGAGGAACAGCAATTCATTATTTCTCAGTCTGATTCATTTTGAAAACTTTTCCGAACTTCATTCCTTTTTTTGGGAAAGTTTTCGAATGTGGATAATCAGGACTCTTACACATTTTAGCTTAACCACAAAGCATGTTTTTTTATCTGAAGCAATAAATTATGAACTGTATTCTCTGCGTCATGATATTAAGGCTTAGCACCTAAAAATGGCGCTAAACTTCACTTTGTAGCATTTTAATACAAGAAATATTACTCATTATTTATCTGCAAATTCTACATGTGCAGTTAGAAAAATGTTTACGGTTTCCAGTGAATGAAAATTTTGAGCTGTAATAATTTAAATTCTATGAAAAACATACTAAAATGTCAGTAAAAAGTGAAATTTAAAAACCAGCGAAAGTATTTTTAACGTTTTACCCAATGTTCCAGTATGCATTTCAATATATTAAATTCACACTTTCAAATAACATTAACCATAGATTAATTTAATTTGAAGTAACCAAAACAATCGACAAAAATTACTGCCTCAACACAGGCTTGCCTAGTGAGGCAGATTACGATAAAACAAAAGTAATAACTGTATAAAAATATAAAAAAAACTAAGTTATATGTATTAAGCAAATACGGATAATATTTCTATATTTCTATTTAATTAATGTTTCTGTAATATATATATATATATATATATATATATATATATATATATATATATATATATATATATATACTGTTTACAATGTATAGATCTCTTGTTAAAATATATAAATGTACCTACACCTTTATACACCCTAAGTAATTTTTTATGATTATTTTGCTTTTATTGTTATTATTTTGCTGTTATTACTGTAAACTGTATTTGAATAAAGATTTATTATTATTAATATTATATAAAATTTAAAAGATCAAAGATTAAGCCCCTTTGTCTTTTCAGCGACGATATACATTTATACCAGCTAAGCCAAAACAAGGAGTTTTTGAGCACAAATTTTTCTGTGTGGAGTTCCTAGGTCGATACGTCTATTTTAAGCTCGCAAACTCTTATATATCTTAAATTTTTAATACTCCTATAACTGAATAAAAAATTACAAGATGACAAATTATTTCACATATTTTTTCAATTGTTTGAAATGAAAAAAAGATTTTAAAAGAGGGATTTTCTAATATCTCCCGAGAAAAAAAGCCTGGGCGAAGCTGGGTAGCAAATAATAGTAATAATTATAATAATACGTGACTAATTTATATAACGCCATTTTTGTGAAAAATCATCTCAAAGGCGCATTACAAAACATAAGACTGTGACTAGATTTACCATAAAACTTTCGAAATACCTAAAGCTCTGCCTAAAATTACCTTATTTATATTTATATATTAATTATTTAGTTATTTTTGGCATTTCTCCATCATTGCATGAAAATATATTATTTTGCTGGTAGGTTTACATGCTAACGGGCTAGCTTAGCTTTGTGAATTAGGGCAATTCTGTAATTTATGGAAATGATTTTCTGAAAAGATATGTTTTAAGTTTAGCTCTGTACTCTCTCGAGTCTTTTATTATTCTCAGACTGCGTGGTAGTTTATTCTAGGTTTTAGGACCTGACACTCCGAAGGCACTCTCTCTGAACTTAATGTCTGGTGTGCGCTTTGGTTCCGATAATTAATGACATTGCCGATATAAGGGTTGATTGTCACGAATAGAATCTTTGGGAATACACAGTTTCGATAAATAAACCGGAGCCATTTCGTTAATTGATTTGAATACCATCCAGCAAAGCTGAACTTCTGGAAAATTTAAGCCAGTGATGGTTTTTGAGGTGCTCTGAAATATGAGAATATTTTGATACGCCGGTGATAAGACTTGTCGCGGCGTTGGAAACTAGTTTTAATTTATTAATTTGATGTTTTGGAAGACTTGCATATATTTCATTGCAGTAATCTAAACGCGAAACGACGAATAAGTTCACTAGCAATTTGGTTGCATCTCTTGGTAGGCTTTTTTGCACTGATTTTCATAGTGTTAATTGAAAGAACCCTGTGCTCACTGTACTGTTTATTTGAGTTTTAACTTCGCAATAATGTCACTTGCTGACGTCTGCTTGTAGCGGTCCAGAGAAACTCTGTCTTTGAAGGCTTCAACTTCAGTCTATTTAGGTCATCCTGAGTGATTGCTTTTAGATACTTAAACGTGCGAATATTCAGACTGTGTCTTTCTCCTGGTGGGTAATTAAAGTAGACTTGCTGGTCGCCGGCGTAGCAAAGCATGTGGATAACCATGAACTTACAAATAAAATGTCAGAAATTCAAAGAAAGAAGTACTGTGATTACTACTTTGCCACACAAGTACACATAAACTCGCTATTGTAAGTAAAGTGGAATAAGTTTTTGAAAATACTCCAAAAGTATCCAAACGCGTTTATGTGAAAATTTACTATTATTTTGCCTATTCAATTTAAAATAGTATTTCGAAATCTGAAAACGTTCGGCTTTATCGCGTTAAGCACGTGTATCTTTGACATTTGTCGTAATGGTTTCTTTTACGACTATTTTTCGTAAACCGGTGTTCAGGTAATGTTGGCCACCCCCTTAACTAGACAGATAGGCACCGTAGAGTAAGGGCAACTGATCCAGTGTGATCTGAATTCCTCAGTTTGCAGTGATGCCGTGTGCTATGTGCTATGTCCTATTCGGAGTAGGGATGGCATTCCTCTTTTTGAATATCGATTATGAAGTTGATTGTGAGAAAAAGATTATGTTGTTTTTAATTTATTTTTAACACTTTATAATCAATTTGAATACATGATACTATCAAAACAGGTATCACCCTACTATTTCAAACAGCTGTACTTGAAAGCAGGTTCCTTGAAAATGCTAGAAAACTTAACGATTTTTTAAATAATTATTATAGATCAAATGTAATCAATGAACGCTTTGAATCAGATCATCAATAATTTAGGAAGTTACAAATAAATTTAAAAAATAACCAAGTTACTTAGAAGTCACTGATGAAAATAGTGCATTCAAAGAAAGTAATAAATACGTATATTATCGCGAAGAAATTTTATTTTCATCAATATCAATGACATACAGATATGCCAGCAAATAGAAAGAGAATCGGTATATTTCCTTTTCAAATAGCATCATCACAATATACGAGTACATATAAATTGTCTCGTATCTTTACAATAATGCAACATATTCGAGTTTATTACTTTATTTTTAGAAAATTATTAAATTAATAATTATAATGGTGTACATTTTTTGGTATATTTTTATGGCGGACAAAATTAGACAGATGTTTAGATCATTCAATATGTTTACTTCATCATTGAATTGAAGATGTTCAACAAGTTCCCAGATAAATACTTTTATCAGTAGTGTAGGACAGGAAATAAATAATGGGAAATTCATATCACTATTGGAGGCGAGAATGATTATTTATATATAAATATATTACATTGAAATTGTTGATAATAAAGATGTTTTTCTTGAATCTCTTCCTACTGGTCAGTGGTATTTACATGGGAAGTATTTTTAGAAAGAGTGTGTGATTGGAGTAGGAAGAAAATTAAAGTGGGTGGGAAAAACGATTGTGTGAAGATTTAGTAAAACGTGTTGATTAAACATCTATTAACAGTTATTGGAAAAAACATCAGATAACATTTTGTAAAAAGAATATTATATTATAAAAATACACATATTGATTATATTTGAACCAAAACATGGATATTATTTTTATTATCGATGTTTCCCTCGCATCCCTTACACTGTCAAATGAAAGGAGGTGGTATTTTCGGGGCGAGTGGGTGATTGGTGTAGGTGGCAAATTGTAGTGGGCGGGAAGTAGGAATGGGTGGAAATTGAAGCTGGGTGGCGGGGGAAGGGGGTGAAGACATGTTGATGAGAGTGTCGTGCGCGGCAGATCAATTGGGGGGAACAAATCCGATTGAACGAACCGCTACCCTTCCACTGGAGATTGGGTAATGTTGAATTATTCATCGTTTATACTTCATGTACCCAATATGTTGATCCAGCCGGTGGCTCGTACCTCTCCGCCGAGGTGTTGTCAGTCGCTCGCTTGGCTGGCCATTCTCAATGGAGCATTGTGTATAAAATAAAGATAAATTTCCGAACATTAACCTTCCGCGAATGCGACTGCATCGTTTATCAATAACTCCGTTAGCATTAAAGAACAGTTTTTTTAAAGCACCACTATATTTACGTAAGAGAAAGAAAGAAAAACGGAGAAAAATAAATAAATGTCCGGTTGAAGCCAACCTTTGCATATCACAAACGAGTTTTCTTGGGGTTAGGAAAACACACAAAAATATTTATTTCTACTATTGAAATAATATGAAAATAGAAAAATACACTTTTTTTTTCAAATTATTAGAAGATTGTTCTATATTCTTTCAGCAATAAATATTACGATAAAGCGTTTTTATTTTATTTATTTTTTTATAGTTAATACCGCACAAGAGTCCCTAACAGCTCCCTAACCGTCTAGAGCCAATGGGACTATGACATCCCCGATTGGGGTATGTTGTGAGGCTAAAGGTAGTGGGGAGGGAAGGAGATGATGAAGATGGAAGAGGAAAGGTTTGGGAAGTACCTGGCTATTCAGATCTGGTCACAAACGGCTAAAGCCATTTTAATCAAGCAATGTTTTGATTCAGAATGGTGGTCTTTCATCAGTGCTAGATACTTGATTATCTTACACTTTTAACGTAAAGCTTTAATTAGTTCATTATAAATAAATAAAAAAATGAGATCCCTGAGGCGTATGTCCGGTAAAATAATGTATGAGCGTGTTAAAAATGTGGATATCCGGAAAGAATGTAAGGCTGATGTAAGCGTAATGAATAAGATCAAGAAAGGGACGCTTGGATGGTTTGGGCATGTTGAGCGAATGAACGCAGGAAAGGAGTTTGAAAAAATAATATAAGATACGAAAGTGAATAGAAGAAGAAGTCGGGGACGCCCGAGAAAGACATGGCACGATCAAGTACTTGATTCGGGCCATGCGAAAAGTCAGAGTAACAGAAGAGTATGTATGAGACGATGTATGAATGTCAATGAAGCAAGGAGTGTGTGCCAAGACAGAGTTGTATGTGTCTACTGCTACTCTTTTTCAAGCACTTAACCATAATTGTTATATCTCATTGAACAAATTACAAATATAATTAAATGTTTTTACAGTAAAATTGACAATTCGATGTTCTGTAGTTCGCTATGCTTACTGTGTATATTTGTTGACAGTATATAATATTGACGATGTATCTACATACATTCAAACGCAGAAGCCAAAAATCACATAGCGGAAACCTGAAGTGAAACCAGCAGGAATACTGCCGAACGGTGATACCTTATAATGAATGGTATATATATACTCGTAGACGTCGTAGATTAAATTTATATTGATTAACAATATAAAAATAACCCCACAACGTCCTTTTTATTATGATCAACAGCGCTTGAAAATATTCGATTAACAGTCCAAAGCAAATAATTAATGAAAATATTTAAATAATATCAATAATCAACAATACACATATGAAACAGAAAAAGCCAGAAAGTAAAAATACAATGGTCATAACCGAGACTTGAACTCGGACCCTCTACTCTGTCCGGGAGTAACGTTTGAAAATAAGCATTAATGCTTTAAAGTTAATTCTAATTTCAATATTAATTCCCGACATTGTAAGAAGTCAAAAGATCTTACGTAATTACAAAAAGGGATATTTATCTAAGACACCATCTAGGTATTCAATATACCCGGGTAGAGCTTTGTTTATCATTACAAAGATGGCAGCCAAATCGGAGGAAAATTGAGAAAAAATATATCAATAATCTTTAGTGAAAAGTATGAGATCGATTAAAAATGTAAGTTCCCAATGGCTGAATTGATTGAAGCGTTACGCCCGGACAGAGTAGAAGATCCGAGTTCGAGTCTCGGTTGTGACCATAATATTATTTTTTATTTTATATGGCTTTTTTTCTGTTTTCATATTTGTAAGAATTCGTTGATTATTAATATTATTTTTAAATACATTTTTTAAATAAGCTTTACAAATGCTTTAAATTTTATTCTAATTTCAAATAATTAAAGATTCACGAAGTAACAATGCTTACAAGACTTGTAAGAATTCAAGTATTGCCATGATTGCTTATTTATTTACAAGAAAAAATCAAAACAAAAATGTTTGTGTCTGCCAAATGAAATATGAAAGAGATTCGTAAATGAGTCGGAAATCTGCCGCGGCAATCTCTGGAAATGTTTGAAGGCTATATTATTGCCAAAGGAAATGAAACAAATAATAATACTGTTATATTTTCTGTGACAATAACCGCTTCTGGATTACCTGGGCAGAGTTATGAGTCTTTTCAATTAGGTGACAAGAAAATAACGGTAGCTTCCACACAGATGCTGCAAACTACATTTTCCGACAAAGCCGGGATATCTGCTTCTAATATTGGACCTCTTTTGTATCTCACATACCATTGATCCTTCATCCGAGAGACAATTAGTTTTTCAGAGGTATCCCGGCAGCAGCCCCTCGAGGAGGTAAGGACCAACCGTATTCCCGGCCCTTGCTATTCCTTTCCTAGTCTCGGGCAAGTCCTTCGGTGTTGGGGAGCTACCTATGTCGCCCCTAATTGTTTTTTTCGATTCAAAAAGCACCAACGGGGCAGAAGTAAATTTTGTTGAAATACACGAAACCCTCTCATTTTTTTGGGTTTCTTCTCTTGTACTAGATGAAGATATTAAAATGAACAAAAATATATAAATAGCAACTTTTATAAATGCCCGCTGAGGATCAATACTCAAGATGACGTTAACCGTTACTTTGTAGCATTCTAATAGAAGCACTACTACAAATGATTTATTTGCGAATTTCGTATGGGTAGGAAGAAAAATGTTTGAGGTTTCCAGTGAATACATTTTTTTAAACTGTAATCTTTTAAATTTATAAAAAACATACTGAAATGTCAGTAAAAGGTGCAGTTTGAAAACCAAAGGCATTTTTTAACGTTTTACTTAAAATTTTAGCACGAATTTTATAAAGAATTTAAAAGATGACTGTTTAAAAATTGTATTCACTGGAAACCTTTAACATTTTTTCAACAACCTGTATTGATTTATTCATAGTTTTTGTGTTCAATTTGTAGAACTCCATTTTAATTTTTTATATAATTCAAATGAATTAAATTTATTATTATTGAGTTCTGCTATTTTAAGTTTTTTATTGTTGTTTTTAGTGACAGCTGTTTCGACGTTTAAGGTCATTGTCAAACTGTGGTTAGGCCACATGGAAAAGACTTATTTATACGATTTTGGTTTCATATGTGATTACTAATTACGGTAAAAACCAAATTGATAATTACGGTATAAACCCAATTGTATTGAATTATTCTGTGTGGTACTTAACTTAACAATCTGTTTTCCCCATTTTATTTTATTTTAACGGCAAGTTTTTCTTTATTTTTTAATAATGTGATTGACCATTGGTTTTTCCCCCGTTTATGAATTGTGAATCTATTTGTTAAGTACCTTTCTTTAAGAAATTAATCATTCATTGTATTATTTTACGAAATTGCATTATTAAGCATGATATTATTATTATTACGTATTTTTATTTTCTTGAACATATTAAGGAGTGGAGATGAAATTATTTTTGTTTGATTGTTGATAAATGTTATATTTGGATCATTTATTCTTTTGTTTATTTCCAATTGCTCAAGTAAATTTAATCTAAAACCTTTACTTTCAATGTGTAAAGGCGTTGGCTCGTTATTAGCAAGAGGGACGTGGTTTTTCTCTAAGAGATGAGCTGCAAATTTGGATTCTACATTATTATTTTTAAAACAACGCATATGTTCAATGAATCTAGTTGAAAAAGCCCTTCCAGTTTGTCCAATGTATGTGGCATTACATTCTGTGTGGCTGCATTTTAATTCATAGATTCCACTGTTTTGAAGTTTAGGTATTCTACTTTTTGAGTTTTTTAGGTTAGTTCCGATATTATTATTAGTTCGAAAAGCTATATTTAAAACACATTTTTTAAATTTCTTTCGCCATTTTTAAGGATATTGGACCGAAAAATTCCAAACATGCAAATTTATCTGTTTTTGTATTATTTGTTGGATATATTAGATTGATTTTATTTTTATAACTTTTATTTTTTATAATTTTATCAATACTTGCCCGATGGCCGTTATTGACCGCGATTGTTTTTATAGTATCTTTTTCTTCTTTATACGCGTTTTTATTAAGAGGGATGTTAAAGAGTCTATGTACCATTGAATGGTAAGCCGATAGTTTATGGGACCAAGGGTGATTTGACTTTACGTTAATTGTTGTATCGGTAAATGTCGGCTTTCTAAATATATTAAAGGTATATTTATTATTATTTCTACCGATTGTTAGATCCAAAAAATAATTGCATTTAGCTGTCACTAAAAACAACAATAAAAAAACTTAAAATAGCAGAACTCAATTATAATAATATTAAATTTAATTCAATTGAATTATATAAAAAATTACCTGTATTGAATTAACGAATTAATAATTTGTAGTTTTGCTTGTACTAGAAAGCCAAAAAGTGTGTATTTTTGGGTGCTGACCTTTAACGTATTACTTTGAAATCCTGAAAAAAGTCTTGATGAGAAAAAAATCAATAAACAAAACTGTTTCAACCATAGAAATAAAATACAAGACACGTCATATTCATACGAATCGAACGATAAATATGGCCCGGTCTGGATTCAAGTTTCAAGACTTATAACGCTTATTAAAAGGATAGCAATACTAAACAGAATACTTGTGTATGGATGAGATAGCTATATGAACGTCTCGCGTTACTGTTATAATCTTTTCTCCCCGACGAACTTACTGAGCGACTAGCCAAGTAGAGTACGACGTTCGGAAACGGTTGTCTTCCACACACCTATGTACGAGTATATCTGCATTCTCACATTATTCCGGTTGAAGTGCTCCCGTTTTCCCTCGACAGCTTGTCTGTCGAACGACTGTTTGTGTGATACTGAACGCAGTAAATCTCAGGTATATCTCTCAGACTCAGTTTAGTACATTACCGCACTTTGTCTCAGTAACGTATCTATATTATTTCATTTATAAGGTTTCAACTATCCTCGATGCGGTGTCCCCTACATGCCGCGGTCGGTCTAAAATTATAAAATTATTTTCAAAACTCTGTTTAAAAAAGTTTACAAAGTTGCATAACAGTCAGAGTGGTAGATACTCTCAGTATTGCCCTACTGACATACAACCATTTAGAATCGAAATGTTGCTTGAAATGCCATTATCCACATACGGAGACCAGATCTGATTAGATACTATGTACTTATCAACCTTCCCCTATTGCCTATTTACTACTTCTTCGCCCCCCTTCAGCCTCGCAAAATACTCCACTTGGGGATGCCATAGTCTCACTGGCTGCAGACGGTTGGGAGCAGTTGGAACTCTTGTTCAGATGCCTTAATATCACTGACTTATCTCGTGCGTTGTTCACACAAAAAAAGCTTGGAGATATTCCGCTAGATTTATTTGGCCTATTTCTTGTATTTCGATTTGAAAAGAGCCTCTCTCCTTTCTGAGAGAATAAGGTACTGACACTGAGACCTTCCATTGTTCCATTCGTTTCCCTTTGGTATAGATGTGTATCAGGATAACAGGTTCGTGAGAAGACGTGTCGTTTTCCCTGTGAGCTGCTATTACAAAATATCACCTACGGCCTAGGAAAAACATATTCATATATTCCAAATAAAACATGAGAATTGTTCCAAAGTGGAGTTGTCTTTACCATTTTTCAAAGTAATCTACCCTTATATCCTTATAATATCATTATCATAACAAAAAACCGAGCTTTGATCGTGATAGTCAACGGCCATACTAGCGAAAAAATAATTGCGTAAAAAGTAAAAGTATTGCGTAGAATAGAAAATTTGAGCCACGAATCTCCAAAAAGACTAAAATGCAGCACTTTTACCTTACAATAAATACGTTTTTAATTTGATTTTCATGCTGTTAATAATAACAGTTTTTAATTTATATTCGTTAAATGCCTTATAATTAATTTCTTAGCCAAATGAATTGGGTAAATATAAAGATTGCATTTTCGTAGAAAGCAATCACTTCGCGGTTTGACACATTCAATGAAAAAGAAATAACAACTTTATATAAGACCACAGATTCAATTTAAATTTTTACGACCGACCGGTTTCATTTAATATTATCTGTCTCTTTCTCTCTGTTCCTTTTTTATAATTTAAATGACACTCTTTTGTTTTCTAACTGTTCCCTTATTTCATTTTATATGGTGTTCACCCTCTGTATATATGAGCATTTATAACCGCACACTATGTATTTTTTGTTTAGTTTAATTTTTGACCCTGATGATGTTAAGGCTAAGCGAAACCGATCGGTCACTAAAATAAAAATTTAATTTGTAGTTGTCAAACCACAAAGTAACTGATTTCTACAAAAATATAACGATGTTCATTGATGGCTAAGATAGCCGCCACTGCACGTGCAGCAGGCTCAACTCAACAGAAGCTTTTCACGAAATTATTAAGGAATACAGATTATTTATTTAAAAAGTCTCTCCCGAAACGCTCGTCGGCTCGAGGTATCTTATGAAAACCCCGCCCCCACTTGGCATCCGCAGCGATGCCGTTGAATTATTTCGTTGCTTAGCCGATTTCAGATTCAATTTTAAATGCGTCTTTGCCTTCTTCAATCACAAAGCCTTATTTAAAAATAAAAAAGCTGTACTCATTTATTACTCGTACATCGCTATTCTCGAAGCGCGTACATTCACTCGCGCCTATTCCGGTTGCTATGAATTACACAGAGTAATATCTGAAACCACGCTCTAACAGCAGCGGTTGTGAACAGAGACAGTGATGTACGAAAGCGCCTAAATTAAATTGTCTAATGCCAACGAATTCAAATTATCCGCGACGAGCTCTGACTGACGGGCCTCTGTAATTTGCTTTGTTAAGTGTTACATTGTATCGCCCGCAGTCCAAAACCGCGCACACTTCATTCTTCGTCGAGTGTGTATTCCATTTCCCGATTGTGTGAGAGCCTGGGGCAGTCAATTAAATCATCATCACTCTGGCGAAGGCGCGGTTGCGTTGGAAACTAGTTGTACCTACCTAACCCAAGTAAAGTAATGTATTTATTTTATTTTGAAAAACTTTGAGTCAGTTATTCCTCACTCAAGCCTAACATTATCCTACAAAGACACATAGTATTTAATACCGAAAAGTTTCTCCGTTCCTACTTAAATGGACGTTGGCAGAATTTGTGGAAATGAACCCCCACAAGTGCCCAGAATGTGTTTAAAATGGAAGTCGATTACAATACATGCCCCACTGCGTTCTAGATGGGAAATTGAATCGCTTGATTATGGATTCATCAATTACGTAATATATGGTGATACTGATACGATTTAACGGAATTATCCCTTGGGACAAAGTTTAAATACAGATTGAACGTATTGATGAAACAGAGTTATGTAATTAATGTAAAACAGATAGAATAAACATGAATATTCCAAATCTATTGTATTTCCAACACAGATAACATGATATTAAATATTGAAACAAAAAATAATGTGAAGCCATTATCAATTAGAAACACATGCAGAAAATAAAATAGAGTTGGCTTCGACCAAGGCGAATTCGGTGAGATTCCGAGTTGACAGATGCTTTTTCAGGTAAAATAAACTAAAACAATGGTAGTGATTTTTATGATATACGTGGCTGATTAAAACAACAGTACGGAATCTGGGTTCTGTGGCACAGTGAGAATTCATTTAGCTGGCGCGGCAAAGGATTTTTTGAAAAAAAAAAATTTTATATTGAATACCGCACAAGAGAAGACAAGGAGACTATGGCATCTCTACTTGGAGTGTGCTGTGAGGCTGAAGGTAGTGGAGAGGAGAAGGAGATAGGGAAGAGGAAGGTTGGGATGTACCTGGTTATTTATATATGGTCACTAAACATAGCTAAAGCCATTTTAAGCAACGTTTCGATTCTGAATGGTGGTTGTTGGATCCTAAAATCAACAATTTGATAGGTCATAACCTGATACCTTTTGTCCAGTCCTTACCTTCACCTTTTGCCAGTTTGTTCTATTTGTATGACTACGTAAAAGTGTGTTGAACAACCGATAACCCCCCACCATCCGGCAAAATACAAGACAAGGACGTCAAGAGCGGCGCGTTATACGATTTCCGCCGCAGTCAACCGCAGTCATTCGTCTACAATCGTTCGGAGCCCCCCAGGGACGGCGCATCGCTTCGCATCCGTCTCTGGAGGATTCGTCACTCAACTTTTCATCGTACGGGCAGAAAGGTTGGCCCCTCTCGCAGACGTCTAAACAGGTGAGCAAATTGGCAATCTACTTTTCCCATTATTTCCCAAATAAGATCAATCATTCACCAAACATTTCATCGTTTTACACTCCACTCAAATTCACTCACGTCTTTCCAAAACTGAATCGAAGTTTCTGGATCTAACAGTGGTCTTTCACCAGTACGATACTTGGGGTAGTTTCTATCACTCGTTAAGATTCTGGGTTCTAACGTTGGTCACACCCATATTTTTCGGAATGTTTAATAATTTATATTGTTTTTATATTATTGATATTGTTACACATATAATAAAGAAACTGTTTTAGAAGATGTAAATATTGCATAATATTTGCTTAAACGATTATATTTTTTTATGTCTTTCAATTTTTGGTTTAAGAAATTGCTTTCTTTACAAAAAAACCTAAAAAAAAAAAATAATAACAAATTTTCTCAAAATAACGAAGACGTACTCGTGCGATTGTGGGATACAGATCAGATTTTCTGATTCATTGTTTAGATTAGGAGTCGATTTGATTGGCTCTCTCTCAAAACGTTTACACCATGAATTCATCCTAATTTACATTTCCTGATTGGCAATTCTCGGTAAACTAACGCCATCATGATTGATATAGGTCTATGGTGGGATTTCATAGCCAATTACCACGATGGGACAGCGACAAAAACAGTTACTAGGAATATGAGACATATTTATGTATAGGTTTCACTAGATATATTAAAAGAAACAAGCAGAGATATTAAGATAGATGAAGAGAATTTAAAGTATATTGAGATCCCAAAATGGTGCGTTAACGTTACCATGATATTTGAGTTATTTACACATTTCCCCTTGGAGATTTTAAGCTTCTTTAAATATAATGATGTAGTAGGGGGATTTCAAATATATTTGGGTGATTGAAATTCCCTCGATTTAAAAAAAAAATGGTAATGTTCGAAAATATTTATTTCATGAATTATTTATAAAAATACATGTGTGAAGTAGAGCTATATTTAAAGGCTGGTATAAGGTGGGTTTACTCATTGGGTAATTGTGTATTTGTTTAGAATTCTATTATTTATTGTAAAAGTAAATTGAGGGATTTAGCAGCAAAGACAGTAATCTATTATACAAAAACGGTTATGTAGCGTTGTCAACTTTGAAATGATTATTATAAGGAAACAGAGATTTTTTGTATCAAAATGTTTCGCGCATTAAACTAGGGATGGTTGATATTGGAAATTGGGTGTACCTGGGGTTCCAGTTACCGGTGACTGGCGACGAACCGGTTATTTTTGGAACCGGTTCCTAATGCCATAAAAGTTCCACGAATTAGATTTTTATATTATAAAGAAAGGATAAAAAAGAAGCGATCTCCTTAAAACGAAAAAAACTGGAATTGGAACCGATTCCTCGCCAAATGAAGTATTTCATTCCCCCCCCCCAACCGATTCCTCGTGAAAAGGACCTTTCCGTCAAAAAGCATTTAATGGCTATTCACTATTTTTTTCCAAATAAAAGAACCGGTTCCTTGGATAAATAATATCGACGGTTCCAGTGACTGGCTTGGAGCCGGCTCATTTTAACCGGGACAGGAATATCAACCATCTCTACATTAAACAAGAATCTTTAAATGTATCAACGTATTTATGAAACAAAGGTGTACAAAACTCTTTACAAACCAAATAATTTAGAAAGAAAAAGATTGCTGCCTTTGCTTCTTTACCCTTCATTTAAAATATTACGTAAGGCGATACTCAAAAATCTTATTCAAGATGCGTGTCTTTTCGTTATTCCCGGCTGCCTTTGTAGATAACAATGAGCAAAAGAAATTGAATACAGCATGCAATAATAAATGCCAAAAAACTGCACTGCACCACTCGTTCTACATTTCTTCTTGTTGAAATATGCAAATTATTCTTAAATCTCCCGTACTGGTAAAAAAAAACAATAAAAACACAGTTTTTCTGTTAAAATTAAATTAATCTTCCTGGGCATAAATATGACGTAAAGGTATTAATTTTAATGAAACTAGTTGATGGTTATAACCATAAAAATGTTGAGTTTTAGAGCAAGCTCTTAAAAGTTTATTATATAAACTGGCCGATTAAAATATCCATCCAAACGATATTTTTAGGCTCTTGTTAATATTGTGTTAAGAATAACTTAGCAGTAGGAAAAACATCGACGTGACTTGTGTACGTCATCATTCTGACCCCCTTTCAGCGGAATAAGGGCTAAAAGTGAAACTTTAGGGAAGGAAATTCTACAACATAAAAATAAAATAAGTCATGAGAGATAAATTAATTAAAAATTTAAAACGTCTCTCCTTTTTTTAGTTGATTATAAGTAAAGGAAAATTATTTTACCGTCTTGACTTCAAGTACCTACTTATAAAGCTTATGATGTTTTTCTTGGCTTCAAATTTAATTCACAGGTGATCCACAAAACGTATGTGCAGGTATTTCGAATGATGCGTTCAGTTTGGCTTTTAAATGTTGGGGGTTTGAATCCCGGGGTGAGCATTTAATTTTATTAAATTAATTTATGTTATTTCACATGTAATAAACTAAAATGTAGTATTATATATTAACGATACTGGTGAAATGACCATTCATAATTGGTGAAATGGCCATTCATAATTTAAACGTTGCGGCTTTTGCCGTGTTTGATCATCACCTCTGAACAACCAGGTACTTCCTAACCTTGATCTTCCCATCTCCTTCGCTTTTCCGCTCCCTTCTACCTCACAACATACCCTTAGTATCGATACTATTCTATATTATCTATTTTTTATATATCACTGTCTGTAGCTGTGTTTTCTTCTTTAAAAAGCAACAACGAGGTAGGTATCTTACACATAATACAGAAGAAAATGTATAAAGCCTAGGGTTTTTATCATAGCATCATATACATACGAGTATGTAGCGTTAATTCTTCATGTTTAATAAAACTATATAATTGAGTGTATACGAGTATACCTCTTGCCCTGTTACTTCTTGTCATTAATTATTCTGAATTTATTCATCGATTAGCATACCTTAAGGTCACACAAATGTTTGAGCACAGCATGGCACGACAAGAGGTATGACACTACTAAATGAGATCTCTAAAGATATTCCGTGCCAACTAATTCTTCCATAATTGTAAGAGACAAAATCCCCGTTTATAATGATGGTAGTAAACAGAACTCATATATTTTCTGATGGTAGTAAAAAGAACTCATAATATATCGCTTTATTTGATGCAGCTCTATCCTTATTTAAAAACTTTACTAGGTAATTGACAAGCTTACTGGTTGCATAGTTAGATATTTTATTTTATTGCTTAATAATTGGGTTAACGATTGCACAATGTTCATAATATTTTTTAAATCAACATAATATTGACGATGATAAACTGTTTGTTTAAAGGGGTAATTTAGGCTTGAGATGTACTCAAATAGATCCGGTCACAGCCACTCGACTGATCCCATGAAAGTTAATTCACTTTACCACCCTTAAACCTCTTTCTATAGTTCATGGGGTTGTTTATTGCTGTTGGCAAATATCGTCCGTCCAGGCGATGGGGGATGATAGTTAACATTTTGTCTTTTTCCAAACTATTTAATAGCTTATTTGTCTCTAGACGGTTGGGAGCAGTTGAGACCTGTACGGTATTCATATAAAATATAAATATATATATATTTAGAATTTGATTTAAATTTTTATTCTTTCGCGGTTTTTCCGATGGTAGGGAGGGGGGCGTGTTTTGTGTTCTGTTGCTGAAGAAAAGCGATTCTGATATCGACATCTTTTGCGTCAGCGAGGAGAGATTCAAAAGGAAAATCCTTTTATATCTTGAAATAAGCTCTCATTATTAACGCAGTCTTCTTAGCTGCCAGTAAATGTAAAATATATTGAAGAGTACTGCATTTTTTTTTTTTTTAATACTACGATTTGTTAACCTCTAGTATTCCGGAGGCGCCAATAGTCAGTGAGCATTCATCATTATATTTTCAAAAGTTTTTATCCTTTAAAACCTGATGTTCACATGTTTAAACTAACTGTAATCGCTTATCAACAAAATAAAATCAATCCGTAGAGATGTTTTGTATTGCGTTCGCTACAAGTCGAATAATATATTTGTAGTTTACTTACGTCAGTGCGACAGTAAAAAAACGATCTTCAAAGTGAGATACTGTTTGTAATTACTTAATGCAATTATTTTTATTTGAAAGAAAATTTATTCAGTAACATGAAAATATAATAAAACGACAACAAAAATTCACAGTTTTTAATCACATTCATTTTTTTTAGTGATATGAGGAAAAAAACACTAATACTCCCAATATAATTAGCTATTCCGAAAAAAAACACTTTGACATTATAATACAATTAAAAAAAAAACGTTAACATATTATCTGAGGAGATAGCACAATTGATAAAAACATCATTTTGTAAAACACAAGTGAGTTATTACGAAATTACAGTAAGCAAGGTACGATGGAAATTGTACCTTGTATCCGGCATTCCAGAGATTAAATAACTTACATTGAAATATCGAAAGAATATTTGTTACATACCATACATTAATATAGTTGTTGTTTTTCAAGCCTTGCCATTATACCGAGAACATTATGAACCGTATTAATAACGAGGCAGAATTAACGCAGATTTAGTATAAACAACAACAGACGCAGTTTAGTTTAGGGACTAAAATCTACAAAGGGTACCTCTACCAATCTTAAGGATATTGTACCTACGACTAACTGGTAGCTGTTTGGCTTCACGATACGCAATGCGGCTTTGTTATTGAGTACATCCAATATCGGTTATGTCAGTAAAGATAATCTAATCACCAACTACAGAGTTCGTAAGTAGCATACTTGTTATATACGGTCTCGAGGGCATCCGAATTCGACATTACAAATATTCACAGCCGTTTTTGGGGTAATCAATGATATGAAGTATTTATTGACCGGTTGGTAGCCGAGTGGTCCCAAACGTCGAGTTCCCACCCAGGCGTTGCCGGTTCAATCCTCTGCTAGCAACGTTTCCCGCTTATAATTGTTGTAGGAGGAGGAATCAAAATATTTTCAGGTTATTCAAAGAGATTTATCTTTCTTTAAAAAAAAACAATTAATACTACCAAATCACATTTTACATTAATTATACCTAGGATCTTAAACATAACGTCTTCTAAGAAATTTGTCTGAAAAAGGGGTCGTAGTTAAGTTTATTAGATATATATATATATATATATATATATATATATATATATATATATATATATATATATATATATATACATATATATACACTAGAAATAAAACTTAATTAAATTCTAAATTCCATGATTGTAATTCTAAAGTAATGCCAATTAGTCTTTACTTCAGTTGTTGTTAATTTAATTGCAGAACTGTAATGGATACTAAAAGTAAATTTCAACATTCACGATTCAACGTGTTTCAAAATATCGAAAATCTTTTTATATCTTGAAATAAGCTCTCATTATTAACGCAGTCTTCTTAGCTGCCAGTAAATGTAAAATATATTGAAGAGTACTGCATTTTTTTTTTTTTTTAATACTACGATTTGTTAACCTCTAGTATTCCGGAGGCGCCAATAGTCAGTGAGCATTCATCATTATATTTTCAAAAGTTTTTATCCTTTAAAACCTGATGTTCACATGTTTAAACTAACTGTAATCGCTTATCAACAAAATAAAATCAATCCGTAGAGATGTTTTGTATTGCGTTCGCTACAAGTCGAATAATATATTTGTAGTTTACTTACGTCAGTGCGACAGTAAAAAAACGATCTTCAAAGTGAGATACTGTTTGTAATTACTTAATGCAATTATTTTTATTTGAAAGAAAATTTATTCAGTAACATGAAAATATAATAAAACGACAACAAAAAAAAATTCACAGTTTTTAATCACATTCATTTTTTTAGTGATATGAGGAAAAAACACTAATACTCCCAATATAATTAGCTATTCCGAAAAAAAACACTTTGACATTATAATACAATTAAAAAAAAAACGTTAACATATTATCTGAGGAGATAGCACAATTGATAAAAACATCATTTTGTAAAACACAAGTGAGTTATTACGAAATTACAGTAAGCAAAGGTACGATGGAAATTGTACCTTGTATCCGGCATTCAGAGATTAAATAACTTACATTGAAATATCGAAAGAATATTTGTTACATACCATACATTAATATAGTTGTTGTTTTCAAGCCTTGCCATTATACCGAGAACATTATGAACCGTATTAATAACGAGGCAGAATTAACGCAGATTTAGTATAAACAACAACAGACGCAGTTTAGTTTAGGGACTAAAATCTACAAAGGGTACCTCTACCAATCTTAAGGATATTGTACCTACGACTAACTGGTAGCTGTTTGGCTTCACGATACGCAATGCGGCTTTGTTATTGAGTACATCCAATATCGGTTATGTCAGTAAAGATAATCTAATCACCAACTACAGAGTTCGTAAGTAGCATACTTGTTATATACGGTCTCGAGGGCATCCGAATTCGACATTACAAATATTCACAGCCGTTTTTGGGGTAATCAATGATATGAAGTATTTATTGACCGGTTGGTAGCCGAGTGGTCCCAAACGTCGAGTTCCCACCCAGGCGTTGCCGGTTCAATCCTCTGCTAGCAACGTTTCCCGCTTATAATTGTTGTAGGAGGAGGAATCAAAATATTTTCAGGTTATTCAAAGAGATTTATCTTTCTTTAAAAAAAAAACAATTAATACTACCAAATCACATTTTACATTAATTATACCTAGGATCTTAAACATAACGTCTTCTAAGAAATTTGTCTGAAAAAGGGGTCGTAGTTAAGTTTATTAGATATATATATATATATATATATATATATATATACACTAGAAATAAAACTTAATTAAATTCTAAATTCCATGATTGTAATTCTAAAGTAATGCCAATTAGTCTTTACTTCAGTTGTTGTTAATTTAATTGCAGAACTGTAATGGATACTAAAAGTAAATTTCAACATTCACGATTCAACGTGTTTCAAAATATCAATAGGATTACCAAGTAAAGCATTATGTTACTTAGTAAAGCATTAGGTAGAATTATTGTAGGTTTACTGAATTGCCGACAGCCTGAAAAGGGACTTTGAAATTTCGATATTCATGTAACACAGCGCTATAATCCAATAACTCTGTAACAATTGTTTCATTATAATAAGGTCCCGCAGTGGGCGATAATTTGTAATGGGTTATTTAAATAAATGCACAATTTTCACAGTAAAACATCATTCGTCTTTATTTAGGTACAGTAAATATGCAAGTTAGTCACCAACGATAAGACAATATGACATTTAAACAAACACTCGACATTCCGGATGTAAAATATGTAATCTCTCCACCTTACTATTTGCGTAATAACTTTGGTGTACTCATATTTCCACTGAGTCCACTGAGAAACAAGTTACACTTGCCTTAGTCCTCCCAAAAAAACTTTACAATTATACCCTCCTTCTGGAGTCACCGTACAGTAAGTAACCATTAACCACGAGTCTCGGTAGAGGAGTGGTACCGTCACTCTGGATTCACCGTACACAAAGCTACCATTACCAAGGGCTATTTTGTCAGTCCTGGCAGAGAAGGGTTAAAGGGATGCCGTCGCTCTCAATTCACTGCACATCAAGCAACCATTACCAAGGGTTCTTGTGCAAGTCCTGGTAGGGAAGGGTTAAAGGGATTCCGTCACTCTGGATTCACTGTACATCAAGCAACCATCAACTACGGGTTCTTGTGTCAGTCCTGGCAGAGAAGGGTTAAAGGGATGCCGTCACTCTGGATTCACTGTAAATCAAGCAACCTTTACCGAGGGTTCCCGTGTCAGTCCTGGCAGAGGAGGCTGAAAGGTGCGTGAGGCACCGGGAAAGAAATGTGCTTTCTGTAGCTGAAACATGACCTTTTAAAGGCCACCACGGCTGTAGATATTCTTTTAAGGGGTCACATTTGAATTTAGAGCGCCGGGGGTAAATTTTGACAAATAGCATTCATCTCCCTAATTAGGAAGGGATGACGCGATGCCAGAACGAAAAAGTATTCGAGATCAAAGAACTAATCATACGCTTAGAAATTTGAATATAAACTAAGTGGATTGTTACACGAAAATTTTTTTGTAATAATAATATTTTACGGAATATTTTATTGTTGATGTTATTCTTTCTTATTTTTACTTGGCGATTTTATTATTTACTTATTCAAAAACCCACCCAAGAGGTTTTGTGTTTAGATTTTAAACACATTTGTATATTGTTTTAAATTGAGGTTCAATGAAATAAATTAGTATTCAGCAAAGCTTCGCGTATTTCACAAATAACTTCGATATCGAAAACTTCGTCTTGGGAAAGGGAAAATATATCTTGAATGGATGGGGCAGCGAGCATACCTACGGAATAAAAAATTTGGTGAATTTTACGAAACGGATAAGGAAGTAGTAAAATTAATAATAATAAAACACTAACCAATTGATTCAAATAATGATTCGAAATCAAACGACTTTTTTATCTTAAAAAAACCTTATTTTGTCAACTCACATCTACGAACAAAAAAATCAATGTTTTCTACTTCTCTTTTTATGTTTTTAAGATGGAAAGACAGAAGATATAACTTTATAATAATAATAATTTTGTGTAATAAAAAGGATCAATAAAGGGACGCTTAGATGTTTGGCCATGTGGGGCGAATGAACGAAGAAGGGAATGTGAAAAGAATATATGATGCGAAAGTGAATAGAAGAAGATGTTGAGGACGCCCGAGGAAGACATGCCACGATCAAATAAATCAAATACTTGAATCGGGTCACGTAAAGAGTCAGAATAACAGAAGAGTACATATGAGACGATGTATGAATGTGAATGAAGCAAGGAGTGTGTGCCAAGACAGAATTATATGATGGTCCGTCCTCTCTGCCTACCCCTGCGGGGAAACGTTAGTTAGTTTGTTATAATTTTATATTTAGATACACGAACACAGAACGAAAAAGGCAAAACTCTTTAGATTTTCATCAAGAAAATCAAGCACACCGAAATCTTTTATGGACTGAATCATCCAACTCTACGATAAAATTACAGATATTGATAATATTCTTGAAATTAAAAAAAAAATGTATTTCAGCAAAAAATATTTAATAGGTAAGTTTGTATATTAGAGCACACTATCACGTATCACGTGATATAAATTAAGGTTAATACAAATAAAGGACACTGGTAGCATCAAAGGAAAGATTTTGTCGATTTACACAAGAATAGTGTACGGACCGGTTAACCCAAGAAGTAATTAAAATTACCTTTATTCATAATATATCAGAAGTTTCTTCCCGAGAAAAATAAGTCCAGCTTAGCGAATTTACTTTGTCGTTCGTATAACTTGCAACTCGTAAACGGGCGTTGAGATTGAAAACACTAGGTGAACCATTGGGTAGCAACCAATACACGTTGTAACATAACCCATTAATTCATCAAAATTATATTTTCCTTGGACACCGTTGAAATGGAATAATATTTATTAAAATTGTACGATTTACAAAGATGCCTTATAACTTGGGCTACAAATTATCAGGATAAATAATATGTTTGATATTTTTTTCGAATCATAAATAAATTGAAAAAAATCAAAATTTTCCCACACAAATACAATACAGATTTTAAAGTTACATAAACATTGCGATAATCTCTTCACCCCAATGTACCCCAATGTTGGTTCTTTTCGACTAATTTTTTCGATGTAAAAGCAGGGGCAGGGGGTATTAGGTAGGTTATTTTGATCCATTATTCATTTCTCAAAAAGTCCGCGCTGAATTTATTCCGCAGATAAACAAACACAACATGTGGGCACTGGCAGAGCCGGGCTATATTGGCGGTGGTCAGTATGAACTAGACATGTATTATATTATACTCCCGCAGTAGATTCCATGCCGGTACTGTACTGTAAATTGTACACGATCTATAGGTAGCTTAATGTGCAGTGCATTTATTTGCGTTTGAGATAAATGCAGTTTTGCATTGTTCACTTAAATTTATTATTCTAAAATATTTTGCCCAAAGAACGTGCTCAGAGAGGAGCTGAAAAAATAATGCCATAGTTTAACATATTTGATTATAAGGACAAAAATCGTACATCAAAATATTTAAAAAATGTGTCCAATTAAAAACACTGTCAATATAAACCTGCTGACAAGCTGCGGAAGTATTTTAGTAGAATTCTAATGCGAATTAATAAAAACATCTCAGTGCTTACAAAATAAAAACACCCGGCAACTTATTACAAATTGAGGATAAAAAATAAGACGTAGTTATGCAGAAAGCATCCAAGTCCAAAAAGATGAAGCCGAGAAATAATAAGTCATTTATAATCTGTCAATGTATTTATTGAAAAAAATTGTATTTTCTACATTTTTATGTTTTTAAACTTTAATTAAAGTCAAATATATCTGCGATGTGCGTTAGTAAAAACATGAATTACCAAAAATCTACTGCGGTTGGAGCTTGGATGTTTTCAGTACGTAGACATTTATCTATAGGAAAATATGTAAAACTCGAATTTGGCTAATTGTGAGTTGGACATTTTCTGCGTAACTATGTGTTATTTGTTGTTACTAGCTAGTACCTATATAGTTATTTCCCGACTAAGTTTAAGTTTCAATGTTTTTTCATTTAAAAAACAATTGGAATTTGTTAAATTTTAATTTAAAAAATCATTAAAAAGGCCTAGCTACTCGTAGCTCTAGTTGCGGTGTAGATGAAATTCTTACAAAAAAGGTGTCAATTTTCAATGAAACACACAATATTGTATTTTTTTGGTGGGACACACATAGAGATTTTGAATTTTAAGAATAAGGTTATTATTATACCTACCTATTTGAGTCTTTCTGGAAAATCATGGATTTTTCTGATGAATAGAATAAAAAAACATGGTAAAATGACATGTAAATTGTTGCCTTTTATTTTAAACGTTAAGAAATATAGTTTTTCATAAATATTGCACAGTTGATAATTGAAACAATGAAAAAAAAATTAATCCTGCTTTGCAGTGTTAGTAAAATACAGTTTAAAAAAAAAAAACCTGTTTTTTTTTTGGAAGGAAAATAAGTTTTTAAAAAATAACTTTAAAAATTGTGCGAAAAACACACCTCGGATGGCTGATATAGAATGAGCCAATGTTTTTTTACGTCACGGAGAGAGAGTTGTCGTAATAGTTATCGTACGTATGAATGTTTTATGTTTGCAAATCACATACGAGTATATCCAAACAAAGATTTTTATTAATATTACCAAAGCCTGTGATGACTGTGAAATGTTATTAAATGTTTCCACAGCTTCTGTTTTCAGACTTCTAAGTAATCCATACATTTCCCACAAGCCGTCATCTTTACGACAGGGTTCAACGTTCACATCATTTTCTTCTCATTCGCCTAAAAAGTTTCACAAGATTTCGTTTTGAAAACTTCATAAATTCAAGGATGTTTGTAAATAACGCTGTTCAAATATGAAGGAACGCTAACTACCAAAAGCCTTGGTGGATTTAAGGCTTGAGAAAATTTACGGCTAGTCATTTTTTAAGGATTTCATTTTCTAATATTATGTGTTCATTTTTTGTCATAAAATGACTGATCAAACCGAAACGTGAATATCATATAAAAATGAAAGTCAATGATATTTTTATTTATAAAATTTCTCGAGTGTACCCATTTTAAAAACTCTTGAAAAATGTATTATTGAATTTGAAAATTTTAAAACAGGTTTTTATCTAAATACTTATACGCAACTTTTGAAACCCTCGATGATTTTCATCTAAAAATACTTCAATCATTAATGGACCACAATATTATTCTGTTCAGGTCTCTCAATCCTTCTTTCTATTGCAAGCTTATCATACAGTATTCATTTTTACGGTAGGCCATCTTTCATTCGCGCTATATTCCTCGCTCAACGGAGATACGGTTTTATAAATCTTGTTATTGACGGACCTTCATATCTCGTCTGCCAGATATCATTTTCTCGTATGGCTCTAATGGTTTGTCGTATGATCTTTCTCTCATAAATATCCAATACTTAATACGTAAGGGCTCACCACTTGTATCCATAGCTTAACAAAGTAGAAGAGCGAAACATGAAATTAGTAAAAAATACGACAAAATAAAGGAACTTTAATCTGGTAGATCGTAAGACTCACGAAAATATTTGTCCAAAAATATTACATGCAAACATAGACAGTAGCAGACAGCAAACTTACGAAAATATTACCCCAATTAATTAGTTGACGGAGGCGTAAAAAAACCTTTTCCCTGAATATTACCTGCCAGCTTTCTCGGGATTAAGTCAATTTGGTAATAAGCTCCGCACTCTCTCCTCGTACATCCAACCTCCCCGAGTGAATACTCAAACATCTGCCAAGCTCGAGTATTTTAATAAACGTTCGAGGGTACTTTCACACCAGCCCAGAGGAGTTGCGGGGAGACTTGATGTTCCCATCTTCCCACTTTATGTTTGGGGGCATTCTCATTTTGAGTTGCGAACTCATCTCATAACTGATAGCATTATTTCACCTGGCTACAGATATTATGAAAGGCCGACACAAGGCGGATAATTCATAAGCCGGAGTGACAGTTATTTACAGCTTCTTTGAATTAACAATATAGAATTAGAGAGTAGTACTGGTGAGAGCACTAAATTTATTGAAATGTTGCTGTTTCAAATCAATTTTACTTAGTTTAGTTAGTAGTGCTACATATTGCAAATCAACGATGTTTAGTTAGTAGTGCTACATATTGCAAATGAACGATGTTTAGTTAGTAGTGCTACATATTGCAAATCAACGATGTTTAGTTAGTAGTGCATGCATATTGCAAATCAACGATGTTTAGTTAGTGGTGCATGCATATTGCAAATCAACAATGTTTAGTTAGTAGTGCATACATATTGCAAATCAACGATGTTTAGTTAGAAGTGCATACATATTGTAAATCAACGATGTTTAGTTAGTAGTGCATACATATTGCAAATCAACGAACGATGTTTCATAACGGAATTATGGATTTCCATCAAAGTGATGTCCTTAAGTAATAAGTAGGTACTATGTATTAGTATGAATTGTAATATATGATAGTATTGCCATTTTGAAGGAATAATAATTCGATTTAATACTATGCTGTTTTGCTGTGTTACATACATAATTTCCGGTCAACGATTTTTCGCAGCAGATTTATGGTTTCAATCGAGGCGATATTATTCAGAATGAACTATGTAATTTTTTTAAATTAGCTATATGCACTGTGAACGAATTATACTGCAGAGAAAAACATCGGATCTTCATATGAATCTTATTGGAGTTGTCACTCAAATGCGCCAAGTGCCACAAACTAAGCCAAAAAGAAGTAGAAATCTTTTTAGAGAAACGGAGAACCGATGATACCAGTGTTAAAAAAAAATCGTAGTGTCGTCATTTATAAATCAATACATTAAAAAGATGTACCAAGAACAAAACACAGTCGATATATTTAAACAGTTCAGTTGACACTTGACCTGACGGCTAGTAGCCGAGTGAACAAATGCGTCGAGTTTTCACCCGGGGGTGTCGCATCGTGAGTTCTATCCTCCATCATTGCACAAGCAATATTTTACTCTTACAATGATAGAGGTAGAAGGAATTAAAATATTATTAGGTTACTTGTACCCGAGAGTGTTTGACTCCCTTTGGCAACGAAACCCACGCACAGGCTGCCTTAGTAGGATTTTTATGTTAATACTTTTTTTCTCAATAACCCTGTTTTATGTTGTTAATATTATGTACCAAGTGTACGGAAATTTTTCAGTACAAAATGTAATCATAAGCAAGAATAATGATATATTCAAATAATAAAAATATTATCATCAGCAAGAATAATGATAAATATAAATAGTAAAAATATTATCATCAGCAAGAATAATGATATATATATATATAAAAAAATATTATCATCAGCAAGAATAATGATATATAAAAAATAAAAATACTATCATCAGCAAGAATAATGATATATATAAATAATAAAAATATTATCATCAGCAAGATTAACGATATACATATAAAAAATATTATCACCAGCAAGAATATTGATAAACATATAAAAATATTGTCATCAGCAAGAATAATGATATTTATAAATATATAAAAATAAAAAAAAGAGAGGAACAATTACGGTTAAATTAAATAAAAGTCCACTAATTAAAAATTGAATTTCCACGAATGTATAACCACAGACGAATAAATTTAATATTCAAATTTTTTTGAGGATCTATTTTAATTTTTTAATCTAACCAACCACCGAATAAATTTTAAGGCATATAAAACATATTTCAAGAAAAAAATATTTAAAAAATGCTGTTTTTATGTTTTTCGTTTACTTTTCGTCGTATTTCGCTTGTTGTTGTTTACTTTAATTCTTATATCGCGGTGATTATCGGAAAATACGCTCGTTATCCCCCATAAATACAAACATTATATATGATTCACAATGTAAATAAGCAATTTCGGTAAATGATTGCATCCAGAGCGCTATGTACCCGAAACAACGCGACCCAATAAAATGGTTACTGCGAAACATTAAGATAATTACCCGTGTTGAATGGTAATGTTCGCCGCTAATCATGGGATGCTGTGCGGCAGGTCCGGGTAGAGGGGCTGCTGGTTGGGGGAGGATGATACCCCCAGGGGGGCCGGAACTATTAAAGCCTCCATACTGGGTACCGCTGTGCCATACACCACCCCCGGGATACTTATTTCTTAAACGAATTTTCTTTCAAATTGCAATACTTTTATGTTACTGTGATATAAACAAAAACTCTTACTATTTTTGATCTATCTAAGAAAGTAATTTGCGCAAAAATAATCGAAATAAAAATAATAAGAATCCGGTGTTTATTTTTATTTTATATTGTTAATACCTCACAAGAGTCTAGAACCAGTGAGACTATGGCATCCCTAATTGGGGTATGTTGTGAGGCTGAAGGTAGTAAGGAAGGAAAGGAGATGGGAAATAGGAAGGTTGGAAAGTACCTGGCTATTCAGATCTCGTCACCAAACACGGCTAAAGCCACTTCAACGTTTCGATTCTGAATAGTGGTCTTTCACCAGGGCGATACTCAAAGTATCTACCACTCTGGAATGTGTCGCAAATTACTTTATGTATTTTTATACTAATCAAATGTGTGATGATACAAATTAATCAAATAAAAAATATTTGAACATGCCGGGCTTGAACCCGTGACCTCTGGATTCGTAGTCGAGCGTCTTACCACTCGACTACGGAGGCCGTCAAAATTGAAACTGTTTTCGTCGTTATACGTCTAAAAAAAGTTAAATATTGTATTTGGTCAACAAGTTTTAATCATGTCCAAAATAATATATTTTTAACCCAATTTCATTGACTGGACAGTTACTTTAACGAAATAACAATGTTGGCATGGGTATTGTTTTTTGTTGTTGTGTAGATTGAGAAATGGCTCTTTAAATTTTGAATCCAAATTATATTTATTTAGCATAGGTTTGGGGATAGCATTAGGTTCAAATTTTTGAAAAGGCTTTATTTCAAACACCATTTGTAGATTTGGCTGGTATTTGAACTTGAATTAACAATAAATAGAGAGAAGGCTAGTTCTTTTTACCCTGCCTATACAGATTTGAAATAAATCATTCCCTCCGGATTTTTACGTCGTACACCATGAGAAAGAAGGAGATAACAAAATTTCTCCGAATTATCACACCGATTTTAAGTATTGTTAGAATGTTCTTCGTGTCCCGCGTCTCCGTTGACTCCGCCCACACGTTATGATACGCGCAATAAATTGACTTAACTCAACGGTTTATTAGGTTACATGTTATATTTTTTTTAAAAGAATATTTTTTGAACCTGTTATTTATTGAATATTATTAATTATTTTTGTATCTGCTATTCAATACTCTTTTTTTATTTTATTTAACATAATTTTTTACACTTATGAGGTTATTGTTTAAAAAAAAATGTTAACATGTATGTAAAAACCTGTAATGGGCGTAAATAAATTTTAAATTTTTTTTTTAAATACTGTGAAAAAGTGATTACACAAATAAACAAAAACAAAATGTCGACATTTTTTTAATTTTTTTATATTAATACCGCACAAGAGTCTCAACTGCTCTCAACCGTCTAGAGCCAGTGAGACTATGGCATCCCCAAATAGGGTATGTTGTGAGGCTGAAGGTACTGGGGAGGGGAAGGAGATTGGGAAGAGGAAGGTTGGGAAGTACCTGGCTATTCAGATCTGGTCACCAAACACGGCTATAGCCATTTCAAGCAACGTTTCGATTCTGAATGGTGGTCTTTCACCAGGGCGATACTTAAAGTATCTACCACTCTGAAATGTGCTATGAATGGATGTATAAATACCCTAACCCTAGTTCTAGCCACGCTCAGGTCTAGCCGAGTCCGGTGAACCTTGAAAAACTAACTACAGCTCTCTCTACAGCGCTCTCTTTTGTATATTATTACTCTGAGTATTTGAGCTAAGTTCAAAGAACCGTCCTGAGGCAGAGTCTAATAAATTAATGAAATAGGTAGAGATTCGGGTGCAGGCTGTTATTCCCGCTGTCTGTTAGCGTTAACCAATCTTAAATAGAAATGCTAATACGAACACCAATTTCTATTGGAGTACCTATTCAGAACTTATGCAGTACACCGCGGCTTTCACAATATACCAAACTATTTATCAATTACGTAAAATCCCTGAAAAGGGTCTCTGCTGTGAAGCCCGAAAATAAGTTTTATTAACCCATTTAGTGGCAAATACTTTCCTCAAACATATGATAAAGTGCCGAATAAAATTCAGCCACCATGTAACTTATTAAACGGTTAGAAAAAAAAAGTTTTTTTGAAAAATTATTCGATTTTCAAAACTCTTTCAACGTTTGTTTCAACAAGCTTCAAATTATGATAATAAAACATAAACATAGAACATAACAGTATATTGAAAGCCAAAATCAAAGAAAAAAAAGGTAACCGAAGGAAAATTGGAAGTAGTTATGCAAAAAGCATCCAACCCTAAAACGATGAAACTGAGAAAAATGCGTTTGAAAATGTGACGATACAAAAGCATTAATATACGTAATTGGCATTTGTAAAGTAAATATCAGTGTTTTTTTCTTCATTATAATTATTATAAATAGGTAATTTTTTAATCTACTAATATTTGTATTTAAAAAAATTATCCTACATTTTAATGTTTTTTTATATATTACAAGTCATAGGTGTGCAATGTGGGTTAGTAAAAAAATGTAATACCAAAAATCAATTGCATTTATAGGTAGAATGTTTTCAGCAGATAGACATCTCGATTTTGTCTATAGGAAAACATGTTGAAGTCGATTTTGGCAAATTGTGGGTTGGACGCTTTCTGCATAACTACGTCCAATTATGCCTGACACAAATGTTTTCCCACACAAACTCCATACAGTCCCTTTTTACACTGTAGGAAAATCAAACTGGATCTCTTTACTGCGCTATCATTCTTATTGCTTTATACCACGCATCGCCGTAAATTACGCCCTGGTAATTCTTCTAAACCAAAATTCATCCTCGGTGTTGGTCAGAAAGATTTTAAACAAAGAACCAGAAATATTAAAATGAAATTATAAAATGACAATTATTTGATAATTTGAATATAATAAAACGTGAATCAAAGAAAAAATCCGCCAGCTCCATCCACACAACTGCCAAACCTACACTAAAATGTGAAGCGCTGTTGCGTCGTTGGCACTTTTGACGTATTCACACGATTATGCTATGGCGCTTTTCGGCATTATAACAGTTTATTTTTTTAACTGTGTGATCATTAACATCATTATCATCATCACCATTGTACTATCTTCATCCATTTATAAGATTCAATCAAATCTCTCTACCCAAGTGACTAGTATAAAGTACCTCCCCCCCTATGGTATCATATTGAATACATCTGTCAGCATTAAAACAATAAAAGTAACATGACGGCCTCCGTGGCCCAGTGGTAAGACGCTCGACTATGAATCCAGAGGTCACGGGTTCAAACCTTGCGTGCGCAAATATATTTAATTTAATTAATATGTGTCAAAACACATTAAATTCATATAAAATAATATGTAGTCTATTTTTGGTACGTTCCAGAGTGGTAGATACTCTAAGTATCGCTCTGTTGAAAAACTAACATTCAGAATCGAAACGTTGCTTGAAATGACTTAGCCGTGTTTGGTGACCAGATCTGAATAGTCAGGTACCAACCTCTTCCCTATCTCCTCCCCTTTTTCACTACCTTCAGTCTCACAACATACCCAAACTGGGGATGACATAATCCCACTGGCTCCAGATGGTTGGGAGTAGCTTGGACTTTTGTGCGGTACTGTAAAAAAAGTCTACAAAATCTCAATAAACCTATGATATGTTTATTCTTGACGAGTTCAAAGAATGTACACACAAAAGGGGTTAACTTTAGTTAGTTGGAATGCAAGACGTGATAAGTTATTTTATAAGAACTATTTCGTTGTTTTCGCAAAAAAATGATATCAGCAGACCTTCAGATTCGTTCTTATAGCGCTAAGGATTCTGTATGTACCTGTATGTACATAAGCAGGTAGAAGTTAGTCCGCGGAAATGGTTGAATTATTTAAAGTTCTCGATTGTAAGATAATGACAAAAGGTTCTAAATTTTTCAGTTTCCTGTTAGATTGTTAAAACATGCATTTCAAAATACAATAATTCGTTGTATTTCAGATGAATTGAAGACATTGCTATAAAAACAACACTAGTAAGTAAACAATTATTTTGCAGGAGAACATTGAGCCTCAGCACCCAAAAATGACGTTAAACGCCACTTTGTAGCAATCGAATACAAGCAATACTACATTTTTTTATCTGTAAATTTTAAATAGATAATTAGGAAAATGTGTGAGGTTTCAGATGAATAATTTTTTTAAGGTGAAATCTTTAAAATTATATGAAAAAACACTAAAATGACAGTAAAGTGTGCAGTTTTCAAAACCAGGGAAGGCATTTTTAGACGTTTTACATAAAATTCTAGTATGCATTTCATTATAGAATTTAAAAAAATTCTGTTTTAAGAATTGTATTCGCAGGAAACCTTCGACATTTTTCTAACTACCTGTACATAATTAATAGATAAATTATTTGTAATTTGCTTGTATTAGAAAGCCAGAAAGTGTGTATTTTTGAGTGCTGACCCTTAACTAAATGATGTGGTTGTGTTTAAATTTATTCTTATTTTTAAGAAAAAATATCATAGATCATTCAAATGCACTATTTGCATACTTAAAAAAAAGTGGAACAAATTGGAAAATCTCAGACTCTAAATCATTGAATAATAGCACGAAAATATTGTTTGATATAACAATACGAGTATATCCGTTCCTAGCTGCCGTCTTCGTTTTATTGTTAAATTTACCACAAATAAAAACAGTGTTCTTCGTAGACTAGCTTTTAATTCCTCTTGTAAAAATTGCCTGGATATAATAGTGCTAGGTTAACGGCCAATTAAAACTTGTTCGATAAACAAAAATTTTAATGAGGTGATCCTTTTACAGCTCTTTGCGATCGTTTATTTTCAGTACTCGCTTGAGCAATCAAAGAACTGTGTAAACTTCATGTGCAATGAAAGAGGTAATTGCATAAATAATTATGAAATGTTAACAAAGTTATTCTCTATAAATATAAATATAATTAAATAGTAAGAATTACTCGAGATTTTGTTTGTTCGTTATAATTGTGTAAACCCAGTAATTAATAATCTTAAATTTTACTTAATATTTTAGTTTAATATTACTCGCTGACTTTATTTAACATTTTATTTTATGATGTGTCTAGTTACGTGTAATAATTTTTTCACAATCTTATGCAATATGGTGATGGTTAAATATGTTTAATGCATCAATATCGTTAACTCATTTAAAGGTTATTTTCAGTGAGGAAAGCAAGTTTAAATAATATTTGAAAAAACTTCAAAATCACTTAAAATTTCATTGTTTTTTTTCCTTTATAAATCGGCAAAAAAAATATATAACAATTTTTTTTCTATACCTGTCTTATTGGGAATTCCCGGATCAACACAAGCGTACTACATAATAATTTGTAAATTATAATAAAGTTTTAATTATTTTCATAACTATTATTTCTCGTTTTATTAAGGGTCAGCACCCAAAAAACACACTTTTAGGCTTTCTGGTATAGGCAATATTATAAATGATTCATCCGTCAATTCTATACGGGTAGTTAAAATTTTTATAAAGGTTTTTTCCTGTGAATGCAATTTTTAAACAGTGATCTTTTAAATTCTTAATGAAATGCATACAAAACGTTCAAAGATGCCTTTGCTGGTTTTCAAATTGCACCTTTTACTGACATTTTGGTGTGTTTTTCATAGAATTTAATAAATTAAGATTGAAAAATTGTGTTTACTAAAAACCTCAGACATTTTTATAACTACCCATAGATAATTTAAATATAAATCATCACAAATAAAAATAGTATATTTTTTAATTTTAAAGAATAATAGCAGTTAAAACTCTTTAGCGTCATTTTGATTGCTGACAGTTTTAAATAATTTCGAAGTTTAACATACTTAACAGGGCAGGCGGTTAAAAGTAGAACTATAAAACAAAATTACTATCTATGTTCATACTTATGCATAAAAACCTCAAATAAATTCCCATATAATGAGTTCTACAAAATAATTTTTAAAACCATAATTAAATATATATATGATATATTTACCACACTCTTCGCCGGATAACTTTGACTTGTTCTGATAAACTTTTCAATAAAATACTTATGTTTATTGTTACAAACCCATTGAACGCAAATAAAAAAATAAAAATTGCGAATGAGCTGAGTAAAGATATAAACAATTTTCAATTTGTGATATGATACAGAAAAAAGGAATAAAAAACCACGAATCAGAAGTAAAAATAAATCCCTTCAAAGAGTTTCAAAAGTGGTACAACTTGGAGTAGGTGCTGAAATTTTTAATTATCTATTCACGAACATTAGTGTCCCCAGTTTTCAATCTCTGTTTTGAATTTTAAACTTAGGGGGACAGCCTTCTGTCAATCCGACATGAATCTTTTAAAACAGCCACTGTGGTGTTTTTTAAATCTCTTCTCTAAGTATTTCGGTAGTAGTTTGAAACCGTGGTATTTAAGTTTTTGTGAAAGTTATCTGGTTAGATAAAGTTCAGCTGATCGAATATAACGTATTTTGTAATATATTTTGAAGTCGTTGTAAGTTTGATTATTGACAGCTTCGAATGAGAATACAATAAAACAAATAATGAAAAATTGTTAATCTTACTGGTAATTTTACCTCTCAGTAGATTTCACCGCCTTTTCTCCAAAATATTATATTTCATTGCACTTCAAAAAATATAGAACAAACGCACAGCATAGCTCCCTGTACCCAGCATCTCTAAAGAATTTATGCCTGACATAGGTCATGTACAGCAAAACTCTCGAATGATGAACTGTGATATCTTAAAATCAGCTTTCATTGTCCGGATTTTCTAGATCACAAAAGATCCGAACTATATTAAGCTCCCAACGCTATTTCCCTCGTTATGTCGTGGAACTTTGATAATGAAATCAGACGCTATATTTTAATAATTTAGTAAAAAATAAAGGTTTTTGAAGAATTTCAGATCATGACTGAATTATTTCGGCTAGCATCAACTTTTTCTCTTAAATACCTATTAAGGGAATGCGATATTTATTCGTTTATTTAAGATTTAAAATTACTGGCTACAGTCGGACAGTAACAAAAATACAAAATGGAAAAAATAGGAATTTAAAATAATTACTAATTCACATTTGGTTCAGAGTTAATTACATTTCGTGATTCGTTCTTTGGCTTAATTAATAACACCCAAAGCCTTTATACACATCCCAAACTGTGGAAAAACTACTGCCATTTAATATGGAAATTTGAAGTGAGGACCGCGGTAGTTAAACGAATTATTAATGCGGTTTAGTTTTCAGCTGAAATAGTTTGAAATAGGGTAACGCCAACTGCGATGGAACGCAAACCTGCTGTAGTAGTTAACATTATTGGAATATTATATTAGTGTAAATATCTTAAAATTAAACTTGCAAATAATTCATAAGCATAAGATACAAGAGTACAATTCTGTGTGCGCAAGGAATAAAGGAATGGTCAATAAACGCAGATGTTCAGGAGAGCCAAAACAAAAATTAGGAATATTGTTTTATGTATGTAATGTTGCCATATGTCACAAGTCCTTTTTGGAAAAATAATAACACATTATTTTATTTTCTGACCTATCCCATTTTTTCTTGCTAGATATACAATTCTGCATACTTAACTCAAAACTTTATTTTTTTGACCCATTCCGTTTTTCCTTTAGCAGACAGAATTACGTGTAATGAAATCTCTGATGCCTCCGTGAAGCCTCGGCGTGACTACACTAGGGGCGTCCAGATCGGGAATGTAGTATAGGCAGCGCTTGGTCCTACGTCGGGTTTATGTCTCCAAGTTAAAGAAAACAAAGCTCGAGAGTGAACGCAGTCATTACACATTCAATCACAATTCAAGGAACAACTGCGTCATACGAATTTGCAAAACACTCTGGACTTATTGGGTCTACCGTAAAGGAGTATTTTCGAATGTGCTAACATTGAGAAATTACAAAATTAAAACACAAATAATAGGTTTGTTTTCATTAATATATATGAAAATTTTTAAAATAATTAAGGGGAAGAAAGATGAAAGATGCTACACCTGGAGGAGGCTTCGAATCTTACGTGACTGGTATTTTTTTAACGATTTTTATGATCTTGAACCCTAAGATCGGTTAAATCAATGTTTCAATAAAATATCTCGATGTCATTTACGTATTTTGGCAGTTCACATCTGACATACATGTTCAAATGCCAGCTTACTAGTTTATAAAAAAAATAATATACATTTATAGTTAGGTAGATATGAACCTATAATTGCAGTGGTTCAAAATGAATAAGAAATAAAAATCATTCCCAAGCGGAATAAAAAATAATCATACTAGTAGCTCATTGTTTAAAAGCTCAACGAGGCAATTTAACGATACGCTGGATATAGCAATAATTATTAAGTAATTCTAATAAATAATTTTACATTTTCATTCCAAATTGGTTGTGTAGGGTTTGCAATACACAACCAGCCAAGTAAATACAACTGTAGAAGAAATATAATATTAAGATTACGAAATATTTATAAACTGATAAGTATATCGTCGCCGGAAAGGTAAAAAAGCTGAAACGCCATTTAAGAAGGTTACACCAGCGTACTTAGGAGTTTTTTTGTTTTGTTTTGCAATAAAATTCATAAGTCTTCAGTGCCTGCTTGGATTTGAAAAAAATGACTCCGGCAACTCAATGCTTTCATTGTGTTACCTGATGCGACAAAAAGCTAAAAATATCCTAAACTTATGTCGCTTGAGTGAAGCCTTCTTCCAAATGGTAAATACATTTTAGATAGCTGATAGGTCACAGAAGTCTTCAAAATCAAATGGGAGTCAGAGTATTCGACGCAGAAAAAAAACCTGATCAAAACTGCATATTATTTAACTTAGTTTTGACCAAAGTGTCACTTAAGCCCCTTTGCTTTTCCAGCGACGATATGTCAAATAACAATTAGGTAGATGAACATGTTTTTTAAATATATATATTTTTAAATAATGTTCATTCATGTTTGTTAGTCATATGCATAATGCAATCGCTGTTATTCTATTCACCATTGAAAGTGCAATTCAAACTAAAGGAAGCTCTTGCATGAGTCAATTCTCGAGAGCAGCAACCTGATGCCTCATTAAGGAGAAAAAGCTGTGGATGCAGCCACAAACAAGCGCTGCTGTAGCGCGGTAGCCCAAACAGTAAACATTATTATAGTGCACTCACCTACGTGGTTCTACGAAGCGTGATTTAGTAATGTTTGGGTTTGAGTAAGTAAAAGTTTGAGCATGTCTGGAGTAAAATATTGAATAGTTTCGGGGCGTAACGGGTGGGGGTGGGGGTGGACCCAGTCGACAGCCTAGTTTATAATGTGCGCGAATTGTCCATGAAATGATAATCTCCCGGAAGCCACTACCGTACAGCGTGTATTGCGGTTAGCGGCGCCGGGTAATGGGTTATAACGCGATATTTATTACCCCTGCCATATATAATTTGGCTTTGTAATCATGAAAATCATTCCGAATGTGTAACGTAGTCATATGTTGATGTTACGATTGTTTAAGGATTCAGACGGGAGAGCGCCGCGAAGAATTGACAAAAAACAGTATAAAAAAGGATTGAAGTGAAAACAATATATTTATATATGTACACACAGAAGGCTATTGCATTTAAAAACCTCTTGTCAGTTAAAAATACAGTAAATAATCAGTACTATGTTAAATGAAGACGGAAAACAATCAGAATGCAATTTGACCGGTTGGTAGAGGAAAAACGCGTCGGATTTTCACCCAGACGTCGTGGGTTCTGCTGACTAAGTCCTCCATCATTGCACAAGCAACATTTTCCGCTTATTATGATGACAGTAGGAGCTTTTCAAATATTATCAGGTTATTCGTAACCCGGGAATGTTTGTTTTCGGGAAGGACTTGACTTCACAAAAATTGGTACAGTTATCTCCGTAGGCGGTCAAAGTAGGATCTAACGACCAAAACACATTTTTCGTATTGATTTAAAAAAAGAATATTAAAAAAATATATACATGAAATAGAAAAAGACAAAGAAGATAAAAAGATTAGGTTGTGACCAAGACTCGAACTTGGGACCTCTGCTATTTATCTAACTTTGCCATCGCAACCAAATCATTCACCGTCATGTTTAACAACATGCATACTTCTCGAATAATATTCGCAATTCAATTTTAATTTTTCCGATATTTTTTTTCTATTCTAAAATGTTAATATAGTACATAAAAAATTACGTTTCTTGGTATATTATTCCCAAGAAGTTACAAAAGAACTCATTCTAGGAAGGAAAAAATTATAAAATAAATGTTATTATATTTTTACAAGAGATACAAATTTTTAAAAGAACTCATTCTAAGAAGGACAAAATTATAAAATAAAAGTAATAACATTTTTACAAGATATACAAATTAAAAAAAGGGAATACAAAAGAAGAAGGAACAAGCAAAACAATACATTAAAAAAGACTCGAAGGAGTAGTAATAAAATAAACATCATAAATACAATAAAAAGTAATTATACAATAAAAATAACATGCACATTTGTAATCTTTAGCAAAGTTTCATCCGAACCCGATTGCAAACATATATTGTCGTGGATAGTATTATCCATTTTATTTTACATTTGATCTTTGACTTTTTGTGAATTCTAGAAATAATGTTTTTATATTTAATGATTTTCAATCCACTAAATCTACACTAGCGACGCCACTGCGTGCGAAGTTAAGTATGTCGATGTGTATGAAGAATGGAAGCAAACTTTGTAAAGTGTTTCCACATTCTCTGGGTCTAGGTTCCACCTCTGACAGCCAAATATTTGCCTAATTTCCTCTGCTAGCTCAGTTTTCCATTATTGCACAAGCAACATTTTCATCTTATTATGATGGTAGAAGTTTTTCAAATATTTTCAGTTTGTTCGTGTCTTTCTTTTAAAAATAAAATAAAATTTCCTGCACTTTTATGTCATTTCCCTGCACTAAATGGGACGAGTAAAAGCATACCGCTGAAAATTCCGCTGTTGCCTATTTCGTCTTTCTCATATTCCTTCCTCGTAAAATTTGGTGTTTATTTCAAAGTGTGATATAAAAGCATAGTGAGCGTAAAAGTATTAAAAAAAAATAGCAAAAAATTTTAACACATTTTTCGACGATTTTTTAATCTCTAAAAAGTTGATTTTATTTTGCTTCCCAAAAAAAAAATTCTACCTGTATATGCCTTGAAAGAAAATATGTGTTTCTTTTTATGGTAATCAAACTCCCAAATTAACTTTTTCCGTTTATTTATATTTCACGGAATGAAGATTTCGAAATGTATTCATACTTTGGTTAGGAACATCAAATAGAATTTGTAATTAATAATCCAGCGAATCAAACAACTCATTAACGTATGCAAAAGCCAGTCAATCACAAAAGTATTGAATTGGAAAGTGATTGATGCGGTACTGCTTGATTACACCCTGGCTGCTGTGATTGGAAGCCGAGAGGCTTCATTACTGAGAATTACACAGAAGGGGTTAAGTTTCAAATGCCTGACGTTGATATTCGATTGTATTTCAGAGATCAGCCAATAAATTTATAACCAATATTAAAATTGTATTGCAGTGAACTTTTGAATTATCGATGGATCTGATAAGCTAGCCAATGATAGCGACCAAAATGATTTGTAATGTTTCTTTACCCAGTAGTAATGTTAATATTTCTTAATTCCCGTTAGTTGATTTTATTTAAATATTTACATTTAAAAATATATATACGAGTGAGCTGTGCAAACATATTTTACTAGAAATAAATATTAGGGGTGAATAGGAGGTACATTCAGAGTTCAATGGTTTCATCAAATAAATTAGTTCTACTAGACGAAAAAAACGTTACCCAGGTACGCTTATATTGTGATATTGATGTGCTAAATATATTAACAACCTCGGAGTATTTGTTTCACATATGTTAAAGTCATCGCATATGAGCATAATATTGTGAGGTTGAAGTAGAATTGTCACAATAATATGGTAGGTACTGTATTGTAACTGTTCTGTCAGGTACATGAAATAAAATTAAATATAACGATTCGGGGGTATAAAACATTGAATTAATAATTTTAAACAAGCACGTCCAATTGCAAATAATTCTACGTTCAGACAATTTTATTATATTTATAAAAAATGCTGCCAAGGGTACTGAAAATGCATTTTTTTTAAATATGTGGTTTTGGTATATCGACGAAAAAGTAAAAAAAGTCGACATCCTTGAAAATTCTTCTTAAGCAGAATAAAAAAATAAATAATAAGCTTACACATTTTTTTTACATTTTGTACTTTGCGTAGTGCCTCAATAGTGATTACAATGATTTTAAAATATATTAATTCACACTTCAGTCGTTACTTTCAAGATTAACAAAGAAATTAAACGAATGTTTTTACTTAAAGTATCTTCCAGCGAGGCTCCACAGCTAGGCTGGGGGGAAGTTAGTATCCCCTCACCCCCGTATTCAACCCCCCCCTTTACGCCAAGGGCGAGGGAGAGATTTATGGGACAGGAACAGATGTGTACCAGTTAAATACACAAGGCATTTTTCCTCCCTGGCAAGCGGTACCCCCCACCACGCCAAACTGGAAATATGAAATGTGAATCGAGTACCTGATAATAAATAATAAATCCTACATACAAAACGAGACTTATAATTTAATTTCTATAATAATAATGATAAAGTTTTTATCCCAGAAGGAATGCAATACATTCCGTAATTTAAAAAAAAGTCCTTAATTTGCTTTGTTTCGGTTTTCTCCTTACTTGTATCCTTACAACTCCTGTCTCCTGTAAACTACACACTCATTGTCATAAAATATTTATTGTTCTTTTGTTACTTGTTATATTTACACTGTTTGCATTTATTGAATTATTTACTTATAATACTTGAATATTAATGTTTTTAAGTATCAACATGTCAACTGTCTTCAATCTAATTTCCTTTTGTTAATTTGAATTTATATGTTTCATCTGGGTTTTTAGACCCTTAGCTTCTAGTCAATTATTTTTCTAACCTGTTGCTAATTTTCTAATCATGCACTGTTTTACCCTCATCTGAACCTTTTCTCTTGTGACTTATGATAATGCTCATGATTTTAGATAGTTTTAATTTGTACACATATTAAATATTACTTTCTCCTTGTTAGTTAGTCTTATAAGCTTAATTAATTTAGTATTAAGCACATTTGAGATTAAATATCACAAAACTGTGCTATTTAAGTTCAATGTTATTATTTCTATTATATAATTATATACTATTTTGAAAAAATAACTAGTTGTTATATTAGAATAAATGCGTGTTTTACTGATAATGGGTCGCATTGACTGAAAGGAAATCACACAAACATAAAGTCACTATGTACATCATATTATACCGAAAGAGTGTCAACTCTACTATCACACCGATGGGGCACGATGCGATACCGGATGCCATCGACTAACTAAAGTTGCTAGAGAATATTCATATTCCTATTTGGCTACCTTCAACTTTCCAACCATACAAATAAGAAGTTGCCTGAATCTCTGAGGCTGGGAATACACGAACTGCTACAAGCAGTCGGTTTCGACAGCTTTAGTGAATACTGCACAAGATTCCAAAAGGTTCCCAACAGTCTGAAGCCTGTGGAACTATTGCATACGCGTTGGGATATTTTCACAAATGAGGGACACTGTTGGAATATTTATAGGTTATTTTTCTGAATCTGATTATCTCACTAAAAATGTAAGATCTGATATTTGTATAGTAATAATACAATGCTTTATGAATAATATGTAAGAGTAATATAAAAAGAAATAAAAAATAACACAAAATAATAACAAAAAACGATTTAAAAAACGCTCCGGGATCGCTAATTTTAAAACGGTACGAATTTGACTATGACATAGGTATCGTTACTGGTTGTAGCCACAACTGTCATCAGGAAATCGAAACTGTCTACAAACGTTGGCCCAAGGCCAACTGTAGGTTAGCCTTGCGTTGGCCGGTGTGACGTCACAGACGCCGTCGTTTTAAAAAAATGTTTAAAATGTATCCGTCAACGTAAACATATAATAAAAAAAAATACATTGTTTTTCAAAAAACAGTGAAAATAACCTATTGGGTATGATTTTTAGGTTGAGGGAGTGAAAAGAAACAATAAAGGGGAAAATTTAGAAATACCTGGCTATTCAGTTCTGGTCACCAAACAAGTCTAAAACTATTTCATGAAACGCAACGCATTGATTCTGAATGGCAGTCGTTAATTTTTCATCATCAGCGATACTGTGAGCATCTACCACTCTGGAACATGTCGCGGATATGCTGTGCCTACGTGATTTTATATAAATAAATAAAATAAATAATTTTAGTTTTTTTTTTTAAATAATATCATTTAATGTATTGTGGTAATATTTTTTCCGGATATACTTGTACAGAAAACAACGTTCTTGCCACTGGTAGGTAGTCAACTAGTCCGTGCTGGCCGCCGATATCCGGGTAACAGCGTAGCCCGGTAGCTGCGTATTTACCCGGAAAGGGGAGATCCGGGTAACGGAGTAAGGGTAAACATGACGAGCTCCGATTCCTCAACGCTCCGAGTCTAATGGCAACAAATATTGCAAAAAATATACGCGTTTCCTTTGGATAAGTACGCGATTTATATTTGAACGTTACAACGTTCGAGCGGAAGCTCAATGGAGACGTATGGAAAGTTTAATTTTATTTACTACTTCACATTTTTTAAATTATCACCAGATGGGGTATGATCTCACACTGAAATAAACAAACTTTTTTTTTAAAAACCCTGAAATATTTTTTTATTATTATCAATAATATTTGTCCAATAGTAAAAATTAGATTTTATCTTTTTTATAAGTACTTCAACTGTTTATGAAAAATGTTTCAATGTTTATGGTGTAAGCGGATATGATTATTCGTTATGTATAATTTTATCAAGGGGTTTCAATTGAAAATCAGGAGGCTTAGAAACCTCGCTGGTATTTCCAAATACACACATTGATGGTAAATATTATGAATTGTAAAAAAATGTAATAAATAAAAAACGTAAGTAAATAAATCATTTATGACTTTTTAGGTAGGTACTTGGGAAAAAAAAAACATTTTTTTTTTACTATTTTTATCTTGTGCATGTGTAGTTCAGGCACTTAAAAATAACAACATACCTATGGTACACAAATCGAATCACAATAAACCGCACCCACAGGCAATGTGTATACGAGTACATAATGAGCAACGAAGATAAAAAAAATATTTGACAAGCTAAAGCCACTGAGCAAATTGTTGAAAAAGTCGATAAGGATGTGATCCTTTAGAACTATAGAAAACATCTTCACTCCTGTTGGTCTCCTGATGTCTCTCCTTAGATCGTTACGCCTGATGCAAAGTTGTTCGCCTCCACACTATACAACCATCTATGTTTGGGCCTCCCAACACTTTCCCCTGTATGAATATTATACTGAATCCTCTTTGGTGGTCGGCTATCTTCCGACCTTGCTAAATACTCTATTTAGCGGAGCCGTTGCAGATTTATAAAGTTAGTTATTTACAGTTAACCAAACAACTCTTATAGCTCGTGATTGAATTTTGTCCACCGCGCAAAATCCTGTTCGAAAAAAGGGTTAAAACTGCTCCAAAAATAACGAAGTCGCATTCTGTGCTCCCGTTAGTTGATATTGAGACAGCGAAAACCACATGGGGCAAGCAGTGGTTCGCAGATTGATTAATCACCCAACCCAAACAAACACCGAACGAACTAACGTAACACTATTATTTCATAGGGTGACGAGAGACCTGCTGTGAGTAGAGAAAAGAGAAAAACATTGCGAATTTCCCCTGCCTCTTCCAGCGTACGAAAGTTTTCATGGCAAAAAATAAATTGCCAGTGTTCTTTCATAGTCATCTTTCGTACCTAGGAGGAGAAGGGGGGGTGTTTAGGGATGGCGCGACTCAACTTCAAGATTGATACAATAAATAAATATTTCGTTTGAATCACTTCGCTCAAGGCGGTACAGCAACAATACGAAAGTGGAGCCATCAAGTATTATTTTTATTTAATATGTGTACCCAAATTTATCACATTTTTGCATGGATTCACGCGAATATGAATTTGCAGTATGTTTTATCAATCGAGAATTCACTTCAATTGTTTCGTAACTTCAAACTGTAAAAATTTCAACGATAAAACCAGCAATGGAATCGAAGCCTTTGATATGCTTTTGTTATCATCCCTGATATGGAGAAGCATGTAGCAAGCGCCTACTCGGAGGAAGGCGGCTACATCGCGTTGTTATGTTTAAACTTTTCCTCTCCAACTTTCAATCCTCGGGCTCGCAAATCACTCACGTGTGAAGCGAGAGATTTTATTGTGTATGAAACATAAAAAGGATGATGGATGTTTTATTCTTGATCCTTTGTGAAAGTTGACGGAAAAATGCGGCGTGAGGTAAAAACCCGCGAGTATTTCAAACCGAAAATCCACACCGAAAAAAACCTTCACAAAATCTTTTATTATTAATACAATAACAGCAAAAATTCTGCTATAAAACTGAATTCCTCAACCGTGTGCGATGAGAGGTGCGTTCATGCGGCCTATATCGTTTATAGGCCAGTGGTAGATATTCAAGTACCACCCTGCTGAAAGACCACCATTCAGAAACTAAACGTTGCTTGAAATAGTTTTAGTCCTGTTTGTTGACCAGATCACTTCACAACCTTCATCTTTCTAAACATCTTTCCTCTCCCACTCCTTTCAAAAGTAGTAAAATCTATTAAAACACTTTCACACATTGACCGAGTATATGGATGGCCTCACATCATCGTGGGTTACTGTTTCTTTCTGAGGTCTGAATACTTCAACAACAAAAAACGAAAACTTTGCAGTGGATCGACTGACGGTTCTGCGTTTTTTGACCACACATACAAATATTAACAGTGAGGTTTGTATGCATTGAAACTATTTTTGTCTATTTCTCCCTCGGGGGTTATGGTGTGAGTACCACGAGAGAGTGGCGTTGTGCAAGTTTGTATGTAATAAAACAATTATTTATTGGGGAAAAAGTATTTGACAGGCGCATAAAACATTCAATATATCCCGAAAACAGATAAATAACGATGGAAAATACTTATTTTTCTTACTGTCCGTGTTTATGAGTCATTTATTTCAACAGTTATACGTTTTGTCAGCTAGTTATGTAAAATATGCTAAATAAATAACTAATACAGATTTCTCCACCTTCCTCATAGGTATATCAAGATTAATATTGTTTACAGTACACGAAATACATTATGCGTAAAATTACAAACCTATAATTTATTACTAGGTAAAAATTCAACACAGAAAACACATTTTTATCCATTTTATTGCTGAAAAACCTTTGCTTTCTATTGTGGACCTGTTTGAAAATATTGTGTAATTATTAGCTTTGTATTAATAAGTATTCTTTCAATATTGATCAAGTGAATCAAATACTTGAATCGGGCCATATGAAAAGTCAGAATAGCGGAAGAGTATTTTTTTTTGTAAGTTCTTGAACAGAATAACAATTTCACTGGCATGTTGAAAGTGTCGAAAGGTTTTATGAAAAATAAACGACATCAAACCGGAATAGATTGCACCTCTAGGGATTCGTAAAGTATTAGGTTTACTTACCTAAGAAATAGAATCCCATCAGAAGCGTTCACGCGAGCTTAAATTAATCAATCAATTCCAACACAATTTACCGAAGCCGTCGTTTTCCATGAAAATACAAAAGGTTATCATGAAATTATTCCCCCCAACCTAATGAACAATTGCCACCTGTGTCAATATGCGGTGATTAATCGCATTCGGGGAGTATCGCATTATTCTAGTGTAATATCGTGATCGCTTATTAATTGAAGGAAACGTATTGCTATCGACGGGTTTATGTGGAGGTTCGATATAATCCGCTTATCGCGTACTATCGGGAGTAAATACGGAATCCTCTGAGTAAGACTACCAACATTGCATATTATGCAAATTCCAAGACTTCATACACTCCGCACGTAAGTCGCCGCACCACCCAAAGTTCAGTTTAAACGAGCTCCGAATCGTGTCAATAAAAACCACGGTTCACTGCTCCTATTTTTGAAATTATTTAATTGTTACCTATTAAAAGTAATTTTCATGTTAACAGATGCAGAAAACAATGGACCAACAGTCGCCATTTCATCTCTCACAAATTTTATTTTTGTCGTATTCTTTGGTAATCCTCAAATGGATCTAGTTTTGATTTCTAAATAACGTTTCATAGCTCAACTAGCTACACCCGAAATTTGACCTTTTTTTCGTGTGAAAACGGATCAAACTGATAGGCTTGTTGAAGCGAGTTAAATGGCTGTTTTAGACTTAAACCATCATCAAAGCACACGAGCCCTATAACGTTGCAAGTTAAAAATTATAAGTTATTTTAACCGGCTAAATTTCATGAGGCCAGAGTTTCGAGAGTTTTTGCCGTTTCAGAAAAAAATGCTCCACAGAAATTTCTTCATTACATTATTTTTGTATTTATGTTTACTTTATTTATGAATAAATAAAGTAAACAAATACAGAAATTTTGTTAATCGATAAAAGTTGAAACTCGAACGTAGTTTGTCTATGAGGGGCGGAAGAAATGATATGGTTTTTAACAAAAACATTTTTATTATTTCTAATTTTGTAACTGTTAATTCATGGTGGAATTCCACTTTTTAATTTTTTTACTGGACCGGTTTCAGCCTATAACGGCCATCTTCAGACTAGTACAGGTTGTTCTTATTCTATGGCTTATATACTATTTTGGGATGTCAGGGGTAGTAAACCATGATTTTACTTTAATTATATTTATCAGTATTGCTGCATGATTTTACTAGTTACAAGTTACTTTTAGCTTACTATTTTATATATCTATCTGGTATGAATTTTTGTTTGTAATGTAAGTTATTACCCAAGTGCATAGCACTTAAAAATTCCTCGATACCGAGAAATTATAAACCAAATAAATGATAATAATAAAAATAATCTATTTAATCATTAAAAACATTTTTAACCCAAGAATCTATCAATCTAAACTCACGCACTGCACGTTCATGTTTGTTGTCCAAGAGTATTCGAATAAGTTTAAATCATTTATTTTTTAAAACATATTCACAGTCTCTCGTGATCTGAACCAAAAAGCATTATTTTGACAGAAGTTGCGACATTACAGTATCACATATGTGTATTTGAAACCGATTGAAGCGTAATTGTCGCTATTTGTAACGAAAGCCAAACTAAAGCTTTAGCTATGGTCTAGAGTCTAGACAAGCGCTTAAATGCCTTCGCTGTTAGATTAAGATTATTTACAAAGTTTCCTCCAGTAAATAAGTTCAATTGTCTGGACGCGTCCGCAGCGTTTGTGCTGGAAGTAAACATGTTACATGTCTAGATAATATTATTATTGACATTTTCAATTAACTTACGCTACGATGACGTTTTGAAATTGTGTTATCTATTTTAATGAAACAATTCATAGCTAAATAGCCATACAACATACACTCCCAAGTAGTTCTGATAGTCATTTCTTCAAGGATAATATCGTTAGCCGATTTGGTCTCACCGTTCCCCATCGGGAACGTTCAACTTTAGTTCGTTTACGGGTTACAACTTAAAAACGATCAGTAAATACATTTAATTATTTGACATAGTTCGCAATGATATTGGCCTGAAAGGTTAGTTTGAGTGTATATTGAACAAAGAACATGGCGTGTTGCCTATTTTTTTTACGGTAAATTGGATATTTGAAGGTTTCTGATTGAAATGACATTTCGAGCAAAATTGGTTGGGTTGGTTGACCTAGAAATTAATCACAGAAATAGCTGTGGAAATTTTATGACCATTTTTTATTAAGTTTTTTTGAGACGTATTTACTATGGCTTGATAGTCAACGACCTCTGTGGTCGAGCGGTTAAGATTCTTGACTACGAATCCAGAAGTCACGAGTTCAAATACATCTTATTTAATTAATATGTCTTATTTCGCAGTTAATTAATACTATTCTTTTTATGGTATATTTTCGGAACGTTCCAGAGTTAGAAACTCTCAGTATCGGCCTGGTAAAAGACCATCGTTCAGAATCGAAACTTTACTCGAAATGGCTTTAGCCCTATTTTATGACTAGATATGCAAAGCTAGGTACTTCCCGACCATCCTCTTTCCCATTTCCTTCCCTTCCCCACTACTTTCAGCGTTCATTGTGTCGAATTAAGAATTGTATTAGAACATATTATAAGAACTTCTCCTCATTGATCTGATCATCACCACAGCCTGAATTTTTTTTGGAATTCCTTTTTTTTAAATTGTTCTTATTTTATTGTCCTGCATATCTATATAATACCCTAATTTGTATTTATTTTACAAATACAAAATCTAATTTCTTATATTTATGTATCAAATTAACAACTTGTCATGTATGAGAAATTTAATAAACCAAAATTATTATTAAAAAAATACCATCATTATTATTTTAATTATTTTAGGTATGTATTATAAAAAATAAAAATACAATAAATATTTTTTTTAACATTATTATAACGGTAACATATGGTCTTACGTTTTCATAATGGAATTTCATAGTCTTTTACGTAAATCGTTACGCTTTTGAAATCGCAGGAATCACCAGACAACGGCTCATTAGACAGCCTGAGCAATATACCGGCCCGCATAAATTGTGCTAATCTGTGAGCCCCACCACCTACCACCCACCACCCACTACCCACCGCCAAGCCTGTACCACGTAACATCCTGAACCTCCGAAAGCTCCTGCCACCCTGGTACCTCGTTCCGGGTTGGAGCGAGATGACACGCCACCTCGGGCGTCCCCAACATATTCTTTCATTCTCTTCCGCGTCGTAAGTTCTGTTCATCCTCCTTTCTCCGTTCATCCTCTCTACATACCCAAACCATTGCATTTCAATATTTCCGGATATCCACATTTTTAACACGGCCATACATAGTTTTACGCACATACGACTTAGGGATCTCATTTCAACAGCATTCAGTCTACTTTCATCCTTCCTGTGCCAGTTCCATACCTCACTGCCGTACATCAGGGTTGGTATAAACACTCCATTGTGAACTTTTTGAACTGGCAAATAAATCGTTTAACATTTTAGAATTGTGCAAAAAAGTGGCTATTCAACCAAAATATTACGATAAAATCAACATTGTCAAAAAAATAACGTAATGCAAACCTCAGAGCAATAATATACAAGAGAGAACGCTGCTGTAGTCATTTTTGGTGAGTTTTGCCGAACTCGGCTAGACCTGGGCGTGGCTAGGACTAGGGAAAGGGTATTTATACATGCATTCATAGTACATGGCGACATAATGTTTTTATTTATACTCGTAAGTATAACCACTTTTTTACAGTATTGTTATAAACAAAATATAGCATATAACCTAATAAACCGTTGATTTATGTCGCATATGAAAACGTGTGGGCGGAGTCAACGGAGACGCAGGACACAAAGAACATCCTTACAATACTTTAAAGCGGTGTGATAATTTGGGAAATTTTTTGTCTCTTTCTTTCTCATGGCGTACGACGTAAAAACCCGGAAAAAGTGATTTATCCCGAATTTGTAAAGGTTGGGTGAAAAGAATTAGCTCTCTCTCATGCAAACCTTTTTTTAATGCCTAATACTGATTGCAATTGTTGTTTATAAGCGGTTTATGTCACTGGGCGAAGTTCCCGTGTCGGAGGAAAAGTATTTTTGGTTTCCACATTTCAAAGGCTCTAAGAAATCGAATCGAGTAGCTTTTAAAAGTTAGTGATCATTATAAATTTTACAAATACGACTGACAGAAAGGAATACAAAAATTAAAAACATGATTAATTTATGGGTTAGCCTAAGCAAATAAAAATTGTCCAAAGAGGATTCAACTAAAAAAATCTCAAAAGTAAAATTGTTGAAAAATTTTTAACGGGAAGTTTGCGATACGTCGGGAATAAATCGCTGTTTTCTCAGGCGGTATAGTTTTTTCAAGAATTACATTTAGAATTATTGCTTTTATAATGGTCTTAACACGAGTAGAATAATCATAAATAACAAAATTATAAAATCGCTTAACTTTCATGTAAAATTCGAGCTTAGGTAGCAGGAAATCCCGTTTTGCGGAATTAATATTGTATTTTAACTCGAAATTAAACTCTTGATTCATGTTTTTCAATGACCTATGTCAGAGACAAAATCATTATTTTTAATTAATGAGTACCCAAATTTTAAATTTTAACTTCTAACCGATCTTAACACAAATCATGAAACAACATATTTATTTTTGATATGTTTTGGATTCGTACTAAAAATTATAGTACTAAAAACGCAACAATAACATTTGTTGAAAAGTTTTTTTATATTTTCAGGCTGTGAGCCATACTGAAGATGAATTAATGAATTGAATCCCAATTTGCTTAGGATTTATGTTACAGGTCGGACTGAAATTTATAATTTCGTGGTTTTAACACGAATCATTGAAAATAACATTAAAATAAAAAATAAAAAACTAAATTTACGGGCGAAATACTAGCCTTGAGATTAAAATTAAGACTCTCATTTTTAAAGATGTCAAATGAACTGAATTTTAGGAGTCATACTTTAAAAATGATAGTTTGAGAATCTAACAATAACGTTTTCTAAAAAGTTACATTTGTTGAAAAATCTGTTACTCTTCGGGTTTACCAGACTCGAGATGTATGAATTAATTGAATCCACAGATCGGACTGAAATTTTGACTGCTTTATTTTTATGGTGGTCTTAATTATTGAAATAATATTTATTACGAATATGTTTTCGATTCATACTAAAAAATTATAGTGCAAAAAACGCAACAATAGCATTTTATACAGTGTAACTTTTTTGAAAAATCTTCTACTTTTCAGGCCAGACTTGAAATGAATTGACGAATTAAATACCCTTGTTTTTGGGCTCCATGGAACACCTCGAACTAAAACTTTAGATTATTTCTAATTTTATAACTGTTAATTCATGGTGGAATTCCATTTAAATGATTTAATAAAACAAATTTATAACTTTATTCCACTTTTTTTATTTTTTTGACTGGACCGGTTTCAGCCTATAACGGCCATCTTCAGACTAGTACAGGTTGTTCTTATTCTATGGCTTATATACTATTTTTGGAATGTCAGGGGTAATATCTTACAACGTTTTTTTGGGATGTCAGGGGTAGTACCCTTAAATCATTAAAAATTTAGATGTAAACTTTTAATGGTGGTCTTAACACGAATTATTGAAACGAAATATTGATTTTGGATGTTTTTTGGATTGATACTAAAAGTTATAGTCCAAAGAACGCAACAATATTATTTTCTACAAAGTTACATTGGTTGAAAAATCCTAATATTTTTAGGCAGTTTACTGGACTTAATGAATGAACTAATGAATTCCCCTTTTTTGGGGTCTATGGTAACGAATAAATCACCCAATATACCTGCAAAATGAGATGAGGTTAGAAAAATACGCTTAATTTGTGCTATGAAATTTTAAGATTTTTTTGGATTCATATCAATAGTCATCATAGTCTGAGAAGATTACATGAAAAAAAAAAACACAAATAACTATATGTCTAAAATGCCATAGTCGGGCAGTTTTAAATCCCTGTTTTCTAGGGCTCTATGAAATAAAAAATTATAAATTTAATTTGTACCTTTTGTTAAAATACTTTTTACTTTAAATCTAATTTTTAAATCCTTGTTTTGAGGGGATTTATCTATGTCTTCTAAGAAATATTCTTAAATTTTGCAACTTTTTCTCGATTTTCCGCAACATCTAATTTACTTGCAATTAAATTTAATTCCGAGACAGAGTTGTATGGCGGTCCGTCCACTTGAGGTCCCTTTTATGGTGATGTTAGTCTATTTTAGGATGTGAATTTTTAATAAATTAATAAAATATTTTCGCGAATAGCAATCATATTATTTTGACATATTTAATTATTATTTTATTATTTTTATTTTAATCAAATGTGAAATTAAATTTTAAATATTTTTGAACCAAAAAATATTTTTATGGTCATAAAAATAAATAAATAAAAATAATAGCTTTGTATAAGAACACAGACTTTATTTTAACTGTATGACCATTAAAATATTATAAAAAAAAAAAGTCTGTGGTCTTAATTTTTATGACCCGTTAAATATTTTTATGTTCATAAAAATTAAAATAAAGTTTGAGGTCTTAATTTTTATGACCTATAAAATATTTTTATGGTGATTAAAATTAAAATAAAGCCTTTGGTCTCCATTTTTATGACCCATAAAATAATTTTATAAAAATTAAAATTAAAATAAAGTCTGTGGTCTTAATTTGTATTACCCATAAAATATTTTTATGGTCATCAAAATTATACTTCTGAAACAAAGTTATTCTTTCATTTTCATTAAATTAATAAAAACTTACGTATTCGTAAAAATGATTAAGTTTGTGGCCTTGCCATTATTATAATATAAAAAACTATTTATTTGTTTTAAATCCCTTTATTGTTATATGTTGTTTAACCGGTTTTAGAAGTTACCTTCTATCATCAGGACAATATTGAAACTAATATAAGATTCAAAATACTGACACGTAACTGATAGAAGAAAATTGTAGAATACTGTCTGGTATTTTTAATTTTCTTGATAATTTTTTGTATTTATTCATTTGTTCTGTGTAATGCATACGTGCTGCGTATATTTACATGTTCTGTGTAATGCGTACATGCATCGCATTCGTTTTATGTAATGCGTAAATGCTGCGTATATTTACATTGGAATTGATTCTGTCCTTCTCAGATTTCCATATTTTATGAATTGTCAATAGAATAAATCATGCAAGTAAACGAGTAAATAACAAGGTGAACAATAATATATATTCCAAACATATTGAGACAAATTATTTCTGTTGACTCTTGTATAATCTAGTATTTGTCATAGTATGGTACTGCCTGTCGCTCTGTTAATAATTCAAGTTCAACATTTGCGGTTCAGAATTTGCCTGCAAATTTATGTTAATTCTCGCTCCAAAATGGCCTACTCCCTTAGTTATGATCCCTAACCACTGTTCCCCGTAATAACTACAAGTGCAAACTACTCTACACAAAATATTACGCAGTAACCACCTCACCCAGTGTAAATTGGTGGATGTATCTATAATATAAATAGGGTCTTCGTCTTGCCCTTAAAGCACTAAGAAGGGTTTAACTCTGCCCCAACAACTTAAATCAAATGAAGCGTGTTGACTTATTGGGAGGCTGAAGAAGTTTTACAACCCCCGAGATATCTTCTATGTTGAGCATGAGGTATTATGATAATATAAATAATTTCCTTTGGGGTACATAAGTACAGTTTTGGAACATTTCAATTTTGGAACTGATGTTAATTGAAATTATCAAAATTTAAAAATAGGCTTTTCAAATCCATACCTACCTAATAAAGTATACACGTTTAATGTATTTTAGCAGGAATTGTTCTTTATTCAAAATGGGTTGAATAAAGCAATTATTATTTATTAAGTAACATTTATTTACTTTTATATTATGAGTATATGAATTAATTAAAAGTTAACGATGAAATATTTTCGATAGTATTATCATTTAGTTTTAGGTTGAATATCAAAGTTTAAAAATTATGCTAAGTCGCCCTCAACACTGCCGACCAAATTCACGAAAAAATAGAAATTCGAAGATTTGAGCGAAAAAACGAAAAATATTGAAAATCTCTGCTACCCTAACAGAAAAATAATTCTAGGTCGATTCGCTTATTCTATTTTCTAATTGATAATCGCTAAAAACCGTATAATCTTAATACTTTCATAGTTCAGGCGAATAAGAATGTTCATAATGGTACTATAATAATAGGTATAACTATATATATATTGAGTCAAAATAAATTAGAACATGAAAATCGTTTTAACTATCTAAGTAACCTTATATTTAATTGCATTTCATGTTCCTGGCAGGACAGTTGCAAGACAGTTGCAAGACAGTACATACCATATTATTGTAACAATTCTACTTCAACTCTACAATATTACACTCCTGTGCGACGAATTCAACATCTGGGAAACAAATCATTCGATATTTTTAATATATTGAATACTTAAATATCACAATAAAAGTATACCTTAGTACAGTTTTTTTCATCTAGTAGGGCCAAATTAATTGCAGAAACTATTTAACTCTGGATGTTTATTTAATAAGATTTTTTTTTTTTTTTGTATAATGTTTGGTGACAAATGGAAAGCACAGGCATAGTAACGCCCAAGGCAAGGCAAGGCAATCTCTCGCTTACTAATCTGCACAAACATTTTAATAAACAATTCACTGTTAATATATCTAATATAATTCAATTTTATTTAAAGGTAGGCAGTGCCTATGTACCTATATGAAGTGCACGCCTCTGCTCGGGATACAGTCCTTACCTCAATCAACTATTTACTTGATCGCGTCCATATCTTCCTCGGGCGTCGCCGAATTTCGGTTCTCGTCAAAACGTTCTCGTAAAAAAAAATCATTTGCAAAAAAGAGACGCATGATTGTTAGAGACAGACATTTTGCGATCGGTCACAGTTCCTTTGGAAAGATTGGTGACGACGTTATTTTAAAAAGCAATTTCCACAATTTATGGCGACAATAACCGCTTAGAGCTCCCTTCGGGGGAGATAATTTATAACCGGTCCGGACTCTGGTAATCTGTCACGATTGGGAAACAATAATAGGTGGAGTTGGCGGTGGGTCGGGGGAGGGAGGGAGTGGGAGGGAGTGGAAGCGGAAGACCTAAACAAACAATATCTAGACCAAGGAGTATAATGATTTCAACCCAGTGGTACCCAGCAAATCCTTCAAAAAAACATGTTTCACGACAGTAAGATTTTTATTTTTATTTTTTCATATATTTTATTTTATCAAAATGTATTATTTCACATTTGATTAATATACAATAATTTTTAATATATTTGCAGAATATTCCAGAGTGAAGATATACCTGTACTTTTAGTATCCCTCTGGTGAAATACCACTACTAAGAATCGAAGCGTTGCTTAAAATAGTACTAACCGTGTTTAGTGACCAGATCTGAATAACCAGGAACCAATCTTTGTCTTTCCTATCTTCCTCTCTTCTCCATGTTCCCTTCAGCCTCACGAAGAACCCTCAATTGCGATGCCATAATTCTATTGGCTCCAGGTATTCGGGAGCATTTGGGCTTGAGCGCCATTTTGGGAAGTTTACATGAGAGCACTTTAAAGTTTTTTTGTTTTGCTATAAAATGCGTAAGTCTTCAGTACCTGGTTGGATTTTGAAAAAAAAATAAATGCTCGCACTGAGTTACCTAAAGCGACAAAAACTAAAAAAAGTCCAAAACTTGTGTTGCTTAAGTCAAGCCTTCTCCGAAATGGGAAATATATTTTAGATGGCTGAAGGGTCACAAAAGTCTTCATAATCAAACGAGAGTCAAAGCATTCGATGAAGAAAAAAGAACTGATCAAAACTGCATAATTTATTTATTTTTACCAAAGTGTCCCTCAAGCCCTTTTGCCTATTCAGCGACGATATGTAATATTATATATTATTTACGTTATATATATATACACATATATATATATATATATATATATATATATATATATATATATATATGTATATTTATATTTATATATATATATATAACGTAATAATTTCACATCTGAGTTTATGTAGTCAAACGCATTTATGTAGTTATTAGTATTATATATATAAATATATATATATTATATTATATATTATATATATATATATATATATATATATATATAATACTAATAACTACACCGTACGTTTGACTACATAAAACTCAGATGTGAAATTATTGACCCGCCGAGAAAGAGTTGAACGAAAATAGAGGTGGCTACCAGCGACACCTGTCGAGATTATTCGGTTCTGAAAATAGTTTGGAGAGGATTTATGCGGGTTAAATTTATTGTCAAAATTACTTTTCCATTGAATCGGAACCAAAACACAGCGGGAGTTCAAATAAATACTTATTTACCATTGTAATCTTCTCCGCTTGGCATACTTTTTCTTTTTTTCTTTTTATTTTGTTTTATTTGGGATACAAACAGTTTACATTTAAGTTAGGTAGAATATTCAATGGGAAGTATGAATTTGACCATTTATAGGTTGGGGTAGGTTTGTGGTGAGACTGAAGGCTGTGGAAAAGGAGATGGGCAAGAGTTTTTTTTTACATGAATACCGCACCAGAGTCTCAACTGCTCCCAACCGTCTAGAGCCAGTGAGACTTTGGCACCCCAATAGGGGTATGTTGTGAGGCTGAAGGTAGTGGGGAGGAGAAGAAGAGGAGGAAGGGGAAGGTTGGGAAGTACCCGGCTATTCAGATCTGGTCACCAAACACGGCTAAAGCCATTTCAACGTTTCGATTCTGAATGGTGGTCTTTCACCAGGGCGATACTTAGAGTATCTACCACTCTGGAACGTGTCCTAAATATACTTTTTAATAATATATATGAATTAAATGTGTTATGACACACATTAATAAAATAAAAGTTATTGGCGCACGCCAGGTTTGAACCCGCGACCTTTGGATTCGTAGTCGAGCGTCTTACCACTCGACTGTGGAGGCCGTCAAAAGAGTTGGGAAATACTTGGCTATTCAGATCTGGTCACCAAACACCGACCAAGTCATTTCAAGCGACGTTTTGATTCTGAATGTTGGTCTTTCAGGAGGGCGATACTGAGAGCTTCTTTCACTCTGGAACGTGCTGCATGTACGAGTATATTATATATTATTTTCAATTAGTTCATTGCGATATAACATAAATTAATTCAATAAAAATTATTTACGTACGCTGGGATTTAAGCCCTCTATTCTGGATTGGCTGTAGATAATTTATCTTAACCACTCGACCACGGAGGCCGTCATTGCAGACTATACAATTGAAGAGAAATAAAGTTCAATTTAACAAAATACTATGTATATTTTATAAATTACGGATCCAGTGGGACTACGGTATCCTTAATTATTTTTGTTCATTTTATTTTAGTTATTTGTTTATTAAAGTTTAGAAAATAACTGATTATAATTCATATACGATTTGACAATATTAACTACATATAATTATTAAAACTTACATACTACTTGATATTATATATTAATGGATTTTTATATGGCTCTTACAAACATGATATTTTTAATGTATGAATTGGTATAATTTCGATGGTTTTTTGACAGCGCATTATAATATTTCATCCCTAAATAAATTGTTTTGCGTATTGGATTTATTCTTTTTTGGTAGTCTGATTTCTTTGCATGTCCTTGTATTATGTCTGTGAATATCCACGTTGTAAATAATTTTGTTCTTATTATTTATAAATATCAATGTGTTTACTGTCAGCATCTGTTTCACTGCTAGCCAATTTAGTTCCTCTGACATTTTAGCTATTTTTGAATATTTTTTTCGCCTAAGCATAATTCTCATTGCTTTATTTTAAAGAATTTAAAGCTTATTTTGTTCTCTGTCGTTACACAAGAAAAGAATCGTTGAACAGTAATAAAAACGTGGAGCAATAATGGAGTTGTAAATTGTAATTGTGGTTTTTCAGGAAAAAAATAAACGATTTCTTCCCTAAAAAACTCTTCTTGCCAATTTTCTTTTGTATATATGTACTCAGCGTGCTTGTTGAAGGTTATGTTATTGTTTGGGTTATCTTGTGAGGCTGAAAGGAATGGGGTGAAAGAAGATTTTTAAGTGCCTGGTTATTCAGATCTGATCAGTTTTTGTTTTGTCTCTTTGCTCAAAGCTGGATGCCAGAACGTTTATGAAGAAGAATCGTCAAAAGTCACCCCATCTGTTCAAGATATTTTAAGAAAGGTATGATGATACGTGCTTCCATAATATTATTTGATTATTTTATTTGCAGATTGTTCAGTTTTGTATAATAGCACACTTAAAAAAGACAATGAATAGAAAAAAAAAACAAATTTTGAGTAAAACTCCTTAACCTATTTTGTTCCTTAAAAAAAAATAATAATTCCAAATGCATTTTTACCGTATTCGTAAATAATAATAACATTTCACGTTATTATCTAAACCGCAAGTTAAGCAGGATGTTTACGACGTATTATGTCTGCAGTGAGAGTACATAAATGTCGTACGGAAGAGAGTAAGGCCCAGGGGTAAGCCGCTCTCCCAATTTTGCGTATTCTGAAGCTAAAAAATAAAAATGTTATTGCTGGTATATTAAAGATAATGTTGCTAGATCGAGTTTAGGAAATAAAAACATTGTATTCTGGGAATAAGCCTTTCGGAATAAAAAACCCAATTTACAAATATAAGTACAAAGAAAAATGAAACGTGAGGTACAATCCAAAACAAAATGTATGTGTGTATGTGTATGGTGCGAGCAGTCTGCTCGACTTGTAGGACGTGGTTTCCTCGGGTCAGTTGGCCAAACTGCCGCGTTATCGTCGTTACAAGAGTGGTTTCTTGAGTTCGCAGTTACGAACAAGAAACGTATGGCGTGGTGTGCCCTTCTAGCCCGGCCGAACTGGCAGCCTCAAGTAGAAGCAAACCAAGCTGGCGCGCAGAAGCTAGGTAAGAACCCCTTGAGTTCGTAGTCACAAACAAGAAGTATATGGTGTGGTGTGTAACGAACATGGACGAGCAAAAAGGATGTCGCGATATGTGGTAAAAACCCAACGTGAGCCAACGTGGACGATAAAAAGAAGGCCTAGAGGCGGCCTGGGCGGCCTCGAGTGATATCGCGTTTATGAATTTATTTCACTAATACAAAAACGATGTGGTTCACAGGAAAAATGACAACACAAAACAAAATATTATGCAATACAGAACTGCTGCGGCGTAATGAAATATGGCGTCCGAATAGTAGGGCCGTCGGAAAAGAAGTATCACGTTAAACTGAACAGTTAGCAAACTAATACGGTTCAAAAGGAATGACAATACGAAACAAAATATTATGCAATACAGAACCGATGCGGAGTGACGAGATATTCCTCAGCTGGAGGCGTCCGGACAGTAGGCCAGTCGGAAAAGGAGTATCACGTTAAATTGAATATTTAGCAAACTAATACGGTTCAAAGGGAATGACGACACGAAACAACATATTATGCAATTCAGAACCGATGCGGAGTGACGAGATATTCCTCAGATGGAGGCGTCCGGACAGTAGGCCAGTCGGAAAAAGGAGTATCACTTTAAATTGAATAGTTAGCAAACTAATACGGTTCAAAAGGAATGACGACACTAAACAAAATATTATGCAATACAGAACCGTTGCGGAGTGACGAGATGTATAGCGTTCTGAACCGTATGGCCGTCGGATAAGATGTAACGACACGATGCGCATAAGGCCGTGCGAATGCCTAGGCTGCCGAAATGGCACCCCTGGCTATCTGACTCAGGTAAACAAACCTGAGCGCAGAAGCGTGACGTTAGCAACATATTCCCACGCGATTAAATTGAATACTTTCGTTATTTCATATTATAACGTGTTGAATCTTTGAATGTTATTCTAAACTTAAACCATATCTTCTTGGGTGTTAATGGCTCAAGGTAACAACGCAACACCGCACATTATGAATAAAACATATTTTTCAAACTTACATTATCGTATCTACACATTCACAAATAGATTAAAAAAAAGTATAATTTTAGAGCAAAAGGCATGCCTGAAGCCTCCATTCCGTAAAAATTTCAAAGGCGTTTTTATAAAAAACTTTTTATGTAATGTTTTTTGTCTTTAACTAGTTTCTAGATTCGTACCTAATATTATTTAATGTAAAACTAAAATATAATAGAGCAGTAGATACTGTTTTACATTTAAGTAAAAACTCATTACGCAGCGGAAGCAGAATCAGTTCGGTCTTGTTCTTCTATGTATTTTAATAATGGAAAATTCAAACTAAAATGTTCTTAAACTATACGTCCGCTTTTCGTCTAAAGTTTTTCAACCAATATAATACATTACCTTTGTAATACCGGTATAATGGAGAAATCTCTGCCAGGTATACTCTACCGAGATTACGGTAATATTTTCTGGTAAGGTTTTTGGGTATTATGGATTTCAGGGTTTCTTCCGGTAAAGTAATGTGTCAAATTTATTATTTGTATTGTTTAAAACTATTGCCTTCATATTTTAAAAGTTGTGATGTTGCCATGCAGTGGCATAATCTTTATCTCTGTACCTCAGAAATAAGACAGAACCAAAAAGACGATTATTAAATTTAATGAAAATTAAATAATAACTTTGTATAAAACCTTGATATGAAAAGAAAAAGGAAAATTGTCAACTGAGAACGTTATAAAAGAATAGGGAGAAAAATTCGAAAGGTTTAATAGAAATATACCTACCATAATATTGGCTACTTGATAAATTTAACTGATTATTAGGAATATAATGAACATAATATAAAATAGTTTAAAAGCCTGTTCAATTACTGACGTTAACTAACAACCAAAAAAAACTAATAAATCAACTATCGTGATATTTCTCCAAAAAAATGGGCAGAAGAGATTGGAACGCTCACTGCCTTAGTTTTAGGGTGAGTATCAAAACAACATTGTGGACCTATATCCTTGCTTCTGGACAACTTTCTTTTATTTGCAACCACTTAACCTTCTACTTGGTATCCATATATTCATTCGTACACAGCTGTCGTAGTTGATCTTTATATTCAGCATAGTTTCAGCGAGAAATATCATAATTTTTTACAGAGAATCTGTTTTCATCAACCTCATAAATATTCGATTGAAAAATATACCATCCCCCAAAGCCAAACGACAAAAATTGTCCAGATGGCGAATTGTGAGAAAAATGCACTGTCGTGTTGTAAGAATGAAAGTAATTATGTTTTGATGTTAATCGTATTGTAAAAGTTGATGTGCTGATAAGTTTGTGAAGTACCTACGGTGTCTCATTAAACGGGAGCGACTTCTGTATTTTCCTTCTCGTACCGAATATGGAAATCGTCATTGGCTGGCTTGTATAATCTTTAGTATATCCGCAAATGTACACAATATCAGCCTTGAATTAAGCTTTGGTTAAAATATGTATTTCAACAACTTGTTGAATTATTATGAATTTCATGTCACAAAATAAATCTGTGTGCGAAAGGAAGAACGGAATGAGTAAAAAAATCATGTTTTGAGTTAAGTATGAAGAATTGTTTCTTAGATATGTATCTAGCAAGGAAAAATAAGGTGAGTCAGAAAATTAAAAAAGGTGCGATTATTTTTTGATAAAGTACATACGACAAATGACATAATAACATTTAAAAAAAATCCTAAATTTTGTTTTGGCTCTCCTAAAAACCTGCTTATTTTACTCATTCCGTTTTTCCTTCAACACACAGAAATATGGCATGTAGGTAGTCATCAAAATGTTCATTGAAACCAGAAAACAATGCTACATACTCGTATATATTAATTATAGTGTGATATATACATCAAACAGATTAATTGGCTTTTTCTGTTTCATATTTGTGTTTTAGATGATTGATATTATTTAAATATTTAAAATAAAACATAAGCATTAATACTTTAAAGTTATTTCTAATTTCCAAAATATATTTACACAATTCACATTAATAATATATTAACATTACAAAATATATATTTCCAGGAAAATGTGTAAATAATGAAAGCCTCGAAGTAATGCTGACGTGTCATCGAGATGGTAATACATAGTACCAAGATATTAAAAGGTTTCTTTCATAACCTAATTGAATTTCCTACGTTTGCACATCTCTCAATGTCTTATCATTCCCGCCACCCACTTATATAGAATAATTATTTAACTTGTCTTTATGAACTTCTAAGAGTTAATCTTTTAATAGAATAACATAGTAAGTCTTATGTCTACTAGTAGTGAAAACTCAAAGCACTCGTGCGCCGTGAAGTGTTCACTTGTAATTTGCTTCCCGGAAGTCGGGTAACGGTTTCCCTTTTAGAATAGTAATGTGAAGTCACCAGTGCGCTGCCATCGAGCAAGTACGATGCAGTTAGTTGTTAACGAAAGCGTGATATGTATTATATTATTTTACTTTACTTAGTTACCTTAAAACCAAAGCCACTTAAAATGGCGTATGGCTTACATTGTGCCTGGTACATATTTTGAAATATCAAGGGATTTTGTTCAAACACAGTATGGTAATTAATGCTGGAAAGTTCTGTGTATAATGAAAATTAAATAATAAATTTATTTACCAGAGATTTTATTTAAATTTTTATGACCGAGCGGTTTCGCTTAGCATAAGCATCATCAGGGTACAAAATTAAACTAACCAAAAATCACCCAGTGTGTGGTTATATATACGAGAGAGGGAGAACACAATATAAAATAAGATAAGAGAACAGTGAAAAAAACAAAATAATAACATTTTAGTTATAACAAAGGAACAAAGAGAGAATATGAAATGAAAGAGGCAAAACGTCAACTGAGAAGGTGATAAAAGAATAAAGAGAATTTTTATGAGTTTACGGGAAATATACCCAATATTGTACTACAAAGTGATTTCTTTCTACGAAAAAAAAAAAAAAATTATAATTTGTTTGTTACTACACATAATTAATGTTTTCGTAAAAAATAATTTAAAAAAACTCAAAATGGTTTTAAACCAAGGGCGTGCGGTGTTCCTAAGTAGGTTATGACCAAGCACAGTGTTGTTTTACTTCGGTGTGCTCGACATGATCTGGTTGTTGGCTAGATGCTGGAAGATTATGTGCGTATAAATTCAACATATTTATGTATCTTGCATTTTGGGTAGCGGGTAATTAATTACCAGTATTTTTTTTTTTAAATAACATCTTTTTTTTTAAATCATGAATTATTTCGAGCCCAGAAATACACTGTTGTCAGAATAATATGTTTGAACTAAAATTAGGATAATGGATTTAGAATTTTTACATCTTTATGTATATATATAAAAATGTAACATGAGTCAAAATTTTGAATTAAGATAAAACTATTTACCTAACCTAACCCAACCCGACGCATTTAATAAGTTATTTAAACAGTATTTTCTTTTTTATTTCGTTTTCATAGAAAAAAAATTGTCTCATTAAACGGGCCCAATTCGCAGTGTTAAGATATGTACCTATACGGTTTTTTAAAAGATGACGTCCCAATGACAATTGATCTCTTCACACTGTTTGGTAATTACTACAAATAAGCTGAAATGACGTCAAAGGGTATTTTGGTTTGTTGGTATGTTCGTTTTCATTATTGAAAAGAATTGTTTTTGACATGACTTTTATTTATATAATAGAGAAGTTGAGTGAAAAATATTATGACTTTAAAAAAATATGTGCATGTAGATCGAAAAACACAGATTCTGAATATATATGTATATTTCCATATTATTATTCCCAGAATTAATAAACCCTTCTTGAAAATTAGTTAAAACGCCATAAAATAGAAACGCTTCATATTAGTCGAACGTCAAATGTACCGTTTTCGTACGATGCGATTCCGCGAAGTAAATGGCGGTGAACCATTTTTTACGTAAAATTTCATTTCTTGGAATGATTGTAAATTGCAGTAATGCTTGTATTTTTACACATTAGTACGATGCAATAGCAAGACGTATTATCTCCTGACATTTTATAAGGTTTTGTTAAATTAAAAGCGGTAAAATTGAAGAAAAAACACAAAATAACAAATATGCAACTGACAGCTGGATAACGACAATGTGCGATGTCAAATATAAGTACCGTGTGGTGCCCCTTCTGAACGTACAAAACGCGTCACGCACCCACCCCGCTCCTTACCTCTGAGATATTGCCGTTTTGGCGGCGTGTACAAAATTCAAACTTTGAGAATTAATTTAACTATAAAAACTAACTTAAAAAAAAAAAAAAAAACCTATATTTAAGTTTGAAGGTGGATATTGATAAAAAAATATAAAAAAAATGGACTCAACTTCCTTATTGTCAATGGTATCATATACAGCTCTGATTTATTGAATCTTATTAGCTTTCACATACCAACGAGAACTACTCGATCTAACATTATATTTAGTTGTAACAATAACATCAGGACTGATTCTTTCAGATACTCGCTTGTATCTAGATTGCATGTTGTTGGTAATACATACACTGAGGTGGCTGATGTATTTGACTGCGCGGAATGTAGATACAAGGTGATTTTAATATCATGTATCATCAACTAACATTAATTTAATGTGTTCAAACACTATTTTAAACTCATTCTTTCTTTTGCATGAGCAAATAATATTTTTTTTTTACTGTTTAATGTATTTTTATATGTAAAAGCCCACTCGGGCGTGTACAATATAAATAAACGAAAAACGTATATAGGTATTTAGAATTGAAGTTTATTGTTCTGAACTGTTTAGCGTCATAATATTTTTTGCTGGGATTCCCTATTTCTGTTATACAAGTGTTACCTGTGAAAAATCACGCAATTAATTTGAATTGCCAAGAAAAAAATTGTCTACTTAAATTCTTTTTAGGTAGGTAAGGATTTGACAAGATTTTTTTTTAAATATGATAATTTCAATTAACATTAGTTCCAAATTTTAAAATTTTCATACTCCACGTACGTACTCACAAAGGAAAATAATCGTATTGTGTAATTATACCTAAACGTTGGCGGATTATATCTAGGTAGTTATTATCTAGTTTGGAATGAAGAACTTGCGAAGTACCTAACGAGATTAATTTACGAAAATGGTGTTTGCCAAGAGTAATTTCACGGTTTTCTGCATACTTATAGCTAGTTTTTGTTCTTACACCACGTCAAGAATTAGGGAATAATAGATAAATACAACGTCAGAAACCGACAATCAGCACCATTGCGATTTTTTTTTTACATTTCACTGTTGAGATATCGTTGCTGGAAAGGCAAAAGGGCTGAAGCGCCATTTTGGGAAGTGTACACCAGAGGACTTTAATTGTTTTTGTTTTAAAATTCATAAATCTTCAGTACCTGGTTAGATTTTAAAAACAAAATTTTACTCAGGTGACTCAATCTTCTTACTGAGTTACCTGAAATGACAAAAAGCTAAAAAAAAGGTTCCAAAATTGTGTCAAGGCTTCAGAATCAAACGAGAGACAGAGCTTTCGATGCAGAAACAAAAACTGATCAAAACCGCATATTTAACTAATTTTCGACTAATGTGTTTGTTGTTTTTCAAGCGACGGTATTTAAGCCGCGTAAGTCAAGACGTAAACATTGTCAGTAGGTACAATGAAAAGCAGCTCAACATAAAATTAACAGGATCAATTTTGTTCAAAAGTGAATAATTTTTCACATTTTGAACAAATATTATGTCAGTTAAGCGTTAATGAATTTAGTTAGTTTAAAATGTGTTAAATTTTAACACACGTGGTTAACGTTAACGTATATCTGACGATTCGTCACTAAAAATTATGGCCCCTACTAATACCTGATTCCTAGCCGGTATCAAACTCTGGTCATTATTTTTTAGGGCCGTTATGCTTGACGGCTGATTAAAATTTGATAAATCTATAAAACTAGCATAAAATATTCATTATTTATACGAAACAGAAAAAAGTCAGAAACAAAAAAGAACAATCGTCATGACCGAGACACGAACTCGGAACCTTTTAGTAAGTAAGCCATCAAGACCGCATTAGAAAACGGAATTTTAAAACGATCTCAAACTTCTATTGAAAATTATTATTATTTGAATGTCTCGGTCCCGACGATTACTCTTTTTAGTTTCCCTTTTTCTGTTTCATATTTGTGTTTTAGATTATCAATATTATTTAATACTAAATGAGCATAAATGCCTTAAAGTTAATTTGAATTCCAATTTTAATAAAACATATTTATTTTGAATTCTGATGAGAATTATAATTTTTGGAGTAAAAATAAATAACAAATTTCGGAAACGAAGATCTATGAGAAAACATTGTGAGAAACATTTAGCTGAATTAGTTCGGGCAAACAAACGCACCTCCCGGAGCTCAGGAAGCCGAGGGGGTTTTATTCCGCTCACGTCCTTTACAAGGGTGTTCTGCTGAAAGCATTTCTTTTATATTTTTATAGAAATTACACGAAACGGTTACACGGGCCACAATACCACGAAATTCACGTTCGAAATTATTTATTTTTCGCTAAGGATTTCTGTAATTGATTTTATTTCATACCAAAAAATGTGAAACTGGTTTCACCGGGCTTTCGATACAAAGCCATATAGATTTTTTTCAGGTAATCTGAAATAATATTTTTTCTGTTTGTGTAAAACGTCCACAAAATTTTACGGTTTCAATAAATACTTTTTATCACTATTTGGGTTCTCCTTTCAAATATTAATAAGAATTGTTCATTTTGCGTAATGTTTCCATGGTGTATTTAAAGTAAGTAATTTTTTTAGCTAGCAATCATACATGTTATAAGCAAAAATGTATTTAATAAATTGCAATGTAAATGAAATAATAACTTTATATTAGACCATAGATTTTATTTTAATATTTATTACTGAACGGTTTCGCTTAACCTAAGTATCATCAATCAGGGAACAAAAATAAACAAAAAAAAGTACAAAGTGTGTCTTTATATATACATGCAGAGGGAAAACAAAATATGAAATAAAATAACAGAAGAATGAGAAAAGAAAAGAGAACAATAGAATAACATTTGAATTAAAACAAACGAACAGAGAGTAAGGTGCAGATAATATGAACTGAAAGAGACAAAACGTCAACTGAGAAGGTGATTAAAGAATATTGATAAAATCTTTAAGTTTACAGGAAATATACCTTATTGAAAAAAATACTGGACAAATTAAACTGATTATTGAATATGAATATTAATTTTAATGCCCTCTTTATTTCTAGTGCTTCTAATATTTGTACAACAATTATCAGGCAAGCCTCGAGATCGGATATTAAATACCGTTTTGTCAGGCTCTATGCGACCGAATGAAGTGAACTCTAGAAATAATGTTATTCTCCTGATGAATTAATGACGATTAAATGAAAAAATCCTCCAAAAGTAACATTTGTTAAAAAAGTCCACTTTACGGGCAAAATGCGAGCCTTGGGGTCGGAAATAAGATGCGGATTTTTCAGGATATATAAGACCGAATAAAGTTACGTCGGTTTAAAAAAAAATAATCGTGAGAAGCTTAAAAGTGGGGCTTTGCCTCCAAGAAAATGATTTCTGACCTCCAGGTGGTCCAGAATTGAGCTCTCAGAAATGTCCTTGGTCTTCCATGAGACACTCATGTCAGGGACATTTATTCAAATTCCGGTATACTTTCAATCAAGATCCTCCCCAAACATGAAATCGTAAGCACCATTTTACAAATTACTCAGCAAACAACGCACACTAACATCAAACCCCTTTACAATCAAGACATCGAAATAACAATTAAATTCACATTCCACTTACACACACCACAAAGTATGGAATAAAATCTTTGGAATATATTGCCTAAACATTATATGACTCGCTCCCAGATAAATATAAAAACAGTCAACTTAATAAAAAATACCAAAATATAGCTTTAAAAGGATATTTTTTAATTTATTAGATGAAAACACCTAATCTTTAAAACAGTTTTCTTTTCCCGGTAGAGTAAAAACATTCTCATTTACTGCACTTCAAGGTTTTTTTTATATTTTAATATATATTAAAACTAATTACCTTTTTTTTTTTTTTAATACTGTATTTCTTATTAAGTTATATTGTATTATACTGTTTGATTTATTATGATTTATGTTAGTTTGATTACCCTGTATTTTGTTGTAACTCATGTAGTCCTTTAATTTCCCTTGTCCCAGAGTGAGTTTTTATAAGTCATCGGGATCGCTATGTATGTTAGCAAGATATTTAATTAATAATAATAATAATGAACTTGTGTAATTTTTTTAATGCCAGAGTTAATCTTTCAAATAAAAAACTGTGCTTAATAGGGGATATGATAAATATTAAGTTTTCCTCAAATGCAATTACTGTATTTCTGCCAATTTCTTCTCTCCCTTTTTTATTGTCACGTTTAAAACATCTATCATTATTACACGTATGAACCTGTAAAACCAGCAGTAAAACCACAAGAAAAATTTCATCGAATAATTTATCAAATGTTCATGGCACGCTTCGCAAATCTACTCGGAAACTCAAGTTATCACGAAATTTTGTCGTGATATTTGCATTTTCATTATATTATGTGGCTGCTAACATTCAGGATAATAAACTTCTTGCTTACTTTGGCACGAGGAAGATTAAATTAAAGTGCCGGTGATAATCTTCACCAAAACACCTACAATTATATGTGCGAGGCTGCCTAGGGTACGAGTTGCCAACTAATTTCAACAGCTAACTGAAAACACGTAACATATTAACTTTGCATTTCTCAGTCATTCAAAGTGTACTTCCAAATGATTAATAAATTACACAGTAATTACACAGAAAATTCTCATCTTGCTGGGAACTAATGTAATAAATACAAAATAACTACCCAAACTAACCAAACAAACACAGTATAATCCCAAATCAACAATATTTATAAGACATTTGGGAAAATTGTTTGTTGTAAATGTTTTATTTGTACTCGTATGTTATGTTTTGTTATATTATTATTGTGTTATATTATTAGGTTTTGTTATATGTTATGCAAAGCCATACAATTTTAAAGACATATTGGAAAACTTTTTTTGCATAATCCAGTAGATGTTATGTTAAATTCATTTTGGAATGCATCAAGATTAAACAAATAATTATTAATGATTAAAATAAGAATTTTTTTTCATTGGAAAGGGGTAGAAAAGACTTAGATTTAATTTGCATTTCCAAAATTATTAATTGTATTATTGACTCACCTTCTTTGTTGTAACTCATCCAGTTCAAAATTTCTTGCCGTAGACTCAGAAATGATGGATTGCTGTTCCTCAATCATCACTTTACTAATTATGAGTATCATTCTCCACTGTCTAGAATGTCGAGACTTGTTAGCTTAAGCCACGGTCTTGAAATTTTTGGTACCAGTCTAAATGATTTTTGTATTTTTTTACGACTCTACCAAAACCTTGCTCAGATTTTGACTAGAATGTTTTTTCAAATATATATTTTTTTGTCAGTGCTTCATTTTATGTATGTGCTGCTCTTTCTCTGTTGTTCTTTTTTCCCATTTAGTGTTTTGTATTTTTTTTTTGTAATTGGACAATAGTCCGTTGGTATATAAATAAATTAGATTACATAAAATGACATTTCAAAAAAACTTGTATTTTGTAGTTTTAACTATGTATTGTTATCCATTCAGCATAAGTTATCCATCCAGCTTACCTCATCCATCCATCCATTTTTAAACAACCTAACATTAAATAACCTCCATCTGTTGATCGCTTAATGCACAATATTGCACAAAGGTGGCTTACGTTGCCAAGCTTATAATATTATAATCGAGTAGGGCGAGCTGACGTCGCGAGCGATCTGTCACGTTTTACGCTAAAGCTGCATTTCATGATCATGCGGTGGCATAAAATGAATATTATCTTGTGAATATGCATTAATTATGATGCAAGTAACGATGGCATAGATACATGATGCAAATTTGATTATGTTTACTACCAGTGGGGTTTGAATACGAGTGGAGTTTGGTGGCATAATTTTAATTGATGAAATCGATCAAAATACCTCGAACAGTATTTAAAGGGGGTCTGAGGAAAGATATTTTTACATCAGGCGTTGCTGTGTGGTATTTATTCGGGTAAGGTTATTTTGAAATATTAATGCTTTTTAAGAAGAAACTATTCATTAAAAGTAACACCCAATGAAACTTCACAAAATTACCAACAATTTATTTGAAGCAAAACAAAATTCTAATAAAACTCGATTTTGGCACAAATGCTCTTTAGCACGGGGGTCAGACATATTATATTATGTATTTTTGTTAAGTTATTGTATGGCCGATACAAAAGATTTAATAAAAACTATAGAGAATATAATGTGTATTTTTAAATAAATATTTATTCCAGATCTCAGGGAGGGTGGTGCAATCCTATAAGTTCCATATAATATGGTACATTAAAAACAAATACAGAAATACTTTTACCATAGCATGTTATTTTATTAACTTACCTAATTTTATTATTCGACCTAACTACTTACCATTAGTTTTCAACGCTCTTTTTTCTTATTGAGCAAAGAAAAGGACTATTGGTTTTGTTTTTGCTAGTTAAAAATATATATCTCAAAAAAACATGTGTTGAATTAAAAATTATTTTTTTGAATTTTCGACACCACAGCTAGCCGATTTAGACTTCAGATTACAGACAAACAGCCCTTAGGCTTTTTGTTGGATTATGGAAGAAGAAAGAATTTTAAAACTGCCGGGCGAAAACTTAGGAAATTTTATTGTTTTTAAAAGAAAAAATAAAATGTTTTGTTGGGGTCCAGCGGGAGACACATATTTTATAAGACAGCGCATGGCTCAAATAAGGACCGCACATAAGCGTCCCCCATAAATAACTCGAGGATTTTATTACAGAAAATTGGTGGGTAGCTTCATGGCTGTAATAACAGCTTTGCAGAGTGCGCCAGTATACTGTACAATGTACACCGTACGCTGAAAACTGTACAGAGAAAGGGGCAGCAAGCGGCGGCACGAAATAAAGAAACAAAATAAAGTGGGATTTTCTCCAATTGAACAAAGTTAAGTATTACCTACATCCCACTTTCTCCGGCGAGATATAGTATCTCCCTCGTTCGGAACTAAGATGAATTGGCTAAAGCAACTTATAATGGGCCAATGCATAAGTTTATAGCGGCTTTGTTTCCAAGGCAACAACGCTTTGGTAAGATTTTTTTAATAATAGGTATATGGCCACATCTTTTTAATTTCAAAATATTGTTTTATTTCAGAAACGTCTTTTTTCAAAGAAAATAAACATTACCAGGCTACGAATAATCTGATCAATACATTGTATCGTGGCTCTTGCAATTATGGAGGACTTAGTTTTGCGCTGGATTCAAGCCTGCGACGCTTGGATGCGAATTATTTATTATTATTATTAAATTAAAATTAAATTTAAAGCTTTATGCTTTTTACTTGGATTTTAATTATTAAAATAATATTAATAATTTTCAACGCAAATATGAAACAGAAACTAAAAAGAATAACGGTCGTGACCGAGACTCGAACTCGAAACCTCTACCGAGACCTTATTCGAGACCGGCATTTTAATCGACCTCATATTTCATTGAAAATGATGAATATTATTTTTAATTTCTTCCTATATAGGCTGCCATCTGTGTAATGGTATAAAAAGCTCTACCGAGCACATATTGTATACCTAGATGGTGTCTTGGATAATTCATTTACATAAGATCTATTGACTTCTTGCAAAGTCGGAAATTAATATTAAATTAGAAATAACTTTAAAGTTTAAAGTATAAATCTCGATTGTTATTCTATTTAGTTTATTTTTTTTCCGTTTCATATTAGGTTTGAAGATTATTGATATTATGTGAATAAAATGTTTATTATTGTCGTACATGTAAGAAAACTATAACACTTACATACATATACCGTATTGTTTGAGTTTTACCGAGGGATTAAGGTGTTGCAGGCCGTTAGAATCATCTGTACCATTTGCGAGGAGAATATCGTCGGATTGCCAACATTATAAAATTGGCTATTCAAGAGATCGGTCTGAAGTTTATCCCACATCTGCACAATTTTTTTGAGTTTGTTCCAAAATCAGTCACTTTACATGAAAATGATTTACTACGAACCCTATTTTTATTCGAATCGCTCTATTCACATTATGTAGGTATAAGTTTATTGTTTCAGCGTCAAAGTTTATCACGCATTGGAAGTATATCACATGTGAAAATCTCACATTTTATGTATAACCATGAAAAAATGTGGTAACAAGAATTAATCGTAGATGTCGTCTTTGTTCCTCATACTAGTGAATAAGATAATCTGCCTGCTTTATCAATTCGATATTAGAGTTCAGATATCCTCAACAAGAAGACCGAGGGTGTTTTTATGAAGCTTTGTGATACATAAAAAAATAAAAAAATAAAATATATATATATTAATATAGATATAAACCATAGACTCAGAAACAATGAATTGCTGTTCATCAATCATCACTATACTAATTATGGGTTTCATTCTCCAATGTCCAGAATGTCAAGACTTGTTAACTCAAGCCATGGTCTTGAATTTTTTGGTAGCAGTCTAAATTCTTTTTGTCATTCTTTACGACTCTACCAAAACTTTGACTAGACCATGGCTTGAATTTTCTCTCTTATTTCGTCATCGCTTCATTTTTTATTATGTTTGTGCTGTTCTTTTTTCCCATTTCGTGTTTTATATGTCTTTTTTGTAATTGTACTTAAGTCCGTTAATTTATAAATACATAAATAAATAGATATAGCAATCTAGGGGAACGCGTACTTCAAACTCTACGTGTGACGCCATATTCAATGAAACTGGTGTGAAAACTTTAGCACTACAAAAAACCGAAAACCTTTTTTTTACATTCAATTTATTAAAATTTAGTGTGGATTTTTCTCCTCCTAAGGATCAAACTTTTTAATCACGCCGTCGATAAAAATGAGCGAGGGCCGAAATAAAATTTCCAATTTTGCCAAAACCTTTGGGAATTTTTCAAATTATGCAAGGGCGGAATTAGTGACTAGAAGCTTCATTTCAATAAAGGTTTTGGCCGGCTTTCTTGGGAGCGTCCACGCAATTAACTTTGAATCAGCAGGTGGCTTGGCGGGATCGATTCCCAATTTTGTGCAAAAATAAATTGACGTTATCCTATATACACTTTGATTTTTCCACACAGATACGACATATTTCAATCTCTGCATAGTGATATGTTTGAACATGTTTCGAAATTGAAATTGAGAGGTATCATAGAATTATTGATTTAATGAAAACGAAACAATAACTTTGTATAAGACCACAGCTTTTATTTTTTATAACCGACCAATTTTGCTTGGCTTTAGCATAGTCAGGGTACAAATTAAACTTAAAAAATACAATGTGTGCGGTTATATATACACACAGAAGAAGATCACAATAAAAAATAAAATAAGAGAACAATGAGAAAACAAAAAAAAAAATTAGATTAAATCATAACAAAATAACTCAGATAAATATACAGATAATTTAAAATGAATTATATGTTATTTTATTTTATTGAATACAACAAACCACAAAGTGATCGCTTTCTACGAAAAAAAATTTTTCGTTATCATAAAGACTTTGGTTGTTTCCATTTCTCCTCCCGAAGCCTTTTCCCAAAAGGTGAAAAATGTTTTTCTTGCTCATAACCTTAAAAATAAAACACAATATATATGTATGTTTGAAGCGAAAAAACTCTCGAACGTTGACCTCTGACGCTAAACAAATAGCATAGGTTTTTTTTTTATCTAACACCATTGTACTTTTTAGCTATTAACGTCATTTCCATCATGAGCTATGGAGCTTTAAAATACTTTTTTTTATCTGTCAACGGAACATTTTGTTATTGTTAGATCCATATTTTGCTTTCGTTTAACAAGAAATAAGGGGATGAGGTCCGCGTAAGAAAAAAAAAAATCTTGTGGCAAAACCGGATAGAAAAATATATACATATAAAATGATTAATTATCGTTTGGACCTGACTAAATAACAACTATAACGGTGGTGATTTGTTATATTTAAAAAAAGAGTAGAGTTCATTAGTATTTATTTATATAAACGAAAATAAATTAAGAAAGCCTTGAAAGATTTTCCCTTTTAACTTTAAACTTAAACAACATTATACGAACAAAATAAACATAAAGGCCGACGGCGCACAATTCAGTAAAACCCTTTAGATAATATCGCGCTGAGTACTTAGGAACCTCGCTGAAAGGGACGACACATCGCGCTATCAGGAATCAGGTCTTGAGGCTAGATCTGGATCGTTGCTGTTTCAGGGCGCGCAACGCCTTTTATAGGGCTGCGAGCGGCGACCTTCAGCACGCAGCGGGTGGAATTCCCGAAATTGCGTTAGCTATTGCCCAATTGGAGTTCGGAATCAAAAGGTCACTCATCTTGAAATGGATGTTATTAATTAACATTTTTAATATACCTACCTATGTACATTATGTTGTTGTCTATCCGCCTAGTAACTGCATGGCATGTTTTTTTGCGTTACATAGTGGAATTTTTTAAACCTCTTGATAATAAAATTTATAAAGTGATCTTGTATGGATTGTATAAATATTATTGAATCAAAAAAAAAAATTCGACTTTTATTAAATAAAATAATATATTCAATTAAATTAGACAGAATGTACTGTATAGCGAAAATAAAATGGTTAAGCTCCTTAAAGGTGATTCTTCGATATATTACGAAAACGTTTTAAGTAAAAAATACTGCTTTTGAGATAATCGGCAGCGAAAGTTAATGTGCATGTAACTTTTTTTTCTTCATTTAAACATCATAAAGTTATGAATCTAAAGTACGAATTGATTCATTGTTTAAAGAGATTTTTTGACGAACCTGCAAGAAAACGATATTTTTTATTTCACTTATTTTGGAAAAAAAATAATTACAGTTCACGAACTATTTCTAATTCAATGTCAAAATTTCACAAAAATACTCTTGACCGAAAGCAATGTTCCGACACTTGATTAATATCCTGGTAATTTCCTATAAATAAATTACTCGCGAGCACGTGTACACGTGCCCACATATATTTAACTAGTCATATCACCTCGTTGGCTACATTACAGATCTTGCGGCGGAGAGTTCCGTCATAACAGATTTACGGGCAATTACTTGTACGCGTGTGATATTTCAATTCAGTTAGCCGCTCCGGAAAAGCCGTAAATTAACGTCACGTACAATTTCAAACGTGCCGGATTGCGCCGTCCGCGGCCCACCTTACGTCACGCGTGGCAGCTCGTGGCAGCACGTGTCACCACGTGGTACGGTGCCAGCGCTACAACCTTCCGAGGTCACGCGAAATTAAATATATAGATAAATAATGAATGACGTACTCGCAGATCTTCGGGGTTAATGATGAGACACAGAGAAGTCTGGCCAAGATACTGTTCTTGCAAACTGTTAAACATAGTCGATAATCGCACAAAGATGTGCAAGGAAATATAAGGCCTGTTTGTACCAACCTCCGTCATATTTGACGTTGTAATCAAATCAGCAATTAGCGTCCCTTTTTCATTTTGATATTTTAACGGCCCCCTTCATCGCCGATTTTTGGTCCATCAGTGTTTGATCAAATATTGATGACTTTTGTGCCCGACGGCTTAACCAATGACTCAAACAGACCCGACTTAAAATTTGGTAAACATCTGATGGGCCGAGAATCAATGGTTAAAGGGGTGGTTAAAGTGTAGAAAAATCTAAATGACCCTAAAAATAGCCTGAGTGCTGATTTGTGACAACAAACGTGACGGGATTTCAAATACCAGGCGCAAGTATTAAATCCACAGGTATTAGAAGAAATCATTTCATATGTCTTTCGCGAGCTCTGGTGTCTTGAAAAATTGCAATTCTTTGATCAACGCATTTGTTAATTATTTTTACTATAAACGTCATTTTCATTTTTTAAAATTAGACCCAAAATTATTGAGTACCACTTTTTTCGATCAATTGTGCCATTTAAAGAAAAAAATATAGAAAAAATCGGCACAAAACATAATCGCCTATATATAACCTATAAGTCGGAGAGAAAAACACCAAGTAATTCTCTCCTTCAAATAAAAAAAAAAATACTGGCGTTCGTCGGCGAATTTTTTAAAATTATTTTTTTATAGTGAATACCGCACACGAGTAACTGCTCCCAACCGTCTAGAGCCAGTGAGGCTATGACATCCCAAATTGAGGTTTTTGTGAGACCAAATGTTTTAGGGAGGGGAAGAAGATTGGAAAGAGGAAGTTTGGGAAGTATCGGACTATTCAGATCAAGCAACATTTCGATTCTGAATGGTGGTCTTTCACCAGGGCGATACTTGAAGTATATACCACTCTGGAACGTACCACAAATATACTTTTTATGAATTAATAATGTGTTATGACACATTTTAATAAAATAAATGTTATTGGCGCACGCCGGGTTTGAACCCGCGACCTTTGGATTTGTAGTCGAACGTCTTACCACTCGACCATGGAGGTCGTCAAAAATAAAATATCGCACTCTCCCAATAAGCAAAATTTAAAATTCAAAGCCTAAACATAGGATAACACTTGAAGTAACAATATATGGAGGGATAGCTAATTTGTTTTACCCAACCCATCCGAAATTGTAATAAATCACTTTTTCCGAGTTTTTACATCGTACACCATGAGAGAGAAAGAGACAACAAATTTCTTGGACCGCTTCTATATACTGTCGTAATGATCTTAAGCTGGCTATTTTCGCTGGTTAACGGCAGGACTCCGCCCATATTTTTTATTTTGCCACTAAACTTGACACAACTAAACGGTTTTTTAGGTTAGATGCTATATTTTTGTTGATAAAAATACTGTGAAAAAGTGGCTATACGAATACACAAAAACATTATGTATGAATGGATGTATAAATACCGTAGCCTTAGTCTTAGCCACGCCCATTTGCGCCGAGTCATGTTAAAATCATCAAAAACAAGTCCAAAACTGACTTCACTGCCTTGGCTTGGGCTACCTCTTGTATACTCTAAGGGATAAAATCATTATTTATATTTTTGAATTGGAGCACACCTTAGAGTAACGTAGAGACCTAACATTGCGAAATTTTGTCCGCACTTTTTGACCAAGGATTGACCAAGGGAGGTATGACGTATATGCTTCCAGCCAATCGGATGCGAAGAAAACCGTAAAGATAAACATTATTCTGTCTTTATCTGTTTGCCAACAATTTAGCGTTAGTATCATGAGAAAGAAAGAGACCGGGATACTTTCAGAAGCCGTACAATATGGGTATTCCCCACTGTAATGGTTTCTTATGTGACAGCTAGTAAATATCTCTAAGTTTAAAATATTACGAATCCACTAAAACTCATTTCAAACGGAAGTTTATTATATTGGAACGAATAGTCCAAAGATTAATTACATATTGGTGTAAGTTACTAGTTGTTTTGTAGGTTAGAATGTTAAATATTTGAGATCTAACTAAAAAAGACGATTTTTATGGTACATACGTGTGAAAACTGTTTGTTTTTGGTCCTTTTGTACTTCGATTGAAGCAACCAAGTATAGCACATATGGCCATGATGTTTTGCTAGATATCGGACAAAAAATAACTCAAGTTTTTAACTATTTACGCACTTTTGACAGTCCGTTCGCCTGACACTCCAAACCAGAATGAAGCTCGTACAGATCAAATATTGCGGACATGGTATTCAGCACGCCCCAAATCGTGTATTGGTTTCAACAATTGTTTGTCTCTTTTTCTCATATGCGTATAGAACCGAGCATAAAGAGAGAGCTATATTTTGCGAGTTTGTCAACGATTTGTCACAAATTAGTACGGTCTCTTTATATTGTTACTCTAAGGAGCACACAAAATAAATAAATCAACGTGTTTATGTAGATAATAGTTGTTAGTAATAATAGTAACCCGTGAAAAATCACCGGATGTGACTTGACTTCCCAAGAAAAAATATTTATTCCATTTCAAATATAGAATAATTTCTGCTAAAATACATTATAGGTAGGTACTTTATTAGGTAGGGAAGGATTTTTGTAATTTTTTTTTTTAAATTCTATAATATCGATTAACATCAGTTCCAAATTTGACTCTATTTTTTGAGTACAGTCGTTCATACTCACAACAGAAAATTTTATTGTTAGATACATATACATACCATAGTTAGATGAATATTAATTATAATTTTATTCCTTTTTACATATTTTAACTTACGGCAGTGTAGTTGCGGGCTTGTTCGATGTCAGTGTTAGCGTGAAATTATTACAACAAAAGGCGACTACGTTAGCCCAAAAGTCCTTCCTGCTTCCTGCGGCATCATTACCGCGTGCCAAAATGATGCATTAAAATCATCATAGTTACACCGCTCATTTCACCCACGGTTACAAATGTTCAAACATGAATAGCACCGCCGAAATTGGTAATATTCTTGAAGAAACAATGTATGGAGAGAGAGCTAATTATTTATACTCAACCAATGTAAACTTGTGATAAATCACTTTCTCCGGGTGTTTACGTCGTACACCATGAGAGAAAAAGAGACAACAAATATAATACTCCGCTTCTACGTACTGTCACAATGTTCTTGGGCTCCTGGGTCACCGCGGGACTCCGCCTACATTTTTTATTATGCCACTAAACTTGACACAACTAAACGGTTTTTTTAGGTTAGATGTTATATTTTTGTTAATATCAACACTCTGAAAAAGTGGTTGTACGAATAAACAAAAACATTATGTCGATATGTGCTATGAATGGATGTCAAAATACCCTAGCCTTGGTTTTAGCCACGCCCAGGTCCGCCGAGTCAGGTAAAAATCATCAAAAACTGACTACACTGTCTTGGATTGATACCACTCTATATTCTCTAAGGTAATATTATTCACGAAATCTGCTAAAGCCAGGGCGGGATTAGGTTGGTCATTGAACGAGCAGGCATCGCTCAGGGCTCGCACGACATGCGGAGTTACAACTGCACGTGTTTTAGTATCGGAGAATTCACCGAGACATTGGCCCACAGTTACAGTAGGTATGGGTTTTCGCTTGCTTTCAAATTAGCTCCACACTATTGTGGAATTGTTGGCAACCTTCTCTCAGGATTTGTTTCTTATCTTTATTGACATCTAAGCACTTTAAAATACGTTATTGGAGGAAAGACCACATATCTCGGTGAATCATTTTACAGCCGAGCTGTTGGGACACAAGAATAAGTCGTTGAAACGACCCTTTGTCGTGTTTAGTTTTATTTTAGTTACTACTAAATCAAAGTTTACAAAGTATCTAATTATAATTCATATTCTTTTTTGACTTAATAATAATATTATAGTACTTGATATTTCTTATGTATTTTCAATGGTTCTTACAGGATATTTTAAATGGAAATTAATTGGTATAATTTTGATGGTTTCCGGAAGCGCATTACAATAATCCATCCTTTCATAAAGTAACATGTTTTGTTTATTAATTTTTTTTAAACTTTTTTGAAAAGAAAGACAAACATTTCCGGGTTTTAAGAATAACCTGACAATATTTGAAAAACTCATACTGCCATTATTTTTTTTAACAATTGTACAAAAATAAACATTTTTACTCTATACTAACAGTAAGTATAATATTAATTCATTTTATGTACAATGTCTAGTTTCTAGTTAATGATAAATACCTCCCTAATTGAGAAAATTCTCGTGCTTTAGGGAGGGAGAAGAAGCGGAAGATGTTGCTTGTGCAATGATGGAAGACTTAGCCAGCAGAGGAATTGAACGCACGACGCCCAGGTGGGAATCCGACGCGTTTGTCCACTCAGCTACCGACCGGTCTTAGTTTTATTATTTTTTGGTAGTCTTAAGTTATATTCGTGTGGCTAATATCAACCATGTAAAAATGTTGAGCAAGCGTTTGGCGTGTTTCCCGGCTGTCCACCGGTTCCGAAGGGATCAATGGGGCTAGTTCATCGGAGTGCCTTTCTTTGAAATAGTAGTAGAAGAAAACTAGCATTCATATCTGACTTCTATTGTTCCAAGGACTGCAACCCGTCCGTTAAAATAGCGCTGGTTTCTGCAGAGTTTTTTTTTTTCTTCAGCTTAAGGTATTTGAAGTGGCTGCCAAACTCAACAGTGGAGAACACTTGTGACTTATACAGGGTCAGAAGTTGTTAACTAATCTAGTACACACCTGCGAGATCTGTGCAATACGCTTAGCTTCTGAAAGGCTATCATAACTCACCATACTGTGCATTAAGGTAACATGATTGCGCAAAGATTTAACAAATGCAGTCGAGAAGCAAAACGGTAACTTTTTAATACAGCCTGAATACATCGGAGCTGTGGATAAATTTCAATCATGCAACTTTAAAAATAATGAAGGCGCAATATACAACAACTCGTACCGGGTGCTTTTCGGGCTATCCTGGTACTGCAGGGCCTCAGAAATATTCGCAGAAGGGCGAGTTCCCGGGTTCAGAGTCTTAATTCTTGTCTTCTTAGACGTATTGCCAACTACCGAATAAGAATAGGCACGACCGAAAACACTCTTGTGATGGCAGCACTGGACTTCTTGCCCATTTATAAACAATGGAGTCAATTCATGATGTCTTGAAACGAAGTTTAATTTTATTCTTTATTTTTATTATTAATGACTATTTTATTATATTTTTTATTCATTTGTATTTTTTATGTATTATTTGGAAATCACGGGATTGCATCACCCTCCCTGAGATCTGGAATAAATATATTTAGAAATTACAACTAGGAAGAAACAAATTAAAATATTAATACCTTAACTAGTTTAGTCTTGATACACACGTCAAAAGAAACATATTGAGTAAATCGTGAAGTAACGTAATCGGAATAAAATTTCAAACTTTTTTACGTAAGAGCGGAAATTACCAGTATTATTTATGCATACATTACACGGAGATCTAATGTACAGAAGACGGCTTAGCGTATTAATACTATCAGATACTCTGTATTTAAATATCCATGCCTTTTTCACAAGTCGCAAACCGTGGCATACATAGTTTAACCCACGCGACACTCGGAATTATAGCTGCAAGTAATCTAGACTTGTGTTAGTAGCGGAGAATTCGGGACATCGGGCCACAGTTGCTAGGGCGTATGTTAAACGGGCAAGAAACTTTCGACCGAAGTTGGGAACAAGGGAGAACACTCCCTGCCGACGGACGCACTTGAAAAGTGACTAGAAATGTGGAAGGGTAAATGGAGCGGAAACACAAAATATCCCTGTCAAATATCTGTTTAAAAATAGTTCGTCCGTTCGTTAGTTCCTCCTTTGAAGTATAGATATAAGTGTGTCAAGCTGTAGATAAATGCATTCAAGCGGCTGAGCCAAATGTACTGCGGCTTACGCGACGGATACCGCAGTGTGCTCTGTTTACTGCAGTTTGCAACATTAACTATGAATAGTTTCCTTTCGGAGTACATACGTCCATGCCAGTGTGAACTTTTCATATTTGGAACTGATGTTAATTCAATGTATCAAATTTTAAAAATTATGTTTTCAAATCCTAAAAAGTACCTACCTACAATGTATTTTAGCAGACGTTATTCTATATTTGAAATAGGAACTAATATTTTTTATTGGCAAGTCAAGATACATCCCATGATTTTCCCGGGTAATAGGCAAGTTGGTTCATAATAAATTGCGTTTATTTTTTTTCATACAAATAGCACACGATTTAATATGAAGCGCAGTGGAATTTACAACTGTGTAAAATTAAATGTTATTTAAAAAAAACTGTTTACCTAAAACTTACTATCAAATGTTCATTCCCAGTCATCCGCTCCCCAGCATCCTTTTCCCTCTCCACCACCTTCAGTCTTACACATACCCCGATTAGGGATGGCATAGTCCGACTGGCTCCGAACAGTCGGGAGCGGTTGGGACCCTGAAGTAACAATATATGGAGGGAGAGTTAATTATTTTTACCCAACCTACACAAACTTGCGATAAATCACTTTCTCCGAGTTTTCACGTCGTACACCATGAGAGAGAAAGAGACTACGAATTTCATAGACCGCTTCTATATACTGTAAGGATGATCTTAAGCTACTAGTTGACGGCGAGACTCCGCCCACATTTTTTATTATGCCACTAAACACGACACAACTAAACGGTGTTTTAGGTTGTATGCTATATTTTTGTTTATAAACACACTAAGAAAAAGTGGCTATACGAATAAACAAAAACGTTATGTTGATATGTGATATGAATGGAAGTATAAATACCGTAGCCTTAGTCTTAGCCACGCTTGGGTGCGCCGAGTAAGGTTAAAATCATCAAAAACAACTTAAAAACTGACTTCACTGCCTTGGATAGATACTACTCTACCAACTCTATGGTTGCGACTTTGCGAGGTATTTGTTTAAAAAACAGGCATATTTATCTCTTTCAAATAATAGCCAAACACTGTTCATTACTACAAACACGTGTATTTGAAGCACCCCTTTCACAATACAAATATATCCCTTACATAACGAGAAAAAACTTTTTGTTTTACTTGAACTCGTATTTTTTAACGGTTTCATAGATGATAAATAATTAACTTCCAAACCATCACGCCGTTTTCCGCAGGGGTAGGCAGAGAGAATGGACCGCCACACAACTCTGTCTTGGCATTCTTTCCAGATGTCCACATTTTCAAGACACCATAGCACACGTATTGTTCTTTGGTAGAATCTACTCTTAGATATGGAATTCAAACTCGGGGGAATACAAGCATCACTTGTATCAAATATGTACAAAATGTACAAGCCGCTATCGTAGAAACAATAATTGTCACACCGAAACAATGAAAACTATTCTAATGTGCGAAGGGCCTACTCCCAACAAAAGGTCTCTTCTGGTTTGGTACCACTGTGGATAACTGGTAATAAATATGTATAAAAACCACTATATATTGTCGCTGGAAAGGCAAAGAGCTTAAGCGACACTTTGGTCAAAAATAAGTTAAATGTGCAGTTTTGATCGCTTCTTTTTTCTGCATCGAATACTCCTGACTCTCCGTTGATTCTAAAAGGGCTTTTGTGGCCCTTCAGCTATCTAAAATATATTTACCATTTGGGAGAAGGCTCGACTCAAGTGACACAAGTTCGGGACTATTTTAGCTTTTTGTCGCTTCAGATAATTCAGTGAAGGCATTGAGTTACCTCAGTTTTCAAAATCCAACCAGGTACTGAAGACTTACGATTTTTATTGCAAAACAATAAAAACTTTAAAGTGTGCTTTGGTGTAAGCTTCCCAAAATGGCGCTTCAGCCCATTTGCCTTTCCGGCGACGTTATGGTTTTACCACAAATATGCCTCAGGGGTCTCATTTCTACAGTATTGAGTCTACTTTTATTTTCCCTCTGCCAGTTCTATGCCTCATTGCCATAATTCAGGGTTGGATCAGCACTCCATTGTGTTTCCTACATTCACCCTTTTTTCTAAATATCCTTTTCAGCATTTTATTGGCTTTTTCATTTCTCGTAAACATACTTCCCAAATTCATAAGATCATCCACTTGTTCCAAGTATTCATCATTCACGATTATATTTCACGATGTTTTCGTACTCTCTCTTTCAAACCCATGACTTTAGATTTACTTACATTCATAACAATAATTATAATTTAAATAAATATCAGCTTTAATTTTGCCAAAGTAAATAAAGTGTTTATCTGATGTGACCTGCCAGGCAAGTATGTTTCTGTACACAATTTAAATAAATATTAATGTAAACTAAAAAATAATATTAACTATGAATTAAAATTTGTATAGTCTTCTGTATACATAATCAGTTCATCCTAGATATAATAGACTATAAATCTTTCATATTGCTTATAAAATATTTATTTTCTTATTTCCTTTTACGTACCAACGAGAACTACTCGATTCAATATTCTATTTAGCTGCAACAATACTATCAGGAATGAGTCTTTCAGATACTCGCTTGAGCCTAGATTGCATGTAGCTGGTAATACATACGCAGAGGTGACTGTTGTATTTAACTGCACGGAATGTAGATACAAGAGGGCTATAATATCATACTTCTTCAACCAATATTAATTTAATGTAAACCAACACCATTTAAATATTATTTCTTTTGAATGAGCTAATAATTTTAATTTTTTCACCGTTTAGTATAAATCTTTTTTATGTAAAAGCCCACTCGGGCGTTCACAATAAAATAAATAAAGAAATCAGCATCGCATCATCAGCATAGGACAGGAAACATACTTTCACAGTGTTTATTTTCGCGCCCAAGCCCACACTTTTCAATTCTTGCAACAAATATCCTGTTATTATGTTTTCAACGGGGATCCTCAAGTTTTGGTTTAATTATTACCGTCATTATCATCATTTGACATTAGATTTAGACAACCGTTGGACTACTGGTGATTTCATTGAATTTCGAAAGAATATTCAGTGCTTCGAAATAGAGCATTCATCAGGTGCAAATTTTAAAGGTCTACCACTTCATACATGTATTCATACAATTCATAAATGGCACCGCGAATGTTTGAATATTCACAGAGTAGATTTAACTAGTAACAGTGGTAACTCAAATTCATTAATTATAACCCACTTTCATTAAGTAGTTTACCTCTCACATACAGTGTGTATAACAAATTAACTATGCCACCTAGTTAGCTGGGAATGTACCATTACGTTTGTTTGTGTACAAATAAATTAATGTCTCCCACGACACTAACCTTCAGGTGACAATTAATCTGTGCTTAATTTTGATAGATAATTTATGGAAAATCGAAATGGCTATAAATTATCATTACTTTAATGTACATTTATTTGTAATTACTCAAATAAAATTAAAAACTGGATGTGATTACATCGAAACAGATTTTTAGAGTAAAATATATTACGTAAGAATGGGAAAAATAAGTTTCTTTATCCACATTTTCATTTCAAGAACCATTAGTTAAGTATAATGTTATATCGTCGCTGGAAAGGCAAAAACACTTTGGTCAAAAAATAGTTAAATATTTTTTATCAATTTTCTTTTCTGCGCCGAATGCTTTGACTCTTGTTTGATTCTGAAGACTTTTGCGGCCCTTCAGCCATATAAAATATATTTACCATTTAGGAGAAGGCTTGACTCAAGCGACACAATTTTTGGACTTTGTTTGCTTTTTGTCGCTTAAGGTAACTCAGTGAGAGTATTGAGTTACCCGAGTTATTTTTTTCTTCAAAATCCAACCAATTACTGAAGACGTATAAAAAAAACAAAGTGCTCCGTTGTAAGCCTCCCAAAATAGCGCCTCAACCCTTCTGCCTTTCCGGCGACTATTTGCATATTATGATAAGTGTAAGATACTCTCAGTACCGCCCTGGTAGCTAGAATTGAGGGACAAAATATTGCTTAATATCTTTTGAGGTGACACTTTAACCTTCCGCTCCTTTTCATTCTTGCTTCCTTAAAACTCACAACAAATAGGTTTGTCATATCCCATTAACTTCAACGTGTTTTATATACCCTTAACAAATTATTAATGGTTTGTTTATATTATTTATAAAAAAATATGTAATGAAAATTAAATAATAACTTTGTATAAGACCACAGATTATATTTTTATTTTAATGACGGACTGGTTACACTTAGCCTAAGTATCATCAGGGTACTAAATTAAACTAAACTAAAAATACATAGTGTGTGGTTATATATACTCATGCATACAGAGGGAGAAAACAATATTTAATAAAATAAGAGGACAGTAAGAAAACAAAAGAATAACATTTAAATTATAACAAAGGAACAAATAATAACAATAATAGTCACAAATGGTCTTATACAAAGTTATTAATTTTCATTAAATAATCAAACCACGAAGTGATTACTTTCCACGAAAAAACTAAAATATATACATATATTTAATTTCTTATAAACGTTGAAAATTTACGCATCAACCCAGTAATTCAGCTTTTATTTTCTAAAAATAAAAGTAATCAAATATTTTTTAACGGGTTCAATCCGGCGGTTAAATTACTATGATATACCTGTACGAATATGTAATGATTCGATAGTGCCATGAATAAGTAGTTTCCGTAATTCGCCTGACACGTACAGGCTCGAGGAACATTTTCCGGAGTAGGGGATGTTCCCCGAGGATATTCGTCTACAGCCAACTCCCCCCTACCGCACCACTTAAAAGAAGAGCCTTTCCCCACCACCCTCTCCCCGAACATCCAACACCCACAGAGCCGGATGTCCGCTAATCCATTGTGGACCGTAAACTGTGACAGCTCCCACGAGAAGCGGAAATGAAAAATGACAAGTTTCTTTCAAACCATATTTCAAGTGTATTTGAAACTTCCTATTCGCCACTTTAAAGATTAGGAGAAGCAGACTATGAGTATTCAGTGTGAATTGTAAAACTATCACCGGGTTAAACCGTCGCTAAATTAGTCGTAAATGGTCAAATAATTTTTTTTTGTAAACTGATCTTTAATTTTTGAGTTTTAATATTTTAAAAATAATGTATGCATCATTTAATTCTGAGTGTATTTTTACTTTTACTTAATGCGCACATTTTTCTTTTAATCTGTTTTTTTTTTTAAATATATTTTAGGGTGGTTTTATGAGTGAAAATAAAACGAACCTAGAGGAGGTATTGTGCATTGAGAAAGCAAAAAAATCAAGGTTGACTACATTATATTTTATTAAGTAAATTCACAAATTTGCAATATTCGAAAAATAATAATATTGGCAATTATTTATATGCGAAAATATGATCGTTTAAAAAACTCCCGCCTTAAGGCTACCTTGTGCATTTGAGGGTTACGTTTACAAACAAACATTGTTCACTTAACACTTAATAAAATATGTGTAAAAAATTAAATACTCTTCTTAAAAATTCTCAAATGCAATAATGTTGTCTGACTTTGGGACCAAAATCAACAACCTATAATAATTCGCCATCTTGAAAGAGAAGTAGACCTAATTTCAAACCTGTCCTATTTATCCAAAAAAATCAGGCCTTTAAGCCCTGTTCCTCCTTTGACTTGAGTCAACATATCAGAAAACTTTACGGCATCCATCACCAGGGCGGTATAGAGTGCAAATAAACATGTATATTTAATGAAATAATAACTCATTAAAATTGGATTTAACTTTAAAGCATTAATGCTTATTTATTATTTAATATTCAAATAATATAAATAATCTAAAAACACAAATATGAAACAGAAAAAAGCCAGAAACTAAAGAAGAATGGTAATGGCCGAGACTCGAACTCGGAACTTCTACTCTATACGGGAGAAACGTAAATACCTCATAAGAAAGCGCATTTTTAAACGATCTCGTAATAAATAAAAACAAATTTTATTAAAAATAATAACTTATATAATACCACAGATATTACGTTTTTGACATTTTGCCTCTTTTAATTCATATTATCTGTCTCTTTCTCTTTGTTCCTTTGTTATAATTTTAAATTATTGTACAAAAAAAAAAAGTATTTAATAACATGTGTATCTAGATTTAAATAGTTTCTACAACTAATTTAGCTCTACTAGATGAAAAAAACTGTACTAAAGTATACTTTTATTGTGATATTGACGTACTTAATATATCAACAACATCAGAGTATTTGTTTCCCAGATGTTGAATTTGTCGCATAATAATGTAATATTGTGAGGTTGAAGTAGAATTGTCACAATAATACGGTAGGTACCGTCTTGTAACTGTCCTACCAGGAACATAAAATGCAATCAAATATAATATTTCAGGGCTGTCAATCATTGTATTTATAATTTTATATAAACAAGTTAAGTTGCTAATTATTATTATTATAATACGTTTATTTAAAACAGAGTCGCATATTATTTAGTATTTTTGTGGTCATTTTAGTTATTACTTTCCACTTATTTTCTAGCATTTTTAACCCCCGTTAAGCTGATATTTTAAAAAAGGCGCCAAAAAAATTGTAAAACATTTTTGTCGTTCGTATATTTTTCATTTAAAATACCACCATTTTCACCAAGCTTCGCGGTATGAGCGTAAAACACAGTGTTTAGCTGACAGCTTTATTCTCTCTCTTTTTCTAAAAAAATACGCATCAAGCAGAAATATACGAGTATGTTTCAACTGCATAAAATATTTTTCTTTGAATTAGTTCTTTCAATAAGTCCGCTTCTGCAGCACAACTACACCAAGCCGCATCAAAGCGCGGCCAATGTACTCCAACCATAGTGCCCCTTCCACGATAGTGCCAATAGCCCCCCCATAGCTAGTGCCCCCATAATGCCCCTCTGTGCTCCCCCAACCCAACCAGCCGCCGCCATTACGCCCCCACGTGCACCTCCGTACCCCCACCATGCCCACTCCAACAGCGCTCCGAGTGGCGCAATAAATCACCTCAATATGCAAGCGGAATGCTACGTTAATAAATTTCCGGTATCTGATCAATTCCTTGAAATATCAGCATATTTAGAGTTAGAGCTTCTATTGTTTATAGATCTAGTACCTACCCGCGAAGGATACCTTCTAGTTAACAAGTTTTAATTAATTTACTTATGATACAATAATTTTACGACGAAAAGTCGACGGAAAAAAAAATCCACCAATATCATAATCATATCATCAGGAACGAAACAGACAAGAATACTCGACTGATAATCCAGTGAGATTGATGAAATACGTAACAGCGGAAGACGTCTCACTTAGAAGCGTCAAAACCTACGTGACTGGTACGAGTTCCGTAGAGTTGTTCTGAACTGTAACCTGAAAGGCAAAGCCTTCGTTTTTAGGGCACCAGATGGACCAATTGGAGCAGTCCGCTCAAAATAATATTTTTGGGTGATTTTTTTTATTTTTCCATCTTTTAGTTCATCATTCTTAACACAATTCCAAAGGTTCACATCGTTTGAACCCGTAGATCCAGAGAAAATGGCCTTTATTTCCCTACCCCAAGGCTTACATTTTGCCCGCAAAGTGAAAATTTTTAATTTTACTTTTGGTGTTTTTTTTTTAACCGTCTTAAATTGATCGTTTTAAACAGAATTCCAAGGATTCATATCGTTCGAACCCGTATATCCATAGAAAAAGACCTTAATTTTCGAGCCCCAAGGCTTGCATTTTGTCCATAAAATTGATGATTTTTTTAACAAATGTTAGTTTTGGAATTTTTTTTCATTTAACCATATTAAAATCATTATTGTTAACAAAATTCGAAAGATTCACATCGTTCGAACCCATAGAGCCAAAGAAAACGGATTTTATTTTCCTACCCCAAGGCTTGCATTTTGTCCATTCATTTGATCATTTTTTTTACAAATTTTACTTTTGAATGATTTTTTTTACTAGAACCCATAGAGCCTGAGAAAACGGACTTTATGTTCCTACCCGAGACTTACATTTAGCCCTCAAAGTGTGGTTTGTTACAACTTTTACTTTTGGAGTAATTTTTTATTTAACCGTCTTTAAGTTCATCATTTTTAACAGATTTCCGAAAGTTCACATGGTTCGAACCCATTGAGCCAGAGAAAACGGCCTGTTATTTTACGGTCCCAAGGCTTGCATTTAAACCACACATTTGATGATTTTTTTAACAAATTTTACTTTTAAGGGAAATATATTTTATTTAACCGTCTTAAATATATCATTCTTAGCAGAATTCCAAAGGTTCTCATCGTACGAACTCACAGAGCCAGAGGAAAACAAACCTTATTTTTCGAACCCAAGGCTTGAATTTTGTCCATACACTGATGATTTTTTTTAACAAATTTTGCTTTTGGATGATTTTTTCATTTAACCGTCTTTTGTTCATCATTCTTTTAGCAGAATTCCAAAGGTTCATATGTCTCAAACCCATAAAGCGAGATAAAACGGCCTTTAATTTTCGACCCCAAGTCTTGCATTTTGTCCATAAAATTGATGATTTCTTAACAAATCTCTTACTTTTGGAGGATTTTTTCATCTAACCGTCTTTTAGTTCATCATTCATAGCAGAATTCGAAAGATTCACATCTCTCGAACCCATAGAGCGAGATAAAAAGGCCATTAATTTTCGACCCCAAGTCTTGCATTTTGTCCATAAAATTGATGATTTCTTAACAAATCTTACTTTTGGAGGATTTTTTCATCTAACCGTCTTTTAAATCATCATTCATAGCAGAATTCCAAAGTTTCACATCTCTCGAACCCATAGAGCGAGATAAAACGGCTTTTAATTTTCGACCCCAAGTCTTGCATTTTGTCCATAAAATTGATGATTTTCTTAAACAAATCTTACTTTTGGAGAATTTTTTCTTATAACCGTCTTGAAGGTCATCATTTTTAACAAAATTCCGAAGGTTCACATCGTTCAAACCCATGGAGCCAGAGAAAACGGCCTTTTACCCCACGGCTTGCATTTTGCCAATATGGGGTTTTTTTTAACAAATTTTACTCTTAAAGGATTTTCGTTATTTGTTTTTTTTTTTGTATTTTTGCTAAGTTTTGTTATTTTTTTCTTATAATACACGAATCATTATGTTACACCATTAACATAACAAAACACTTAACATTTTATACATACAATTTTGTGGATCGGTTAATAGTTAATATTTCGTATTTTCAGAGAGGAAACCTGCCAAAAACAAGTGATGTAAATCTAATAAATTGATGCTTTTTTCGTGTTTAATACCACAATGGGTCCGCGTGGAAAATGGCAAAGGTACGTACCAGAAGTACGCAATAACTTATTTTAGACGTAAAGAAAGTTTTTCCAAAATTCTGTTCTTTTTTATTCAGGTTTTGACAAGAGGCATCAAAGTTTTTACCTGCGCCAGGCGCCATTTAGCCCAGGGCCGGGCCTGACCAGGGGAACACATTATTTAATGTTAAACGAAGCAAAAACTATAATATTGTCACACAATGGATAGCGGATAATATAACATTGCTTAACTGATAATTGAGCAGAAGATTGGTGGACGACTTAGTAAAGGAAGATGCCGTACATTGTAGTTTCTAAATTGAGTTTTATAATTTAAGTAAAATTAAATTCATATTTTATATCATCTAAATAATACGGTAGATGACTCGGCCACAAATAATTTTACGCGTTAGCTTAACGTCGACTCGGGCAACATTTGTAATCATTCTCCCACAAAATACTTTATTGAACAAAGTTCTTTGCATCCTCGGATCTCGGCCAGAGTAGCTGCTCCTCCTTCTTCCTATGAAGACTGTAACAGGTCATAGTATCCTAGAAATAAATCAGAGAGGGACGTTGTTCCAAATAAGATACTTAAAAATAGAACAAATTAATTTGTTTATTTTTTTAGACCAAAGATATTAATCCAATTTTTATTACTAACCGGTTTCGCATAGTCTAAGCATCATCAGAGTACAAAATTAAACAAAAAAAATATTATATATGTATAATATTTTAATATCAATTAAGTATTTTGAACTGTTATTATATAGACTCTATGGTAAATAAATAAAAATCATATCTGTAGAGTTAGGTACTTCCCAACTTTCCTCTTCCCTTTATTAATCCTCTCCCTTCAACATCACAACATACCCCAAATGGGGGTGTTATAGTTCCACTTGTTTCGGGCAGTTACTTAGGTTACTATCTTGTAAAAATAAAATAAATAAAAAATGTTGGGGCTTTTACATAACTGTCTAATAAATAACATAAAATAAAAGTGACGTAAACATGAGTAAATTATTAGCACCCAAAAACATAAGTAAGTTAATAGAAATATTATAATGCAATAAATTAACAGTAATATTTTATTTTTAACAGCCTAACAGAGGAAGGTATTTCCCGCGGGAAAGATGTTTAAAGCGGAAAGGAGGAATTTGCCCGCTGACACTTTGGTTTACTCTTCGTGACGGAAAACATCTCTGGTTTTGTGATTACTTACGTCAGCGTGTTTAAATTCGTAAATAAACGTGAGCTACCTAACCTTAAAGACTATCATTTGACAATTAACTAGTACATTTATTTATCATAGTTCCTTAGTTCTACATTGTGTTGTTTTCGTTGCCATTTATTACTAAATAATTTATTAAAAAAACTGTTGCTTACTCATTGTTTTGTTATTTTTTTTATAATTTGTTCTAATTCAGTATGTATACGAGTATATAGCCGCACGCTTTGTATTTTTTGTTTAATTTAATTTTGTACCCCCGATGATGGGGTACAAGTTAAAATAACATTCGTGGTCTTATCTTTTCTTTTCTTTAAATTTGTCAAACCACAAAGTTATTGCTTTCTACGAAAAAGTGTACTTTATTATTTAATCGAAAGTTGATGATTGCAGATTTGCGAGCATTATCCACAAAATGTTAATGTTGGGCATTTTGATTAAGTCTACCACTCTACTTAGCGAATTAGGTATACGCATTCAATAAATGATTTCCCTTCATTTTGGAACTATTGATAGCGCACTGAACACTGAACACTGAACAACGGAGTGAATAGGAAATCCCTCGGTAAACCGCCCAACACCGATCGGGGATAAATGAAACCCGCATTCCGGATTATTCGGGATAGGGGAATTATCCCACGCAAATAATCCCCATTTTTGTGTATCTGAATAGAGCAGAGGAATACATCAATTGGTACTTGTTTACGGCTTGATGCATAAATTCGTGGCGTTTTTTAAATATTAAATTTGTTGTTTTTAAACAAATAAAATAATATTTTTTCTTAGAAAGCAATCACTTTGTGGTTTAACATATTTAATTAAAATTAAATAACAACATTGTATAAGACCAAAGATTTTTATTTTAATTTTTATGACCGACCGGTTTCTCAGGGTACAAAATTAAACTAAACAAAAAATGCGATTGTTTATACATACAGAGGAGAACACAATATAAAAAAAATAACAATGAGAAAACAAAAGAATTAATTTTGTACCCTGATGATGCTTAGGCTAAGCGAAGCCGGTGGGTAATAAAAATTCAAATGAAATCCTGTGGTTTTATAAAAAAATATCGTTTCATGTTCATAAAATAAAATAATAACTGAAGACGTAGCACTTCCTGAATGACATCTGGAAGTCAAAACACACACTACTTGCCATAATGCCCGCTGCCTGTTTCGACTTAAGCAATAAATAAACATAAGCCAAAAGTACGTATCTTTTTATTATTTTCCGACTGTCTATAAATAACTTAATTCGCCACATTATACATTAGAACCATTTTGAATAAAGGTTTTGTAAATAGGAAGATAGACACTTCAAAGCATTTTTACACCTTTGATGCTTTTTTCCAAGACTTTAAAAAACGGGGAAAACATTGCTGGGTGAAGCGCAATATCAAAATGTGTTTTACACGCAATATTAAACACTAAATATAGAATGAATAAAGTGATTGATTTTTTTACACGAAAAACAACCCATCACTTTATCAATTATAAATTGCCTGTATTGGTGAGGTTTGATTGACATCTAATGCTCCAGGAGTTCATCGATTCTGCTCCCAGAGAAATTCTGTGGTTTAATCTAGACAATGTTGAAGGGCAGTGCTGTTAGTAAGATAATTCATGTTTCTTGACATCAAAAGGTCTTGCCGACTAATAATTGAATTTTATTTAAACAAAACCATGACACAATCGTATCAAAATTCGGCTTTTTAAAAACTCCGCTATTTCGGGAATAAATATTTTGATCTGTGAAATATATTATTGGCATTAAATATAATAAACATAAACTAAAAGATCGTCCTCGAATTACTAATATCAACTTGGTTAATTTTTTTATGCCCTTATTGTATTGAAAATAAATATTATTACCGTGTTCGAGTAAAAGAAATTAATTACTTTTAAATTGGACTTAACTATGAAGCTTTATTGAAATAGTATCAATAATCTTCAACGCAAATATGAGACTATAAAATGGATGGTTTATCCAAGACACCATTTAGGTATACAATATGTGCTCGGGTAGAGCTTTGTATACCATTACAAAGATGGCAGCCTATATCGGAAAAATTGAAAAATAATATTAATAATTTTCAACAAAGTATGAGATCGAATAAAATGCCGGTTTCTAATAAGGTCTCGGTAGCTCAATCGGTAGAAGCGTTACTCCCGAATAGAGTAGAGGTTCCGAGTTTGAGTATCGCTCGCTACCGTTATTCGTTTTAGTTTGTGGCTTATTCTGTTTCATATTTGCGTTGAAGATTATTGATATTATTTCAGTAAATTATTTTATGAAAATAATTACTTTTTACAGTTAAGAGAAATGATGTAACGTGCACAAACTAAAACAAAATTTGATTTGTGTTCGTTTTCCTCTTTCTTCTTTCGTTATCTTAGCAAACCGCCGTTTCAAGTTTTGTAAAAGTTTCTTCCAGACTTTTCTTTCTCTTGCGGTATATCATTACATGTGTTGGGGTGTGTATAATAAATGGGTGGCTCCGTACCCTCGCAACACGGGAACACTCCCCGCCTGTCAGCCCGAATAATATGTGGCCAGATAGCGGGACCTTTGTCTCTATCCACGCGCAATTGTCCCGGAGACAATGCGCGGGGGGAAATTAAAAAATCCCGCCAGACCCGGCTTACCCTTTGTTCACGTCTGATCTCCCCGATCTCTTGCAACCCCTGTGCTCCTGGTTAACAAATCCACTGTAGGTAGCAGTCGAGGGCACCCGCCACTTTTTAAAACTGTTTCAATGACAAGATGGGTATCTCCGTCAGTTCTCAGGTCACCATGCTAGATATGGTTTTAATGAATTTTCTTGATATTGAAATTAATTAATATATAAAAAAAAATGTTGTTATTGTCATAATTACTTATGTTCTTCCTCTTGTCATAGTTGAAATGAACCCCTACGATTGTGGCTAATTAGAGCCAACTGATAACCAACCTAATATTTAGTATACAGTGCAATATTATTATTACCTAACCTAACCTAACCCAACTTAGAATGAACTCTATATTATAATGTTTTCATTTTTAATGCAAAGTCGCTCATCTTGAGACAGGAATACCCTAGTGGCTAGTGTTTTTCTGTTATTTATAAATTATTTGAAATAATAACCAAAAATAATAAAAATCTTTCCTCGAATCTCCCTGCATTGCAAATCATGGTTCCAAGTACATTTAAAAAAAAAAAATTCTCACCCTAAGCTCTGTTTGTCCTTGTTTTGATACAAAGATAACTAAGTAATTAATTAACCATCACGCCGTTTTCTCGCATGAATAGGTAGATAAGATGAACCACAACACGACTATATTTTGGCATACACTCCGTGTATCACTCAAATTCAACTATCGTCTCATACATGCTCTTCTATTATTCTTGACATTACCTTAGTCAAGTATTTGATTCACTTGATCGTACCATGTCTTCTTTGGGTGGCCTTAATTTCTTCTACCGTTCACATTCGCCTCGTATATTCTTCTTATACTCCTTTCTTCCTTCGTCCCCTCTACGTGTCGAAACCATTCACCCTTACGTCAACCTTGCATTCTTTCCAGATCTACACAGTTTTAACAAGGTCATACATACATGGTTTTACTACAAGGAAGGCTTCAAGGGTCTCATTTCTAAAGAATTCAGTCTGTTTTCATCAATCCTCTGCCAGTTATTCTCATGTCTTACTGCTATAAATCAGTATTGGTACCAGTATTCCATCCGCTTATTTTAAATTTGTTTTACTAGCGACAACCACGTTAGCGACAATCCCTGTGAATGGATTTGCAATCATAATACTTTCCGATTTCTTGCAACATTTAGGTTAAAATATCTTCCATAGCCTAAAATATGAAGGAAAAATCCGTGACAATATCCACCAGGAGAGCATTATTATCAGAAAAGCTTCTCATCACCGTTGATGTCCATCTCAATTAACTCCTCGCCTAAGATCCTGGATCGACATTGAATGATTGGTACGTAGTGTTAGCCAGAATGTATCAGTGTTCCATCTCTTTTAAAAGTAATGCCAATAAATATTCGTTGTAGCTAGAGAGTTTTTATTTCGATCCCGAGTTATTTATATTATTAGGTCCTAATCTACTTTGTTCAAATGAATTATTTTGTTAAGTTAGGGTAAGGTTTTCAGCCATGATAATATTTATCGTATAATAGCGATATTGGCAAATTATTAACATTTTAGATATTACGAGTATATGACAGTAACATCAAAAGTGTAGAATCTCCCTGCGGTTGAAGAAATTTGAGACCGTGTCGTGACGGTCTTCCGGTGGTTAGTCGAAGGCCGCCGCATTAACCTACGTGTCGGTTATCTTGCCATCTCCAATCTTTACTTAGTATTTTTATTTTTGTAAAGGTGAAGAATTCGATATTGTCAAATACACAGCGTGTAATAGGACGTACTTCACATACTTTAATCAGCGATTCCTGGGCATATAAAATATGACAGAAATTTTGTACTTACATTAAATTGTTTATATTAAAATTTAAAAAAAAAGTAACGCCACTCGTAGAAATTACTGAGAAAAAAACATCTATTTCTTAACGGAGCCGAGAAGTAGACTAGTAATTATAACTTATAACTTGTCTTATTTCGCATGAAACTTTCATTTCCACTTCCCTTTGCTGGAATATCCTTCAATTGCATCCCAATGCAATTTCCTGATGGTTTAATTAGTTTCGTCTCCTGTCAAGCGATTCCGCAATTATTGCCACTGCCGCGTGCCGCAAGCAGCAGCCACTGAGTGCGGTAACAGATCACACCAACTAAACAACTAATTCACCCGCTAATTAAACGATGTTGTTATCGTCGTGTACAACCTTTTCCAGATGTGGCGATGGCTGAAATACCTCTGCGGAAATATTCTCTTGGAACATTTAAATTTAACACCCCCCCCGCCCCAGAATCAAAAAAGCATCAAGCTTTTAAAATGGATTTTTTTTATAAAGATGAGCGGTTCGTGTCAAAGTTGAAAAAGCTTTTAGTGTGGCAAGTTGATGACATTGTTTTTGTAATACATATTTAGTACCATATCTAAACAGAGAACTGTTTTCTTGCCTTTTTCTTCTCCTACCTGGTTCCCCTAATTATCTATTTATTTTATTGTATACGCCTGATTAGGCTTTTTCATCAAACAGTGAAAAAATGAAAATTATTTGCATAAACAAAATAAATAATAGTTGTAAATTAGTGTATGATTACATTAAATCAATATTGATTAAATATATATATATTATAGTCGTCTCTTATCTTTATTCCCTGCAGTTGAGTACATCAGACACTTCTGCGTATGTATTACAAACTACATGCAATCTAGGTACAAGCGAGTATCTGAAAGACTCAGTCCTGATAGTATTGTTACAACTAAATAGAATTTTGAATCGACTAGTTCTCTTTGGTATGTGAAAGGAAATAAGGTTCAGTAAATCAGGGCTGTCTATAATACCATTGACAATTATATAAATTAAAGTCAAGTGAAAAATAATTCATCGATCTGAACGTTTTTAATAAATGTAATTACTTTGTCAAGTAGTCATAGTTTATGTTTTCAAAGGGAAGATTAAGTTTATAGTTAATAATATATATATCTAAGAAATGTGTTGATGGATTTGGGGTGGATTTTAAAGTTAGTGGGAATTTCTCAAATATTGTCTGGTTATTCGTATTCCGGGAATATATTTCTTTATTTAAAAAATAGGGGAAATAAAGAAGGGATCAATTATTTAGATAATTGAACTAACTGTGCAATGAACTAAATGTACAATGAGCTATCTTACTAATTAGTTACTTCAATATGTATTTTCCACCGCCGCGCCGTGTCATAACATCACCTAGTTATGTGAATATTTGGGTTATTCGAATGGCCCAAGTTATAGCCGTAAATATGGGTGAAAAAAGTGAAGTTCAGCGTGAATAAAGCCACATCCTGTAACTGGAAGCTGCCGGGAGTCCCGCCAACGACTGAGTTTTATAATCTCGTCCAAGGAAATAGCACCATCATAAACATCAAGCTTTTTAGCACTGCTTCTTCAGAAGGCTGTAACCTTATTCTCAACTCAGACAGAACGAGAATAGATGCTTTTAAAAATATCTACAAATTTTGACAATAATTCATACATCTGGTCTACACAAAGCTGTAGGACTCGAAGGACTCCGGCGACAAAATGATCCTTCACACCATCTCTGGGACTTTTATTATCAACGCCCTCCGAGGGTGGGTCATCTCCCTCTTTTTTTAAAGTGAATACCGTCGTCTGTATTCACTTTAACTGCTCCCAATCATCTAGAGCAGAAGTATCCAAACTTTTTTGTCCCGTAGCCCACTTGCCGATTTTTTTCTGTTTTATATAGACCCCCTGATTTCCTAACATTTTTTTTTAGCGTTGGGAAAAACTTCAAAGTTTTGTGAACGCTTCAGGAACTGCTAGTTCTTTGAAATGAACCCTTCGCGGTGAACACTTCAATTGAAGTTGAACTCGCCAAAAAATAGTACTAGTCAGTAGAGATCTCAAATTGAAAAGTGCTAGCAAATCAACAAAAATTCCTCTTAGAAAAAAAGCACCAGTCGGTAGAGATTTGAAATCGAAAAGTATCCTCCCCAAAAAATTAGCAAACATTTTGGTGACGGTCTGCCTAAATCCACTATCGTGGACCCCCATTTACGTCTCATGCACCCCCAATATTTTTTTTCATTGACGTGGACCCCTTGCAGGTTGGAATCGACCCCTGGGGGTCGATATAGACCACTTTGGGAATGACTGATCTAGAGCCAGTGAGACTATGGCATCCCCGATTGGTGTATGTTGTGAAGCTGAAGGTGGTGGGGAGAGGAAGGAGATGGGGATGAATAAAATTGGGAAGTACCAGGCTATTCAGATCTGGTCACCAAACACGGGTAAAGTCATCTCAAACAACGTTTCGATTCTGAATGGTGGTCTTTTAACAGGGCGATACTATTATACGGCCGAGTACCTACCACTGTGGAATGGGTCGCAAAAACAATAAATATTATTTTATATGAATTAAATATACTATGAACAGTGGCGGCTCGTGACTTTTTAGTGTTCTAGAGAGCTAAGATTTTAAAAAAAAAATACGACATTATTGATGTTGTTGCAGCCGAATTTTTTTATTTTTTTATGAAGATTTTTAGTATTTTTTTAATTTTGGTGGTGCACTGGCTTGCTGAAAAATCTTCATACAAAAAGTTGAAATTTTTAAAACACAAAAATCATTCCGGCTACAACAATATCAATTATGATGTTGTTTTTAACCCTCTAACACACTAAAAAGTCACGATCCGGAGCTGGTTATGACACGTATTAATTAAATATTTTTTATTTGCGCACTCCGAGTTTGAACCGGCGATCTCTAGATCCGTCGTGTGTAAAAAACCCTTTTATAACGGCTGTAGCTGTATTTATTGACCGGATCTGAAAAGACAAATACTTCCCAACCGTCCTTTTCCCCATCTCGTTCCACTTCCACCCTTCAACCTCAAAACCAACCCCGATTGGGGATGGCATAGTCCCACTGGCACAGGGAAGTTTGTAACTGCCTTTTCCAAGGGTCCCCTCTTGTGAGATATTCACATTCAATAAAAGTTGGCACAGCAGTAAAGTTCGCCACCTTTGACTTCGGCGCCTCACTGCGCGGTTCAGAATAACCCCGCTGGATGCTGGAATAATAGCATTCGGGAGATAAAACACAATGGCGTGACGTCGCGATGACGGAAATCTGTCTCTGATAGAAAGCATCCCGTCAGGAGCACTTCTCCGACTCGGGGGAATAACGAGTGTGCGTAATGTCTTACATACGGGGAAGTGCCACCGTCACCAGATTTGCTTGCCCCAGTATGTGCTTTACCCTAAACGATTCCGTTTGATCTTTTGAAATTACCATGAAGGTCTTTTCTGATTGAATCGTCTTAGATATTGACAATTTTTTCACAATATTTCAATAGCATCTGAATACCTCTTACAAAAAATAATTTAAGAAAAAATATGTTATCCTTAAACTTTAGCATATTAAATGAAAATGAAATAATAACTTTGTATAAGACCAAAGATTTTATTTTATATGATTTACCGGTTTCGCTTAGCCAAAGTATCATCAACATACAAAACGTTAAAATTTAACTTTTGATTTTTGCTTTGTTATGTTGGTATCATTATAACTCAACATATCACTGAAAACCATATACTCATTGTCATAACATTTTGGATTTTTAGAATTGTTTTGACAAACTGGAAATCAATGTTTTAAGTGCCCACAGGTTGTTCGTCCTCAATCATCTTCCTTTTTGATTTGAAAAAAATGGTTTAAAGAATAATTTCCATGATTTTTTTTTCCCTTAACTCTAGTAAATTGTTTTTAATCTGTTGATGTACATATACACATACTTCTACCCATATCTGAAGCGGCCGTGCGAATAATGATCAAAGATAGTTTTTTTTATACATATTAGGCCTTGTTGGTTAATCTTAGACCATAATTTTTTTAGCATTTTTGATATGAAATTTACAAAACGGTTAAGTTCACTGTTATTATTATTATTATTATTATCATCAAAGTAAAATGTAAGGGTATAGTTTAATTTTGTACCCTGATTATTATGCTTAAGCAAAGTGAAACCATAAAAATTAAAATTAAATTTGTGGTCTTATACAAAGTAATTATTTAATTTTTATTAAATATGTCAAACCACTAAGGGATTGCTTTCTACGAAAATATAAAATTTTAAGCATATTATTTTACTTACAGCAAACTTCATAAATTATATCGTCGCTGGAAAGGCAAAAGATCTTAAGCGACACTGGTCGAAAATTAGTTAAACATGCAGTTTTAGTCGCATTATTTTTCTGCATCGAATGCTCTGACTCTCGTTTGATTCTGAAGACTTTTGTGGCATTTCAGCCATCTAAAATATATTTACCATTTGGGAGAAGGCTTGACTCAAGCGACTCAAGTTTGGAACTGTTTTTAGATGTTTGTCCCTTTAGGTAACTCTGTAAGACCTTTTTTTAAAATCCAACAAGGTAGAGGAGACTTATGATTTTTATTGTAAAACAAAAAAAACTTTTTAAAGTACTCTGGTGTAAACTTCCCAAAATGGCGCTTCAGCCCTTTTGCCTTTCCGGTGACAATATAATAACCATTATATAATATGAAGGTACTCACATATATCCTTAAAATCCCTCATACTACACGAACACCGTTCTAAATTGTTTTATGCAAACGTAGTTGGCAATTGCCCCTGACGACTTTAATTGTCAGATCTTTAGGTTTTGGCCACTGTTTCAGATTACATTTTTCTTAATTACAGGACCCCTTTGAAGTGTGTGTCAGAGACCAACCGAGTGATTAATTATTTGCTCTGAGCCACTGAAGTGGTCCTGAAATTCTAATGTATGAATGCATAATGTAGTTATAATGTTCCAGAATGGACCCTGGGGGGGGGGCAATGTACCCCTTGGTGCACTCCATCTAATACCAAGGTAATGGTATGTCACCCTTTGATAAACTGTAAATCAGGGGTCGCAAACGACACAAACTGACAGACAATAAATCATTTCAAAAGTTTTGTCAGAAGTCACCAACGTAAAGGATCAACATCACTGAATAGCCAATCCCTCTAGAAGTTTGATCTCTACCTTAACTATTTGTTAGAAAACAGTTGTCGCTAAACTACACAACACCTCTCCCAAAGAGGTCATTCAAATTGTTTATCTTCTCAAGAAAAAAATTCATTATTTGAAAATGTTTGATTGATTTCTTCGGGCATGCAGACACGTCTTCAACACATTTCTTATGAATTTCATGTAAAAATATCTCTATTTAATGATTTTTCATAAAATTTCCTCACGTTCCTGTTAACATGCCCCCATTCCTTGCACTCGTATTGATATCCGGTCATAAAGCTGTACGTAAAGTGCACTGCGCACGGCTCTTCAGCGGGCATGCAGCAATTCCGCGCCGGCCTTCAACTCGCAGCATTTTAGAACAAAAAACGAATCACACTAAGTTCAGCATTTGTGATAGTATATTAATGCTGGAAATATCGAGTAAAGTCGTGCTATTTATACAGGTATATTTATATTTGTCCACATACTTCCTCAACTTTTATGTTCCTTTCCACTTCATTCAGTCTGACAATATACTTTCAATTGGGGATGCCATAGCCTCACTGGCTTCAAGCACTTAAGACTCTTGTGCGGTATTCACACAAAACACAAATAATTTATTTTAGGTATTTTAAGCTTCCTCTAAAGTTTCCGCCGTGTTGAAATATCTATTTAACTGTAAAAAAATACATAACGCCCACGACATATCGTTCAATCCACATTTTTCTGTGAGGAAGTTCTAGAGAAATATATACCATGACTCAAAAAAATATTGTATGGAACAACAAACGTTGCTTGAAAAATTACTAAGAAAAAACTAATAAACCCTAAAAAACTCCAGCTTGGCTCTGACATCATCCGATTCTGTTCGGAATACCATCGCCCAGAGATTAATAACCATGTGACGTCATCGTATGCAAATTCTCTTGGCGCCACATAACACAAATCCAAGCAAAACAAAAAATAAATTACGATGAAAGCGTGCTTTAAAAAAAATGATAGTTAAGTAAATCAAATATAACAGATATTGTGTTTCCAAGTGGAAATTCTTACACCAACGCTCGTTTATTTTATCAATCTATCCATCACTATCGACCAAGTATCTATGGTCAACACTTTTTAATGTTTCAGTTCAAAATTCAAAATATTTTCAGAAAAAAACGTATTGCATGCAAACATTTTTGTAAACAAGTCATATCGTGTTTCTCGTGTCCGCTCGTATACTATGGAATATAAAGAACATTCATACAATGGATACAAAAAAAATATTTAAAACGATTTCATTTGGGAAAAAGATAATTTTGGATTATTTTCAAAAATCAGGTTTTACCATGTACAATTTTTTTTTAAAAACTTCATGCATATTATAGGTTTTAAACCAACTTTAAAAATACATTTGTGTTGAAAAGAATCACATTCGGAATAAACACTGTTTTAAGTAAGTATTGGTGAAGGAAATGTTGGTGAATTGCGGAATGTGACCTGATGGAAAGGTTGATCATGTGACCTCTTATCAGATTTGGAGGATTAAGATCTTGGAGGAAAACAAAAAAAGTTAAATGTGGAAATATTAAATATCATTACATAATATTGTTAAGAAATCTTTTATGGAAAAATTTTGTTCATTTCTAAAGCATAGAAGGGATAATTTACGAGAAAAAAACACTTTACTTACTAACAAGAGGTTGAAGGGAATAACTTTAAATACCTACGATAGTTTTTTCACACCGTATCTTTAGGATTCGGATATCTGGTTCAACGATTTAAAAAAAAAAAAACAAACATATTCTTCAGTATATGTGTTACAATTTTATAGTAGACATAATCCAAAAGTGTTTTCAAGCATTTCGATACTGATAAAAATTACAAGTTAGTATCAAAACGTATATCATAAAAAAAAAAACTTAATATTACAAAAATTCCAGCCTGGTCGTATGGAGTGTGCATTACACTAACCGCTAACATATCAAGTACTCGTATTTGCAATATTTTTTAGAAAACAACACTAATAATGAAATAAATTAATATAAAAATATATAGTGTGTGTGGTGATAACGATATAAACAAAATAGAAAGAAAGATAAATAGAAAAAAAAGGAAAAGAAAGTTCCCACAACAACACAAAGTTGAAACAGTTAGGTACGCATTGATTAAAAATTATTGTGATAATATTATGCCCAAGTATAATTAAATCAATTAAAATGCAAAAAAAAAAATTCAATTTATCAAGCATGGATATGAACAAGGTTTTTTTCTTCTTTTTAAAAATGAACACCTTTTTATGTAAATACCGCATAACTCTCAACTAACGGAACCAGTGGGATTATAGCATCACTAATTGAGGTATGTTTTGAGGCTGGCATAAGTGGGGATGTGAAAGAGAAAGGAGGTACCAGGCTATTCAGATCTGCTCATCAAACACGGTTAAAGCAATTTTAAGCAACGTTTCGATTCTGAATAGTGGTTCCTTCACCAGGGTGATACTGAGAGTATCTACCACTCTGAAACGTGCAGCAAGTATACTGTATAATATCATTTTTTATCAATTAAATGTGAAAGAACACTAATTAATTAAATAAATCAAATTTACGCACGCCGAGATTTGAACCCGCGATATTTTAAGTATCGCAGGCGATCTACAAGTACAATATTTTTTTTATATTGACTTCAAAAAATAACACAAATTTATCATTTGTTTTCATGTGTATGGTTTAAACATATCCCAGGAAATTGCAATAACGCCCCGGGGAAAATGGGCAGCTACAAGAAATAGATTTAAATTTCTAGTCATCTGTATTAGAATGTAGACTACACCCCAGAGTACTAACGAAACAAACAGTAAAATTATATTGGCCATGGTGGGAATAACCCAGTGGCGGTGCAACCATCCGTGTAGCTGGGGCAGTCCCTCGGGCGAAGGGATCCGCGTCGGGACATTTGAAGGCACAGATCTAAAAAAAAGTATTTTCTTACAGAAATTTTTAATTTTCAGCGCTAACTCTCCCCATAACTCGATATATTAAATGATTGAATTGCTCATTAGATGTGCGATAAATTTGTACAATATGAAACGTATTATTTATGATGAACAGCCACTATCCGGCTTTGCCTGTGATCCAAGAAGATTTTTTTAATTGAACAGTTAAATAATAAAAATAAAACAATTATACGCCTTTTTTAATATTCATCCTATTCCCAAAAAGGGTGACCGCTCCAACCCGGCCAACTACCGTTACATAGCGATCACATCGATTCTATCCAAGGTGATGGAACGTGTGATCAACGACAAACTGCTCACATACCTCGAGGAGAACAAAATAATTAACGACCGTCAGTACGGATTTCGGCGGAACCGGTCCTGCGGTGATCTTTTCGCGTATGTGACGCATGTTTGGGGCGGTGCTTGGAATGTTTCGGTGAGACCCAAACGGTTGCACTGGACATTTCTAAAGCCTTTGACCGGGTTTGGCACCGAGGACTTGTCAACAAACTGCCATCTTACGGACTTCCCGCATCCTTGTGTACGTGGATTGCCGATTTTTTGAGGGAGAGGTCGATTCAGACGGTTGTTGACGGTATCACCTCTTCCTCTCATTCAATTAATTCTGGCGTCCCCCAAGGATCGGTTCTGTCTCCAACTTTGTTTTTGTTGCACATCAACGACCTTTTGTCATGTGCACCAATACATTGTTACGCGGATGACAGTACAGTTCATGATGGTTTTTTGTTTGACAAGCCCCCAAAGGGCACAGAAACAAAAACGGCTCGGAGGGCTTTGAAGCAGAGAATGGACGAGTACCTTGAGAGAATCTCCTCTTGGGGTAAGAATAATCTCGTCAAATTTAATGTTTCAAAGACCCAATCATGTCTGATTACGACTAAAAGGGATCCAAATGATAATTTAGTCTCCTTCAACGGAAGTAATCTCCCCAACAAACCTTCCATTGAGATGCTTGGTGTAACCTTAAGTGACCAGTTAAGGCACCGGGGCTCCATTGAAGCTAGAGTAAGGTTAGCCTCTCAGAAGTTGGGCGTGTTGTACAGGGCCCGCAGATACTTCAATAGTACACAACTGCTGACCTTGTACAAATCGCAAGTACGCCCCACTGTTGAATTTGGCAGCCATCTCTGGTCTGGAGCCCCCAAATACCTGAAAAAAACCCTTGACTCTGTGCAGAAACGGGCGGTCCGTTTGATAGATTCTCCTATCTTAACAAACGGATTGCAAACTTTGGAGCACAGACGTCAGGTGGGAATGCTGTCCTTGTTCTACAGGTATTTCAATGGAAGATGCTCCGAGGAACTTGCGTCGTTGATCCCTTCGGCACCGGTGCATAGTCGGGAAACTCGCCAAACGCGCACCCAACATTTGTACACGGTTGACATTCAATTCATGAGAACGGGTCGCTTTTACGACTCGTTCTTATGTTCAACAGCTCGGCTATGGAACGATTTGCCGGCCTCTGTGTTTCCTCCCTCCTTCAACATGGGCCTCTTCAAGACCCAAGTTCACTCCTTCCTTTCCTCAAAAAAACCCTCCACACAGCATCCCCAAAGATGACATAGGCCCTGAGGGAAATTGTTTTCCTCAAGGCCTCCTGTGTGGAGTTATTGTACAAAAAAAAATTAAAAAAAAATATTTCAAAACAGGCTCTTGTTTGAAATTATTTTGGGACCTGACGATAGATGCGTACACATAGAAATTCGAGACAAAAAGGTTTAAATGAGTATTGTAATATTATGTATTATGTTACACCATGTACTTCTCACTTTATATTCATATAACTTCTTTGGATATACCTTACCTTATTATATTTAAGGTGTAAACAAATGCTTTCAGTTTCTCTTATTACACTATGCATGTACCTATGTTCACGTTTTTACCTTACTTTATGTACCACTATCAATCACCTCTTTAATTATTTGGTGCATAACTGTGGTTTGAGATCTTTTAAAAATAAATAATTTCACGCACTTTCAAAGTTTAAAATAATATTTAGGGAAAAATATCTTACTTTTTATTATTAACCTTTAAAATCTTAAGAGATTTTTGTGCCACACCTGTATATGACCGGCTACCCGGGCGTCGCGGGTTCAATTCTGCTGCCAGCTAAGTACTCCATCATGGCACAAGCAACATCTTTGGCTTATTATGATGGTAGTAGGAGTTTTTTTCATGTTGTCAGATAATTCTTACCCGGAAATGTTTGTCTTTCTTTTTTAAAAATGCAATATTTGAATAATTAACTATTTTTGTTTTTTTTTTACTAGATATGCGAAAAAATATTCAGTATAACTCGTTTAATAATTTATAAGTAATGCGTTTAATGCTGTGATGGGATGTGGAGCGGATAACAATAAAATTTTGGGAACGAGGAATTTTTCCTCTACGTCACTGGTTCAAACGGCAATATTATTTATGCTGACCATGTTAGCACCGGCCGGGCTGTATGACACCCTACCTACTATTTTATATTTCGGGGTGGGAAGGGGTCCGATCACCAGCCATAATAATGGAAAACTTATACTTTTGGGCGGTTCAGAAATTAATGGCCTCATGTATGAATATTATAATCTACAGCGAAATGGTTTTTCCGAATTTATTCAATGTGGCAGACAGCTTTCAATAGTTGCTTACTACTGTTTTTTTTTTAATATAATCATGAATGGTCAGCTTTATTTAGCATCGTTTTAGGATTTGATAACCTGAAGGGCGCTTTACATGTTGTAGCCTTTACTAAAATAATGTGTTTACAATTGCCTTTTTAAGTTTTTAAGACAATTTCTGACCTCCGACTAAATTACACCATGGTGAAACTAAATGACACCTAAGCGTGAGTTGCCCCTGAGTAGGATTGCCCTTTACTCAGAGGTATTGTGAGGCTGAAGAGAATGGGAAAGGGAAGAGAGTTGCGGGAGAGGAAGGTCAAAAGGTAGCTGGCTATTCAGATCTGGTCAACAAACGCGGCCAAGACCATTTCATGCACCATTCCATTTTTTAATGATGGTCTTTTACGTGCCAATACGAGTATTTACCACTCTGGAACGTGCCGCAGGTGTTATATATATATATATATATATATATATATATATATATATATATATATAGTTTTATAATAATTGAATATAAAATAACCCAAATGAATCAAACAAAATGTTTATACGCACGCTGGGATTTAATGTCGCGAACTCTGGATTCGTGGTCGAGAACCTGCCAAGAACCTCTACGATCGAGCGGTAATGATCCTACAACATTATAAAATATTAAAAACACTGCACAAATTATTAGAGATGATGACCTCCGTGGCATAATGGTTTACTTCTTCTTGTTTTCCCGATTTTTGAGAGTTTTCAAGAAACATCCAACCATCTTGTGTGTTTGAAATATTCACTATTCAGTTGTTTTTGTGCATCGATTTGAATCCAATCTCAAAATTAGATTCGCAGACCATTCACGTGAAGCGACAAATCAAAGATTTCTCAACTCATAATCCAAGGGAAGATAGATGGAAAACGATGTAGAAGAAGACGCAACACATGGCTTCGAAACTTGCCGGACTTGTACGAGTTCAGTTCCACTTTTTTGGGCTGCAGTATCATAGCCAAACCATAATAAGAGAGGTAACTAGACAAATAATAAAAATATTTTTTTTACTTTTTTAAAATATCTTGACAGAGAAAACCTTTTGTTAATAATGGTTCCGTCAATATTTTCAAAAAACTATAATCGAAAATAATTCTTCTCATATTCCATTAGTAAAAGAAATTTCTGAAAATTCTTTTATTATTTTTACGTGGAATTTTGGGAGACCAAGCCAAAAACGTCCAAAGTCATCCCAATTTAAAAGCCTCGAATTTTCTTAAAATGAATTACCTGCACCAGAATTTCAGCAAATCTGATAATCCGCATACCTGTCCAGTCACTCCTGCGCCCTTGTCGAGAGTGATGGCGCTCTCTCCCTCCCTCCCCACTCCCATCGCCGTACGGCGTGTGCAGGGTGTGAGGGAGATGGGGCATCCTTCCCGGACCGTCCATTACCAGAGCCAATAAAACCAAATTGGATTGTGTCGAGAGAAAACACCCAAGAACAATCAGGAACACATTTAATGGGCAGAGTAGGTAGCCACTGAATTGGAATACAATTCTTTAAATAAGGTAATGATATTTTTTTGTATGCTTCAATCTGAAGAAAAATGATGAATTATAAGTGAAAAGACACGGAGCGCCTTTTAAGGTGAATACACTCTTGTGTAACCGTGGCCTAAAATGAAGTTCAAAACCATTTCGTCACTGAGTTCGAAAAGTTCCGTCTGACCCCAAGATGTCACGCGAGCGTTACCGTAAGGGTTGAGTTATTAACACATTTCCCCGTGGAAAAGTTTCATAAAAAGTTTTCAAGTTTTTAAATAAATGAATGTTATACACAATACATTCATTTAATTATACAGTTAAAGATTGAGTAAGGATTTTAAAAACATTGTTTTATTGAATATCAATATGGTTACCTTTCAACAAAATATCCGTCGCATTTCTCTTGGTATAGATAGTGTGATTTTTTTATGACTCGATAAGAAAATGGTTAGTTTTGAGTTACAGCGTTTTGAATAATACGAACCCCTTCGTACGAATGGCTTCCTGTCTGTAGACATCAGTCATCAGGAAATAAGTTTTGTAATTTTGAAACTTGGCAAATAAATTAAATGCTCACTATGATAAGATAAGTTATAATTTATTTATTTTTTACATTCAGGACCTATGGAAATGCCGCCATCTTGTGTAATCTGACCTCTTTATCTGTATTTAATACATTTAAAAAAAAGTATTTACTCTTCCAAAGTTGACTTTAAAAAATTCAAGCATATTGAATTTCAAACAAATAAGCTAATTAAGAGTTTTTTTCCGGAAAATTAAGTATTTTCATATTACAGCGCTTAGAATCTAAAATGAAGCATCTGAGATAATATTTTTTGTAGAAAAACATACAGAAAAACCAACAATTTTTTTTTGCCGCACCGCAAGGTTTTGAAGCGACCGGTTAAAACACAGCTCAGGGCGGCAGCCTGCAGGGTAAATATTAATTCGATGTTAACCAACCTCCGATAGGAGAGTGCACCAGAAGAAGATAAAGAAAATAAATTAAATAATCAATAATTACATTAGATCTACATATGTACTTGATGGAAGCTCTAGCGTTTTGTTCAAATAGGTATACCTATCTTTTAGTTTAATGTTTGAACTTAGTTTGTTACTTGAGTTCACTAAAAATGTGAAGGAAGTTATTGTTTTCAATAACAACAACAACTATCCTCCTACATTTTGTAGTGTCAAAACTCTGCCATTTTCTTGAAAACTTTATAGTGACAGAACTAATAAATAGTAAGTACCTGCCTGCATTTTAAACAACGACAAAAAATCATTGGATAAAAGTTTTGAAGTGATTAAGAGGGAAACCATTACTAGAACAAACAATAAATAAAATAAAACAAAACTTCGAATTACCTAAATATTGTGAAAATTGGACCGCAGATTTATTTTTATTTTTTATAAAGCATTTAAGCATCATTAGGGTACAAAATTAAACTAAACAAAAATATAAAATGTGTATTATGTATTAAATACTTATACGAGTATATAGAGGGAGAACACAATGTAAAATAATTTTAAGAAGAGGATAGTGAGAAAAAAAAAGAATAACATTTAATTTATAACAAAGGAACAGAGAGAATTGATTGCTTCCTATGAAAACATATAATGATTTACTTATTTTCAACATTTGACAAGATTATCAAATTCAACTTTAAAGGGCAACGAAATAATATTCGCGTTAAATAATGTAATTAACATCGCTACATCCCAAGATTGGATTTATTCTTCACATGTTCCTGTCAGCTTAGGTCTCTTTTGCCATTCGTCTTCCGTTCTCAAACCATCCCACCGTATTCCAATGTGTTTCTTCGCAGTCAGTCCACCTCTTTCCGGTCCACCTCCGGGTCGCTTCCGCTTGGTCTTGATTGCAGTATCTTATCATTTTGCTTTCTTTGCACACGATCAGCCCATCGCAGTATTTTTCACCTTCATAATCTTGCGATGATTTCATGATTAATTAGATTCTCGAGATCTTAGGACATTTAAACTATCCAATTTACAGAGAAAGTTCAACAATATTTCAGCCATAATTCCCAGTAGTTAAATTAATTAGTCTTCAATGAAAAAAAATCCTCATTAAATTCACAACTTCAAAAATAGAAGCTAATAAAAGCTTTGTTAAAGCTAAGTTAATTAACGTTTTTTTTAGATTTCGTGAAACAATTTGAAATTTCTACGAAAAACAAAGATAAATTTAACGACAATGGTCGACAAACATTTCATAATATCGAAGGTTATATCAATTCTCATCCTTGTAATGCGAAAACACGTAGAAAAAATACCGAAACGGGTAGTACTTTGTACCGCTCTGAATGAAATAATTTGCCCGGCTATCAACTTCCCGTTAAAACAGATGTTCCGTATAAAAACACGGGCTGTAAATGGCATAAAAAGTCCGCCACAAAAACCGATAAATTACGGAACATATTGGGCAGAAAATACTGGAGGGAACGTTTATTCGGTGTTGTTATCTGACCGCTACGATAATTAAATCCGCTATGTAATTTCGATATACACATTTTGAAAACCATTTTTGGAGGTTTTCGGGGAATGAGTATTTACTTAAATATTTTTATTGTTTGTAAAAAAAGGAAATTCATCGTCTATTTGTCTATTAACAAAGGTTTCGTGTGAATAATTGCTCACTCCTAAGTTACGTTTTAATATCTCATTTTGAAACACACCACGAAATTCGAGTTGACAGTCAGCCCTTAGATAATCAATGTCATCGCCTATCGGAAGTTTGAAGGAACCAAAGAGTATAACATTCGTAGTGTCAGGTTCTAAAGCGGAGAATGGACTACCACATGATAGAGAGTATTAAAAGACTCGACAGAGTTCAGAGCCAAACTCAAAACCCATTTTTTTAGAAAATCATATCCATAATCAAGATATGTAACAAGGCCAATAGAATTTATGTTCAAACCAAGAAGAACTATTGAGACTCTCATTCCTTAAATTCATTAGAAGCTTTTCATCATAATCTGTTTCTCACTACGAGAAATTTACAAATACCTTTGGTATACTATATTTGAAATGTGCTCTCATGCCCTAAAAAATAAAAAATATATTTACAAATATATACTCAAGAATCAGCTAAATTTTAAGTTATTATGATATAGTGATTGTGCCCTGCCAGGTAAGTATGTTGTTGTATGTTTATATAAACTAGGAATTAATATTAAGTAGAAATTAAAATTTGTACGGCGTCCTTTTTTTCACAAAAACGGCGGTATTAAAACAAACAAAATATTATTATTGCTACTAAATGAATGTGGATAAACGAATAAATGTGTTTGTGTGTTCCATGGTTGAGATATATGGCTTCTGTACGGGGAAATTGCGAGATTAAAATTTTTTTTAAAATAAAGACAAAGATTACCGAGTTGCGAATAACCTGGCAATATTTGAAAAACTCGTACTACCATCATAATATGCGCAAAATGTTGCTTGTGCAATGATGGAGGACTAAGCTAGAAGAGGAATTGAACCCACGACGCCAGGGTAGAAATCCGACGCGTTAGTTCCCTCAGCTACTAACCGGTCATCGATATATAGAGGTGTTCAGTTAATTATTATGAACAGAGCTGTATTTCAAATTTAAATTTTATTTGAATATTTTAAAATCGTATATAAAACTAAATCGCTAACTTAGATAGTGTCTAAGTCTAGTGTAAGCTTTCGATTTTTATTTACTAAAAATACTTGACTCTTTAGTATCTAAAATCATAGATATATTATGATTAGATGAGACACTAAGCGAAAAAAGTGGTTCCATTTTTCAAAAGAAAAAAAAAAATGCCGAACAGCGGCCGAAAATGTAACTCGAAACAACCTCTTATATTGTTTATTGTTTTAATATTTGTGGTGATTTTAGAAGTATCATATGTGCGTTAAACTAATTCGCTCTAAAGTATCTATTAAAGTTGCGACACTAAAATAATCCCGTAAGGGTTGAGACGTACACATTCAAGGAGGATTAAGTAGCAGAACGTAGAGATAGCAGTAAAAGGTTCCGCAGAGCAAGTATGTATTACTGCCCCACCCCCCCTTTCCCCCACCGAGTAATGAGAACGTTCATTGGCATCACGAGTAGGTAGCAACTTACTGCTGAGCTTGTGCCTCACTAGTAGTCCATTTAAGATTTTGATTTTGAACGAATCGTTACTTTCAAACGAATCTTCCCAAAACTTGGCACAAGTCGAAATAAGCGAATAAGTGAGCGGATCAACGAGTAGGTACCGTCTGACACGGTCAACTTTGCAGTCACCATTCTAGATATTAAGGAAACAGTGCAAAATTAATTTTTAGGCTTTATATGGACGAAATAATTAATTTTTTTTGGTCAAAAAATAATGATCATATTGATTGCATTAAAATAAGCACCATCAGTGTTAGCACAGAATTTTATTTTAATGCAATAAGCAATAATGAACTTTACAAAAATTTTAAACTTTTCTTACATTGCTTGAAATGATTGCTGTATTGAATATTCATACTTGAATAGAGTGAACAGTCCAGTAGTACTGACCAACCTTCATTTTTCTCTTATGCATCCACTATCACGATTGACAGTAGAGTTCTAAACGTGTTGATATAGTCCCGATGGCTCGTGCTAGTGACACTATTTTGTGGTGTCGCATAAAAAAAGTAAGAAACAAATATCTTTTTTTTAAGTAACGAAAGGTAGGTATTTATTTAATTATTTTGTAAGGAAAGTTTCCTTTTGCAAAACAATTAAACGTTCAATAATAAATCTTCTTGTCCTTTTCTTTCTTCTTACAAAAGAAGTCGTTGAAAATATTTTCAGAAATTTAATATAAAAGTGATGTTGTAATTATTTCACAAATTATATTGAAATTACGAATCGGAAAATTATTTTCAAATTAAAATTTAATATTAACGTTCGGGGAACAAAAGTTTTCTTGGTAAGGGCTAAATAAATATGATCAAAATGGAATTGAAAAATAAAAAGCTTAAATTATTATTAGCACTTTCGCCTAATTTTAATATCATAAAATGAAAATTTTTGATAAATCAAACAACATAATATTAAACTTTTTCTTGTGGGTGCTGAGTAAAAGTTTAATATTATATTGTTTATATTGCAAAAAAATAATAAGGTATGGTAGAAAATACTGATATAACTGGTACCTATTATAATATGTCGACGACGTCCATGGTCGAGCGGCTAAGATCTACAAATTCAAAGGCCGCGGGTTCAAATCCCGGCGTTTGCATAAAGATTATATTTATTTATTTTTTGTTGAATGACAACTAATCAATATAAATTAATATATAGTATATTTGCCGCACGTTCGAGTGATGGATATCCCCAGTATCGCTCTGGTAAAAAAACCACCATTCAAAATCAAAACGTTGTTTAATGACTTTAATGACCAGATCTGAATAGCTAAGTACTTCCTCGACCATCCTCTTTTTCCCATCTCCTTCCCCTCCCCACTCCCTTTAGTCTCATAACATAAGCCGATTAGAAATGCCTTTGTCCCACTGTCCGCGGCATGGGTATAGTAAACCTAGGTTTGATGCCCAATTTAACCATACCAACCCTAAACTGAATCTAAATGAAAATGAGAATCTAATAAGTGAAACGGGCAGAAACCAATCTTTAAACAGCTCCAATGCAAAGTTACCAATTTGTACATCCGACATTGTTTGTTAGAACAGGTGATAATATGCATGTATTACTCATACATGAATACAATCGTAATTTTATTTGAAAAGAAGCACTTGTCAAAATTACGTACTCACTAGTTTTACCACCAGTGATTATAATTTGAATTATATTCCGTCACATTTCTCAAATAAAAAAAAACTAAACTCAGGTTTCTACTTAAATATTTGTATTATTATCAACCCAATCACCTTGCTCACTGTTCGATTGTAAATATTTTGGGGTGTGGGTAATGTTACAATGCGAGTTCAAATCTGTAATCTGCTTGTATTAATGGTGATAAATTAAACATATCGCCGCTGGAAAGACAAAAGAGCTGAAGCGACACTTTGTTCAAAAATGAGTTAAATATGCGGTTTTGATTAGTTTTTTTGCATCGAATGCTTTGACTCTTGTTTGATTCTGAAGGCTTTTGTGGCCCTTCAGCTATATAAAACATATTTACCATTTGGGAGGAAGGCTTGACTCAAGCGTCAAAATGTTGGTACTTTTTAAACTTGTTATCGCTTTAGGTAACTTAGCGACAGCATTAAATTTACTGAGTTACCTTTTTTCCAAATGTAACCAGATACTGAAACTCATTGTAAATAAACTTTAAAGTGCTCTGGTGTAAGCTTCCCAAAATGGCGCATCAGTCCTTTTGCTTTTTCCATGTAAAATTTCTGAAATAGACCTTCGATATGTAGGTATTGCTAAAAATCGCATTTACTTTCCCTTTCAAATATAATTTTTTACATTTTTGACGCAAATTACACCGATGCGTTAAAGCCGAAATTAAAAATGATAATGACTAGATACCTACCATACTTTTATATTTAACTATTCAAACCCACCTACATCTGTCAAATGTGTATATTTAGGACCTGAGAATTGGTTTAGTTCACATCTATATATACTTCGGTCTGTGCTTTTAAGTGTTTTAACCTTGGAGTAAGAATATATTGTATGGAGAGAGACTAAATATTTTTACCCGACCTATACAAATTTACGATAAATTACTTTCTCCGGATTTTTAAGTCGTAAATCGTGAGAGAAAAACAAATAAGACGTTTGCGACATAACTTGGTTTTTGAGGTTATATCCCGTATTTTTGTTGATTACAATGAGTAAATAAAAAGTGGTTATACAAAGAAACAAAACTGTGTCGGACGTACATGGTCTACGATAAATATGTAGCATTTAGGTTAATTATCATTATGTAAAATGTATATTTCTCCCGGATAAGCCCGAATTACGTGAAGGAATGTTATCCTTTGGGCTCGGTCGGCCAGACTGAGGCAGCAACCAGCGGGATGACGGGCGCGTAGCTTTTTTTCGATCCCGCCGAAATAACGATTCTTGCGCGAATCCGGAGAAAAATTGATTTGTTTAACCCTTTTCACGGGGCCACGTTAATCACCCGGCCAAATAAAATATACCGGGGTGATAACTCGGCCCCCAGCTACATAACTGTTGTAATTTCACATATGTAAATGATCCAAAAACAGGCACCTTTTTTGTACTTGTGTTTAAAATGTATTTTCTTAATAAAAATGATGGTTGGAGAAGTTGAGGTTAAAGGTGATGCTTGAGATAGATTAATTAAATCTATCACAAAATTATTTCAGCGACCCGGAAAGAGCGAGAAAGGGGAAACAAAATTCCCCAAATCCGTGGTCGCCCTGGAGCGCAATATAAATTGCGCAAAAACCAGAGAAGGCAGATCACCAGCATCCTCCATTACCTACCCTTGACATCGAAACTCCTGCCTTTTCTTCTGACCATTTATACAACTTTCTACGGACCACGCCGCAGCATCTTCATTTGAGAGCAGAACCAGCCCCTACAAGTCAACCCTAGTCGGCTCCCTTACAACGAGACGACCCTTGGAGCACTTCTATTACAGTTTGTACCTGATCACGTCGGGTACAAAAACGTTATGTCGACATGTGCTATTAATGGATGTAAAAAGGTATGTCCATGAAAACTCTAGCCACGCCAGAGTCTAAAACAAAACAACAATTGTGAATACACTGTTTTGCAAAGCTTTCCTTCCTGGTATATTATTGGTTTCAAGTGTGTCATGTGGTAGATAGGTTTGTGAAGCTCTTCTGACATTCCTTTGTGCAAAGTTTTATATATGATAAGCAGTATAAAATTATATGTATATTATACGTATAATGCTTGGGCAGGAGAAACTTCCAATTCAAGCTGTCTGATAGAACAAGTTTATCATTTTGATTCGCCGGCCTTTGTGAAAATTAGGCGCCAGCTTATTATTTGTGGGGGATTTAATTCAAGTTGAGAGATCAGATACGTTTCCCGCTCTCTGATATTTTATTCCATCGGACTCCGCCTCGCGCCCTGGGCACAAGTGACGCCCGGCGACCTTTTGCATTATTCAGGCGACACTTGACATCACTGCGAACTCGGTCAGAACGAGTCAGAAGAAGGTCAGTATCATTTTGTCAGATGAACACGAATGTACTATGAGTATCTGAAATGTGTATATTAAATATTAAATATTGAAATAATATCAATAATCAACAGCAAAAATATGAAACTGAAAAAGCCAGAAAATAAAAAGACAATGGTCACAACATATCACAACAAAACACATCTTGTTTTTTTCTGTTTCATATTTGTGTTGTTGATTATTGATAATATTAAGTATTTAAAAAAAAATAATGCTTTAAAATTGATTCTAATTTCAATATTAAAATATATATATATGATAAGTAGATATCTGGCAGCCGGCGTGGTCGAGTGGTAAGACGCTCGACTACGAATCCAAAGGTCGTGGGTTCAAACCCGGGGTGCGCCAATAACTTTTATTTAATTAATATGTGTCGTAACGCATTTAATTCTTATAAAATAATAAAAAAAGTATATTTGTGGCACGTTCCAGAGTAGTAGATACTCTTAAGTATCGCCCTGATGAAAGACCACCATTCAGAATCGAAACATTGCTTGAAATGGCTTTAACCGTGTTTGGTGACCAGATCTGAATATTCAGGTACTTCCCAACCTTCCTCTTCCCCATATCCTTCCCCTCCCTACTACCTTCAGCCTCACAACATACCCCAATTGGGGATGCCACAGTGCCAACTGGCTCTAGACGGTTGGGAGCAGTTGGGACTCTTGTGCGGTATTCATATAAAAATTAAAATAAAGTTTTAAAATATTTACTTTGTTATTCACCTAATATAAGACGCATTTCTAATATGAGCTACCCTATTATCTCGTATCCCAGCACTTCCTTCTTCCAGTCCATGGACAAAAAATACAGACATTAATATAAAAATTAAATTGCAGGTGTTTACAACAACAAAAAATCCTTTGTGACTACGTGATTACGAGTGTGAACTTTTCATATTTAAAACCACCGACGGATGAGTTCGCAATAGCTATATTTAAAAAGAATCTTTTAAAATCTCTGCCTGATAAAGAACTTAGCTTCAATGTATTTTAGCAGACATTATTCTATATTTGAAATGGGTGGATTAAGGCAACTTTTTTTCTTCTTTTTCTAAGGCTAGTTACATCACGTGATTTTTCACGAGTAACAACTAATAGTTCAAATAAAAACTGAAATACTATTGAAATAAGAAACAAAAACAGTGGAAAAATGATTTGGTGATTTTATAAAAAATATTTTGCCTAAGGTAAAATCATTTATATTTTTTAAAGAAATACATATATTCTCGGGTTACAAATTATCTAAACATATTTGAAAAACTTCCATCATAATAATCGGAAGACGTTGCTTGTGCAATAATGGAGGACTTATCTAGCAGAGAAATTGAACTCACGACGACTGGATGGGAATCTGACGCGTTTGTCCACTCAGCTACTAACCGGTCAAATAAAATCCATGCATTTTTCCATTGATGGAAATTCATATTTCTAGGAACTTTTTGGTCGTTGATTATCTTTACTGTAATTAGGTCTGATGAAAAGCTTTATCGTAGGATATGTTAGGGCACATTCGATTTTAAGAAACTGTAGCTATTTTTTGTGAAATGAATTTCTGAATAGTCATTAAGTTACACTCGACTTTCGAAAATGGAAAAAAAATCTTTAGTTGTCAACCCATTTACAAAAAATGACTTTTAATACAAAACTTTTAACTTTTTCCACTATTTTTTATTACGACCTTACAAGTTTCATCTTATAGTGGTCATCTTCAGACTGGTAACACATTATTAATATTGACTCAAATACTTCATGTTTATAAATATTATGAAACTCAATATACTTTCAAATAGTCGTTTTAAGGGAATGTATCAACTTTGATTATATTCTTTGTCACCTTAATTTATTAAAATTATCCGAAACGTAGAATAATTACCGACTTAACTTGTTTATATAAAATTATAAATTCAATGATTGACAGCCCTGCACTATTATATTTAATTGCATTTATATTATGTTCCTGGCAGGACGGTCACAAGACAGTACCTACCATATATTTTTGTGACAATTCTACTTTCACCTTACAATATTACACTTCTATGCGACGAATTCAACATTTGGGAAACAAATACTCCGATGTTGTTGCTGTATTAAGTACGTCAATAACACAATACAAGCATACCTTGGTACAGTTTCTTTCAACTAGTAGAGCTAAATTAAATGTAGAAGCCATTCAACGCTGGATTTACCTGTTAATCGACACTATTTCTTTTACAATATTTTTTTCACTGTTTACGAGTGCATTGTTTAAAAAAGTGTTAATATTTTTTAAAGCCTTGTTTTAATTCTTCATTCAGTTTTAGTGAAAATGACTCAATTTTACCCAACGGGCAACGAAGTTCAAACCATATGCTAAATATATAACTACAAGTCAGAAACAACGATGTACTCGTATAATAATTTGTAGTTAAACTGTACGAGTCTGTTTTCAACAGAATAATCAGACTTGAAAATTGAAAAATTCCCCCCCTTCCTCATCATGTTTCCAACATTCCCTTTCAAGTTATCTACCTTTTAGCTCACGAAAGTACCTACTCGTGCTTTGAATTTTATTAAAAGTGGTACGTTACGTACTATCAGCTGGTATATGCCAACTTTAAAACTAATAGTTTTGAGACCTTAACTCTTCTGCAGTCTCGCCGGTAGGAAAAGTTGTACCTCCGGGCGATGGGAAAACCTTCGTAGAAGAAAATTCGCCCACCGTGTTCAGAACAAACATTGTTTTTGGTGCTGAAAGAAAGCTTAGAACGTGAAGAATAGTTTTTTTTTTAAATACAACGTTTCGCCGCGTTTCTAAGTACAGAAGCGACAATGGTTAAAATATTATCAAAATTTATCCTTGTGTAGATATTTTATGATAACACCATTTTTTTTTAAGTTACACTATTTAAAGACATGAAAAAATAACTTTGTATAAGATCACGGACATTATTTATTTTTTATGACGGACTGGTTTTGCTTAGCTAAGCATCATCAGGGTACAAAATTAATCTAACCAAAAAATACAAAGTGTGCGGTTATTTATATATATTTACAGAGGGAGAACAAAATATAAAATAAAACAATGAGAAAACAATTTATTAACATTTTGACTATAACAAAGGATAATAATATATATATACTCGTATTTATAAGAGAAACAGAAAGATAATATGAATTGAAAGAAAAAAACGTCAACTGAGAAGGAGATTAAAGAATAATAATAAATTTAATAATAACTGTGGTCTAATACAAAACTATTTTTTCATTTCTTTAAATATGTCAAACCACAAAGTGATTGCTTTCTACGAAAACATATTTTACTATTTAGTTATTACTAAGCGTGACAGCTGTTTCGTTTTGCGACGGTTGAATCCGAAAATGACAGATGTTATTAATGATAATTACATTGTAAAGATTCCCCAGTTAAGTATATACTACTAAAAGTGGCTGACCTCAACCACCTAGAATACCTACTCTTTTAATTTAACAACATCTAAGTCACTATGGGGCATTGCTACTAACCTATTCAATTATAATGTGGTTATATTTTTAGGGGTGAATTAGAATGTTTCGCCTCCATAACGACACTTCCATTAAGATTTATTTTAGAGTAGATTCTCACAGTCTGTGCTGTTATCCGGCGAGTTTCCGGAAACCCTTTGTTAACGACAGAGAAGAGCTGCTTAGTACGTCGTCGCCGGAAAGGCAAAAAGGCTGAAGCGCCATTTCGGTAAATTTACACCAGAGCACTTTAAAGTTTTTTTTTGTTTTACAATAAAATTCGCAAGTTCATTATTCAGTAGTTGTTGGATTTTGAAAAAAGTTAACTCAGGTGTACTCAATGCTCTCACTGAGTTACCTAAGGCGAAAAAAGTTCCAAAATTGTGTCGCTTGATTCAAGCCTTCTCCCAAATGGTAAATATATTTTGAATTTCTGAAGGGCTACAAAAGTCTCCAGAATCAAACAAGAGTCAGATCATTCGATCCAGAAAAAATAACTGATCGAAACTGCATATTTAACTCATTTTTTTACTTAATTGTCGCTTAAGCCTTTTCGCCTTTCCAGCGGCAATCTTGTCCGTCATTATAACGAACGTGAAGAATCAAAACCGTAACTGTTATTGGCTCTCTGAGTAACACAATGTATCGAATTCAACTTATGAAACAATTTTAAAAAAGCTAAACTCAATACCCTACCAAAACATTATGTTGATGTAAACAAATTGAATTTCGCGAAGAGCTTAAAGTATTACTACTTTCATCAAAAGGCACGAGAAAAGAGAAGGTCGCGTTAAATAATAAAATATGTAGAATAATACAAATGAGTTATTTTTCCAGCAGCAGTTGGCAGTCCACCCAATGGTAAAAAACACGTCGATATCCGACACGATTCGATTCAATTCAACGGAATTGCTCTCGCCACTGGCATGACCATTGGCAAGTTAGTCCTACAGGTCGACAGATAAAATTGAATTGCCAACTTACTGTTTCAATACGTAGTCTCAAACCGAAATGATGGTGAGAGAATAGTTTATAAGAGAACGAGGTGCAAATATACTAGAAAATATTTCATTATGTAGTTTTTGAATTATTTTTTGTTAAGTTGTTTGATTTTGGTGGGAAAAGTCGTTTTGTGTTTCCGTCCTCTTGAGCCAACGTTTCGGAAAGCCTTGCGGAGTCCATCATCAGGGCAGACGTGTTTTTTTAAAGATTTCTTAAAATCGAACTGACTTCTTTTTATGAAAAACTTTTGCAAAAAAATTTGTAAACCTAATCAAATAAAAAATAATGGAGGATGACGCAACAATTGGAATCATAGAATAGGTATGTATCGTGACCAAATACCCAAATACAGTACTCACACAAATGCATTTATTTCATACAGCATTCTTTCAAACTTGTTTGAACTATCTTGGTTGGGGGGTAGTTGCTATTCCTCTTATAAAAATGCTAAAAGTTATTTTGCGAATTATATTTAGAAAGCCCTTCAGGCACCCAACAACGCCACTCTTTCAACTTTTAAAAATCCTCAATTTCAGACAGTTATATCTTAAAATAGTGTTAAAAATAACTCATTCTTCAAAATCTTTAATGTATATCACACATAATAAAAATACAAGGACCAAACAACAAGAAAGACTTTTAGTACCTAAATACAATACAGCTTTTGCACAAAGACACCATATGTACATCGCGCCTCACACTTACAACAAACTCCCACCACAGACTGTAGCCATCACCAATATGTATTCTTTTAATCAAAACATTACTAAATGGCTAATGAGTAAGGGCCGCAAGGAAATTGAAGACCTCCTAAAATAGCACTTGAAATTCTTCACTCATTCCATGACAAACTAGAGCACCTTTGTAAAATCAACCCTAAAAAATTACATTCGTCTTACATAATAACACGATATTATATAAATATCGAATCATAATTCTATAATATTTCTTTTAAGTCCACTATTATTATAAACTACTTTAAAAATTGCATTTTTTTGTTTTTTCTTTTGGTATGAAATGTAATGTGTTCACTATAAACAATTGTAGGATTGTTACGATGTAAAATGTATACATATTTGTATCGTTTCCACTGTCTTTAATTATAGGATTTAGTGCTTTGCAACTTTACCTACTGTCAATGTATCTTGTATGGTATCAAGAAAGTTTTACGGTCAGTATCTGTTGCATCATCTAACATTGTGTAACAAATATCATCATTTTTTAAATATTATTCTACTTGTACTCACTGTCACTTACCTCAGAACAGGTTTTATGACCTAGTGAGGTAGGTAATTTAAAAAAATAATGTAAGAAACAAAATGTTAAATATATATATATATATATATATATATATATATATATATTTTTTTTTTTTAATTTAGTATTTCATAAAAGTAAATTCCGGTGAAATTGAAAAAAGTTAATATGTAATTTAATTTTAAAAACACCCTGGAAAACTTTTCAAATATTATGTTATTTTCAAAATTTAGTTACACTTATCGTCTTTTTCTCGATTAAAACAATAAGCAAGCGAAAATTAGACAAAAAGTTGTTTCTCAGGGGCGTTTGGCAAGGACATCACTGTCGGAATTGTACACATAAGATTGTTTGGTTTTATTTATAATAATTTATTGTAATTTCACTTTTTATTACTACTACGAGTTTTTACTTGAGAAATAATATTACGGAGAGTAACTTGACTAGTCAATATGACAACTGAAAAAAATGTTTTCTACATAATCACAAAATATTAGGAGTTTTAACCCGCCTTATTTTCTAGATAGTCGTAAACAGTCAAAAATGTTTAGTCTCTTGATGAGCCCAGATTTTTTTATTGCAAGGAGATTAGGGTTGCAATTCTTTTGAAATATCTTTTTTATACTTGAAATTTTTTGTTATTGGTAGTGATTTTACAACTCACGCACCAAAAGTGTTAATAAATTTAAAAAATATATATATGTATATTACAATTAGATTAGAATTAACTTTGATGCTTTGTGCTTATTGTTTTTTATCTGAAATAATATCAATAATCTTAAAGGTAAATATGAAACAGAAAAAATAACGGTCGCGACCGAGACTCGAAATCGGAACCTCTACTCTATCCGGGAGTAATGCTTCTGCCATTGAGCCACCGATACCTTATAAGAAACTGGCATTTTTAATCGCTATCATTCTTCATTTAAAAATTATTAATCTTTATATGACTGAAAGGGTACCCGGGTACCCTTTTCGGTTTTCAACATAGATTTTTTTAATGTTCCAGTAATTCTAACCGACTTAAACTTTCCGACTTCTCCACAATAGTAAAAATAAACAATTGAATATAACCGTTGATATGTGGAGAGTGGTATGTGAGCGGAAAACGCTTAGGCATATTTTACACCTTATGATGACTGAAAGGGTACCCGGGTACCTTCAAGTGTTTTATATGGAATTTAAAGCTTATCCATATTATTATTCATTTTATTTTATTTAAAATGATACATATGATGAACTGTTGTGATCAAAGCACATCACCTGTATCATTAATAATATTTTTAATCACCCACTGAATTAAAAACCCCATGAAAAGATGGTACTGGGTGAAATTCTTATCCACTTCTTAAAGTATTGAACTGAGTCGAAATGTATTCCGTCATAAAAGTTGTCCAACAAACTTCAGCAAATGATATACTGTAAAAGAAACCTTCATATCATTTTTAAAACGGTGTAGTTTTTTTCAGTCACATAAAGGTTTCATCATTTTTTCAATTTCATATATTTTTTCTATTTCATATTTACGGTGAAGATTATTGGTACTATTTCAATAATTAATATAAAATGTTAACAATTCAGTTTTCACAAAAAAATAAATCTTACGAGTCTAACATTAAGTAAAACAAAAAATAAGCAACATCAATTATTTAATTTTGACATTGACTTAACTTGCCCATTTGCACATTGCACATTTCAAATATGAAATAAGAATAATCTTCTCGTAAAATACATTACAGGTAGTTACTTGATCGCTAGTTTGGATTTGAATAGATTATTTTTATAATTTGATAATGTTCTTAATAATCAGTTCCAATTTTGAAAATATCCCACTCATGGGTATGTACGAAAGGGGAAATCGGATAATTAAATTTCTTTGAATACTGTTATTTTTGCCTTAGGAACTTAAATCCATTACTTGGAAAATTTACTTCACCGAGTGGAAGATATCATATTATGCTATGCACTTTTAACACTATTACGAACACTATTTTTTGTATTAAAATCGTGTTCGAGGAATTTCTTCTTGGTTTCAATTCATAAACGTCATATTTCGGTGGTTTTATTATTCGTCGGCATCAGTTTCATTGCGGAGTCGAGAACAAAGAACCTAACCATGACCGCGATCTGGCCCTTCGTTTCCCCTCATTATGCAAAGTTAATTTGCAAGGAGCTGCCGGCAAGTCTTAATGAATAATTAAACAAGACGGAGAAGACAGCGAATTCAAGGACAGCTCCTAGTGATGGATCACAAAGCTTCCGTTAATTATTACAGCTAATTGAGCTGAGACCACTGAACAGATAATCCCTAGAAGTGCGATCTATACCGATGAGAAAAAAAACCTATTATCGCCCAGGCAACAGAGAGGCTAGTAGCTTCGTGCAGACAAAGTTCGAGCAAGACAGTGTTAAGCAATAATAAATTGAACGTTAATGGAAAGGCCCGAATACATAATTATAGTCTCAATTTTATAAATACACTTTATTTTGCACATTTAGCTGCAAAATATTTATTGGCTAGTTGCCTCGTACGCCAACCGCGCGCCGTCTAGACGGAGCTAGTGAAAATAAAAAAAACTTAATAAAGAAAGACAAACATTCCCGGGTTACGAATAACCTGACAAATTTGAAAACTTCTACTGCCATCATAATAAGCGGAAGGTGTAGCTTGTACAATGATGGAGGACTTAGCTAGCAGATGAATTTAACCCAAGACGCTCGAGTGGGAATCGGAGGCGTTTGTCCACTCAACTACTAACCGGATAATTATTTGGTCAAGAAAGGATTTCGATATTTTCTTGAGTTGATCCGTTTTACTAGAGAAGTAAAGACAATAAATTAGCTGACTTCGGGCACACGGATATGCCCACAATACGCTTCTATCGGAGTATTTGTTTAGCGACTATGACGGGATGGGTCTGAGGCTAGGTCCAGAGCGGTTAAAACACCATTAATACCATTTATTACAAAGTAATTTGGCCGAAGGGGAAGATTTACGCAAGATTTGAATGTGAAGGTTCGGGAGTGAACGTGCATCGTCCATTCAATGTGAAAGTAACTAATCAAAGTTCTAAAACTCCGTTATCTTAAAATGGTGTGAACCTAACTTAACTGACCGTACCTAAACATACTCACTTACAACCTTAGAGTAACAATATAATATACCAAGAGACCTCACTTTGCGAAATGTTGAAGCTAGCTTTTGACGAAGGATGGCCAAGGAGTGTGTGGCCTAAACACTGCGTATATCATTAACAGGGTTTTCACAAATTAAGAAAATTAGGTACTTTGCTGTGAGTAGGTAGTCGTAAATTATGAAAAGGAATTTGTTACATATTTTTGTTTATTTAAGGATATTAGACAGTAACATGCAAATATAAACAATACAATATCTTGAGTTCCATTCAAAATTAGATTAAAAACAACATCACTTTAGAATTAATGGTTCCATTTTTTTAGATGCACATATACGAGTATAGAGTTCTGTCACTATCTCTTGATGTATGTACAAGAGTGACCGTTAGGTACATAACGATTTACATACTTTTAAGTAAAATATTTTTTTGCACACATTTTTACACTCGCCAATTCAACGATTATCTCATAACATGTGTACAAGAGTGAACCTCTCTTATATCTTATCTTTTTTTTAAATTGCTCACACTATTTGTGTTATTATATCACATTTAATGCGTCACACTACTTCGGTTTGAACTCATTTAACCTTCGGATATATAATATATTGTCTATATGTAGGGTGTAAATAAACGTTTACTCTATTTTATTACACTATGCACCTATCTACAATATTTTTTTTATATCATTCATCTCTTGATGTCTTTGGTGAACAACTGTTTTTTGAGATCTCTGTTAAATAAATAAATGCTTTTTTTGAGTTCGGTATTATCTGAAAATATTATGCTTTATTACGTAAAAAAATGGTAATTGATATATTGTAAAAAAATAAAATTTGTACCAAATTTTTGTATGGTGTAGTCAAAAATGTTACGACAATGTGCATAAAAACCTTTTGTATTCCCAAGGGTAGTCTTGAATTACATTGGGGTACCGCGGAATCCTTTAGGCGGACCTTTAATGGTGTTGTGTCTAAAGTGCTCTCTTAAAAAATGGTCTGAACTAAATAATTATATAATAGTAATATTTAACAGTCCGATTTTCAGGAATCCATTTTCCAAGTCTTGTTTCATCCTTTAGAAATCTACAAATAGTAATAAATATATGATGATAACCCAATTTTAGCACAGCCCTGAATTTATTGTAGTGGAAAAAAAAAACATAAACACAAAGATTATTCCGACTTTATCTGTTCGTCTATAATTTAGTATTGGTACGATGAGAGAGAAAGATACGGTGATACATTCAGATGCCTGAATGAGATGGGTAATTTGAATGCTTATAATTTACGCAAAATTCTTGAAAGTAAAACATATTATAAATGGATTACAACTCGTTTAAAGGGGAAGTTTATTACATTGACACAGATAGTGTAAAAATTATCTAAATATTTGTGTGGTTTATTTGTTGTTTTTTTAATTAAAATATTAAATATTGGAGATGAAAGTAAAAAAACATGAAGTCTTTAATAAATATCTGAGAAAACTGTTTTTTTATTGTTTTTTGATACCTTGGTTGAAGCTCTTGTTTATTGCACGTATAACTTTACAGTTTTTTTTTGTATATTTTACTCAATTTACGTAATTAATTCGATATTTTCGCACTTTCGACTGTCAATTTGTTTGACAGAAGTCACAGGTTTTAAGTTCGTCTGCGTCAAAAATTGGCTACAAGCCGATAATCCCGCCCCAAATCATATGTTTTTAACAAAAATTGTTTGTCTCTTTTTCTCAAATGTTTGTATAACCGAGTATAAAGGGAGAGTTATATTTAGGATGTCAACGATTTTATTGATTTTTTTTTTTTTCACATGAATACCGCACAAGAGTCTCAACTGCTCCCAACCGTCTAGAGCCAGTGAGACTATGGCATCCCCAAATTGGGTATGTTGTGAGGCTGAAGGTAGTGGGGAGGGGAAGGAGATCGGGAAGAGGAAGGTTGGGAAGTACCTGGCTATTCAGATCTGGTCACCAAACACGGCTTAAGCCATTTCAAGCAACGTTTCGATTTTGAATGGTGGTCTTTCACCAGGGCGATACTTAAAGTATCTACCACTCTGGAACTCTGCACACTGTAGCTCTAAGATTACAACCTAACTACGTACATATTAATAAGAAACTAACAATGAATGAATAGTGAATAAATTTGTAGCAGTTCAATTACCCCTTATACATTAACCCCTCGGGGTTGAGATAGGTTTTGTTGTTTGTCGTGTCAAGTTTTTTTTTTTTTATATACATGGTTTTAAATTTTATATTGGCGTTTTTTTTATCCAGGGAGTAAAAAGATTCAGCACCCCCAAAAGGTGAAGGAGATTTTAACCCGTCAACCCGTCACGACCAAATATTATATTTGTCTTTGAACTGTTCGAAATATGTCATGACGGGTTAAAATTTTCTTCACCTTAAGGGTCATCACCCAAAAACACACTTTTTGGTTTTCTAGTACAAGCAAAACTACATATTATTTATCTATTAATTCTATACTGGTGGTTATAAAAATGTCTAAGATTTTCAGTGAATATAATTTTTAAATAGTAAACTTTTGAATTCTTTATGAAATGCTTACTAGAATTTTAGGTAAAACGTCAAAAAATGGCTTCGCTGGTTTTCAAACTGCGCCTTCTACTGACATTACTGAATTTGGAAGATGACAGGTAAAAATTGTATTCACTGGAAATCTCAGACATTTGTCTAACTACCCATGTAGAATTTATTTGTAGTATTGATTGTATTAGAATGCTACAAAGTGACGTTTATAGCCATTTTGGGTGCTAAGGCTTAAGGCGGGAGTGTTTCGGATTTTGTTTCAAATTCTGAAAACTTTTATCATAAATTTCTATAGTTGAAGTTTTTCTTTGCAACGCTGATCCCAAATAACCTTTCCTCCTCCCCACATTTAAATTTCTTTTTTATCTTTTTTCAAATGAATTTCCTAAAAAAAACGAAAATCCGAGTGATGTAATATGCAAACACACGTTGCTCAAATGATCCACGGGCCAAAAGTTCCCTACCCCGTTATAAAAAATATTAAAAGGTGTATATTGTAAATATTCAAAACGCAACTAAAACATAAACGCCCAAATGACAATCATTAAAGCTGCAATTTGACTAGTTTCGGTTTTATCAGAAGATTTGCAATATATCGAAGTATGCTTGAAACAGAAGCCGGAGCATTGCAGCGGAGAATTGGCCGTTAAGATAATGGATGTAACTTCCAGAATGTCCGTCCTTAGTATTTTAGTAATGCCATTTATAACCCGGCCTCAGGAACGGACTGAAAGCTCTAATCGCCAATAAAGCGTTTTCGGTAAAAACTGATTTCAGAGTATTAATCTCACTTACACAATAGGATTTTTTACACTGGAGGATTTTTATTATTTGCTCTACATCGACTAGCACCGAACTGAAACTTTTGGTTGATGTATTACTTCGCACTGCTTGACACGGTTAACTTCGCAGTCGGCCTCTTTGCTAGTGTAGATTTTGAGGATGCAGATAAAAGGATTTAAAAAAAAGTTTTTTTTTTAAACTAACAAGTTCCTGCTATAATCTATTTAATATTTTTATTTTTCAAATTGTTGATTCGTGGTGGAATTCCGCTTTAATGATATAAACAGCATTTACACCCATACGATTTTGGGTTTCAGGGGTAGATAAACAATGAGTTTGCGTAAAGTTTATTGTTTTATGTAAATGTATGAATACCGTAGTTTAAGTGATGTATGTACCAGTCTGAAGACGACCGTATCAGATGGAAACCGGTCCGGTTTAATAATAAGTAGTGGAAAAAAGAGGAAAATTGGTTTATTAAATCGGTCAATTTGATATTTTAATGCTCCATAGCTCGTAATGGAAATATTTATATGCAATCAATTTATTTTTAAGATAATGAACCCTATAAAAATTTGTTTAATCCATATATTAAAAAAATAATACTCGATTTCAGTAGACAGCCCTGAGTTATTAAACCGTATTTCCTTTCACATTCCAACGAAAACTACTCGATCCAAAATTTTATTTAGTTGTAACAATAACATCAGGACTGAATCTTTCAGATACTCACTTGCACCTAGATTGCACGTAGTTGGTAATACATACGCAAAGGTGGTAGATGTATTTAACTGCACGGAATGTAGATGCAAGAAGGCTATAACATCATGCATCTTTAATCAATAATATTTTTTTGTATTTAAATACTATTTTTACTACTCTACAACTATTCCTTATTTTGTTTGTACAAATAATTCTCATTTTCTCACTGTCAATTGTAAACCTTTAATGAAAACGCCCTCTCGGGCGTATACAATAAAATAAATGAATTATTAATTAATTAATAACAAAAATGTAATCACAACAGCTTACTTGGAATATAATTATTTCACATTTTTTTGTAAATAACCCGGAAGGCGCTTTTAAAAACAGGATCTCACAAATAATGTCAACAAAAAATAAATTACAAAACAATGGTGTATTTTAACATGAAAGTTAATCAACATACAATCTAAACGGATTTCCGAAAATATTTTTTACCCGCATCATCTCAAATCTTTGGGTATCCTGCCAATTCAAATACATATTTTACTCTAAGTCTCCATTTCTCTTTTACAGTAAAAATAGAGCTCTGCAATTGTTTAAATGGCTTTAAATGGTGACTTCAAAATTGGTACAAAGTAAAAGGATATAATTTCGGTATATTATTAGATAATTTAATATTCTGACTTGCTGTTTTCATGTTTTGTAAGCAAGACGATTGAATCGCTAAGTGTTTATTCATATTTTTTATATATTTAAAAATATCAAAGAAGCCGTTTAATACATGTCAAATTAAAAGATGCGCACTTGAAGCCACAAAAATATTTTAAAAATAACTTGAAAAGAAATTGTTTTTTTTTTTTACTTTTAAAGGATACATTGCGCTTCTAAGTGTGCTCTAAGACTTGGTGCACGCATCGCTGCGGGTACCGTAATTACGGCTCAAGATGCCGTACGTTAGAGGGGCGCTTAGTACGTACTTATGCTAGTAGGGGGGCGTACTATCCACGCCGAATTGTGAGTCATTTTTTTTAAATATACAACTGCATAAATAATTTCGGTTCATGATTTTAGACCCCAATGCTCGCATTTCGCCCCCAAAGTGGTATTTTTTTAACAAATTCTACTTTTGAAAGATTTTTTTATTGAATCGTCATTAATTTATCAGAAAATACCATAATTCTAAAGATTTACTTTATTTGGATTCATAGAACCTGAGAAAACGGCATTTAATTCCGACCCCAAGGTTTGAATTTGCCGCAAAGTGGTATTTTCTTTAACAAATGTTACGTTTGAAGGTTTTTTTTATTTAATCGTAATTTATTCATCGGGAGAATAGCAAAATTTCGAAGGTTCACTTCATTCAGTTTCATATAGTTTAAAAAAACGGCATTTAATTTCCGACCCCAAGGCTCGCATTTCGCCCGCAAAGTGGTATTTTTTTTTTTAACAAATGTTGCTTTTGAAAGATTTTTTTAGTGAATCGTTACTAATTAATCAGAAAAATGCCATTCTTCCAAAGATCAACTCCTTTCGGTTTCATAGAACCTTAGAAAACGGAATTTAATTCTGACCCCAAGGCTCGCATTTCGCTCGCAAAGTGGTATTTTTTTAACAAATGTTACTTTTGAAAGATTTTTTATGGAATCAATACAAATTTAACAGAATAATACCATAATTCAAAATATTTACATCATTCGCTTTCATAGAACTTGAGAAAACGGTATTTAATTCCAACCCCGAAGCTCGCATTTCGTTCGCAAAGGGGTATTTTTTAAAAATAAATGTTACTTTTACATTTATGTCCTTCAACATCACGGTGAACTCCAAGCGTGGAGGACAATGTATGCAGAATATTGTAAATAAACATGAAGTTAAGTAAAAAAAAAAAAAATTTAAAGATTTTTTTTAATTGATTGAATTGACATTTTTTTAATTGAATAAATTCATTAGAAGAATTTATCGAAGGAAGCAATCTCACTGTGGTTTGTGTTAAGCCACTTTATTTTATTCATATATATTTCTGCATTCGACCGGTTTCGGTTGAACTCAATCTTCATCAGTTAAAGTTTTATATTTTTGTATTATAAAGTTTTATATTCATATGCTATAAAGTTATATGTGTACATTCCTGAAGAAGGTTGAGTCCAACCGAAACAGGTCGAATGTAGAAATACATATGAATAAAATAAAGTGGCTTAACACAAAAACATTTTTTATTTTAATTTTCCATTCATTTACTTCATTCCGTTTCATTACAAGCTGAGAAAACGGCTTTTGATTCCGACCCCAAGGATCGCATTACGCCTGAAAAGTGGTATTTTTTAACGGATTTTACTTTTGAAAGATTCTCTCATTGAATAGTTCATCAGAAAAATACCATAATTCCAAATATTTACTTCATTCGGTTTTATAGAACCTGTGAAAACCGCATTTAATTCCGACCCCAAGGCTTGAATTTTGCCCGCAAAGTAGAATTTTTTTTAAATAAATGTTACTTTTGAAAGATTTTTTCATTGAATCGTTACTAATTTATCAGAAAAATATCAGTTTTCCAAATATTTACTTCATTCTTACGAAGAACCTTAGAAAACGGCATTTAATTCCGACCCCAAGGCTCGCATTTCGCCCGCAAAGTGGTAATTAAAAAAAAAAAATCTTTTGAAACGTTTTTTTTTTATTGAATCGTTACAAATTCATCCGAAAAATACTATTATTCTAATTCACTTCATTCGGTCTCATAGAACCTGTGATAATCGCATTTACTTCCAGCCCCCCAAGGATTGCATTTCGCCCGTAAAGTAGTATTTTTTTTTTAAATGTTACGTTTGAAGGAATTTTTCATTGAATCGTTACAAATTCATCAGAAAAATATCATTATTCCAAATATTTACTTCATTTGATTTCATAGAACCTGTGAAAAAGGCATTTAATTCCGACCCCAAGGATTGCATTTCGCCCGCAAATTGGTATTTTTTTTGTAATCAATGTTACTATTGAGTGATTTTTTTCAATGAATCGAATAATTCATCAGAAAATTGTAAGTATTCCAAAAATGTACTTCGTTCGATTTCTTTAGGACCTGAGAAAACGGCATTTAATTTCCGACCGCAAGGCTCCAATAATAAAGACCCCAAGGTATTAAAAAAAAAAGTAATTTTTGATTTTTTTTTCATTGAATCGTTACTAATTTATCAAAAAATATCTTGATTCTAAAGATTTACTTCATTAGGTTTCATAGAACCCGAGAAAACGATATTTAATTCCAACCCCATGGCTTGCATTTCGCCCGCAAAGTGCTATTTTTTAAAACGAATGTTACTTTTGAAGGATTTTTATTGAATCGTAACCATAATTCTAAAGATTTACTTCATTCGGTTTCTAAAACCGATAATAATTTCATAAAACTTGTCAGATCAGTGAAAAATCACGGGATGTAACTTGACTTTTTTTTACAATAAATCCACACAGGAGGCCTTGAGGGAAACAATTTCCCTCAGGGCCTACGTCATCTTTGGGGATGCTGTGTGGAGGGTCTTTTTGAGGAAAGGAAGGAGTGAACTTGGGTCTTGAAGAGACCCATGTTGAAGGAGGAAGGAAACACAGAGGCCGGCAAATCGTTCCATAGCCGAGCTGTTGAACATAAGAACGAGTCGTAAAAGCGACCCGTTCTCATGTATTGAATGTCAACCGTGTACAAATGTTGGGTGCGCGTTTGGCGAGTTTCCCCACTATGCACCGGTGCCGAAGGGATCAATGACGCAAGTTTTTCGGAGGATCTTCCATTGAAATACCTGTAGAACAAGAACAGCATTCCCACCTGACGTCTGTGCTCCAAAGTTTGCATTCCGTTTGTTAAAACAGGAGAATCTATCAAACGGACCGCCCGTTTCTGCACAGAGTCAAGGGTTTTTTTAGGTATTTAGGGGCTCCAGACCAGATAATTGTGATAATTGTGTGACTTGCCAAGAAAAAATATGATTTGCTTCAATCCACCCATTTCAAGTTAAAAATAATATCTGTTAAAATACATTATAGGTAAATATTTTATTAGGTAGGTATGGATTTGAAAAGAATCTTTTATTTTATTTGATAGTTTCAAAACGTCAGTTCTAAATTTGAAAAGTTCGCAGTGTTACTCACAAAGGAAAACATAATATTGTGTAACGGCGACTGATCGAGAACATTATTTCGCTACTCGTGAACATTTATGAAATTGTTACATTCAGTGATGTTGTTCGGTCAACTTTGAACTCGGCTGTTCACTGTTCAGTCATATTTGAACAGCTGAGTTACCGAGCCCTGCTTAATGTAATTCACACAACAGAAGCTCCGTATTAAGTTCGAATCTAATGTATTTAAAACGCATGATTATTTATAGTTGATTTGTGTGATAGTTGTGTGAACATCTTAATTTGGCCCAAAAATACCGATGTAAATTGCAAAGCAATTGTCAGTGTCCATTTATTTATTATCTTACCGTAGTAACGAGATAATGCGATTTTTCCTAATGAATATGCTTTTTCTTTTTAAAGCAGGGGTGGGGAACCTCCTGTTCGTGAAAATATTTGGTCCTACTCTCGAGTACATGTGGCCCGGCTCGTCAAAGCAACTGAAAAAAACTCGAAGGACCCGAAAATCGAGGAAAAATGTGTATTTACATATAAAAACACAATTTTTCGCTTTTTACCAGAGATCTTTTGATTTCAGTTTAGATTTTGATTGCGGGAGAGCAAGGAGTTCCTTAGAATCAGCGTCGCAAAAAAAACTTTACGAGTGGAAACTTGCAGGTTTGCCGTTACTGTTTTTACCCAGATTTTAGTATATAATATATTCTGATCGATGGTGGGAAAACAACACAACAAAATCTGAGGTACGATTTTGCGGGAGAGGGTGAGACAAAAAAAAATGAGAGTATCGGTTTACACCGCCCCCCCCCATAAAATAAAAATAAATGGAGAAAAGCTTAAAACACACTACGTTTAACCCCCCCCCCCCATCCCTTACGTAAATAAAAACATCCCAGCAACACTTTCCATCTTGAATGATATTATTAGGTTCAACCCTCAAATAATTATAAATATCCAAATAGTCCTTGGCCTCAAATAAATGATAAGTACAATTTGTAAATATTCTGGAAGTATGTAGGCATAAGTTTTATTATATTACCGGCTTCGTTATGTATTAGTTTAAATCGTCAAAAATGAGACAAAGCGCCATATTTCTCTGACCGTATATAAAATTTATATTTCTTTTGTTCAACAAGTAAAAAAATAAAGCGTCGAAAACGAATATTTAAATCAAAATCACATAAAAAATAACATTTTTTCAAATTGTAGGAATCTTCTTCTTCTGACGCCCTCAGCTATCACCAGGGAAACCTTGACTCCGTTAACTTTAGCTCGAAACAACTATACGGAGCTGCACTCGTACCAGCCATGTTTAATTAGATTATCAAAATGGAGAAAAAAATATCTAAATCTATGTAAGTACCTACCTTGAATACTTAGTAAACGAATTTCAAAATCTTGAAAGAATCTACCCACCAACCCCGCCTAGCCCTTAGCTCTACAATTTGGCAGTCTCTTATCAGCAGATCGACTGAGGGTTCAGATAATACAAACATATAATCAGCCTTACTTCAGGTAATATAGGTATTTGATAAATAATATGCTTTACGGAATAGGAATATGGTTACACGAGGTACCCAGTTTTATTATATGACCTCTAAACTCACGGAGTCACCCCTAGTTTGCTTAAATAAATTTCTCCACTTTTGCAAACAACTAATTTATGTAGGCACTAGTTATTACAACCCATGAAAAATCACGGGATGTAACTTTACTTGTCAAGAAAAAATACTAGTTGCTTTTTAATCTACCCATTTCAAATACAGAATAATGTCTGCTAAAATATATTATAGGTAGGTACTTTATTAGGTAGGTAAGGATTTAAAAATATATTTTTTTTTAATTTCCTTTTGCATACCGATTCGAAACTACTGGATCCGAAATTCTATTTGGATGTAACAATAATATCAGGACTGAGTCTTTCAGATACTCGCTTTTTTTACGTGAATACCGCACAAGAGTCTCAACTGCTCCCAACCGTCTAGAGCCAGTGAGACTATGGCATCCCCAATAGGGGTATATTGTGAGGCTGAAGGTAGTGGAGAGGGGAAGGATATGGGGAAGAGGAAGGTCAGGAAGTACCTGGCTATTCAGATCTGGTCACAAACGGCTAAAGCCATTTCAATCAAGCAACGTTTCGATTCTGAATGGTGGTCGGTGGCGATACTTAGAGCATCTACCACTCTGAAACTATATTGCATGTGCAATCTTGCAATCTTGTACCTAGATTGCATGTAATTGGTAATACATACGCATAGGTGGCTATTGTATTTAACTGCACGGAATGTAGATACAAGAGGGCTATAATATCATATATCTTTAATCAATATTAATTTAATGTAATCAAACACTATTTTTTACAAATATTCTTAGTTTTGTTTGAGCAAATAATTTTCATTTTTTCACTGTTGATTGTAAACTTTTTTTATGTAAAAGTCCTCTCGGGCGTATACAATAAATATATAATTTCAAACAACTTCAGTTCCTAATTTGAAAAGTTCACACCCTTACCGTCATACTCACAAAGGAAACCATTTATAGTTAATTTCCGATGTAGTATAATTTAAGTACGTATAGCTTGACACTAATGACTTTGCAATCAGTGGCGTCGCTATACTTAGATATTGGGGACGCAAGCTTAAAATAAGAAAATAATAATAAGTTTTGAAAATTCTAATTCAATGAAATATAAAAATGTTCCAAAATAAAGTTCGAAATTCAAAAACAAAAAACTTTCTCACGTGTTTGTTTTCCGCACAACTGACAACACAACTTCAACTGGCAGCAGCTTGTCCTGATATTTGAAGTATCGGAACTATTGACAGGTTTTCAAAGCCAGATTTATGTTTCAACACTTTTCATAGGTTTTCCCATTTGCATCGCCTTATGTCATTAAAACAAATACAGTAAAGTAAGAAAACATTTTGAAGGCTGTATAACAAAAAAACATGGCGAATATTTGTTCTTCTGACCGCCTGCAAAGTTATCCGTGTCGACGTGTACTCAGCTACATGGTCTACACACCACAGCTTGGCTGCGGTCGAAAAATAAGGCGACACTAATTTTCTCTGTCTTTTACCACAAAATCCTTTGAAGTAATTTATTGTTCAGAAAAGTGGTTATTCGAGACAACAAAGCCTTCGTATTATTTTTCTCTGTATTTTTTGGCAAAAGTACCTACGCAATGGTGTCTCGTTCGTATTCAAATTCAGAACAAATAATAAATCATCCATGTAATTATTCGAAGGCTGTTGGAAGTTCTTAAACCACGGAGAATTGTGTCAGTACCTACGCTAATGAGAGTTCTCACTTCTTGAGTAAGTACTCCCCCCCAATCCATCTCTGGGATCAGTAGCACCACTCATTACCTCATTATCAGTATTCGCCCGGGGGGAATGTGGTTTTGAGTTAATGGAACATCATGCCATAGATCAGAGTCTTGCCGGATCTTTGGGGAATTGATACATAGTTGCATTCTAATTAAGCAATGTCCCAATAAACTTAATTAGCGATATTCTGTACACGTATGTGTACCTAACACAGTTATCCAACTGAAATTAATCTCTAAAAGAAGGCGGATGTTATTTATGATGGTAATTTTACTGGACGTCAGAAATGCATCCATATTTTAAAAGCATGATTATGTATTTGCTAGTTACAACCCGTCAAAAAATTCGGGATGTAACATGACTTGCCAAGATGAAAACTGAGAAATTTTATTTCTACAGAATTAAAAAAATATTGGTTACCTTATTTTATCCGTCAACAGTGAAAAATCGTGGGAAAGTGAATAAATTCCAGTATCTTGGTAACATTTTTTTAAATTTCCACCAAAAGTAAGCCATATGGACGCACATTTCAAATACATAATAAAAACAATTGTCTGGTAAAATATACTTTAGATCAGTACTTTTTCGCTTGTCTGAATTTTTTTTAATTTGATACTTTACTTAACACATACATCAGTTCCAATCTCAGAGCAATTATATACAAGAGAAAGCGCTGCTGTAGTAAGTTTTTATAAGGTTTGCCGGACTCCTGACTCAGACCTGGGCGTGGCTAGGACTAGGGCTAGGGTATTTATACATTCATTCATAGTACATGTCAAAATAATGTTTTTGTTTATTCGTATAACCAATTTTTCACAGTATTGTTATAAACAAAAATATAGCATGTAACCTAATAAAGGGTTGAGTTATGTTAATTTATTTCGCGTATCAAAACGTGTGGGCGGAGTCAACGGAGACGCGGCACACGAAAAACATTCTAACAAAACTTTAAAGCGGTGTGATAATTTGGGAGATTTTGTTTTCTCTTTCTTTCTCATAGTGTACGACGTAAAAACCCGGAGAAAGTGATTTATCCCAAATTTGTATTGATTGGGTAAAAAGAATTAGCTCTCTCTCCATATATTGTTACTTCAAGGTTCTAATTACGAAAATGTCTCATTCGTATGCGTAAGGAAATTATATTGTTCAATATAAAAATAAAATAAAAACATCTTGAAAGTAAGTTCTATACACGTGTCAATACCGACATTACCCCTTAACACTGAACAAATAATCCCAAGAAGTGTGATCAATACCGATTTAAAAGAAAATTGATGTTGCCACTTGACATAAAACCTTTTGATTCTTAGGTTCCAGACAGGCCAATTATATTGATTTTCTGTTTTTTTTAATTTCTTTGTTAATTTCTGTAATTTAATTTTTTTTTACAATTTCACCAGAAGTAAGGAAAAATCTGCTCACATCGGGCACACAGACACGCCCACAATAGGTCGGTGTATCTCTTTCTGCGATCTTTAAATCAAATAGAAGGAAAAAATATTATTTGAAAAGTTATTATTATATTAACATTATTCTCGAATTATTAACAATTTTTTAGTTGTCCTATAATTTACTATTAAACAGTCTGATAACTCGAGTGTGACAAAAAAGGTCTCGCGTATAATTTATTCTTTGTTTGAACCTTAATAAACATGTTTTTTTAGAATATTAGCAAAAAGATTCTACTTTGTACTCTACGCTATACAAATAAAGTTATTGCCTGACAAGAATAGCTCGCAAAAGGAAATAATAATGATTTCTGAACATTTATTTATTAAAATGATAAATTTAAAATATAGTACATACATAATACAGTTATCTTATATTCAAAGGTTGAAAAAACATTTTCTGAAACATTCAAAGAGTGTTTCGTTTTTCCCGACCACCCCTGAGTGAGGACTTATATTCGATAGTTTCCAGCTTCAAATACAAATCCCGCACTGTATCTAACTCAAATAAAATGTAACATAAACTTTACCCATATGAAATGATTCTAAGTTGAATGTTGATCTACGACTGCGTTCACATTCAAGGATGCGACGACTGGATTCCTCCCACGGAGTGCGGAATAAAGTTTATGCCCGATATTAAGTTGAAAGGGTAGAGCCACGCCGTTAAGTGCAAATGGGTCGAGAAACTTGTAAAAGTGCATCAGACACAGAAGCGGGTAATGTAATGTATGCAGCTTTGCTCCTGGCTCTGCCTCCGAGTGGAACCATTATACCTGCAAGAAATATGTGGTAACTCCTTGCGTCGAACTTTGACGCCTTGAAACACTCAACTTGAGTGGAAATTAGGAAACTTTTTAGCCTGGGAATACTAGTTTTCTTAGACATTTAAATATATATATACTTACGCCTTTTTTATAAATTTGTCAAAAAAAAAATTCGATTTTTTTCTTTATCGCGTGTTTTCTTTTGTATTATATTTATTTTTTGACGTTTGATAAGATAATTATGTTCTCCACATATCGACAATAGTTTTTCATTTAACTGGCTGATTTTTTATTTATTTGTCAAAAAATAGAAATAAGACCTAATAAAAATAATGATTGTAGATTAACAAAACAATGAACATAATACCATAATAAATTTATAGTGTAAGGAAAAAAGATAATAAACAGAAGACATGCCCACATATCTATAACACGATGAGGTATATACAAACGTTTATATGTACATAGCCTGTTCAAAAGAAAAGGTGAATTTTGAATTTTCGCGGGCTGTGTACATTCGATTATCGATTTTTTTTTGTAATGTTGGTACACATATGTTTGTCATTTGTTAGCATTATCAGCCATTTTGGTGGTTTGTTTTCGACAACTGGAAAGGTTAGTCACGTTTTTGTGTGTTCTTCGATTTTTTACTTTTGAAAAAAATGGATCAAAGAATATGTATTAAATTTTGCGTTAAAAACGTAATAAAGTGCTCCAATGCACTTAAAATGTTGACTGTGGTGGGGTGAATCGACACTAAAGGCTGATTCACACCAACGTCCGGATCCGCTCAGTGCCGATATTGTTCCGCATGAGAGCTTATTGATATGGTATGAATATCGATCAAGGAGTATGTGCCAAGACAAAGTTGTGTGGCAGTATATCCTTCTGCCCACCCTTGTGATATTTAACTACTTAGTTAGTTAAATAATTATTTTGAATTGTAAAAATACTAACATCGCAGATTTTTTTTAATCAAAAACCATTTTTTATCACTAAATAATATTTTTAATAATTATTAATTATTAAAAATATTATTTAGTGATTAAAAAAATGGCTTAAAAATAATAAAAAATCTGCGTTGTAAGTATTTTTACACTTCAAAATAATTATTTAACTAAATAAGTAGTTAAATATCACAAGGGTGGGTAGAAGGATTTACTGCCATACAACTTTGTCTTGGCACATACTCCTTGATTGATATTCATACCATATCAATAAGCTCTCGTGCGGAACAATATCGGCACTGAGCGGATCCGGACGTTGGTGTGAATCAGCCTTAATAGGTTGACATCGACCACGGTTATTGTTTACCTACATATTATACGACTTGAAAAAAAAATCCTTGCCTTCAACGTTTTCTTTTTCTAAGAATGTAACCATCCGATCTGTTTCTTGTGTTGATGATTTCATTATTTGTTAATGATTCATTTGGATGTTGTTTTTCATTATTATAAGTCACGCAATTAGAATTGAACCAAACAACACAAACTTAGAATTTTGTTTATTGGTGCACATACGTCATGTTCTTGACAAAATATCTCCGAAAAACAGCCCATCGCCTTTTAATTTATTCTTTTCAGCTAGAAAGGGACAACAGGTGTTTATGTAAATGAACCGAAAATCTATCAAAAATATTGTCACAAACGTCCTAGAATGAAATGAAAATACGAACGCAAAATGTTTATTTGGTTATACCTCAGAGTAAGAATATACGAGTATATGGAGAGAGAGCTAAATATTTTTTAATTTATGATGAATCACCTTCTCCTGTTTTTTACGTTGTAAACCGTGAGATAGAAAGAGGTGAGACAAGTTCTCTCACAATATAGCATCACTTTTAGGTTTGTAAGCATGTTCTCCGTCTCCCGCGTCTCCGGTGACTCCGCCAACTGCGTTTTGTCATGCGACATAACAGGACATAACTCAACGGTTTTTTTAGGTTATATCCTACATTTTTGTTTATAATAATACTGTGAAAAAGTGGTTACACAAATAAACAAAAAACATTATGTCGACATGTGCTATGAATGGATGTATAAACACCCTAGCCCTAGCCACGCCCCAGTCAGGAAAAAATCATCAATACTGACTACACTAGCGCTCCTTCCTGGTATATTGCTAACACCATATGTATCACTTAAAATCATAATAACAGATAAGTATTATCAAATGCGTTCAGCAAAACTCAATTCTCATTCATTTTTTTTTATATTTATGCACGTACATAATACAGCTAATAAATATCAATAAAATAACATTAAACATCGTGGAGATGGGAAGTATTCGACAGTTACTGTTATAAAAAATTGCCCCTGAGTGAAACAGTGTGCACGGTATTATTATATATTAGTAGTTAACACAGAAAATGTGTACCAATTTAAAATTTTACGCAGGCAGATGTAAACTTATTAAGGATTGTATTTATGGCAATATACGGCTATATAGTACTCCATACGGTAAAGGGTTAATCGTTCAGACACGTACGACATGAAGTCATTGAAAAAACCTCTGAAAAACAATGCTAGCAAATATTCTCTTCATAAAAAAACAACTTCGACGACGAAATCGCTCATGCGCGTATCCCAGCGATTTAGAATCTAGAAACGAATGAGTTTTATCGAAATCAAACTGAATGAATCGAAATATTTCGATATTGACATCTCGGTTACCCATCACTATTCGCCAGTTCAACCAGTATTTAGTCTGTGTTCCGTGTCTATTATCTATGTTGTTGGGTGTTCCATAGATCAGAAATTCAGAAGTAGCTGTCAAAAATTAATCTTAACCTAGTCGTTTGTTGTTAGTTGAATTATTATCTAATTTTATATGGTTTGTGTACAAGCCGGAGAAAAAAGATATCAATAAGTTTTTTTCTAAATATTTGAACAGAAAAGTCACACAATGATCGGCTGGCGTTGGTTTCGTGGGATACTCAGAAGGAATACGGTTCCCATGACTGTTGAACAAGCCGCGGCTTGGAAACAAAAAATCAGCGTTGCCTACTGCCTAATCAGCGTGAATGCATTTATATGTGTCTTATATGCATGCAGTACAGGTAAAGCTGACTGGGCTAGATACTTTGGCCTTAAGTCGGAAGCCGAAATTGAGAGATCACCTGGTAAATATATACAGACCAACTTATTTGCTCCGAAGAAGTATATAATCGTGCAAGGCATGGTGTTTTATGCATCCGAGAGCCGAACGTCTTCTTATTAAAATACACTCTTAAATAAGGCGATGCAGTTGCATGTACTCATAATATCTTTCTCGCTTTCATTTCAGTTATTTTAATGCGAACTTGCCGAAGTCTGCATTTTCTTAAATATATAGACTAACCATTACTAAAACAGTTTGTTTGAATGAGAGATACCACCATTAATATATTGATAAAAATTCAAAACACTAGTCGCTACATTTTAGGAAGCCACTGCTGTTTACAGTTCATAAAAATTGAAGCGATTTTATTGTTCCTCAATATCAATACATAATTTATGTGTATAAGATGCAAGCCGTCATTATTTTAACTCAGGTGCTCTTGAAAAGTCATGCAAAATTATTTGTATTGTCGTATCTCATCGTGTTTTTTTTTTTCAGCATACCAGTGGGCTGATCTTCTGAAAATTGACAATGCCAAAGTGTATAGGATCAGCTCAGCTGGATTAGAAGAAAGGTTTGACACCCCTGATCTAAAGAAGACTCCCAGCGTTCTTGACCCTCCTGAACTGGATTAAACAGCGCACATTTAATTAAATAACTCACATCAAATGTAAATACACAAATATTAACTTAGTATGCAATAATAATAAAGCGTTCTTTAAATTGTTATATCTTTTTTTTATTCAATGGGAAAAATACTGAAGACAAACCATAGAAGTGTGTTGTGGGCATGTCTGTATGTCCAAAGTAAGCTGAATTTTTTCTTACTTCTGGTGAAACCAGAAATCGAACATTTTCAAATGTGAAAATTCTTTCTTGAACAGATAATCAATTTCATTGGCCTGGCTTGGCCTAGGAGTCAAAATGTCTTCTGTAAATTAGCGACATTAGTTTTCTTTCAAATAATATACTTCTCAGGATTATCTGATCAATGTGGGAAAAGCTGTGTGGCACTGCATGCTGAAGCCTATACAACATTTTGATGGATTGTGTCAACAATGTTGAAATTTTTGTGGATTGTTAGTGTTTGCTTCGGTGAAATTAATAATCTCACAATAGTGTTGACTTTTATTCTTGCAATTTCAAATATAAGTGTGGCAATTTAAACAAAACATATTATTTATTTACCAAACTGATAAATTATCAAAGTGTCAAAATAACATTTGTTAAGTTAAAATGGTGCTGTTAGGAAATTGTTCAATAATAATAATTGGATAATTTATACAGTGTCATTTGAGAAATATCACCTTAAGGGCGCTTTGTTATGTTTATTGGTCAGATCTGAATACTCAGGTACTTCACAACCTTTCTCCTTCCCATCCCCCACTTCCGTCAGCTTCACAACTTACCCCAAATGTAGGAACTCTTGTGTGGTAATTACACTAAAATTAGGAGAAATAAATACTTTTCAAACAAAATGAATACATAATAGATCAGTTTTATTTTTAAATATCACATATAAAAAAATAAAGAGTATGTATAACCATTAAATATATTTCACAGACGTAGGAACATTCCAAACATTCTTAAACTAAAATACATATATATTTCAATGTGGAAGTGTTGGGTCACAAGGTAAAGGCACTCATTAGCCATGACTAACTAAACAATGTCCTCCGTATAAAGCTAAAGCCATGACATGAAAATACACACTTTTCCTCTTAGAATTCACTGTTTTAAATTGACAATCATTACAATGCAACCAATATTTAGCTCCATTAATACAAAATAATCAATTTATTGCAATACGGTTTATCAAAAAAATACATATTCAACTTGTGGGACGGTTGGTTTGTAAATTTATTTTTTATAAAATATAAAAACCAATATTACGCTTTTCATTGTATGTACATTTTTTTACTAGAGCTATTATCACAGACAATAAAACAAAGTTCGAGCTAAATGATTTTGAATAAAGTTGAAAATTCACAAACGGAAAATGTTAAAAGGCAATAAACGATTGCTTGAACCGTAAAAATAAATTATTTTCTTCTTGAAACAGAAAGAAAACAAGTGTTTATTTAACTTCTATAATTTTGAAATAACAGCGTGAACTAAATGTTCTAGTCACCATTTTGGTGATCCCACATATTTTGTGCCTTTAATTTAATTCTAATATAATATTATTACTCCCTATCGAGATTACTACCTACGACACTTGACCGTCCGATCAAGGCACGAATAGTCAGTTCCCATCACCATAAGGTGCCCACTGATGCTTGCTTCGTCCTGTTCTAATAATTCTAGAAACGATGCCAGATTTGCAAATTCAAATAATGAAATAAAACACACAGAAAAGAAAAAGATTTAACGTGCCACCTGGACTTGAACCACGATCTACCGCTTGCTGGGTGGTTGTGCTCACCATTACACTACGTCACCTCTTTTCTTCCCGGAAATTATTTATTTGATATATTTATTAACATTATTTGATAGGCCAGAATCCTTTCAATCAAGGTACTAGATTAACAGAACAAAGCAGATATCAGCAAAGAGCACATAACATCTTCACCCACTATAATAATAATAACAATGCATTTATATAGCGCAGTTTTGTGATATTTCACCTCCAGTGCGCATTATCTTTCCACTATGGCAATAAGAAGTTTATTTAGTATTCAATCAGTTCTTATTCATTAATAATAAAAGGTAAAAACTGACATTTATTTGCGTTTTTTTGACTCAATTATATAATATAGGCTTAAAGAAGAATAATAATATTGAGAAATACGATATATGTTTATACATATAAGAATATGAAGAATTTTTTCCATCTTGCAAAGTTATAGATTTATGTATTCATTGTGTAAATATTGGAAGGTCACTTATGTAAAAGAAGAGGTCAATTAGTACTTTAAGTACAAATTATTAACATAGAATAAAGTACCCTTGGTGAAAAAAAAAGATTCAAAAGATGAATTAATATTTAGCAATTGGAGTGTGGATGGTATCCAATACCACGTCTTCTTTTTTCCATTTCTTGAAGTAATGCAGATCTAGAAAAAATAATTATCTTTAGTTTATAGGGCTCTGCTATTCTGACTCATTACATGACCCGACTGAAGCATTTTATTAACTGAACATGAATTCTTCCCGGGACGCCTGCGACTACTTCATCTATCCACTTGTGCGAAATAAATATATTCCTGACATTCTTAAATATGTTCATCTGCTCTACATGTCCAAACAATGTAAGTGTCCCTATCTTAATCTTGTGCAGCACACTTGCATTATTTACATATTATCTCATTGTAATATTAACACACACACACCTTTCAGAGATCTCATTTTCACTTTTCTTTCAAGCTTAGTGCAAAAATTTACTTGCTGAATATTTTCGCACGGTAAACATTTTCAAGAATTTGATAGGTAGATCATGATTATTTGTAATGTAAAAAGTCGATGGCGATAACAAACAAGTTGGCTACCCCTGATATAGAGTATTGTATAGGTACCTGTACTGTTCATATTTCATTACGATGAGTTGCAACTCCTGCTTGTAGAGGCGGTTGAGCATGGCATTGTAGCAGTCTAGCTCACTGAGGCGGAACATGCCCCAGCGTAGCTTGTGATCCAGCTCCTGGGAGGCTGCAAGATGAAATCACAACTTGTATATTAATGCTTCATAATACATATATATATACACATATATATAATTGATTATTATATATAACATACTGGCTTATTAATTAACAAGTTTCAAATTCTTCAAAAAAGAAAAAAAAAATTAAAATTAAAAAAAAAAGAGCAATGATAATTATATTTATAAGGATAAGGAAAACCATAGAAAACCTTAGCCGTGGTTTATACAACATCAAAGTTTCCAGCGACAGATTGGCGATGTGATGCTTTTACCACAGTCTAGGTGCGCCACTGAACATATAAAGCAATAGAAATGTGTTGTAGGGGTGAATATGTGCCCAAGGTAAGCACAAATTTTCTTTACAACTGGCAAAATTCATCAAACATTTTTTTTAATACAGTCGAACTCGGTTATAATGAGCGTGAAGGGACCAACCAAATTTGCTCCTTATAGCCATTACTTGTTATAAACGTAGGTAGGTAAAAAAAAGTACCTGACTACTAATATCGATATTTACGCCAGGGTATGAAAGCTTGCATATTATACAGCAACACTTTTTTATTTGTTTTTTATTACGAAAATCATGCTTTACTTACTACGAAATGGTTTAATTTATGATTACACAAATAATAATAATAAACTGTACGCACTATCAGGGATTGTGAACCCTCCTTAACGTGATTTACGGAAAGTCCGCCACCGTGCCGGACGGGCAGCTTTCTTTGTCTTGTTTATGACATTATTTGACTGTTTCGAGGATTGGGTTTTTTTTCTAGTACCTGGGGGCATTGAGTTGACAATATTATTTGGACGCTATACCAGTGAAGCGACCTTGTTATAACTCCACACGATTGTATGAAAATAACCCCTAACTAACATATCATTAAGTAATTCCTCATTATACCCATGACCTCGCCATTATCGTGATCGTTATAACCAAGTTCGAATGTATTTACCGAAATTCTTTTATTGAACAGATAATCAATTTCGTTAGTCTATCTGAGGCCTAGGAGTAGAAAAGTCTTATGTACACAGAAGACATCAGTTTTAAATCAAATCCAGGTGCTTCAATATTGGCGCTCCGAGGCTAAGGGGTTAAATTTAATGCCTGCACTCATTCTCCTTGGTGGTGCACACAATGTGTACTTTCCTTAACAATTTAATATAAAATGAAAACATAATGTCAAAGCAACAAGCGATTGCTTTCTACAAAAATGTATAATTTTAATTGTTCACCAACCTTTGGAGTAGACGATGAGCCAGTGTGGTATCTCCTCAAGCAGGTACGGGGGCACCAAGGCTCCCGACAGCGGCCCAAACACGTAGCAGCCCCCCACCAGGCAGGGGTGGGCGTAGGACGCCTGGCGGGTCATCTCACTAAGCAGGTACAAATGGTTTGACACATTATAATATTCAAGCAGTATACTACATTATATAAACTCTCTGCTTTTACACGGGTAATTCGAAAAATTTCCGGCCTTTTTAAGAAAAACACATATTTCGAAGCAAAAGAAAAATTATTTCTTAAGTCTCCCTGCAACTCGATACATTTGGTCCAACGTTTCTCCTGTCGTTTTTAACCGTCAGAAAAAAAATGACTGTCTAAAAAGTCGCTGGGAGTTAGGTCTGGCGAATAGAGTAGGTGCAAAAGCAATTCAAACCTCAATTTTGACATTGTGACCATGCACGTGTGAACCCGAGCATTATTTTGGTGAAAGAGTACTGTCCGTTGATTGTTTTACCCTTTGCAAGGTAATCGATAGGAATTATTCCACGGCTATCCCAAAAAACTGTCGCCATCACTTTTCCTGCAAAGAGAACGACCTTTCGAAGTTGGTTCCCCTACCGCAATCTACTGAATTGACTGCTGTTTGGTCTCAGGCGTATGGTGGTGAACCCTGGTTTCATTGACGGTTATCATTCGTCCTGGATTTTTTGATACAGGCTAAGACACTCGCGCGACATCTCCGTCCGTTTTCGCTTTTGGTCGATCGTCAAAAAACGCGACAACCAGCGTGCGGATATTTTTCTCATATATAAATCTTGATGTAAAATCTTGTGCACCCGTTCAGATGATATCTCACAAGCTTCAACAATATCCTCAACAGTCAATCGATGATCTTCCATCACAATTTGATGCACAAAATCGACCATTTCGTCAGTTGTAGCGATTTTCGAGCGCCCGGGACGTTCCTCGTCTTAAATGCTTGCATGACCACGTTTGTACTTGGCCACCCAATGTCGGACTATTGTAAATGAAGGTGAGGCTTCACCGTATATAAAGTCTAACATGTAACTAAAATCAAAACTACTTAAAGTTTTGGGCCCTTTGACACAGAGATACAATCAGTAAAATACAGGAGTTAATGATTACTTGAAGTAGTATATGCCCTGCTGGGGGCTGTGCACTCTCTGCCAGCCTGATGGGACGGACTCTAATGGGTGAGTCCAGTGGGTGGTCTGCGTATTGTGGTCCATGTAGTACTTTCTTCCACGCAGCGTGAAATCAACGGACCATCCCGGCGGTAGGGGCAGTTCACCTTCTTCACCTAGGGAAAGACATATAGATACACACATGTTAAAATATATGAGAAATTTTCCACGTATAAGGTTCAGTTAGTATTTTTATTATAAGACAATAGAGCAAGGGTCGGAAAACAGATAAATTACCCAAATTGAGGAAAAATTTCATCTTGAAGGAAAGGCTCAATAATTTTTGTATCCCAACTCCTGCAATTATAGTCAACAGAAAACCATTCAGGAAATGACATTTTTCAAAACTCAACAAATGCCTTACCCGAAGACACAGCATGGCCATAGATGACATAAATAAATATGAATATGCATTAAATGTAGTTAGTAATAAGATAGAGCCTAGGAATAAAGATTTTTACAGCGCCCTTGAGGTGATTTTTCATAAAAACTGAGGTACAAATTATCCAAATATTATTTTTTATTATAGGCTCTGAGGAAAATAATTTACTAAGAGCTTAAGGCTTGCTGTGTAGAGTTAATATAAAAAAATCTTCAGATATTTCGTTTTTCAAATTTTTTTACAAAGTGAATAACGTTCAAGGCCCATTTGAGAAGGAAATCATCTGGAAAATATTGAAATTACATTGAAAATACAAAAAATCCTCATAGAGTAACGGAAGAAAACAAGTAAAAGGATAGTGACATCTTATGTGCAAATTAATTGCGTATCTCGAAAAAAATTCAAATGTAAATTTGACGGCAAAAAATGATTTCTATATTTTGCTGTATATTGAAGTATGAAATGTACGAACCTTGGTTGCTGCCGATGATACCAGGACTATGGGTAGCATTGTGTATCAGCTGTTCTCCGTAGGTCATGCCCGAGGGGCCACTCACCACATTGGAGTATATGGGGGCTGCTGAAGGGTTGCTGCTGTAAGCTGAAAGAATAATGCATGGGAAATTATTATTGCAACATTATTACACATAAATATTCAATTAGGGGTGGTGAACAGCTCATGTCAGCAATATTCAAATGCATATTGTTCTGAAAGACAATAACCGCAATCTGCAACAGTGGCAAAGGGTAATATAGAGACGTAAGACATATCCAGTCATTAATCCATCTTGGCAACAACATCTCTGCTTGATTCGTAACACTTGGTAATATCAATTCATTGATATATCCCTCCAGTAGGTGAAAGTAGGCGCTGCGCATTAGAATTTCACAGATTATACATTTAAAATAGTAATATGTAATTTTAAAATATTACTAAATCTAACCTTGTATCTGAGTGTGGCTGACATTATGGTGTGAGGTCCCTGCAGAGGGCCCTGGTAGATGCAGCTGAGAAGTGCTGGGAGTAGATCCTCGATGACTCGAAGACTCATTACTATTCTCCCTAGAGACTATCTGGTGTTGCTTCACCGCCTGTTTCTGTTGGCTCAAATGGTGCTGGCTCAGTTGGTGTTGGCTCAACTGGTGTTGCTGATTCTGACTCAGTAATTGCTGTTGATTGTTACTCAACAGCTGTTGCTGACTCTGGTTTAAGAGTTGCTGTTGTTGGTTCTGGTTCATCAGTTGCTGCTGGTTTTGATAGATGGGGTCATGTTCCCTTTGATGTGGCGGCGGTAATCGCTGGCGACTGTTTTGTCGGCTCAGGTTTCCCACGTCAATGTCAGCATAGCTCACTGAATGTGACATCTGAAAATAAAATACATAATTAAACGTAGAAAGTCACTTAGGCAGTGTTAGCGTAAATATAGAGAGTAAAAGAAGAATGCTTAGATGGTTTGGGAGATTAGAAGGTTTTATTGTATAATTTTAACTGGAAGTTCTCAATTCCTGTATGAATGCCTGATACATATTGTACCGAATCCATGATTATATTTTGACTCTTAGTTTAATTATCTGCACAGCATTGAAATAACCAAACCTCTGCAGATAATAAGTAAATACTCTAATAGAATTTGAATTGATTTCATCATCGTTATTATTTTAAGACTTGATGAGAACTTCATTAAACTTACGTTATTTATTATAATGTGTATTAGAGTGTAAACTCACCAATGCGGTGTTGACATCAGAACTGTACTGCAATGGGGAGGGGTTGGCAAATGTATCCCCGCTCGCAGATAAACTTGCAAACCTAAAAAATTGACAATTTAATTTTCTTGTATCTGCGTGAATAGTTTTTAAATAATGAAGGAAAAAATAATGATTAGTTTCATGTGCATTTTGCACAAAGCAATGAGAGTTGTTGAGAGCTGTCAGGATTTAACAACAGTGAATCACAATGTATGTAAGTATGGTACTGCAATGGACCACTCTAGGTGAGACGTCACCAATGCCCAACCAAGGCTACTATAATACAGAATGGTTACTCAAGGTCAACACATAGTGGCAATCTGTTTTGACTTACTACACTTTTCTATGGGATGTGTGAATTGGTATATTACCGGTGAGCCAAATTGGGTACAGATTCGGTGGGCGTATATTTGCCAGCATGCCCGCCGAGGCCCTGTCCCTTGCCAAAGCGGTTCTCCGGGGGCACGTTCGGCAGGGGCCCGTGACCGAGGGGTGGCAGGGAGGGGGAGGGACAGGGCCCCCCTCCCACCTCTCCGGGCTGAACGCTGCGGGAGCGTGTTGTACGCTCCGTAGTCCATACGTTTATTACTGAAATAAAAATATGTCGATACGTAAGGTTTGAACTTCTTATTTGCTTAGTGTCAGCCAATTTCTATGTCGATAAGCAGGCAGACAACACAATGACTAGGAATTAATGAATGAATAAAACAAATTTGCACTAGAAGTCAAAACATATACACTCCCTAATAAGTTTGTACATCTGTATTGTTTTTCACTTATCATAATTTTTAAAATTTATTTAAAGATATTATGTATTAGAATCTCTACAGAAGTAAATAAGTACCAACTAATGAAATAAATATATTAAGGCTTATTAATGGGAACTCTGAAATACACTGAATGCATGTCCGAGACAAACTACATTGTCTCTGTGATGATATGAATAACCATTGCTGTTTACACATTCAACAGAGTTTTATCGTTGGCAAATAAACAATGTAAACATAGATGGAGATTAGAAATTATATGGAGTAATCATTGTTCACATAACCTTACTAGAACTTTAATAGAATTTTTTTTTCAGGTATATTTTTACTAAAATAATTGTTTAAATATTTTTGGAGCTGTCTTAAAAATAATGCTGAACAGATCCAAATGACAGTTAAAAATATAGGTTGGAATGACATGCAGAATATAAATCACAACATAAGCTGTTGGCAAAAAGCTGAGAGTCGGAGGTATTTTTTTGAGAATATAAACAAACTTACTTGGCATTTCAGGAGGAGTGTCTTTCTTTACATATTTCCCAACTACACCTCCTTTGATGGTTTTCTGACCTTTGCGGGAAATCATAGTTGGTATGTATAGTTAAAATAATAAACTAAAACAATGGATTAATGGTGTGAACACTTTCATGCTAACAAAACATTATAAATTTGGATTTTAACATAAATTAAACATAGTTGAACAAAAATTGCCGTAAACTGACAGCTAAAATATAAGAGACTAGAGATGTTCGATATTCCGGTCTCGGCTACTTTGTCCCGGTGACTTGTCGGTCACGGGAACCGGCGATATTTTTTTTCAAATAACAGTCTATTTTGGAAACGGTTTTTTTTTTCATAAAATATTTTTTTAAATGCCAATATCTGGGAGTAGCAGGTGATTTTTCTGTTGGAATGCCTGCCGTGACGAAACGAATCCGATTCTAGTTATTTTTCATTAGAGTAAACATATTTCAGATTTCAATTATCCTTAAATTTAAACGTGTTGGTGGTAATACAATTTAAAAACTTCAGACATTTCAAACGTAATTTTTGTTCCATAATCAATAATCATCGCAAGTTCGTAACAAATATTCAATAAGTTCATAAAAACACGTATTCAATTTACAATGGTCTAATCTTAGAGCAATTGTTACTTCAAGGGTCTAATTTCTCCGTTTATCGAAAAATGTAATGTTGTCATTAAAAAATATGTTTGTCCGTCCTTATCTTTAGTTCCTACACATGCAAGCCTGCGCGAATGGTTTGGAATAAAATTCAGCGCACAGCGAGCCCGAATCATGAATAGTTTACAAAGCGCCGTTACCTAAAGTAGTCGAGAATCGTATGTGTCAAAAATCAACTTTTCTGTAAAGTTGAGCGAAGAATTTTTGAAATGTCGATTAGTACCCAAATTGCGCCATCGCGCGCGGGAAAATTGCACAATACGCCGAAATTACGTTTTTGAGGTAAATAAGTATTATTGCAGTGTTGTAATTCAATGTCAATTGATATTTAAAATACATTATATGCCGAAATCAAGTTTAAAAAAAAAACCTTACGTTAAAAAGTTGATATAAGGATAATTGAAGTTATTTATATTTTCATTCACTCATAATGATCGTCCACTATATAAAATTTCGTTTACAAAAATCGATTTATTTTCTTCTTCAAATATTTTCATTTGAATCAAAATTTCGTATTAAATAAATCGTTTCCTTAAAAAAAAATAGCAGATTTTGTGTTACTGTGAGCTGATAATGGATGCCAGTACTTTTTATCGATGAACCTTTCCGCCATCGGTAATCGGTTGCAAAAGTAACTGGAAAAATAGCCGGTTCCTCGTTGGTCTCCAGCTAAAACCGCAGCACCCCATTTCAAATTTAAACCATCTTTTTAAAGGCATGAAAAAAAAACTCTTTTTTTTTTATTTGTCTGAAAGTGTTGCCAGTCTTCATTTAATGATTTCATATTTTTACATATAAATAACAGTACGAAATGAAAAAAAATAATGTGGAAAAAACCAATGACTAAATAATAAAACCAATAGAAAAAAACCAAAACGAATAATTTGCAATTCGAGGAATACGCTTTGAATGATATAACGAATAAACCATCGCGTCGTTTCCCCAGATGCGTAGGAAGAGAAGGTAGACCACTACATATAACTATGTCATGGCATACGCTCCTTGCTTCATCCACATTCATGAATCGTCTTGTACTTATTTTTTGTAATTCTGACTCTTGACATAACTCGATTTAAATATTTGATTCACTAGTATTTAAACATGAAAATAATCGTTACTTTAAATTATCAAAATTTCGAACAAGTACAATACCAATTAATTAAGTTTTTTTTTTTCCAGAAAAGTCGAGTGCTATTTGGCAAAGTAAAAATACTGACATCGTTGATATAGAATAGTAAAAATAAAAATATATTTTATGATTTTGAGAAGTTATTCGCAGGTAATAAAAAAATCACAGTTGATTTCGTTTTGTACACAGAACATAATTTCACTTCTTATGTAGTGAAAGACCTCTTCGTAATTTTTTTATAATTACAGTGTGTTGGGGTCATTTATATTAAACTGCTACTAATTCAGCCTTTTCTCCGATAAACTGGGAAAATTATTTTGTATTATCGCCACATTATTGTCGCGACGTGTCATCTTTATTTTCTGTGACAAGTGCTGTCGTCGAATGCCAGCGCATGAATAGTTTGGGGAAAATGCCGGCTACGGAACATGCCGTTAAAAACAAGCGAAAGAATTATGAAAAACTATCACAAGCCGCTGGTTATAGCACTCTGCTAACTTTTACCATATTAGCCCTAGCATGGATTTCTGGATTTGCTTCCCGGCTCTTCGCCGTCATACGTTTTGAAAGTATCATTCACGAATTTGATCCATGGTATGTTTCTTTTGATTTTATGTGAATACTTTTGCTAATTTGTGAATACTCGCATCCAAAAATGCGTATGACTGGGTTGATATATTTTATTTAAAAAAACATAAATTTGTGCAAAATCTTTTTTTTTTTTTTGATGAAACATGTAACGTGTTTTTTGAATAAGAGACCTATTAACACTAGTTTATTGATGATTTTATAATGCGAAAGTATATTTTTTAAATATTTCCCACACAGGAAACATAATGTGATCTCATTTTATCACCCGGGAATGTTGGTCCCTCAAGTTATAACCTCTATTAGAAAGGTATTCCGAATTCATACATTTCATACATTCCCATTATTTCTGTTATCGGTAGAGATAACCTTCCTTGGTATTTAGTTTTAATAACATAAATTAGTTTTGCAATTGTGCAACTTTGTCAAGATTTTACATCCACCTGTTTTATTTATCTTATGACGATTTACTCTTGATTACCTTATGAAGTTTTAACAATCCAAATTGCCAAAAAATGTTCATCTAATTCTACTCATTTTTATTAACCCCCATCGAATTTTTAATGTTTATATTTCCTTACTAATTTATTACAATTCATGTTTAGCCTCCGTAAGATCTAACAATATAGCTTACAGAAACTATGTTCTACTATCTTAATACTGGCAGCATTGGTAAACTATCTATGAGATAAGTTTTTTAAATTTTTTGTGTTAGAAAATTTATTTCAATATAACCTATATAAAGTACCTACTTTTTCTTTGAAATCTGTATCTGAATAGAATAGGTTTAAATTCAAAAGCTTTTCCTCCTAAAATATCCTGATACATTGAGTTTTTAAATAATAGGAAAGTACTAGTTATAAACATCAATTTTATAGGATAATTTCTACGTTATTTTTAACCAAGATTCTTCGTTTGCTTCTGTGAAATAACCAATTTGCGACAAAAGCAAGCATTTGCCTATAATAACTTTATGCCGGTTGATTACTTTGTGTAATTTGTAGTTTTGAGAATACTTAAATTGCATTGTATTAACATAGTTTAAAAAAAGTATCCTTAGTGTCAATGAACTATTGCATTGGTTCCAAAAGTGGGCGTTAACAGCCCCTGGGGAATTCTGGGAGCGCTTGAGGGCCCCAAGAGTGATGGAGGGATGGGGGGGTGTGGCAGGGGGTTGGTACAAGCTATGGAAGGTATTTCTCATCTATTCATTCCGTAACGTCATTTTCATTACTTAGACTACTGTTTAGATTAGAACTTTGCTTGAAATGTTTACACCTGTCTTTGGTGACCAGAGCTGAATAGGTACTTCCAAACCTTCTTCTTCCTCATCTCCCCACTTCCCTTAGCCTCGCAACATTACCCAAATTGCAGCGCTACCTTGACCCCAGTGACTGCGGGTAATTGGAACTCTTTTGCAATGATGACATAAAAGTTAGCAATGTTTTAACTTAACATGTTTATTCCAGGTTCAACTACAGCGCCACGGCCTACATGGTCCAGCACGGCTTCTACAACTTTCTGAACTGGTTCGACGAGCGCTCCTGGTACCCGTTGGGCCGCATCGTGGGGGGCACCGTGTACCCCGGCCTGATGATCACATCGGGGGCCATCCACTGGCTGTTGCACTTGCTCCATATCCCCATCCACATCAGGGACATCTGCGTGTTTCTGGCTCCCATCTTCAGGTATTTACAACACATTGTAACATAGTATAATTCTACTAGCTATTTATTACCTGACTGCACCACACTGAACAGATATTCTCTAGAAGTGAGAGTTATACCGATTTAAAAGAAAACTGATGTCTCCAATCATTAGACCTTTCGACTCCTAAGCCTCTGGTAGTCCAGTGAAATCGATTATTAGTTCAAGAAAGACTTTCGATATTTTAAAAATGTTTGATCAATTTCACCCGAAGTAAGGACAAAGTAAGCGTACTTAGGGCACACGAACACTCCCTCAAACACTTCTATAGATTTATCCACAAAGATGGCCGTCTAGTTCTCGCATACCAATATTTTTAAGGCTGGCTATCTGATATTACCATGTATTGTCTTACCTGCCATCGTTGGTTTCAAATTTATTTGCAGAAATAAAATCGGTATGAATATCGAAGATGGCTGTAAAAAGTTATTTCAAAGGGAAGTTTGCCAGAATTTAAAACGGAAACAATAATATTATTTGTGATTGTAATCAATCTTTTTTACATACGCCAACTAATATTGGCTTAGTGTAGATAAGAATCGAGTAGATTATTGTGTTTTTATTGAGTTTATCATCACACTATAATTTGATCCACGCATCTGATTTTTTTATTAAAAACAGTATGTAAATGCAGTTAGAATTTTAGTAATTAATAAACCAACAAACCTATATTTTTTATTTGCTTGGAAATATTCATGTGAATTGAATTACTAAGGTTGGGTTTATTTAAAACTCACCATCAAATCAACGATCAGTGCAATTTGTCTTTAAATTCTGGATTGTAAAAAATGTTCTTATCTTGCGATTCCCATCTAAAAATATAATATTAAAATGCAATTACTGAGTTATTAAGAAAAAATATTCTAAACACGTTAGAAATATTTTCTGAACCAAAAAAATATAAATATAACTAGTTCAGTGGATTTTTTTTTGTGATTAATGTCTAATTCAATAATTATGGTTTTAATATGCATGCTGCTAACATGTAGTTATTTTCAAATGAATAATAAAATTTTATATTTATTGCATACTTTTCCTCAAGGTAGTTAAATAAATTTTACAGCTATTTTAATTGCAATGTATGAAACAAGTCACAGTGAACAATGAGAAATTTTACATTTTAATGCTTCTCAATAAATTTTCAGCAATTTTGTAGGTGTTATTCAACACTTAAAAAAGCGTAAATTTACTTTGACGGTTAATGCGAGACTGATAAATGAACGCTACAAACATAATTATGTAGTGTACTTTCAGTAATGCCTTGCCACCGTTCAGAATGTAAATTTATTTTGACTCAAAAATAGAATTTTTTCTCCGTCCTTTTATCCCTCGTCTCATAATTTTTTTGATACAATTCTCCTCAGCAAACGATACTTGATTCCCACAAAAATTTAGGGCCCAAAAACTCCTTTGTCCTGTAGGTTTATTATTAAGAAGCCTCTTCGATCAACGACTTTCTTTCATCTTTGATACGTCTCCTGCACAGCGGAGCTGTCCTAGTTAAATTGACGGCTCTTTAAACAATTGTTACATCTCAAACTTCTTTTCAAAAACTTCCTATACACTTTTGCTATATTTATTGTATGCTGTAGCTTAATACTGGTCTGATGAGTGCTTTGCAGAGATTGGATTTGGTTCTTCTTGAGATTTTTTCTAAAACATTTCTTATATTTTTTCATAGTGGACTGACAGCCATCTCCACCTACCTTCTCACAGCCGAGCTCTGGTCCAAAGGGGCTGGTCTCTTTGCGGCCTGCTTCATTGCCATCGTGCCCGGCTACATCAGCCGTTCGGTGGCCGGCAGCTACGATAATGAGGGTATCGCCATCTTCGCTCTGCAGTTTACCTACTACCTGTGGGTCAAGAGTGTGAAGACGGGATCCGTCTCTTGGGCGTCCATGACTGCGTTGTCGTACTTCTACATGGTAATGCATTTATCTATGATTATTTTGATGATTGCTCCACCCCCTAGAATGATAAGGTTCCATCTGACATGGCAATTTTATGCAATAATAGGCTCTAATTACGAGAAACCTGCTTTAAAACTCATTATCTCATAACATTGCTGTGTGTGATGGAACAAACATAATATTATGCCATTTATTTATGGAAATCAAAAAAGGTCACTTCTTTAGAAGTGTCAATAAAATGATCATGCACAATCATTGCCCTGAATTTCAGATGTTCAAACTAATGTGTGTTGGGGGCGTCTTAGATAAGTTTTTAATCTGGAAACTAGACATGACCGTTATGTTTGACAGCTGATCATAATTTGATCAAAAGCGGAAACAGGCTGAGAATCGGCAGTTAACGGGGACCATTCAAATATCGAAAATTCAGAATGGCACTGATTGTCGATTTGATTTTCATAATTTCTAAGATTTTGATAATACACGTGTAAATACAATAAAATGCCAGAACCCTCGGCTTCTAAAGTTGCCTATATAAATATAATTTGCAGGTATCGGCATGGGGAGGCTACGTGTTCATCATCAACCTCATCCCCCTGCATGTGTTTGTGCTGCTGCTCATGGGTCGCTACTCTGTGAGACTGTTCACTAGCTACACCGTGTTCTACATCCTCGGCCTGCTGTTGTCCATGCAGATCCCCTTCGTAGGGTTCCAGCCCATCAGGACCAGTGAGCACATGGCTGCTTCGGGTATGTTATTCATTATTGATGGATGGGGCTATGTAGGGTCAAAAGGAGCATGTTGTATCTAAAGAGGATGCAAGTCAGATGAATGGCCAAGCCATACGGCATGCGTTCTTCGACTAGGACAGATCAAATCGAATCATCTTTGGACCCGTGATGTGTTAAAATTTTAACTCCCAAAGTTTAGCTTCCAAAGTTCAAAACATTCACATGTTGTAAAACTAATATATGTATTTATATTCCCACTCCGGTAGGTATTTTGAAAAAAAAACTCACGCCTATTGTACCTACCTAAAAAAAGTACAATACCAAGAAACCGTTTTCTAATACAATTTTTTTAAATGTAAATGCACAAATTTCCTTCCTAACATACATGCAATGTTTGCACATATCCTCAAGAATACTAATCATACTCACTTGTTATATTTTTATTTTCTGTCAAAGAACGAAAAGTATAGTGAATTCTAAAGAATCCGTAGAGTTACAAAAGTAATATAAATATGTCTATGGTACACCAGTGCTGAAATTCAAATCTACAGAGTTATGTTTTTTTATTGCGTATAAGTTGAAAATATTCTTTCAATTTTTATTATTAATAATAAATGTTTATTGATTATCAATTTGTAAACATCAACTGATTGAACCCGTTATAATGCGTCAACATGAAAAACTTGTCCTTTGTCTTTATAAAAAAATGATTAATTTTTTCCCCCCAGGTGTGTTTGCTCTGCTAGTGGCTGTGGGCGCCCTGCGCTACCTGCAGTCTATGATGCCCAAGGGCGAGTGGAAACAGATGATAGTGGGAGGAGGGCTCGTAGCCGGAGGGGCCGTTTTCCTATCCGTGGTGCTACTCACCTATGCGGGTGTCATTGCCCCCTGGAGTGGAAGGTATGTTATAGTATTGCAATTAAGAATTAATGAGACCAGTGTTTTTAATTTCATTCTAAAAGCAGATCGGCAGCTAAGAGAAAAGAGGTTAGACTAGTACTGGCAATATGTTTCAGTAAATGTCATTTTGCAAAAGAATGAATCGGAAAAATCACTTATTTGCACACTGTGAATGGTGTTGTAGAATTTGGTGCAATTTATGATGTAATTTTTTCTCTCCAAATATATAAGACAATGGTCTGAAATATATACATATAATGTTTTTAATGGATTTCTTTGCCTGGCAGATTCTACTCTTTATGGGACACTGCCTATGCCAAGGTGCACATCCCCATAATAGCGTCGGTGTCGGAGCATCAGCCCACCACCTGGTTCTCCTTCTTCTTCGACCTGCACATCCTGGTTTGCACCTTCCCTGTGGGCCTCTGGTACTGCATCAAGAACATCAATGACGAGAGGGTTTTCGGTGAGCAATACATATGTTCATAAATAACTGACTACCTGACCATCATGCCATTTCTCCATAGGGCGTAGGCGAAGGAATGCCACATAACCTAATGGATTTATATTCTATTGTATATATTAGAAGTTACTAGCGGTTTGATTGAGAATTTCCACCATCTTTGGTTGACTCAGATGGGTAAAAAAATCACATTCTTACATTTTCTCATTCGTAGTTTTGTTTTATTCAGACTTTTGACATTATTCCACACACGTACATTCAGTAAAACCACTTTTTAATGTATTTCAAAGAAACTACTAAAAAAATAAAACTGAGAAAAGTGGGGAAATGAAAACTGCGTGGAAAAATCGAATTAGTAAGTACCTAAAAATGTTTGTAGCAAAACAAAAACCATCATGAAGAAACTGGAAAAATCATTTCATTTAAAAACCACAGGACATCAAAAAGATTTTTTCTTGTCTGGAGCACCCACTCGGTCATGTTTGGTATACATTTTGATACTGTGCTTTCTTATTTACAATACATTTCTTGCTTCAGATTCCAACACTCCTTTGATCATTGCTTTTAAATTCAAACTCAACACTTACACTGAAATGTAAACACCATTGTCAGTTTCTCTCATTCTTGTTGGAATGCTATCCATCTGTTGGCCTAATTCATTTCCTAACTGTTTAACCTCTAGTGTCCCGGAGGTTCCTTTATGACCAGCGCATTCATCATTACCTTTTCAGGAGTTTTTGTCCTTTAAAACCTGTTATTCGCATATTTAAATGAACCATAATCGCTTGTCAACAAAATAATCAATCCATAGAGATATGTATTTTGCATTGCATTAAGTTCGGTACAAGTCGAGTAGTAAATATTTTATGTTTGCTTACGTCGGTACGGCTGAAAAAAGTCGATTTTCAAAGTGACATTACTGTTTGTATTTACAGGAAAACCTAGTGAAATTTTATTTTTATTTGCATGGAAATGTATTCAGATACACGAAAATAAAAAAAAATCTTCACACAAACTTTTTTTTGTGAAATGAGAGAGAAAAAACTAATTCTCCGAAAATAAGTAACTATTCCAGAAAAACCACTTTTGCCACTAACTACGTACATACAAGTTGAAAAAATAAGAGAAGATGTGTTATGTATAGTTGACAAAAACATCATTTTGTAAAACACATGTGAGTTATTACAAAATTACAGTCAGCAAGGTACGACTTCTGTTGTACCTTGCGGGAATCTGGCATTCCAGAGGTTAATAAGCTAACTGTTGAATAATGTATGCAGTATGTACTGCTGATGGTAGAATATTCCGAGTCAATTGTAAATACTGGCCGCCTGCTGCTCAAACTGCTTTGATTTTATCTATTTATGTTTTTTCAGCTGTTGAATAGAAATAAAATTCTCAAAGGTGATTGAAACATCCATATAAACCCTGGTTTGCTTTTTTAAAAGTGTCATCCGTTACATTAATTATATTTGCAGTTGCCCTGTACGCCCTGAGCGCAGTCTACTTTGCCGGAGTCATGGTGCGTTTGATGCTGACCCTCACCCCGGTGGTGTGCATCCTGGCCGGCATCGCCTTCTCCGGCTTGCTGGACCTGCACATGCAGGATGAGCAGGAGGAGCACCCCGTCACCATCAACCGCGCCGAGGACACGCAGCCCAACAAGAATCTATATGATAAGGTATACACTACTAAGTAAAACTAAATTTGATGTGAATATCACATTTTCGCACTTTTCAAACTCAGATAGTGGGTTCCCAGATACTTTCCGCTTATAATTAATTTGTTTATTTGTAAACTAACAGACTATTGTCCAATTACAAAAAAATACATAACACGAAATGCGAAAAAAGACCAACAAAGAAAGAACAGCACATACATAATATTATAATGAAGCAATAACAAAAATAGGACAAAATATATGTATGAAAGACCATTCAAATCAAATCCAAGGTCATGTCAAAGTTTCGGTAGAGTCGTAAAGAATAACAAAAATCATTTAGACTGGTACCAAAAATTTCAAGACCATGGCTTGAGTAAACAAGTCTCGAAATTCTGGACAGTGGAGGATGATACCCATAATAAGTAGAGTGATGATTGAGGAACAGCAATTCATTGTTTCTGAGTCTACGGCAAGGATTGTTGAACTGGAAGAGTTGCAACAAAGAAGGTGAGTCAATAATACAATTAATAATGATGACAGATGGTGAAATTCAAATATTGTCAGGTTATTCACAAGTCTTTCCCTGATCTTATCAATGAACTGATTCACACCAACGGCGAAATAGTGGTAATTATCAAGTTGACTAATCATATAATTATTTTTGGTCAAGGCTGGCAAGGTTCGCCGCATGAGGCACGAAGAGTCTGGCACTGCCACCAGCCCGCCCACCCTGAACCTGGAAGTGCCGCAAGAGGGCATCGGGGCGAACCTTCGCTCCGCCGTCATTGTGGTCATCATGATCTTCCTGATGCTGTTCGCTGTCCACTGCACCTGGGTGACCTCAAACGCCTACTCCAGTCCTTCCATTGTACTCGCTTTCTACACTAATGATGGGTACGTCTTATTGTTTTCATTACTTAACTTTAATATTTAAATTTATTTGTTTATTGAAACATTATTTTTAAACCTTTTAAATGATGGTGCTCTGGATCGTATTTTGTGTTTTTTTTCCCCTAAACTATGCTAAAACAAACTATTCATTATTAATATCCAGTCATTTTTACACATAAAATAAATTTATTTAATAGCTCTTGTACTGTTTATTAATCTAAATGTTTTCTCCCCAAATAACTTTGGCCTCTAAAGGGATGAAGGAGGGTAAGCCGTCGACATAAGTTCTGTTGTTTTTTGCACCCCATACGAGTGGTAGATTGTGGTTTTGTAGCTGGTGTTATTGATGACAAATTATTTTTAGGTTATGAGCACTGATTTTTCATTTATCTGTGTGTTTTTGTGTATAATATTTTTGTTCTCACTACATTTAGGTAGGATATACAAAATTAGTGAGAATGACTTTTGTTTTAGCATGAAACAAAAAAATATATTTTTGTAAACCTGTATGAAATTTCAAACTCTGTTTACCTTATTTTTTTACCATCTTGAAGTTATCTGTAATCTCATAAATTTTCTTCCACCACCTTCATGGCAGAGTGGTAGGCTCCTTGGCTCTGATCAAGGGTTTTAAACCCGAGACACAAAATTTTATTCAATTTACACATGAAAACTGGTGGCACAGCAAAAAAATGTAGTCATCTGCAGCACATAGAGATGAATTTTCACAAAAATGGCGCTTTAAAAATTATGCAAATATTATCAGTATTATGTATTATTATGGACAACCCAAATAAATCCAAGTTTTTTCAATTTGAACAATTAAACATTTTTTTACTATTTTCTCTTTTTTTTTGGCAACTTTTATGGTTAAGAAACTATTGGAGCCAGGTCTACGCTTCGACACATTTCAAAAGATAATAAACAAAAACAAAATCTACTTCGGACTCTATTTACTTGAAATCGAAAACCCAAATCAAAAAAAGTTAAATCAAAAAATCGACTTCAAATGTAATGTAGATTCACCAGTTTCGCGCTTGTACCACGAATTTCCGGATACCGTGTATAAGATTAATCCACGTTTAGAATTATGTATTTAAATCAATTGTGTTTTAGAGGTGAAAGGCGTTATTCCACATTTTTTGCAAGGAAACTTAGGCCTAGTGGTTTGAACCACTGGCACATTTTACATTCTCGTAAATCGGTAATTAGCGCCATTATGATTTTTTTTACCGCTACCACTTCAAATAATTGCCCCTGTTAACCACCAATTCTCCGCCCGTTTCAGCATTTGATCAAGCATGACCGTTATCACTGATCACTGGTTTTGAGTAGTTGGAATTTTTGTGTGCAGAATAACGTCTTGAAAATTGACAGTATCAACTAGTTATTGTTACAGGTGTCAGATCGTTCTAGTGCCTTGTCAGTAGTGTGTGCCAAGTGTAACTCAACACAGCGGCAGTGAGCTAAGTGTTTGACATTGTTGTTTCCAGTTCCCGTCAGATCTTAGATGACTTCCGTGAGGCCTACTATTGGCTGTCCCAGAACACAGACGATGATGCCCGAGTTATGTCTTGGTGGGATTACGGATATCAGGTAAACAACCACAATCTGTTTATGATGATTAAAACATTTATAACTTTGTTACACTCATTTAGTTTAGATTGAATCAGAGGTATCTTCAAATTTTAGCAGGAAAACTCTGGCTTTTTTTAACTAATATATACAGTTGTTTTTTCTGCTCCCTTGAAAAACATTATAAGAGAGTCTCACTATATACATAATAATATTGGTAACTATGACATTACAAAGGTACGAACATTATTTATCAATTTCAATTTATTTGATTTCCAGATAGCGGGTATGGCGAATCGGACGACGCTAGTGGATAATAACACTTGGAATAATTCGCACATCGCTCTCGTTGGCAAGGCCATGGCTTCAAACGAGAGCGCAGCCTACGAGATCATGGGAAACCTCGGTGTGGACTACGTTCTGGTCATCTTTGGAGGGGCCATCGGTTATTCAGGAGATGATATTAACAAGTTCCTTTGGATGGTCAGAATCGCAGAGGGAGAGCATCCCAAGGATATCAGGGTGATTAAAATCAACTTATTTAGTGTTATTAGGATGAGGTGTTTCAAATTCCATCACATTTGATGACCAGTAAATTGTGATCAGCTGTCAAGCACAACGGTCATGTTGTTGTGCTCGTCAGCTGATTACAAACGGGCTGGTCATCAGATGTCATCATGATCATGATCAATTTTCATCGCCAGCCGATGGGACCTATGAGTTCAAAGTTCTTGTGTAAATGAATCACAATTAAATCACGTTTAAATCGGTATAGATCACATTTCTAGGAATTTTCTGTTCAGTGTGCTAAACATACAATATGGTTTTACAGGAAAACGACTACTTCACGGAGCGCGGAGAGTTTTGAGTGGACGCCGAAGGAGCCCCGGCGTTGTTGAACTGCCTCATGTACAAGCTATCATACTTCGGCTTTGAGAACAACCGCGGAGATGCACGCTCGCCGGCCGGCTTCGACCGAGCGCGCCAGGCAGTGCCCGGCAACCGCGGATTCTCGCTCACCTACCTGGAGGAGGCCTACACCACGGAGCACTGGCTCGTCAGAATCTTCAGGTTGGTCACTCTTACTTAGGTTCACTGGCGGATTTCTCTGTGGAGCGTATGTGCAGTGAACTCCCAAACCAATTATAATATTATCACACTTTGAACAGTGGTGTGTGTGACTAAAATTCTTTGGTAAAAACATTCGCCAGTATGAATATTGTCGATGTAGGCTGTTTGCCTTTTCACAGAGTGTGTAACCGCCCTGTGGGCATGACTATTTATCTTATTGCGGTTCTTGTAGCATTGCTGTCTTTTAATGTCTCGTGTGTTTGATTAGGGTAAAGAAGCCCCATGAGTTCAACCGCCCCCGCCTCCCCGTGGCCCAGAGACAAATCAAAACATCAGGATTCATTTCCAAAAAGGTAAGAGATTGATGATAAGATTGCTTACCAACTGTATTGTGATGTGAATTACATTTAGGTGTACAACTTTGCTTCCGCCGTTTTTTTACAAAATTCGAGGCTTTATTGTAAAAAACTTGCTATACTTTTTTGATTCATAGTATTATCCATCGCTGGCCACTACTTTCTCCCATCTTTGCCACTCTTTCGGGCAGCGTACGAATCCCGCGTTGATAAAACTGGTCATCTTTTGAAGCGATCCATGAATCGATCCAATTTTTTACTTCTTCATAAGACCGGAAGTGCTGGTCAGCTAGGTTGTGTGCCATTGATCAAAACAAGTGATAGTCAGAGGGAGCAACATCTGGAGAATACGGCGGGTGGGGTAGGACTTACCATTTCAATGTTTCTAAGTATCTTTTAACCACTTTCGTTTTTCTCTTTTATTTATATCGAAGCAGAAAATTAAAACCTCCCGCAAATCACATTAAGACACAAATTGACTAATGTTTCTATGGGGTGATGTTGACAGATGCCTAAGTTCATTGCACGGCGACTATGATCTATTTATTTCGACCACTACTTACCGCTAAAGCCATCTATAGGAAAACGGCAGAAGCAGAGTTGTACACCTAATAATTAAAGTTGTAAATTTTAACTTTGTCTTTGAAACTTTTTTATGTAGCAATAACATATTTTACAAGGTATTGTGTTATGATTCATGACCATCAGAGACTTTTTGACATAAATAGTCATAGGTTGGGGTGTTTCAAACTCCATCACATTTGATGACCATCAGCTCCATTTTCTACATGTGAATGACCCCCGTCAAATGTTGATTTTCGGCCCACTTTACCTTTTGATCAAATTGTGATCAGATGACAAGCATAAACACATGACCGTTATGCTTGACAGCTCATCACAGCTTGATCGAAAGCTGAAACGGCCTGAGAATCTGCATTAGACGGGTACTGTTCACATGGAAAATGTTCAAAATGGCACTGACTGTTGATTTTCTGGTCATCAATTGTGATGTTTGACGTTTGGAACACCCCAACCTAATTGCAACCATAGCAATTTCCTTTTTTTGTTATCTCACTTTTTTTTATTATCGCATTTTAATTTTTCAATTTGTCCTTTTGTTGCAGACGTCGAGACGTAAAAAAGGAACAATAAAGAATAAGCCTGTTGTAATAAAGGGCAAGAAACCTGTGAAATAATAGGCCAACAATTCACATAGTGATAGCAACAAGACTGCTCTCATATTATAACTAGTCTTCAAAGTTATCAAAAAATAATACTTCATTCTTTACTTTTCCAATTGGATTACCTTAACCTGCGTTGTGATATCCCTAATACATATATCTAGTTATAAACAAACCATTTTTTACATTAAATGGAGGAAAACATTTTATTTGGTTTATTGTTCCGTCCCCTTCCCCATTCACGTCCAAACGCTGTTCACTAAACAAGCCAGCGTTTGAATCACCGTCATGCTTCTGCAGCCCCGATCCAAAGATATAACGTAATATGGATGTGAATATGGATCAAGGTTACATGTTATATTGAGTCACAACTGTGCTTTAAAGGTCCATTCTAAGCAGTTGCTTGTTCTAGAAAGTTGTGTAACTTGGAATCTTCAAATCAGGGTACCGTGTGTTTGGATTATTGAGTTCAATTGGAAAAGTAAAATGAACTTTAGACTGTGACAACTTTCATCGCTAACGTCAAAATTCTATAAAAAAATCACAAATAATATCTATAGACCATCCTCGAGGAAATCCCGAGAGTGAAGTGGCTGTGAAGTGAATGTGACTGCTAAGAATGACTTCTTCGCTTCAAGGGAACTAATACTTCACTGAGTGTTATTAATACCTTCAAATTCCAAATACGTGTAATTTAATTTCGTATGTTAGTTAAAACCTAAAAATGAGTGAAGTGTATTGAGTGTTTTTATACAAACGGATCTCTTTTGTTGAAACTTTGAAAGTTCTTTCTTGTCACAGACTTCCTGGATTCTTATACTGACTTTGGGGTATATGGTCCTATTGTGTTTCCTCCTTGAGCGGATTTGCTGATGAACCCTGCAAGGCTGTCCTCCCAACCTCGACTTGCGAAGGAGGAGAAAACCCAACATGACTAAATACCCCAAAGTCAAACAACTTAATGCTACTGGCCGCAAGAATCTTAAATCATACCTTCCTATTATTTTCATGGTAAAACCAATTATTATTAATAGGGTCTTGAGACATTTTTTTGGGGTCTTGAGGATTTAATTTTTAAATTTAAAAAATAAATATATTGATAACCACTGCACGTTTTTTATTCTACAATAGAATGACAAAAATGTTACAGTGATAATTAATTTGTGATGTTCAAGTTCAACCGTATCAATAAGTTTCATCTTGAAATAAGTAGAGCGCCTTAATATTATATTTTAGCTTACATTATTATTTATCTTTGATCCATACTAAGTAAATATTATATTTGTTTAAATATATACGTACATGTTATTTTCTTTTATCTGTAAGCAATAAACATTTTTAAAGATGTTTGTGATTATGGAGCACAATTGCACTAATGTGTGATTTTATTTCTCTCAACATTCTGGTTTGACTACTTTTACTATCTCTAAGGAGACTATTTTTTAAGAATAGCATGTTTAATGCTTTAAAGTGCACAGTTCATAGCTCTTCTGCATTTTCCGCAAAATAAATTTAAAGTTATTTTCAAAATATCTTGATTTTCTTGCCCAATGTCAACTAGAATAAAAATAATTTTACAAGTTTTCCCATTTACCTTCTTTAAGAACCAAGTTAGGCATTTAGTTAACTTTTTGGTTCTCTTCAATGAGACAATGTTTGAATTTTGAATGCATGTGTATTCACAATATTATGTTTTCCACGGCCCTCACCAGATGGCAATGATCTGTTTCCCACTCGCATTCGAATTCATGTTATTTGACAGATTTTGACTTTTGAAATGTTTCCATGAATATTTTGTGAAAAATAGACAGTAAAGAGTCATTACTTTTATCTGCTTGTGAATTGTGCGCTTGTTCTCTAATCCGTACTTATGTTGCTGTTGAATTTACTTAAACATTTACAGGTAAATCCTTGAATGGAATTAAAATGATTCAAATCTTTTATTGCTCTGTGAATATGTTCCTCCTTTCCAATGACCTTTGGTGCCAAAAAATGGATGGTAAATTTATTAGAAAATACGTGGCATAAGAAAATGCCAAGTCCCATTCAGAACTGGTAAAAAGTTCCGCTCTGCACCTTTCTAACAAATGACAGCTATTAAACATGCCGCTGTAGTCCCAATTTTTTCTCTGATTTTCCAGCATAAACCTAAAAAATTCACATTTTTTGTGTTGAGAAAACTGTCAAAAAGTTGCCTCCTTACTGAAAGAGTTATTTACAAATAATTTTGAATAATAAGAATTTTTCGATTATAAAAATACCTACCAAAAACATGTTCTTGAAATTCACAAAAATCAGAAAAATTGGTCAGAAGCGATAATTGCTGGCGTTAAAATATAGCAAACACTTACGAATGCGACCTAAGAAGCTTAAATGTCAATTAAGTAAAATATAGACATGTTTGCCGCCGCCAAACTATCTCTGCCGGAGATAACCTAAAAAACTATGGATAAAGAACATTAATATTTTAATTACCCTTTTAATTTTATCCACCATCGGCAGAGTTAAGTTGGTCGGAGTGTACAAGGCTGTATTGTGCCACCCAATCTAACTTTAAAATCATAATAATTCTTTGCTGCATAATAAGGGTTATCTACTGCCAACTTTTTATTATTCATGTGGTGTATGTTTGTGTGATTTGAATATTGGTTTTGTGTTTAATATTTGATTGTAGAAATTGTCTATGTGATACTTGGTGATGGAGTTTGATTATAATAATTATTATATTATGTATTAGTACATTCAATACATAATTACAATAACTTTCAGCCAATTTGACATCTAATAAGTTTGCAAAAATTTATCATAAAATTGAAATGTTATTATTCCTATTTCTCTCTGTGTCATTAATCATCATTATTGTCCCACCTTCTTATTAACATTTTTATGGGACATTAATTTATTGCACTGAATTTTTCAGTTTCTTAAAAATAGTCCAACTCAGTACCCACCTCTTTTTAATATTTGGTTGATATGTTTCTTACGCATGAATCGAGGTGCCCAACTAAAAGTAGGTACTCTATCACCAATAATTTTACTTTGGGGGCAAATTTGCAAGTCCTTTTTAATAATTTTGTTATAAATTCGAACTGCATAATATGCAATGCCAGATTTAAATATAATCTTTTTAGGGTTTATGAGAAATCTCCAATTTAAAAAATTCTTTTCAAATAAATTAATATATTCTTTTTATTATCTGCATATTTGACAAAATCTTTTTAAGTCATACAAATAATCATTATTGTTAGTCACAAAAAATAAGGCGAATTGTTTTCTTTTTGCATTTTTGTGTCTGTAAACAAAAATTTGTGGATTCATTTCCACGCAATTGTATGGTAACTTCCTATGTAATTGTTTGTTTTTCCTTGATTCACTGCTCTATACATATTTCACAATTATATCCAATACCTGTTCCCTATGTTGGCTGAACTTGAGATTATAGTTGTTGCAGCGAGAGTTGATACGAACACAGTACTCACACATATGCATTGCTTGCATACAACACTTTTCAAACTTGTTATTCAATATCAGAAAAGAAAATTTCAGTGAAAGTGAATCTTAATTTTTAATATAATAAAAAAAAACACATTGTAAAACTTTTGTTCACATTCGATCAACGTATAAGCTTGTCTCTTTTTCAGTAAAAACAATAAGTAGGCGTAAGCAAGACAAATCTGTTTCTCAGTGATTTTTCGCAAAGACAACACTGTCGGAAGTGTATAGATGTGCACCAATACACACAATCCTCAGTATGTGTTGGTCGCCTCAACTCTAACTGTGCAACCTATAAATGCGGTAATATAACAAATCTGATGCTAATTGTAGGAAATTCTTCTTAAGGGATGCATTTACAATGTTGGACCTTAAGGTTGTTGTATTTATTGTTATAATAAATATAATGAAAATCAACCCTTGTCTTTATTCTTTCTTTTAGCTTTTCCTTGTGTCACATGATATGATTTCTTATAAGTTAGTCATTCCCATGTGATCCTCATATAAGAGTTCCAACTGTACGGAGCTACAGCTAGTGTTGTGAGGCTGACCGAAGCGGGCGCGGAGAAGAAGGTTGGGAGCACAACATACCGAGACAATCTTCCACCCGGCAGCGAGGTACGAATATAAGACGGGAAACTGGGGAAGTCTAGGGATTGGGGACATGCCCAGAGAATGAAACATTTGGTAGTTTAAATATATTTACTTATATTGTATATTACATGAAGTTATACATAGTACGTATTACATTGACATAATATATATTTTGAATATGGTAATGCAACCATTCACCTTTAATTTGTCTAAAATGATGTATCGCAAGCTCCGAGGAGGTGTGGCCGAGCCGGGCCGTGTGGCGCGCTCCCCGTCCCGCTGTGTTTGGTAATAAAAATAATGAACTTCTTAATGTGGAATCAGCTGCCCACACTCCCGGGCTGGACACACTTGCCGGTGAACTTACTTTATATAAAAAATATTTTTTTGAAAAGTGCGGGGAGTTTCTCACCACCGTAGGAAAGTAACTTTAATATCCTGCAAAATTTTCTCTTTTAAATATTTCTTATGGCAAAATTTGGGCTAATCTTTTTCCCCGTATGAAATTATACTACGCAGACACTCAGTTTTCCTTGACTTAACATTAAATATATTCAGAAAATGTCAAAACTTTTATACTCAAAACATCAACAAAATATCAAAGATAAATAGAAATATAATATATGACATTTTTGTTAAAGGTACATTAAACATTTACATGGATAGTTTGCCAAACACGTTTGTCTATATACATTAATTCCTCTTACATTTATTCGTTACATTATCTATTTTAGGCCATTTGATGGCAAAGACACAGAGATTAATCTTCAAAAACTGTACATTTTCATAAACTTAGCTAGTTTACATAGAAGTAACAAATCAACATAACACACTAAAACAAACTAACAGAGCTTAGTCGGAGGTTGCCTAACAACAGGCTGCCACATGGCATATACCGCCAGGCGACAGGCCGACAGGCGGAAACACATACATAACATACTCACAAAGTAATCTCTAACATCAACCTGCATAAATACACAATTAGTATTATTGTGTAGTGGATTATGAAATAGGTACATCAGGTCTGACGCTCCACCGGGCATTCTGCAACTAATTTATTGAATAGGTAATAATTTGGCACAGAAAGTATCAAGTATTAATTATAAACTAAGAACAGTTGCGCTGTTAAACTAGAATTGAGCATAACCTAAACATTTAAGACATGTAACATCGTTGCCAAATATATATAATAGTAAATCCACGCGAGACGTGCAAAACTCTTCACAATAGACATTAAATATGGGGTTTATAAAATAGTGTTGTCGATTATTAGTGTATTCTACACAGAATATTCTCTGTGGAGCACCGTTCTCAGCTCGGTGTTAGGTACTATAGACAATAGAGTAGAAAGAGTATAGACAATTAGTCCCGCCAACACCTCGGCGAACGGGAATTTGGCTTGTGAGGGGTTTGCTTTTCGCCGCCTCCTATCACTGATATCATTTGGCACATATTTTATTGAATTGAAGAATTATTTATAAAACGATATGTTATTTCTACCATGACTAGATTAATTTGAGCAGAACACCGATTATCTTGATGACTTGCAGTGTTACTATTATTTATAATTGTGGCAAATTACTTTGGAGATCTTCCTTCATTGATTATGCTTACCGTAATGTCAAATTAACGGGCCTTTGTTTTTTGCTAATTAAAATCGTATTTTTGTTCAATAGTCCAGTGTTGTGTGATTCTAAAACATGATTCAATTCAATGTCTTGATGTAATATCATTTTATAAAATACAGTTCATTTAATTAGCACTGACCAGTATTTTATAAGGATAAAAATAAATAAATGCCGGGATAAAAGTACTTAAGCGTTAAAATATTATATAATTTCAAAGCATACAACAGATGAAAACATGAGTATTGACTAAGTTATTGTACCAAATACACCGATTAACAAATAAATCTACTAGGTAAAGTTGGGTTAGACTCACTATGTTATGCGCTAGCATCTAGGGACACTAAACGGTTTATCCGAGGAGACCTAAACTACGTTGAAATCACATCAATATTTGTCTAGTCCTAATTTACAACATATTTTGTATTCCATAACAACATAACTGGCGGGATTCCTGTCTACCAACATTCATCCACGTTTACGTTTAAAAAGATTGTCTCTTATACGTAGGTAATTTCTTAAAATGGCTCTTAAAAGAAATCATCACATAAACACAACACTTCAAACTGCATCGCCAGTTTCATCTTTGAACATTTATTTGAAGAAACATGCTTCACACTTCCACAAAGTTACCTTAACATGCGACACATCGAAGTAACCACAACAACCAGGCGGTGAAAAAGAAATTGTTAATCTGGAGGTTCTCGCGAACGACCGTTTCAAAAGTTAAATAATATTATTGTGTCATGTGCTACCCTTTGCCGGAAAACACTGAAGAAAGCAAAGAAAAGTGCGCACCTTCCTAGAATCACAATATTGTGTTGAATAAGACAACTCTAATTTATGGGAGACCGCCTATAAAGTATTTCTAGATAATTTTATTATTGTTCAACGATATGCAGAGTTCTTGTGACAACCTTCTTGTCACAGTATGTTTATTGGGCGGCGTGGCGCAAGTGGGTCACTCGCCGCCGGCCCGTTAGCCATCTTACAACCACTTGATTAAGCTACTCCACCTGCGTCAAAGGGGCCGGGATGCCTTACCCACTGCCAAGATGCCTTACTTAGTATATACTTATGTAGCTACGGTTAGTTACAGGAGAGCTAGAGCTTTCAGTAGAACCAAGGTAAGTCAGTAAGGTTAAGTTATACAGATCCTAAATCACAACACAGAGTGGTACCGACAGTGAGCCATGAGCCACTGCGGCACTAAAATACTTATTAGATTACAATTAGAAAGGTTCCTATCTACCCCGAGCTTACTTAGGCAGCTCCTTACCTACTCATGTAAAACATGTGGCATGTGGACATAAATTATCAATGTCTGCGTGTATCTTACATACGTAGAAACTGTGCGCGTATACACATCTTAAATTTTATTCTTTGAAAAATATGGATTTTATATTTTATAGCTTTTATTACATTATTTATACATTACACAATCACTTTGAAGATAAAAATAGTATGACATTACATGTAGCTAAACATACATTAATGTATTTAGGTATTTATAGTGAATTTATAGTTTATTTTGTTTAAAATTATAGCCATTTCGATAGATCTGTGTAAATATAAGTATTTATTACAAACACAATTCTAGTTCTCTGTTAAATGCGTCCACGTGTTTATAGAATACGAGTATAATAATATAGATATTATATATATATATAGTAAGATTTGATATTAAGTAAATTTATATAAATGCTATGTACATAATCTTTTCGTGACCAATAAGAGAGAATTGATATCATTTAATAAGTAAAATACTTCAAAGTTTTTATGCCTTCCATAAAACGCTTGTTTTTCACATTTCAAAGGCACTTAGCTCTTATGAGGGGCGGATTGACTCACTCTGACTAACTCTTAGCTACCGACTCCTTGTTTAGGCGGACATGTCCACATTACGTCATGTCTCTCTACTATGTATTCTCCTATTTCCAGGCACGTCTGTATCCAATTATCTTGGTTGTTCGTTGCACCACTATCCGGCGAGTTCCAAATGTTGTAAAATTATTTCTATGGTGGTCACCAAAGTTTTACAATAAATTAAAGTGTATCTCTTTGACATTGAACTAGCTTAGGCCTTCTGAACACAGTTTTGCAAGTTTTGTATGGGAGAGGGAGATGAGGGAGTAACCTTTTGGAAGTCAAATAAAAGCTTAAACATTCTACATTGCAAGGGATGTTAATATAATTCAATAAAAGCTATGAGTCTATCAGAACAAAATATCTGATGAACCCAAATCAAATCAATTGAAATTCTTGAAATATGGGATTCGCATATATGATTGACAGGAGGCGATTTTGATATTCAAATGTGAGTTTTTCCATTATTGGACTTTGGCTCATAACACCGAATAATTATGTTCTAATCCACCCCTCAAAATGAACTCCGATTCGTTCCGGTATTCAATTATAAGGTTTAAACTACAACATTTATAAGTTAAACTTATTTTTAAGATAGAAAAAAATTGAGAACTAGGCTGAATTAGGTATTTGTATCTACATTAAAAAGTGGATGGAAATTCTGAAACTTTGTGTTCCGCTGTTGGATCTCCTTTTTCCACATATTATATTGTTTTATTAAATTGACATAATTACCTTGCCGAATTAGAAACCAAGGCTGGTACATTTTAAAGGTTAATGTTTAGTGACTTTGTATTGCTGGTGCATCTGCTAACTTTATGAATATAAAAGTACTTTTTCACTTGAGAATACTAATAAGGGATTCAAATACATACACATAATATTAGGTACAGATAAAACATTGTAGTTGTAATAGGAAACAGATGAAGATGTATTTAATTACATAAATTATACTTCTGATTATTTTCTGGACGCTATTTCCAAATCTGATAGTCAAGGGCTTAATAAAAATTCTTAAATAATGTTTGTTTTACTCTCAGAAAAACAAGTAAACCACGATTTGTCTTTAAAATGTATTATAAAATAAATAAAGATCCATCAAATAGCTAAACAGTACCACATTACTTCTTTACTTTTTGTTTTAGTCAATGTTTATTAAAAAATTGATTTAAGTATGTCTTTATTTAAAATTTTATTGTTTTATAAAAACATGTTTTAGTATAATATTTTTAGGCATTTATTTTAATTCATTCTTTAAGTTTAAAAACCTTATATTATTTATTTACAGAAAACCCTGATACTTTTGAAAATATTTTTCATCAGTTAAAGAAAATATTATGATTTATTCCCTCGACAAAATAATGTTTGCTGATCGTTGGAGGAACAGAAGAACTTTGACAGCGTAGCGCGAGTCAGCCCGTCTGTTTCTCCACGTCGCTCACCAGATGTGCATGATTGTCTACTAGATGTATTACTGGATGGAAGGAGAGAAATTTCTCTTGAAATCTTGTGTATTTAATTACGAGGAAATGTCTGATTTTCAGTAAATAACACAACGCTTTGTTTATGTACCTAAAATAAATTTAATTAAGTATTACTAATATATTATATAATATAAAGTATGTGAAAAATTATTTTTAATACTGATTTTCTTTTTGGCTTTCATATTATTTTCAGTACCATATTGCCATTATTTCTTATACTTTTCGAAAAGACAAGAGTTCATATTTTAGTTTGTAACAACAACATTAATGGAAAACTTTGAGAAGAGCACAACCATTCATTTGCTTGAAGAAAGTATAGTCCACAATAATGTTACACTTTTCAATTTGTACAAAAGATTACGTTGACATATACTAACGCTGACTCCACCACACTGGAGACCCACGGTGTTACCTTGGGAGCTATGTTACACAACACTATGCCATGGAGACTTCTATACTCACCACTCACCACTCACCACTCACCACTCACCTGGGCTACACTGAGTCGTTAAAGTAAACAGGAGGAACAAGAATTGTTAGAGATTCATATCACGTGTTGCTTCCAGTTGAACTATGCTAACTCAAAACTCAAGTTAACCAAGTTGGCTGCCTTGAGTTAGCATAGGTCAGCAAGGGGCAGTCGATGTCACCTTTTCATTTAATTTAAACACAATGAGTTAATAATTATAAGTTATAACAGAAGTGTAAAGTGTAACGCCAATAGCGGCATCATATCACCCCACTATTAAACATAGCTCAATAAAGAATAGGTTAACAGTCGTGAAATTATTGAGAACACGTAATAGAGTACATATTATATTAAAATTTACTAACAAATTTAAACTAATCCAAGATTGTAATGTCTAACAACGTATTGAGCTAAACCATTATATGGCCTTTCACAATTAAATAATCCTCGAGATTTATTATTATTTTATTTTGTATACAAAGTGAGCTTTAGGTAAAATAACTAATGCAATTTTTTACAACACATTTGAGGTTAGGTAAGAGATAAATTATTCTATTGACAACCATTGAAAGATTTACAAATATAGTTAATAGTTAGGTACTGCACATCCATTCAATTGCAAATAGATAACAAACACTTTTTATTGGGATTTTTTGGTTTTGTGTTGGTTTTTGTTCATTTCTGCACAACGCATGAATTAAATAAACCAAAAATATGAACCCTCAAAAATTTCAACTTAATTACACAACCTACATTTTTATTAAACTCTTTATGGCAAACAGTTAAAGTTTAACATTGATATGTTTTAGTATTAAGTAAGATTGAAAGTGTAACGATTTCTGAAAACTTTCTGATTCTGTGGAAGGAATGCCGAAGTAAGCTAAACCACTTAGATCTCAAGTCCAATATTATCTTCTAAGCCCTCTAGTAAAGTTCCAATTCCCGGCTCAATAGATTTGAAATTTTATAACACTTTGTGAAGTTCACAAACAAGGGAGAGTACTTTTAAAATCCCCACAGCAACACGCTTCTACAAAACACCAAGAAGACTAATATTAGGATGATTTTGCTATGTGGCCTTTAATATTGGGAAAATAAATCAGTAAATTGGTTGTAGGTATAACTTGAAGAAATACAAACTCTTACCTAGCACCACTTGTCGATTAATGGTGGTGTCCGAAACCGGCTTTACAATAATTATTAAACGGTGCTTATTAAGTAACAGTTTCAAAATATTTTTGAATAACAGAGTTCCCTTAAAATAAAATTACAAATATGTTCTCACTAAAAATAAAATGTGATAGTAGAAAAACAAAATGACTTTGACATTTAAAACATCTCTGAAATGAAAGAACTCATTCCTAGAATAGTAATGTTATGAACTGCACAGACAAACACTTGTTTAACTTCACTCGTTATAGTTTCAATCAAATTGTAGTTGGCTCCAGCAGTTATCCTTGATTTGACATCTGTTAAAATAGATTCACATGATATATCACATTGAGGTATAATGAATACATCTATGATACATCAATATTTCAAACTTCCATCAGCTCGCGTATCTTCAGTCACTCGTACAAATAAGTTAACGGGTAATGGAAACCAGATATCTGAGTGAAGAATTATATTATTAAATGTAATGCAATGATAAAAAGTTTGAAGGTACATAAGACATTGCTTGCATTCATTTTTTAAATTTATCATATTTAGTTTGGCAAATTTTCAGAAGATTTTATTTTCTATTTGTTTTTGACCTGAAAATGCTTCTTTAGCATAGTAAAATAGGATATTTAATAAAAATTACTAGACTTGCATGACAATAGTACGAGTAAATACAATTTCACAAGCTTTAACCAACTTGAATTAGCAATCAGAGAAGTCCAATTAAAATCTTGTAACGTTCAGTGATTAATTGGATATAAATTTCTCAAATAACGAAAAATATCCTTGTACGTAATAATTATCGTAATTCTAATGTGTGATATTGAACAAAGTTCCTTTGGGTTGCATGAAAATAATATATAGTCGTACGGGTAATCTACTTCGGAAAGAAACTGTCAGATGAGTCTGTCTGGGTGGGGTGGGGGGCACACTAGGGGCAGGCGGGAGGGGGGTTTGAGCAGGTCTGTCCAGTGACTGCTGAGGGTTTGGAATGGTTATCAGTGGGTGAGGCTCGGTGCTTGTCGTCTAGTGCCGAGAGCTTGTCAGATCGTTCTCTGTCTACTCGAGGCCTCTTGGAGTCAGCATCAGGCGGGCGGTGCGATTTCATATGGGCACTCCGGCTCTTTACTTTGTTAAACACTCTGAAACAAACGCCACAACAATTGTGAGAACTTACTTTGGGGATTAATCGGATTCACCCGGAAGGAATGTGCCGAGAATCAGAGAGAAGCAAAACTCTTTTGGTTCTTGAGGAAGATCTGCCAATGGTTCCTCGTCACTCGTTCTTCCAACAAACTCAACGGTGCTCTCATCAAACAAGACATAAAATGTACAGTTGGTAAAAAGATGTCACATGCACAGATACTCAAAATCCATTCCAGAATGGAGACAAGGTGGAACATCTCATTTCTTAGAATTCCTTATTTCAGATGAAATGTTGTATTCTGAGGATTGGATCTTAGTCGATGCATCCTATTTGGATGCAGTCAAACTGTGTCACAGTTTGTTGCAAAACACTGTCGCAATAAAGTGGTTAATAATATTATGTAGTTTATCGTAAGTCCTGATAAATCACTGAAAAATGATTGCCTTTCAGTCAACATGCGAATGGTCTCGGGAAGTAGTGGGATTGGTCTTGTATAGATATAAGTGAGCGTGTGAGTGTTTGGGGGGTACTTACTTCCCGCATAGCTTGCAAGGGAACTCGTCTCCGCTGTCCGTGTTGGGGGTGTTGGGGGTGTTTGGAGTGTTCGGAGTGGCGGGGGTGCCGGGGGGAGTGGAGGGAGGCTGCGCTCCTCGTCCAGACCATCTCCACCAGCCCTGAAATTAAATTTATTGTTTTTATTCCCCAACAGGAATTATATTGAATAGCCTTGATCGGTAATTTATATATTCTAACTACTTCAAATTATACAATCCCTTCTCATTCCTTCTTCATACTTTCCCCAGTACTTCCCATCTCTTCCCTATTCCCAGCCCCGGAGATAAAAGCAATATTTTCATAAGTACCTTATTAGTGTCCGGACTCCACGATCTGAGGTAAAGGCTTTTGTAATCTTTTGTGACCTTCTTCCAAAAGTAATAGAACTGAATACACTGCTTGCTTGTTTTTGTTGCAACCTGTAATTTTATATCATAGTTAAAATGCCACCATCAAAACGTGCTTTAAAAAATAATGATATTTGAATTAGGTTGGGGTGCTCCAAAAACTTCAGCATAACGGTCATGCTGGTGTTGATCCCAATTTTAAAGGCTTAAATGGCTGAGAATCGGCGTTTAACGGGAGTAGTTCCAATGTAAAAAAAAAAAACAAAATGGCGCTGATTGTCGATTTGATGGTCATAAATGTGGTGGAGTTTGAAACACCCTAACCTTAGATAGTTTATAAAACAGTTACTTATTATTGTTTTACCTGTTTCCCTATCCGGAAAAAGTCCTTATCGTGTTCTCTGAGGGCCGCCAGGAAGGCCTCCACCTCCCCGGGCGTCCAGCGCTCCCTGCCTCCCCCCGAGCTGCCGCTGCCGCCAGAGCCCTCGGCCCCCATGAGGCGCAGGGTGGCGGCGTGCGTGTCCCCACCGCACTGCCCCAGCACGTGCAGCGCGTGCTCCCTGGAGTGGCCGCCGACAGGCATGGCCGCGCACATTGCCAGCTCCATGAACATGCGAACTACAACAAAATATGTAGCAGGGATCATTCCATTATTCGATAAGCATCTTTTACTTCGGAGGGGGTAGTATATCAATGATATAGGAACCTACTAATCAACTTATTCATGTTATAATGTTTAGTTACCTTCATTGTCATCCAGGTTGTCATTAATACCAGGGTCCCACAGTAAATGCTCGTAACTTGGGTCTCTATCAAATTTCATCTCTTCCGCACTGACTTCTGGAATCATGGCCTGGAACTGTGACCCCACGTTGATTCTCGGAAACTTCCGCTCTCTAGAGTCATTCATGTTCATACCATCCGATACCTGGTGACTGCAGGGAATTTGTCCGCCTGGAAATGTACCAAATGATGAATTTAGTTACTTTAGTGCTAACATTCGGGTAAATGTGTAAGATTATGAAGACCATGCAAAACACACTTACTATTTGGATTCGCTTCGTTGTATAAACCAGGGCCTATTCTCGCGGGATCTAATATCGGAGGGGGTGTGAAAAAATCGTTTGTGCAACTTCTCAACCGGGATTGATGCAGGTTTTGAAAGCAGAATCCAGGAGTTTCAGATCGTGGTCGTTTTCTGGAGCTTTGCTGTGGACTCTCGGATCCTTCTGGTTTGAATATATTCTCTAGACCCTGAGATGCGTCGGAAAACGTTTCTTGCTTCATACTGTCTGGTTCTATTTTATGGGTTGAAGATACTTCATTTGATGAGTTTTCCAAAGGTTCTATCGAATGGTGGGTGATGATTTGCGGGGACTTTATGACTCCCAACTTGTGAGGTTGAACCGGAATGATGCTTTCTTTGGAAATTATTTGATGTGTGGCCCCAGTTAGCCAAGATACTGGGAGTTGGTTGGATGCTGCTTGGATAAGTTTATACTCTCCATTGGCTTCCACCAAGATTCCCGTTAAGTTTGGATTATTCAAGTCGATGGGTCCGTGACTTATAATTTTGTACGATTGGTATCCACCGAAATCGAATTTCTTCTTACTTCCGAAATCTTTGGGACTGCTGGAGAGGAGGGGGTCATCGGAATTGGGCATCATTTGCGACTGCAAGGTGTGAAGCACCTGCCTTGGGAATGTGATATTGCCACTGGGGATGAATGTCTGAGTGCAAGGAGAGAGGATGGTGTTTCCTTGTTGGCTCGACAGCGGCGATGGGAGGGGGGTGACGCACATGGGAGACTGCGGAGGAGGAGAGGGATTGCTGAGTCCATACATGTCCAGGGCGTCTCCGTGCACTATGCTCTCTCCCGGAAGAACTTCCTCGAGTGCTTCTTCCACTTCCTCGGCGCTAGACATCGTTGTGGTGAAGAATGCCGCTGATAAAGGAGACCTAGTATTTCTTACTTCGTCAGCATCAGTACTGTGTGATAAGGCGGGGTCAGTGTAGTTATCAGTCGAATGCACTCCCGTGGTCGGAGACAATATTGGCAAGCTCTGCAGCGTTCCCTGGCTGATGGAAGGGGACTGCGCTTCGTGGCTGGCCGGGGGGGTGGGGTAGGTGAAGCTCGGCGAGTCATGGTACTTCAGCGGGGAGGGGAGCGGCGACGGCGCTGAGAGGCCCACGTGGGGCGAATTGGCGTACATGATGTATTCTTTCTGGAATCCGAGGACGTCTTTCGAATTCGCGTTTGATTCTGCTACCGTAGAATGGTAGGTACTAAAATCGGCTAAGCTTTCCGGAAGAGGAGAATTGAGAACAGCCTGGAGCTGCTGATTGACAGGGTATTGAATTGGAGATCGCTGCAGGGAGGCTGTAACAGTCGCGTAGTCTTCGAGAGACGCCAAATCATCTAATTGTTCTGAAGCGCTGGTGAACTGCATAAATGAGAGAAAAAAAGCATCAGGAGGATATAAAATAAATCACAACTCAATCCATGGACAATAAATTAATACAAAATCATCAAAAGTGATTCCGAATTACGAAGATGACGCTATGAAGTTAAAGATATTCAAACAAATTATAAAACAACGAAAACTAAATTGTTAATTTACCTGTAGACTATCAGAAGACGACTGTTGAAGGAGAATAGCAGGGTCCTGCACGTGGTACACATCGTCCTGCAGCGAGGGGCTGAAGTAGCCCCCCTCGTCCTGCTGGAAGGACATGCTGGTGAGAGTGAACTCGGCCGGCTGGAAGCTTAGCACGGGTCCCGGGGACTGGTGGCCAGGATCTGATGCCGATCTCTTCACGGAAACCTGACATTAGCTCGTGTTAGTCATCTTTTTGGTAGTTAGTAGTATTTTTACGACTGGGGTTGCATTTAAGATGTGATTTCTAGATAACTAGAATGGATACCATTAAATCCATCCTGTTCACTTACGACAGCAATTAAAAATCGTTACTAGAGTATCAATGCAATGGTAGTGTGTGATATCGTCTTGTATTGTATGTTTGTCATTCATCACGACTGTTGTAAAATCATTTTTGTAGTTATTTACGATCATAACTATGTAGAAAGAACAACACTTGTGATTGAATGAGTGTGCGCGTGTAGCAGTAAAACCTCCCAAATAGTGAAATCTGGCGTCATGAAATTTGCACAGCTTTTCTGCCTAGAATTTCTAGGTCAACGCAACACTTATCAACTCGCAACCTCATTTGATCCAACATGAAAATGAAATATCCACCCTTCTCAGAACAGGGATTGTTTAGTGAAGCGGACAAGGTAAAATTATTATGAATAAAAGAAAAATATTTGCTCGAGTTGCCCACAATGAAATTGAAATAAAGTGACCTAGAGGTGCTGTCAAGAAAATTAGTCAAATTGTTTTTAATTTTTAATTTTCAGATGAGAAAACATATTGCTGATAACTCGGTCAAAGCCAGGTAAGAAAGCTGATAATATATATATATATATTCTCATAAGCATATTTCTGATAGTACCGTTGTAACCTCTCCCTCCTTCTCGTATACTATGAGAGCATTAAGTTACTTGAGTTAACTGTTTTTTAGATCATGCGGTAGTCTATTCCAGGCTTTAGGACCTCAGGTTACAATGGAGCTACCAGCGGTAAGAAAATTATTTTTCTCACCTTGCTTCCCCTCTTCAGCAGTTCAATGAGGGTCGCATCCTTGGGCTGCTGTTGCATCTACTGCAGCTGGGCCCGGGGCGAGAGGAAGTCCTGCGGAGGCGAAGGGGCGCCAGGAGTGCCGGGCGCCGCGGCGGGGAGCGGCAGCGCGGGGGCCACGAAGGACGAGCGCCCCCCGCCGGCGTTCACCGTAGTTGGGGTCGGAGTCGTGGGGGTTTGCGACTCTCCGCTAGATGTTACTAGAAGCAATGCGTATTTATAAATATGCTACAACTCTTTCACGTATCATAAGAAGAATTTCAACTCTTGTTCGCACGAACATCAGAAATTGCTACGTTGTTTATAAAGTACCTGGATTGTACTCACATTGAATACCTTTATCATGAAATGCTTTGAACTCCGTAAAAGTTTTCTTAATGGTTCAAATACATTGAAGGTAATTCACTTAAGGGTCAGCACTCAAAAATACACAATTTTTAGCTTTCTAATACAAGTAATACTATAAATGATATATATGTTAATTCTATACGAGTAGTTAGAGATATTTCTAAGGTTTCTAGTGAATACAATTTTTTTACTGTTATATTTTAAGTCATATATAAAATTCATACCGGAACTTTAGATAAAACGTTCGAAAATCGTTGCGCTTGTTTTCAAACTGCACCTTTTAGTGACATTTTTGGAAGTGCGTTTTTTGTTGAATACAAAGATTACAGTTTAAATTTTTATTCATTAAAAACCATAGACATTTTACGAAATGCCCATGAAGAATTTACAGATAAATCACAAGCAGTATTTATTGTACTAGAGTCTTAAAATAAATTTAAAAGAAACAATATCAATAATATTGTCAACGAAATATGAAACAGAAGAAAAGACAGAAATTAAAAATATTGGGTTGCGACTAAAACTTGCGGTAAGTTTTGTTACAGAAAATTCCACTGGCACCCAACGTTTACTCTAGAATACTCGAGATCATATTTATTATTTATATTGGGCCTTTAAGAAAGCATGACTTACCAACTGGCGCAGCTCTCCTGCTGATGATCTTTTCCTCTATCAGCGCCCTGACGGACACAGATGCTGTCTGCAAAGGAGGTCCGCTGGCTTCTTTTTTTTCCGATTTTTTGTTTTCGGCCTCCTGAAATACAATACGCAGTTAAAGAACCCACAAGTTGGCCACTTACTAATTTTAAAGGTAATTTAATTATATTTAGTGGAATTCAATTTATAATCAGTCGTTGAATGAGCTGCATTCAATGGTGTCATCGAATTTTAATAATAACGGATTTATAATATCGTCGCAGGAAGGCAAAAGGGCTGATGCGACACTTTTGTCTAAAATCAGTTAAATACGCAGTTTTGATCAGTTTTTTCTGCATAGAAATATCTGACTCTCGTCTGATTCTGAAGACTTTTGTGGCGCTTCCAGCCATCTAAAATATATTTACCATTTGAGAGAAGGCTTGACACAAGTTCTGGACTTTTTTTTTTGCTTTTTGTCGTTTCAGTTAACTCAGTGAGAGAGCATTGAGTTAACTATTTTTCAAAATCCAACCAGGTACTGCAGACTTATGAATTTTATTGTCGAACAAAAAAAACTTTTAAGTACTCCGGTGTAAACTTCCCAAAATGGCGCTTCAGCCCTTTTGCTTTCCCGGCGAAGATATAGTTGCATAAACCATCTACAGTCATAGGAAGACTTTTAAATGAATTTAAATTTCACACTCTTGTACTATTAATATCCATAAATATCCACGATAACTTGATTTTTGAAAGAATGGTGATCAATAATATGTGGTCATTGGGGTTATGTCAAAATTGATAGGTTCAGTTGAGGGCATCCGCCATTTATTCGAACCGTTTTAAGGACCAGATGAGAACCTCTATCGGTTTTCAGGTCAACACATTTTTTTTGAACGAAATTTTATATAATGATTCTATACGACCCGATTTTCCTTGAGCAGTAGTGAATCTACATCGAATTTGGAGTCGATTTTGTAGAATAGCATTTGATTTGAGCCTACGTTTTCGAGTAAATCAAGTTCGATTTTTTTTCGTTTAGACCCGGTCCTACCAGTTTCATAACTCAAAAGTTCAAGAACAAATAAAAAAAGTCTTTTAATTTTTTTTCGTTATGCCCAGATCGAAAAATATATATTAATTTTGTTCCTCTATGTGCTGCAGATAATATTTTTTTCTGTTGTAACATAGTTTGCAGACGCCGTGTAGGTACTCGTATATACACAATGGATAGGTAGAGCACAAGTTGTTTCGGGAGTAATAAATTGTGAAGTGTAAACGGGAAATTCAAGTTCCAGTGAAGGCGCTACCAACTAAGTTGCAATTAAATTTTCTCATTTCAACAGAATGAAAGAATACAACTTGTAAACGAGGATGTCTGAATTTCCAACATCATAAAAAGCTTCAATTAAAATTCCACGAAAAAATTACAATTCTACTCTCGTTCGTCCCATTCCACAACTGTTCGACCAGCAACTTTTGCTATCCAGGCCGCATCGCCGGTAGTAACGTAATAATTATATAAAAAATAGAGTTTACCTTCTTGAAGTAGCCTCCATGCAGCCGCATATGCCCGTTGAGAGCGGGCACATTCTTGAACTTGCGGTGGCAGAGGTTGCATTCCACGGGTCGCGGTTCTGGCGGAGGGCGCGCGGGGGCCGCCAGTGGGCCGCAGGCCAGGCTTGGCGGTCGCTGCTGGCTCTGCTGGGCCTACAAGAAGGGCGGACATGATAGGGTTGGAATGATACAAGCCACTGCCAAAGGGATGAACATTAAAATTCTTCAAATCGTTGATTTTTTCGGCCAAAATCTTAAAGTCGTAATTTACGCGAATAATAAACTGTGTTGGCCTGGAAATTCGAGATAGAAAAAGCTAAAGCTAAAATAGAAAAAATCTCTCCAAATTTCATAATGCCAGAGCTCACCCTTCGAATGTTTTCGATGAGACAAACAAACGGATTTTTCGTTTCATAGTCTATCTATAGCTTTATTTTTTTTTGTATTCTTCTTTCATACGAATTGGTAGATATCAATATAAAATTTACAATTATTTCTATCCACGATTGATATGCTATTTGAACCAAAATATTCAAACTGAAAACCGATAATTTTATACAATCTAAATGTGTTTTAGTATCTGCGCCATAAAAAAAAACAATTTTTTTTTTCGTTTCGGTAAATTTATTCAAAAACAGTAAGGCCTTCGAAGTGCGTAGGTAAATTGAATGATTTTGTATAATAGTGATAATCATTTTAGGCTTTATGAGTAAAGATCAAATTGGCAGAAATGTGGATTGCCACTTTTCATTCGTTAATATTGATAAAGAGTAGAAAATGTATTTGTACTAAATTTGCACTTGGAAAAACGACGTCTTTCGGAACTGTCTACTAGGAAACATCTGACATTTCACATACCTAGTTCATAAAATTTAAATTTCGTTATAAAACCAAGAGGAACATATTATTTAAATCGTACTCGTGTAAATAGGATGATTTAAAAAAATATTATTTTGTAAATACAGTACTAGAGTCCCAACTGTCTGGAGCCAGTGGTAATTTGGCATCCCCAATCGGAGTATGTTGTGAAATTGTAGAAAGTGGGGAAGGGAAGGAGATATGGAAGAATAAGGTTGGAAGGTACCTGGTTATTTGGATCTAGTCACCAAACACGGCTAAAGCCATTTCAAGCAACGTTTGTATTCTAAATGGTGGTCATTCATCAGGGCAATACTGAGAGTGTCTACGTGTCGCAAAAATACTTTGTATTATGTTAAATTACTTAAATGTGAAATAACAAAAAATAATTAGAGCATTTTTAACTCGAAACTTCTAAATTTGTAATCCAGGATCTTAAGAGAAGGAGACACCTGACGATATTACGAAGATTTGCTAAAATAGTTATAATTTTGGTCGTATGTGTCACCCTCATCGCATTTTGTAAACAATTCCGCCAAAAGTTTATTGTAGATTGTTACTTAAAATGGATTGGTGCCTGGTATCCGCTCGTAGACCCGAACTTGCAAACGAACATTCCCGAACAATTATCGACCGACTTCGTGTTTCACTAGATTTTGACTTTTCCCTAAAATTTGGAGGAATTTACATTGATATTCCTTATTTTGTCGAAAAAATATATGTTTTTAAATATTATATTAACTGGATAAATTATATGCTTCAAAGAGTTTGATTGGGGAGGTAAATTGTGATGTTTTTATAGAGTTCACACTAAAATCTAAGTTAATGTTCAATTATTTTTTTTAATTTTCTCTTTTAAAATAAAGACAAACATTCCTGGGTTACGAATAACCTAAAAATATATGAAAAAATCCTACTGCCATCATAAGAAGCGGAAGATGTTGCTTGTGTAATGATGGAGGACTTAGCCAGCAGAGGGATTGAACGTACGAAGCCCGGTTGGAAATCCGACGCATTTGCCCACTTAGCTACCGAGCGGTCATATATATCTTAATAAAGTTAAGAAAGTTTTATAAAAATCTGCTACTCTCAATATGAAATGAAGATTAGATGCTTGGTGATTTATTTCACGTATAAAAGAATACTACTTAACAAAACAATATGCATATAGGAATAATAAGATTTTTCCCCAGATACGAAATTTTTTCCCCCAGTAAACAATACTGCAAAAGACACATGCGCCTTCCTGTGACCGCCTGGACTTTTGGAAGATAGTTTGTAGGTAAGGCTGGCACAAAATGTTAATAAAAACGTCTATAGAAGGTTTTTTACAATAAGTGGAAATAGAAAAAAAAACAGTGTGATATATATATATATTATGAAAAAACATAACTTATTGCTTACAATAAACAACATTATTTTATTTAATATTCTTCCAAATTCGATATGGCATCGATGATTACACAAATAAAACAATACAACAATATTGTCTTCCTCTTCTTTGAATGAGTGGGGATTTATGTATTTATTGTGTAGTAGTTTGTTGAAGGCCTCTATTTTTAATGTTTTTTTTTATATTTGCATTTGACCACAGAAGAAGAACATTTGGAGGTCGATTGAAGATTAATTGAAAACAGCTTTTTATAAAGAGTTATAAAGTGAGAAAATATTATAAACTTGCTGATACATATATATAATGTGTGTTTTAGTAAAGCTTTTTTTGAGGTGCTGTTGTGGATACAGGCGACTTTTAAAATGCGCGAAAAACATTTTAAAAAATGAAAAATCCCTCCTTCACTATTAACCACTTGACCACGGAGGTATAAAAAAACAACAGTAAGTAATATAAGCAGTACCTAATGAAATTCGTTGCTCTTGATGTAAATAAAATTGGTAAGCAGGTACTTCATCATATTTTATAATTAATATTTTTGTAAAAACAGGGTCAAATAATTTTTGTTTTTGTTTGTTAATCATAAATACTGGGATAACTCTTCGGAACCACTGTATGAAGAAATTGGAGAAGTTATTAGTTTAATTTTATTCCCTGATGCTTAGGCTAAGCGAAACCACTCGGTCATAAAAATAAAAATAAAATCTTTGGTCTTATACAAAGTTATTATTTCATTTTTATTAAATATGTGAAACCACAAAGTGATTGCTTTTTTCCGTAAATATAAAATTTGTTGATTTCAGATGACTCCCTGTTTCCCCCCCCGAATCGTGGCAATAGGAATTCTAAAGAGCTGTTAGAAATGACCCCTTTTCCATCCCCTTTCCGCCTCCCGCTCTATTTCGGGTTACTCTTTTGTTCTCCAATTTTCATTAAATTTGATTGGAACATTTGAATGGCGGACACCCGCCATCGAGGTATGGATTTTATTAATCAAACACTTGCGTCTGACGTTCTATAATCGAAACTGGGTGAGAGTAATTGAAGAGTTGAGCGAAGGATTCAATTGGTCTGGTTACTGTTAGTCATTATAATCGAAGCGGACTTGATTTGATTGGACTTGAAATTAACTGAAAATAATTCGGAAAATAGTGATATTCCGTTCTTAAAATTATTTGATGGCGGCTTTAAGCTTCGATGTGGAGGTAAGATTAAGTGACGGTTCGCGGTCTATCTCAATTAGACAATGAAATTAAGCGGTGGTTTGTGGTCAATATCAATTGGACATTGAGATTAAAAAAGAGATTTTTTTTCAAATTCATATAAATTTACCCAGATTTTGAAAGTCACAGAAATCAGAAAACAAATGAGTGTAATACGTGTATACTTTTTTTCTAGTCTAAAAATTCCCTAGGTGTATGCAAAATCCGAGTTTGCTCTTTTTCATACAACTACCCAACTTTTCGTCAGATCCAAGAAAAAAATACCGAGCTGAAAATAGTTGAGCTGAATAAAAAAATAATGCAAAAACGATAGGCTAATTTAATGACACCAGGACTCAGCGTTAGAAAGTTTTTGATGCTGTTTTAGTAAAAATCTGGTCGTATGTATTGTTTCACCTAAAGTTTTAAAGTATTCATTCAATAAGAAGAAACCTTAATTGGTAATTTTTGAAAAAAAAAGTGTTTAATCATTGCATAACTTGCCTTCCTTATAGTGCCCTTAAGGCGATATTTCATAAAAATGGCGCTATATAAATTAGCCAAGTATTATTATAATTATTAACTGTTGGTTAATAAAAATTAAAGAAAATACGTCAGAGTCTTTTCTAAAGTTTTAATTGCTCAATAACAAACAGAAATAATCGAAAAAAGAGTTGACACGCGAAAGAAACGAAGATTTTTAATTTTAGCGGGTTTTAGAGTAGGTAATAATTTCCACTCTACGCAAAGTAATATTCCTCACGTAGACGCAATTCGGCGTGCTTTTGGAGCCTCGCATAATCCTAAACATCTGCGAGCAGACGTGTTTCGCATGTGGAATTCATACCCGCTTAGCCTAAGTTCGGCCCAACTTCAGAGTGGATGCAGGTTACGCCGCCGCCATAAAGCTGACCTGGTAACCTGAAATATATGGAAGTTCGAGGTTTCCATGTTCCAGAATTTCGTTAACGAATAACGTCGGCGCCTACACATAGCGTTGTTTGCAGAAACAAGAAGCGGCGTAAACAAACGTAATTTGGAGCCGCAGGGAGGCAACGAAATATCTCGTTCGCCAACGATTCCAAGAAAGACTCGCGCGGAGGATTGTCTGTCTGAAAGCGAGTTAATTAATTGGTGAAGGGGTCGGTTGCTGATTTTAAAGGGTAGGAAGAAGGATGGGGGCAGTGGCGTGGCGAGAGGTTTGCGGCTCCCTGGCAAGTTCGCATCACACCAACACGAGAAATTATAAACGAATCTTTTTTGTCACAAAAATGAACCTCTTGCAAAACTTGCATGTTTTATGGTTTGCAATAATTTGAAACTTCTATTGTTTTTGATGATGACGTTAGCGTGTTCCAAGGATTTTTTTGCTCACGGATAGTATCGTGTGTATAGTGGTAATAGTAAAACTGAAGGTATTTCAAACTAATTAATCTGTTATCTACTAGGCATAATTATTGCCTTTTTAATAGTGGTATTTTCTAGCACACGGAGACACTTCGCTGGCTTTCTCTTTTTGGCCTGTTTACCTCACGAATATAACAAAATAATAAAGTATGAACATACTATCTACCCCTACATGAAGTTTGCTTGGCAAGCGTGTAGCGAATAAAAATTGTTCCTTACCGCAGTCAATAAATTTAAAAGCACACTCACCATTTTATTTTTCATCGGTTGATATTGAACAAACTAACTAAATAACCGTCACGCCTTTTCTCAGCAGGAATAGGCATAGAGGGTGGATAGCCACACAACCCTATCACGGTATATAGTATTTGCTTCATTGACATTCATTATGTTCTTCCATTTTTCCGAAGTCGCAAGGCCACTGACTCGAGGCTGGATGCCACCCCACCCCCTCGGAGGCGGAGATTGAACACAATGACGCCATGTGTTTTAATAAGACTGAGAAGAGACGTCGTCGTATTAAATGTTATTTCAAAGCAGCGAAAGGGCGCCGCGTGAGATTTAATATCCTTTATTTGAATTTGGAAATGACATAGTACTTCGGGGGTGAGGGGCGTTAGGGATGCGAGATGTAGATGTAAATGTATAATTACCACGGTGGGAGTTGGCAGAGGTTTGTTATACGAGTACACTCATTATTATTATTATTGGATCAAATTGGCTCCAGAAACGAATTTAAGCCTAAATTGTAAATATTTCTACATGCAAACAGGAACGCTTCTTGAGTTCTTTCAAAAACAGACAATTCGTTTGATATAATCCCGTATCTTTATTTATGATTAAAATAAATAATCTTTGGTCTTACACAGAGTCAATATTTAATTTTTATTAAATATGTCAAACCAAAAAGTGATTGCTTTCTACGAAAAAATAAAACGTTTAAATTGAATTCAAATCGAAATAAAATTGAAATATAGTACGTTTTTTACATTAAGTCTACAGGAGTGAGGAAACACAGAAGCCAACAAATCATCCCACAGCCGAGCTGTTAAACACAAGAACGAGTCGTAGAGCGATCCGTTCTTATGTGTCGAATGTCAACCGTCTGCAAATGTTGGGCGCGCGCTTGGCGAGTTTCCCGGCTTTGCACCGGTGTCGGAGGGATCAATGAGGTAAGTTCCTCGGAGCATCTTCCATCGAGATACCGGTAGAACAAAGACAGCATTCCCACCTGACGTTTGTGCTTCAAAAATTGCAATCCGTTCGAAGATAAGGGAATACTCGTATATGAAACAGACCGCCCGTTTCTGCATAGAATCTAGGGTTTTAGTCTAGAGTTGGTTGCCAAATTCAACAGTGGGGCGCACTTGAGATTTGTACAAGATGGCAGTTGTGTACTAATTAAGTATCTGCGGGTTCTGTCTAGTACACCCAGCGTCTGAGAGGCTCACTTCACTGTGTTGGTAAGTACATCATTTTGATCGGTCAGTAGCTGAGTGGATAAACGCGTCGGATGCCCACCCGGGCGTAGTGGGTTCAATTCCTTTGTTGGCTAAGTCCTACATCATTGCACATATTTTTCAAATATTGTCTGGTTATTCGTAATTCTGGAATGTTTGTCTTTCTTAAAAAAAAAGAAACCTCATAAGCCTACTAGTTTCAACACAATAAGTGTCTTCTTCAGAGCAAACACTATAATAGTAAATGTTCTTAAATATGCCAAAACAAGAGCTTTGGCAGTTTTAACAGATTTTCTTGAAAAACCATTTTTAAAAATCACAAATTTATTTATGAAAATATTTGATAACATGTTTCAGAATTTTTTTAAATTTTTAACAAAGGGTTTTAGAAATCCCGCTGAATGATACCAATGTTTACACATGATCTTGTTTACACGGTTTCATAAATATATAATTAATTAATCATAATTAAGCGAAACACGATCGTTGTTCTCTGTGCGGGGGGAAACCGTGCCCGTTCAATAAATAACATGTTAGGTTACGGGAAACAAAGGCAAACATTAAAGCAAATGAAATGTTAAACATCTACGCAAATATGATATCCCTGGAAAAATAAAAGGCAGGCATTTTATTATTAGCCGGCCGCGTTCAAAGGATATATTTACATACTACAAAAGACATGTTCGTATTTTTGTTTCGGTAATATTATGTTTCCATCGGATTTCAATGTTTGTTGGGACCTTAGAGTATACAAGAGGTAGCCCAAGCCAAAGCCAGTGAAGTCAGTTTTGGACTTGTTTTTGATGATTTTAACATGACTCGGCGCAAATGGGCGTGGCTAAGACTAAGGCTACGGTATTTATACATCCATTCATATCACATATCGACATAATGTTTTTGTGTATTCGTATAGCCACTTTTTCACAGTATTTTTATCAATAAAAATATAGCATCTAACCTAAAAAACCGTTTAGTTGTGTCAAGTTTAGTGGCAAAATAAAAAATGTGGGCGGAGTCCCGCCGTCAACCAGCGAAAATAACCAGCTTAAGATCATTACGACAGTATTTAGAAGCCGTCCAAGAAATTTGTTGTCTCTTTCTCTCTCATGGTGTACGATTTCAAACTCGGAAAAAGTGATTTATTACAATTTCGGATGGGTTGGGTAAAACAAATTAGCTATCCCTCCATATATTGTTACTTCAAGGTTGGGACCACCGATAGAACTGTGTTATAGGCGTGTCCGTGTTGCCGAAGTAGGGTCAATTTTATCTTCTACTTTTATTTTTATTTTTAAAGAAAGACAAACATACCCGGGTTACGAATAACCTGACAATATTTGAAAAACTCCTACTGCCATCATAAGAAGCGGAAGATGTTGCTTGTGCAATGATACAGGACTTAGACAGCAGAGGAATTGAACGCACGACGCCCGGGTGGGAATCCGACGCGTTTGTCCACTCAGCCACCGACCGGTCATCTTACTTTCAAATTTCGAAATTGCCTTGTCTGGGGCCTAGGAGCCAAAAGGTTTCATGTCAATCTTGTAGAGATCATTATTTAATAATAATATATCTGCCACACGTTCCAGAGTGGTAGATACTCGAAGTATCGCCTCAGTGAAAAACCACCATTCTGAATCGTAACGTTGGTTGACATGACATTTGGCCATGTTTGGTGACCAGATTTGAATAGCCAGATACTTCTAAACCCTCTTCTTTCCCACCTCGTTCAGCCTCACAACATACCCCGATTGATGATGCCATAATATCACTGGCTCTAGACGGTTGGGAGCACTTTGGACTCTTGTGCGGTATTCACCAGGATTTCTAGGGATTTTTCGTTCAGTGGTTGCGTCACGATCAACAACTATTATTACGATTCTGAATGGTGGCCTTTCAACAGGGCGATACTGAGAGTATCCACCACTCTCGAGCTTGGCGCAAATACAGTGTATATTATTTCATTTAACTTATATATGAAATAACATGATATATGAATTAAACAACAAAAAATATTTGCGGACGTCGGAATTTGAACCCGTGACCTCTGAATTCGTAGTCGGCGATCTTAACCGCTCGGCCACGAAAGTCAGAAGAAAGGACAATTCCATACAAATTTTCTAATGCTTAAATTCTTCCTTGTAGGTAAAGTTAATCAAATTCATTGGTCTGTCTGAAGCCTAGGAGTAGAAAGGTACAAATTGGTTACATCAGTTTTCTTTCAAACCCGTATACCTCAAATTTCTAGAAATTTTCTGCTCAGTCGTAGAGACATTTGTAAAAAATATCGTTATTTCGAGTTTTTCATGCAATAGGTAAGAGGTACTTACTATTAAAACATTTATATTCAGCTCTGATATAAAAAAAAAACGCGAAATACAATTCTGGTAAACTGGCTTCGTTTCTCCTGTCTACCAAATGTTTTAGGACGCAATGTAACTGATCGATTTGATAAGGCACGTGATCTATCTACAGTGAAAAATATGTTTTGCCTTTATTCCGTACTTCTACTGGGTAATAGCTACGATTCATTAAAAAATCACCTCAACGACGCTTTATGATTTGTCTTATGAGTGAAATTATTTATTAAGTGCCCACACTATTAAAAAAATATGCATTCACTTATTAAATAAAACATGCATTTATAATTTATATTTTTAATATCACGGAGATGCATGTGAACCAAAACATGTTTGACAACCCACAAACAGCTTTATAAGATCGTCTTAAAAAAAACTCATTTCGACCCTAATTACATTGAACCTACTAGTTGTCAGTAAAAAATCACGGGATGTAACTTGATTTGCCAAGAAAAAATACAAGTTGCTTTAATCCACCCATTTCAAATATAGAGTAATGTCTCCTAAAATACATTATGGGTAAGAGCTTAATCGGGTAGGTAGGGATTTGAAAAGATTATTTTCAAGAACCTATCCGTCGGTTCCAAATTTGAAAAGTTCACATTCGTACGTACTTATTCACAAAGGAAAGTATTTATAGTAAATTCCTACTATTTATTAAATTAGAATTAACTTTGAAGCTTTTATGTTTTTTGAATTTTTATATTAATAATTTATTAGCATAAAAGCTTCAAAGTTAACTCTAATTTATATACTGATTCTCGACTTTGTAAGAAGTCAAAAATCTTCTGTAAAATAAAAATGGATGGTTTTATCCAAGACACCATCTAGGTATATAATATATTCTCGGGTAGAGCTTTGTGTATTATACAAAGACGACAGCCAAATTGGAAGAAAAGTTGAAATGATTTTTATTAATAATTTTCAAAATAAATAATGGGATCGATTAAAAGGCCGGTTTCCTATAAGATCTCGTTGGCTTAATTGGAAGAAGCGTTACTCCCGGATAGAGTAGAGGTTTTGAGTTCGAGTCTCAGTCGCGACTGTTATTTTTTTTCTGTTTCAAATTTACGTTGATGATTATTGATATTATTTCAATTATTCTATTTAAACATATCTGAATTTTTTGTAATTATTTTCGCGACGGCAAGCTTCCAGGTATCGAGTAAAACCGCGAGTCTTGTCCAGAATGTAGAAATAATTACTTTCAAAAAATTTTTTATGGTGAAGTTATAACATGAAATAATGTTAATAATTTTCGGAGAAATAACTCATTTGAAGCGTTACCAGATAGCAAATTATTTTTTAATAACAACTACTATTACGTTCTGATAGTAGCTCGCTTAATGTGCTATAAACCCCTAGAAGCTATTATGTATCAAACAGCGTACAGAGTATCTATATCAGTTATCTAATTCAGATTAATTTTATAAATATTTAAGTCGTCATAGCAAATAAAACAATGTTTGTACTGTCGGAGGAAAATCGCAAATCCGTATAACTTCCCATTGAAGTTTAGAAAGGATGAAATATAAAGTCAAGTATTCCTAAAATTGTAATAAAAACGGTTTCTGAGACAAACATCTCGCCATATAAGAAGCTTGCTAGGAATATAATTAAATTTATTTTCAGAAATCAAAAGGATTCTTTAAAGAGTACCTACTCGTCTGAACTTCTGAATGAAGCTCATGGAACAACATTTTATTAAAGCTTCTAAGAAAGTTAAAACGCGTATACGACGGTATGGCTTCTATTTAGCTGCAGAAACAACATAAACCTATCATGTTATACAGTTTGAAATACCTATAAGAGTGGTAGATTCTTAAAGTATTGCCCTGGTGAATGACCACCATTCAAATTCGAAAAGTTGCTAAAAATGGTTTTAATCATTTTGTGGCAAGATCTGAATTACCAGGTACTTCTTAACCTTCCTCTGCTTCGTATATTCCCCCTCCTCATTCCTTTTAGCCTCACAACATTAATAAAACACACTCTGCACCAAACAGACGTGTTATCATTTTTGTACCCCTCGAAACGCTGAGGCGGCAGCCGATGACTGCTACTAAACCAGCCCATTTCCCACAACATTAGGTATTCGTACAGTCTTTGAATCACTCAATAGTGAGTCACGACACGCAGTGTATCACCACGACGTTATAATAATATCACCGTAACATGCCAATCTAGTCATTAGAGCACGATAACTTATGGGAAAGAATCAAAGTGGGTTTGTTTAGTTGCTCCGGGCTTTGGGACTGTTTGGACGGAGCAAGCGCAGGAGAGCGCAGGGAAAAGCTAATATTGGACAAACCAATCTCGACTGGCTATATTTATTTAGGGAAACTTTCAACAAACTAATGGATAAAAATCACCACCGCGATACTTACACGTATGTACGTCAAAGATTTTTTTATTGTTTTTATGTAGTAAATACATAACCTATACATTATATGTTAAGACACCCCTAAATATTCCAATTAATTAATTAATTTCTTCCTTAAAATTTAAAATCATTTGGCCAAATATCTTTATAGGACATCAGTGTAATTGTCGATTTAGTGATTTTTAAAGGTTATCCCATTTTTTTCATTAATCTACATCTCATTTTTGTGTTTTTCCATGAAAAATTAATTTTTAAAAAATATTCAGGGATGTGGTCATTATTTCATTCACTAAAAATATTGTGTTGATCATTAAATTTGTTTGGAAGACATGATATATTTAACTGATTTGATATTTTTTCAACGTTCTTATTTATCTTCAATTTGATTTATTTATCTATCGTTGGCTTGGGATAAAAACTGCTAGTTATTTTTTTTCTTGTACGTACGAGTGTGATATTTTCAACATTGGAACTGATGAAGGTATGTATAAAATTGTCAAATTATAAAAATAACCCTTTCAAATCCAGACAAGTGATAAAGTAGATAATTATAATTTATTAATCAGACGATTATTTTTATTCTATTTTTGAAATGTGCATCCATATGATTTACTTTAGCAGGCCATTTTTAAAAGTGGAACATTGAGTAAAATTTAAAAAAATATATTTTTAAATCCAGATATATTGCTACCCCCCTTGAAGTAACAATATATGGAGGGAGAGCTAATTATTTTTACCCAACCTACACAAACTTGCGATAAATTACTTTTTCTGGGTTTTTACGTCGTACACCATGAGAGAGAAAGAGACAACAAATTTCATAGACCGCTTCTATGTACTGTAAGGATGATTTTAAGCTCCTGGTTCACCGCGGGACTCCGCCCAAATTTTTTATTATGCCACAAAACTTGACACAACTAAACGGTTTTTTAGGTTGTATGCTATATTTTTGTTGAAAAAACACTGAAAAGGTGGCTATACGAATAAACAAAAACATTATGTCAATATGTGATATAAATGGATGTATAAATATCGTAGCCTTAGTCTTAGCCACGCCCAGGTGCGCCGAGTCAGTTTAAAATCATCAAAAACAAGTCAAAAACTGACTTCACTGCCTTGGATAGATACTACTCTACCAACTCTATGACTACCCCCTTACTTATAAACGAGGTGTAAATGATACGCGTGTTATAAGGTCGGAATAGCGATAAACTTGCTTTTAAACCACGGCTTATCTGTCTAATTTAATGGCCTACGTCCGGTGTAACTAAACCAACGCTAAGTCGGCGCGTAAAAATCTAATGAGTAAGACGGCTAGAGTATAATAATTTTTTATTGTGCATTAGAAAATAAATTCATATGATAATGAAAGAGAAAATAAATTCACATGGCTTGTGAAATATTCAGAAAATTCCACTTTTTGTTCCGTTTTCCACTTTTTGCTTTTATATAATATTAATAACATGTCACATAATATATAATTGTTTAACATTGATATTAAGGTATTTTGTACTAACAATGATTTAACACACGTTGTGCCGGTTAGTTTTCAGCAAAGAGCAAAAACAAGGGGAAAAAACACCGTCAATAACTCAAAGCGCTTTTAGTATTTTAGCTTTTCGACGTAATTAATACATTTGTAGGTCAATATACTTGCCAGTATATGCAAGTAGGTAGGCATCTAACATAATTATGTATAATATATCACAACATAACCTATGGTTTAGGGGATGTGAGTGAGGACATCCATCATCCCCATTTTGGAGGCTTTAAGCAATTAAGTTAAACATATTATGTAAGAGTACGTTATTAGAAGCTAAGCCTCGTAATTGCTCAGTGTTGTATATAAAGTGTTAGGCAGTGATTAATATACTAACTAAAGCGATGTACGTACAGTATGATAACATAAATGCACCCAACACCGATATTAGAAAAGCAAACAAGCTTATCTTAGATATAATTTTTGAACATGATTAACCCAGAACACCTCTTTGTTTTGGCCTTTTTTAAAAAAATATTTCAATAAATAATATATATTTAATTAATTTTATTTTATAGTGAACACCGCACACGAGTCCCAACTGCTCTCAACTGCATGGAGCCAGTGGGACTATGGCATCTCCAATAGGGGTATGTTGTGAGGCTGAAGGTAGTAGGGCGTAGAAGGAGATGGGGAAGAGGAAGGTTAGAAAGTATCTGGCTATTCAGATCTGGTCACCAAACACGGCTAAATAAGCCATTTCAAGCAACGCAGCGTAGTTCTGAAGCAGTAATAACTCTCGGACAGTGAATTCTAGCGGCTTTTATTTTATATATTTTTTCTGTTTTCTATTTTAATCTCGCAACGCAATTTCTGTAGTGCCCCATGGAATTTTGAAAATTCTATTGAATTTTAATGTTGCTCTAATTTTGACAGAACCATTTTTGTGAAATATCGTCTTTGTTCCATAGTTTCTAAAAGTTCAATAATTAAAATGATGTTGAGAAAAGCTAGTTCGTCATCCAAAAACGATGGAAATATAGTCCAAAATATTCCCTAAGGAAGTTCATTAGTTACCTTTGGCCTCTGAAAGGTGGGCGTCTGGAATAGTTGAGAGATCCAGTGATCCATGGTTAGCTTCTCCAGTGTGCTGCGATTGGTCAACCGATCTGGCCCAATCTATTCAGTTTGTATATTTCCACATCTAGGCTGATTTCATCAATCTGGCCTGATACGAGCCAGCGTAGGATGATTGTATTAATTTATTATCCGATCTGGCTCAACCAAGGCTGATTTTGTAAATCTGACCTAATCTGGACTGATTTAGTCAATTTGCCCGATTTAGTCTAGTAACTCAAGACAGATTTCGGTAATCTGTCCGATCTTGCTCAACCTAGGCTGATTTTGTTAATCTGGCCTGATATGACCCAATCTCGACTGACTTAGTCAATTTGCCTGATTTAGTCCAACTTAGGCAGATTTCGGTAATCTGCCGGATCTTGCTCAACCTAGGTTGATTTTGTCAATCTGGCCTGATTTGTCCAACTTAGACAGATTTTGATAATCTGCCCGATCTTGCTCAACCTAGGCCGATTTGGTAAATCTGCCTAAGCTGATTTAATCAAGCTCTCCGATCTGGCCCAACCTAGTTAGGCTGATTTAGCCTGATGCTGCAAAACAGGCTGATTTTGTCAATTTATCCGAGCTGATTTGGCCACTCTGTCCCGATCTGAGCCAGTCGATAAGGCCCGCCTTATCCCGCGGCAGCTGTGCCCAGCGCGGTTCACTTCTTCGGTGATTAATCACGGCCCGAAACACCAGAAGAACAATCATAATTATATAATCCGAGCGAGAATTAGCCCCTCAGGCTTTGGCGCCGGCCGAACACTGTTTTCGATATAATCCGATTATAACGCCGACCGTATTATCACAACGAAAAAAAAACATTATAATCACAGTGAAAAAGTTCTTACCCCGCGTACCAAAAAAATAACAAAACTGCGTGTATCAAACAGCCTCTTTACTACGTTTATTTTTTAATTTGATTGTTGTATTAACTAATGTTCTTAGCGTAATAACGGGCTCCCGTTGCACGGCGCAATACGTTAAAGCAGAAATATTCAATTATGAAAATGGTTTCATGCAAATATCCCATAAAATAGCACTTTAGACCGCTGCAGATTAAGTGAGACTTCACGATGGCGCTATGTATAACGTCCAACTTCGTAGGAAGCTTTTAAGAGGAATTTAATTAATCAACACACTTTACAATGTTAAATATCACGTCTTTTTAAAAGTACTTTATTTGCCCGTTTCGTCCTGAAGTAGAGGTAGAGACTCTCGTTCAAAAAAAGCAGCAAAAATGGGACTTGGCTTTTCGCGAATCAACTTTTTTATTTTCTTCATATTAACTTATTGATTTTTCATTAGAGAATGACTTAACTTTATTATTAGTTGACGCATATAACTTAAACTTATGATTAAACTGTGAATGATTGTGTCCGTTAAAAAGTCAATTCAACTTTGAAAAAGAGGCAAAATCTTCAAATATTAGAATAATTACTTTTTTTTTTTATCCATTTCCTTAATTATATTGCGTATCTATTTTTTGGCTAATTTATTATTATAAATATTTTTTGGTTTAAAGAGCACTTTTTAAACGACAAATTTCCCGCACGGCGTCTCAGTTAATTCTAACACGATGTATGAGGGTATCTGAATCAAGTGGGATTTTTTAATTCCTCGCGAAAACACGTTGGACAGTGAAACCTGTTTCACAGATTTCATGGAGAATGGACTGGAGCGAACTAGGTGCTTTTGAAAGGTCAGAGTACTAAAAAAGTTTTCAAATAACTATTTATATTATACGCTACTACGTTAAAACCAGTGTTTTTGTACGTCACATATTTTAGACAATTTTTATGTAATATCCGCCTTCGTTCAAGTTTCAACACGTTTTTTCTTCATAGAAATTCTAGACAGAAGAGCTAATATTATTTCACTAGCAGATAAAAACCCACTCCCGCGTGGTTTAGTCACGATACACACATCAAAAAAAAGATAGTGAGTAAATCGTGAAGGACCGTAATCGTAAGAAAATTTCAAACTTTTGTGTGTGTGAGCAATTTTTCCATCGAACGTGGCAGAAGACAGCTTACGGTATTAATACTATCAGATGACGTCAGAGTACACAATAGAGAGTTTCTTTTTCATCAGCACACTGATTAAGGTAAAATTTTGCTTCCCAGCTAATTTTATTGAAGGTTCTTAATACCATAAAACTTACAGAAAACCCCGTAACAATTTTAACACGTTTTAATAACCGAAAAAATAACCGTTTATTTTAGTTATAATCAACTGTTTACTGTGAAATCGGAATAATATTGAAAAAAATCACCACGAACAAGGTAAAGGAGAGGGGAAAAAAAAATAGGAAGGTTTAGCGAAAACATTTAAAAATGTTTATCGTATGATTATTAATGAAAACATTTGTTCTTTTTAAGTGCTTTTCCAGTGAAGGCACAATATTTAAATACGAATAAAATAGTGCAATATATTCAAATAGTGTTTTATCACGAACATTAAAAATAAAATATTTATTTGTAATAAGCATGCAAAAATATTTACCTGATGTTTGTCATTTAAATATCGTGTTCATGTATTCGGGTTAGTGAGATAATAATGCCTGCATTTTGACAAGCCACAAAATAGTAATAAAGCTATAATTATTATGAAAAGTTTCATTATTTTTTGCATGTTTGCATATTCAATGCTGAATGCAATATGAGTTGCTGATAGCGCGTATTTTATTAGAGAGATTGCGGGAAAACAAAATACTTCGAAGTATTTTAAAATAGAAATGTGATCAACTTTTAGAGTAATTGTCAGCTTTGATGAAAATAATTACTTTCGAAAAGATATTATTAATTTTGATTGTGGACTGTATTCAATTCATTTTTGTATTCATATTGATGGTGTGCAATTAACAAATTTATGCATTTCAATATTATTAAAACACTAGATATTTTTATTCAGATAATATTTAATTATTATATTTTCGTAGAAAGCAATCACTTTGTGGTTTGACATATTAAATGAAAATGAAATAATAATTTTGTAAAAGACCACAGATTTAATTTATTTTTTTATGACCGACCGGTTTCGCTTAGCCTAACCATCATCAGGATACAACATTAAAGTAAACAAAAAATGCATAGTGCGTGGTTATATATATTCTTACATATAGAGGGAGAACACAATATAAAATAATATAAGAGAACAAAAGAATAACCTTTAAATTATAACTAAGGAACAGAGAGATATAGACAGATAGTATGAAATGAAAGAGGCAAAACGTCAACTGAGAAGGTGATAAAATTATTACAAATTAAACCATCACCCAGTGATTTATTTATCACTAGAATCCTCAATATCTACGATGGCGATGGCACAGATTGCAAAGTTATCATTTTTTAATTTTTTTTTATATTTAATGAAACAAATACACCTAAAAGCCAGCCCTGTATTTTGTTTCTAAGTACGTACGGACAGAATTAAGTGATGAGGGGATTGTCCAGTTAAGGGATGCTGCAAAGGGGAAGTTGAGACGAGAGGAGCAGGGAGGGGGACCCGTGAGATCGGAGAAAACATTTGGCGCAGGAGATTTTAAGGGAGGGAGGGGATACGTAATGGAAGCAGAGGAGGGTACTCGGCGACTAGGGATGGCAAACAGGTACCTACTGACCGGCACTGTACTAGCAGGGGGAGGGAGCAATCAGGGTGGGTTGGAATAAGTTTCATTTGATTGTAACATAAAACAAAACATCAAAGGAATTAAGAAGACAGTGTCTTTAGGTCTAATGAATTTAAAAATAGTTTCAAATAAAACGCTTGCAGGATCTGTTTGTTTAATTGAAGGATCAAAAACTCTGGAACAGTTAGATCTAGCACCACGAAATTTACAAATTGTTTTTTTTTTTAAAATAATTTAAATTTAATAATGATGAGTATATTTGCGATATGATAAAGACTGGTAGACACTTTTGATTGCGAACCGCGATAAGAAATCTAAATTCTACTTGAAATAGCTTTAGCCATGTTTGGTAACCAGATCTGAATAGCCAGGTATTCTTGACCCTACTCTTCCTCACCTTCTTACCCTCCCCAACCCCTTCAGTCTCACAGCATAACCCAATTCAGGATGCCATAGTCCCACTGGTTTCGAGCAGTTGAGACTATGGCATCATAAATATATTTCCATAGAATCATTTTTTTTAAACCGCAAAGCCTAAATCTGATTGTATGAAACAACAGCACCTCTCAAACGGTGAGCTCAGACGTCATGAAAAGATGTGCTTGCACAGCTTTTTCCGTCAATTTAAACTTCTAGGAAAACAGTTTTTAGTTCATAATTTAATTTCCATCATAAGTTATGAAACTGTTAGAATCCATTAAACTATCAATAAGACAAATTATTTAAATTACGCTAGATTATTTCTTATACCTTTTCCACTACAATCTTATCAAGAAGCGGGGAACTAAAACACGTTTCATTTAAAATGTCAAGTTCAATGACTTTGTTTGAGTTTGCAATCGAAATGGAAATAGATTGACGTACCCATATGCCTCGGCAACCGATCCAAGCAGCATGGTAGATACTGACCTAAATATTGCTTGAAATGGCTTTGGTTGCGTTTGGTGACCAGATGTTAATAGCCAGGTACTTCCCAACCTTCCTCTTCCCGATTTCCTTCTCTTCCCCTTTCCCATCAGCCTAACAACACAACACAGATGGGGATGCCATTGTCACACTAGCTTCGAACAGTTGATAGCAGTTGGGACTCTTGTGCGGTATTCACATAAAAAAGCACTGAACAAAAAAACAATAGAGGTGTGATCGATACTGATTCGAAAAAAAGCGTTGTCGCCGATTTACATGAGACCTTGCCTCCTAAGCCCTAGAAAGGACAGTGAAATTGGGTGTCTATTCAAGATATTTGAAAATTTTGATTAATTTCACCCGAAGTGAAGGAAATTCGATCTTATTTCGGGCACACAGACACGCCCACATGGCACACTTCCAGCGGTTTATATTTTCAGTGGAGCCAAGTGACTCCGGAGCGGTGGGTTGTATTTGAGCCTAGGCAAAGTTCAGCATCCCCGCGCCCGTCGAGGGTGCTTTGGGAATATCCCTATAATAGAATGTAGATATTACTTGTGTTAAGAGAGAAAATTGCCAAAGGATAGCCCCTTGGTACGGGGTACGAGGTGTGGGGTGCGGGGTGTGGGAAGATATGAAATTTTCCGTTCGTTAATTCACAATGCCATAAACGAACCGATTCCGAGGATTCTTCCCTGTTCCACTCCACGTATTGATTTTCCAACTCACGCCGTGTACTTACCTCGCACAGCGTCATAGAGTACGATCTCGCTTTATAGTACACTAATGCGACTCGAAATGTATTTATCAATCTTATCATTTTTCTATTAGTTATTGACGCCTTGTGAGTTTCATACAATGCTATTATGTAAAAAAGTGGTATACCTACTCGAAAAGTTGTAAAAAAAGTGGAGTATTTACACGCAATAACATAATACAGTTGTATAAATCATCAAGAAACCATTTTTTTAAACTATTACGTTCACATAAGTTGCTTATAGCATTGCTTGTTTTGTGACAGTCGTTATAACTTATATCGGGATTAGGTATATGATACCTTTTTTATAAATATTGCGTTCTCATAAGTTGCTTATAGCGTTGCTTGTTTTGTGACAGTCGTTATAACTTCAATCGGAATTAGGTATATGATACCTATTTTATAACTATTGCGTTCTCATAAGTTGCTTATAGCATTGCTTGTTTTGTGACAGTCGTTATAACTTCATTTAGAATTAGGTATATGATACCTTTTTATAACTATTGCGTTCTCATAAGTTGCTTATAGCATTGCTTGTTTTGTGACAGTCGTTATAACTTCATTTAGAATTAGGTATATGATACCTTTTTATAACTATTGCGTTCTCATAAGTTGCTTATAGCATTACTTGTTTTGTGACAGTCGTTATAACTTCATTTGGAATTAGGTATATGATACCTTTTTTATAACTATTGCGTTTTCATAAGTTGCTTATAGTATTGCTTGTTTTGTGACAGTCGTTATAACTTCAATCGGAATTAGGTATATGATTCCTTTTTTGACCATTCATTTTATTAAGTAGGTAGGGATATAAAATTTGATAATTTCAATTAACATCAGCTCCAAAATCGAAAAGTTCACATCGCACAGTACTCTAAAAATTACGTGGTAACAAAGGAATTTTTTTTAGTTGATAATACTCGTAAAATGTAAAATTTTAATTGCACTAGGAGGATGTTGCAATCTCTCCTGAAATAACACTGATGGAAGTTATTTTTAAGATTTCCAGCAGCGTATTGTAATTTTTTATATAATATAAGCTGTTTTGCGTATTGGGTTCGTTCTTTTTTGAAAATCTTTTTTTTTCTATTAAAAAGAAAGACAAACATTCCCGGGTTAAAAACCTGACAATATTTGAAAAACTCCTACTGTCATCATAAGAAGCGGAAGATGTTGCTTGTGCAATGATGAAGAACATAGTCAGCAGAGGAATTGAACGCACGACGCCCGGGTGGGAATCCGACGCGTTTGTCCACTCAGCCACCGACCGGTATAATCTTATTGCAAGTCCTTGTGTTATGTCCATGAATGTCCTTGTTGTAATTCATTTTGTTGGAAAAGTATTTTGGTAACACGTTGTTTATTGATTCTGAGAGGTACTTGTTTATTATTCTTTGATGATGAAAATTTTAAGCTAAAGTACCTACCTACTTGTGTGGTGAAACTAATTTCCTTATGCGTACAAATGCAACATTTTCAAAATTAGAACTAAGTTACCTACGTGTATTTTTTTTTAATATATTTTTTTCAAATCCAGTTAATTGATAAAGTTCCTATATATAATATTTATATTTTACAAGATGATTATTATTTTTCTATATTTAAAATGAGTTTTTAAAGAAACAAATTTTCTAAAAGTCTAGTTACGTCACGTGATATTTTACGGGTAGCAACTAGTTTTTTTAATATTAACGCTGTTCAATGAAAGTCTAGACTTTATTTAGTGGGTGGGGCCTTTTCTTGTATCCAATGAAGCTTGCAACGAAGCTTTGACAAATATCGTAGGCTTCTCAAGAGTATCCAATCGAAAAAAATCGCAATCTACCTCAAAACTTCTAAATCAACTGTATGATATAAACCTGACTATGTGAATCAGAAAATATTTTATGACGGTGATCTGATGAAAAATATACAGCCTTTTCAGTACTAGAATATATAGGTCAATGTATTTACTTTCTGTTCACATCGTCAAATACATACTAAGCGTCAAAGCATTGAAATATCCACCCAAATATAAAAAAAGCTCTTTATATGTATGTAAATTATAAGTAATTGATTAATAATCTTGCCAAAACATGTTTCAAGAAGACTTCAAACAATCAATCCTTAATGGATTATATTGCGATCCTTATTTTGGTAAATAAAACGTGGTTTTAAAATGGTCGGTAGGTATTTCAAGATAAAAATCTTTTAATTGAAATCGTAAAAAGCATTCGGGGGAAATAACAATAAAATTGTTTGATTTTGTGTCCAATTCGCTGTGGGAAACATACTTTGATAAAGCATAATCTAGTTGGTAAAGTGGTTGAATCGCAAAGGGAAAGAATCGGGAATTCTATTAGATTATAATTCGAACAAACTGGATTTTATTGGAGTGACCGACCAGGGGCGGTGGATGGCATTACACGAAGAGCTTTGTTATTGAAAACGTTTTAAGCAAATGGAGAGTAAATACTTACAGCTGGTATTTAAAAAAAAATAATTGGAAATAAATTGGAAATAAAAATGGAAAAAATCGGTTATCAACATTAAAAAAAAAGTGTTTAATAATTCCAATTTTTTAAACATAGGTAAAGACCTAAATTCTCGTGTTATGAATGATAATATTTGACAAACTCCTAATACCATTATAACAAGTGGGAAATGTTAGTTCTGAAATTATGGATGACTTATGTAGCTAGTAGAGGAATTAAGCCCATGACACCTGAGTGAGAACCCGACGCAATTTTTAACTTAGCGACTAACCGGTTTAACCGTTTAGTTATATTAACAATTCCATACAAATTATGGACATTCCATCTGCGATTTTCCTTCCAAATTAATTAGTTAAACTTTTTAAAACTTGTTTAATTCCATGATCGCCTTGGACATCTGTTAATATGTGAACATGTCATAAAGCTTCGTTTAATTTTCAATGATTATTTTAACCATAATTTAAGGTTGATAAGCTTTGTATAGCACAAGCGATGCTTCCAAAAATGGATTTTTAAATTTAACCCAAAAAAATTTTTCATATAAAATATTTTGTTTTACTACAATATGAACATATCCTAAACAAATAAATTATTTATTATTTAAAATGAAACAGTTTTTGTTTGTCACTGGACCGAATATTCAGCAAGTGTTACAATGCGGATCAGGAGAACGGGAGAAGAAAGAGATTTGCATAATTTGGGGAGATTCCTGTGCCGTACTAGGGGATATTTGAGGGGCGCGAGGAGTCGTAATACATTATACCATTCGAGTAGATGGCGCAGTGGCTAGCGATGTTAGGACCTAGCTATGGTTTAGTAGTGAAGTGAATATAGTTGATAGAGTCTGATAGGGTCAAACGAACCGTGGGAAGCAAGGGCATGCAGGTTTAATGTTGTTGGATGCCTTTCACCTGTTCCCGTCATTTACCAACAGTATTTGAAGGTAGCTTTAAGCTAGCTTTACTACCCGCGTTATCCAGAGTAATTTTTTTATTATTGATTAAATAAAAATATGAAAAACTGAAATAATTTATGCACATAATAATAATTTTAAAAAACATTGTGAAATGTGTTTTTTGTGTGAAAGCACGTTTAGAAAACCTCCTTGTTTCTCATATGAAAACAATTAACTTTTCTTATTTTTTGTGGCGTTATAGTACATGGAAGATTAAATAAAAATAGTCGTTACAAATCGGCTTTGTTAGAGCATGAACAAAAATGCGGCGTCTTATTTTATGTTAACATTTTGATGTATATTTTAAAACTCTGTAGCTCACGGTAGAAATGAGACAAGAATAATGCTAAAAATGATGCGTTGCCCTGTTAATTTCAGATTGCTGGGCTAATTTAATGATATCAAAATAAATTGTAAATGTAGAGCGGAGAAATTATTGACAAATACATGGATAATTTTATACAAGTGAATGTTAGAAGATATCGGAAACACCCCAAAAAGATGTTTCACGAGGAATAGAATCAAATAATACTTAATACTTCGTGCAGAACTTGTTTCGTGACGTTATATTTCTATTCGTAACCTTACCTCGCTATCAAAAACCCCGATCGCCCATTTTCTAAACTATAATATTATTTTAATTGGTCAGCTTTAGATAGCACCGTTTAGTGGTTAAATCACCTGAATGGTACTTAAACGTTAGGCAATATGAATTCCGAATCTGTTTTTAAAACCACCCCCAGTGGTATATTTTTTAATAAACTATTAAATTCAGAATGTAAGAACCACAAAAAATCCTTATTAAAAATATCTTCTCTAGTAAAACACGTTAACCTTTGAACTTAATCATATGGCTCGTGGAATAATGTTATAAATTTAACGTCAGCGAAAAAAGCCTTGTGAATAAAGTGAAAGGTCTTGCGAGGCATAGAAATGAAATACCTACCAACCAGTATCGTGTTGTGATTTTTATTCCGATTTTCAGTTTTAGTTTATTTTTTTACAGCTGAAAAGATTTTTTTTAGAAAGTAAAATTTGTTGTGTTTGAAAATTTCGGAAAAAGATTATTCTTTCAAGAAGTAGATATCTGTTAAAAAAACTATACTAACTGTAGATATTTTTTTTATGAAATCCACTATGTAATAAGCTGTAGGTGTAATATGAAATTACCACGAAATCTAACAATAAATACAGTGTGACGGTGATATTTTTGCAGGAGGTCAGAAAAAGACCCTTTCAAAAGATTGTCCCTTGTGTTTCGTGAAACCTAATTACTCAGTATTTTTATGGCTTAATGCAATACAAACGAGAAAACCTATGAAATGTCATAAAGACAGTTCAAATCGTCTTGTTAGCTTCGCGGAAAATTATTACCAATCATAACAATGCATTACGGTTTTTTGATTGGTAACTGTATTTTTAAAATTTTTATTCGTACTTATGTAGTGCAATAAATAAATGCGTGCATTTTGAAAAAAATATTATGATAATTAGTAAATAATTCGATTGTACACAATTATTTTGATGTCATACTTGTTCAAAAAATATTATTTGAGAACTGTGAACAATTGATTTAAAAAATACATCAAAGCCAAAAAAATATTCTTACTGTTAATGTATTCCGGAAATTAGCTACACTTCAGCAGAATCGAATTAAACAAATTAAACAAATAAATAATTAGTTTGGTCCAGTTCTCTCGAATCGACCCCTATTCGACCCTAGTCGCTTAACTTGATATTCTATTGGAATCACCCCATTACGAGAGGTAGTTTGTGCAATAATAAATAAACTGTTTACAGTTTACCGAGGCAGTGCGGGGTGGAGGTAAAAGAAAGGGGAGAGGGTAGTCCAGGGAGCTCGGAGGATGCTGCAGAAAGGAGATTTCTGCAGAATATAATAGGATGTCTAGAAGTAGTGCGTACAGTGCAATAGGGGTAGATCTTGGTCAAAGGTCACGACGGTTAAGTCTTACCCCCGTGCCATAATTATACTGTTGGTTTGTGATTTCTTGGCCTTAAAAATACCTGAATAACTGGTGGCCCATATTTCTGAATTACTGAAAAGAATACATATTTCGATACAGAGCTTTGAAACTCGGACAAAACCGGGTAGTAAACACTAGTGATCGGTATTTAGTTTTCCAATAATGAATCAAGCCCCAGGAAATCGATAAATGACCATACATCCTCGCAAATGACCCTTGAAGGAAGGTTTTACGGTTCCTGTTTTTTTTCCACGTTAACAAATATTTCCTGAATGGTTATTGGGAACGGCGTGTAAACACAATTGTACATTTAAAAAAAATAGCAACTGCGCAAAAGAAGTAAGCCGTTAGCCAAGGGCACACCTCTCTTATCTTAAGTCTCTATTCTTCTTCATCTTCTCGCCATTCCGTCGCGTTTGACGGTAGCTACTATACTAAATCAGGCACCAGCGGCGAAAACACCATAAAACTTTATTATCTTCCATAAATTTGGTCCTCCTCTCTCTTCTGCGCGCCTATGAGATATTTTCTCAGCCTTTCCCTAATAACCTCAAACACTGCCATCATACAATTTTCTAAGTGTATAAATGTATACTTTATCCATCCTTTGAGTGAATATTTGATTTATATATTATTATCTAGAAACAATGCTCGCACGCGGTAATGACTTGTTCGTACGCGTCTCAAAATGTCAATTATTCACTTCACAAGAAAAATCACAGTTCACAGAAGCAATTTGTTTATACCATATACAATGTCCCCATACTCGTAGTATGTACATATATACGTGGTTCGTATAAAGCCACACAAATAATCACATGTATAACTATTTCTACTCAAACTAGGGGACGCGACCCGCTAGCAAAAGCTCGAATTATTCCATCAAAGCTTCTACCAGAAAGCCCTAAAAAAAACCTTACGGGAAGCCTATAGGCCCAGTGCTCTTCAGAAAGAAACTTTTTAGTTAATTAATACTTAGCTAATTATTAAAAAAAATTAAATGCATCTAAAATACACATAAAAGTGATATTTCGCCAGTCAAAATAATATTTTGGAATGCAATAACTTCATAGTTCACGATGTTGAACAATTTCGTTTACTAATATTTGGTGCGCTGTTTAACTCTTGGTTAAATTTAAAATATTTCCATTTGAATGATTGCATATGGTCCTTTTCACCTTAGTCATTCATTTTATAAGTATTACACTCAAATGATTAAGTTCTGTAGTATTTTTCTACGTTTCGGAGGCTATTGTAATAAAGTTAGAGAAACACTTTTCAAACAAGTATGAAGCCGTTAATTTTTAATAATTTCAGGGTAAAACCTGCTCAAATAAAGAATACTTTGCCATACGATAGTAAGAATAGAAAATAATAATTTCATGGTAGTTTTTATATAAATTTAACCTTAAATTTATTAAAATATTGCTTTTAATAAATTCACCTTTTCGTCGTGCCGCTGTGCCGACAGTCTTATTACTACCCCACTAAAATAATATTTCGGAAGATAAAGCATATTAATGTCCTAGTAAATAAATAAATCGGGCTATTTTATACGTAATACATTACTTTGAATAATTCAAATGGATCCCGGTTTTATGAGTAATAAAAAGCGTGTCTCCATTCTGAAAGCACGGTCATATTTTCGCCGTTATATTATACTTAGAGGGGCTTTCCAGCAAAGTACATGTACATTATGAATGTACGTTGGACGTACAAGTCGTACACATCTACAAATATAATTATTATTTTAGTAGCTAGTACTGTCAAACAAACAGCAAAATATTATCTACAACTTAAGCAAGTCTTAAGGGTTAATTTGTGCTCCAAGTGTATAGAACTACTCCAATTCTGCTGGTGGTGAAATTGGGAACTGCCAATGACATGTAACGTCATTGGGAATCAGGTGAATAGTTTTTTTTTTTACCGAGAACACGGAAATAATCCAGTTTTTTTATGGATGTGTTCTTCATTTTTTAAAATTAAATAAATACGTGTGTTTAGACCGTGATGTCACTATCTGAAAATTATCATTTTGTTACACATAACAAAAGAAATCTTTGTTTTATGATTGACATTTTAAAATCTGACAGTGAGTTTGACTATCTAAATAGCGCATGTTATTCCAACTATATTGTAAACTTCATCTTGAATTATTTGATTTATTTCTACGATCATGAACCCTATGATTAAAGCCTATTTTTTAAATTAAAACTAACATATGGTTAACTGACGGCTGTGACAACGTAAGGTTTATTTTAAATTATGTTGAAAACTTTTTTTGTCGTAATACAAAGTAACATTTTAGCGACTTAAATATTGTGTTAATTTAACGTTTTCTAAAAATATATTATTTACTTCCTACAAAATGTGAAATCCAGCTCGTTTTTCACTTTGGTTTAGTAAGTAGGGGAATATAAATGTAATTAAATTTTACCAATAACAATGGAAGATGTGTCCACCTATTTACTGGATGTTCTCGTAAGATGACAAATGAAAATGGTTACCTCAAAATGAACTTTGAAATGTCGTTATTATAGAGCCGGACCTACCACATTTTGAACCCGATGCAGAAAGCATAAACCTTATTTTGGCAAGGTAAAAAATATAATATAAGGATAAAGATAAGATAATAAGCTAAAACATTTTTTTAAACTTACTAAATATGTCAGCAATTGACAGGACGATAGAGGAGATTTTCTAAAGTGTTGTGAATCCAAAAAATGTTAAAATATTTGTTAAAAAAATAATAATATGGCAAAGTTGGTGTAACTTATAAGTTACACTGCCAAGATAAGGGTTAAAGTATAAATGGCGTCCTCACCGTAAAAACATTTCAATAAATATATTATATTTAATGTTTTTCAAAAGATACCTGTTTATAAAAGGACAACATTTAAGTTTTTGAATTCGCAACTAGACTCATCAGGGAAAAGGTTTATTTGGTCCACGTTTTGACGACTTCAAAGTGTGATCTGCTAAATTAGGTTTTACGAAGATGTGAATTAAGAGAGAGAGAAAGCTGACGATATTATGAAGATTTGCTAAAATGGTTATAATTTTGGTCGTATGTGTTGTTTCATTAAAATATTACGTATGTGCTGTTCTTTCATGCTGCTCTTTTTTCAAATTTCGTGTAAGGTATTTTTTTGTAATTGTGCGTTAGTATATACATAAATAAAACGTGCAATGGTACCAATCATGACTATTTATAAATATAATGGAAATGCAGTCCAATCTTTTACACGTGCAAACACATACTTATACACACATGTATACAAAGACACACACATATGCACACGTGTATTATCTTGGCATTTGTCGTTGATGAAATTCAGACCCGAACTTGCAAACGAACATACCCGAACAAATATTGACCGACTTCGTGTTTCACTAGATTTTGATTTTTCCCTATAATTTGGGGGAATTTCCCTTGATATTCCTTATTTTGTCGAAAAAAAATAAATTTTTAAATACTAAATTAACTGCTATAGAACAGGTAGATAAATTATATGCTTTAAAAAGTATGATTGAGGAAGTAAATTGTGATGTTTTTATGGAGTTAACACACAAATCTATGTTTACGTTTAATTAAAAATATATATTTCAATAAATTTGACAAAGTTCTATTACAATCTGCTAATTATTTATTTATTTATTTTTATACGCCCTCATGGGCTTTTACATCCATATGCATTGATAAATTACTTTAAATTACTTTGCATTGATAAATTACTAAATAAACATCGCATAGATAACGTATCTTATTTTATAAGAATTATAAAATATTTCTTGGTAACTTTTACGATGTCCGCCCTGGGTAAACTTTCCACCTGCAGAACGACTTATTAGTATAAGTTTTATAGTAAAAAAACAATGAAGGGCTGTTTCTCAATCATCGTTTCACTAATTATGAGTATCATTCTCCACTGTCCAGAATGTCGAGACTTGTTAATTTAAGCCATGGTCTTGAAATTTTTGGTACCAGTCTAAATGATTTTTGTCATTCTTTACGACTCTAAAACCTTGACTTGACCTTGGCTTTGATTTGTTTATTTTTTCTAATGTATATTTTGCTCTATTTTTGTCATTGTTTCATTAAATAAACCTATGTTTGAAAAAAAAAAAAAATATTACGTATGTGCTGTTCTTTCTTTGCTGCTCTTTTTTCAAATTTCGTGTAAGGTATTTTTTTGTAATTGTGCGTTAGTATATACATAAATAAAACGTGCAATGGTACCAATCAAGAGTATTCATAAATATGATGGCAATGCAGTCCAATCTTTTACACGTAACACATACTTATACACACATGTATACAAAGACACACACATATGCACACGTGTATTATCTTGGCATTTGTCGTTGATGAAATTCAAGTAAACAAGGGAAAATAGGATTTTAAAATAAACACTGGACTAAACAATTTTATTTATTTTCTAAAAACAAGCAACTTACCTATACTTAGTCAGTAGGTAATGTTTTACCCACAATTTCCGACTAAATGTCAAATGCATCGTAAAAGTTTTAAAACTATTTATTTTACATAAAGCGTTATCTCAGTGTCTCATTAAATGGCCAAACTCACGACGCATAACGGGTTGCTAAAATAAACTTATATATTCATACATAATAATAATAAAAGATAAACTTCTGAAGTACAGAACAAAATATGAATAAAGTTCCGCGATTGTACCGCTTTCGACAGGAGAAGCGCCAAAAGCCATCGTCTAAAAGTAGAGCGATATTTCTCCAGAGTCCCAGTGAAAGCTTTTTACAGTTGTTGTGAAATTGTAAAAAGAAAAAGCAGTAAAATAAAGCGCTTTGCATAAAACAATAGAGCTAGTGAGTTCTAAATCCAAACGAGGTTTCAAAATTTACGATTCAGGGGTTTTCAGTGCAAGACCACATTTTTCCAAAATTTCAAAATTGTTGGAGTGATATTAACTGGTGTTTTCTTTTTTTACTGCGTAAAAAATATTCTCCCTTAGCTTTGCTATCCGTTGTTGTGTTACGTTCTCTTTCCTGTCTATCCATATCTCGTATATATTGGACCAGAGCTGCCATTTTAGTCTTCCGCATATTTTTAAGTGGTTGTCTCATCATGCCGTAGTCTTTCATCTTTTCTTTAAATTTGTTAACATCGACATGGTTAAGTCTTTTATTAACACTAAAGGTGATAAGTTCACATCCGCTAGCACGCCAATTATTGATATTTAAGTAGCTTGAGGCGTGCTAGCGATATTGGTAAACTAACGTCAACAGCTTAGCTTGTCGAATGCACTCGGCTTAGTTGTCAATGTGGCCGTGCTAGGACGACTTTTTTCTTTCTGGTCTCCAGCAGAGTGTTGTATCGAAAATATATTTTCCTGGCAGTATGTTTTCATTTTAGTTCAGAATTTTTGTTTTACACGATGCGGGAGAGGTTTCTGAAACACAATGGTAAAAGTACCAATGACGAAACATAAAAGTGTCACTATTAATCTTCGATTCAAACAGTAATTATAAGTAGGTGTTATTTTAACATTGGCGTTGTTGACATAAAGGTGTTATGTAGCCATATAGCATAACACCATGACCGTTATACTTTACAGCTGATCACAATTTGGTCAAAAGCTAAAAGGAACTTTAAGCGGGAACCGTTCTAATGGTGTTGGTTGTCAATCAAATGTGACGAAGTTTAAAACACCTCAATCTAACCACTTCAACTAAGCCCGCTTTCTGTGCACCCAATATTGGCTTTAATATCTGCACAGATATATATGAGACAGATAGTAATTTACAAAAAGACAGTAGCAGTGTTCAGGTTGATATGGGTTTTTCATTATTATAACGAAGCCGCCATGTGATCGCCCTGTTCACCGGTTCATGCGTTTGAAATACACTATTTATTTTAATAAGCCATTATTTTCATTAGCTGACGAATCGTTGGTTGCATTCATTGTTTTTCAAGGCAATAGTGCGTTGGACAGTTTTTGAAAACATACCTCTATGTATCAAAGTAATTTTAAAACCGTTGAGTTTAACATCACGTAAAAAGAAAACGCCATCGAACCACTAATACAACAGAAGAGGTTACTGAACGATTGCCAAATGTGCTATTAACGTCAAACAATAAAATATTCAGAAAACATGTCGATATAAAGACATTTTCATTTCTAAAATACATCAACGGCCTCCATGGTCGAGTGGTAAGACGCGCGACTACGAATCCAAAGGTCGCGAGCTCAAACCCGACGTGCGTAAATAACTTTTATTTAATCAATATGTGTCATTACAGATTTAATTTATATAAAAAAATAATACAGTACATTTGCGGCACGTTCCAGAGTTTGAGATACTCTAAGTATCACCCTGGTAAAAGACCAGCACTCAGAATCGAAACGTGGCTTGAAATGGCTTTAGCCGTGTTTGGTGACCAGATTTGAACAGCCAAGTAATTTTTTTTAGATTTGAATAGCCCCTTCCCAACCTCCCTCTTTCACATCTCCTTCCCCTCCTCACTACATTCATCCTCACAACATACCCCAATTGGGATGTCATAGTTTCACTGGCTCTAGACGGTTAAGAGCAGTTGGAAAAAAAATTAAAAAAACATTTTTTCAAAAAAAAATGTATTGCAATTTCAGTGAGGTACACACATTGAAAGATCTATAAGTTGAGTAGTTATCTTGTAATTGCTTTAAAAAAGAAGAAGACGCAGGCAAATTAAAATAACTTAAGACAGCAAAATATAAATTTTTACCATCAACGCATATACGCAGTTAAATTATTATTGTCTTAAAATATTAAGATTGTTTTTATTATTGTCTCCCATATTAAAGTGATTTTGCCGTGAAAAACAACTTAATGTGGCCCGACATTAGCAACTGCCTATAAATACAGTTTACGACGCAAATATCAAGTGGAGTTTTGCGAAAAAATCGAAAACACATTCCCGATAAATCCGGCGCGAGGAGCGGACGATAACAAACCCAGGGGACATTGTTTTTTCCGATCCGTTTTTTGCTCATTTTTACGAAAACAGAGAGATTTCAGTCATTTTTAGAATTGTAGCGCGATGTAGGGAACATTCTTTATTTTCAAAACGGAAAACACAATGAGCATCCATTGTGTGGGGTGAGATGTTGGACTTCAGGGACATGATTTATTGAGAGAAATTTTTGTTTTGAATAAAATTTGCAAAAATGATTTTCAACCAAAACTTCGTTTTCGCACTCGGGTAACTGCGAATCTCAACATTAAATGGTACCTATTGGATTCAGAGGCGTGCACAGAGTATTTGATCAGGGTAGGCAGTAAAAACAGGGAATTAATAGGTAATTAAAAAAAATATTAATTGTATTATTGACACACCTTCTTTTTTGCCACTCATCCAGTTGAACATTCATTACCGTAGACTGACAAACAATGAATTGCTATTCCTCAATCATCACTCTACTAATTATGGGTATCATTCTTCACTGTCCAGAATGTCGATACTTGTTAACTCAAGCCAAGTTCTTGAAATTTTTGGTACCAGACTATTTTTTTCTGTCATTCTTTACGACTCTACTAAAACTTTGACATGACCTTGGCTTTGACTTGAATGTTATTTTTTAAATATATATTTTGTCCCATGTTTGTCATTGTTTCATTGTTTCATTGTTTCATTGTTATATTATGTATGTGTTGTTCTTTCTATGTTGTTCTTTTTTTTCCCATTTCGTGTAATGAATATATTTTTTTTGTAGTTGAACAATAGTCTTTTAGTTTATAAATAAATAAATAATAGAGATATGAACCAATAAACATCACTGCCATTGAACTTGTTCTGTAAAAGCACCGCCTTAGACACTAACAAAGATACTAACACGCCACTTCAATGGGCAACAGCTCACAGCATACACATTTTGTGTAGTCTAGTGAACATTAAATAATCTACTCTGACGTTGGCGGCGTTTAAGCACATATGGTGACTGCTTTTGACACGTTATAGTAAGAAAGTCAGTGGGGCGCTCGCGGCAGTGCGACTAGCTGAATTTCGCGAGAATTTTTGAAAAAATCACACTTACGACAAACTCCCACCACAGACTGTAGCCATCACCAATATGTATTCCAAAACATAACTAAATGGCTAATGAGTAAGGACCTCAAGGAAATTGAAGACTTCCTAAAATAGCACTTGAAATTCTTTACCATGACAAACTAGAACATAGTAACAAATATCATAATTTAAAAAAAAAAATTTTACTTGTCACTTACCTCAGAACAGGTTCTTATGACCTAGCGAGGTAGGTAATGTTAAAAAATAATGTAACAAACAAAAAGTTAATAAATTAAAAAAAAAGTGTAGATTTATGTTTTGCAATATTTTCATATTATCTAATCGAATATTATACATATTTTTATGCTAGTATGGCAGGGTAGGCAGTGTTTATGTGACTTTATGGTGTGCACATCTCTGATTGGATTAAATATATGCATCGTATATAGCGTGTTTCAGAGTGGTACCGCGAATTAATCGATTATTGATGAAAATCAAAGGAAAAGATAATAATACTGTTTTTTCATTTGAGTTTAAATAAAAAGGTATGATTTAAATTTTATATATTTCTACTGTAACCTGTAATCGATCCTTTATAGTTAACATTATGCCACCCACTACAGGCTATAATCTGCCGCTATTGGCTCGATGATTACTAAATCTGTTTGATCGACCGTCACCTAACAACTGATTGGGTTTGCACATACGTACCTACCTATTCGAATATATGTTAGCGATAACGTGATATACGAATGGTCTATTTAAAGTTGTGTTTTTTATTTTGCATTGCAGTTGAAGCTTTACAGCTACGACCACAACGCAAGTTTTTGACAACTTCCAAACAAAATATGCATTAAAAAATAGTAGTTTTGCTCTGTTGGAAATGGAAATTCGTGTTTTTCTTACAACATCGTGAATAATCACCTTCAGAAGTATCGCTGTACAACCCTGAAGCAAGATGTAGTTGATTTTATATCACATACGAGTATTTCTAGATTATTCATTTTCTAAATAAAGCAAATAATCTGTGTTCACGATGTCTCACTAAAACGTCGCGAACGGTGAACTTTGGCGCCTTGAATTTAGCAAAGATGTTTTTTCCTAGATTTCTCAAATATTATCGGCTCGATATGCGATTGCCACCACCATGTCATTTCTATCTATTCAGTCGCACGTAACATTGTAGCTCCGCTAAAGAACAATCGTATAAAAAATCCCATACATCGACGGGCCAACGTGAATTTAATAAAAAGCCACGACGTTCCAAAGTGCTCGCACGCCACAGTGACAGCTAACGTCCCGTGACTCCAATACCCCGAGGGCTGGTGCGCCCAGCTCATGGGCGGAGCGTCGATGGGCGGAATGGCGGCCGATCGTCAATTTCGGACAAAAGCCATGTATACGAGTAGGTTCAAAGTAAATGAATCATCGAAACAAAGATTCTGGCCGAATGTAGGAACCCGAGGAATTTTATTTTGAACATTTCGGAATGAATTTTTTTCTCCATGAAAAAATGTACTAAGTGAAGCGGCGATCTCCGTGACCAAGTGGTAAAAACCCTCGGCTCTGGATCCAGATGTCAGGGGTTTGAAACCTAGCATACGAACCCGTTCCAGAGTGGTAGATGATACTCTCAGAATATCTCTGGTGAAAGATCATTAATGAGAATCGCTCTATCGATTCGCTAGCATATTAGCTACACTACACATCTTAGGTCGGTTTGTCAATGCTGTATTAATTTTCTCAACACAATTACATACAATTTCTACTAGAGATCTCTAAAAATCTTATCAAAGAGTTAAAAAAACGTTTTTCTCTTACTTTATTTCAACACGGTATTTTCGAAATATGTTTTCTCACTAAGAAATTATTGAAAAATATATGGTGTCTTTTTGACAGTTAAATAAATATGTCTGTACTCAATGCAAATTTACATATATTTTTATTTATGTACTAACGGACCATTTTCCAATAAAAAAAATAAAACGAAATGGGAAAAAATCAACAGAGAAAGAAAAACACATACATAATACATATAATATTTGAAGTTACGACATGGTTGTAGTGTCGAAAGAATGACAAAAATCATTTAGACTGGTAACAATTTAATGGCACCATCGCTTGAGTTAACAGTTTTCGACATTCTGGACAGTGGAGAATGATACCCATAATTAGTAGAGTGATGATTGAGGAACAACAATTCATTGTTTCTACGATGGAAAAGATTTGATGCGTTCATTGTCTTACAGAATATTCCCAAATTAAAAAAAAATATATGGTCGTGAGCGGTTCGCGGAGCATTTACCCTCCCCATCCAAAAATATCGATAGTTTTATGATTTCATAATTACAATCTAAGAAATGGTTGGGTGGGCGGAATCGCAAGCCGGACGTATTTCACGTTGCAAACAGTTGCCAACAGTTGCCAACACCGCCTCAGATGTAGGCGGGAGGAGACCTGTATTCCGATGGGACAACATGAAGTCCCGACGCAAGCGCCGACTTGGCCAAGGGATGATACGCGGGCGGAAAATGGGAGATGTTTTCTTTTCCTTTGATGATGTCCACGTAAACCCAAATTTATGGCATATTACGGGAAAATAAGTGCCTCTCCAAATATCGAAGTTTTTTTTTGGTACGGCACGACGCAAACAACAACAAAAACGCGTTCGGGTAAATTGATTCAGATAAGAATATGGTTTCATCACTGGCAGCAATTTCATCAACCAACTTGAGCCGAGCCTCATCTTGTGATATTGAATGTGAATACAAGGATATCATGAACTACGGATGGAAAGTATAATTTTGAATTGCAAATACGTAAATAGGCTTTAGAGTTTCCCTTAACAATTTATTTAAACAAGTCTTATTTTGATCATTCATGCGCTGCATTTAAAAAAAAACCATGATGTTTCCAGAGAGTTATTGATTTAATGAAAGGAAAATAAATAACCTTGTATAAGACCACAGATTTTATTTTAATTTTTATGACCGACCGGTTTTGCATGGCCTAAGCATCATCAAGGTACAAAATTTAACTGAGCAAAAAATACATAGTGTGCGTTTATATATAGATACAGAGGGAGAGCACAAAATAAAATATAATAAGAGAACAGTGAGAATTTTTTTTAAACTTTTATATTTAGTTCTCCCTCTGTATGCACTCGTATCTATATATAAACGCACACTATGTATTTTTTGCTCAGTTAAATTTTGTACCTGGATGATGCTTAGGCTATGCAAAACCGGTCGGTCATAAAAAATTAAATAAAATCTGTGGTCTTATATAACATGGTTATTTATGCCCCTGGCTCTAAGAGAATGATCGTTTTTTTATATATTTTATGGAAACTACAAAGTTATTACTTTTCGCGAAAATAAAAAGATAACATGTAAATTTTCTATCCGAACGTCTTCAAATTCCAAAGATCATTCCTGTTTTTGTTCAGTAAATTTAAGGTTCGGAACACCTTCTTCAGTCTGCCCCTCCGACTCCATACCCCCTGTGACTGGCGCCGCCGCCATGTGTGTTTTATTTCACTTTCTGTTTATTCCAACCCACAACCCTCCACACCGACTCAGGCACAGACACAGGTGCGCCATTTACGGAATATTGTCACCGGTATTGCGAGACGCTGGAATCTGTGAACAGGTCGTAAGAAAACACAATCCAATATGCTGCGCAGATTTTGTATCGTCCTTTTTTATGCTTCCGATATCGTGGACCGGATTCGCAAACAAATTCAACAATATACCGCGCAAACTTAACTCCAGAATTGAATTCTTAGCGGGTTGTGACGTGGAAAACATGTTCTTTTAGGTTCGTTATGGATATTCTGACCACGTAACATATATATCGATCCAACGCAAAGCAAATTATCTTTGAAAGCATTGAAAAATAATTTTCCCTGATGTTAATATTCCTACCAGTAAATTCGCATTTCCGCATGGAAATCAAATATGAAAAAATTGAACAGTAGGAGCAGTAAGCATGTCTTTAGCACTTTTGTAAGTATGTAGCTTTTTAAGTTTAACTAGTGAAGATTTAGCATTTAGCGTGTAAACATAATATTGTTATACAAATGCAATGAGCCTTTAGATATATGATTTCTCTTAAAGCTTAGCACCCAAAATATCGCTAAACGTCACTTTGTGGCATTCTGATACAAGCAATAATGCACATGAATTATCTGTAAATTCTACACGAGCAGTTAGGAAAATGTCTAAGGTTTCCAGTGAATAAAATTGTTAAGCTGTAATCTATTAAATTACATGAAAAAACGTATGTAAATTTCAGTGAAAGGTGCAATTCAAAAAAAAAAAAAAAATATTTTCGAACGTTTTACAAAATTAATTTCAATACTTCCGATAACGTTAGTTTATCCAAGAATTCACCGTGATCAAGAAGGATCGCATACTATGTTAGTAATCGAAATCAAGTCATGGTTTGGAATCTTACCACCCCCAGGGGTATCCCACGGCTTTTATTTAAAAAAAAAATGTATCCGTCTTACTTATTAGATTTTTTACGCGCCCGTTTAACGTTGGGTTAGTTGCGCCGGACGTAGGCTATTAAATTAGACGCATAAGCCGTGATTAAATGTCAAGTATTTCGCTATTCCGACCTTACGCTCCATGTAACATTAACACCTTATGTATAAGTAATGGAGATATTAACTTTACTTTAAAACCATTGTATTCACCTATAAATTGAATTTTGAATTTAATGAAAAATCCCCAGCAAAATTATTTTGATCAAGGCGTTTGACCGTGTTATTAAATATATACAATAGAAATTGTCACTCTGGAAAAAGATGATGATGTCTCTTATTCATGGTTTATAGATCACATTCTATATTAGTTAATCGACATCAAGTAACTAGGTCGTATCCCACTTAACGTGCATCATCTTTGAAGTACCACAGGGCTCACTTCTTGGACCACTTTTAATTTCATCACAATGTATCCGTAAATATACTGAAAAATTGCTGTAATCATTGAATTACCCTAGAAAATTATAATATTTGAATTTACCTGCATGTTCCACGTCCTGGGCGGGCGTTGCAACGCAAAAGCCCTGTGCGGCTTGGGCGGCGAGCTGACCTCCGCGTCCTTGGCTGCCGGCGGTTTGGTCGCCCCCTGCGGCCTCGCCTGCGATGACCCCGACTGACTGCTCGGGCGACTCGAGCTGCTGGCCCCACTGCTGCGCGCTGCCGACTGCTTGCTGTGGCCGCTGGTCGAGGACTTGGAAGTGGAGTGGCTGCTGCTGGTACTCCGACTACTGCTGGGCTGGGACGGGCGGTGGGTGCTCGGGGAAGATTCACTGCTTGTCTTGGACTGGGGAAATAAACAGACCAACTTAGATACTCGCTTACTTTCGAGAAAGGCAAGGGACTAGATTTAAAATTACATAAAGCTAGGAGTGCTAAATGCATCATTAATTTGAACAACGAAGTATGATTTCCATTATAAATAATCTATGCTGACTAAGTTTTTCATTCGATGTATAAAAGTGAGCCACCTCTTGATGACTGGGGCTTACTTATCCTAAAAGGCAAAATTTATAATATTGGAATGATATTATTAAATCGTGAAAATGTACTCTTTTTGATTTTGCTAACAAAGATAACAGAAAACAGCTTTGCCTAGATGTAAAAGAGATTAAAATAATCCCAATAGTTCCAAAACCAGAATATCAAATTCAATCATAAAAATCGTACACAGGAAATTGAAATGTCACTCTAATTTTTACTCAGTTTTTTTTCTTCATATAGGACAGCAAAGAATAACTTATCTACTTAATAGGTAATAGGTATCAATCTCGCCTTTGAATTATTATAATGAGCTCTCTCATGAATTCAATATTTTCTGCTACGCTTGCAAAATCGCCATATATTGTGAAATTTGATAAGATTCTATTCATAAGAGCCCTTTGTCGTAATCCGTTATCTTTCATATAAACATAAACAACCAGCAATATTAATTACTTGGGAAATTTGAAATTGAGTTGTTAATTATCAAGTCGAACACAATAGGATGAGATATTCATTCCAGTTACTAATGTAAAAAAAGCGATCTCTACATAGTGCAATAATATCATATTTTTTTTTTTTCTCAAAGTATTCATCTATTAATTCACAAAGCAATCAATCAATGATCAGAAAATCAAAAGAAGTGTTGTGATGTATGATTTATACTAATTTGAGAGAAAACTGATATTACCAATTTACATAAGAACTTTCGACTCCTTGGCACCTTTTTCATCCGAAGCAAGATTGAATTGACCTAACTTTGGGCACACATACACGCCCACAATCCACGTCGACTGGATTATCTCTCCAGTGCATTCAACCGTTTCAATTCCACTTGTCCAATGAGAGATTATAAAGAGTAATCTACCTTGTGTAGCGGTAGCGGGCTAGTCCCCTTGGGGCTGCTCCCTTTGGCGCTAACCGGGCTGCTGGCCCCCGTATCTTTGGAACCCCCGCCTCCGGTACTGCCCGTGATGCTACCACCGGCGCTACCCCCAGTGCTGCCTCCGGTGCTGCCCCCGCTGCCGCCCCCACTGCCGCCTCCGCTACCACCCCCGCTGCTGCCCCCGCCTCCGGCAAACTGGATGCAGGACCCTCCTTGCGGGGAAGAAGCGTTGCCTGTCGCTGAGAAAATAACAAAATAAGGCTTTCATAGGGTAGGTAAATATCAAATTGTGTACCCAATTTCTTCCCTTACAAAAATTCTAATTTGTGTGGTGTTTTTATCATTTATAACGATATGTGAATGATATTTAAGGTTAAGGGTCAGCACTCAAGAATGACGCTAAAAATTATTTTGTAGCGTTCTAATGCAAGGAATAGTACAAACGATTTATCTGTAAATTTTCTATATGTAGTTAGAAAAATGTCTAAGGTATCCAGTAAATATTTTTTTAAACTGAAACCCTTAAATTCTATGAAAACACACTAAAATATCGGTAAAAGGTGCAGTTTGAAACCCCGCGAAGGCGTTTTTAAATTTTTTGTCTAAAATTCCAGTATGCATTTCATAAATAATTTAAAAGATTACAGTTTGAGAGTTGTATTAACTGGAAACCTTTGTCATTTTTCTAAATACCTGTATAGAATTAACAGATAAACAATTTGTAGTTTTACTTGAACTAGAAAGCCGAAAAGTGAGCAATTTTGGGTGCTGACCCCTTAGTAAAATATTTCGTTAAATTTTCATCCTCTGTAGTTGTATTATATAAGTATAATGACTCTTTCTTTTGCACAAATGGTTCCAAAAAGCAAAAAGTCAGAGAATAAACTTAGTATCGTCCTGGTGAAAGACCACCGTTCATTGTCAAAACGTTGCTTGAAATAGCTTTAGCCGTGTTTAGTGACCAGATCTAAACGGCATAGTACTTCCCTTTTCATTCGATTACCATAGTCACACCAGGCAGTTGGAACTCTTATTTGTTATTTAAATAAAAAGCATAAAAAATTCAACAAGATTATTTGTATTTAAAAAAATATATAAATTTACGGGGATGTTTCTGACCATTATTGCTAACTGTTCTCTCAAGAAACGTTAATTTAATACTAGTCGTAAAATAATATATTTCCCTAAAAGTACATACAGGCTGTTGCAGAACGTACCCAACAGACTTTACCCAGTGATATCTGAGCTTATTTTTTATTAAAAAATGTAGATGGCATTTTGAATGTTGTTAAAAAAAGTTGATACGTTTCAATGACATGCCTCAGGGATCTCATTTCTACAGAATTTATTTGTTATTAGTTTGGGTATTTCATAATTTCTAAAAAAAGTTTTAATCTTTTTAATAGTGAATACCGCACAAGAGTCTCAACTGCTCCCAACCGTCTGAAGCTAGTGGGACTATCGCATTCCTAAACGCGTTATGTTGTGAGTCTTAATTAGTGGGAAGGGTAGAGAGATGTGAAAGATAAGGGTTGAGAAGTGTCTGGCTGTTCAGATCTGGTAACCAAACAAGATGTAAGCCATTTCAAGCAACGCTTCCGTTCTGAATGGTGGTCTTTCACCAGGGCGAGACGGTTAGAGTATCTATATAAACTGGCAGAATAGTATAATATATTAAAAAAAAAACAGTTTCGAGTAACGCCATCTCTGATAGCGATTGTGAACCTGTATGCAGAAGACGGCTTAGCGTTTAGTCTTTACACACACGTCAAAAGGGACATAGTGAGTAGATCCTACAGTAGCGTAATTGGAATTAAAATTAAGACTTTTTTTACGTATGAGCGAAAATTAGCATTTGAATCAAGTACAGAAGACGGCTTAGCGTATTAATACTACAGAATAAATTGTTAAGTGTACACATGCACTCACCTGGCGCCCCGTGATGGTTCTCTGCATGCCTTCTCAGAGATCTCGCATCGCAGTAGGATTTTCCGCATCCCTCCGCTCTACACTCGAATGGCTTCTTGTTCCGGTGAGTCAGCATGTGGCCGTTACTGCGAACAAGGCACGAATATCATATTATTATTATATACCCCTGTTGAGTTTATAACTGGGTGTTTGGAAAATAACATCGAGGCTAAATAATTTTCGTTTACGCGCATAACGCAAACTGACAAAAATCGGATGATTTAGTTATAGGTCATAGTTATTTCTTACTGCTGGTGAAATTTATCAACTAACTAACTAACTGGCAGAGAGGACAGACCGCCATACAAATCTGTCTTGGCACACACTCCTTGCTTCATTCACATTCATACATCGTCTCATACATACTCTTTTGTTATTCTGACCTGGCCCGATTTAAATTCCCGACTTCTTCTTCCATTCACTTTCGCGTCGTATATACTTTTCGTAATCCTTTTTTGTTCATTTGCTCTACATGCCCAAACCATCTAAGCGTCCTTTTATTAATCATGTTCACTACGCTTACATAAGCCTTGCATTCTTTTCGGATATCCACATTTTTATCACGGTTGTACATGGTTTAAACACATACGCCTCAGGGATCTCATTTCTACATCACACAGTCTACTTTCATCCTTCCTCTCTCAGTTCCACGCTTCACTGCCATACATCAGGGTTGGTATAAGTACTCGATTGTGAACTTCTAGCTTCGCTTCTAATTCGCTTAAATTTATTAACATACATTTCTGTGTGCACAAGGAAGAACTGAATAAGTCAATAAAAGAAGATGTTCGGGAGAGTCAAAACTAAACTTTGGAATTTCGTTTTTTGTATGTAATCATATCATATTTGACATGTCACAAAAAATAGTAGCACATTTTTTTTTTTGACACATCTCATTTTTCCTTGCTAAATATGTATCTAAGAAACAATTCTGCATTCTTAACTCGAAACTTGACTATTTTTGCTCATTCCGTTCTTCCTTGCGCAGGCAGATTTATCAAGCACCACTAAATACCGAAATTCTTTCATGAACAGACAATCAATTTGATTTGTTTTGAGCTTAAGAGTTGACAGGTCTTAAGTAAATTGACGACGTCAATATACTTTCAAATCGGTATTGATCACACTTCTAGGGATTTTCCGTTCAGTGTATGCGGGGTAGTTCCTATCGTTTGTGTTCATGGTGATGACGCAGGAATAGCAATCGTCTGGTGAGCTAATGCCAATTCACAAAGTGCCTGCGGTGTAAGCAGTACAGAGGGGGTGAACATGACAGTCTGTAGTCTGCTTTATTGGAATGTAATTATCTTCCTTGTTGCACATTACATTACATTATTGCTTCTAGGTGAATTTAAATAAATTCTAGAATGAATACAAAACCAAAGTATCGATAAATCGCACTCTCCCACCTACACTGCCATAAATAAAGAAAACTCGAGCTTGAGGAAAAAACCGGGAAGAAGAGCTAGCTACATCACAAATGTGTTATAGTAAATATAATTTCGTCGCTGGAATGGCAAAAGGGCTTAAGCGACACATTGGTCAAAAATGGGCTAAATACGCAGTTTTATCAGTTTTTCTCTCTGAATCGAAAGCTCTGACTCTCGTTTGATTTTGAAGACTTATATGGCCCTTCAGCCATCTAACAAGTGACACAAGTTTGGAAATTAAAAAAAAAAAATTCGCTTTATGAGAGCATTGAGTTACCTGAGTTAACTTTTTTTTTTAAATCCAACCAGGTACTGAATACTTATGAACTTTAATGTACAAAAAGAAAGCTTTAAAATGCTCTGGTGTAAACTTTCATAAATTGTGCTTCAGCCCTTTTGCCTTTCCGGTGACGATATTATCTATCTATTAATTCCATACAGGTAGTTAGGAAAATTTCTAAGGTTTCTAATAAATAAAATTCTTAAACAGTAATATTTTGATTTTTTTATAAAATGCATAATGGAATTTCCAGTTAAAAACGTTCAATGCCTTTGCTTGTTTTCAAACTGCACCTTTTACTGACATTCCAGTATGTTTTTCACAGATTTTAAAGGATTACAGTTAAAAAATTGTATTCACTGGAAACTTCAGACATGTTTCTTACTACCCATACAAAATTTGCAGATAAATCATTTGTTGTATTGTTTCTATTAGAATGCTACAAATGAGCGTTTAGCGTCATCTCAAGTGCTGCCCTTAAACAATGTGGCATCCAGTCCGTTAAAATTATGTTTCAAAGTTATGAATAAGAAAAAAGCTGCAAATATTTGATTTGACATTTTTTCCTTTCCATAATCAATTTATCCAGCTTTTTGTGCTTTCTAACTTTAATCATATTAAATTGAAGGATTTTAATATTATGATAGTGAAAGCTTGCGTACATACGTGCGTACTGTTAAAAGCTCTAAAAGCCTATGGAATATCCGTGCTGGATTAATTTGTCTCTACAATTGTCCGCTTTAATCATAATTAAATGGTACTCGTTTTCAGCCGTGCCGAGTGAAATGCAAATATGTGATAATTGTATTTTCACTTTTTTTATATTGTAATTTACACAAAATGTTATTCGAGCTTTTACGTAGAACTTTTTTTTTGTTACGATTTCGTAATTTTGTAAATTTTTTGCGAAACGTTGTTGAGTTCGTTAAAGGTGACAAAGGTTTTTAAATCACAAATTAATAACAAAATGGAATTCCACCACGAATTATCAGTTTCAAAATTAGAAATATTTTTCTAATTCTAGACTCGAAAATCTAGAAAAAAAATATTATTATATAATTGATAATCCGCTATAATTTAAAAATAATATATTGATCACTTATGTTCTTTCATTAGATTACAAATATATCTTCTTTTATTTTGCGCTCCCTGTTCAGATATATTCTGCAAAATTTGTATATTTTATAATAGGTATTTGTTATTTTCTTAATTTTATATAATTTTATGAATCTCTTTTACCTTATTTTTCTTCTGATATAATTATGTTTTTATGATTCTTTTACAACTTTAATTTACATCGCAAGTAATTTGCATTGAAAATACATAAATTCAAGCTGTTTGTAATTTGTATCGAGGTGTGAAAGCTTATATAGCCAAAAACACATTTATGTTGTATTGCCCCGTTGATTGTGATTCTAATATAAACAAAAACATCAGAATGCGACATTACATCGGTCACTATTGTGAACCAATTCGACTTAGTTTTGTGAATATTGAAATTGATTTGTATGTATTTGTTTAGGGGTTGGACGGTTTTTAGACAAAACATGTAGAGTACCAAATCAATATCCCTTTTGATAGTCATATTTAGATATCATTTTATATGATCCCAATATCGGTCAGTTAATCAACAATTATTTTATTTGCCAGCAATCGTCATGAGGAATAATTAATAAAACATTCTTAAACAATACATATAATTTACGCAATGAATCGTAATTTTTTTTTGCCGATGACATTAGTCAAAATATTCTTCTTAAAAATATTGAAATTTGGCTGAAAAATCCAATACTCCAGAGCAATTCCTTTTTTTATAAATTTATTTATGTTAATTCACTTAAAGTAAGCTTATTTAATTTATTATAAAAGAATGATAGATGATAAATTTTCAAAGAGAGGCTCTACACGAAATGGATAATACAGTAAGGGCGGAGGGGCACAACTAAAAAAAAACACACAATTAAATTTGACAAAGAACCGCCCAACGTATTTTTTAAATTAACGATTAAAACGACACAAATATCAAAACAACTAGGTGTAGGCTGTCTTTAAATAAATAATCGTGACGTTTCACATTTAATAAAGCTATCTACAGCCTACCTACTTATGTTTTTCTAGTAACAGCTATTTTAAAATACATTTTGTTTTTGAACAAATTTAAACATTTTAAATGTATTTTTTCTTTATTCAAAAAAAAATAACCCTTCTTAATACGATACAAGTGAAGATATAATATTAGTATTTAAAACATCGTTTGGTATAATAAATGAAAGTATTGTGTCTAATACCGAAATCAAAATGTGAATAATTTTTTTCCCATAAGCTTCTATGGAGATACCACGTAAAGCTGATATGCTTGCGAGATACGTAGTTGCTGTCAAGCAAACAATACCTCCTTTTCCAAGAAAAGACACATTGATAATATGGTGTTGGGTTTCCCATCCAGGTGTGATTCTTTTGTAAAATTTTCCAAGGTCTCGCAAATACCAGCAAGGTTTTGACTGACCCATTTGAATGAACAAACACAAAAGTTTTTATTTTACATGTAAAAGTTATTGATTATATTGTTGTCGGTGAATAATGTGTTTCTACATACGGAAAACCATAAAGGGAAAGTGAATAGGAAAATTTTGTAATATAGCAACGGCTCGGATACAGAACATTACAGAGGATCCTAATGGTATGGAGCATCAATGATTCCCAGATAGACTTAAGAATTTTGACTGAATTTCATATGTGTATATTATACATTATTACAGGAGACCATTCACCCAAAGGAGTCCAAGAGAAACTTATGATTCTTCTTTTTCTTGAATTTTTATCTTATTACTGATTATCCAATTGCCCGGATGAACCAGATTTATGAACATGATTAACTAACTAATGATTACTGACAGTACTTACAGATGGTCTTGTCTCTTGAAGGCTTTAGCGCAGACGGGGCAACCGTACTTCCTCTCGTCGCTGTGGGTGAGTTTGTGTTTGGCCAGGGCGGAGGCGTTGCCGAAGATCTTATTGCACACCTGAAACATTTCATTATTAAAAAATCGAATGGAATGGCTTTGTTAATATGAGTAACCGGGCTATGAGATGGTGGGCTGTGAGACGAGTATGGAAATAAAAGATTCTGCGTTCATCGTCGCTGTTTTCCCCTGAAGTGATATAGCTTTGTGGCGTCACTCTAGGTGTGATTTAACTATGCTGAACCAATGATTTTACGTATTTAATTTTTTAATTTTTTTATGAATACCGCACGAGAGTCTCAACTGCTCCCAACCGTCTAGAGCCAGTAAGACTATGGCATCCCCAAATAGGGTATATTGTGAGGCTGAAGGTAGTGGGAGGGAAAGGAGATTGGGAAGAGGCAGGTCGGAAAGTACCTGGCTATTCAGATCTGTTTACCAAATACGGCTAAATCCATTTCAAGCAACATTTCGATTCTGAATGGTGGTCTTTCACCAGGGCGATACTTAGAGTATCTACCACTCTGGAACGTGCCGCAAATATACTTTTTATAATTTTTGTATGAATAAAATGTGTTATGACCCATATTAATTAAATAAAAGTTATTGGCGCACGCCGGATTTGAACCCGTGAGCTTTGGATTCGTAGTCGAGCGTCTTACCACTCAGGACATTAGTTAGGAACATTGCGGTTCCAAAATGACAAATATTACAGCAAGTGTTTTTACCGTCTATATACTACATTGTACAAAAACCCGGTAAATCATCATTTGTATGTCATCAGTTCTACATTGACAAAAGTAACAACTGATAAATAAGCAGGGTTGTAAAGGGTCGGTTTATGTTTACCGTTTTCTCAAATTATATTTACCACTAACGAATAAGTACAAAAAGAGGTTGGTTTTATTATTTCTGCGTAGGTTTTTTTTACAGAATACAAAACACTTCTAACATTAATTTTTCAGGGAAATTTAAGGTTGCTTCCATGTTGCTCTTCAATTGGATTATTTTTTCGAGGAAAAAAAACTTATTTTTACCAGCATCGTGTTTGCAAGGTTTTTCCTGTATTTCAATTCTGTAATAGGATTATTTCTTCAAAAAAGTTTACTCACTATACTCTTTTCAATGGAAAGAGTATCGATCATGAAAGTCAAGAATGGTAATAATAACTTTCGAGACTCCTAATCTTTAAAAACTTTTAAGACTTTTAGTAATTTCAGGACTTTCAAGACTTTTGGACTTTCAGAACCTTCAGGCCTAATGGAACTATCGGGACTTTCAAGACATCCAAACTTTCAGAACCTTCACGACTTATGGGACTATCAGGACTTTCAGACATCCAAACTTTCAGAACCTTTAGGTCTTACGGGACCATCGAAATTTTCAAAAATTTTGGACTATCGAGACTTTCAAGACTTTTAGACTTTCAGAACCTTCAAGTTTTATGGGACTATGGGGACTTTCAAGACTTTTGGACTTTCAGAACCTTCAGGCCTTATGGGACTATTAGGACTATCAAAGCATTCGGACTTTCAGAACCTTCAGGCCTTATGGGACTATCAGGACTTTCAAGACATCCGAACTTTCAGAATCTTCAGACCTTAAGATGAGGGACTATCGGGACTTTTAAGACATCCGAACTTTCAGAACCTTCAGGCCTTATGAGACTATTAGGACTTTCAAAGCATTCAGACTTTCAGAACCTTCAAGCCTTATGGGACTATCAGGACTTTCAAGATATTTCATACTTTTAGAATTTTTATGACATTCAGAACCTTTGAGATTTACAAGACTTTGAAAACTTTCATGAATTTTGTTACGTTCAACACACATAAACTAACGCATCGTGCGAAAAGTGAAAAAAATAGAAAATAGGACACATTTAAGTATAAATTTATGTTGTTTCCTTCAGTTATTTTATTCAAGTCTAAATTCTGTTTATAAAAACATTATTGAGTATCAGAATTTGAACAAGGTATACAAAAAAATCATTAAGTCATGCAAGCGTAATGAATTCATCAAAATTAAGCTCTTATTTTCAATTACCGACTCAAACAGTTTTCACCCACTTACGTAGATTTAAAAGGCAATAATGTTTAATACGATTTACCCTTCACAGTTTAAGGGGCGAACGATTCGAATTCCGTATTATTGTCAGTTATACAGTACTTTTACTGGCAGTGAATTTAACGTTTCGCCGAATGCCGACTGCCGACCGAGAGGGGGGGAGGGGTGACTTTGAAGGCTTTCATCGTAACATTAATTAAATTAAATTTATTGTAATCTCTCTGCAGGAATAATACCTACCATCTCTATTCCCTTCCTTTATAATTTGCCTTAAGATTAAAAATGTGTGGAGGTTTAAAAACTTGTGACTCAAATAAATATCTTCATTTGAGTACTAATAAAATGAAACTTCGACATGCTATGAAAATACAAGAACCATACAAATACTAATAGTGTTAAAAGTATATTCTACACCGATTTGTTAGTAAAACGAGTACGTCAATTTAACTCAGAACCTTCGACCCCTAGGCCTAAGACAGGCCAATTAAATGATTATCTGGTCATGAAAGAATTTCGGTATTTAAAAAGGTTTTGTTAAATTTTACCAAAAGTAAGTAAAATATGAACTTACTTCGGGCACGTGGCCACGTCTATAACGCACTTTCATCGGTTTTTTTGTTTAATTTATGCAGGCCATATCTGTAACCAAACCTATAGATACTTAAAAGTATCCCACTAGGAATGGGATCCTGCTGTGAAATTAAATGCTCGGTGCGATAAGCCGTAACTGGCGAACCGCGGCATATTATTCTTATGACCAACTCCTGGAAACGGCAATTGTAGTGGACCACATACTCGTGGTAGTACAGTTTATAGAGAGAGATTAAGACAGTTGAAAAATGCTGTATTATATCAACTAACTGAACAAAATATAAATAAATTCCCCTGTGGTCTACAGGGGAATTTATTTTATAGAATGCCATTTATTTTTTAATATCGAAGGAAGCAAACACTTTGTAGCTTGACATTATAATTTAAATAAAAAATAATTTTGTTTTAAGCCACTTTATTTATACACATATAACAATTCGACCGGTTTCGGTTAAACTTAACCTTCATCAGGAACGTATAAGTATAAACTAAGATTAAATATAGAGTAATACAGTAGACAAAGAAATTAGTGAAAGAGACAAAACATTAATATAAACAGGACAAAGCATCAGAGTATAATAATAATAATAATTGCCAAATTTTAAACAAACAATTAGAATTAACTAAAAGTCCGATTTTAAGAATGTTCCCCTTCTCCTCTTCCCATCCCCCTACCTCTCTACCTACTCCATTACCACCCCCTCTCTGATGCTTTGTCCTGTTTATATTAATGTTTTGTCTCTTTCACTAATTTCTTTGTCTACTGTATTACTCTATATTTAATCTTAGTTTATACTTATACGTTCCTGATGAAGGTTCAGTTTAACCGAAACCGGTCGAATTGTTATATGTGTATAAATAAAGTGGCTTAAAACAAAATTATTTTTTATTTAAATTATTTTTTAATATTAAAAAAAATTAATACCGCCATCAATAATCTAAAGCCAGTGAGACGATGGCGTCCCCGACTGGGCTATGTTGTGAGGTTGATGGTAGAGGGGAAGAAAAGGAACCTGGTGATTCAAATCTGGTCACCAAACACGGCTTTAGTCGTTTCAAGCAACGTTTCGATTCTGAATGGTGTTCATTCACCAGGGTGATGCTTATAGTGTTTATGATTCTGAGTGTATCGAGAGAAGTTTCTTTATTTTGTTTATAATTAACAGGGGGAAAAAATCAACCAAAGTAAAAAAAAAAATTGTGTAAAATAAATTAACGGCAATAAATTGGCCGTATGTTATAATAGCAGCGAAGAAAGACAAAAATTCCCGCGTTACAAATAACCTGAAAATATTTTATTTTCCCTACATCCATCATTAAAAGCGAAAAATTTGGCTTGCACAATGATGGCGGACTTGGCTAAGAGAAGATTTAACCCACACCGTCTGGGTTTGAAACCGACGCTTTGAACCAATCGGCCACATACCGATCAATACGGTCTGGGTTGTCTAGTAAATGGCTACCTGAACTCCCTCACCAAATGTACAAACGTGATAAAGTGACATAAAGCGCATTTTCGTTTTGCTGATGTAACAAATTCCTCTATAGTTTTTATATCTTTATTTTCCCTTTCGCAAGGATCTTGAATTGAAATGTTCAAACAACGTAGACGGAGAACGCAAAGATCTTAGAGATGCGTTTGCTTTTAATTTATTTGTATTCTTAGTTTTGACAATTCATCAAACCATCAGCAAAATTTGTCGTGAAATTCTATGCCGTGAATTTATCTGGATATTTTACGGAATAATTTACAAAGCTTCAGATTACATAGTAGTGCAAATATACCGAAAAATGAATAGCTAATAAATAATTTATTGCAACGTGGATTCTTTCTGTAGATTAATTTTCTTTCATTTCATCCTTTCAACTTTAAGGTTATTTGTTTAGCTTAATTTCGCCAGGATTGAGTATTCGTGCAAGAAAGGGTGAACGATAACGTAGACGATGGGTAGGAATTTCGAGGGTTTCCAGGGTAGAAAAAATACACAGAATTTAGAAATTATACGAATTACACAAAGGCAAATACTTCGTCTCATTGCACAAAGCTGGATGCAAATAAACTTATTGCAAATGAGGTCTGTCAAGTAAAACCAATGACTCCCAGTTTTATGATGACTTTGTCGGAGGGTTTTGACGGAAGAATTCGACATTAGTTATGACGGTAGCTTGTACCAACGAAATGTATTAAAATTGAAAGAAAGGGCAAAGTAAACAAAAATACTGGATCACCCACCACAGTTAAAATAATGTTTTACTCAATTTCCATTATAACACAAATAAAACAAAATAATTTTGGCTTCTTTCGTGGGACACTTGCCCAATTATTCATCAACGGTTTGTCGATTCATTGTATACTTAGAGATTATATTAAAAAAAAACCAGTGCTATAAAAATTGTACTAAATACCATATTGTGATAAAATTGTCTTGTTTAATAGATGTCTATTTCGAAGGCTGTTGAATGATTTTTTTCACTGATCATCGACTTGTGTCACACCCGTCATGTTTATTCATTAGAATCATTATTTATAAACACTCCATTAAGTTTATTTTTATTATATAAATTATATGGGTTGGAGACAAAAACATAGTACACAATACATTTTATTTTTACATCTGATTACTCTTGGAAAGTAGCCTTGTAACCATATTACGCAGAAAAATGACTAGAACGTGTATCTCTTTGAAGTGGATTTTCTCTATGCGAATGGAAATTGAATTCTATTCGATCTTGCAGAGAAAAGTACCCAGCGAGGCTTTTAAGGTAACGACAAAGGAACTCATGCACAGTTGATAGCTGTGGCATCATTCATACATATTGTATTTTCCTTTGAATCTACAATGCAATATCATTTTAAAGACCATAGTTTCCTTAGGAGGTTTAATTAAATCAGTAATAACTCATTCCATAATAAATTTGTTGTTAAAAGAAAAGTTTAAAAAAAAATAGAGTAAGAGAACTATTGTGTGAAGATATCATAAAGTTATTTAATACAAAATTACGTGTGAATGACCACACCCCCTAATGGAAACTGTTATAAAAATTCTAAATATGTTTTCGTTAATCCATTCGACAGCCCGAAGTACTTAAACTCTCTGAACCTGAGATCAAATAACGACGTCTTATAGTATGAATTAGATCAATACGTATAATGGGACCATAACATCGTATATTCTTTGTTAAAATACGACTCGGTGAACTAAAGTTCGTAGTTAAAACGTGGCAGTTTTTAATTGATAATGTTAAATGCAAATGATTTGATAGTAATAATCACAAGTTTAAGAGTGTCAATGTTAAACCTTAAGCGAGCTAAAACATAAGCAAACTATAGGTGTGAGGAAAAATAAAAAAAATTATTACGATAACACCTGCAACAGGGTGACTGGGTAACAGGGTAACAGGGTGACTGGGTAACAGGGTAACAGGGTGACTGGTAACAGGGTAACAGGGTGACTGGGTAACAGGGTGACTGGGTAACAGGGTGACTGGGTAACAGGGTAACAGGGTGACTGGGTAACAGGGTAACAGGGTGACTGGGTAACAGGGTAAGAGGGTGACTGGGTTACAGGGTAACAGGGTGACTGGGTAACAGGGTAACAGGGTGACTGGGTAACAAGGTAACAGGTTGACTGGGTAACAAGGTAACTGGGTGACTGTCTACCTCCCAACACGCTTTCATCATTTTAGAAACTACTTTCTAATTTTTGAATATACAGGTTTCCGAAGTAACTAAACATTATTTCAGTCGAAATGAGACCATTACTATAATTCATTTCACTTTTACATCTTTACCTTCTCCAAGTCTCAAACTTTTTGTTTTTAAAAAACCCCGGAAGTTTCAACCGGTTCCAGGAAACTATACAATTTTCAAACAGCGTTAAAAATAATTAACCTGTTAGTAATTAATTTGGTCGAGAGCCACCCCCCCCTGAGCAAACCCCCCCCCCACGGAAAATCCACTCCACGCGGCAAAGGGGAGGACTTAGGCTAACGTGATTAGTGTGTGTTTTGTCGTGGGTACTTGGAGTAAAATACAAAAGCGGCAACGATTCCGCCGCAGGATCAAAACTCGAACATTACGCGAGTTACAGCGAAACCAAATTAAATTATTCGGAAATTAAGCAAATCAAAAGACAGCTTCTTTCGCGAATCGAGGTTACTTTTTTGTAGTAATTATTTTATGATTTTATTGAGGGGTTGAAAAAAACGTTTGAACTTTGATTTAAGTAATTTTGTGTGATTACCTTGGAGTGGGGGTGTCTTACCAGGGAGAAAATGTATATATTCACTTGGGTAAATCAAATATTTGTGTATCATTTCCAACAAAGTAACAAGATAAATATTATATTCACAGGATAATAAATAAAATACTTTCACAAATTAAGAAAATATATACATATATTATATAAAAGGAATAAGTGAAATAACAAAATAGTTTATGGAAGGTATTATCCATGTATGGAGTTAACACGAATCTTATACGAGCAATCGCGTCCTTGTACGAGGGAAGCATTGCATGTGTTAGGGTGAACGGTGATTTTAAGAAGTGGTTTAACATCACAAAAGGTGTGAAACAAGGCTGTGTAATGTCACCGTAGTTGTTCAATTTGTATATGGATAATTGTATGCAAAAATTGAAAGGTGTGGGATTGGGCGCGAAGATGAACAATCTGAAAGTATGTTGCCTATTGTATGCGGACGATGCGGTTCTGATTGCTAACAATATGGAATGACTACAGTTTCTCGTGTCTAAGATGAACCAAGTATGTATGGAGAATGAGTTGATGATGAATGTAAGTAAGTCCAAAGTCATGGTGTTTTAAAAAGAGGTTACGCAAACAGCTTGCAATATAGTTGTGAATGATGAATACTTGGAGCAAATTGATGAGTTTGTGTATTTAGGAAGTATGTTTGGAGACGGAAAGGCTGATAAGGATATTGAAAGAAGGGTGAATGCAGGAAACTCTATTAATGGAGGACTGAACGCTGTTGACGCAAATAAAAAAACATCCGAAGAAGCGAAACTAGCAGTCTACAATGAAGTGCTTGTACCGACCCTGATGTATGGCAGTGCGGCATGAAACTGGCGGAGGAAGAATGAAAGTAGACTGAAAGCTGTAGAAATACGATCCCTGAGACGTATGTGCGGTAAAACCATGTATGACCGTATCAAAAATGTGGATACAAAATGGATAAAAAATGCAAGGCTGATGTAAGCGTAATGAATAGGATCAAGAAAGGGATGCTTAGATGGTTTGGGCATTCAGAGCGAATGAACGAAGAAAGGAGTGTGAAAAGAACATATAATGCGAAAGTGAATTGAAGAAGAAGTCTAGGACGCCCAAGGAAGAAATGGTACGATCAAGTAAATCAAATACTTGAATCGGGTAATGTAAAGAGTCAGAATAAAAGAAGAGTATGTATTAGACGATTTATGAATGTGAATGAAGCACGGAGCTTGTGCCAAAATAGAGTTGTATGGCGGTACGTCCTATCTGCCTACCCCTGCGAAGAAACGGCATGATGGTTAGTTGGTTAGCTAGAAAAGTATGGTTTTTGTAGGTTTGAACCTCAGAACAATAATATACAAGAGGGAAAGCTTTGCTAAACAGTGTAGTCAGGATTTTTGATTTTTTCCTGACTCGGGCTTGGCTAGGGTTTTCATAAACACAGCTTTTTACATCCATTCATAGCACATGTTGACATAATGTTTTATTTATTTGTATAACCACTTTTCACAGCATTGTTATCAACGAAAATGTATGATATAACCTCAAAACCGTTGAGTTATGTCGCGTAACAAAACGTAATTGGTGGAGTCGCCGAAGATGTGGGAGACGGAAAACATGCTTACATACAAGTGGTGCGATATTATGTGACAACTTGTCTCGTCTCCTTCTCTCTCACACTTTGTTGGGTAAAAATATTTGGCTCTCTCTTGAAGCGATTGGATCGAGTAAAATAGGAAAAACTTTTATCATGCTTTTCTGAAAATACCAAGTAATTCAGATTTATATTTTTTAAGAGATGAGTCGAAGATGTCAATTAAATGGCCATATTCATGAAAAATACTCCATCGAACTGTCTACTAAAATTACGAATACATACTTTTCAAATTTATAACTGTTGAAGCCTTTACTGGGACTTTAAATAATATAATAATTGATTGTCAAAAGTTAAAAAAGGTGGCGATTTGATAACAAAAGCAATTTTTCCGGAACCTTTCAGTTCCCTCCTGCCATTTAATTGAAATAATGATTCTTAGAAATGTTGATGATTTTTAAAATAATAATTGGATCAGCCAAAAATAGCCCGTTGTTCAAAAATATTTCATCAATTTACAACAGACAGTTAATCTAAAGGTAATCCTTTGATAATTATTATTATCTGCCAAAGATCTTATAATTATCATCCAAATATTAAGTATTTAGTGTGCTTTGTGTAGTAACTTCAGATAAGATAATAATAGTTAATAGAAGATGGATACATTATAGATAAGGTCTTGATCCTACGTAAGTAGTTAGAATATAAATCCATTGATTTAATTACCTGCGCCGCCTTCTGGAATCTGAGCTCTGAATTATACCCACAGGTTATTCTGTGTGGAACTAGCTTTGCTAATTGGGTATTATTGACAAAGGTCGATTCTGATGTCTTCTCTAAACGTTCTCTTGGTCGATGAAGGTAACATTATTAATAAAGAAATATGTGAATACAAAAACGATGAAGAAATTCTTTGATATTTATTAACTAAAACTACGAATAGTATAAAATAAATTGAAACCATTATATTTCTTATGAAAATTGTTAAGTTCATTTTTGAGAATTTCTTTTGTACAATTTTTTTCGTCATTTTTAAATCATTTTTTACAGTCCAACTAGAAAGATTTTCATGTTATAGGACAGTTGAGTTTGCATATCGACTGTATAAAGGTAAAACCCTTCAACACTTAATGTTTGGGAATGTTAATTTTAATTGGGTACACATAGAATAAATTGTTTTTGTCATTCTTTACGACTCTACCAAAACTTTGACTTGACCTTGGCTTTGACTCAAATGTTCTTTTAATGTATATTTTGTACATTTTTTGTCATTGCTTCATTATAATATGTATGTGCTGGTCTTTCTCTGGTGCTCATTTTCCCTTTTCGTGTTAAGTATTTGTCCGTTAGTTTGTAAATAAATAAATAAACACAATAGACTTCCAAGGGACAACATGGTAAAATAATTTGAGCTGAAAGGAGATTTTTCATACTAAAAATTAAATTGTATAAATTTTCTCTATTTTTTTTTTCTTAAAAAGCAAACATGAAATAAGACAACTCTCAAACCCCTTATAATACTAATTACTTATAATTGCAATATTTTACATAATTATCATTTAAGCTCCCAGATACTATTTGGGCAGTTATAAATAGTTAAATATTTGTTTTAATCGATTTCTGTAAAGTTTTCATTCTGTGGCTAAAAAGATTTGACCTTTATTCAGGGGATATTATAATGATTATTTCATGTTAATTTGAACCACAATCAAGCGTTGCCACAGAAAATTGAGTCTTTGAAACTTGGATGTAAAAGCGCATCCTTTAAATACCCATTCATCGTTACATCGTCCACCGTAAACCACAAAAAGAAACAAATACAAGACTTCGCAGCTGATGATCCAGGAGACGACTGACAAAAGACTTTGGAGAGGAAGAAGTAGCTTAGTTGTTACGAGTTTTCAAGATTTCTACAATCTTCTAAGAAATATTTTTCTCATTGAATACTAGAACTAATTTAAGCAGTCAGCAAAGAAAAACTCTATCGTGCGGATGTACGAGTATGTTCATCTCTAAATGTACGGTACCCCCTACCCATTACTGTAGCTACCAACGTGTGTAATTTTTTCTTATGATAAAACATTCATTTCTGAAATAAATAAAAAACTTAATATTTATTCTCGACTTGGTAAGAAGTCAAAATATCTATTTAAAGAATGGATATTTATCCAAGACACCATCTAGATATTCAATATGTGTTCGGGTAGAACATTGAATATCACCAAATTGGAAGAAAATTCAAATATTAATAATTTCTAATATAAGTATGAGATCGTTTAAAAATGCCGCATTCTAATGAGGTCTTAATTGGCAGAGTGTTAATCTCAGAAAGAGTATAGGTTCCGAGTTCGAGTCTCGGTCATGACCATTGTTCTTTATCGTTTCCGGCTTTTTTCTGTTTCATATTTGTGTTTTAGATTATTAATATTATTTATTTATTTAATAAAAAAAAAATTAAAAATATTCCCCATCGCCAAAGGCCAGGTAGCCTAGTTGAGCCACTACTGTGTTTACCAATTTATCAATAACACAAATAAATGTGTGAGAATCAAAGTCAATAATCCGCAGACAAGTCGCATCTCTTTCCCTAACGCTTTAAACAGGTGAGTAATTAAAAAAAATATTCGTAGAAACCAATATCTAATTGATTCCAGTTACGGTTCAAATTTAGACATTCCCTAATAGTTTTTCACTGACCTTGCGAATTTATCGTTTAATCTCTGCGAAATCGCCTTGCCGTTTATAATTCCCGGCGCCAGAACCTTCGCCCCGTTATCCGAGATGTTTGTTTACGATAATCGCCCGATTCCTTGAATATATATGGACCCCGGGTAAATATTCCCAGATTACACCGGGCACAGCATCCGGGGGGATTATTCTAAGAGCTTTTACGATGAATGGAGAGTCTAAAAGTAGGTCTGTACGTACTCGACTTAGTAAAGGCAATCATAATATAAAAGAACTTTCAATGGGTAGGAGTAAATGATGTTAATAATGATTAAGTAATTTTTCTAACCGGTTTTGTATATTTTTTAATACGCATTTTACTTATTGATTTAAAGTTTAATTATTATTTCGTATTTTATTATTGAAACTACGTTATGAAGTTAAAATAATTAGATTGGCTGACAAATTTCAAATAAAAAAACGTGTGGTAATTTTAAAATGTTTTGTTTCACGCAGATTATTTATTTTGTTCTTTAAGATAGTCTATTTTCGCTTTACATAGTTCAATCAGATATTGTCAAACTCTCTTTCTACATCAAACCTTTAGTTCCACAATTTTATCTGATACAAATTACTTCCCAAAGACGGATCAATACTCACCCAGTATAATATGTACATGGTTTCAGAGCTCGAGCTTAAATTAATTATGGAGTATTTTTAATTGATTGATTATTTCACTCTACTCATCGTTCAGAAGTCTTGTTTCCAAAAATGAAACACAATTTTATTTCTCTGTTTCCTTTGTAAACCCTCTGTCATCCCTTCTCTTCGTGGAGCTTCCTTCTAAACGCTTAATGACTAGACCATATTTTTCAGTATTTATTTTAAGAGCCATGCCTAAAGAAGGATGTTTCCGAAATCTGTCAATAGTTTTAAAAGTAGTAGTCGAAACAATGTACCTACAGTGGAACCTTTGATTGCGAGTGTTTCGCAAGATGAGCAACATTTGAAATAAATTTAAACTTGATAAACGATCGATGGCTTCCCATACGAGCTAAAAATCGGAAAATGTGGGAAACAGTACAAAAAATTGTAGAAAATCACCACCCGGGCAAAGCTGCAGCGGTGCGAGCGATAAATCTGTTCAACGACAGTGAAATGTCCCAGTGCAATACAAATTTGCATGAAAATAAAAAGATTTCAGTGAGTCAACGATAGTAAATAGCAGTGATTCCGCAAGTGAATAATTAAAAAATTCTTATTGTTGAAATTAGAAATAACTTTACAGCATTAATGCTTATGCTTTTTGAATATTTAAATAATATCAATAATCTAAAACACAAATATGAAACAGAAAAAGCCAGAAAATAAAAATAATCGAGATTTGTGATGTATGTAGTCTCGGTTGTTTCTTTTTTTATTTTCTGGATTTTTCTGGTTTATATTTGTGTTTTAGATTATTGATATTATTTAAATATTCAATTACTTAATTCAATTAAATTTATGTTCTTTGTAATACATTTAACTAATAAAAAATGTTAAAAGGATATTTTGCATTAGGTATGAATCATTTTTAAGATTTAGAACGAATCACCCTAGTTTCCATAGTGTACTATGGGACATTTACTTTGATATACGAGTGTTTTGTATTGCGAACACGTTTTCAGAACGAATCATGCTCTTAAATCGATGCTCCACTGTATTTACTTCATTTTGCCTAATTTGGAACCATTTTTCTAACATGAAGCTTAAAATAAAAAATACTTTTCTTGTTAATAAATATAACCCCTAGTATTGTACTGTCTCAATACATGTTGTCAATACAATTTTTTCTTGGTTGACTCCTGCTAAGAAAACACAAACTAAAATACCAACTTTTCGGGTGTTTGTATACTCATAACGTCTGAGAACTTTAATGGTGCGAGCTTGAATTTAATAAAGTTCTGCTTTATTGAACAGGTTGATAATAAGCTAGTTTGATTTGCTACACAAATTTCCCAAAAGCAAGTTTGTTTTTCCAAAGAACTTTATATTTACCTGGTAACTAGATATATTTGAACCAAGTTATGGGTTACAATGTAGCCATTTTAGTTTGGTTTATAATTGAGGTCGATTTAATTTCTTTCAAAGAAAGAAAGAGGCAAGGAGATAAAAGTAAAGCGCATATTTTACAAGCAACATTTAATATTCGCAGAAATTATTTGGACCTTCAAACATACAGGAGTATTTATTTGAACCCAAAAATAAATAAAATCAATATTTATAAAAGGTAAGAAAAAAAAATTGAGTTGTAATGTGAAAATATTTAAAAAAATATTTTTGCTCCATTTATCACTAATTTCAACAAACTGAACTGAGAAAAACAATATAGATACAATTAATAAAAAATACTAAAATATTTTAATCTCATTAAAACGTATGGTACTTACGTCACGGATATAGAACCAATAATTGCAAAACACGTGTTTACAATAACACTAGTTATTAAAACAATCTGAATTTGTTACAATACGTTGCTTTAATCTTTTCCAAAATAAGGATTCAGCTAAAAATGCTTTAAGATTCTGTAAACAATAAGCATCCAAGTAAAAATTAATGCGTAATTATTCCAAACTTTTGTGGCTTATTTATGAAAAAAATTATGTTTTTATTTTTAATCATGTTATTTTGACGACATCTTAATGAAACGCAAAACATAGGGAATTAATATAGTGAAGCATTACTTAGAAGAATTATTAAATCTGCATTTAAGAAATAACCAAATTCCAAAGTAGAAAAAGCAGATGATATTTTTATTTTAATCCGAAATTAATTCTGTAATATCCGGACCCGTATAGTTATCCTAAAGATAGCGCAGTGCAGGTTGTAGTAGACACTGAAAAGATACAGACACTGAGTTTAGAGAGCGTGCCTTCGGAGTGTCAGGCCCTAAATCTTGGAATAGACTGCCGCATGATCTGAGTATAATAAAAAACTCGAGAAAATTCAGAGCTAAAGAAGAGCAGATACGAGTTCTTCAGAAAATCATGTTCACACATGGATAACAGAATTGCCCTAATTTACATAGCTAGGCTAGGTCGTTCTTATCTTAACTCACCTGTATAACATTATATCTTGCACTGGTCGACAAATTCTCCATCTACTACTAAAAAAATACAAAACTTTTTCATAGCCCGAGTAATAATTGAAATATAAATATGTTATTTTCTTAATAATTTATAAATAAGTATTTTCAAGCATTTCTTAAGTAATTTTAGCTATAAATTTTAGATATTTCGATAGTGTCAATTAAATTTGATTAGAGGTTTTAATGTAGTTTCATGGTAATTTTAGTCACAGTTTATGTGTCCAAGATGATATTTCACAAAAATGGCGCTACATAAATCAGCCAAGTATTTTTAATTTAAATAAAAAATAATTTTGTTTTAAGCCACTTTATTTATACACATATAACAATTCGACCGGTTTCGGTTAGACTTAACCTTCATCAGGAACGTATAAGTATAAACAGTCAATATATATAAGTATAAAAGTCAGTTTATACTTATACGTTCCTGATGAAGGTTAAGTCTAACCGAAACCGGTCGAATTGTTATATGTGTATAAATAAAGTGGCTTAAAACAAAATTATTTTTTATTTAAATTATAATGTCGAGCTACAAAGTGTTTGCTTCCTTCGATAATTAAGTATTTTTATTATAATTGCTAGAAGTGTGGTGAATATTTTTTTGTAGTGAATACCGCGCGAGAATTCCAACTGCTCCAAACCATCTAGAGTCAGTGAGACTATGGCATCCCCAATTGGGGTATGTTGTGAGGTTGAAGGTAGAGGAAGGAGATTTCAAGTAATGTTTTGATTCTGAATGGTGGTCTTTCACCAAGGCGATACCTAGAGTATCTACCACTCTGGAACGTGCCGTAAATATACTTTATATTATCTTATTTGAATTAAATGTGTTAAGATACAGATCAATTTAAAAAAGTTGTTTGCGCTCGCCAGGTTGATCCGTGACCTTTGGATTCGTAGTCGAGCATCTCACCACTCGACCACGGAGGCCCATATTGTTAGGAAAGAAAATTGATTTTGTCAATTTACGTAAGAACCTCGCTTCATTCGGGCACACTGATACACTTCTATCGGTTTATCACTGATAAGTCGCAGATAATTTGTCAACAATCGGCTGCGTTATGCAGCGTCGGAGCCGTCTTGTTTTCCAGGAAAACAAATGAAGAGTCCTCGTCACGTGACACGACCGGCTGCCAAAATGCTGGATGTTGTTGTATCGATTATTTTATTTACGTTCATCTGTAAAACAAACCGGTGATATCTGATTTCCAATCGAAACGGGGGAGATGTTAGCCGAGTTACACAACGACGCCATTTTCCGATTAGTTTTGTACTGATCTTACCCAATTGTAAATTGGGATTTTATGTTGTTTTGAGAAATGTTATAAACGGTGTATTTATTTCGGTACAACTCAAAATAAACAGGAGCCTTTTGAAAACTAAAACTCTTCACAGACACGTAAAAAGCTGCACAGAGGGTTTATTTATAAGATTTTCCTATTTATTTCTGTTATTTATTTATTTAACAGAGATTTGAAAAGAATGTGAACATCTGTTCACTAAATAAATTAAGAGATGAATGATGTAAAAATATTATATATTCATTCATAGTGCAATAAAAGAAACTAAAAAATTATTTACACCCCCATGTAGACGAGGTATATTCGAAGGTATATGAGTACAAACTGAATTAGTGTGACGGATATATATTAATATATATAATTATAATAACGCTAATAATTTGACCAATTAAAAAAAATAAAAATAAGATAATATATAAGAGAGGTTCACTCTTGTACACATGTTATGAGATAATCGTTGAATTTTGTATATGTACACCTAAAGATATCAAAGGTGGATGCAGCTTCATTGTAGTAGTTGATCAATCTACGAAATGACTTTTTCGCCTTATACATATTATTTATACAGATAAATTGCTTGCATACATCATATTTTAAATTGTGATTAGACTTCAGAAAAGGAAATTCCAGTGAAACTGAAGACAACTTCCTTTTTAATATAGTTAAAGGACACACTGTAGCTGTACAAAAGGTTTAAATATTCTTATCCGATGATCGTGTATACTTATTTATTTAATTACGGTCAATGACTTTTTACAAAAAAATATTAATAAATATATCAGTATATGTACACAAACTATTATTCTGGGAACACATCAAATACAGTATTTATCCAACAAAAACAAAGCAAAGTGTATGCAGAATGGAACTTACAAGACAGAACACAGGAAAAAACATTATGAATTAAGTTATTCACATAATATATTTAATATGTTAGTTTGTACTTGACCCAGCAATATGTTAAAGAAGTCATAAATTTCACAATACTAAAAGTACTTGTCCCTTTCTCGCATATAACAATTAGTCGGCGTAAGCAAAACAATTGGCTATTTTTCAGTGACGTTTCGCAAGGACATTGTTGTCGGAAGTTTATAAATATGCACCAATACACACAATACTAAGTAAAAGTTGTTCGGGTCAACTCTTATTGTGCAACCTGTACACACTTCACATTGCATTCGGCCAAATGAAGAATAAACAAACGATCAAACAATATATTGTATTTTATTTACTACATGCAAATAGGTGTTAACAATTGTAACATTTTTTTCTTTTGCAATGCTAGGGATGTCCGGGTATTATGGCGGACTATATTGAAAAAAGATTGATAAATATAAATCAGAGTAACACAAAAAAATATCTACAGATTTCTATCCACAAGATCTGTACTACACTACAAAGTTAAATATGTTAATATGTGCAAAGGTGTAGCTTGTAAGATTTTCATATTTCTTACATATTCTCTGCTTTGATGATTTAAAAAAAAACAGGCCACATTGTAAAATAGTTAAGGTTAATCGTTCTCTCGCAACTTCACTGCGTTTTTCAGTAATTTTGAAAGAAAACCCGGTTCACTATTTTTTTTAATAAGGTCATACATTGTTTTACCCGCACACGTTTATTTTCATATTTCCTCTGCCGATTCTATGTCTCTATAACAAGATATATTTTATCAGAATAATCTTGATATTGTGTGATCCAAGCTATTGTAGGGTTTCATTGAAACGTTAACTTCCAGCTGGTCTTTGCTATCATCCGCTAGCAACCCTCAGGGTCGTCTCCCCGACCCCCTCATTAAATAAATGCCAGTTTTTATTTTGTCCATTTTTCATACCGGAAAAATATGTGGATTCTCTCGGTCGTTTTTGCCATCCGTTTTATATTTTGTTAGACGCGAACTTCACAGGAAGCGGCGCTTTCATAAATGGTCAATCTAAAAGCTCCAATAATTCGTCGGTTTTTCGAGGATTCGAACGTAATTTTTTTTTAATGATCGCATCATTAATGTACAACCTTTTTGGTATTTTTTATACAGGAAATCAGTTCAAAGCGGCGTATAATAACAACAAATATTTATATCGTACCAATTATCCTCACTCCAAACTGATATTATTTTTGTTTGTTAATTTTACACTAATTAACACATAATGTAGACGTCCTTTTTTTCCTCCACATAGGTGGGGAATAATTTCTCTCAGGCCTTGTATTATCTTTGAGAATGCTGTGTGAAGGGTCTTTTGGAGGAAAGGAAGGAAGTGAACCTGGGTTTTGAAGAGGTCCATGTTGTAGGTGGGAGGAAACACAGAGGCCAGAAGAGAGGGTGAAACGCCACACAAATCAAGGTTTTTGATTATTTTGATCATATTTTTCTGGGGTGTCCCTAATTTCTTCCTCCATCCATTTGAGTGTCATATATTCTCTGAACACTCTTTTTTCCGTTCATCTGTTCTAAATTATGTTAGAATAATCCCTTTGATAATCACTCGTTCCATGCATGCTTTGGCGACTTTTTTTGAGACCCTTATATTGTGTAATATAAAAAAAATGTTATGAAATGTGATTATGTATGGAAACAATACGGTTTCACAAAGAAACGTGGTAATAATCTTTCAGAACTGACTTATGTGTTAATGAGCTCTAGCTTATTTAAATGTACTAATATAATTATTATATTCGGTGTATTACCTAAGTTGTGTAAAATATGTATCTTTAAACACGAGAACTATTCAATTAATTATGCAGACCCATTAGAAATAACACCAATTGTAATATTATGTCTAGTGTCAAATACATCAGTAACGTAGGCAGCTCTAAAGGTCCAGAAGTGGAAGGTCAAATGAAATAAAAACTTAAACATAACTAGGCTTTCCTTAATCTGAAGCTGGTAGCATATAAATATTTTTCAAACGTCACTCATCACTAGCACAGATAATAATTTGCACATGTCACTTTCGTAGTTCACAATTTATTTCAGCGTGATATTCACCGATTTCAATATTTGAATAAATCATAGTAAATGAGGAACATCAACAAAGTCAACACTGAACAACGGCAAACTGTCATAATTCAAATTTAAAAGGGCTATTATTTCCCGACGAGCAAAACAATTACCGGCATTTTAACGTCCTCATACGTCTCAATAATCGTATGTATATCGCTGTGAGGTTATGACCCAGAGTATCTTAAGAAAATCACATATCGCCTACTTGAAACGGCGTAGTTTTTTTCTCATTTATTTTATTGCAAATATAGAGACAGAGGTATGTTTTGGGGACAAATTCGGTTGTCCCTGGTAGGTACACAAAACAGGCTCTTATTTAGACGCTAGATGGTACTGCTAGTCGCATCGCCATTGAATTTTTCAAGTGCATTCGTATTTTCTACCAGTTGGTTTCAATTAAATTAAATTTTTAATTAATGATTGTGGTCATTGTCCAAATGACCCTGAGGACGGCCGCCACCGATCAGTAATGTTCTTACATACATCAACTTGTTTCGTATAGTATTTTTCCTGGTTTTCTATAACCCTCACTAATTTGATTGAACGTACGTATTGAGGTTTATAGAAAGAGGAGGAGGGGGAAGGTCAGTATTCAAGGAAGACATGGCAGAGAAATTTATTGGTCCTGAATTTCCTTTGTAAATGAAGGCGGGCTTTTGACAGGGTTGTTTGAAAGTGATTTTTGTTGGAGGCGGAACGAATATTCAAATTACACACATTTTGATGGCGGAAAAAATACCAGTCAGGAATTTGTCTTCATAAATATATCCATGCAAAGGAAACATTCGGACGTAGTTATGCAAAAAGCATCCATACATTTCCATCTACATTTTAATGTTTTTAAATTTCATTTTAACTCAAATATCTGCAATGTGCGTTAGTAAAAAAAATACTCAAAATCTATTGCATTTGGAGCTTGGATGTTTTCAGCAGATATAAATCTCGTATTTATCTATAGGTTAATATGTAAAACTCGATTTTGGCAAATTGTGCGTGGTCTGCATAACTACGTCCATTATATCTTATCTGTCACAATAGGTTTGAGTTTTCATCACCATGGAAACTGCTGCCATTAAACTGCGCTATTTTTTGGTATTAATATTTAAATAATTTGTATAGCGCCGTTTTTGTGAAAAATCACCTCCCGGAGAATTAAAAAATTGAGGTGATTAAATTTTAAATCAATACATGTATCCATATAAAAAAATGGTATATCAATGAGTCATCGAAGGAAATCTTTAAAAATATCTGAGACTAAATCAAATGGTGTAGACTTGAGATTGAAATTGAGATCAGCTGTTGTAAAACGTAGCAGCGAAACGAAAGTTCGAGATTTGGTAAAGGTAAAACTATCCATTGACATGAAGGTTCTGCGGTTTTGTGGTGAATGCTGCGAATATTCAGCTTGCTATTCTATTGTTCAGAAAATCATACTTTTAAGTAGGTAGGAACTTATTAAAATGAACTAAACATCTTACAAAAATTCATTTATTAGAATCGGGATAACTTTGCATCACATTTAAAAAATATGTGTTAAAAGAAAAGAAGAGAAAGTGTGGAAAAAATAAGAAAGAATATAGCAAGAACAAAGTGGAACTATTAATAATAACAATATTTACATAATTTGAATGACGCCGTTTTTATGAAAAATCACCCCAAGAGCGCTGTACCAAATACGAAACATTTTAACGTAGAGATTTCAAAGCTTTCCCATATTAAACGGCGAAAGTGCACTAAGGCGATACTAACAGAACCTTCCATTCTTAAAGTTCAGAATTTATTTCGATTCATATACACATTTTTTCAGCTCGACTTTCAGATTTAAAAGAAAAACTCATTTTTTTCTGTAGCATATGATTAGTATACGAGGAATTAGAGTTGAGGTGACCAATACACAAAAAGGATTGTGGGTATTGGTGCACGTGTATATACTTCCGACAGTGACTATTTGAGGAATGTCACTGAAAAACAGCTTGTTGGCTTGCTTAGGCTTGCTTGTTGTTTTTATTCCTTTTTTCTATTACGTTAAAAATGATCTGTTCAATTTGACTGGAATTTACTTTTCTTAAGTCGAAAAACAAGTTTAAAATATGCTACATGCATACAATGCATCTGTGGGAGTACTGTGCTCGTATCAACATTAAATAAGATACATACAAGTATTTACACACTTTCAGCCATCCTACTAGGAGAATCGTGACATTTTAAACGCAGCATATATATATATATATATGTTTTCGTAGAATGCAATCACCTTGTGGTTTAACATATTCAATGAAAATGAAATGATAACTCAGTATAAGACCACAGAGTTTATTTTATTTTTAATGAGTGGCCGGTTTCGCTTAGCCTAAGCATTTTCAGGGTACAAAATTAAATAATTAAAAAAAACATTTCTCATTATTCTTTTATCACGTTCTCAGTTGACGTTTTGCCTTTTTCATTTCATATTATCTGTCTCTTTCTATCTGTTACTTTGTTATAATTAAAATGTTATTCTTTTCTTTTCTTACTGTTATCTTATTTTATTTTATATTGTTTTCTCTCTGTGTATGTATGAGTATATATAACCACACACTATGTTTTTTTTTTGTTTAGTTTATGATGATTAAATTAAGCGAGACCGGTAGGCCCTAAAAATAAAATGAAATCTGTTGTCTTATACAAAGTTATTATTTCATTAAATATATATTTCTTCTAACAGTCACGGACATTTACGTAATTGCATTGTTCATTGTTTTCTAGGTCCATTAAGATCTCATATCGGGCTCCGAAAAAATCCATGACATCTACATTTACGGTCGATTCCACGATATATTTCTGATACAAATATTTATAATACGTATTATAGTATAGGTATTTGTACTTTCTCTCGAAGTCACTCTTACGGCCGATTTTTCAGTTTATTCGGAAATGTGACACGTAGCTAAGCGTTAGCAAATGTTTTAAGTGGAACTTAACGTATAAAGGCTGATTCACACCAACGTTCGGTTCCGCTCAGTGTCGATATTGTTCCGCAAGAGAACTTATTGATTTGGTATGAATATCAATCAAGGAGTATGTGCCAAGACAAATTTGTATGGCAGTATATCCTTCTGCCCACCCTTGTGATATTTAACTACTTATTTAGTTAAATAATTATTTTGAAGTGTAAAAATACTTACAACGCAGATTTTTTTTATTTTTTTAAACCATTTTTTTATCACTAAATAATATTTTTAATAATTAATAATTAATAAAAATATTATTTAGTGATAAAAAAATGGTTTTTGATAAAAAAAAAATCTGCGATGCTAGTATTTTTACAATTCAAAATAATTATTTAACTAACTAAGTAGTTAAATATCACAAGGTTGGGCAGAAGAATATACTGCCATACAACTTTGTCTTGGCACATCCTTCTTGATTGATATTCATACCATATCAATAAGCTCTCTTGCGGAACAATATCGGCACTGAGCGGAACCGGACGTTGGTGTGAATCAGCCTTAATCCGTGTTAAGTCGACTCAAATCGTAAGCTTATCTATGAACCTCTATTAAACGTTTTGTCTATGATTTCATTAGAAAAACGTGTTTCACAATACGAGGCTACACCGTACAAAATCAAAATATTAAATGAAAATTAATTTACGAATGACTTTTTACTATTAAATCGTAAGTAGTGTGAGTCTACGCTGTTTATTGTTCGTAATAGGCCAAATACCAAATATTTGAAATAAATGTGGGTAATATTGTTTGCGTTATGTCAAATGGGACAGATTGCGAGATGCCTCTACCTCTACTCCGACTATTACCGCCGCGTCAAGAAAATGAACCACTTTTTGGCTTAAGCCGTGATTTAAGTAACACTCAAATGTAATCTAGGATTGTACTGAGAGCATCCTAAAAAACTTAACACTTGTTGACAGGTCGCACTCAGCATGTAGATTCTCTAAGATTCTGAAAGCCGTGCTTTAAAAGCAATTGAAAACCTGGTCCTTGATGTACTCACAGTGAGATCACCATTCAGAATCGAAACGTTGCGTTGCTTGGAATAGCTTTAGCTATGTAAAGTGACTGTATAAAAGTAGGCAGATACTTTCCGACCAGCACAGAATCACATTAACTCGAGGCAGTTGGAACTCTTGAGTGGGTACCACATAAAAACACATGTTTATTTTATTTATATATTATCTTTGTATTTTTTCTATGTATCATATGGAATTCAAGGATTGCACCACCCTCCCTAAGATCTGGAATAAACACATGAAAAAAACGTGGGTGGGTTAAAATTACCAAGCTTGATGCAATTATCAGAACCTACTTACTTGCTCTTAGTGTATTAACGCATATTTTTTTTATTTATGAACTAACGGACTATTGTCCAATTACAAAAAAATACATAACACGAAATGGGAAAAAAGAGCAACAGAGAAAGAACAGCACATACATAATATTAAATGAAGCAATGACAAAGTATACATTAGAAATAACATTCAAATCAAAGCCAATGTCAAGTTGGTAGAGTCGTAAATACTGACAAAAACCGTTTAGACTGGCACCGACATTCTGAACAGTGGAGAATGATACCCATAATTAGTAGAGTGATGATTGAGGAACAGCAATTTATTGTTTCTGAGTCTACGGCAAGGAATGTTGAACCGATAAATTAATTTAATTGAACATATTGATGCGCATACTCTGCATTAACACAATAATGGCGTATCGTAAATGGAAAGTAATAAATAAAGCAAAAAATATCTGTTATTATTGTTTATTTGTTCTTTATGTCACTCCACCGTGTTATTTTTAGTTTTTTCCCCACATAAACAAGCCCCGATGTCGCCATTAGAGCAAAGTGTACCGTAAATCAGCCCCTGGACTACTTACAAACTGCGGAAAGAAAAACAACGCATTGTATCCAGAAAAAGTTTTTTTTTTCCACTGAAAGTTTCGCTACTCCGGCTCAGGGGCGTACCTCCGAGTTGACAGGGTAAATAGGGACGCGGGCAAAGAAAATAATAGAAAAGAAAGAAAAAGGTTGAATCATTAGAGATTTCGCCATTTCCCTTTGAGAGATTTCTCCAAAGACCTCCGAATATAGAATAGCCGGCGAATTCTAACGTCGAATAAAGGCGAACCTCAATATTGCCATTCGGTTTGCCTGAACATTTGATTATAAGTGTAGTAACTAACATATATAAATGTACTATAGTGTATTGAATAGAAGCACAGGGTGTTTTTGAAGCCCGATAGAACTTGTAATTTATAAAAAATGAATTCATAAAAACTCGACCGATGGCATTAAGAGACATGGCATTAACATTTGAAAATGATTTCTGGCACATGACCAACGCGCCTCTTCATGGCGTAGCGCATTCTGGACGTCTAATCGGTAAATTTGAATCTTCTTCCCCACTTACGCGATATTCTCTTCACCACGCACATTCCTTTGACGCGTAATGCATCCTTAAGGAGTATGTCGTATTAAATACTATTCATAATCCTACGGATGCCTCGCTCAAATAAATGATTATGTGCACTATAAAAATCACGTAGTGGTATATTCTCGTAAGTTGCACGAAGCGACAACCGATTTTAGTATTTTTTTATAATTTCGTAGCACTTTTCAAACGTGAGTCTATTTATAGTGATTTTCCAGATTTTATTGATCATAAATAATGACAAAAAATGAGCGCAGAATAAGAGCATGATTTTACAGTTGATCATTTCATATCATTTCCGGAAGAGCAAAAGGGTCAAAGCGCCATTTGGGGAAGTTTACACCAGAGCACTTTATTTTTTATTTTTATTTTACAATAATATAAATGATTGGATTTAATAAAAAAGTTATCTCAGGTAACTCAATGCTCTCACTGAGTTACCTGAAGCGAAAAAAAGCTTAAAAAAGTCCTTACCAAACTTATGTCGCTTGAGCCAAGCCTTTTCACAAATGATAAATATATTTTATATGGCGAAAGGGCAACAAAAGTCTTCAGAACTAAACAAGAGACAGAGAATTCCAAGCAGAAAAATAACTGATCAAAACTGCATATTTAACTCATTTTTGACCAAAAGTCGCTTAAGCCTTTCTGCCTTTCCAGTGACGATATGTTCTCTCTTAGAAAAAAACACCCTTTACAAAGAAGAATATAGTTGTACTTTAATAAAACAATACGTTATGATCATAGGTTCATTGTTGATCTTCATTATACATTTGGTACAAAGTACTCTAAAAAATAAAGTTGTCAGCTTTCGTATCGAACCTCGTCCGTGTTTTGTTTCAAGTTCTATGGTGTATTTTATCGTGAAGATGTTTTAGAAACTTGGCTCATTACATTGACAAATTTCTCAAAAAAAAAACTCAACTCTTTAAAAGTACGTACCCATGTAAAAAAATCTGGAGAATTGAATGTTTTATTCATAGCTTCTCTCCAATTTTCTAGCGTGAAAATTATCCCATGCTTAAAAATTCTTACACGAACGCTTCTAGTCATTGTTCGCAATAGAATCTTCAAAAGATCATAGCTTACGATAAAAGATACATTTGAAGCCGAAAAGTTTTGTGTAAATAATTTTTCATCGCTAGAAATAAACACACAACTTTATTTTCGTATAAGTTAAGTAAATATATTATACAAGCCCTATAGCGCTAATGAAACATCATTGTTTTATAGTTCATGTTTGCTCAACTCATGTCAGTTTCGCACTTTTTTATGTTTTTGCTAAAGGTCCATCATCCATTACCTTTTATAATTCGTCGTTCGTGACGTATATTTTAAAATTGTAAGAAAGATCAAGGCCCCAATACAAACGAAATAATAAATATAAACATATTAAACATATATGCTGAAGTTATTATATTTTAAAATTGTAAGAAAGATCAAGGCCCTAATACAAACGAAATAATAAATATAAACATATTAAACATATATGCTGAAGTTATTATATTTTAAAATTGTAAGAAAGATCAAGGCCCTAATACAAACGAAATAATAAATATAAACATATTAAACATATATGCTGAAGTTATTATATTTTAAAATTGTAAGAAAGATCAAGGCCCTAATACAAACGAAATAATAAATATAAACATATTAAACATATATGCTGAAGTTATTATATTTTAAAATTGTAAGAAAGATCAAGGCCCTAATACAAACGAAATAATAAATATAAACATATTAAACATATATGCTGAAGTTATTATATTTTAAAATTGTAAGAAAGATCAAGGCCCTAATACAAACGAAATAATAAATATAAACATATTAAACATATATGCTGAAGTTATTATATTTTAAAATTGTAAGAAAGATCAAGGCCCTAATACAAACGAAATAATAAATATAAACATATTAAACATATATGCTGAAGTTATTCAAATGAACACAATGAACGAAGAAAAACTAAATTTATCGTCCTGTCAACTCGAAATAAATAAAATGAAATATGGTTTCACAAACTTGAAAATTTTCACATAAATTTGGGTTTAATTAGAAATTAAAGTAAAAATACAAAGAGTTCTTAAATTCCCTCACAACTCATTACGCCTTGTCTCTTGTGCGAAAAAAAATATACGAAAGAAAATAATATTCAAAGGAAAATAGCAACAAAGCAAATATCAAACAATTTATTCCCGCAGTTCAACGCGGCGTTCCCACCGTAATAAAGGTAGTATCACCACTTCAATACATAAGCCTTTCGATGTAGGTATATATAAGCACAAACCTTTTCCATAAGCCTTCAAAAATGTGAATAAACCCTTAATTTGTGTACAAAGCCCTGAGTTTGCCATGAATCGTCAACCTTTCTAACCCAAAACTCTTAGAGCCTTCGCTCACCTGCTTCCCAGGTAACTGGTGATACCATTGATAGCTCTTTTTTAACCTCTCCCTCTATATCGTAAACGATGCATGCAACAGAAAGAGAGGTTGTAGCGGCAGGACTATATTTGTTTCCTTCTAGTAGTTAAATTATTCCCTTCGTAGAGGTGCGGTTTGGGTATTGCACTGGAAATTTACAACTAATTTTAGATACTGGATAGTTTAATATGAAGAGAATTTGAAAGGAAACCTTTATCGATCGGACGGAACACAATCAACTCGAAGGTAGATTTAGCGGTACCAACTAACATATGACATTGTAATATATGTAATACTCATTATTTTACAATAAACCCGACAGTAAGAAGCAAACTTTCTAATACTTCTGGCGAAAAACATTTTTAAGAGCTATTTGTGCCAGGCTTTTTAGAAAAACTCTATATTTCAAACTTGCAATGTCATTTTACGATAGGTTTTAGGTTTGGCTTTGAAATATTATTTAAAATGTCAAAAAATATAACACCCCCCTTTTTGGTTGTTTGTATAGCTAATTATTCAGGTTTTTGGTATCGAACAAACGCCAACGACATTTTTTACAATCGTCAGTCGGTAAAATATATCATACATATGTAATAAACATGAAATTTGACCGGTCGGTAGCTGAGTGGACAAACGCGTCAGATTCCCACCCGGGCCTCGTGCGTTCAATTCCTCTGCTGGCTAAGTCCTCCATCATAGCACAAGCAACATCTTCCGCTTCTTATGATGGCGGTAGGAGTTTTTCAAATATTGTCAGGTTATTCGTAACCCGATAATGTTTGTCTGCCTTTTAAAAAAAAAAAGTGACATTTTAATTGCCAAGAATATCTAAGTCAAAGAAACTATTTTCAGGTCGCAATGTCATTCATTCCACCAAGGATTCCATTTTACGGTCAGTAAAATAGACAACATTTCATGACGGTTCTATATTTTTTATCAGAGTAATAAAAAAAGCTTATTTTGCAACACGGATAAAGCCGGGTGACAAAACAAGTTCATTTAAATCTCTACACGAGAACTCCTCCGAGTGACACAGTCATAGGGGTAACCATTGTTAAAGTTATTAACTGGTCAAACAAAACGAAAAAATACACAAGTACATTTTTTTATTTGTTTTTTTTTTAATTTTTATATTAACGGACCATTGTCCAATTACAAATAAATATAAAACACGAAATAGGGAAAAAAGAACAACAGATAAAGAACAGCACATCTGGACGCTAATTTCTTCCTTAAATCACAAATTAACAGGACTGTGAGCACAGGGATCTTTCTATTAAGACAAATAAAATTAGTGCGAAGAAACCTGCCAACAGAGGCAACCAAATTACTTGCCAACTTGTACGTCATTTCGCGTTTAGATTACTGCAACGGAATAAACGCTAGTATTCCTAAATGTCAAATTAACAAACTACTACTAGTCTTCCACGCCGCGGCAAGACTTATCACCGGCGAATCAAAATATTCCCATATCTCAGAGCACCTCAAAAATCTTCACTGGCTTAAATGTCCCGAAAGAATCCAGTTTAAGCTTTGCTAGATGGTATTCAAATCAATTAAAGAAACGGCTCCAGCTTATTTATCGGAATTGTGTATTCCTGAAGATTCCAATTTGCGACAGTCAACCCTTAGATCGGCAATGTCATCGGCTATCGGAAGGCTGAAAGAACCAAAGCGCACACCTGACACTAAGTTCAGAGAGCGCGCCTTTGGAGTGTCAGGTCCTAAAGCCTGGAATGGACTACCACATGATCTGAGAGTAATAAAATACTCGATAGAGTTCAGAGCCAAACTTAAAACTCATTTTTTCAGAAAATCATATCCACAATCAAGATGTAACAAGCCCAATAAAATTTCTGTTCACACCAAAAAAACTTTTCAGACTCTCATTCCTTAAATTCATTTGAAGATTTTCACCATTATCTGTTCATCACTACGAAAAATTAAAAAAAAATACCTCCGATATACTATATTTTAAGATTGTTCTCATGCCCTTTAAATGAAAAAAATAATAATAAAAAAATATAAACATATATAATATGTAAGAATCAGCTAAATTTAAGTTATTATGATATAGTGATTGTGTCCTGCCAGAAGTGACCTGCCAGGGAAGTATGTTGTTGTAAATTTATATAAACTAAGAAATAATATTAAGTAGAAAATAAAATTTGTACAGCGCCCTTGAGGTGATTTTTCACAAAAACGGCGCTATGCAAATTATCCAAATATTATTATTGTATATAATATTGTAATGAAGCAATGAAAAAAATATACATCCAAAAGAACATTCGAGTCAAAGCCTGAAAATGGTTTTGGTAGAGTCGTAAAGAATGACAAAAATCATTTAGACTGGTACCAAAAATTTCAAGACCATGGCTTAAGTTAACAAGTGTCGACATTCTGGACAGTGGAGAATGAAACAAATAATTAGAAGAGTGATGATTGAGAAACAGCAATTCATTTCAAAATACCGCATGTGTGTTTTGATATTTTTACAAATAGCGCATTTATAAATATCTGTAATGACGAGATTGGAGCCATTTTAATGAAAACGAATTACAAATCTCTCCTTGAAATCTTTTCATACCTTTGCTTTCGAGAACATTTTTTGGTAATCTCATTTAATACGCTTCTACGCCCTAAACGTAAAAGCCAATATAACTTTAAGCCCGTGGGTGTTACGAGCAAATTGCATTCCCTGAAATAATCACATTAAAAACCTGCCAACAGAGCTCAGCCTCCCAATCCAGACACCTTTCACGACACTTGTGCCGGAAGGAAATCACCCCGGTCCTGAGCAGACCCGTGTCACGAAAAAGGCTTTGCTGCTCCGAAAAATTGACGTCTCGTGTATAACACCCCAATACAAATAATCACCTCGGCCTTTGCCACCCTTTAACCGAAAACTTCTACCCGGATGGGAGGATAAACACAGGACACAGGTAAACATTTCTACATCGAAATTTACTTCTTCTCTCGTGAACATACCTAATACATCATTGTTACGATGTTACACTTTTTTAGTCCGCATAGAATGCTTGCCAACTATATTATTTATCGTACGCACGGCACCTGTTAACCAAATCCTGAAACGGATAAATTTTAATCCCGAGGACGATAAAGGGAATATGCCGCAACTAAATAAAATATGCTTTCAATATTACTTTCCCTTTATTTTATATTTGACATATAAAGAAGGCCTGTGCAAACGCAACCGTCAACCACGCGGTTTGATGACGAAATTCTATAAAACCTAACAACCGTTTTTATTTAAGCTTTAAAACACTTTAAACTGATATACTGCAAAGTTATCCGTGTGGAGCTGTATAATGGGGGTAAGCGGCACAATTTTTCTACTGTTTTTTATATCGAATTTTTAAGTCTTTGTAATCGGTTCCTTTGTTGGGATTTTTTAATGGAAGTTTTTCCCTAACTGAGAAATCTTGTTAAAAGTTCTCTTTTCTAGGAACCTGGTAATACCTTTGTTAGTGTAAGAAGAAAAGTTTCAAATACTCCGATCGATAGCGCCAGGATAGTTTACGGGAGTTGGGCGAATAGAACATATTTCGACAAAATATTCATGTACTTATATTTTTTAAAATCCGGAGAAATGTTTTGACACTTATTTAATTGACCTTTGAAAGATTATTTAGAAGGATATGGTCATAGAAACAAAATAAAAAAAATAACAGATAGAAGTGAAAAATATTTTAACGAACAGTATTTGAAATAACAGATAGTTATTTTTTCAATCAATGACTTTGAAAATATGCGGTTTCAAGTAGAAGGCACGTATTTTTTTTTCTATTCAAATCACTGCCTTATTTTAGTATTGTAGTGCGTAAAATATTTTTTTTAGTCACTATCACCCAGTTTCGCTAGAATTCATACTCTTTTTTATCACGTTGAACATTCGAAAAGTATAGAACAATCAATAAGGTGTCTTGTATTTTTTTAAAAGGGTAAATATTTAAAAATCTATGAACAACGCTGCAAGCTGAAAGAAGTTTGGTGGAAAATACTTTTAGACGGATACTTGAACCGTGTTCTATTTAGTTCGGGAGAGGTATGCGGTGCGGAGAGGAGACTCAATAACCGGACGATGCTCACGAATCATGTCAAAATTAGCCGAACTTACTAGACGTGGCGACGCCGTGGGACAGTTGTTGTGATTTGCGAACTTCACATTTTTTCGCTAAATTAACAGTTATTTTAATGATATTAAAACATACTTTCCTGGAGATAGTTACTGCGTTAGATTGTCACGTGCATACATGCACGTGGGATGTAAGTTATATATTTATATTTCATTGCTTGAAAGGCAAAATGGCTGGAGCGCCATTTTGGGAAGTTTACACCAGTGCACTTTAAAATGTTTTTTGTTTTACAATGAACTTCAGTCTTCAGTACCGTTTGGATTTATTTTCTGAAGCAACTCAATGCTCAACCTGAGTTACCTGAAGCTACAAAAAGCTAAAAAAAAGTCCCAAACTTGTGTCGCTTGAGTCAAGCCTTCTCCCAAATGGTAAATATATTTTAGGTGGCTGAAGAACAACAAAACTCTTCAGAATTAAACGAGAGTAAGATCATTCGATGCAGACAAAAGGACTGATCAAAACAGCATATTCAACTCGTTTTTTGACCAAAGTGTCGCTTTATCCCTTTTGTCTTTCCAGCGACAATATAAATATATATTTTTTGATTTTTATTATATTCTTTATTTAACTTCCTATTCATTTAAGATCCTCCTATAGTTGTGTCATAAGCTATTCTTACTCATATAAATACTTCATTTTAAAATGTTAAGGTAGAAAAGCTTACAACGTAATTCTACAGGAAAATCGTAAATAAATAGAAAAGCTAACTTTATTCATTGTGGACACTCGGCCGATAAGCACGTGCACGTTGTTCCCAAACGCTACGACGAATTTTGAATTATTTTAAGGGACATCTAATGAAACGTTGTGTTTGTTACATTTCAACTTCACTTACCTACATATAAAGAGTTATTGTATTTTTCCAAAATTTAATAGAGCATGAACATACTTAATGAATTTGATCAATTTTTAAGACTCCTCCCATTTGTTTCTGGGAATGCTTCTTAACGATTTATTCATAGGTTATTATTTCATCTTAACCGATGTAGGTAAGATTTTGCTTGTAACATTGTAATATGTGCCAAACTCTATGGACATATTATTATGGGGAGTAGGTTTGAGGAAGAGAGGGTGTTTAGGTACGCGACTAGTCATTAGCAAGTGTCACGGGGGGGTAGAGAAGGGTTGGAACCGGAAGTATCCCACTAGCCGGAAGTACCGCCCTCCCGGAAGTACATCCCAGACCGGAACTGGCTAGGTAAGCCTACGGGGCCGGTAAAAGGACCAGTATTTACATAAACAGGGACAGCGATATATAGGATGTGACGGGGTCGAGGTGTCAGAAATGTAAATTATTCAAATGAGTGGTAGGTACCTGTTTGAGGAGGCTACCTAGATAATGTTTGTATCGATATTGAAATTAAATTTAATTTACACATAATATACAATCAGATATTAGCGTATTTTGCGGTAAGTGCGGTGGCTATCGCCCCAGTGAAAAACCACCATTCATAATCGAAACTTTGCTTGAAATGGCCTTAGCCGTGTTTTGTGAGTGTTCAGACCTACCACGTAGGTCTGAACAGCCAGGTACTTCACAACATTCTCCATATCTTTCCCTTTCCCGCTCTTTTCAAGCTAACAGCATTTCACAATTAGGGATACAATAGTTTCACTGGGTTTTGGCATTTAAGAATAACTTGTGGTTTATTGTTACATATTTTTTTCAATTTTATTTATAACATGGTTGGTTAAGTGCTGCTATGTTTTGTTTGGTCGATATTAGTTCCTAGCTCTAGCTAGGCAGCTTTTCTGTTCTAAAGAACCCGATACATTCGCTACGCGATATGTCACACCTGTGTTTTTGCATAAAGTTACAAAGGAATATCTATTGTATTGAAGATTAATGATATTCAATAGTTATACATACAGTAAGAGAGCAGGTAAATAAAATTAAAATAAAAAATCAAACTGTATTGAAGTTTCACTGAAGCTAATATTTTGTACTTAACAGCCTGATTACAAAAATATCAAAAGCTACTGTAAATACAAATAAGTGGATGTTACTAATTAAGAAACAATGACATACATAGATTTTTGAGAATCTACATGTTCTCCTAGCGAGGTGTTCCCGAAATACAATATAAAAACACCTTCACAGTAATTCCATCCCCACGCCAACCTTTCACTCCACAGCAATAGGTTTGCTGATTATTTGGCAACTTTTACCATCGTTTCCATCACGCTGATTCGTTGCTAGTTGAACCGATTCTACGTTGGATACTAAATCAGATTAATTCGCCTCAGTGACTCCTTTGAGGTTTGCTAAGAGATGTGTTATCGTTTCAATTAATTTAACGAGACAATGAAGTTGGAACGGTAAGTTTTCAATAAACCGTTTCTGATTTATCTGCCACTTGGGGAACTGCTTTATTTTGGAATATCCGATAAATAATGCAGTGAAATTTGGTACTTTATGGAAAATATTCGGTAAGTCCTTACTTCGGCGAGAAGGGTTGACAAGACACTAGGTGATTAATACAAATCTATGAAACGCTGGTAATGGTTGCGTAACTGTTGCGTAACTCTTGCGTAACTATTAAGTAACTGTTGCGTAACTCTTGTGTGAGTATTGCCTAACTGATGTATAACTATTGCGTAACTGTTATCTGATATAATTTATTTTTTACTAGGATTCTTTAAAACAAGATTCATCAATCATTATGCTAATTGATAAACATAAAACACACTAAGCGACACCAACGATTTAGTCGATGGGCGACCCCAAAGAGAGAGCTAGCTATACGAAAATAATTGTCACAACTCAAATGAGCAACTATCTTTGAATCATTCATTTTTTTCTGTGTAAAACTTTATTATGAAAACAGCACTGGTGGTCCTCAGATATGGGCAGGGTCCGAAAAAAAATCCTCCAGCAATCTTTAACGGTAAGGTTCTAAGGGTGGTAGAAGAAACCAAATATCTAGGACGCATCATCAGCAGCAAGCTGACGTATGACGACGACATCGAAAGGCAAATGCGAGCACTCAAAGTGAAATCAAAAATGCCCAGTAGAAGATTTCGGCTCAGTAGTCCACCAGTGAAAAAGACACTCTTCCTGGCGTTTGGTACTACCCTATACGCGTGCAAGCTTTGGATCAATTTCAAGAAGAGTAGCATGGAAAGGCTTCGGGTTCAGTACCACAACGCCTACCGCATGATGGTCAGTCTTCCCAGGCACTGCAGTGCTCCGGTGTATTCACCCAGGGGTGAGTTCCCGAATTTGTAGCCCTTATGAGAACCAGGGTGGCAGGAATGAGGGAAAGGATCAACATCTCTAGAAATGACCTCATCATGGTATCCCGTCAAATATCTAATTCTAGCATAGAAGTTCATTGGAGTAAGATATTGGCCCCATCAATCTTAATGCTGCCTGGATGGACTCTCTCTTGATGGCCTTCTGTAGACATGAGACCCAATATCCTACATTACCAATCTTTACATTTATTATTTAATTTTTTTCTTATAAATTTATGTTTTTTTCTTTCTTTATTATTGTTTTTACATGTATTACAACTTTATTTTATGTATTATTATCAATTATGGAATGTATTGCATTGCAATACTCTTGCATACCTTCTGGAATAAAAACTTTATTGTTATTGAAAAAATGTGTATTTAGTATCTAGCGATGTTAAAGGCAATGAAATAAATAAATTTATCAGTAAGAGTCAACTGTTTGTTCGATAATCACATCAATTATTTATCTGTAATAAGATCCATTAGTTGTAAACATATCCTGTGCAATTTAAAAGGAGGTATTTCAGACACAATTAACTTTGAATAAAAAGCGGATTCTCCGTAGATTAGGCAAATTATTCCACTCCGTGAGCAAAAGCCCGTCATTTGTCTTCACCGTTTGTACAACACATTTATCTAACACGCCATACATTTCCTACTGAGGACATTTTAACTGAAGTGATTATCTCGTGATTATAAACTTGGATATAGCTTGTTTTCTCCAGTTCCCGTTCCCACAACTAAAAGCTAAGATACCTTTGTTATGTGTCAAAGGAAAATAGAAAATTTGAGTTGATTATTTGGTTGTGGTAACAAAATTATGTGGTTTCATGATTTACATAAAACAGATGGACTCCTATTTTTTCCCTTTATTTTACCCATAAAATTAATAAAATACTTATACTATGGTGTAATTTTTTCAAACATAGTTATGGAACATATAAATAAATAAAAAATGCAAACCCATAAATACGCTGGCCGTATGTGTACATACGCACTTCACTTTTATTTTGTACGTTATACAAAATAAAAGTGAATTTAGAGAAATTAACGTACAGATTGTTTTATAAAAATAAATGCGTTTATCTGTGAACTACAAATAAAAATAAAAAGTCATTTGACAATAAAAAATATTATAAAGCTCCCGTGAGGAGTATTGCACGCTGCGTATCTACTGAATAATAAACTATATACGGTAAAAAAAAACAATACACGGGACACTAAAAAATCCATTACAAAAAATATTACCAACTTTGGTGAGAATAATTCGGTTTACACTTAGCATGCACATACTTTACTTTATAGATTATTTCCTTTTGTTAATAAAAAAATATAAATACATACATTAGGACAGATATATTTTTTGCTCGCCATCTTAGGAATATCCTTGTATGATCTTGGACCTTTGAACATTTAAACATAAAGTTTTCTTCGCAGGTTTTATTAAGTTATTTTAATTTTACTGCCTAACCTTATCCTGACAAAGATCTTATTTTTAATCATATAATGATAGCGAACTAAAGACGTCCTAAATGAAGAAAAAATGCTGGTGTATTTTTAAATGAAAAAAGGTAATAGGTGATAAAGCATCCGAATTTTGTTCATCATTTTTTCCACTAAATTCGTCTCCATCACAACAGATTATGTTCACTTTCAATATAATTCCCGAGAAGCAACATATAATAAGTACGTAACGTTGAAGTCAAATACAGGAGGAGACTCCTACCGTAGTTTCTAATTTAACGTGGCACAAATTCTTCTCTTACTTGAACAATAATTTAAACTTTAAACTATTGCAAGCGTTGAAAGTCAGACAAAACAATTATCCCAAAGCATTTTAGACGTCAGATTTGATAAAAAATTTGAATTTAAAGGCTTACACTTAGAGTATACAAGAGGTAGCCCAAGCCAAAGCCAGTGAAGTCAGTATTGGACTTGTTTTTGATGATTTTAACATGACTCGGCGCAAATGGGCGTGGCTAAGACCAAGGCTACGGTATTTATACATCCATTCATATCACATATCGACATAATGTTTTTGTGTATTCGTATAGCCACTTTTTCACAGTATTTTTATCAACAAAAATATAGCATCTAACCTAAAAAACCGTTTAGTTGTGTCAAGTTTAGTGGCAAAATATAAAATGTGGGCGGAGTCCTGCCGTTAACCAGCGAAAATAACCAGCTTAAGAACATTACGACAGTATATAGAAGCCGTCCAAGAAATTTGTTGTCTCTTTCTCTCTCATGGTGTACGATGTAAAAACACGGAAACAGTGATTTATTACAATTTCGGATGGGTTGGGTAAAACAAATTAGCTATCCCTCCATATATTGTTCCTTCAAGGGCTTACACGTTATATTACTATTAAAGAGTCTTTTGTGTTATTTTTTTTGTAAGTTTATAAAATGGGTGCTGTCCAAAATATGAATTACCTATAAAGAATTCGACAAAAAGCTACAATTTTAGTTCCTTTTAAGAGATTTGATAACTGACACATTTCCACAATTCAAAACACGAAAATCGAGTTCGGAAGAGTATTTTTTACGATGAATTCAATTGTTCTTCATACCACAGCTAAGCGACATTGTTTTAGATAGTTCAGTAAAAGTAAAATTCCATTCCGCCCTTTCATGAAAGCATGTGTAATATGACCAACAGTTCGCACATGTAATGTTGTCGATATCCAAACTTCTTGTAACACCCTCGATCCCAATGCAAATTTGCATCCCATTTACAAATTCTCCCCCTTGTGCATTCATAGGTAAACACCCTCTCCACTCTCCTCCCCACCCGTCGCAGAGCATCGCGTTAATCCTCCCTTAATCTGACACTCTGCATCGATCTTTTCCTTTATTTATTAACCTACAATTTTTGTTAAAGCTGACAGCTTTTTAGCTCAGACGAATAAATGATCAGACAGAATAGAGGGGAGGGTATCGGTTAGGAGGATAATGATGAATTCTTTATACGAAGGAGTCGTTTTATCATCAAAAGCTCTGGATAAGTAAAGAAACTTCCTAACAGGATAAAGTATAAGATGAAAGTTTGTGTTACCCAGTATTGGGATGGGAGAGGTCTAAATAAGAAATGTAAGGTGTGTTTCAACATTCCCTTGGAAATGGTACGGCTAATCATTGTAGACTTGAAAAAATAGTAAAAAGGAAAGTTACCTTGTCACGTCATTAGATATGACAACAGAATTTAGATTGCTTCGTTTAAGTTTTCTTTAACAGCAAAATTAAAAGGAAAAATATATAAAATAGACGTAGCAAAATAAAATTTAAACACCAATCAAAATATAACCGAAAATATGATAAACGAAAAAAAAATGTACCTCAAAGTACATTAAAGGCAAAGCTTTATTTATTTATTTTAGAAGGTTATGGATGGTATTGAAATAATCAACAAATATCACCATGAATAAAATTCTGAAGAATCTGTATTGAGGTTACCAAGCTTTATTACTCGAGTAATTTTCTTATTTCCCTCATCATTTTTGACGGGCTTTTACCGAGCTTAAATATTCAAATCTTCCAAATAAAAAAAAACATAACAGTTGAGAAATTTGAAGATTTTTTGTTAATTGTAAAAACGTCGTAGACAAAAAAAACGTGATTGAAACACGCGTTACGTCAAGGGTTATAAAACAACAAGAGAAATTTCAAAAATGGAAGAAAAATAGCTAACTGACACGTACTACGTTATTTTGACATATTTTTATTGAAAGCGAGTAGTCAAAATAATATACGAGGGAAGAATGAGTGATAAATCCCTTTTTTATAAAGCAATAGTACCAACTGGGGTATGTTATGGGGTAAAAGTAGTAGGGAGGGAAAGGAGATGGGGAAGAGGAAGGTTGGGAATCGGCTTTTCAGACCTGGTTACCAAACTTGACTAGAGCCATTTCATTTTGACGGCCTCCATGGTCGAGTGGTAAGACGCTCGACTACGAATCCAAAGGTCGCGGGTTCAAACCCGGCGTGCGCCAATAACTTTTATTTAATTAATATGTGTCATAACACATTTCTTTCATATAAAAATAATAACAAGTATATTTGCGGCACGTTCCAGAGTGGTAGATACTCTAAGTATCGCCCCGGTGAAAGACCACCATTCAGAATCGAAACGTTGCTTGAAATGGCTTAAGCCGTGTTTGGTGACCAGATCTGAATAGCCAGGTACTTCCCAACCTTCCTCTTCCCGATCTCCTTCCCCTCCCCACTACCTTCAGCCTCACAACATACCCAATTTGGGGATGCCATAGTCTCACTGGCTCTAGACGGTTGGGAGCAGTTGAGACTCTTGTGCGGTATTCATGTAAAAAAAAAAAAGCAACGTTTCAACTCCGAATGGTGGTCTTACACCACGGCGATACTTGAGAGTATCTATCGCTCTAGAATGTGCCGCAAATAAACTTTGTATTATTTTATATCAATTAAATGTGTTGTGACACATTTTGTTATTTTTAATTTTGAAACTGTTAATTCGTGGTGGAATTCCATTTTATTGATTTATTAATACCATTTTTTTTTTACTTTTTCCACTATTTAAAAAAATATATTTAGTAGAATAAAGTAAAAAAAATGGTATTATGAAATAGTTGTTATGACACATATCAATTAAATGCACGCACGCCGGGCTCGAACCCGCAACCTCTGAATTTTTAGTCGAACGTTTTACCACTCGACCACGCAGGCTGTCAAAGGATGTTTATTATTTCTATTTATAACGACAAGAACCGATTTATGACAATAACGATAGCGAATTCCACATTCATCATTATCATCAGCGCTAATACCCATGGAAACGTCTTCATTCCCTTTGGTCTTCAGCCCCCTCCCGATTTCCTCTCGTCCCTTATGCCCACGGGTAGAGCGGGTGTTTGCCTACATGATATCCACCCACCTAAATTAAAATCTCCATTACCACGCATTCCACACAAATAGTGAAAATCTACCGATCTTGCTACGTTTCTTGGTCAGCGGGGTTGTCCCAGTTTGATGAATCTTTATGACAACCTGCGGGGCCGAGCGGTTAAGACCCTTGGCTCCGGATCCTAAGGTCGTGGTTTTGAAACCCGGCATGGGTAATTAAATTATATTTAAATAATGTATCTTATTTGACATATTAAAAATATTCAATAGTATAAAGTATGTTAATGGTACGTCCCAGGGTGGCTCTTTATTAGATTAAAAAAATCAAACCATCACCTGATTCTGTATTCTTTTATTGTGTTTATAAATTTAGTTTAGTCACTCAATTGGTGTTATGAAATCATGAGTGTGAATGATAATAAATATTTAACACCATATGGTTCAACAAGCCCCTTAGGGTGGTTTAACATAACCCGCATATGAAGCAAGTTGAACCATTTCCCCTTCTCTGTGAAAATTAAAATATCTTGTGTAAAGTAAATGTACTATTTCAGTTCATGGATATCATTATATAGCCAGATAATGAAACTATCTTAATAAGTAGAAAGAAAATGTCAATAAGGGTTTCGAGCTCAGAGCAATAATATACCAGAAAGGATAGCTTTGCAAAACAGTGTAGTCAGGATTGTTGATTTTTTCCTGACACGGGCATGGCTAGGGTTTTCATAGACAGACTTTTTTACATCCATTCATAGCACATGTTGACATAACGTTATGTTTATTTGTAAAACCACTTTTCACAGTATTGTTATCAACAAAAATATAGGATATAACCTCATATATATAGTCTTACTCCAAGGATTCGAGTTCAGGCGAAAATTAACAAAACCATGTTCAACTAGCCCCGCCCTACTTTACTCTCAGTATTGCCATGTTGAAATACCACCATATAGAATCGAAACATTACTTAAAAATGTTTTTAGCCGTGTTTAGTGACTAGATCAAAAGAGGAAGATATTTATCGAAAATTATTTACTCCATCTCCATCTCATCCCCACTGCTTTCATCCTGACAACAAACCCATAGTTCAATTAAGAAACTGAATTTTTGAAAAAGTTGGATTAAAAATTATTTCTATTATACCCTATGTCCAAAACCATTGCTTAAAAAAATAAATATATATATATTTGAAGACCCACTAGAAAGCTTTAGTGAACATTACCAGAGTGGAGCCTTTCCTAGTGTTAACATGATTTTTGATAATCTTATGATTAGGATTCGTTCTGCTTTTGTTTGAATTCTTGTGGGTGAGGAATGCAAACTGCCTCTCCGTGGAAACTACAGACCAGTGTTAACTTTATCTCTAAGATAGACAGAGCTTTATGGTGGAATGCGGAATAATTATTTTTCGAGAAAAAATATCGTTTCAAACGCACAATATTTTGTTTCGTCGAGCACGGCTTATAAAATTAGTCAAATTATCGCAGGGCTAAATTTTTTATTATAAAATTCTCTTTCGAGCACATTTTTAGCAACATTTATATTGTTGCAGTGTCTGCTATTCTAAAGATTGAAAAAGAAACAGTAAATATACCCGTGTTATTGTTTTGATTCGAAATACATAATGCTTACATGTCATATTTTTGAATATTTATTTGTGGAGGCTGTCGTTGTTACCTATCCGAAACATTTTTAAAAAGTTAGAAAATGTACATTTTTAATAGTTAGAATATATATAATATGCATGTATTGGGTCCACCGTAAGTATATCGCTGTGATCGTGTGAGTGGGTAGGCCGAATTTCCACCTGCTTTGCAGCCTGCTAATAAACCATTCACTTATTTCTATTGTTACGGTGTTGCCTTGCTGATTATTTTATTTTTTGGACCTTTTTACAAATTAACATTTTCAAAGTTGGATGGAATAACACGAAAGTCGAAAATTTGGGTTTATTTTGAAGAAGTCTCTTATTACAATGTGCCCTAAAAGAAAACCAATATTGAATTTCAATATCCGTTCAAAATCTATTTATTCATGAACAGCTTTATATTTTTTTCTAAAGGGGCAAGATCCATTCAATTTAAAAAAAAAGTGGAATTTGCTGTGTTATGGCTAAAATATGCCTCGAATAAAATAAAAAGGCCCGGCGGTTATACCGAAAGTATTTTGTTAAAAGAATCTTTGAATGAAATGTTTCCATCACTGCTTTTGGTTAATCCCTTTCGAATTTCGAATAGAAGGAATTAAAAGACTAATTGAGGATTTCAAACGAAAATGAACATCGTTTAAAAATGTTATTTTATTACATCAAGCCTATTAAAACCCAAATAAACATAACGTATTGAAAACACACAGAAGCCTTTGTAACTCTGTTTTAGAACCATACAAATTATAATATAAACAACTACCATTATTTTCAATGTTTTAGATGGAATCTCAAAACGCATAAATGAACGAAGTAAATTTACCTCACAGCAAATTAATGTTTCGGTTACATACCTTTAGATATCATAAAAAATAGTTAAGCCTAAAGCATCGGACAACGTAATTACAACAAAGTAAACAATTTATTTTCCTTGTGTCTCGGTAGGATTCAAAACCGCAACTGATGCATGTGTTAAGAAAATTATCAAATTATAAAATTAATCTTGACAAGTGATAAAGTAGGTACCTTATTGCTTATCCTTCCTCTAATGTATTTTACCGGATGATCATTTTTAAAAAATTTTATGTTAGAAATGTGCGTACAAATGGCTTACTCTTGAAGGCCGTTTTGATACTGGAGAACAAAATTACTTTCATCTTGGCAAATCATGTTATTATATAATACATTACACAAGATTTTTTACGATTAAAAACTAATATGTATTATATTTTGAGAAAAACAGAATATAAAACAGATACAAATATGTATAAATGTATTTGTTCTATTTTATATTTATATATATTCTTATAGCTATATATATATATATAATTATAAGAAATGTGATCTCTGAAATATGAAGAAAATTGATCTAGCCTTTTGATTTTGATATCGTGTTTGGACCGTAGAATCCTTTTATAATTTACGTAAAGGGCAGGTATACAGACTACAAAAGAGTTCCTCGGGCTGGATTCAGTGATTAATTGTACATCAAATATTAGCGAGTGTTGCGTGGGGCGTGACGGAAGGAACAGAGAAGAAGCTGGTAGATAAAGGCATGCCGATACCTTCGTTATTACCTCTTTCTCTTTCTCGTTAACGGCGCATGCAACATGAAAGAAAGGGTACAACATAGGAGATCTCAGTGGAAAGATTATACCCTATTGGGGCCATGCAGAAATTAGTTGAAGAGGAAGGTTTGTTGGATTCATTTGAGCTTTACAAATTCCACCTCAAATATTTGAAGAAGAGCTTAGCCGGAGCTTTAGCGAGCTTTGTCTAAGCTGAGTCTACAGAGAAGGCTTATCTATGCTGTGAAATTATTTGCTAGGAATCTGTGTTAGTTTTTAGTCATTATGTTGACTAATTCTCTCTTCACCTGACTTTCGATTCGAGCATATAAGGAATGGAAATTTTGGTTTAGTTTGGATAAAAAAAAACACTTTGCAACATTTATTTTTGTTGAATAGGTGGAGATTGATAATCCGTCTAGAGTCTAGAGGGTAGTTCATTTGAACGGACTGGGTAAAAAATTCACGGAGGGTAACGGCTTACCTTGTTTTTAAAACACGAAATAAAACCAAAATATGAAGTTTAAATGCTTTGTGAAAGACATTTACTTTAACATTTCAATTGTAAAAAACAAAGAATTTTGCAATAAATATATTCTCATTAACTTAAGTACCTGCGAAGTCAGAAACCGTATGTGTGTATCTCAATTGTGAACTCAGACGTCGTAAAATTAAAACGTTAATGTCAGGAATTCCTAGGTTAATTTTCACCACGATAATGTGGTTTAAAAAATGTGTTAATTTCCACCACGTGGAATTTCGTAGTATCCATGTATCTAAAAAAAAAATAAGACATGATTCCGTATTGTTTTTTCCAAAACATTTCAAAACCGGCTTGCAATGATATTTAGCTATTATTTATGCGGCAATAAATGTAATTAGGGTTTTCGAAAACAGTGCGAATTATTTCCGCCGAAGCGCTGTGTGAATGATTGTTCAATAAGAAAAATCTCTAAAATACTTGAAACTTGGGCAAAGGCGGGTTGTAAAGATAGTTGGCGATTATTTGTACCACAGTAAATTAAACTACGGTCGTATTATTCTAAAAGTAATGAAATTATGAGAGATCCAGCTTGGGTCATGCAAAATGGCGGCCATAACAGGCCACGACAAAAGTAGTGAGAATTGTTCCCGCCAGGGTGCTTTGTGTGCGCGATTTAATTGCGGCTTATTATACCGCTACTGCTCAATGGTCATTGCTCATGCTTCAGTTTCCAGAACTCTGATTGGGATCAACGCCCCAATGGCCCGTGGCGGGGACAGTAACCAATCATTAGCCTGGATATTGTATGCAATAGAAATTTTCGCGGTAGCAGATTCATGATATTATGTGAGTTCTTTATTTTTTGGTTTCATATACGCATTCGCGACGATGTGGTAATGGGCACGTAAAATATATCAACATATAATACAAAATAATGTTAAACTTTCTACTCAATACTGTGAATTTTTCAAAGTCATCATACCCTTTGGAGAATAATATTGTTTTATTTATTTTCTAGTAGGAGCGGTTTTTTTTTTCTAAGTTTCAAGGTTCTTTATTTACTTCCTTTTACCAAGTTTGAAAACTTCCTCCTGATATCAAGATGATACGCCAGCGTTACCGTGATATCATCTCTTATGTTGTTTTGTCAATAACTGTATTTTATAGATCTTTTTAAAATAAATAAACACATATCTGGGTTATGGACACAATTTCAAAGATTTTTTTTTGAATAAATAAAGTTATTTTTGCAAAAATTAATTAATAAATATAGATTGTATTAAGTGAATCCATTTAAACATGAATTAACGGAAAAAAACAATTACCTGTTAAATACTTGACCTCCTTTGATTTATTAACCTGTCATATTTCTTAGAATACATTCTTTAATGGTTACGTTCGAAAATAAATATTTGGATTATTTCGTGACATGTCACAGAAATTATAATAATTGACATAATTAAAAAATATATATATTTCAAGAAAACTAAAGTTCAAAACAAGACTTCTGTATAATATATTTTTTTTAAACCGATTTTCACGTTTTAATTTCCAACATACATATATATTCTCGTACACTTTTTCTAAAAAAAACAGATAAATTCTTAGTATTGTTTGCATAAGAAAGCCAAAAAGTGTGTATTTTTGGGAGCTGACCCTTAAGTCAGTTGCCTGGGGTTGAAAATTTGCGCGTTTTTGAGTTAAGTATGCAGAATCGTTTCTTTGATACATATCTAGCAAGGAAAAATAAGATGTATCAGAAAATAAAATAATGTGCTATTACTTTTTGAAGAAGGACTTCTGACATGATTACATTCTCGTACACGAAAAACGAAATTCTTAAATTATGTTTTGACTCTCCTGAACTAGTGTGTTATTATTAGTTATTATTGAGTCATTGATTTCCTTACTTACGCACACATATTTTAGCGATGTACAGTAGATCTTCCATTACTTAGATATCGTAATACTTTTACAAGAATTTGGTAATTATTAATTAGTAAGATTAGTTAACGCGACACAGTAGACGCAATAACGAGTCCAGGACGCATTAGAAAAACATGGGATGGTGAAGTGAAAACAAAACATTCTTTCCGATTCCATTGGCTGCCATCCCCGTAGTCTGTTGCTATGCAGCGCGCTCACGCCGATGTTCGGCCATCGGCCATTATGCGTCATATCTCGTGCAAAGCGCCATTTAATTGGGGAGATTACGCCTTTATGTGTTTAGAGTGCCATTAAGGCCCGGGGCTCAAATTAAAACTAGAACAATAGGATCCTTTCTGACCGCATTTTTACGAGGACCGAAACGATAATATACACGATCCGAGGAACGCGCAGCGCCCAAGGCACCCCTCTTCACAGGCTTTTCTGTTTTGTAATTGCCTAATGACCATAAGAACCTACCTTCGAAGAATTAAGGGTCGTTAGGGAAGTTTACTACGATCCGGAAAATATAAAGCATTATTTATTTGACGTTTTCTGCGTTTTCATAAATATTTATTTGAACCACCAATGTTTTCTCAATTTTTAAATCAATATCGTCACCGGGAAGGTAAAGGGCTGAAGCAACATTTTGGGAACTTTAAACCAGAGCACTTAAAAGTTTTTATTGTATTACGATAAAATTCATAACTCTTCAGTACTTGGTTGGATTAAAAAAAAAGTTAACTCAGGTTCAAAAAATTAGCTCAATGCTCTCACTGAGTTACCTGAAGCGACAGAAAGTTTAAAAAACTCCCAAACTTGTGTCGATTGAGTCAAGCCTTCACCCAATGGTAAATATATTTAAATGGCTGAAGCGCCCAAAAGTCTTTAGAATCAAAAGATAGTCAGACTATTCGATGCAGAAAAAAAAACTTACCAAAACTACATATTTAACTATTTTTTTACCAAAGTGTCGTTTCGGCCCTTTTGCCTTTCCAGCGACGATATATATTTTTTTCTAATATTCATTTACATAAGTCCAATGACAAAATGAAACATTTTATGTAAGAATATCACCCCAAGAGTGCTTTACTGATGTAGTTGTTGGTTTTTGATAGTCAGAATTTCAGGTGAGTTTCCTGAAGAATAGATATGATAAATAAAACCGGATTGCAACACTAGAAGAAGTCGATATTATTTGAAGTATTTACATTTTACTGCGACAACAACAGACACAGCTTTACACAGACAATACTTAAAAACGAAAACTATGGCAACAAATCTGGAAATGTCCTCTCCATGAAATCCCGCCAGAGTTCAAATTATAACATCGAGGCTCATTCGAGTAAGTTATTGGCCCCATCAATAGCGGCACTCTTTCGCCATCGTATGGTAAGCTTATGGCGTAGACAACGTCAATCCAAGAATATGGATATTAAGGTAGCCTGGATGGGATCTCTCTTGATGGACTTCCGTAGACAGGAGACAATCAAATATCCTTCACTAACGATTTTATTTTTTATGAATTAATGTTTTTCTTTACTATTTTGCATCTAATTTATTTTATTTGATGTATTGTTAATTAGTTATAACTGTGGATTGTATTGGATTGGAATAATTCTGCATATCTTCTGGAAAAATTAAATAATAGTTATAAAAATTCAATTTTAAGGTGAAAGCGACAAAAAATTAAAAAACGCACCACGTGTAGTACGTAGACAAAATACTGCAGGATGAGAATTTTTGTATACTGAATAAAATGTTTGCAGTTGTAAACAAAATCATTTTCAAATTTGTAGAGTTGCAATCGGATTATTGTCAATGTGTGTTATAGAATTGCGTGTATGTATATCTTCTCAATACCAACTCATACATCTAAGCAATGAGTGCATTACAGAAAATATATTCCTCTTATCATTACCACTCATACTAAGATCTAGACGATATTGTTAAGAACAAAAAAATCGTATTACACTTGTATCATTATTAATAATAATAATATTTGAATAATTTGAATAGTGCCGTTTTTATGAAAAATCACCTGAAGGGCGCTGTTAGAGCACACAGTAAGATCATCTAACAGCCCCATTAGACGTAGTTATGCAGAAAGTATCCAACCCCAAAAAAAATGAAACTGATAGAAATGAGTTTGAAAATATGACGATAAAAAAGCATTAATATGCGTTATCGGGATTTGCGAAGTGAATACGAGTATTTTTTTCTTTGTGAGTTTTATTATAAATAGGTTATTTATAATATGTCAATGTATTTATTTAAAAAAAAAATATTTTTTATGTTATCCTAAATTTTATAATATTTATAATATTTTTAAATTTCAATTTAAGTCATATACATCTGGAATGTACGTTAGTAAAAAAAAAATACCAAAAATCTATTGCATTTGGAGCTTGGAAGTGTTCACCAGATATAAATCTTGTATTTAACTACAGGAAAATATTTAAAATTCGATTTCGAAAAATTGTGGGTTGGACTCTTTCTGCATAACAACGTCCAATTGTGCCGTCAATAAATACTAAATATGACTATATTTTGCAGAATATCATTAAACTGGGACTAACGCTTTATCAAATTAAATTATGCCGCGTAATAAATTTATTAATTCTGGAAAAAGTGTTTGTTTTCAATTTATTAATACTTTGAAGTGATATTATTTTCACTTCTATTTGAAATATCACGTAATATTAAGTATTTTAAAAAATTGCGGAAAATGTTTCTGTTGTAGCTGTCAACTAATAATAATATCTGGTTATTAGTCCATCCGATGTTGATTAAACGTTGGTCAAATTATTGACGAAAATTAACTACAACAACCCTACGTGATTATTATGTTATTTGGTATTTGAGCTTAGCATTGACATATTGTGAATTATTTCCCCTTTTGTACTAATTAATCATTTTCAGTCTGAACGTAGATAGGTACTCGTAAATCAGGAAATGATGGGATTATTCATTCGGAATTGATACGAATAGCAAGAGATATAAATATCACCCAATAATATATGGATTGGAGTTGCTGGAATTGCGATCGTGGAATATGCCATAATATAATTAATCCAGTCTCATAAATCAATTAATATTATTCGGAGTTTCCCCTTTTGCGCGAACAATAAATTCATTAAATCCTTTACACAATTTTTTTCAGATACTCATTATGCAAAACGAGTTTTTTTTTAAATGGTCAATAATTTCAGAGAGAAATAGTATTTTTTAACCAAACTAATTAATGATTTATATTCTTGTTATTGAACACTGATAACCGAAACTATTTTCTAAGAAAAAGTGGGGAGGTTCAATTCAATTAACCAAACACGAATAAAACTAATACACCAAATATTTATAAAGGGATGAAATGTTATAATGCACTGCCAGAAACCATAAAAATTATGCCATTTAATACATTTAAAATAGCCTGTAAGAACTATTTAAAATACATTAGTAATATTAAGTAGTATATAAGTTGTAATATTATTTTTCATTCAAAAATAATTGTAAATAATTAGATACTTTGTAAACCTCCATGTAACAAATATATTAAAAAAAATAAAAATACTTCACAAAAAAATATACACCAACGCCATAAAAATCACCAAGAATCTATAAAATTTTTCAAATTTTGATTTTGCCGTAATGCCAATAACCAATCATTTTTATAACAGGTTAGAGTACCATAAACTTAAATAAAATTGTGATTAAAAGTTATCAAACTAAAATGTGTGTTTTTATTTGTTTTCTGTAAAACCCAATCATTTATCTGCTGCTACTTTGTTTAGATACTGTACTTTTTTTTCTGTAATCTTCAATTATTATATTTTTTCTATTTACATTTGTCTAAAAAAATATCTGTTGTGTTTCATTTTAATATCCGAGAGAAATAGTTGGGATACACGCTGATTCTCCAGTTAATGTATATATATATATATATATATATATATATATATATATATATATATATATATATATATATATGTATGTTTTTTGTGAATTACTGTCTGTATCTGTGTTTTCTCCAAATAAAACAAAAACAAATAAAGTACTTCAGTTTTTGTAAGTAGCTATTCAATAAATATAACATCACACACGTTTGTGTCTTCTGTCCGAAACTAGTTATCATGTAGCATGTGAAATGCACAAATTTATGGGGTTTCATTTCAGGCATTATAATTATTTCACTAATATTTTTTTCTCAATTATATACCTTTTCTCATCTTAGTACGGTAGACGACATTTGGTGGAGGTCATAAGGGATGCTGAGGTTATTCTGTCAGTCGATGGCATCGGGAATCACTTGGTTCAACACAGATGTGCCCCCGGGGAACTGGTGGAGTGAACCGGTTAGTAGCTAAGTGGACAAACGCGTCAGATCTCCGCCCGGGTGTCGTGGGTTCAATTCATCTGCTAGCTAACTCCTCCATCATTGCACAAGCAATATTTTCCGCTTATTATGATGGTAGTAGGAGTTTTTTCAAATATTGTGAGGTTATTCGTAATCTGGAAATGTCTGACTTTTTTATTTGATTAAATTAAATTAAAATACTATTCTACGGAATGTCCAGTTGTTTGAATGTGTTTACATTCACATATGTCAAAATCCCCATTAGTATATAATATACGCAATAATAAAACCGATTGTACCGGATGCTAATATTATACTTACACACCTAGATAATATCTGTTTGCGAAAGGAATAACAGAATAAGTGAAAAAAATCGAGTTTGAGTTTAATGTGCAGAATTCTTCCTCAGATACGTATCTAGTAAGGAAAAAATGAGATGAGTCAGCAAATAAAATGATGTGCGATTATTTTTTGAAAAAGGACATATGACATGATTACATGAAAAAATCAAAATTCCTACATTTTGTTTTGGCTCTCCTGAAAACCAGCCTTTTTTTACTCATTCCGTTCTTCCTTTCGCACACAGATATTAATATTTCACATCTTATCTTCATCTTCTTATCCTATTTGGATCAGAGACCCATCACCTGGATAAGTCATTTCCAAACATCTCTGTCGTACTCTATTTCAGCGACTTATTATTATAATATTTTATTATTATTATAAATGTCGTAAAATTGTGAAATTTCCCATATCTGCTTCAAAGCCAAGTGTGAAAGGATTTGTAAGTGGGTACACGTTTAGTAACCTATCGTAGCAGAGATTACCCACTTGCCTGTACCCTTCAGAGCAATAATATGCAAGAGAGAGCGCTGCTGTAGTCAGTTTTTTATGAGGTTTTCCGGACTCGACTAGACCTGGGCGTGTATAGGACTAGGGATAGGGTATTAATACATCCATTCATAGCACATGTCGACATAATGTTTTTGTTTATTCGTAAAACCACTTTTTCACAGTATTGTTATAAACAAAAATATAGCATGTAACCTAATAAACCGTTGAGATATGTTAATTTATTTCGCGTATCAAAACGTGTGGGCGGAGTCAACGGAGACGCCGAACACGAAGAACATTCTGATACTACTTTAAAGCAGTGCGATAATTTGAGAGATTTTGTTGTCTCTTTCTTTCTCATGGTGTGCGGCGTAAAAACCCGGAGAAAGTGATTTATCCCAAGTTTATCAAGCCTGTACCCAACGTTGTCGTAACTTGAGTTTGCATGGATATTGTTAGGTGGTCCTGTCATTGAGAGCTCAATGACTCAATGATAACTGACTTCTGATTTTGTCAAGAAATGAACAAATTAAAAAATGCGGATGGTATTTCGTTAACTGCGCAGTTTCGCAGAAGCTTTTCGGAAAGTAGACAATCCGTTCAGTGGTGATTGGCGATTTTTTCCGGGTGACCCCGCCTCCTACCAAAATGCGTATCCGCATTCTTTCGTTTGTCAGATTCTATTTGCATAGTTTATGACGAAGAAGAATAGAACAAAGCTATGGTATGTTAAAGTAATAGTCTAATGGACCACAAACTCACCTGACACTGCTGAGGGCCCTGCCTGCTGGGGGAGGCGGCCTTGGGACGGAGTCTTCTAGACACAAATCTGCTGCTGCTCCCACTCTCAGTTCCTGAAACAAACGTTCCAACGTTACATCACTGCACCATTCGGTATAGGTCACTCAATTAGAGGTAACGCAAACAATACGAACTAAAGAGTGTGTGTATCGACATATACGAGAAAAGGTGAATTTTGAATTTTCGCGGGCTGTGTACATTCGATTATCGATTTTTTTTCGTTATGTTGGTACACATATGTTTATCATATGTTAGCATTATCAGTTATTTTGGATTAGTGGTTTGTTTTTGACAACTGGAAAGGTTACTCACGTTTTTGTGTGTTCTTCGATTTTTTACTTTTGAAAAAAATGGATCAAAGGATATGTATTAAATTTTGCGTTAAAAATGGAATAAAGTATCTCCGCTACTTGCGAAATAATAATAATGAGAATAAAATCTTTATTTTACAGGTAGAGATACGCCTAGGGATCGTGCAATGCAATGTTAACCATATTGGCATTACAAGATACCATTAAAAGTTAAAATAAAACAAACAACAAAAATAATCCGTTTAATATTATATCGTGACCCTCCCTCATGAAGGTTTTAGACGTACCCATTATATTCGAATATTCATCCAACCTAAAGCGACTGCTCATATAAAATATTATATTAAACAAAGATTCATTACAATTTAGTCAAATAAAACTGTGTTTTGTCACACTTTATTTATAATATTTATCATCAGCAGAGGAGAATTTGTAATTAGCATGATTTGTTATTCTTATTATTATTATTATGTATTAACTGATGATTTGCTGTTAATATTCCCAAAAATAAATAAATAACATTTCGTGACTTCAATAACTTGCATTGAAATTTAACCGTTTTATACATCATTGCAACATAAAAATAATTAACTCAACCTAATGCAAGCATTTCACTCGTACTATGGGACTCGGGTTCGGTGGCCGGAAAATTTATTTTCTGTGTGTACTGTGGTATTACATATTTAGTTGCTGTTGTATTATATACTTATTGCATTTAGGCGTGCCTGGATTCGGCGGGTCGTTCCTTACCTTACCTTAGCTAAAGTCATAACTACAAATCTTTGTGATAGCAGTTACACTGGATATTTGCATGCGCTCCGTGCTCCAAGTTAATTCTACGTATGGGTTGAACAAGTTTGTTTTTAGTAAAGCACTTTTCAAATATTTACTGGTTTATTTTCATGATGGTATACATGCACACTGTATTAAAATTTAACCAAATTTAACAGTTTTTTTTAATAATTGAAAAAACTAAATTATTGATTACCTATGGATAAAAACTGAATCCAATAGGAAAACTAAAACAAATTGACGCGAAAATTTACAGAGAAAAATGAACATTTTCGACGAAAGACGCAGTGCATTCAACATTTTAGCGATCAGTACCATGTTGAAGAAAATATAAATATGTTTTCACTAAAATGTGAAGATTTTTATAATTTAGAAAAGTGACAGGAGACATGAAAGTAAAACAAATTTGACAAAATTATCTAACTATTTTTGAATTAAGAGATTCAATTGAATAACACCACAGTGACCACCACCTGGCATATTTATATTTGCTGGCGGCCAAAAGAGAAAGTTTCGAATGAACAAATTATTATTTTGAAATCCATAGATTTTTTTAACACCAATATCTACAGCAATGACGCCTTAGAGGAACAATATAATAAGGAGGGAGAGCTAATTTTTTTACCCAATCTACAGAAATTAGCGATAAATCACTTTCCCGGGGTGTATACGTGGTACCTATATCCCAAGAGAGGGAGTGAGAGAAAAAACAAAATTTCAAATATTAAGGCTCCGCGACGAGATTTGTAGACATGTCCGCCATACATATCATTCATCTGAATAACTAGTGTCAAACAGTATTTGAAGTTGTTTCCAATATATTCGTTTGTTGAAATATAGGGAGTGCTTTTATTCGAACAAAAATAACAATACATTTATTTAAAGAGTATATTAACCCTTATGTGACAGCAAAAAATTTCACCTTTTAAAATTGATATGAAGGTTTCTTTTACAGTATATCATTTGCTGAAGTTTTTGGACCACTTTTATGACGTAATATATTTTGACTCAGTTCAATATTTGGGGAAGTGGATAGGAATTTAACCCAGTACCATATTTTATTGGGGTTTTTAATTAAATAGGTTATTAAAAATGGTATTAAGGATATAGGTGATGAAGAAGTCTGGATGTTTCAACCGGTTAGAATGACTGGAACATTAAAAAAATCTACGCTGAAAACCAAAGAGGGTACCCCTTTAGTCACATAAAGGATAATACGGTTTTTTTGATTTTAACAAAAATCTATTTTGAACAAACAGAAAAAAGTTCAACTTTGATTTTAACATCTAGTCTACTTAAATAAATAAAAATATAAATAATAAAAACTACGAATAAAAATCATTAAAAAACAAATTATGGGGGAATATATTCGAAAAAAAATGTTTTCAGCATACTTTATAATACATTTAAAGACGTGTTGCAGTTACAAAACTGTATTTACCTGAATTACTGCGTACAACAATAAAATAATTCGTGATGACCAAGCGAAAAAAAAACTGAACATTTATATTATATTGTTCCTTCAAGGATAACGCACTCTACTGCATAGTTAAGTGTGCCTATCTACAAATATACAAATATATTAATAAATTTATTCATTTTTAAAACCTGGGCAGGTACTAAAGATCTAATGTTTGAAAAAAGTACATGATATATTTATGTTTTTGATTTAGGAATATTCAATTCTTTCGAGAAAACAAAAATGAAACGTCAGTCTAATGTCATCGATTTATCAATCTTTATATAGCTCATTCCACTCCTTGGATATATTTGAAATGATTTAAATGTATTTAAGGCTTCGTAAAGTATAAACATAGTTTTTCTATATTCCGCATTCGATATTACTACAGTGATCATGAATTTCATGCTTAAAAATCCATTATTTTTTTTGGCGAAGAGCTGCAAACTCTATTTGTATGCAAATTTTATGCTATTTTTAAATCAACTTTATTTTGGTTGTGAAAATAAAATAAAAAAACATATTTTTAATTTTCTAAAGAAAATAATGTTAACAGCACGTTTGAGTGTTGTAAAATGTGTGAAAACATTGACTTTATCGACTTTGAATACATATTTTTAATACATATATTACGTTAACAAAATTTTACCCTTGTTATGTTTTATGAAAATCCTATTGAATCGTACATTTTTATTGTTAATTATTATATGGTATCAATGTTTTTGTTGTATTCTTTTATACTAACTTGCTCATTTTCAAGTGTTTTGAATCCATTCATGGCATCAAAAGAAGACTTTCGTTTTACGTATTTTTACTGAAACTTGTGCGGCATACAGTGATATACAGTTTCGTTCATTTTTTGTTTGCAGAAAGAACTCTAAAATCAATAAAATGTTCAGTAATGAATATGGCAGTGAGGCCTCCTTCACAACGCAGGATTACAAACTCCACAAGCTGGAGTCTGGTCCATCCACATCTGTGAGCGTCAACAAGGAAGATGCCCTCAAGATGTACCGGCAGATGAACGTTATACGGCGGATGGAAAGTGCGGCGGGCAACTTGTACAGGGAAAAGGTTATTTGAATAACTTATTATTACATATTGTTGTTATCGAGATATATAAACATCGTATCTCAAAATTTTACGTTACTTAAACTCATATCTAAGCCACTAAAGTAATGTAAATATATATATTTATTCTTTAAATAAATGAAGAAAATAACTTTGTATAAGGCCACGAATATTATTTTATTTTTTATTGTTTCCCTTAGCCCAAGGCATCGTCAGAGTTTAAATTTAAACATAACAAAAAACACAAAGTGTGCGGTTATATATGAATACAGAGGGAGAATAAAACGATAGAATAACATTTAAACATCGGCCATAAAAATTAAAATAATATCCGTGGTCTTATACGAAGTTTTATTTCATTAAATATGTCAAACCACAAAGTGATTGCTTTTTACGAAAATACATATGTTGTTTTTAAAATCATATTTTTATTACTTTTTTATTCCTTTACGCTTCATTGTAATATTGATAACCGAATGAATGCTAATGATCTTCAAAAAAATAAGAAAATAGAAAAAGACGAAGAAAGTAAAGTATGTATTATTATAAAGATGGATGCCAAATTCGGAAAAATGAAAATTGAGTTAAGAAATTAATAATCTTCAAGAAGTAAGATAGTATTAAAAATAATTGCAAATTAATTAATTATGTTGAGTTCGTGTCTCCGTCCCAACCCAACCCTTTTGTTTTCCGTGTCTTTTCCTATTTTCAATTTTTTTAGAGATTGTTAATATTCTTTTAATAATGAATATACGTATTTTGGTAAGTGAGGAATTATTTTATTTTCATTAGCATGCGGGCACGATAATATCTCAATCACTTGTTTTGGCCCTTTCTTACTTCTACCTTAACTGAGTCGTATGAGGTAATTACAGATGGGGAAGTTTGGTACTTTGATTTATTTAAATAATGAGAGAAAATCAGTCGTTGCAAAAAAACTCGGTAAACGGAATAATTTTTAGGTCGTTCGAGGGTTCCTGCATCTGTACTCGGGACAAGAAGCAGTTGCCGTTGGGATGATTCACGCCATGCGACCACAGGACAGCGCCATCTCTGCCTACCGCTGCCACGGCTGGACATACCTGTCAGGCACGCACTCTTTTCCTTTCCATGTCCACGTGGCAAAACTTTATGGGTAGCCGATTGGATTCTGTTATGATTTGAGTTTGGCCATAAGACGTGTTGCGCTTTCTCCGCTTTTGGCTAGCGTTTCAAATAGACTTACAGTGTCCACCATTCATTTATTTACTTGTAATATGAGTTTTAACGAATTGTTCACATGTGAGTAAGAACAATCCAATTAAAAATGCCTATTAAATAAGAATTAACTTCAAAGCTTTTATGCTCATTAATTTGTTGTATTAATTATTTAAATATTTACTCAACGTAAATATAAAACCGAAAAATAACGGTCCCGACCGTAATAGTAAACATAAAAGCTTTAAAGTTAATTCTAATTTAATTTTAATTCTCGACTTTGTAAGAAGTCAAAGATCTTCCGTGAATAAAAATTTACGGTTTATCCAAGACACCATCTAGGTATATAATATATGTTCGTTTAGAGATTTGTTTACCATAAAAAGATGGCCACTAAAATCGGAAGAAAAATTGAAAAAAATGATAATAATTTTCAAATGATGAATGAGATAAATTAAAAATGCCGGTTTCTTTAAGGTCTCTATCTCAGAACAATAATATACTAGAGAGAGCGCTGTAGAGAGAGCTGTAGTGAGTTTATTCGAGGTTTTTCCGGACTCGGCTAGATCTGGGCGTGGCTAGGGTATTTATACATCCATTCAGAGCACATGTCGACTTAATGTTTTTGTTTATTCGTATAACCACTTTTTCACAGTATTGTTTAAAAAAAAATACATGTAGCCTAATAAACTGTTGAGTTATCTCAATTTATTTCGCATATCATAACGTGTGGGCGGAGTCAACGGAGACGGGGGACACGAAGAACATTCTAACAATACTTTAAAGCGGTGCGATAATTCGGGAAAAATTTTTGTCTCTTTCTTTTTCATGGTGTAAAAACCCGGAGAGAGTGATTTATCTTAAATCTGTATAGGTTGGGTAAAAAAATTAGCTCTCTTCATATTTTGTTACTTCAAGGTCTCGATGCCTCAATTGGCAGAAGCGTTACTCCCGGATAGAGTAGAGGTTCCGAGTTAATATCTCAGTCGCAATATATTTAAAAAAATATTGAAATTAATGCATTCTGTTCCATTTCCGAAGACGTATCATTATCCTTTGTAAAAGGCAGCCCAAGATTCAGAAAAAATGCTCTTGAAACAGTATAAATCATATAACCAATCACATGACATGTCAATCAAATGCAACACATATTATGATGTACAGTTTTAAAAAGATAAAGCTATGAAGATGGGGTGAACTGGCGCATGGGTTTGGTAAAGAGCGCGATGGTCTAGCTAAGAGCAATCGTAAGAAACGCCTATACACAAAGAGAGTATCTCTAACAATCTGTTACCAGCTGCCTTACCTATATTCCAATAAAAAATTATAGTTAAATTTTAAATAAAAGTAACTTAGTTTTAACACCACTTTATTGGATACATAAACCAACCGGTTTCGGCTCTACCTGAACCTTCTTCAGGGCTGAACAAATATGTGTTCAGTCCTCAAGAAGGTTCAGGTAGAGTCGAAACCGGTTGGTTTATGTGTCCAATAAAGTGGTGTTAAAACTAAGTTACTTTTATTTAAAATTTAATTATGTCTTTCCACAAAGTGAGTGCTTCATGTCAAAAAAAAAAAAAACAAAATTATAGACTCCGTCATCCGACACTCGGTTTTATGGATTATTTTATGTTGACCAACTTGCTTTCTTTATTGCTGATGTACCATATAGTTGGGTGGTCAAGAAGACGACCATAAAAGAAGCATCACCGATTCGCTCAATTTACTGTCATTGCTAAACAGAAGTATGTTGTGCTGCAGTTAATTGATGTTTTGTGGAGGAAATCGCATGTTTTCGTAATCAATATTTTTTTTTTGCATCAGGGATTTCAGTGACGGGGGTGCTGGCGGAGCTCACGGGGCGCAGTTCCGGGTGCGCCCGCGGCAAAGGGGGCTCCATGCACATGTACTCGCCCACCTTTTACGGGGGGAACGGCATCGTCGGTGCTCAGGTGAGGACTGTCACGTGCACGTTCTCGTACCGTCACCGTGATTTGGACATTGTAATTTCCCAGGGGGCATCGAGCGAACGAGATACGCCCATTGCCTAAAAATATACTCTTGTCGACACACATCAACAAGGCAGAATAAACTGATTGGTATTTTGTGTATCGGGTTAATTGGAAATATATTTACATGTTCGTATTTTTTTAATGTGTTTATTCGAAACAAATTTAATAAAACAAAATAATGTGTTGACTCTCCAAAGTCAGTGGGAGTATGGCATCCCAAATAGAAGAATGTTTTTATGCTAAAAAGAGTAGGTAAAGGAAGAATATGGGGGAGAGGAGGGTTGGGACGTACCTAGCTATTTTCAGATCTTATCATTAAATACGGCCAAAGCCAATTTAAGCAACTGGGCAATTCTGAACGGTGGTATTTCATCAGGACAACCTAGTATCTATAATACCATTCTAGAACGTGCCGCAAATATGCTATGTATAGAGTGGTAGATGCTCTCAGTATCGCCCTGGTGAAATACTACCATTCAGAATTGAAACGTTGCTTGAAATGGCTTTAGCTATATTTGGTGACGAGATCTGAATATCCTAGTACTTCCCAACCTTCCTCTTTCCAATCTCCTTCCCCTACTCACTACCTGCAGCCTCACACCATACCCTATTTGGGGATGCCATAGTCTCACTGGCTCTAGACGGTTGAGAGCAGTTGAGACTCTTGTGCGGTATTTATGTAAAAAAATATATTATTTTACACTAACTAAATATGAAACAAAACACATTAATCAAAAATATTTGAACAAGCTGGGATTTGAACCAGTGACCTCTGGATTTGCAGTCAAAGATCTTAACCACGCGACTACGGAGTGCTTATCATCAAAAAAATGTTAATGGAATGTGCCAAAAGCATACCATTTCAAGTTCGTTATTACTTCTCCCTATTTTTCATAAATGACACGTGTAACAGATATTACATCGGAACTCTCCGTGACAATGTAATTATGTATTATGATCGAGTTTTTGAAAAGAAAACCAATTTTTCGAAGAGATTATAACTAAGTACATGTTCCCTAAATATGCCAACTCATTTATTTTGAAAAAAAAATCTTGGGCTTTTAGTTCTATCATCGAACAAGCCTTATTTATTACATCCATTACTGCTGACAAAACTCTCGAAGCACGTCCCTAAACTACAATAACACTGGCATAAAAAGTAACTTTGCTTATTGTGGCCGCTTTTTGTGAATTTTATCGACAAGATATCGCAATCGATTCACGCGATTGTCACGCTTCATATTTCATAATGATTTGTGGTCCTAGATACCGCTGGGGGTAGGAGTCGGCTTTGCCGCCAAGTACAAAGGGGGTGACGGGGTGTGCGTGGCTCTATACGGGGATGGTGCCGCCAACCAAGGGCAGCTGTTCGAGGTCTACAACATGGCCTGCCTCTGGAGCCTGCCCGTCATCTTCGTCTGCGAGAATAACTTGTACGCCATGGGAACTAGCACCGAGAGACACGCAGCCAGTCACACCTTTTACACCAGAGGCGACTACCTGCCTGGTCTGTGGGTGGATGGTATGGATGTCCTCGCCGCGAGAGAAGCCACGCGTTTTGCAATCCAACGCTGCCAAGAAGGAAAAGGACCAATACTACTCGAGATGGAGACGTACCGATACACCGGCCACTCCATGTCCGATCCAGGAACGAGTTACAGAAAGAGGGAAGAAATACAAGACGTCAGGAAGAACAGGGATCCGATCACCTCGTTGAAAGACAAAATCCTTTCTTCAGGACTTGCGACAGAAGATGAAGTGACAGGATTGGAAAATGAAGCTAAAGCAGAAGTGAAGCAAGCTACAAACGATTCTATGAATGATCCAGAGTTACCTCTTGAGGAGTTGGGCGCAGATATTTATGCTGGTCCTTGGAAACAGGAAATACGCGGAAGGCTTCCTGATAAACCCCTCAAACATTTCAACTCTGGGAAACCATTTATTCCGATAACATAGGAAATAGACATGTTCAATTGTCCAGTGTAGTTTTAATAAGTGAATTTATTTCGAACATTGCATTAATATTATGTTTGAATTGTCTCATAATAACTTAATTGGTTCCACCGATGTCAAATACTTATAGGAAATATTTGTTCTCATAGTTTTATTAAAAATTAACCCTAATTTAATATTTGTATAATAAAATTCTCAATTGGAAATCCACTTCAAACACATTATTTTTGTTATTCTTGTAATACTTACGTAGTAGGTATTTGATTTCAGAATCAGGTATTTGCGTTCATATTATTAAAATGCAGCAACTTTTATTTTTATTTTAACAGATTTATGGATATGAGATAAATTAAAAGTATATTGCAATCACTCATATTATATTGATTTATTGTTTTAAGATTTATTTTGTAGAACTCATTTTTGAATTATTTTTTATTAGTAATTCTATGAAGAAGCCATATCATCTCTAGATAAACGTAACGAAAAGCTTTTAGGTATTATTTCTTTTAAATTACTTTTGTTCTTTTTTACATTTCCAAGTTAAATATCGGATACCATTAATGATTATTAGCACGGAAAGTTTCCCTATCTAAGTGTTCATTTCTATTGTTTGAATTTGGCTAAAGATCATTAGGTGGGGCCATTGGTGTTTCCTAATTCAACAGGTTTTTTCCTGTATAATGATGCTATTGTGATATTTTTTTTCAATATCGGTTAGAATATCTCTAAGAGTAGTGAGTGAATTATATTTTTTGTTCGTTTATTTAATTATTAGAATTTTTATTTATTTCCAACTGCTCTGAAAGATTTCATTTGCGACCTTTGTTTGTAGTGCAAAGGAGTTGGCATATTACTATCCTTAAGTTTGTGATTTAAGTTTAAGAGGTGTTCATTAAATTGATTTATTTTTATTTTCAAACGATCTTTTGTGCTCATTATTATTTTTGTTTTTATACTTTTTACATTATTATTTTTCGTGTAGAAGGCAGTATATAGGTAACGTTTTTTGAGAATTTTAGCGATTTTCATTGTTATTTTTATGTTTATTAATTATTTTTTCAATGTCTTTATCCTGGAATCCGTTATTTTTAGCAACTGTTGAAATAATGTATTTGTTCCCTCTCACATGGTGTGATTTTAAAAAATTTAATTATAATATACAAATTTCTGTAGTGAACAACATAACGGAAATTTATACGAACCTTTACAGGCAGTATGTTCTATTAAAATACATAAAAAAAAACATTTTACATGCAAACTAATCATGTAATATTTTGTGTAAAATGTTACTACTTTTATGAATATTTCAAAAGGTTTTTCACTGTTAATTCAACTATTTTCCTTAAGATATTAAAATTTTCCGGAAAATCGAAAAAAAAAATTTTCGAACGATTATCTTGTTCTTGGGTAAAGGTTATGATAATACTGAATACCGACCTAGTTTTTTTTAAAACTTACAACTCTATCTGATTATCATGTATTATGCTTTTCGTCCTGAAGACAGATTTGACGAATTACGCTTCAATATATTAGCGAAGCGCGTTGTACACAAATGAAAATGATTAAACCTACTTACTTAATTTATGATTATTAAGTTAACCTTTTCTAAGTAATCAAATTTGCGTTGATGGCCTCTGGATAGTTTGTTTAAAAGCAAGCAGATACTCTACCCGAAACCTACACGTGATAAGCATAAATGCCTAATATCATTGGAAAACTTCCAATATGAAATGCGCAGAGAATAGGAGAGAAAAATCCTCGATAGATAAAGAATTTATAGGACAGGACATAGACCGGTGGATCCACTTAATGTCCTCCCAGGACATTTTGAATAATAGAGCGGAAATCCCTTTTTCTCGGAGACGTCACATCTTTTCAAACTCCGTAGGGAACATTATCCATGATTATTTAATGGGCTATTATTTATTTATTTGTCGAACGGCCAGAATTGTGCTGTTCATATCAACGTTTTTGGCTTTCTAAAGGTTTATATGAAAAGATGAATTAGTAAATAAGCTTTTCGGTGAGGGAAATGTGGACTCGCAATGTAAAACAAACCCATTGGAAAGGGAAAAACTTCCAACAAGATGAGAATTTAAGTCACATCACAGTACTTTCATTAAAATTATGTATTACAACTCATTTCAGGAGAGGTTTTGCCTGTTTTGTATTAAAAGCTATGGAGTTGTACGTATTACAATAATTAGAACATTTTATTATTTTTTTATTTCGAATTTGTTAATTTGTGGTGGAACTCCATTTTAACGATTTAATAAAACCAAAATTTTAACTTTATTCCAATATTTTTTTTTTAAGACCTGACCAGTTTCACCTTACACAAAATTGTTCCAGTCTGAAGATGCCCGTCATAAATTGAAACCGGTCAGGTCTTAAATAAAATAAAAATAGTAGAATAATGTAATAAAAAATAGTATTATTGAAATCATTAACTAGAAGAATATTTTAATTCATTTTTATTTTCATTACAATCGAATCAAATCTTTTCAACTAACGTTAAGAACAGGAGACATTACATCTATTTTTAATTAATTTAATTAGCAGTTTACAAATGATTGTTCTGCTAATCCCCGTGGGCTGACTTTAGGTCCTTAATTTATTTGCATGAGTAATTATTTAGGTAATTAATTAGTATATGAGCAAAACGGGACAGGCAACGCTACTGCTGTCCAGTATATTATATCCTTATTCTAAGAGCCAAACTAAATAAAACAGCAAGTAAGCGCTATGTGAAGACAATCTAAAATGTATGGCTTTAACCTTGCCTCATCTCAATGACTGAAGTGTTTTTTTCTGCTATCAAAAATTAGATTACCGCGCAAGTCTAAAGTCAGTGGAATTAAACCATTCTCAGGCTGAGGGAAGAGAAGGAGCTGGTGAAGAGGGTGATTGGAAAGTACCTGGCTATTCAGATCTGGGGTCCCCAATTTAAGTTAGTTGCTGAGTTGACAAATGCGTCAGGTTTCCAACCAGGTGTAGTAGGTTCAATTCCTCTGCTAGCTTTTTTTAATATGAATACCGCACAAGAGTCTCAACTGCTCCCAACCGTCTAGAGCCAGTGAGACTATGGCATCCCCAAATAGGGTATGTTGTGAGGCTAAAGGTAGTGGGGAGGGTAAGGAGATTGGGAAGAGGAAGGTTGGTTAGTACCTGGCTATTCAGATTTGGTCACCAAACACGGCTAAAGCCATTTCAAGCAACGTTTCGATTCTGAATGGTGGTCTTTCACCAGGGCCATACTTAGAGTATCTACCACTCTGAAACGTGACGTAAATAGAGTTTTTTTATTATTTTAAGCTAAGTAGTGCGTCAATGCACAAGCAACATTTTTCACTTATTATGATGGTAGTAGAAGTTTTTCAGATAGTATTATAGTTATTCGTAACCCTGGAATGTTTCTTTTAGTTTTAAGTAAATTAATAGATTATTGAGAGTGCTTTTAGGTGATATTAAAGAAAAGTCAATTATTATTAGTATTAATCAATTATTAAGGCTATTTGTTTAATTGATTGTGATAAGCCACCATGATTAAAGAACGCTATATTTCGTTAGTATAACTTTCGTTTCAACATAATGTATATTGGAAGTAAGTGAAAATGATAGAACCCACCTGTATTTGAGCTTATTGAGACACATAGTTAGTTCGCTATCTCCTCATAATGACTAAAAAAGTTCCCCGTTCAATATGTGCAAATCCCAACTTATTTTAATGTAATCGCGAGTGCCTCGTTACGGCAGGTAACTCGTTTAAAACTGAAACCTGTATTTCGTCCTTATCTCTTGTCCCATTTCCGAAGCCGTTCCCGATATCCCCGCTCCCATAGTCGCGTTATGTGTCCTTTATGGGGGTATGCTTCGGTATGGATAAAAGGGTTAAGCACTGAATACTGCCACAAAATTTCAGTTCCCAATAGTTGGAACTTCTTCCGTTTAACATTCTTCGCAGAAAATCAGAGAATTGACTTGCTACTCGTGACCACGTATTAGCACCACTACACAGACCTGTAATAACGTTCGGGTACATATGGTTTATTGTGAATTTTTGCATAAAAATCATCGCTGGAAAGGCAAAAGGGCTGAAGCGCCATTTTGAGAAGATGACACCAGAGCGCTTTATTTTTTAGTTGTTTTACAATAAAATTCATAAGTCTTTAGTACCTGGTTGGATTATGAAAAAAAGATAACTCAGGTAACTTTATGCTTTCACTGAGTTACCTGAAGCGACCAAAAGCCAAAGTCCAAAACTTATATCGCTTGAGTAGCTTTCTAAAAAATGGTATATTTATTTTAAATGACTGAAGTGCCACAACAGTCTTCAGAATCAAACGAGAGTCAGATCGTTCGACGCAGAAAAACAATCTGATGAAAACTGCACATTGAACTTATTTTTGACCAATGTGTCGCTTAAGCTCTTTTGCCTTTCCAGCGACGATATGTTTTACGAAGGCATTCTATAAAATGCCTAGGTAATGTCTTCAACTCTGGCAATGCACGAATATATAGATATTTTTTCACACTTTGACCTAACAAAACCAAACCCTTATCTTTTTATGGTAAAAATATCAAAATTAATATAATTTATTATGTGACAGCGTATGACATCAAAACATGAAGTTAAATTAACACCTAGCTTAGATATCATAAGACAATTATGTATTTAATACCTAGTTATCAAATTAAACAAACAAACTGATTCTGATTTAAAAATAAAAATAAACGCTTATTTTTATTTCATACATTTACTTTTACTTCTTCCTCGTAATTTGCATAAGGGACGATAAAATCAATATGCTGCGGCTGTGACTTCTCCAACCACTGCACGGATAATTTATAGAAGTGCAATCCATACCGATTTGAAGAAAATACTGTTGTCGCCCATTTAAATGAGATCTTTATCTGATCTAGGCCCCAGATAGGCAAAAGTAATTGATAAATCAGTTTAAGAAAAAGAATCGAAATTTGAAAATAATCAGTTTCACCCAAAGAAAAAAAAAGAGAACACATCGGGCACGTGAACATGCCCACAACACACCCAAAATATTACACACAACACAAAAGATATTTTACCAAATCACCAATGTAAAATACATTAAGCAAACAGAGACGGGAAAATCAAAAAGTAAATTAAAATAATAGCTAAGTATTAAAAATAAAGCTGAAAACTTACGATATTATATAAACATATTTTTTTAAACCCATAGATGCATCTAACACATTACCATGTAACCTATTTCTCAGAAGGTAATAAAACTACACGAAGGTATTTTGAATGTTATCTTAAAGCCGTCTCTGCAATAAAACAAAACTCAAGTCACAGATGCTCACTATTAGATAGACTCAATAAGTTTCCATTTCGGACATTTATAGTAAATACACAGCCTGTTCAAAAGAAAAGGTGAATTTTAAATTTTCGCGGGCTGTGTACATTCGATTATCGATTTTTTTTGTTATGTTGGTACACGAATGTTTATCATATGTTAGCGTTATCAGCCATTTTGGATTAGTGGTTTGTTTTTGATAACTGAAGAGGTTAGTCACGTTTTTGTGTGTTCTTCGATTTTTTACTTAAAAAAAATCGATAATCGAATGTACACAGCCCGCGAAAATTCAAAATTCACCTTTTCTTTTGAACAGGCCTCGTATATCATAGATTTACTTAAAATTGTACCAGTCTGAAGATGCCCGTCATAAGGGGAAACCGGTCAGATCTTAACAAAAGTGGAATAGAGTTAAATTGGTATTATTGGCACACTTCTATCGGTTTGTTTCTTCAGTGGCCACAGTCTTGCTGAAAGTATGGCGGGGTTCCAAACTTACCCCCGACTTCTTAAACTTTTCTCACTTGCTCTTCCCCGATGAACCCCTGCGCTCTCGCCTCACACTCGAACGGAAGGAGGGGTGAACTATTAATACAGTTAATACCCCCAGTTGTAACGGCCTCAAGATTGATTACGATGTTTTGAAAGAAACAAATTCGTTGGAAAGGGTCCCGGTGGATTCTACCAAGTCTAATATAATTTAATGCGTATTGTTTTGCAGCCTTTGTTCAAACACACCCTTCGGAGGATTGTTTGCCAACAAACAGGGAGGAAAAATGTCCCCGGGGCTTCCATTTCAATGTTGATTGATAGCAAAATAATAACTTGAGGGATTGAAATGTACTGCTTTGGCTTTCGGCCATTCAAATACTGTGGTCGTTGAAAGTTATGATTCTGTCTTAGACTTGCTGGTAAAGGTATTGGAGCGAAAGTTGAGCCGAACACAATACTCACACAGATGCGATGCTTGCATACAGCATGTTTCACACTCGGTATTGAACTTCGTGAAAGAAAATTCCCATGAAAATCAAAAGTAAAAATTCTCGATTTTTGAGCTTATGAATAAAAGGAAAATACTGTAAAAAAATTTAAATCGACCATATTCCATAAATGTTATCCCTTTTTTACTACTGACTATAACTATACAAACAAAATATGATATGATTTCTTAGTGACTTCTTGCAAGGACATCACCGTCAGATCAACTCTAATTGTGCAACCTATAAGATTATATCCCACTCTAGACAAAAAATCACGGCAGTGTTGGGTTTGTTAAAATATCTATTTTTAAAAATGCATTGTTTTTTCATAAAAGTAGAAGGCTGAAGAAACAGGGGAAGACGACCTATGTATTAAACTGGTCGAGTATTACAGACCTCCAGAACCTCGGTATCCGCAGCTCATTAAGGTCAGATTAGGTAAGGTTAGGTGCAGTGCGGGTCAATATCCTCAGCAATGAGGCAAGGACTAAAAAAAATCTAAATGAAAATGACGCTTTGAGCTAAATTTTGTTTTTCAGCTTAAAGTTTTTATTTTTTATTGTTTTTATTGTTTTTATTTTTTTATATTTAATACCGCACAATAGTCTGTTTTCAACTGTCTAGAGCCAGTAAGATTATGGCATCCTCCATTAGGGTATATTGTGAGACTGAAAATAGTGGGGAGAGGAAGGAGATGGGAAAGAAGAAGGTGGGGAAGTGGCTGGCTATTCAGATCTGGTCACCAAACACGGCTAAAGCTATTTCAAGCAACGTTGCGATTATGAATGGTGGTCTTTCGCCAAGGTGATCCCATAGTATCTACCGCTCTGTAACGTGTTGCAAATTTACCATATATTATTTTATATGAATTAAATGTGTTATGACACATATTAATGTAATAAAAATTATTTGCGCACGCTGGATTAGAACCCGCGACCTCTGGATTTGTGGTCGAGCGTCTTACCACTTGCGTCGACCTAGAAGTAGACAAAAAAGCGAGCCGTTTAACGGTCGAACAATCTAAACGCGCGAGATTCCGATTTGATGACGACTTAAAATTTGACAGGGGTTCAAACCACCAGACCTTAGTGCTTTAAAAGTACCAAATTTAACGCCCGTCTTGAAAACATATTATTAATTGAATTCACCCTGTCATAATATTTATTAGTTTTTCAGTTAATTAATTTCGCTGCTAACAATGTCGTCAATATAATCATCTAATTAATTCGAAAGTCAAAGGTAACCGACAACACGCGTTCCAGTAATTAAAATTAAGATTAAGTTGACTGTAATTTAGGGCTTAATTATTAACTAGTTATCTCAATAAATGGAACGCTTCTCATATGACTGTAAACAACCGAAAACAAAATTCCTAGAATAAATAATATGTAATATCTACCTGTTTGAAAGAAAACTGCTGTCGCTAATTGACAAAAATCTTTTTGCGTCCTGTGGCCACTATTGAAGTACTATCTGCTTCAGAAAAAAAAATGTTTTGTATATTTAAAAATGTTCAATCATTTTTTGCAGAAGTAAGTAGACATTATGCTTACTTCGGTACACGGACACGCCTACCAAAATACTTGTATCGGTTTAATCCTTCAGTGTCGTAAACCAATATGTGAGTTGGGGTATTCGAAATTATTTATTGGAAGCTTTAAGCTTGAGGCCCAACAAAAATGAAGCATTGAACATAGAACAAGGAAAACACACCGTTAAGTAGGAGGCTTTGACGTTGTTATTTTGTTGTTGTTGTTGGTTTCGATGATTAAAAATGTATATATCCACATTGAGTCGTGTATTTTGAGAAGGTTAATGAAATATTAAATTGAACTATTCGTTATTATTTATGGATAATTCCAGGGAATAATAGGCTGGTAGAACTTACATCGTTTGTTCAAATGGCATTTTATTATTTCATCTTCGCTTATATATTTTGTCTGAATTATTTATTTGTTGATATTTTTTAAATTGGATTACTCAATGATTGTGTACCCTTGTAAGTAATCTTAAAGGCTCGTGTATTATTTTTTTATTGATTACAAAAAATCCTCAAAAAATAATATGAATAGAAAAAATATAAAAATGAGAATAGATGCAATGTTCAGTTTGTATCGTGTTCAAAGATGCCCCTCAATTTAAATATTGATAAATTGTCAGTGCCCAGGGCGTATTTTGTCTATGGACATACACTCGACATGAACAACAATTACTCACTATTTAGTTGATGGTCTACCAACATAAACACTTCACTTTAAAGAAGAAGTAATTTGAAAAGTGACACCAATTTGCTAGAAAACTTGTTGTTAGAAAATGGACTTTGGTTCGTTTATTGGAAGAGCTGTCAAATTTAGTTGTTTGCACTTGCAGTGTTGCCAGTTTTTTAATATAAATTTTGATGTGTTTTTTTGACATAATGAAGTTATATAAAATTTCCACCTTCTAAGCAATATCCGAGATTCTTATCAAAATTTACTACCGACTCAATTTAAAGCAATGTTTCGATTTTGGGTGGTGGCCTTAACTGAGGTATCTACAGTTATGTATGTCTCTCATGCCTAACAAGGACTATTATACCTACTACAGAAGGACGGAAATAGGCCACATAAGAGTTCACAGCCTGGTTTGCACACCCTATTCCCGGTCTGTATTTTCTTCCAGCAACAGTGTCAAATAGATTAGTCTAGTCCCAGAGGTAGTTTTGTAAAATTGGCAGCAAATTCAGTCATACTCAATTTTCCAGTATTGCTTCATGCTTTCTTCCCATCGTGAATCTGGGTGTCACACCTTATGCTGTCCAGAAGGGTTGATATGAGAATACACAATATGATATTCAGAGCACCTATGCAGTTGTTGGACTTGACATGGAAGTCAAAACCCTAAAACATACACCAAGTTGAGGAAATAATTGGACGAAGTTATGCAGAAAGCGTTTAACTGACAATTTGCCAAAATCAAGTTTTACATGTTTTACCATAGATAAATATGAGATTTATATCTACTGAAAACATCTAAGCTCCAGATGCAATAATTTTTTGGTAATTCAATATTTTAATAACGCAAATTGTGATATTTGACTTAAATTGAAGTTTAAAAACATCAAAATCTAGGATAACACTAGAAATTACATTTTTTTATTATAAATACATTGACAGATTATAAATAACCTATTTATAATAATTCTTATTAAAAAAAAACACTGATATTCACTTTACAAATGCCGATTACGCATTTACGCTTCTGCATCGTCTTATTTTCAAACGCTTTTTTTCAGGTTAGATGGTTTCAGCATAACTACGTCCAATTTTGTTTCAAAACAGCAAAAACCTTTAATGAAGCTTTGGTGAACCTATAGGTACGAAATAAAATATTTGCCTTGTTTTTATTTGTAAAAATGAGGTAAAATTTTCCTGGAAAGGTCAGCTCCCAAAATAACGGCCTGGAAAATTATTTATGATGTCTACATCATATATTATATAAAACGGAAGTTTTAAATGTTAAAGGTTGAATAGTTTGCTTTCTCAGTTCAAAGTCGATTTACATAGGTTTTAAAAAATATATATTAAATAGCTATCGTCGCATCCTAGGATATGATATCTTAGATTGAAACAGCAGAAAACAGATAAAAGTGAAAGGCGTTTACTTGTTATGGCTTAGGCATTTCAACAGTTATCTTATCGGATATATTGCAACCTTCAGACTGCAGACTTCAGCTGGGAATGCTATTCTTCAATTCAAGTGGGATTCACTGGAAAGTGTTCCATGGCGTCATTGATCTCTTAGACGCCGGTGCACAGATACGCCACACGTCAACTTGGTTGACATTTGCGTTACGACTAGATACAACAGCTTATATTCATTTATTTACTTAGTAAAGAAAAGCAGGATTCACCTTGTTTTAAATAAATGTTTTTAATGTCCGTCCATCTTAGAATATTTTAAAGCTTAAGGACAGTCAAATTTGAATGTTAACAAAATTATTACAGTAGTTGATGCCAATATGGGTTTCATTGGTGTAAATAAACTAATTTTAGAAGTACAGAATAAATAGAAATAAAATCAGCAAAATATACGCACACATAATACCAGCATAAATAAATAATAAGCCCAGAAAGTTAAGAACTGAGAAATGATTTGCTGGCTTCTATGTGTCTTTCCTCCTACACAATGTGTTACTTTATGTTACGTATTTACTTCTTCCTTTAAAAATGCTCTGTCGTCTCATAGACCGTAAGAGAAAATAAACAGAGGAAGGTTATGGCATTTATCTTAATGGAAATTTTCCATTACAAATGAGTAAACAATTGCTAAAATACTATATTAATAATTGAAATAGTATCAATAATCCCCAACGTAAATATAAAACGGAAAAAAATATAACGGTTGCGACCGAGACTCGAACTCGGAACCTCTACCCTATCCGGAAGTAATGCTTTTGCTAATTCAGCCACTGAGACCTTATAGGAAACCGGTATATTGATCGATCCCATTCTTTATTTGAAAATTATCAATATCATTTATTTCAATTTTTCTTCCGATTTGGCTGCCTGATTTATGATTTACAAAGCTTTACCCGAGCACATATTATATACCTAGATGGTTTTTTTGGATAAACTATCCATTTTTATTTTACAGGGTTTATTGATATTATTTATATTATAAATATAAAAATAATAAGCATAAAAGCTTCAAAGTTAATTTTAATTATAAATACCAAAATATTACTTTGAGTCTCGAATCTCAGACCATAAGCTGGTATAGTGTGGTTTTCAGCAGGACAATGAGATGTTACCGATGCTGTTAGTTTCTTACCTTGATCTTGTTCACTTTGGCCCAAGCTATCCGATGTATCCGTGAGGAAGGCGTCTGAAGCGAGCTGTGGAGACAAAGCCATTTCCTGACAGGGTGAAGAGTCGAGGAGGTCGAAGGTGGCGGTGGCCGTCTCACCAGAGCCTGAAGGAAAGACAAAAATAATTAGTATTAGATTCAAATATCTTGTAAAACTAAGGAACTATAATGAATAAACGTAATAGGTCATTGTCAAATTATAGTCTTTAAGGTTAGGTAGATCACGTTTATTTACGAATTAACACGCTGACGTAAGTGAACACAAGAAAAGAGGTGTCTTCCGTCACGAAAGCTAAAACAGCAGTGTCTGCGGGCCAATTCATCCATTCCCGCCGGAAACATCTTTCTCTGCTAGGCTGTTAGGTGCGCCCCGTTGCTGGCCATAGAAATATATATTATTATATGCCTAAATAGGCGTTATACTCTATATAATACCTTTTACTCATAAAACAATAATCAAAGCGAATATTTTTTCCTAACTTAACGCTAGAGTTCGAAAGTCACCACTGTCCAATGAGATGTGTCCCCTGCAATGGAGAAAATTATTTCGATAAACACTGCTGTAGCTACCTGAAAATGATTGATTGGATAACTTCAAAAGCTTGCCAAAGAGTTCCCATTCATCCTTTCACAAACTGCGTTGAAATAATTTCTAAAATCGACTCAAAAGTTTTCAATTTCATAAATGGATTGATTGAGTCAATAAAATGAATCAGAAAGTTTATTGTATTTTCGAAATTGAATTCAAAACTTTGCTTCGTTAAATAAATATCAACGAAAATATCACTCCGGTAAAATAAACAGATCCTTCATGGGTCAACGATTAAGGCTAAAGTTACGCCAATATTAAGCAAACACAATTTTGTGTACTGAGAGAAGCACTGAAACCGAAACCCACTCAATATTTAGAAGATGCTCTAGAAATATCACAACATCTCCTTGAATGCTCCTTGAATGAGAGATGGGCGATCATTTGTGGAGGTTTTGGCCAGGCAGTCAAAAGGGACCTCGGAGCATCCTTCATAGTAAGTTCCAAAGAGGTTCTGAATAGCAACCCTAAAGGTACCCAGGAATTCTAGGAACCATGTTGGAATCTGTTATTATATGAACAGCCCAAACAATTTCATATTGCTGTAGGTTGTAGTAGTAAGTAGGCAATCGTACTATTGTCTGATAATAAAAAATAAATAAAACTTTTAAACTTTTCCTTTCCTGTGCTGTTAACTGAATTGACATCGTTTATAATTATTTAAATATCTCTGTAAATATACTAAACAAAGATTTCATTTTTTAATATACCTTCATTATACATTTACGTATTGGATAAAATATTTACAATTTCTAAGTATTTATCAAACACAAAAAAAAAACACTTTTTCGCGGGAAAAAATATGCAAAAAATAAATTTGTCAATATGTACTCGTATATGTGGGTGCCTAGCCAGGTGGGTATAATAGCTCAGTTTCATCCAAATAGCTGCTTCAAATGAGGTAGATAAGTGCCAACAAGTACAAAAAAATTCATGAACATTCAAGGAAAACATAAATTGTTGAATAAATTATTATAATCACAAATTACATCATACACGGATGTGAAGCCGCGACTTCTGGATTCGTAGTCAAAACTCTTTACAGCTCGACCACGAAGGTTGTCAAAGGTGATTTCAAGTTTAACGTAGTAGTTTTTAGGATCTCGAAAAAATCAGCCACCTAAACCTTTGGAATGCCTAATTCTCGAAAGGTACAACTTCCGTCGTGCCTTGCTGACTGTAATTTCGTAATAACTCACTTGAGTTTTACAAATTGATGTTTTTGTCAACTGTGATATCTTTTCAGATAATGTGTTTATATATTTCTAAAATTTTGTGTTTATGGTATAAGTGTTTTTTTTAGAATAGCTACTTATATTCGGAGAATCGATTTTTTTCTCCATCATATAACTTTAAAAATTGTCTACTGTATTACTCTATATTTAATCTTAGTTTATACTTATACGTTCCTGATGAAGGTTAAGTTTAACTGAAACCGGTCGAATTGTTATATGTGTATAAATAAAGTGGCTTAAAACAAAATTATTTTTTATTTAAATTATAATGTCAAGCTACTAAAGTGTTTGCTTCCTTCGATAATTTAACTTTAAAAAGTTTGGTTAAGAAATGTGAAGATTTTTTTATAATTTTATTGTATTTTCGTGTGGTTGAATAAATTTCCTTTCAAATAAAAATAAAATTGCACAGTTTTTCTGTAAATACAAACAGTAATGTCACTTTGAAAATTGTTTTTTTTTTCTGGCCCACTGACGTAATCAAACTTCAAATATTTATTACTCGACTTGTACCAAATTTAATGCAATGCAAAATATCTCTATGGATTGATTATTTTATTGGCATGGGATTACGGTTCATTTAAATATGCGAAAAATAGGTTTTATAGGATAAAAACTCCTGAAAAGATACTGATGAATACCCGGGTCCTATTGGCACCTCCGGCACACTGAGGTTTTGTCTTTATTTTCTTTAAAAAATCATTGATTTTTTGGCGATCAGCTAAGTAGATCACTTTCTCAGGCCTCAGTAATGGTACGTGACAGCGGCTGCAAGCTATTCCGCAGCGCAAACAACTTTATCCGAAGTGCGAATGTTTATTTAATCCATTCTCGCATGATTAATCGCAGTTAATTTAACGAAGCCGGAGCTGAATGGTGTTTGCTGTTTGCTGCCATAATTTATTAACACAAGTAGTACGGGTTATAATACAATGAGCGAAGCTGAAACTGGTGCAAACGTAGTTTGAAAATGTCATTATTAGATTACGATACTATAAAATATACATAATCGACGTAATCCGTGGTCCAGCGAAAAAAAAATACCCGACTACGAACCCAGGGGTAGTGAGTTCAAATTCCAGCCTGCACAAACAAATTTTATCTAAATATTATGAAATGAATGTTCCTCTCTGTTCCTTTGTTATAATTTTAATGTTATTTTATTTTAAATAAAAAATGTTTTAGTTTTAAGCCACTTTATTTATATAGATATAACATAATATAAATAAATAATTATAAATATAAACCAACAGTTTATATATATATACTTTCCAGAAGAAGGTTAAGTTTAACCGAAACCGGTCGAATGTTATATCTATATAAATAAAGTGGCTTAAAACCAAAACATTTTTTATTTAAATTATAATGTCAAGCCACAAAGTGATTGCTTCCTTCGATAGATGTTATTTTATTGTTTTCTTATTATTTTGTTATGGTTTGTTCTCCCTCTGTATGTACATATAACCCTAAGCTTTGTTTAGTTTAATTTTGTACCTTAATGATGCTTAGGCTAAGCGAAACCTGGTCGCTTACAAAATTAAAATAATATTCGTGGTCTTACATAATTTTTTTTAAAAATTTATTTAAATATTTCAAACCGCAATGTGATTGCTCTTTATAAAAAAATATAAATGAAATGTGTTATTTCACAATAAATTAATTTAAAAATAATACATAGGATATCTGCGGCAAGTTGCATAGTGGTAGATTCTTTCACTATCGGGCTGGTGAAAGACTACGAATCGACACGTTGCTTGAAATCGCTATAGCCGTGTTTGGTAATCAGACTTCCCAACCTTCCTCTTCTCCTCTTCACCTGGCCTTTCTCACTCCCTTTTGCCTCACAATATACTCCGATTGGGGATGTCATGGTCTCACTGGCTCCGGGCACTTGAGACTCTTGAGCAATGTTCATATAAAAATATGAGTATGGTTTCTTTCGACGAATCCTTGATTAACTTATATATTATATTAATCCGTATCGCCCTATATTTATTGTTTTTTCGTGGTGCTCATAATAATTGACCCTGCTCTAATGAAATCATTTATAAGTGGCAGATCTAACGAGTAAATCACTAACTCAATTTAATATTTCAACAATTCTTACCCACGATCAAAATTAACATAGTAAGAAAAATGTAGATTAATGATCATCGCGTTAAATATATTTGCAAGTCTCTGGTGAATGGATGCCATTCAGGATCGTCAAGTCACGATTAAAATTATTTTATACGCTTACTTTATTTAAAAAAAATATATTTATCGTTATTTATAATCTTCCGCCACCCAATATTTCCCTGTTGGAACGCCATAGCTCCACTGCAGTGGAACTCTTTTAGGAATCGCAATCAGAGTTGACGAGAACACAGCGCTTACACGGATGAATTGTTTGCCTATACAAACTTAGGATAAATCACTTTCTCCGGGTTTTTACGTCGTAAACCATGAGAAAGAAAGAGACAACAAAATCTCCCAAATTATCACACCGCTTTAAAGTATTGTAAGAGTGTTCTTCGTGTCCTGCGTCTCCGTTGACTCCGCCCACATGTTTTGATATTCGACATAAATTAACATAACTCAACGGTGTTTTGAGGTTATATGCTATATTTTTGTTTATAACAATACTGTGAAAAAGTGGTTATACGAATAAACAAAATCATTATGTCGACATGTGCTATGAATTGATGTATACATACCCTAGCCCTAGTAGCCACGCCCAGGTCTAGCCGAGTCTGGCAAAGCTCATTAAAACTGACTACAACAGCGCTCTCTCTTGTATATTATTGCTTTGAGGGGTCAACAAAACAAAAGGCTGTTTCTCAGTGATGCTTGGCAAAGAAATATGTATAGATATGCACCAATACGCACAATCCTGAATGTGTGTTGTTTGGGTCAACTGCAATTGCGCGACAAGTAGTAGAAATAATATAAACAACTGTACTATTTCTCATTTTGAAACTGTTAATTCAGAGTGGAACTCCAATTTAATGATTTAATAATACCAATGTTTTTTACTTTATTCCACTATTTTAAAATTAAAAAATAAAATCGTGAAATAAACTTAAAATTACTGGTATTATTTAATCATAAGAACAACTATACGCTTAAACTACCACAATCCGAAATTAAAAACCTCTGATAAATTTATTCCATAAATATTTTTTGTTGGCTTTAATTTTATTTTTAATAATGCATTCAACAATTGATATTGCCAGAACGTAAGCAGGATGTTTGTTAGAGATGAACACATTCCGTTTTACTGCTGTGGTTGAAAGTCAGCTGTCACTACGACATACGACTATAGTACGCCTGTTCAAAAGAAAAAGTGAATTTTGAATTTTCGCGGGCTGTGTACATTCGAGAAAGGTTAGTCAAGTGTTTGTGTGTTCTTCGATTTTTTACTTTTGAAAAAAATGGATCAAGGAATAAAATCCATGATTTGTTTTTCCACAACTCCAGGACGCTCATCGTCATCAACATCTTCTCGGCCTTCTGTAAAGCACCTGTACCACTTATAAATTTAACTCGCCAACCAGTGGTGCGTTGACGCCTTTATTCCATTTAACGCAAAATTTAATATATTCTTTGATCAATTAAAAAATCGAAGAAAAAAAAAAATGTTTCAGTTGTCAAAAAAAAACCACAAATCAAAATCTGATAAACTAAAGATAATTCACAGCCCGCAAAATTAACCTTTCTTTTGAACAGGCCTCGTATATATTTAAAAAAAATGTTTATGTTTTATCAAACTAGAATTAACTATAAAGCTTTATTTTTGGTATTAATTGTGGAAATAACATCAATAATCTTCAATGCAAATATGAAACAGAAAAGGCCAGAAACCACCAAGGTGGAGAAATTGAAAAACAGTATTAATAATTTTCAATAAAGTGTTAGATCGATAAAAATGCCGGTTTATCATAAGGTCTCGGTAGCTCGATTGGAAGAGGCGTTTTCTGGCCTTTTCTGTTTCATATTTGCATTGAAGATTATTAATATTATTTTCATAATTTATTTGAAATGAAGCCTTTAATTTATTTATGATATTTAAAAACATGTCATGCGAAATAATCATGTCGTACCAATATTTTTTACACCCCGTTCTACCCTAATAAGAGATCACCATTCAGAATCGTCACGTTGCGTTCATTAAATGTCATAAACTATGTTTAGAGACCAGATCTTAATTACCACTCCCTTACCAACCCTCTTATATTCCTTGTACTACCCTCCCCCCACTTTCATTAGTGGGGATGACATAGTACCACTGATGACTCTTGCACGATATTGATTTTGTGTTTGACGGCCTCCATGGTCGAGTTGTAAGACGCTCGACTACGAATCCAAAGGTTACGGGTTCAAACCCGGCGGGCGCAAATAACTTTTATTTAATTGATATGTGTCATAACACATTTAATTCATATAAAATAATATAAAGCATATTTACGGCACGTTCCAGAGTGGTAGATACTCTAAGTATTGTCCTGGTGAAAGACCTCTATTCAGAATTGAAACATTGCTTGAAATGGCTTTATCCGTGTTTGATGACAAAATCTGAATAGCCAGGTACTTCCCAACCTTCCTCTCCTCTTCCCCATCTCATTCGCCTTCCCACTACCTTCAGCCTTACAACATACTCCAATTAGGGATGTCATAGTCTCACTGGCTGTAGACAGTTGGGAGCAGTTGGAACTATAAAAAATATATTTTTTAAATCCTCAAAACTGTTTATGCTTTTTAGAAATTGCAAGATAGACTACACACTCTCGACTTTATAGTTTTATTTAACATGTACGTAGTAAGCTCACAGTAATTATTGCATATTTTGTGCTACACGCCACTGATATCTACCGAACTATTGCGGCTAGCAGGGAAAAGAGGGGAAGGGGCGGTACATTATGAAGCAGATTGCTACACATAATGCTAATGATTGCACGCCCAATATAATATTGTGTTGTCATCTTGTTGGGAATAAGGGAGACCTTGTGTTATATACGTATAATCCAGATATTCTCCAATCCAGAAGGAAGGAAGGCTGCTGCTGAGAAATCATCGCTTTGAATAAATCAATATTTTTTTTCCCTCCGTGTTCTGCATCTCCACACACGGCAAATATCTCTAAAAACAGCGACATAGATGAACATATTTTAAAATGTGAATATTGCAGAAGAGTCCCGACTTCCGGAAGCCAGTGGGATTTTAGCATCCCCAGTTGGGATACATTGTAAGGCTGACAGGGATGGAAGGGGAAGGAGATGGGGACGAGAGAGGTTAGGAAGTATCTGGATTCTCAGTTCTGCTCACTTAACATGGTTAAAGCCATTTCAAACATTTCGATCCTGAATGCTGGTCTTTCACGCGCGATACATTGAGTATTGCCTGTGTCTAAAAAAATATATTTCACAGCAAGTTCGGTATTAAATTCCTACTCATATTATATTATCTATTTAAGGGTGCTCTTATTTCTTGCAACCAGCCCCGATAGTGTATTTCACGTGCTATAAGAATCTGTTCATACGGCGATGTTTTAAAAAATATTAATACTGGTTAGTGAAAAATCACTGAACGTTATTTGACTTCCCAAGATTTTTTTAGTTGCTTAAATCCACTTATTTCAAATATAGAATAATGTCTGCTAAAATACATTATGGGTAGGTACTTTATTGGGTAAGTAGAGATTTAAAATGATCATAAAAAAAACACTTATCAATTTCAATTATCCAACAGTTCACACACTAGTAAGTAGGTACTAAAGCCATTTCAAGTGATGTTTTGATTCTGATTTTTTTCATTATTTTATTTCACCAAGGCGATAATGAGAGTATCTTCCGATCTCAAAAGTTCGGCAAAAAAACAATGTTTTGTTTTTTATTAATCAATTAGGAAATAACGCAACTAGACACTTAGACAGATAGATTTTATCAGAGAGGTTTATGACAAGTTTTTTTTATTTTTTATTTCAGACTGCATTTAGTAATAGTACATTCTAGTTTCCTCATCAGACCTTTTCAATTACGATCACCTTCTTTCTTGCAGGAATTCCTTCATAGATTCAAGTTCAGAAAACGTATATGTACGAGTATATACACAAACATACGTAGAATCTGTACTGAGAATTCTAGGCACTATCTTTCAAGATTTAATTAAGATATTTAAGACTAACATTGATCGCATTTCCAAACTCTCTTGGGGTCAAATAGCTGAGAACACTTTAACGAACCTTGTGGTTTTCGAAAATCAGATTAATTTCATCAGTAGAATACGAATTCAAGAAGATGCGGAAATTAAATGTAAATGTAATTTTTTAATGCTTACAGAAACCATCCTAACTTTATAACGGCAATGAGGAGGTAACAATAAAAGGGATTTGTTCACTATCAAACGTAGTGAACGTAAAGACGAAAGTGTTCTCATACTCATATTCTCAAGAAAAATGGTCATGGCAACAGATTAAATAATTTAAAAGCACTAGAAAAAATAAAGAAAGCCTTTAAAATTAATACATCAGCGATTTTTTTCTGCGTTATTAAGACGTTACGAGGAAATTTAAATCAAATAATTTTAATGATCCAATAAAATCCAGTAAAAATATTCAACAAGGAAAATATGGCGGAAGACGGAGAAAACAAGGCGGTAGATACTTTACAATGCAAAGCTGCCACTCTACAAAGCACTGAACAGAGAAAACCAAGAAGTGTAATGTATATTGATTCAGAAGAAAATTGACGTCGCTAATTAAAATAAGACCTTTCGGCTCTTAGACCCCAGACAGGCTTAATATTAAAAAAAAGACTTTTTCGGCTCTTAGACCTCAGACAGGCTAAACATATCGTTTATTTAAATGAGACCTTTCGGCTCATATACCCCAGACAGGCTAAATAAATCGTTTATCTGCTCGAGAAAGAATTTAGATATTTGAAAATGATTCATGAATTAAAGGAAAAAATTAGCTAACTTTGAGCAGAGAGACACGCCCACAACCCGCTTCTATCGGTTAGTGTCTCCAACGTAACAGAACCTTCCAGACGCCGGTTGTGGAGTAATGCAAATTGCGGGTAACGAGGAACCGAACCCTTACTGTTCCGGATTTGGCAGCGTTTGGCGGGAATTTATGGCGGGCTTGTTAAAAATGGGACTTTCTTCTTCTTTATTACGCTGGAAAACCAGGGTTGGCTATAGTTAAATTTCCTTAAAACTTTATTTCAGAGATAAGTTTACAAGACAACCTTAGCGTTTTAGCGGTTAAGATACTTGGGTTCAAAGTAAGTGGGTTCGAAACCAGACGTGGAAAAATAAATAAAATAAAATAAATACTTTTATTTCAGACATAATTAAAACAAAATATTGTTAACGAAAATAAAATAATACAGTTTAATTTTGTACTCCTGATGATGCTTAGGCTAAATGAAACCGGTCGGTCATAAAATATAAAATAATATCCGTGGTCTCATACAAAGTTATTTTTTCATTTTTTTAAGTATTTTTTATTTAGTTATCCAAGAACTTTGAATAGAGCATTGTGCACCACATTACCTAAAAAATATAATCTACACCAGAGGTTATTTAGTCTCTGTATCACCCAAGTGAAGGACCAACCTTGCTTTAAATATTATTACCGTGTTTAGTGACCAGACCTGAATTAATCAGGTACTTTCCAACAGTGGTTTCATCTAATTTTCCTTTCCAATTCCTCCAGGTTCACAACATACCGCAAATTGGGATTCCATAGTCCCACTGTGTTTGGGCAGTTGTGAGCCTTGTGTGGTATTTACGAATAAATCAAAATACACTGATATTCTAAAAACCCTAGACGATAACTAGAATATATAGATTATTTAAAAAAATATAAGAATTCTCGAGCTATCACATTTACAAAGGTTATGCACAGGTTTTTGCTAAATATAAAAGTTTACCGGAGGATTGTTAGTGCGTGTAAATTCAGTAAAAAAATATTGTGCAGTGGATATTAAATAGAAAGGGAATATTGCGGTCACAAAATATATGAAACTAACTATTAAAATTTTATATTCCATCCTGATAAACAAGCGCATACTGTTGTGAAAACCCTTTGTAATCCATGCGAATCAGGTTCCGTGGGTTCTGTGAGCCTATCACTCGAGAGGGGTTTAGGGTTAAGGTAATAAGGAAAAGTTGGGACGCAAGACTGATTGACTGATACACGTGTTTCTGCTAGAGAAATGGGTAAATAGAATTAGAACGAGAATGGGCACGGTGATTTTACCGATATTGAAAGTTTGATTTTTGTAACAATTATTATTATTTCATGAATTGAAACTAACCACCAACTCTAAACGAAATTTATTTCAAATGAACTCATCTACGATTTCATATAATCTTATTTGCACTTCTTCTGGTTATGAGCCCGTAATCTATGGGCACGGAGTGAAATTTCTTTTCGTTCTGCTTCAGACGTCTGAAAAATCTTTTGCTGGCCTAGGGTTTGTGTAGTACGTCATGAGGTTGGATGATCCTTGCAAAAGTGTTCAAGCTGTCGTTGCGGTAGTCAAATAAATATTGTAGAACTCTTAGGAACAAACGATTGGAGGGTCTCGATAAGCAAATATATGATTCGATAAGTAAGCAAAAAAATTGTTCTGTTTTTAATTATAAATGTACACTTGTTTCAAGAGCGATATTTATTGAAATTAATTTGGATATTTGTATTTATTTAAAACATTATTTTTCTTCATTATAAGGCCTTCTGTAAATCAGATATGACCGCTCGCTAAAAATATTCTGTTTATAATCTCATTGAAAAAGAAATTTAATTAGTGGAGTTTTCCCCTCCGGCAGAATACGACGTGTAAAGAATCCCCTTCCACCATTGAAAATATATTTGCAAATAGAAAAGTAGAAAGTTCCTCTAGCTGTGCTCGCATTTCATTGAAATAATAGCTTTTGAAGATCTGTGAACATGATAGCAGGGAGACAATCAGTTGCAGATGGCTGGACGTTGTATTATACTGAACCGATTGATATAATATATTATATCTACAATATAAAGGAGAAAAACTGTGTGTTGCTACGAAAACTCTCGGACCGTAAACTTCAGCGTTATGATTCTGCACACCATTTTTTCTTTCTGAAAATTTTAAGTCAATGCAATTTTTTTTAGGTCATAAATTATAACAAGACGACGTTTTTTTATCTGTGAAAATGTCACTGATGTACAGATTCACTTTTTGCGTTTTATCAGAAATTATTGCTTTATTTATTTTGTATTTAACAGTGGTTTTAAGTTTTGTATGAAAAAATACTAAGAAACGTATATTTTCATCGGTCTTTCGCCTTTGCTTCAATTGATTTTCTTGAATCAGTGGCTGTAATCTATTGCGAAATCTTAAATACTGAATATTTTTTATAAGTTCAGCAGCAATGGCGATTCTTACGTACGCGTAGGAAAAAAAATACACAAACTTAATTGTCTATAAGATATTTAATATGCAAACTCTGTCATCTTGATCAACAAGTAACAGTATTCACATATTTTAATCTTCCTAGTCCCAACAAAGGTATTTGTTAGAACGATACGAGAGCACGATGGAAGACGAGTATCTGTGGAGATGGTAATGATAATTAAATGGAATAAAAACGAGAACAGGGAAAGGTAGACTTGTCTTATTTAGTGAAAATAAAAAGTTCTTTGAAGAATCCAATATACCATAGCCCGAGGAGTAGTATTAAAAGAAGGGAAATGTTAATAGAATGGGAATTAGGATACAAGGAAAGTGGGAAAGGTAGGCATTCATCAAATCATTATCTTTTACAACTGAAATAAATTTGTATAAAGTTCCATTAGAAATAACGTGAATCGATTATAATTTTAAAGCTGTGAGCGTCGTCATATTGATAAACAGTGGTACCTCCTTGAATGCAGCGTCTGGGAATGAATATCTAATATTTATAACGAACTTACATACAGTCTCTAAACAGCTTTCACACTAGCGACAAAATCATTGTAAAAGTGATAGGAAATTTATGTTACCACTCTAAAAAATCGACAATTTAGCTTTTCTACTCTAACGAACATACATTTTTCAATCGCATTTCATGGTTTAGTGTCAAATTAATATTTTATAAAAACCCTCTAATATTGAAATAAATGTACAATATATTTTTTTCTTATTTTTGCACTTCGTTTTTCCGTCCGAATTAAATTTTATGATTTTTAAATTATGATTTTACATATACGGGTATGTGACCAAATTTAAGTGAAGTACAAACTTTATGTTTAGGTTAAATGTCTATCTTTACTATATAGCGGAAAACTTGTTTATACCGAAAACAATCGATCGGTGAGTTTTGGCGTGGAATGTCATATCCATTACTTGCCATGATATTTTTATTTTACTAATCAATAAAACAAGGTGCCACATTGCTTATTTCACGTGTTCTTACATAATTTTGAAAATAGAACGCTGAAACCTACTTCGGGGCGAAGCCGGATGGCAAACTTGCTTTTCGGGTGGCAAAGCAAGTACCTATTTTCTCTGAATAATTGTTCGTAACGTTTTTTTAAATTCACGTACACGCTAGAAAATAGAAATATTTTCAACTGATTTAAATCAAACATTTAAAATGATTTCATGATTTAACTGCTTATGAAGTTTAACATTAGATAAATCAGATTAAAATCAAATGCCAGATAATCGATGAAGGCTATCCACACTAGCGACTGAATTATTGTAAAGGTATTACAAAATCTAAGATTCAAACGGAAATAAATCGAAAATGAAGCTTTGCCACCCCTACATAAATTCGTTTTTGTATTGATTTTCATGTTTTAATTTCTCGATTATATTCACTAGATAGGTAGGTACCTTGTATTTAATATTTCATGGTTACCTCGGAGAGTCGACTAAATTAAGTTGATGATTACAAGGTAAATCCGAATTATTACGTGGAAATTGATTAAAAAAATGCGTTTTTGTTAGGGTAGCAAACCCGTATTATCGATATTTTACTATTAATAATCATTAATTCATTCTCGAATTTCGTAATACTTAACAAGATAATTTTGTAGCAGGTTTAATCATTTATTTATATATATTTCTCACTTATATAATATAAGATAATTAATGGTTTATTCAATACACCATTCAGGTATATAATATGTGTTCAGGTAGAGCTTTAAATACCATACAAAGATGGCAGCCAAATTGGAAGAAAAAATAAAATAACTAATATTAATAATTTTCAAATGAAGTATGAGATCGATTAAAAATGCCAGTTTCTTATAAGGTCTCGATGGCTTAATTGGCAGAAGCGTTACTCCCGGATAGAGTAAAAGTTTCGTTTTCGAATCTCGGTTGCGACCATTATTTTCTGTTTCATATTTACGTTATTAATTTCAAAAAGTTTTGGAGTGTATAAATTGTCCTTTAAAAATGTTTATTATATGAACTAAGAAGGTTTTACAAGTGAGCCGATGTTAAAGTAGGTCAACTCCCCTAGTGTATTTACTAAATATAGGTCACAGAACCTAGTTCACTTGGTAGTGAGTCACACACCCCTTGACCCACAGTAGCTCAACCCCTACTCCCACGGTATTTGCATTTACTCCCTTTCCATTAAAATACATCTCGGTAATAATAATAATTATTCCCATTATTGCTTCGTTGCCTAATTATGTATTTAACACAAAACTTGAACAGCTTTCGTGTTGTATTATTTATTATTTTAATCCAAGGACGGATTATAGATTATTTATTTTAGGTGAGCGGGACCTCAGCCGGCTTTAAAAAGTCTTTTATGGCATTTAAAAAAATCATTACTCTCTATTCGTTAACAGCTTAAAGACTTATTCGGAACTTTCGAATGAGAAACTTCAGCAAAAACATTTCTTTTTTCAATATTCATCGTCTGGAATATGCTGTAAATTTACTACATATTATTTTTGATTGATTAATTGTGAAATAACAGATCCAAAACTTCCAACGCCGGGATTTGAACCCACGACCTTTGAATTACATGTATTTCAATTAGAATAACATAGTTTCTAAGAGGGTTGCATTAATCATAATTGAATTTTGCATATCATTAACTTAATATGGTTACTGATAAATATTACACTGCCAGTTTAACGGTTCAAATCTTTAAGGCTGGAACTCGGGCAAGAGTAGCTACCCTTACAAAAAGGTTTATAATATCGTTTATATGAAGGTATCCCAGGGCAAGCAGCCCTGGACCAAGGGAGTGCATACATAGCCTTAAGAAATATTTTACAAAGAGTTACCCTTTGAAACTCAACCCCCCCTCTCTCAACCCCATTTCTATAGTAGGTAGGTCTTTCAGAAATACAATCGATACCGCGCGATATGATTGAAAACAAGTCGGTATATTGGAGCACGTTTGGTGATTTTTTTTATGAACACAGCTATCATGTAGATGCTGTTATTAAGTAGAGTGATTTCGATTTTGGGCCGCCTGTCTTTCTTTGTAACATAGCATCACGTTAATAAATTAAAAACACAAGTATAAAATCGCTCTCTTGCAATCATTTTGAAAGCAGAGCATCGGTCGAGAGTTTTTTTTAACAATATATATGTTTTTCAAACATTTCGTGTTGTCAGTATTTTTTTCTCATTTCTTCTCTCGAGCGTCGGCAAGATCTTCAAAAAAAATAATTCTTACAAAGCTCACATCCCACATTAAACTAGTTTCAACTCTCCTTGATGAGCAACATGTCTTCAAGTCAAGACATTCTACTCTCCACCAACTTCTCAGAGTCTCCGAACTAATCCTCGGAGGATTTGAGAAAGGCGTATCTACGGGGGCAATCTTCCTTGATATTGCAAAAGCATTCGATAAAAATTGGACCAATTGCCTTGTATTAAAGCTCCACAATACCGGCAAAGAACCTCAGCTCCTTCTTTCCTTCGCCACCGTACTTTCCAAGTTCGAATGCATGGTGTACTTTCCTCTTCTAGATTCATGACTGCGGGAGTACCACAGGATTCCTTTCTATCTCCAACTCTGTTCAATATTTATACTCACGACATACCTTTGATAGACAACAATGCATCATACAAAGCTCTATACGCTGACGACACAATTATCCTGGTACAATACAGATCAACAAGAATGGTGACCTTAGGACTTTACATTTAATTACATAGACCTCGTGATATGACAAGTGGTATGACAAGTGGTGCATTGACGTAAACCTGACCAAGAGCGCCGCAGTTTTTTTTTTCACGGTAAGATTCGCGGCACTTCGGAAGGCCACGTAGAAATGTACGAAAAAGTGACACTTGACCGAAAACTACGATAGAACGCACACATTAAAGAGACACCTGCAAAAGCGAGACGGACAGCAAACGCACCATACTCCCTTATCAGCTACAACAGTAAACTTAAACTTAAAAATAAACTACTCATTTACACATCGACAATCCAACCAACACTTACATACACCTCACCCATAATAATAATAATAATATTTGGACGATTTGTATAGCGCCGTTTTTGTGAAAAATCACCTCAAGAGCTATATCATTTCAGAATGCATTGCTTCGAAAATTCAGCAAAATTTCCTGGTTGGTCAGGAATACCATAATTTATACGGGCTCTAAAATTGCTTCATTTCGAAAACATAATAGATTTAGCCAAAACATTTTACTTAAAAATAGATACCCCGAATCCTTCCTTTTCCAACCTTGGCCGCTGGAACCCCAGTACGGACCCCCTTCGTCTCCGTTCAAATTCCATCTTATTCCCTCCTTAACCTTGCTGAGTGGGCTTAAATAAAAGATTGATATACGCAAACAAAACACTGTCTACAAAATTTCACTTTATACTTGTATTTAAACATATACTCGTAACATGTAGCCCGTTTACCGCTCAACGGGTAGAAAAAATTATCTCCTCGTGTGTGCACCTCTAACCACAGTTGGCACAGGAAAAGAGACAAATATTCCTTAGCACTGTTCAATATTTCCACATTACAATATACGAGTATGGTTGATTGTTGAAAGAATACAATAATGTTTAGTTTAAACCATCGCTACAGCTTGCAACGGCGCGTTGTGATAACTGTGTGAACTGTTTTACCGACTGTACAGTGGTATCGCAAATATGGGTTGGAAGTATTTTTGTAATTCTGCCTCGATAGGAACGTTTGTATCTCCGCGTTTTACTACAATAAATTGTAATATTTACTACCTCCTACAAAAGCCATTTTTTTTCTAGGTAAGTGTCATTCTTCATATTTGCACGTTTTCTGAAATATACAAAAAACTGATTAAAACTGCATATTTAACTCATTTATTTCATCAAAGTGTCGCTTAAGTCCTTTTGCCTTTGCATACTTATCTACGAACAGCTGTTGTCAAAACATACTACAAAAACATATTTGTTAGACATCTAAGTTGTTAAATTCAAATTTATTTAGGTCTATGAATAGAAAGTATCAAAAGGCTTGTAAAAACTTGCGTAAATCGTATATTTTCTCGATCTAACTTCCGGCAACAGCCATTACTAGAATCTGTTTACGGGGTTGTAAAATATTGATGTGTTTATCCAGCAGACTTGAGGATACTTCGTAGCCTACAACTTGCTAGCTACCAGCTACCAGAGGGGGTGGGGTGTGTACGATCGCGGGAGAGAGAGTCTTCGAAAACAAGGAATCGTTACACATTATTTATTATGTACAGTGCTTTCCACTCCGGTAAAAAGGGAGGTATCAGCGGATAAACACGGTCTCCTGTTTAAGCTGCTCCAACGTCGTGTTAAAAATTATCACCATTAATGATTCTCCGAATCGAGGATAAACTTAGGTTAGTTGTTTTAAAAATAATTGATCATTTTACCTTAAAACATTTAAAGCGTTTTCAATAAAAGGTAACTACATAGAATCCTTAAAATTTTGATTCTCTTGGATTGATTTTTAGTGCTATAATTTATTAAGCCCCTTCGTATAAATGTGACGACATGTAGATGTAATAAAAATGTATGAAAGTTTGGTTCCTCATCTTCTTCCCCTCCCCACTATCTTCAGCCTCAAAAAATACCCCTATTGGGGATACCATAGTCTCACTGGCTCTAGACGGTTAAAGAGCAGTTGAGACTCTTGTACGGTACTCACTATAAATCAAAAAAGGTCTTTTCGGAAATCACCACTGCTCTAATAATAATAATAAATAAATAACTTTTATAGCCCCGTTTTTGTGGAAAAATCACCTCAAGGGCGCCTACTTGCTACAGTTTACTCAAATATGTTTTTTGACTCTCAAATGTGAATATCTTTCAGGACCTACCAAAAATTTTGTAAAATAAGCAAATTTGACATAATTTATATAAATCTAGTAAGGAAATCAATTTTCCGGAAAACTTTTCTTAAATTTTGACTAAGCAAAAATTATCGAATAGTGTAAGCCTCGGTGACATGAACTTATACAGCTTTCTATATCTGAAATTTCAAGGTCAACTGAGCCAAGTTCAGCTTGCCAAGTCACTCCCCTAGTGAATTAGTTTACAAAGAATTATTTAAATATCTGGACATTAGACGAGAAGCTTAATTGTGTGATCTACATTGAACTTATCGTTTGTTGTTCGTTGTTCGATAAAAAAGAAGAATTCGGAAAAAAAGGTGTAAGAATTAATTTCCAAGAATACGAATCACGAACAAAGCCGAGTAGAAAAGTGAGTAATATATAAAGTTATCACTTAAATGATTATAAGAGATGATGCTCTTCACATAAATTGACTGTGTTCAATTTTCTGAATACTAGAATGTTCGAAGTTGATAACAGCGATATGACTCAACACCGTGAAAGATTAAATTCAAAATTTGCAAATTTGAACCAAGTTTAACGCGTAAAAGCTCCAACACACTTGTACCTTTAACTAACTCGCAATACTACTTCACACATTAAGGTTGCAATATTACCTAATATTTGTAATTTTTTATGGTGGCATCTAGTACATCCTTTTTTATTATGCAAATATTTATTACTAAGCGTTTACAAAAAATATCTCTTTTTCGCATTGAATTGCGTGTGAAATGAAAAAATTTGATTTGTATTGCTGGTTCTCATTCATTTTGATTAATATACCTACATTATATCAGCGCCATCGGTTGGGTGTTCTAGGGCTGAATAATTTAATGACGGATCGTGCTTGTAAATAAAACATTTTAATTTCACAACAGGTATGAAATAATGTCGATAAAATTAATCTTAACTAAAAAAAACCTGATGTTGTATTGTGACTGAGTTAAGTAAATATTTGCCACCAAAAATTAAGAAAAAAAAATGCGCGAAATATTTTTTGTGTGTAATTTTGCCCTCGAGTAATTTCGTCGTGTAACTTATTGAATGTTGTCTATCAAAACAGAATAAAACATGCAACGGAACCTAAAATTCACATATTTCCCTCTCTCTCTCTTCCTGTGTGCTTTCAGTAAATTGGAAAGCAAACGTGGTAATATAAAAAAATGCGGTAAGCGTGCATCAGCTAAGCGCAAACACGTAGATTGAAAATACGGTACAAAAATATTAGCATGTTTATTCTACCAATGTATTTCATATATTCTGGCTGAAAGGAAGGCTTGCGGGAAAATATGAAGAAAAAATGAGCGTTTTTACTTTTTACGTACATGTGTGTACACTTAATATACGGCATTGAGAAATATTGGGAATACGCGTAAGTACTGGCTCCTGTGTACGGTCTGTTGATACATTGAGCGCGGGCAACATACTCCACTTAACGGAAATAACCCTAGTACTGTTTCTCTTTTATGACGCACGCTTTCTGTAAAAGTTGAAAATTTTATAAACTTACTTAGGTTTTTATAAGTACATATTTACTCTCATATCTCGGTTTTTTTTAAAAATTTTTTCTTATTAAAGAATATTCAAGAGATTTAATAAGAGACTAATCAAAAATGTTTTACCTTTTGATAAATAAAAATATATTGCAATATTTTAATTTTATTCACAGTCCTCACTAGGAATTTCTGTTCCGAGGCCGACTGCAGGTTGTTGTATTGATTTTCTAAGTTGTCGTAGTGTAAGAGAAGTACTCATTTTTTCCAAAAAACGTGTAGTGTATTTTTTTAGTACAGTTTTGTAATACTGATAACATTCAAGTTTGTAAATATTTCTTTTGACGGAGTTCTTATAGTAAATTTATATTTATAAAATATTTATTTGTGCTTTCACGAGCTGATTCATGTGAGTATTTGAAGCAGATCCCCATCCAATATTTCCATATTCTATACGTGATTGGCAAAGCGAATATGGACTTTATACAGATCATTTTTGTTGAGGATATTGCGTATGTTTCTAAAGAAAAACACGAGCTTGGTGTGTTTTGTTGTAATGTTGTTTATGTGGGAATCCCATCGAAGATTTTCGTTGATTTCAGTGCCAAGATATTTTATGCTTCTAAAATGTGTTATTGAGGGCAATAATAATAATAATATTTTTTTTCATTAATTTTCTTATACATGACAAACTTTTTTAATTTAATGCATATAAGAAAATAATTTATTTTTTTTACAAAATAAATACAAATTATAGTACCATATGGATACACAAAAAGATAAAATTTCAAAAAAATAAAATTTCAGGCAGTGGTGATGATCAGGTCAATGAGGAGAAACTCTTTCAAGAATAAATAGGATTTCACTTCTGAATCTCTCCTCACTGACATGAAATAAGTCGATATCGGAAGAGATTTTGTTCAGGAGCGAAACAACTTCTCCCCACCGGCAGAACCATTGGCAGGTTGGTCCTACAGGCAGGAAGATAGAATAATCTATGAAGACGCTGTCTTAGATAGTCATCAGGAACATAGAGACTTACGCGCTCCAAAATAGCAGGGTTTACAATATAGCCCCGCAGCAGTCTGAAGAAGTGAGTGGCGGCATACCCCTCTCTCCTGAGCTGTAAGGAGTGAAGTCCGAGCGTGCCCAGGAGAAAGTTCGTTGGGTAGAGCCACGGGTAGTGGCCGTACTCCCTCATGTATAAAAATTTCAGGAACTTTTTCTGGACCCTCTCCAAGATGAGGGAGTACCCCACCTCATGAGGATTCCAAATAATTGAACCACTCTCCAGCCTACTGCGGACCAAAGAGAAGTAGAGTGTTCTCAGAGTTCGGGTATCCCTAAAAACTCTGACGGTTCTGAGAACAAACCCTAACATTTTCAATTCCGACTGGCACACCCCTTCGATATGAACACGAAATGCAAGCTTACTTTCGTACACAACCCCAAGATCCTTTATAGTGGAAACGCGTTTGAGATTATGATCGAGCATAGTGTACCTGTGGTAGGTGAGACTAAATGCTCTGGTAAAAGAAAGGACTACACATTTCGAGATATTGAAATGAAGCTGGTTTTGTCGACTCCATTCAGAAATGTTATCGACGTCAGCTTGAAGAAGCAGAGAAATCCTTAATACTTCTTATTTGTAGAAATATTTTAAGGTCATCTGCAAAAAGGAGAAAGCGAGAAAAACGGATGAACGGATGAAAACGTGGCATGAGTATGCTATGGTTTTTTCTTGACGCTCATGTAATTTGAGACCATAGCCTTCAGTTGCTGTCCTTTATAGAAAATTTCAAGTATTACGTTTTGTTTACATATGTGAGTGAGTGTTATTTTTATCAATCGCTTTCATTGAATAAAAATAACCATGTCATTAGCAAAACTAATGTTTTTTTTTCTTTGCTGTTTAGGTTACAAATATCGTTGACATATATAAGAAATAATAAAGGTCTTAAAACGCTTCCTTATGTTACACCATATTTGATTGGGAGATGTTTACTTTTTCAATCAATTTTAACAAACTGCAAACGTGATTATAAGTTTGAAAAGTTGATTTAGGTTGGGGTGTTTCAAACTTTCGTCACATTTGACATTGTTACAATTCAATGATTACCGCCATTTAGTTTTTTTTCCATATTTGAATGACCCCTATTAAATGTTAATTCTAGGCGCGTTTCATCCTTTGAACAAATTTTGATTAGCTCAAAAGTATAACGATCATGGTGTCATGCTTTTCGGCTGACAACAATTTTTTCAAAAGCTGAAACAAACCGACAATCGACGTTTAACGGGGACCGTTCAAACGTCAACAAACAAAATGGCGCTAATCATTGAATGTCGACGATGTCAAATGTAATCAAAATTTGAAATAACCCGCACTTAGTTTAATTGATTATTTCACATACTGTTAACGATCGTATTTTATTTTTAATTATTAGTTGGACTCTCCTATACTCTATGTGGGATTAAACTAACCTCCCTACATTCCGGAATAAATAAAACATACTTAAAAACTATTATTATTGTGAGATAGTTAAATAAGGAATATTGAAGTTTTTTAAATGATTGTCTGAGATAGACTTATCAGTCAAGGTTTATTGTTATTTTAAAACTAAATAATAAACTGTTTTTTGTGTATACGAGTATATATAGTTCTGACGATCTCTGTGACAGAGCAGCTCTGGACCCAGAGTGTCGATTATATATAATTATTCAATTTTCCTTCGTTTTTTCCTTTTCCTTCAGTCTCATAATATTTACCGATTTTGAAGAGCAACTCTAATAGTTTTGAATAGATTTTTAGGCATCATACAAAATAAACGTAGTATGATATCTTTGTTATAAAGGATACAAAGCTTTCTCTGTTTAACTAACCATTTTACTTTTAAGTTTTATTTGTGTTGTTTTGATGTTTACACTTTAAAAAAATTGAAAGCAGTATTATTGATCAAATCAAATTTTCAATCCACTTCACAAAGTTATCTAACTGTAGGCAAAGCTAAAAGGCTAAACAAGGCAGCATTGAAAAAAAATCATAAAACGTTTTCCCCTTTTTACTGCAGCCAGCAACCAGGAGCTCATAACCGGGTAGGAGAAGTGTGGGTGTAATATCTAATATCTCCTGGCCTCTAAGGAGTCTCATATTTCATGAGACGATAACATTTTAGGGAAAATAACCCGCTGTGACCACATTCATTAGGGAGACCCGCAGGACCGGCTTGAAGCTGAATACATAAATTCATCCCTTATAATGTCAAGTCTATATGAGAAAACTTCCAAGATGTTTGCGTGTATTCTAATACACAGCGACAATTATCATGAATACGTCGTTCATACTAATGATAATTATTATTATTTAACATCGCCCAATTTAGTAATATTTCACCCCAAGTGCGCTTCGCTCTAATGTATATACTTTTACTCAGATAATCCGCTCGGGGTCGCTCTTCCCACTTAAAATTACTTCCGGAGTGGTGTTTACATAGAATAAGCGAACCTACCCTATTGCTATGTAAATCAAATCTTTATCCAACTATGCAACATTTATTAAAGATTTGAGAACGATATTGTTAGCAGCAAGATTCTAGATAGAGTATTAAATTAACACGAAATAAGTTTATAATATTAAGTAAGCCCTGCCGGATGAGTGTTGGACTAAATAAATAGTATTATTTTTTTTATAACGGTAAAAATAATTGATTTTTTATAAATTATCTCAGATCATTACAAATGATTACTTTGACGTTTTCTTAAACCAACCACTAATTTTAATTTCAAATCTCTTTGAAATTAAAGTGATAGGTATCACTTGAAAACACTGAATTGTAAAACTCGAATCTATGGTATCTCCTTTGAGAAATGCTGTATAGCGAAAAAATAAGAGAAGAGGAGAGCGAAAAAAAGGGTATCTGACTATTTTTAAGCCAGGGCGTTTCTGAGAATACCGTCAATCCTAGAACATGACGCAAATTTATTATACACTCGTAGTTTCTGACCAATACATATTTGACATCGCTAAGAAATAAACCAGTTTTCTCTGAAACCAGAAACAAGGAACTGATTACTTTGCCGTTGCTTTGTTTCTCAGAAGAAGTATTTAATGTCTATTGTTTTAAATTTCAGCATTCTTAGAATAAAATCAATTGATGTTCTTTATTCAAAACATTTTTGATACAAAAATCAACCGTTCTCTTCTTATTGTGTCACCGTGGTTATTCGCGACTTCTACATTTGTCCTATCTCGGAAAATCTGCTGCGGTCCTGTCTCCGTTTACCTTTGCGCCAGAAAATTTATGATTAACATAATAAGAGTCTCCAATTTATATTGTAACCTAAATTTCCTCTACCCTTATAATATCTGGCCGCAATTAACCGCCGATTAAACTGCGGAGATAATAATTGCGGAGCCCCCGACAGAATTACCTCATATATTTAAATAAGCGTTGGACCGAGCAAGCCTGGAATATGGTATGCACCCCGTGTCTGGCTATTCTATCTAACTCGACTTGCCATACGATTACGTCGTGGCTTACGTGCCGTATGCTTTGGAGAGTGTTTGGTAGATTACCTTCCGAATAGTTAGTAATATCTCAGCAAAATTTTATTCACTTTGAGAATGCGTTCAACGCGGGTCTAAATTCTTAAACTTACTGTGAAAAAAAAATAATCTCTTTATATTAAATCTTTCTAAAAAGAGGGTTGTTAATAAAAAATAAAAATAAATATTTAAGAAAAGTTAAATCCCTCTTCATCATAATTTTTGAAAAAAAAAACAGGTTGACAATGAAGTTCGCCAGTCAGGCTGCGGTTTCCTTACGTTTTACTGTACATTTCTGTGAATTGGACTTGAGCAAGCCTTCTGTAGTTAGAATAGCAAGTTTTTGTAACGTTAATTTTGCGGTGTTAGTAACAAATTATGCATATTAAATAAATAAATTCAAATTATCGCAAAAACTCGTGATGGTTAAAAAGCTCGTGACGTTGCAAAAGCTCGACGTTGAATAGAGTAGGCACTTGGCTAGGTTAGATAGGTTTATGACTTCCGTGGTAAAGCGGTTAAGATCTTCGGTTACGAATTCAGATGTTGCGGTTTCAAAACCCGACGTACGCAATACATTGAATTAAATTTATGTGTAACTTAAAAAAAAAATTAAATGAAAATAATATATAAAATATTTGCGGCACATTACAGAGTGGAAGATACTCTAAGTATCGCCCTGGTGATAGACCATCATTCAGAATCAAAACGTCGTTTGAAATGACAATAGTCATGTTTATTGACCAAATCTGAATAGCCAGGTTATTTCCAACTTTCCCATCTCCTTTCCTTCACACTCCATCCAGCCTCACCACGTACCCCAATTAATGATGACATAGTCCCACTATCCCTAGACTGGTTGGGATTTTGTGCGGTATTCATACAAAAAAGATGCCCGTACGATAACGACAATCTTTCTTTATTAACACACTGGCTTTTTCATCTGTTGGTACCTACTAGAAAATTAATGGCTTCCGAAGGCGATTGCTTTTTTTCTCGTTCTCTTAAACAATTTTGTGCTTTACAACTTAGAAAACTGTTAGCACCCTGAATGCTGATACCTCAGCAACAAACTGCTGCTTACTCAGCGATGCTTTAGGTCGCATCATATAGGGACTACCCGTTTTCATGCTCTTGCTTTACGTGAAAGTTGAAAAATGTGATATGACTTTATGGCTCTAAGCTATCGTTGCAATTACGATACTTAGGAAGTGTCAACTTGTATTGCAATAAAGCCGTAAAAGCTCTTTTAGATGTACTTATTATCAAGCCGCTGACGTAGGAATCTATATACTTTCGCGATACTTAAAATAATTATGTTTCACATCGACGGTCTTATTAAGTGATGCTAGCGCTATGCGGATGACAGCAATTTCAAAGGTTTTTTTTTAATAGGCCTCCTTTCCTTTAGGCAACAGCAGATGGTGAGATGAAAGCAACTTTAAGGGTAACCTTTTTTGACAGGACCTCTTTCGATTGAGACATCCAAATGGCTTGTTTTGAGATGAAGATTTGATCACAACCTCTAAAAACGTCTACTTCTATGTCAATGAAGCACGTTTGCTGTTGACAACAAAACGAGATCAATAACTTAAGTATAGATATGATTTATCATTCTCACAGTCAAAAATGTTATTCTGAATGGCTATTTATGTTGCCCTTGTTCATGCTTTTTGTTGTAAAGTTTGAGTATTGTGATGCCGTCTGTGTTCTGATGATGGAAATTGCAAGGCTGTCTAATACGCTGACCGAATAAGGAAAAAAAACGTAACACGGTTTCTTATAGCAAAACAAATTTGAACTTACTGATAGCATCCTCCACAGCAAAGACCCAAATCATATGCTTGGAGTAATTTGGCTACCGAAAAACTGAGCGCTTTTTAAAATCAACAAATTCTGTATAGATGAACTTGAGAACGTTCGATTTTTTAAATTAGGAACTGGTTAGTTCTTGATACTGTTATACTTTACGTATTTATTATTTGAAACAATAGAGTGTTTAAAATGATTGGATATTTAAAAATAGTATCAAGATGTGCGTTAGTTTTAACAACCCTGTTAAAAGTAATTATTTATCACCACATAAAGTAGCTAAATAATAAAAAAAGAAAATAAGAAAAAATAAACTTACGAGAAAGAGAGGAAAATACATGTTTTAAATTTAAAAAAAACAGTACATTAGTTTTGTATTCTACAGTGAAATACGCTTTTTTGTTTAATTGATTATTTCGTTTTAGGTTGTCGAAAAGGAGGTTCGTTTGTCTTAACAATAGACTTTTGATTTGATACATATTCAAAATGGTAGGTAGATTCTTCCATAAAAACCTCAATAACCACTATTCAGAATTGAAACGTTGCACAAAATAAATTAAACCGTGTTTAATGACCAAATCTGAATATACAGATACTTTTCTTCAGACATTTCCCTCTTCCCGCCTCCTAACCTCACAACATACCCATGTTGGGAATGCCATAGTCCACCTGGCTCCAGGCAGTTTGTACTCTTGTGCGGTAATCATATAAATCAGTTGTCTTGATATTTAATGATGACGGTGAAATTCTCATTTTATGTGAAAATCAATGAAAAAGCTTCAACGCAACAAACAGTAAGGTAAATAAAAATATTATCAAAAACATTGAAATTTGTTTTCATGAAAAATAATTAATATCAATTGTTTAAATATCAATTGGCTTTCGAAACTCTGATATATTTTTTTAATTCGCACAATACCATGAGGTGGAAACCGATTAAACGAGAATCAAATATTATTATTAAAAAATATACCCTTCCCCCCGGGAGCATAAAATATCGCGGCTTCATTTCATTATTCATTAAAAAAATAAGTTTTTTACCAACCCGGAAAGGCCTGACAATCGAATCATGAAATCAAATATGGACGCACTTCCGCACGCCATTGTGCCGGGTTGATTAATTTTATAATAATTATTGACAATAATTTTAATTTGAGCCTATAGCGCGAGAATGTCCTTTTATGCCGCTTCCGTTTCAATTCGGAGCAAATATTAATAATTAATTTGTAACATCGAATACAAACAAATTTTCCTCGCATTGTATTATTTAAACTACGTTTTTTAAATCTGTTTGTTTGGAAAGCGAGTGCATGCATGATTAATGAAATCAAACATAGATATGTGTAATATACAGTGTAAACTTTGACGGACTCCGTAGTCAAGTGACAGAGATCGCGAGTTCAAGTCATACGTGCACAAATAATTTTCTTTTAATTAATATGTGTCATAACATTAATTAATATAAAATTATACATATAAAGTATGTTTAGGGCACGTTCCAGAGTGGTAGATACTTTAAGTATTGCCCTGGTAAATGACCACCATTCAGAATTGAAACGTTGCTTGAAATGGTTTTAGCTGTGTTTGTTGACTAGATCTGAATATCCAGGTACTTCCTGACCTTCCTCTTTCTCATCTCCTTTCCTTCTCCACTACCTTCAGCCTCACAAAATACCCCGATTTGGGATGCCATAGTCTCACTGGGTCTAGACGGTTGGGAGCAGTTGAGACTCTTGTGCAGTATTAACTATTAAAAAAAAAGTTAACTGTATACCCCACTGTGTGTTTTTTGAAAGGTAAAAAAATATTGCAAATATTCTCTGGTTAAGAATAATATTTCTACTATCATCGTTTGCTTGCAAAATGTTGAATCCGTGACATCTGGGTGTGAACCCGATGCCTTTGACCACTCGGTTTATAACCGATGCGATTGTTGTGAAATATTAGGACGTAATGTACGAAATGGTAAATGGTGCAAGCAAAAAGTTCAAATGATCATAACGTCAATTATTTTCAACACCTAATTAGATGAACATTTTAGAGTACTTTTATCCGGTTATTTCCCCTGCGTGTTCACGTATGTACTTGTTTATTCTTTAAATTGTCTCAAGTATTTTACATTGTAAAAGCGTAGTTTATTATCACAATACGTGTTTCTTATCACTGCAACTATTAACTATGACATAGTTGAATCTCCTTTACACCACAAAAGTTCGTATTCTAATAAAAATGTTATAATGCGCACCACTTATAAAGATTTCTTCCTTGCAAGCTGATTGAGTGCGACAATAGCTAAATCGCTAAAAGGACTTGACTAAACACCTGAAGAAGGTGATAGACATTGAAAACCAATGAGAAAAGTTTATTGGACCCAAAGGTTATGGGTTCAAAACTCGGCAAAGGCATATAAGACTCAACATAAATAAATATGTGGGTAAATTATTTATTAAGACGTCGTTACAGAGTTAAAGGTACAAACATAATTACCAGGGTTAAAGATCGTTAATCAGAACAGAAATTTTATTATTGATTTGCTTTAAATGACTTCAACTATGTTTAGCGATTAGATCTAAATGTATAGTATTACTTCTTCACCTTCTCCTTCCCAATCCTTTCAAAACCACATCGACCCAGGCCAGAACACTGCATCAAACTGGCCTCCAATTTATAAAAGCTTCCTGTAGAATTATATTATTAGCCATTCTACCTTTAGTTAACTCTTAACATTTTTTACTTTATTCTGTGTCTTGGGCCGGTTTGAGGTAGTCTCGGTCCTACTCCTCAAAAAGGTCTCAAACTTCACTTCTAGAACATCGTTCAAAGCAGTTAAATTACTCTCCTTTCAAGGCCACTTTGGTATTAACATAAAAATAGCGTATTTAAACAATAACTTTAGGTTTCTCTTAGGAGGTAGCAATTTTATGAAGAGACCTTTTTTATTTGTTCAAATTTTCGCCTCTTTTTTCCCGTTTTGAAGGCTCCCTTCCTTTGACAAAAGAAGCCTTATTTGTCCCCAAATGAGCGCCAATAAGCCGAGTGTTCTGCAGAACATGCGTCAGTCTTGATTAAACACATCCTCATCTCACGAGGGGAAACTGGGGCAGATTAGGGAAATGGGGGAAAAATGTGAAAAAGTTGAGAGGATTAGGGGAAATGTCCACCTCCACAAACCTTCGCCCACACTCGGCGAGAGTCAAGCCCGAGCCAGAGTGTAGGTTAGTTTAAATAAATAAAAAAACGGAATGTAATAAATCGTCTACCTTTGAAGAACCTCAGATGAGAGGATAAAAGATCACCAGATCAAAGGTTCTGGGTTTGGTTCGCATTTATTTACAATCTTTAAGATTTTCCGTTTGAGCACTCAAAAAAGTAAAAGAGGCATATTAAAAAAAATCCCAATTACCAAAAGCTTTGATGAAATTTTTTTGTATGTTTTTAATATGGAAATTTATTTTCCATTGCAATTTAAATTTTCTGTCACACAGTTGTTTAGCTTTCGAAGGCAAAATAACTGTCATGCATGAAATAAATAATCACCGTTTGCAACAAAAAGTCTGGCGTATTGAATGCGTGTTTTCGTTCTGAAATTTTCAGCTCGCATTGCCATAATTTCTACAGCGAGTTAAATTATCCATGTTTCCAACAAAAAATTATGCAAGATACAAAATTTTAAATAAGATAAACGATTTCGTAAAATGGGTCGGGATGTGAAGCTGTATTGTTTTATAAAAACAAACGTTGATATATTTTAGCAAGAAGGGAGTTTTTCTTTTAAAATTGACGGAGGATTGTTGAATTGAAAAGTAGCCTCCGTATTCAGTTTCTTAGTGTTAATTTGATGAGGCTCATCTGATTATGGAGCTACTAACCGAGTTCAGGAACAATAATTGATCAACACTCTTTACAGTTTTACCTGCGAGAAATGGCACTGGTCACTTGCTTCCGGGCGAGTATATTGACCCGACAAACAAATTACTTTACCACGAATTGAGCTTGTAGTGATATAACATGTAGACTTTTTTACATTAAGCTCGTGCAATCATTTGTTAATTTCAACGGAAAAAGCACTATATTTTATTGTTATTCAATAAATATTAACTTATTAGTGCATAACCTTCATATTAATATTTTTATCGACAGTTTCAACAAAATCTGGTTTACGCCAGCCAACATAAACCGGAATATCGTTGTTTTGATTGCACTCTTTATAACTTGCATCATAGTATGTTATATGAATTATTGCTAAATTACACCGATAGCGACGACAGATTCTTTATTCATGTATATGAGAATCTGGTTTACGTCAGTTAACATAAACTGGTATATCTTTGTTCCACTTGCACCATGCATATCTGGAACGAAAGTTATATTTTCGTGGAAAGCAATTACTTTGTGGTTTGACATATTGAATGAAAATGAAATAATAATTTAGAATAAGACCACAGATTTAATTTTAATTTTTATGAACTCGTCAATCATCTTATAAAAAAAGACCTTCAATAAAAGCACCGGTGTTTATTTTCTTCACAAAAATGGTCATGGCAACAGATTAAATAATTTAGAAGCACAATAAATAAAGATTATAATAAAGATAAAGCCATTAAAATTAATAGTCATATTCTTAATAATCAGTTGAATTTCTCCAGTGGTCAAATATTAGGTATATTTCCCGTAAACTCATAAAATTTCTCATTATTCTTTAATCACCTTCTTAGTTGACGTTTTGCCTCTTTCATTTTATATTGTCTGTCTCATTCTCTCCGTTCCTTTGTTGTAATTTTAAATTTTATTCTATTGTTTGTTCTATTTATTTATTTTATATACTGTTCTCCCTCTGTATGTATATATAACCACACACTTTGTGTTTTTTTGTTTCATTTAATTTTTGTACCCTGATGATGCTTAGGGAAAGCGAAACTGGTCGGTAATAAAAATTAAAATAAAATCTGTTATTTACTGTTACGTCTAATACAAAGTTATTATTTCATTTTTATTAAAAGAATTTATGCCTATTAGTATATTAAATTAAAAGTGACGACAGATTATACATTCATGTAACCAAAACATTGGTTTACATCAGTCTACATACAATGGAATATAGTTATTTTACTTCCACTATTTATACCGAGCATGGGAGGGTGTTATTACATCAACAGTGACGAAGGATTCAATATTCATGTATCCAGATAGCTGTTGCTAGTTGCTGGTTTTCATCAGCCTACTCTGGCGGAAAAGGTGGCAACGAAACGTGAAGGTGTCTGATTGCATGAATATGGAAGAGGTGTCGCTAATTGCTAATTGGACTCTTGTTACCTGTCACTGTTCCAATTGGAATTATCTGAATTATTTATTAGCAAACTGTGAATTTATTTTTATGTATTGGAAACGGTGCTTGGTTAATAATAATGAGCCACTTGCAGGGTGATTTAAAAAAAATTTCGGCTCTAGGGATTTCTAAATCATTTGGTGTTTAAACAAAATTTTTTAAGTCGTATTTTATAAACAGCAACAATCTTTTAAAATATGGCATTTTTATAATGTATGAAATTGATGTAGGTATTTGTAAAAAATACTAAAAAAACCTTTATTGATGTTTTAACAGCCAAAAAGCCTGCTGGAGGACTGAATGCTGAAGTGAAGCTAGCAATCCACAATGGAGTACTTATACCAACCCTGATGTATGGCAGTGAGGCATAGAACTGGCAGAAGAAAGATGAAAGTAGACTGGAAATGTGATCCCTGAGGCGTATATGCGGTAAAGCGTTGTATGAACGTGTTAATAATATAAATATCTGGAAAGAATGCAAGGCTGATATAAGCGTAACGAATAAGATCAAGAAAAGGACGTTTAGATGGAGTAGAAGAAAGGAGTGTGAAAAAAACATATGATTCGAAAGTGAATGGAAGAAGAAGTTAGGGACACCCGAGAAAAGTATGGCGCGAACAAGTGAATCAAATATCCGAATCGGGCCACGTGAAATATCGATGTATTAATGTGAATTAAGTAAGGAATGTGTGCCAAGACAGAGATGTATGATAATCCTTCCTCTACCTATCCTTGCGGAGAAACGGCGTGACAGTTAGTTAGTAAGTTAAACAGCCAAAAATAATTTACAAATAGAGTCCCAGTGGCCTACCGTAATCCACAAATCCTCGTAACCTAATTTGTGACGGCTTGTTTTACTATCCCAGGTTATTAAAATATCAAAAGGCGTAAGTAATATCTAGTTATATTTTTTGTTTGTATTGAATTAATCAAACTGAAAACTGGTCTAGTGGTTCAAAGTATCTGGTTAACACTCAGGTATCGTATCATTTCTCTGCTAACTTAGTTCTCGATCTTTGCACATTCATATCTAAATACAGTTATGTAGGTACCGTGTTAAATATTTGTTAACCTTTGCCTTTGGTACGTAGCTTAGAAACTCTATATTAGACTTAAATTAGGTACTGTATGTTAGGTACTATGGGTTTTTACTGTTCATTAACCTAGCTAATGCTTAAGGATGAGTATTAATAATAATTAGCAGCTAACTATCCTTAACTAACTGTGCTGACAATTAGCAATACAGCACTAGTATGTACTTAGAACTATACTTAAGGATAATATGAATATATTATGTTAATTGTAGATTATAAGTGTTGATGGCTTTAATTATAAATTTAGTTAGACATGCAGAATTATATGATAGGTACTAAAGTCCTGATGAAGGCTGTATGTACATATTTAATTATGCTGTATTTATCATTGAGCATTTTTTTATAAGTGTAATTAAAGTAATTGCTGTTTCTATCAAATGCCTTAAATCTAATTAAAATCTGTATAAGGCATTTAAGCCTTCTTCTCAAATTGTCACCTTTGAATTGAAGGAAAACTTACGAGAACATTAATTAATAATGATTATAATGAAAATCAGAGCTTTAAGCTTACTGCTTCTTTTGTAAGAAAGTTTGAAAAGGGAATCATCAAAGTACATTGGAGTATCGTTTCAATTTCCTTTAAAATACGAAATTGTAATGATTTATTATCTTTTGGTTTTGGTTAATAAAAACATCTGAAATTATTGGGTCCATATTTGGGCATTATTTCTTAGTTTAAATTAAGTTTTGTCAACAAAAAAAAAACAATTAACCAAATTGAGATTAAGATTTTATTGCCTGCAGATTAGGTTGTTAATATTTATTTTTTCCTTGCACGTACAGTAGAATTAAAGTACAGATTCTTGCTCGGGTTTGTGACCCTGCTAACACAAGTGACGCAAACCTACAATTATAGATGACTCCTGAGTTTTACCAGATAAAGTCTTCAAATTAAAATACATATCAATTATTTAAATAATATCAATAATCTACAACATAAATATGAAACAAAAAAATAACGATCGCGACTAAAACTCAAACTCGGAACCTCTACTATCCGGGAGTAACGCTTCTGCTAATTGAGCCACCGAGACTTTATAAGTAACCGACATTTTTAATCCATCTCATTCTTCATTTGAGAAATATTAATGCAGTTTTTTTTTCTTAAGATATCGGTGGCTCAATTGGCAGAAGCGTTACTCCTGGATAGAGAAGATGTTCCGAGTTTAAGTCTCGGTCGCGACCGTTATTTTTTTTAAAATATTTACTTTGAAGATTATTGATATTATTTCAATAATTAATATAAAAATAAAAGCTTTAAAGTTAATTCTAATTTAAAATTAAAATGCATATTCCTGCATTATTTGCGACTGTCTGCCAACGTTTTGGCGATTCCACGCCTTAATAAATTTGATGGTATGGGTGTGATACAATTGTCAAGCCAATTATAAAGAGCAACATCGTTATTAAGGAAGATTCTTCATTGGATAGAGAGCAGAACGTATAAAAGTAAGCGTAAGCAAGAAAACAGGCTGTTTATCAGTGACGTTTGGCAAAAATATCACTGTCGAAATTGTATACATGTACACCGATACACACAACCCTTAGTATGTTGTTCGTGTCAACGATAATTGCACAACCTACCCTACGCATCCAAAGTAAACGGAGAAATCAAGAAAATTTTACTTCTAGTCGTCAGTCAGAAGTATTTATCTAGAAAGAGAATATTGTATGTGTTGGAAATGCAGCATAAAAAGTGAAGTGAAAGAATAAGTTCCGCATATCGGTTCGGTAAACATTTTTCTAGAAGGATTTACCGTATCAAAGCAAAGCAAAGAAACTCTTGATCTCCCCGGCCATAGATTCTCAAGATTTCTGTTCTGCTTAAAATACCTGCAACAAATTGAATTATATGTTTTGTCACATAGGTCACGCAATTAGAGTTGACCAAACAACACACGGTTAGGATTGTGTGTATTGGTGCATATGTATACACTTCATATAGTGATGTCCTTGCCAAACGTCAGTGAGAAATAGCATTTTATCCTATTTACCCCAAATTCTTATTTTTTTTACTAGAAAGGCTACAAATACATACGTTATTCGAATTTTAACATTCAAAAAGTTTTCGAGAGCGTTATTTTAATAATATACAAAAAAGAACAAGTTTGAACAAGTTTGAAACGTGCTGTATGCAAGCTATTCATCTGTGTGAGTACTGTATTCGTGTCAACTGTGGCTGCGATATTCAAACATTCGTGCATTTTTTCTTTTTTAAATTTATTTAACGCTGCTAAACAAATAGCTAACGACTTTAGAACTCAACTCTCTATTTTAAGTTGGAACATTCAAAAAATATTTCAAGTTTTATGGGTGTACTGGAAATCGTAGTACTAATTTTATATGTCTCACGATTTCCTTGTGGAGAACTTATGGAGTCTAAAAATTAAACACGTCATTTAATCGTAGCTTTTCCACAGGAAATAATACATGTTTAATACCACTGCATCTATTGCAGCAAGGATCCTCTTGACAATGCGAGAAAGTTGGCCTCTATTTAGATATTGCAAGAAGAAGCTCAGACTTATTTTACAAAACAACATATCCCAGTCGCCTTCTATTGAAAGCGAATTGATTTATGTAGATGGAAAATTATCATAAAGGGGGTAGCTTTAGAAAGGGTTCAATATTGAAATAAAATTGATATTACATTTTCTCTTAGGTGAGATATTATACCGTCGCTGGAAAGGCAAAAGTGCCTAAGTGAGCTTACTTTGATCAAAAATGAGTTAAATATACAGTTTTAATCAGTTTTTTTTCAAATGCTTGCCTCCCGTTTGATTCGGAAGACTTTTGTGGCTCTTCATCTATCTAAAATAAATGTACCATTTGGAAGAAGGCTTGACTCAAGCGACACAAGTTTGGGATTTTTTAAAGCTTTTTGTCGCTTCAGGTAAATCAGTGAGAGCATTGAGTCACCTGAGCTAACATTTATTTTTTAAGTCCAGCTAGGCACTGAAGACTTATGAATTTTATTGTAAAAGGTCTTTTTTAAATGTTCTGATGTACACTTCTCAAAATGGCGCTTCAACCCTTTTGCCTTTTTGGTGACGATATTAAATTCATCTGGCTGAAACGTTGATTATTTAAGCAGAAATTTATGACATTTTATAGCTAGAGTAACGTTGGCAGTTAGTTTTAGTTGACAGAATGAAACTCTCAGATGGAATGTCACAAAAAAAACTAACACAAAAAAAACCCCGGTACAGTGTTCGTAGACGCAACCGAAAGGCAGACCGAAAAAGAGTGGAAGAAGATTGTAGTAGGATATGAAGATTTCATGACAGGAGATGAATGGCTAGGGAGCGAAACCGTTGGAGAACATTTGTGGATGAAGTCAAATCCCCCCTGGAATGCAGTGCCGCAATAATGAAGATTATTACAAAATGAAACCCACCAGACACTGGTTTTATCCTAGAAACTCTGCACTAGCGACCAAATTCATGTAAAAGTTTTATTAAATTTGAGATTTTTATTAAATGGATGGCCGATAATCCAGTCTATGGATACCAAAGAAGAAACAAAAAATGCAGCTCTGCTACCCAAAAATAAACATTTGTCTATGGATTTTCATGTTTTAGTTTTGTATTTAAATTCGTTAAATACCTTATGGTGACCACCCTAGTATTTCCCGGCTACCTGCGGAGATAAATTGGAAGTAGTTATGCAAAAAGCATTCAACCCCAAAAATATGAAACTGAAAAATATGACAACACAAAAGCATTAATATGAGTAATCGGCATTTGTAAAGTGAACATCAGTGATTTTTTTTTGTGAGAATTATTATAAATTACCATATTTGTGTATTTATTTTAAAAATCTATGTATTTCCTATTTAATCCTACATTTTAATATTTTTAAACTTCAATTGTAGTCAAAATATTTGCAATGTGCGTTAGTGAAAAAATGAATTACCGAAAATCTTTTGCATTTGGAGCTTGAATGTTTTCTGCAGATAGACATTTCGTATTTATCTATAAGAAAAACATGTAAAACTCGATTTTGGCAAATTATTAGTTGGACGTTGTCTGCATAATTAAGTTAAATTATATGTTCATTATAAGATATTTAGCGAACACGAATAAAAAATTAAAACATGAAAATCTACAGAAAATTAAGGGTATTTAGGAATTTAAGCGATCGAATCTCAGATTCCTCATAGCTTTTACAAAAAAATAGTTGCTAGTGCAAAGGGCCGTTAAATACCTAGACAGTATAAAAGCACAATATTTAATTAATAACAAGTTATTCTTAGAGAAACATTACACTTATGATATTACAATGCCGGGTAGAATAATGAACTTCTCAAGTCTGGGATTAAGTCGAGCAATTGTAGAAATGTACGCCAAGTATAACATTACTGACTATTCCGAACTTGACTCATTGTTTCAAACTCTTGCTCTCGGCTTAAAACTTAATTATTGTGTGAAACACGCTTTGCTCTGCACTTCGCCAATTAGTATTTTTAACACGAATTCAGAACTACCTTACGCTACTTGGCAGCAGGATTAAGTTACCGTCTGTCGGATCGCAACTAAAATCTTGCAGGATTTCTGAAACAACGCCATTGTTTCGGTCTGATAAAAGCGGTTGTTCATTTTTATTTTTAATATCGTAAATAGTGCAAACTGTAAAAAAGCCATAGTGTTGAAAATTTAAGTAACGGAATCGTTTTCACATTTATCTCGGTAATGGAATGACTTGACAGCTTTTGTGTTCTCTTTCTCTTATAATGTATGTATCAAGTATTCAATACCCAGGTTCCCCCTTTCCTTTCGCCAAAAAGAACCTTCGCACAGCTTGCTCAAATATGACAGGCTTGTGTGTGGATAAAAAATACTTAAATTCAATAAACGTGCGAGGATATTGATTCGTTCGCTTATTTTGCGGTACTCGTAGCTGCAGTAATCTAGAATTTATCTATAAGAGGAATGTTGGCCATGGTTTTATACATACTTATTCAAACCGAAAAAGAGATATATATATACATATATTATAGTTAAAAAGATCTAACCAACAAGTAATCCAGATGGGCAAAAACGAAATCTTAGAAATTCATTCATGTTTGACTAAAGGTCAGCCGAAAAGTTACCACTTATTAAAATTCCAATAAGTTATTTGCCCCCAAGATACCCAACACTATTAAACTTTTATATCTGTTAGCTATTACATGTTTCTAGATATATTGATGTTCTATATATTTTGAACATAATTTTCTGTAAACATTGCTTTGTGTAAAGAATTTAAAAAAATCCTAGTTTTATCATTTATTGACATACTATATATTGCATATTTTTTTGGTTGCTCTTCTCCAAACAAATGTTCTATTTTATATAAAGCCATATATAGAATTGCCTGAGTTCACTCCCATCAATTTTTATAAATATTTAGAAATTTTGCCATTTTAATAAAATTGCTGTGTTAAATCGTCTTCCGTTCCTACATTTATTAAAACGACGGCTAATAACACCTCGAAGAGTGAAAATCCAAGTACAAAAAAAAAAGTTTACGAGGTAATATTTAGAACGAAATGTTTTCTAGGGTAGCAAAATTGAGATGTGTAATCGTAATATTAATTAAATACACCACAAGGGTGAGAATTCCTTCTTTTGTAATATTTTTACTTTTTTACTGAATAACATATTTGATGCTTGCTTCGTTCGCTACGCTTATTCAGGGTAAATTTAAAAACGCTTCAGTGACATATTCGTATGTAATATTGTGTTATAATACCTACAGTGTTCGCACAGAGAGCAGAGCTAAATATACTCGTAGCGCCGAGCAGTGAGCATTAGCAATTATAATGCGCGGTCGTAGCTCTACATATTCCGGTGCAGAGAATATTTTACAGGAAACTTTGCGGCGATTTATGCTTCGCGCGGCGCTCAAATAATACCCCAACTTATAGATTTTTGCGTCCTCAATTTACATACTTTCCTGGCGCTCTTTCCCGGCTCGAGGACTTGCATTGATATTTTATGCGGCCAATTTAAACGGGAATTTTTATACGGGGCATTTTATGCAACGAGTGTTTTGATGGTAATTTTATTCAGCAAATATTATGTCGGTCGTTTTCTCGATGTCATTTAATTAAGTTGACTTTTAGTAGCCAGGAACTACTATTACTATTTGGTACAGAGAGTTTGGCAGAGGCAGCACTCTGTAGATCTGACTTTAAATAATAGGTCACAAGCACCATTCCACTGCAGAAAATAAAGTTAAAAACAAATTTGTTTCTGACGAGAGAAATAAGTTAGTTTTGCCTGTTTCAGCTGTCGATTTTAAGTGATTTATTTTGCTTTTAAGAAAAAGGGTAACCTATTTTAAAAAAAAAATTGCTTAGGTGAACAGTTTTAATGTTGCAGTAGTCACAATAAACATGGACAGTTCCATTCAAAGCGAAGAGATGTAACGTTACGTATGTGTACTGAAATAATATGCCAACACGAATAAATCCACACTCTTCTCTCTCAAATACTTTTCCTTCACTTGTCTACTTTTTGTATCGCTGTAGTTACACGAATGTAACAGAAGTATTTCTGGGGTACGAATATCTGATACCTCAACGCATGATGAGAACATTATGTGAATGGATTGATGGCCTGACTTTTATTTTGCTCCTATCAATCTGTTAAATTTTCGAATGAAAAAAAAACTTGTCACCATTATCTTCATGACACCATGTGTCCAAATTTAATTTCTAGGTCTCAAAATCAGGCAAGTCAAATAAATTTTCGTATTTTTTTTAGAAAAACGCCATCTTCGATGATTATTTAGTTAGGCATTTTTTTTTTTAAATTGGAATTGACTTCAAAGCATTAATGCTTATTTTTTTAAATATTTAAATAATATCAATAATCAACGACACAGATGTGAAACGGAAGAAGCCAGAAAATAAAAATAGAATAGTCACAACCGAAAAATCTCGGTTGTGACCATTATCTTTTTATTTTCTGTCTTTTTCTGTTTCATATTTGTGGGGTTGATTATTGATATTTTTTAAATATTTTTTTTATTTAGAGTAGTAAAAAAAAATGAATGATAATTTTCAAAAAGGCAAAATCAATCCACTAATGATTTCCATATTAACCGTTCCTTGTAAAATGATTTAACCACAAAATTTCACAACCAACAACGTTTTCAGTCAAATGCCAAAAACCACCAATTTTCATCATCAATATACAGAACAACCGCAAATATGTCTGTTTCACGAATACTCAATAGTATTTCAGATTGTATTGGTTTCACGCACAGAGGAAAAAATATTCCCCTCAATTTGGAAAATTTAATATTAATAATTCAATCATTATTATTTATATGGGAAATAAAACCACATATTATGAAGGAATTTAATTTCAAATTATATCGTCAAAGAAGAAATATCTATCTTCATACCAATTATTTACCTACACTACATCATATGCTTATTAAAATATTCATATAGAAATATCAATCCTATGAGTTTGGTATTTAATAAAAATAAATTTAGTTTTTGGTGATAACTACTCGTATGTCACAGTTTTTTTAATGGTATGTGAAGCACATCATTTATGGCGGATGGAATCATTGTTAGATACATTTTGTGATAAAACATGTTATTAAAAAAAGTAGGCAATCTTTTCGTGATATTTGGTGAAACCCATAATATAAAAATACCTGGAATTGTTTGTCATAAACACATTAAAATAATGAAAAAAAACTTAACTTTATAAAAGGCCACTGATTTAATTTAATTTTTATGATCGACTGGTTTCGCTTGGCCTAAGCTATCAGGGTACAAAACAAAAAATACATAGTGTGTGGTTATATATACTCATACATACAAAGGGAGAACACAAAATAAAATAAGAGAACAGTAAGAAAACAAAAGAATAACATTTAAAATTATAACAAAGGAACAAAGAAAAATAGAAAATATTAAATGAAAGAGGCAAAACGTTAACTGAGAATGTGATAAAAGAATAATGTGAAATTTTACAGTTTACAGAAAATATACTTAGAATTGGACTACTGGACAAATTTAACTGATTATTAAGAATATGACTAATAATGCTTTATTTAGGGTTTGCAACTGTTCACGACTAAAGAAAAAAATTACACTGTCAGTAAACATTATTTAATAACAAATCAATCGGTTTATTTTATGTTGTTCCTCATCAACGCCTGTACTCTATTAAAATACCTACTTACTTTTCGTCATCGTAGGTTAAACACTTTAACACTTTAAAATAGCGAAGAAAATTCAGCACACGGAACTCCCGTTATAAAAAAAACAATCTTTGTTTGAATACAAAAAATAGATATTTTACTACAAAGCAGTTTCATATTTTCCCTCACTGTAAAAACATAAGGCGTGTTTTCAATATAAATCCCATTGTGTGCCGATGGAATAATCACACGGGAAGTGCCTAAAACCAGTCTTCCACAGGCACAGCCTGAAAGCCATTTTGGAATTCATTTTCTAACCCCTTCGCTATTACGAGGGGATGGAATTCCATTTCGAAGAATCTATTTTTCCATTTCGTGAACAGTGGAAGGAGGCGTTCTTTAGAAAATGATTCCTGATAGAAACTGTACTGGTATTTGAAGGCTAGACTAATTCAATTTGGATTCTTATATCGATAATATCTCGGCCGGTAGGTTATTCAAATAGTAGTCGATTAAGTATGTTCATATAAAGGCACAACTGAACCCTGCGCAGCCTACCGGTTAAATTTGTTGGCTCCTAGCCCAAAGGTCACGAGTTCCAAGCCCAGTGTACGAAAAAATAATTTAAAGTATATTTACGCCCCGGTAAAAAACCGCCATTCAGAATCGAAACGTAGGCATAGCTTGAAATGGTTTAATCCGTATTTAGTGACCAGATCTAAATAGACAGGCACTCCCCAAAATGATTTTTCCCCATCTACAGTGTCACCTCGGTTTACGAGCATAATTCATTCCGAAAACGTGTTCGTAATACAAAACACTCGTGTATCCAAGAAAGCTACTCCATATACAATAATGGAAATTAGGATTTGTTTTTTTTTTATAATTCAAATTTATTTTTTAGTACATATCTCTAATCGAATTTATTAATTCTTCGCTAGTAGAATCACTTTTGTCTCCTTTTGAGGATTTCGCAGAAATGTGACGGTGAATTTTCATTTTTCATTGGTCGCGCTAGTACAACCTTACTTAGGTAGTGCTTTGTAAAGAAATTTTCTGAAAATGTACAGATGTTTTGCTCGTATAGCGTTTTACACGTTTTATTTACTAACGGACAAATATAAAATTAACAACATAAGTAACAAAAACTTAGACAAAGACTAAAGACAAAGATAGAGATAAAATAGAAGTGACAAATTAAGTCTACACCTATAACATGAGTAATAACAATTTAATTATTTATTAAATACCTAGGAAATAGCATGTGGGCTTACACTAAAAAAAAACAAGGTTTTGGACATGAGTTGACCACTGGCAAACTCAAGGCTTTACTTAGCTTTCTTGCTCCATTCAGCCGCAAAATATTCCCTGAGCTAAGGATACCAAAATCCCACTGGCTCTATGCAGTTCAGACTCTTGTGCGGTAATAAAAAGGAAACATTCTCGGACGAATCCTTGTCACGAATTAATGATAGAAATTGATAGGTATTTTTTTTACAAATATATTTTTTGGTAGGCGCCTCTTTACATTTTTTTGAATCCTTATTTTGATACAACGGCGGTGATAACAAGAAAAGGAGTTATAAAATATGCTTTACTGAAACATTTATTAAGCTAACTATCCGCTTAAGTTTAACCCAATAAAACTAAATTTACTAGAATCAACCTAAACGAAGCTTTCTTTCTTAGCCAATAAATCTTTATTATAAACTAATGGTTATACCCATATTCCCCTGTGCCCAAAAATCGACTCACTCTTAACTTGTGCCGAAATGGATTGGCTTATAGTGGTATATGTATTGCGATTAGATTCGACATAAACAAGTACTTCGACGGATGAATTGTTTGCAAACAGCATGCTTCAAATTTATTATTCGACTTAAATTGAAAAAATGATAATTTTTCATTTACTAAAACGAATACACTGTAAAACTTTTGGATAACTTTATCGTCTTATAATGACTTCATAATAAGAAGATAAAGTTTCTTATAAATAATCCATTGAATTTGACAGTGACGAAACACCTAGTAACTTGCCTTATGGTGTAAATACGAAGCTTTATGAATTCTGAGCCCAAAGAATAACAACCTGACGACTTTGTTTATGAATTTATGAGCATCTTTCAAAGTTTCCCAAAGTCACTTGTCTTCCAACTCGCCCGGACTAAATAAACAGCCGTTTTTATTGATATTCAAAACCAAAAGACCCAACAAAACGGCGGCCACTTATAGTTTCGGCGAGGAAAACTTGAAGCTTAAAAATAAACTACTTCTGGGGTCCGCTTGTTTCTGCGAGTAATTTGAACGAGCCACGATATACGGAGGATCAGTACAATTTTATTTAGGCTAAAATTCCCGCAGTAAAAATGTTTACATAGCAGCATATAGTACTTACAACCAGTACGGTTTCGTGTCTTATTTTTTAACAGTTGAATAAATGTTTCATTTGCGATGGTTGGTTTATAAGTAATAAGCCGTGACAGCTGTTTCGCCTTCTAAAGGCATTATCAAACTGTCCTTGTGACAGTTTGATAATGTGTCTTGATGTGACAGTTTGATACTGTGTCCCTGTCCTGTGACAGTTTGATAATGTGTCTTGATGTGACAGTTTGATACTGTGTCCCTGTCCTGTGACAGTTTGATAATGTGTCTTGATGTGACAGTTTGATACTGTGTCCCTGTCCTGTGACAGTTTGATAATGCCCTCAGAAGGCGAAACAGCTGTCACGCGTAAAAATAATTACCCAGCAGAACTTTTAACTTAAAATGATTTTTTTAAATAATAATAATTATTGTTTAAATAAAATTTAAGAAAACCTAAGAATTAAAATAGAGTTCTACAAAATAAACTTTAAAACCATATATAATAAGCCGTGAATTCACCTAAAGCCAACGTTTCTGGGAGCAGTGTCAATCATTAGCACTGCAAGGCTGTCCAAAATGTTGATTTAAGAAGCAGTGAGCAAAGCATGTCTTATTACCCCTAAAACTAGCCAACTTAATACTTTCGGCATTGAGAATTTTAAAGCTATTTCATGGTTAATAAATAAATAAAGTGGCAGCTGAAGGTAGTTGCCTTGATCTTGAAATCCCAGAAAAAAAGCTTTGCTGAATATCATGAGGTCAAAACTCAATATTTGCTGCTTAAAACAGATTTTTGAAATATATAAATACGATTATCGTGTGACTTTCCTTACTTTAATTTCACTCCTTAGCCTTACAATAGAATCCAAATAAAGAAAACCGTAATACTACGACAGTTTAAGGTTAAATATTCCATTATGATTCCCGAAATTATTAATCTAAGTATGATGGTTCATAAACATATAAAATTCTATAAATATAATTAAATAATATCAATAATCAACAATACAAATATGAAACGGAAAAATACAGGAAATAAAAAGACAACGGTCACAACTAAGGCTCGAACTCGGTTCTGACCATTATCTTTATATTTTCTGTATTATATTAATTTGTGTTTTCAATCTTAAAATATCTTCACAGCATCAATGCTTCAAAGTTAATTCTAATTTCAATAAAATTCCATAATTAAATCGATTGAAAAATATGCTTTCTGATCATTTACCTTAAAATAAAAACAAGGTAAGATAATTTTCAAATAAAATTATAATTTAGTGAAAAGACGCACTCCAAGTTACCCATCGTTTTCCATTTAACAATATTTAATTTAGTATCGTCTTGGTTTTTTGTGTCTTTGGCAATTCAGATTTGTCATTCAGAATAGAAACTTTACGGAAATTTTGAAATAGCATTCCAATTCCAATAGTCCTCTTCTACTTCTCTTGATCTTTAATTATATTTAACAACATTTCGCATTGGGGTGGTCATAGTTCTGCCGGTTACAAACAGCATCAACCAAAGCAAGTATAAATGAAAATGTTTTTTAGTAAACATCGAAAAACATTATAGAGAAAGACTTCGCATCTCTTGGTTTAGAGAACAAGGTGGCTGGTACGAGTACATATTCGCGAATTGTTTCGGTATGCAGTCTGCAGGGTGAAGATTATTGGGATGATAACCAATCTCCGAAAGGAGGGAGTACAAAAAAGAAGAAGTTAAAAATAGGTTGTTTACCGGAAAGATTATTCACCACATGAGAAAAGTAAAATGCACTCCCTTTGGAAAAAAACCAAATCCTTGCAAGCATTAACCAATTTTCAGACATTAAGAACAGTCAGGTCAGGCCTACAATAATTTTATACGTGAGGTAGATAATAGTATAACCAAAGACCCCACACGATTTTGGTCTTACACGAACGACAAACGCCGTGGCTGTGACAAACTTGATGTGATGAAGCAATACGGCTCAAACGATCGGAATTGTGGAAAAACAAATCATGGATTTTGCATCACGATAATGCACCAACTCACACATCAATGCTTGTTCGTGATTATTTGTCCAAAAAAACACCGTAATCATGCCTCAACCACCGTATTCGCCAGATTTAACTCCCTGCGACTTTTTCATATTCCCGAAACTGAAGAGACCAATGAAAGGAAAGCGTTTTGCCACAATTGTTGAGATAAAGTCAGAATCGAAAAACGAGCTGATGGCCATACCGAAAAGCGCATTCCAGAAGTGCTTCGAGGATTGGAAGAAGCGCTGGCATAAGTGTATTATATCTGAGGGGGATTACTTTGAAGGGGAGAAAATGGATATTGATGAATAAATAAAAACTTTTCGATAAAATTCGAAATTAACCATTTCTTTTGAACAAACCTTATATAGACTTCTGTCATTATCACTAGATGTACGTACAAGAGTGACCGTCAGGTACATAACTATCTATTATAATCTGAAACAAAATATTTTTTTACATACATTTTTTCCTTTGCCAATTCAACGATTATCTCATTACATGTATGTATAATAATGAACCTCTCTTATATCTTATCTTTTTGTTTTTCATTGCTAACATTATTTGATTTATTATGTCATATATAATGCGTCACACTACTTCAGTTTGTACTCATATAACTCCTTCGGAAATATAATAATACATGTGAGGTGTACATAAATGTTTGGTTTCTTTTTTACACTAAACATAAATCTACAATATTTTTATATCATTCGTCTCTTTATGTATTTGGTGAACAACTGTTTTTATGTGATTTTTGTTAAATAAATAAAAATATTTTTTCACGTATCTTATGTGTAAGTACAATATGCCTAGGTAGCAACATTTCAATTAATTAAGGGACTTAGTTTTAATTTTATTTTACACCATTGTGTCTCTCTACCGTGTGTTTGATGATCGATGGAATCCCACAGTTCAGACGCCGTCAGGCAAGTGATGGATGGGGCTTCAATAATCTAAAAGAAACATTTTTCTTTTTCATTTTACATTTTTCCTGTACTTGCAACAACCTGTCGTGACTTACAACAGCTTTCTTTAATTAGAAAGTTAATCACAGGGTAGTAAAATACGGATTTTTTATCAATCAGTATTATCGGTAGATTAGCCACTTCAATTTGAAATAAACACACGTAGTTGGTATCAATATGTGATATACCTGTATTACGGAAATATTTGTATGTGTTAGGTGTATTTGTATGAGTCTCAACTGCTTGGAATCAGCGGAAGTAGAGGGAAAACCGGGAGATTAATAAATTGGGAGAGCGCAAAACATGTTCCAGAAGAGTGGAAGAAGTTGTGGAATTGGTTATATCCATATATATTTTCGTTTCTGTTTTACTAGAAATTATTTGTGGTTAGCATTTTCGGTCTATTTTATCCTCTGTGGGAATAATGTAAGACTTATATTAAAAAAATTACTACCTGCATTTTTGACTATGTATTTTTCAATTATATTGTAATACTCTGTAAATATTTTTTAGGTTTTTCAATTTTATTTAAACAATAATTATTATTATTTTAATTTAAAAAAATATTTTTTTTTTTAGTTAAAAGCTCTGTGATGTAATTATTTTTACGCGTGACAGCTGTTTCGCCTTCTGAGGGCATTATCAAACTGCCCTCAGAAGTCGAAAAAAGTTATTTTAACTAAAATAACACAAAAATTAAAATAATAATAATTATTGTTTAAATAAAATTAAAAACCTAAAAATTAAAATGGAGTTCTACAAAATAAACTTTAAAACCATAAATAAATTAATATATATATATACTCTGAATAATTTGATGAACTTCAAAAGTTTCCCCCTAAACTAGCTGAATGACTCGCGAGCGGAAAGTAAATTTGGGAGCTTTTTAGTTCACCATTTTGTCTTATCGTCAATCGTAAACATTTTTTGTTCTCTTTTCAAATTAAATATACAAAAAAATATTTATTTCTAAAAAAATATAAAATAAAAATCGAAATAAATACTTTGAACTGCTTTAGCTTTTTACAGCATATGAATGACCAAAGATGTTAACATTTCAGGAATCAGGTAACCATTTTCAACTTATGAGATTAATTCAACAATTATGAGCTTTAAAATATCCACTGAAATGTCAAATTAAATTACAAATTTCATTATTTTTCATTTTTCCAAAATTTTAAATTTGATCTTTGGGTAATGACGTAAGGGTAGGGCGCTTGCCTGGCAATCTAACGGGCCAAGGTCGATACTCCGCCTTTAGTAACCGACTTACCCCATTTTCAATACGGTCTGTGCCAATAATCTAAGGTTCGTAGCTTATTTTTTGTTTACGTAAAAAGCCTTAACCAAGCCGTGTAGTAACCATTTTAAATATTTAAAAAAAAAAATACGCATATTTCTTAAAATACAAGTAATCTTCATGATAGTATAAATAATTGTGAAGGAATATCTACATAGAACCCAGCTTCAAATACGTAGCTTTGGCCGTAAGTAATTCAGTTACGTGTGAACTTCTTGTACGTACTGGCTCCACTAATTAGTTCTCCAACTAGTTCGCTTTGTCCCGTGACTATATTCCTCCTCCTTTGTTGCTTCAGCATGCTGCACAACTGCACAGTTACATCTGTATCTCTGTGTACAGAACGATACTCCCACCCAATGCTCTGTGTTGCAGTTTAATTGAGATCAGTATCGGGGACGGTTGACTGACTAACTCAATACCGGAGGAAATTACGTAATTAATTGATCAAAGAACGAGGATGGATTAATTTGTTCTTGGACTGATTTGAAAATTATCTCGTAATTAGATAAATGAAACCGATGTGAGGAAATTTGCCATTATTATAAATATACATAAAAACTAAAACATTTGTAAATATTTATAAATATTTTAAAGTGAAGCTTAACCTTTTGATAATAAATAATTAATTGTAAAACTAGAATAAGCCAGATGCATAATTTAAAAAAATGTAAGTTGATAGGTTTTGTATTGCTTTCTTTTTTGTGGTCAAAGTATTTAAAAATATACCAATAAACAAAAAAATATTAATAATTGAGATAATATCAATAAATTTCGACGTTAATATGAAACAGAAAAATATAGCGGTCGTGACCGAGACTCGAACGCGGAACCTCTACTCTATCCGGGAGTAGCGCTTCTGCCAATTTAGCCACTGAGATCTTATAGAAAATCGGCATTTTAATCGATCTCATTCTTCATTTGAAAATTATTATTGTCATTTATTTCAATTTATCTTCCGATTTGGCTGCCATCTTTGTATGGTATGCGAAGCTCTACCCGAGCACATATTATATACCTAGATGGTGTCTTGAATAAACCGTCTATTTTTATTTTACAGATTTTTTGACTTCTTATAAAGCCCAGAATTAAAATATTGAATTTGAATTAACTTCGAATATTTTATGCTTATTGTTTTTATATTAATAAAAAAAAAATAAGTATAAAAGTTTCAGAGTTAAATCGTTTTTTTTTTAAATCAACGCGAAACAGACTTTTTTTTAAAATTTATTATTATGTGATGAAAAAATGATTTAAAAAAGACAAATTTCCACCCATAGAACCAGTCGGAAACTCGTCGGGAATTCGTCGGATGTTCCGAGCTTAAATATGTACGAAATACAACATATTTGTAATATATTGGTTTAAACTATGTTTTATGGCACGAAATATGTAGGTTATGCTATTTCTCCTGGAACATGTGATCCAGATGTTTCCCTATTGTATTTAGCATTACCTTTTGTTCATTGTAAGCGCTGCGATACAAAATGGAAATGGCTTTGCACCCGGTTATACACCCACAGCCACAGCCACAAAACGTTGTGGTCTTCGTACAACCATTTCACTGCCTTAACATCGCCCAACCGGGTGACGGTAGCTTATTTGGCTGTACAAAGAATACACTATCGAACCGTCAAATTTGCTATTTTCTCTATTAAAATTTTTCTTATATTTTATTTGGGAGACTTTCTGTTCTACAATGATGAGGTTCGTTAAAAAAAACATTAAATAGATCCATTTAATGGTTCCCTCTTTGATCATTCAAAATACATTTAAAAAAATATACAAACCTACCAAGTAAGATGTTCGTATCCAGTGGGAAAATGGAGCGGGATAGAGAAGGGAATAGATGTAGCTGAAACGTAATGTGTATTTAATTGTTTAGTGGCCGAATGGTAAAAAAATTTGAATTCCCAACCAGGCATCGCGGGTTCCATCCCCTTCTAGTTAAGTTTTCCATAATTATCCATGAACATTTTCCGTTTATTTGGCGGGAGTAGGGAAAATTTATCAAATTAGGTTAGACGCAACCCGGGAATGTTTGTCTCTCTTTAAAGAAAATTTTATTCTGTCTGGTTAGACGCAACCCGGGAACGTTTGTATCTCTTCAAAGAAAATTGAATATTGTCAGGTTAGACGCAACCCGAGAACGTTTGTCTCTCTTCAAAGAAAATTTAGTATTGTCAGGTTAGACACAACCCAGGAATGTTTTTGTCTCTCTTCAAAGAAAATTGATTGTAAATGAAGATAAGGCTTCAAAGATAGGTATCACGCCACTTTCTCGAACTCACCGGCAGCGTGTAGCGTGGCCAGCAAGTCGGCCAGCAGGGCGGGGTCCTGGCAGGAGACGGCCACCTCGCCGGCGCCGCGCAGCTGCAGCGCCACGCCGCCCTCGCCGCCCACCGCCCCGCACATGAGCACGGCGCGCGGCCGCAGCGCCCCGAGGCCCAGACGCGCGCCAGACACCTGCAAACCAAATTAAACAGATTTATTTATTTATAAATTAACGGACTAAAGTCCAATTACAAAAAAGAAATATAAAACACGAAATGGAAAGAAGAGCAACAGAGAAGGAATAGCATATACATAATAATAAATGAATCGATGACAAAAATAGGACAAAATAAACATTAGAGAGAACATTCAAGCCATGGTCTAGTCAAAGTTTTGGTAGAGTGATAAAGAATGACAAAAATCATTTAGACTGCTACCAAAAATTTCAAGACCATGGCTTGAGTTAACAAGTCTTGGCATTCTGGACATTGGAGAATTATACCCATAACTAGTATTGTGATGATTGAGGAATAGCAATTCATTGTTTCTGAGTCTACGGCAAGGAATGTTGAACTGGATAAGTTGCAACAGAGAAGAAAAATTAGAAACATATCCAAAATCGCTTAGCCGAAACTTGCCAAGATTTTTTTCCAATTATATTTTTTATTGAGTGTCCAAAAAGTTAATAAAATCACTAAGGTAATAGCATAAAGTACAGTTTATAACAATTTACAAAGTTTCACAGTGAATAATAATTATTAATAATTAAAATAATATCAATAATCTTCAACGTAAATATGAAACAGAAAAAAATATAACGGTCGCGATCGAGACTCGAACTCGGAACCTCTACTCTAGAAGCGTTACTCACGGATAGAGTAGAGGTTCCGAGTTCGAGTCTCGGTCGCAACCCGTTTTTTTTGTTTCATATTTATGATGAAGATGATTGATATTATTTCAATTTTTAATTTAAAAAAATAAGCGTAAAAGCCTTAAAGTTAATTCTAATTTAATGTTTAATAATTATTTAATTGATTAACTAATTATTAGTATAATACTAAGAAATATAATATTATTACTGGTTCATATTGTAACAGTACTGGTAAAAGGGCAGAGCGGAATTGGATAAATTATCGCCTGCATCGATTAGGGAATGAGTATTTTCATATTGATAAAACTACGTCTGTGGTCGTTTATTGTCATCCAAAAGTAGAATTAAAGAAAGTATCAATAGACAAATCCATACCCATAACTATTTTAAATATAACCAATTTACTACTGCTTAATATAAACACTTTTAAATGAACCTGTTGGAATACTTAAAATTTATTTCACTGGCATTAATTCCACAAGATTATATATAAAACAATGTTACTTTCAGTTTACCATAATATTTTCTTCTTTCTCCTACTTTGGTAGTACCTTGAACTTTGAATTTGTTTTTTAAATTCTTTGGGTACATCTCTCGATATCTAATTTATTTGTGCTTCTTCATTACTTACTTGTATGTCAATGGTACATGATTGTGCACATGACAGTGTTCGCTCAAAGGCATCTGTACAGTGGGTTTGTTCGTAAATCGTTTATGAAAAATTGCCAAAGAGATGTGTCATGTTTTGTTTGTTTTGCGCCATCAAACAACCTTTCCAAATGTGAAATTATTTTCTGCCGTCTGCGGCCTTCATTCAACCGTTTGATCCCTTCCGATGGGTTTTTTTTCTGAAAGCCCAGCTTATAGGGATGATCTGTTTTACGGGAACGTGACAGGAAGACTGCGGTGGCGATCACCGAGAGAACGGGCTGTATTTATTTTAATCTTTCGATTAATAGGTGATCTGGTGGGGTGTCGATGGATGCATCATAAAAATACAAATAAAAAAGGAAGAAAAAAAATGGAATGAAAATGGTTTTCATCGATATTGTTTGGTTGGTTAGATAAAACGGTGAGTGGATACGAATTTATAATGTTTTTTATCTATAGATATACTTTTATATACCGTTCCATAGGATTTTTTCTGCGCCTGCTTATCTGAGTTCCATGGTCCTTAGACGATTTAAGTACAAAAGCAATGAAAAGTTCTGACTCTTATCAAATGAAGAATTTGAGTAAAGCTTTTTTATGAGTAACTAAATGTTTAGTTGACTAAATGTTCAACAGTATCTATAAAGCGATGCGATGGCACCATCCTATATGTATTGGAATATATGTATATTTATTGGTTTAAAAAAAGTATATATATATAGTCTTTTTTTTAATGATAAAATACTAGAAAATAATATATATCTCAATATATTATTACGAAGGAGTTAAAAAAAACTCATTTCGGGACGGGCACAATTATAAAATATATGTTTTTTTAAATATATAATTTATTGCTGCCAAAACGGAAAGATAAACGTTTTTAAAAATGACGGTACTCTAAATGGTATTGGTAACGGAATAATCGGAAAACTATCGATGGGAGTAAGAGATTTATGGAATATTTCATTATCTAGCACAATTCAGGATGATTTTTCATACTGCTTTGAACTTATTGCCTCCTAATTGAATTATGTTTACCTTTATAAACATCTTGTCTGTGGATACCGATACACACCATAGTAGTGCAAGTATTTTACTAGTTAAGTAGCAGCATTGTAATAATATCAGATGACAGTAGGATTAATAGCATTCCTACTTACTTAACATGGAAAATACATGACACGACATGACAAAAAATACATTAAAAAGAACACTCAAGTCAAGGTTTTGGTAGAGTCGTAAAGAATGACAAAAATCGTTTAGACTGGTACCAACAATTTCAAGACCATGGCTTGAGTTAACAAGTCTTGACATTCTGAACAGTAGAGAATGATGCGCATAATTATTAAAGTGATGATTGAGAGACAGCAATTCATTGTTTCATAGTCTACGGCAAGGAATGTTGAACTGGATGAGTTAAAAGTAAGAAGGTTAGTCGATATTACATAATAATAGTGTTTAATATTCATTCCATGTTACTTAAGGGTATTTATTTATAAAGTGTTTGGGAGTGAAGTGTGTGATTTTGCCTCCTTTATTATTTCCCACAAAATACTATTCACCGCGTACGGGTTTCCATCATATTTAAGAAAAGCGTTGCCAACGCTGCCGCATCCTTGTCACAAACTAGGCCGTGGCAAAAATGCGGCAACCGACTACGTGGTGCTCGCCTCGGGAAATACCAGACCTAAATATTCTAATGAAATGTCATCTGAGCTTTGACTGATGCCGCCACCGGACGCTAGGGACTTAATTTTTTTGCTTGACGCGTTGAAACTAGCTACAACAAAGAGGTATATATATATATATTACTTTAAAACCGTCTGTAAATTTTTTATCTTGCACACATACTTTGACGACCTCCGTGGTCGAGTTGTTAAGATGCTTGACTACGAATCCAGAAATTATTCGTTGAGAAATATTTGAAAAACCACCATTCAGAATCAAAACGTTGCTTGAAGTTACCAGATCAGAATAGTCCGGTACTTAACTTACGTACTCAACCTTCTTATTCCCCTCATCACAGAAAGTGAATAGTAGAAAGATAGCAAATATTATGCTCAAAATCAGATAAACAGAATGTTATAGATTAAGGACCAAAATACAATACTATCTGTTTTAGATAAACAAAAGAAACAATAAAGCTATTTCAACAACATCAAATCAAATAAAGTAATTTCGATTTTGAATTCACTGATTTAGATACCTAAAACATTACTGTATTTACCGTATTTGAAACGGGCTTTTCTGTTTACTGTATATATTTTTAAAATATTTTATCCAGTTTATTAAAAAAACACATAAAAGCACTAGAACTGAAAGTTAATTTATTTATAGAAAATAACTTCTGAGTGTCATTTATTTCACGTATAAGTTATAACAACTCGAGCCTTGCTTGTGTAGATCAAGTAGCATTATTTGTTTTACGATGAACTTATTCAAAGACCCAGTAAAACGCTAACCTCTCGTTTTTGACGTTTTAATTTACTCTTTTGAAAACGTATACAAAACACATCAATATTTCAAAGATGACCAAAAAAGGAAGAATTAGCGTATTCTAGAATTTTCAGTACATAAATACATAGTAAATAGCTATAAATTTTGTATTGTAGTGGCAGACGTGACTTTCATTTTCTAAATATATCATTATTCTTAAGTGGGTACTCGAAAACCTCAAACAAAGCATTAACTCATTGTCAGGGTTCTTCGCAAAAACCCAAAACAACATGTTTTGTTCACTGAGAAGTCCTTAGACAAGTGGAACCCACACATGCTTTCCAAGTACTTATTTCTACAGAAGTCTGGAATTATAACAAGGACCAATACAAATAATAAAGCTTTTCAACATTCACTCAACTTGTGTGCCTAATTAATTATTGATTTCGGTTAAAACATTTTTTAAAGCAGCACTTCTTCAAGGAACAGACTTATTAAAACTAATATATGATTTTTGACATACGTTTAATATTGATAGAAAACGTATGTCGCCAAACATAATACCATTTGAATCCTAGGCTCCAGATTGGTAAAAAAAAATCGCCGGTCAAAAAAAGAATTTCGGAATTTAAAAATTCTCGATCAATTTCACTAAAAGTGAGGAAAAAATTATCTTAATTCGAGCATACGGACACGCCCGCATCACACTATCGGTTCGTTTCTTTTGTGGGCTAACTTGAAAAATACGCGCTTTGATCCCGGTCCATTTATCAGTGAGGGAGGTTATGTTATAGGTGTTATGAAATTATGTATTAATGGCTGGGGGGGTTATACTCGTATGTGGTATGTCTAGGGGGCAATTCATATTCGAAGTGTGGATAATCCCTTACATTACAAAAACAAATACATTTCGTCGCCGGAAAGGAAAAATAACTGAAGCGCCATTTTGGCAAGTAAACATCAGGATCTGGTTGGATTTTGAATAAAAAAGTTAATTTAGGTAACTCAATGCTCTCACTGAGTTACCCGAAGCGAAAAAAAACAAAAAACTAACTTAAAAAAAGTCCCAAGCCTTATTTATTTATTTATATGCCAACGAACCATTGTCCAATTACAAAAAAATACACAACACGAAATGGAAACAAATAGCAACGGAGAAAGAACAGCACATACATAATATTTTAATGAAGCAATGGCAAAAATACACATTTGAAAGAACATTGAAAAAAAGAAGAAAGTCAAAGTCTGAGCAAGGTTTGGTAGGGTGGTAAAGAATGACAAAAATCAAAACCGATAGTTTTAAGACTGTGGCTTGAGTTAACCAGTCTCGACATTTCGGACAGTGGAGAATAATACCCATAATTAGTAAAGTGATGATTGAGGAACAGCAATTCATTGTTCTAAGTCTTCTTCCAAAATAAATATATTAAGAGGGCTGAAGCGTCACAAAAATTTACAGAATCAAACGAGACCATTCGATGCAGAAAAAAAACTTTTCAAAACTCAAAACACATTTTCGACAAAAGTGTCGCATAAGTCCTTTTGCCTTTACAGCGACGATATGTTCGCAGTTTAAATGCGAAATTCAAACAAAAACATGACGCTTTTACGACCGTTTTTATGATGCGTGCGACTGTGGGCTTTTTTATATAAGCTGGCACAATAATAATTCTCCGGCCATGTTAGGTATCGTTGTGGAATTCCGTAGTCTCTTGAGCTTTTGAATAATTATAAGTAAACTTAAATGCTCAACTATTTTGATCTCCGATTGAAGTGTTACTATGATTGAAAAGAAAAAAATAAATTCCAGTAAGAGATGATTATTTTGCAGGAAAAAACTGTTTTTTATTGTTTTTTCATCAACCCCTAATCGACGTTTATCACATTGCCACGAGTACTTCAAAATTACTCTACATCACTCGTCACTTATGAAAAATCCAGGAATGTAACTTGACTTGCCAACAAAAAATATTGGTTGTTTTGATCTACCTTTTTAAAATTAGAATAATATCTGCTAAAATACTTAATAAGTAGGTATTTAATAGTTCCAACTTTGAAAATTTCACATTCGTATTTCACGGTCGTACGTAAACACAGAGGAAATTATTTATAGTGAATAATTAACGTGTTTAAAGCACTATACTACTATTTTACAATTCAAATTGGTGATAAAACCGGTAGTTTTTACTCTGCTATGGGCTGGTACATCTAAGATCATTATAAACTAGTAAAATATATTTGTTGAACCGGGGGGTAAACAGTTTTGTTTTTGTGGAAAATTTCTGACCTTATTAGAAACAGATTAGGATTAACCTTTTATTTGGTATAAATTATTCGTTGATCGGTTTTCATATAATTTATTAAAAGTAGAGAACCTGGTTTTAATGTACATATGTTAGGGTGACTCTATTATCTTATAATTTGAATAAATCCGTGCTGTTAATAAATAAATAAAAATAATAACTGATTCAGCTTTTTGCTAGCTAATTCAAATATCATTATAAGCCAAACGGTATAAATGAAACAACATCTCGCGGAAAGAATAAAATTTAAATTTTCACTAGTATTTGGAGACGGAAAAAAATGAATAAATAAAATTCTTTTTAATAATATTTTTTAATGACTTTCGGCAATAATTTTGGAAAAAGAACTGAAAAACAACGTTATAAAATTATAATTATTAGTGGTGAGATGGTAATACCAAGAAAGTTATTTTAAAGTCGATTTTACAATGAATGTTTCGTAGAGATATAACAGTTTTGTTTACAGTTTAATCAAATTTAATAATACAATTGTTAAGTTTATTTTTAGTGACAGTTTTTTCGGCGTTTAAGGCCATTAGAAAAACTGTTAAGTCATATAGAAATGACTTATTTATTTAATTTCGGTTACCACTGCTTCATTTTTAATTATTTCTTGTTGAAATAGGTATTAATTTCAGTAGAAACTGATTTATATTGAAATACTTATTCTGTGAGGTATTTAATATAAATGTTTGTTTTTCTCTTTTGAGGGTTTAAATCTATTGCTTACCAACGGCAGGTTTTTTATTTTTATTTTTTATTTGAATAGCAATTAGTTTTTTCTTGTTTATGAAAATAAATTGCTTAAGTGTTTATTAATTCGTTTTCTTGATTATTTAGTAAATTATTTAAGAAATTATATTATTTAAGTATTTTATTATTATTTTGCTGTTGTGTTTAATTTTAGTTTCTTGAACACATACGTAGAGAAAAAGGTTTTTGGTTTAATTATTAATAAATTTTATATTTTGATCATTTGTTCCTTTCTAGTTGCTCAAGTTAATTCAATTAAAAACCCGTATCATTAATATGTAAGGACATGGGTGAGTTTTAACACGTAAGGACTAAGAGGAATATTAAGTACAACTTGATTGATGATAGTTAATGACGAAAAATACGTTTCTTTTGTATTTTCATTACAATAAATAATATAACAAATATTTTATGTATGAAATAGCTATAATTGACATTTGAGAAATAATTTGTTATGCTATATTAATTCGTTTATTATAAAAACACACAAATAACAACCTTTCAAATGCGTTGAGTATCGTGCATGAAAAATACGGTTCATTTGAAAACTGTCAATTTATTATTGATAAATTTACCCAACTACATAATTGAACCGTTCCATTTGACCAACATTTCCTGTTCCATTCGTTTGAGGATATGAAATCAATTGAATTAGAGTGCAGAGCACTTGACACAGAAACGTACAACATTAAATGGGACACCCGCCCGCCAGGCCCATTCACAAATGGAAAGCCCGCAAATTATACCTCCTCGGTAAAATTCTCATTCTAATTCTAATTCTCTAAAATGCTGCCACCCCTCCCAATTCTCCACCCTTCCGTCCACCCAACGAACTAACTACCACCCCCAATAGTTCAGCTTTCGCCCGTTGCTCTGGAGTGACACAGTGAAGTAGAATTTCCGCTGTTTTATTGTAACGACTGCTTTCATATAAATTCTTCAAAGAAATCGTCTTCTACCTAACAAAAGTACACCCTTATCGATGCGATAGCTCAGTGGTAGGGCGCACAAGATAACTTGACTGACTTAGAATAGCCGAAACTTTTGTTTAATTCGACAGGAGGTAATAGATTGATTTGGAGTTTTCCGGCACAGTTGAATTCAGAATTTATGATATCGTATAGGATAATTTGTGGTCTTGGGTCCGTTGAAAGAGGCGAATTATTAATTTAAGTAATCGGGCGTGGTTGTTGATAATATATTTCAATGAAGTGTAAAGTTTGTTTGAAAACGACTACGGCCAATTAATATTCAAGTTGACTATGACAAGAGATGCATGCTCAAATTGTTTTGCCTTGAATGGTCCTCAAAATAAATTACGAGGTCTTCGTGCTGTTTTAGATGTTCTAATTTATGCATGCGATTGATGAAGGTGAGATTTTCATAAAATAATATGCTTAAGTCTTTGAATAAAGCTCGCCTACTTTTCATAGATCTTATTAAACTATTTCCAGCGTACTTGAAAACTAGTTATAACTGTTAGCATTTTATCAGAATCTGGTGTGATAAAGTAGATACGTATGGAAATGCTTGAAATGATTTATTAACCACAAATTCAAATCAAAGGAAGCGTCTCAATAATTTGCTGAGCTCTGTGGCAGAGTTTTTTGAGCTTTGGGCCCAGATCCTAGAGCTTGAAGCTTTAAATACCGATACAATGTTTTGTAGTAATTTCTCAATGCAAAAAAAAATATATATTCCGAAAAACGAAAAATCATGTTAAACAATTGTTTATATCTAAGGATTAAATTTTTCGATGAAAGACTATACTTTGACTAGATATTATATGTAAATATTAATCTTCCTAGGTGGAACCAACAAGCTAGATTATCTTCTCTAGTCCGCCCAAACTCGAGCTTTCATCATCCCGATCAAAAGCTGATCAGAACTCCGTCTTTGCCCAGCGCAAACAAAAGCTTGTTTGTGGCCTATTCAAAAGTGCGCCTCTGACCGATGGACGATAGACTGGAAGGTTATAATAGAGGGCGTATGGAGGGTGTATAAAGGCTGTATGGAAGGTGTATGAAGGTTTCATGGAAGGAACATGTAGTGGCATTATAAAGCAACCAGTTTTAGCCCGCTCTCAACTGCCTGTAGCTTCAAGCTTAGCTGTATATATCCGCAAATTTTGGGATATTTGAAAAACTTGTTTTACACAAACAAAAAAAAACTTCAAAAATCAATATTCAAATCCAACTTTTATACTTTTTCGGTTCTTTTGTTCTTCGATCAAATTCAAAAATATTTTTCTTAATGTCCCTCAAATGCTTAAAAGATACGGTGATGGCTTTTTAGAAGAGCACTAAATTAAGAAATTCAACATTACCCGTATTTAAATGTTCCTAATTGCGACGTGGATGTTCAACAATTGAATATATTTAACCTTACGAATTCACCACTTCAAATACGTAAAGTACTCCCCATTAGACTCACATGGAACCCGCCCCACCAGGAGGGAATAGTACTGTTCCTATTATTGGGAAACTGAAATTATTATCATCCCAACAATGTGACCGTTCCAGCCGGCGACACGAATGCATCTGCTCCTCCTTTGTCTTGCGGAAATGCATATTTCTGTGGCTTCTATCGTAATTCATTTAATTAATTTGTAAGTAAAGCAAAGTTCTATTTGATCATAAGATTCTCAAACAAAGCTAAAGCAATTTAATGACGTTTTTAAAAAACTTTTTCTTACCGTTTTGAAAATGTTTTTTAATGATATAATATATTGACTAGCTTCACTACCAAGTTATGTCATTTTTTACATTTGAAAAAAATAGAATGTTAAATATGACGTCTTGCCTTATTTATTGATGGTTGAGTTATCAATTTTCTCTATGAAAATTACATTTCGAGCTTAAATTTCAAAAAATTTCAAACCTTCAAAAATCCCTTTATGCAACTATTGTCTCATTAATTTTGCATTTTCCCACATGAAAATAGCTTTTAGTCTTATAGTAGGTACCTATTCGAGTCTCGGCAAGAATTTATAGCGCTCTTTATTTCGCCAAATTAAAGCACAGCTAGAAAGCTCGCATTTAAGTAGATTTATTTCGTTTGCACAAGTTTAGAAAAACATGAACTTTTCATTTAGTTGTACGATGAACAGTTTGTCTATTTATCTTTTTGTTTCTCGGTCCCATCTTGTTCTCTCTTGCAAACACTTTTTGCATTCGTCGGGAAATGCGAGTTGCTTAGAAAGTTAAGACCGTATTCGGCTTAGTATTTTCTAACGTCTTTGTTTTATTTCACCGACTTCAAATGCCCGATTGACGTAGTCAACACTTTTCCGTGTACTGTCAATTCAAATCATTACTGGAAAAATATCATTGATGAAAATAATCCATATCGTTGAATATTCCATAGATTAGGCAGGGATTATTTCTGTTCCACAATGCATGCGAAACTTACGATTTTAGAAATCAACTGAAATAATAATAATAATGAATCTTTGTTTAAATACAATTAACAGTAATAACAGCAAAATAATAAAAATAAAAGCAGAATAATCATATAAAATACATACGGTGTATAAAGGTGTAGGTACATTTATATATTTTACCAAGAGATCTATACATTGTAAACAGTATACATATATATATATATATATATATATATATATATATATATATATATATATATATATATATATTACAGAAATGTTAATTAAATAGAAATATAGATTATTATCCGTATTTGCTTAATACATATAACTTAATTTTGTTTTCTCGTAATCTGCCTTACTAGGCAAGCCTGTGTTGAGGCAGTAATTTTTGCCGATTGTTTTGGTTACTTCAAATTAAATTAATCTATGGTTAATGTTATTTGAAAATGTGAATTTAATATTAATATAGAAATAGTAACATAAAATCGTACATATATAAATAAGTAATTATTTGTTCTGTGATTGGTTTATTCAATGACTTCGAATTTGGGTGAGTGCACCGGTAAATGCACTGTCTTTGCTATTAATCCAAATTTTTATGTTATATTTGAAATTATTTAATGTTTGACTTTGTTTTAAATTTTCTGGAAGAATATTGAAGATTCTTGTCGCAATGTACCTAAAACTCCGTTGACCAAATGTGGTAGAGATAACAGGATATTGGAGTAAATCTTTGTTAGTATTACGAGTAAATCGAATGTGTGGTCTTTTTTCGTAATATTTATGTTTGTTTGTAAAAAGATGAGTGAGAATTGATTTTACATATATTTGTCGAACGTCAAAGACTTTCATTATGTGATAAATTGAGTTAGAACTTGCAACTAGAGGTAGCTTGAGGATAATTTTTATAATTGTTTTTTGTGCTTTTATGACAGGGTCTATAGCAGATAAAGTTCCACCTCCCCAAGCTATGATACCATACTCAATAAAAGATTGAAATATCGCAAAGTAAATCATTTTTTAGTGTTTCAAGTCAAGAAAGTTTCTTATGGTTCTAAAAAAGAAAATGGTTTTTCTGATTTTATGTGCAATGCTTTGCGTGTGAAGGTTCCATTTGAGTTACGGATCAATGGTGAGGCCAAGGTACTTCATCTGAGTGGTGCGATCTATCTTAGGGCACTGACAGCATACGTCGGGATTTAGACACGAATGTATTCTAATGGGGATATCATCATGTGGTTGGCCTGTAATGTTAATGCTTGATGTGATATATTTTGTTTTCTCGGTGTTTAGAGTGAGTGTATTCATATCCAACCATTTTTTGACAATGCCAATATCCCTTTCAGCGTGTTTATATACAGCTGACCACGTATCAGATTGAAACAGTAAAACCGTATCATCAGCAAAACTGTCGATTTTTCCTTGAATATTAAGGTTCCATAGTTCGTTAATATATAGTAGAAACAAAGTCGGTTTGTTTTGAAAAGGTCGCAAGCGTGATAAAAAAAATCAACAGATGCCTAAGTAGGGTGACAGTTTAAGTTTTATGGAAAACCACGCAGACTATGGTAGCTACAAAGAATAGAATGAGCATCTATCACGTTGCATTTTTCCAAGATCTTTAGTCATGACAATTACCGAATAAAAAATGTTCTCATTTCGTAATGTGAGAAACAAAAAATTGTAGTTTACAAAATAGCAAAATTTCAGAATTAAACTGTGCGCACGCTACATTACATAGTAAATACCACCAACATCAATATTATCTCTATTCTACGAAACTCAACGATTAGTAAAATAATTTTTCGGCATAGATACAACACGTAAAGAAAGGAACAAAAAATAAATATAAACATTATATAATGGTAAACTTTTCTTTAAAAAAAGACAAAACAAACAGATAAGAAGATAATGTCTCGTCTATGAGCGGAATTTGAGCGGAAATATGCACTTAAGATAAAGTTGTAGGGTAGTCGGGTCACAATTGCGATCGAGATAACTTATTTGAAGCGATAGATATGATATCGCCATAATGCTAATACTTTTTTTAATAAAAAGGGTTACAAAAATAAATAGAAAAAGAAAATCCATGAAATTATATCTACACAAAGGTCCTATAATACTGTATATATAAAAAAAAAATAATCACCTGTAGGAAATAAAAGCTACTCTGAAATTGTAAAACCTACAAATTTCATTCTACAGGTCCTAACATAATGTTTTTTTTTAGAGCAACGTGCAATGTCAAAGCTATAAATTTGATAAATTACGATTAAAATGTTGTTTATTCAGTATTATTTGACCCTTGTCCCGAGTGGAGAGCTTCATTCAGAAGCTTTATTACAAATAAAGGGAATCGATCTTCTAATGATAAAAAGTCTGTCTATTGAGAAGAGAAAATAAATATATTTTTTATTTAATTTATCGATTTAAAACTCCACGTCTTATGTATCTTTCTAACAATAGAAAATATGTCATCATTATTTATTTTTTGCCAAAAAAATAAATTTTCATACCTGTTTTCACTCACCGTTCAAAAGTGTATTTTCAGTTTTACTCACATAGATTTTCAACGTAGTGGCATGTCCGATTCATAAATTGAAACAAAATGCGCAAAGTTATTTATTTTGTTAGGTCTGTTGTGAAAAAAAACGATTGTGACAAATAGTAACAATAATTTCTGACTTTATTAATAAAACGAATTATTATCAAGTCCTTGGTACTAAATCAATATTCTCTAACTAGAGTCGATCATCATTGACACACGCTATAATACATTGCGATGGCTCTACCACGGGATGTTGGGAGATGGGGGCAGGCTCCGGGGGATGACATTATGATACGTCCCTCCCCCCCCCTCCCTCCCCCAACCAACCCCCAACACCGAAAGGGATGAATGAATAAGTAAACAGTGTTCGCAAAGCCGACACACGTGTAAGATAAGATAGACATCCACTTGCTTTAACTGTACTGTCATTGGAAAGGTATATTGTAATTAAATAAAGGATTTTCAAAGGATACTAAAACACAAGTTCTTCATCCAAGAAGTGAAACGATTTTTCGTTTTTTTCAGCGTTGAATATAATTTGTAAGGTGGCTTAGGCATATGTCTTATTTTTCGAGAAATCTATGAAAGTGCGGAAACAATTTTTAAAATATCGTCTTATAAATAAATCGATAATGTTGAAAATCGCCAACACATCGCAACTGGCTTTTATTTGGTCTTATTTGAAAACTTTTTCATTTGAGAAGTGACTTTGAAAAACATTTCGAAAAAAAATTATCAAGTGTCTATTTTCTGGATCACGAAAAGTTGAGCTCATTCTTTCCAATTTCAAGAAAAATAATATAATATGCAACGCCTTTATGCCACCGTCAGAAGTGTCGGTGTGTGGCCTACTGGGCATCGGTGCCAATTTTTCAAATGTTTCTCGTAGTTCTTTGTTGCCACGAGAGTCGGGAGATTCTGTATTTCTGAAATGGATAGGTATAGCACGATGGCGATGCTTACGGATGTGTTTCATTTGTTTGTATTACGAAAAGAGAAGGTATCATAGATCAAAGGATTTAAATTAAACTTTCTTCTCAATTGAAGTTTTGCCTCTTTTATTTCATATTATCTGTCTTTTTCTCTCGGTTCTTTTGTTATAATTTAAATGTTATTCTATTCTTTTCTTACTGTTCTCTTATTTTATTTTATATTGTGTTCTACCTCGTTATGTACGAGTATCTATTACCACACACTATGTATTTTTTGTTTAGTTTGATTGTGTACCCTGATAAACCGGTCGGTCATAAAAAATAAATTAAAATCTGTAGTCTTATATAAGGTTATTATTAAATTTTCATTAAATATGTCAAACTGCAAAGTGATTGCTTTCTACGAACTGTCCTATTCAAATTGTTCCATGGCTTCTAGGTGTATCACCATACAAAATTTCTCTTGTTCGAAGACGTTTCTTCGTGCTCGATTATTTTCATCTGCCGGCAAACGTTTTGATTGATCCGCTTGTAGAATTTTGACATAAATTTGACCATTGGTTTATATGCACTGTACACTGTAAAGGCTCTCTCCAGAGGCTTGGCGCTTGAAATAATGTCTAAATGATGTAGAGTGATGGGTGGGGATTTCAAGGGTTCTCTCATCACTTGAGCGAAGAGAGAGTCTTTAAATACACAAAGAAAATTCACAGTCTCGTAAGTAGGTACATTGATATTTATAAGAATGTTAAAAATAGGGTAAGTGAACTTATTTCGATAGGAAGCCAGTGTAGTCGTGTCGATGTGTGCGTTATTTAGAGATAGGCCCTCTGCACACGGAGATACTCAAAATAAACTGATCAAGGAAGCAAATTACTAACCAGTCTGTTATGAGTTTGAACCTTTGTAATTGAACAAGACACTACGGCAGACGGCGCTGTTGTCACCAATCCGTCACTAACGCTTTAGTAACCTGTTGTTAAGCAATTCGACGTCTCGACTAGTTTTTGACTTGAGTCTTTAGTCGCCTAGTATCTCGTCTGGTTGAATACATCAACGTTTCTTGCCACATCATTTTATTTTATAGTATTATCCTGTTTTTTTTTCACATATTATTATTTTATTATTTCATTTTATTGCATTTTTTTATAATTTCATTTTTAATTACAAAAATGAACAATCAGCAAGTGAGTACACAATACGAGCTGCGCCACTAAACAATTAGTAACCGGCTAGTAATTTCAATCATAAACCAGTTCAGTTTGTTTTGAGTATCTCCGTGTGCATACAGCCATTCGGCCATACGGCCATGCAACTATTTGATCAAATTTACATACAGGACCATGTTTGAAAACGAATTTATTATTCTTCAGTCACCAGATTTTTTTAATCGGATCGTAAATAAAGCTTGTTGTGAAAATAACGATTCGAGTATAAATTTTTAAATAAAAATCTGGCAGACCTTGAAATTTCAGACAGTAAAACCTGCTCAAAATGCACGAAGCATATTATGAAACAGATTTTCTGCTTTACGGTTAAGATAATTAATGTACGTATATATTTCAAACTTGCTTGAACCATCATAAAATTCCTCTCTTTAAAAACACTCGCTTGTTTTCAAAACCGTTCAACAAAATCGCTTTATTTATTGGTTTTAGGACTAGGTAAAACATGCCTAAAAATACGTGGGATTTTTGTGAATTCATTTATCTCTCTCGCATCCCCGCAGAGGAATCGGGGCAGAGAAGGGGGGGGGGTGGAGGTGGGGCAATGTCAAATTTAATGGGGATTGATAAGGGTGATTCGTTGGGTGATTCAGATCAACATTATTCAAATAGAAGACGTTTGCAGAGGCGTAATCTCTGCTCCTAAACTTATATTCAATGCGTGCTATTATTTTTTGGCTACATATCCACTTTAACAATATTGACTGTAAAAGGTCCAGTAAAACGATAAGCTTATTGTTTTAATGTATGCACACATAAAAAATATAAACTCTATTAAAATATCATATAAAATTGGTACAAAATTTAAAGGGTAAAAATTGGTGTGAAAAGATTTATATATACGGAGGGCTACCTGCAGACTGTCTGCTCCAGAGCCTGGTTTTCTTTTCAATAACTTTACCTTTCCGTGTCTAAGATTCTAAACCAACGTTACCTAGTATCTAAATATACATACATCCGTAGGCTTAGACAATACCTTCCTTAAATTAAACTATTAACAACAGCATAAAATTACCACTCTTAATCTTTTAAATGTAAATTTTATAACATGTAACGATTTTAAATAATATTTTTCACATGCTTCGTAAGATATATAAATAAGCAAGCATATTTTTAAAGCGATTCGACAGAGAAATCAGTTAATAACAAGAATATTCAAAAGGTTAAAAGGCTGGTTTATAAACTCATTAAAACTAATTACTTCAACATAAAACAAATTCATAAAAAAAAACAATGACCTAGGTTTTGTCTGTGGAGAAAAAAATAAACTCCTTTCAAACGTGGATGTAATTTTTTTTGTAATATAAGTATAAATTGAAAAATGATGAAATATGAAACAAATCATTTTTATTGTAGAAATTTTTTTCAACTTTCTTCTTTCAAGAAATTCAGAGAATGCATGTTTTCTAAAAAAATCACCGGTGTATTTCGCACCACCGCTGCGCGGACGACTTAGAAAGGATTATTTTTATTTAATTAACTAATTTTTTGCTTTCAAGAGTCTGCAAAACTTAATTTTCTACATTAAGCGATAAAAGCTAATACGAAAAAGGTTCGTACACCTCAATGATTTTTTAAATGCCTAAAGTTTTATTTTCTAGGGGAGTAGAAATATCTGGTTAAAGCGAAAGCCAAGATGTTTTCTACTCCCAGTATTTAAAAAAGGATCCGTAATATTTTGTTTGGTGATCAACTTTCGAAAACCTATCATTTTGCATTATTTTCAATTAAAGTACGAGTAACATAGCTTACCGATTGCAAAAAAGGTGTGGTTTAAAAAAAACATGATTTCACAGTGTTAGCGAAATGGAGTAGCAGTTGCTACTTAGTCTGAGTCACAAACACATTATTCAAGCATGGTATTTGCAAGCTTTTTTATTAATAAAAATTCTTTACAACAGCAAAAATGTTTCCAAATGAATTAATCTTACAAATATTCTATAATTTACTTATTTTCCATAATTTTTTTCGAATATGGCATTTTCAGTTATTTTTAATGACATTATCATAGTAAAGGTGTACTACTTACACTACATATACATGTATCTTTGTGCCACATTTACTGTACATATTATATTCTTCCCTAATCGAACTACAATGCACATTACAGCACAAATACGATATGTATGACTACGAATTACTACATATCCAAAGGTCGCGGGTACAAACCTGGCGTGCGCCAATAACTTTTATTTAATTAATATGTGTCATAACACATTTAATTTGTATAAAAATAATAAAAAAAGCATATTTGCGGCACGTTCCAAAGTGTTAAATGCTCTAAATATCGCCCTGGTGAAAGACCACCATTCGAATTCGAAACGTTACTTTAAATGGCTTTAACCGTGTTTGGTGACCAGATCTGAATAGCTAGGTACTTCCCAAACCTTCCTCTTCCCAATATCTTTTCTCTCCCCACTACACTCAGCCTCACAACATACCCTATTTGGGGATGCCATAGTCTCACCGGCTCTAGACGGTTGGGAGCAGTTAGACCCTTGTGCGGTATTCATATAAAAAATAAAATAAAATGTACCATATTAAATTATTTAAACACTAACAATTGATGTATACTCCTCTTCCATACATAAGCTGATGCTTTTAATGGAAGAGTAGTATAAGAATTAAAAAATATATTTATAAAATAAATTATTGCTTATAAAGTGTACCGGAGAAAGCTTACTGCAGGAGAAAAATAATTTATAATCATAATTCGTCGTAACCCATATTTAGTTTTTTTTGTTGTAGTTGAAAGTCGGAAGAAACCGGGCATTAAGTTATTAAGTAATAGTTTTAATATAACTTGATCAGTTTAACGCTTATTTCCAGCGTGTAGGTAGAAGTAGTTAGATTTCGAGGCTGTTCTATGCCGAATTCAGCCAAATCCGTGTATCTTCGCCTCCCCTGACTCCCCCAGGATTATTTATTCGGCGTATTCCATCTCCCTGACAGTTGGCGCAGGTAGATTCCCGAATGTTTATTATTTATTACGTGCCCACCTACAACATTACCTGTCAATTGACATCGACATATTGCTAGGGGACTTTATGCGGGAGATTGCATGTTATTCGTGCTTGTACAGCCAAATCTCAAATGGAAACCGAAATGTAGCTTGTGTTTTATTCGTTTTACTTCGTTCAAAAGTGATATATTCAAACATACAGCAAACATAATAAAAGTTGTATAAAACCATTTCTTTTTTTAAATGTTTTATGTGAATACCGCATAAGAGTCCCAAATATTCAGAGCCAGTAAGACTATGGCATTCCTAATTGGGGTATGTTGTGAAGCTGGAGGTAATGCGGAGGGGAAGGAAATGAGGAAGATGAAGGTTGGGAAGTACTTGGCTATTTAGATCTGGTCGTCAAACACGGCTAAAGATATTTCAAGCAACCTTTAGGTTCTGAATAGTGGTCTTTCACTAGGGCAATACTTAGAGTATCTAGCAAGCTGCAACTTTCCGCAAATGTATTATAAATTGGATGTGAAATAACACAAAGTATTATAATAAAACTTATTTAAACAGGATTTAAATCTGCAACACCTGTATTCGCACTCGAGGATCTGAACCGATCGCTAACGGAGGTATCTTAATGTATATGTTCCTCAACGCTGAAGAGGTAAACTGACCGAAGTATGTTGTGCGGGTGTTCGTGTGCCCAAAGTAATCACACATTTTCAACTTGTCTAGGGCCTAGAAGACGAAAGGTCTCATCCAAATTGGCGATATCAGTTTTCTTTCCGATCGGAAAAAATTACACTTCTAGGAATTATCATTACAGTGTTGCATTTTTTTCAAACTATACATCGCACATTAAATGCAGTAAGTGATGATTTTTAAATACATATTAAATTTGAATAAAACACTCAAACATCATCCAAAAAACTCAAACTAAATGCAGCGATCCTTAATTAATTGTGCAGGTAATAGAATGTCTTCAGCGAGCACTTTCAAGAGTATTTTTACCGTTTTTATTATTTGACCACAGCTGAAGAGAGTGAGGTTTCAGACTACTGACGATTAATATTTAAAATAAAAATAAAATAAAAACATTTTGTTTAAGTATGTACTATTCCTAAAGTGAAGTAAATGGAGTAGAATTTAACTCATCCTGTAGAGGCGAGGAAAGGCGATTTTCTGAAATGCTATTCGATACAACATGTTAAACAGGTAGCCCCGATGATTCCTGTTATTTTATTATTCTATAACATACGAAACATTACATGAATATGTAATTGTATTTTTATAATGTTAACAATTTTTTTCAACGCAACAACGTTGGGTATAAATAACTCATCTTCAGGTGCGGGGAACAAACCAATGAAAAATATGATTTCAGAGTAATATACTGTTAATTCCTTGGCTTTCAATATAACGAATTAAAAAAATGTCATTAAGGGTCAGCACTCAAGAATGACGCTAAACGTTACTTTATAGCATTCTAATCCAAGCAATCTTACGAATGATTTATCTGGAAACTTTCTAACGGTAGTTAGAAAAATGTCCGAGTTTTACAGTAAATACTATGTTTAACTGTAACTCTTTAAATTATATGAAAAACACACTAAAATGTCGGTAAAACGTGCAGTGTTAAAATCCAAGAAAGGCATTTTTTAACGTTTTATCTATAATTATAGTATGCATTTCATAAAGAATTTAAAAGATTACTGTTCAAGAATTACATTTTTTGGAAACTTAAGACATTTTTCTAACTACTGAAATAAAATTTCCAGATGAATAATTTTTTAGTTTTGCTTGTACTAGAAAGCCAAAAAGTGTGTATTTTTGGGTGCTGACTCTTAATATAACAGATAATTTTATGAAAAACCGTGATTGTTTCAACCCTAGAAAATATAAAAAAAGTTTCACAGAATCTTTTAGAGATAACTTAACATGAATATAATTATTTTGAGTGAAGTAAATTCGACGCAGCTCAGTTTGTTATCTCGCCGGCCCCTGTTGCCCCGCGCCGTCTTGGCCCGTGTCGTATTTGCCCCCGTCCGGTGTAACCCCGCGAAGGAAATGTCAAGTTTGGTAAGACTTCTCGCCAATTAAAAGTTTGTGTAATTAGATCCCAGTTTCAAGATGTTGATGACGAGTTTCTCCATTATTGTACACGGCCAGGCGGCTTGGCATTTGATTGGATGTTGCAGGAGATATTCTTGGGAACCGAAATAATTGAATTTTGAAATATATGAAAAACTCAATAATTTTAATACAGGCAATGGTATGGACAGTAAATTGCTTACGAAATTGATCGTTGAAAATGTTTGCTATAAATAGTCAATGTTTACGACTATTTTTACGCAAATAATAAGAGTTGGAAAATATATTTATACGGAAAAGTTATAAGGAAAAATATTTGATTGCTTTCAACTATTTTTTTAAATGTGAATACCGCACAAGATTGCCAAGTGCTTTGATTGCCTGGAATTAATGGGAATTAAATATGGCATCTCCAATTGGGGTATGTTTTTAAGCTGAAGGTAGTGAGGAGAGAAAGGAGATTGAGAATAGGAAGGTTGAGAAGTACCTGGCTATTCAGAACTGGTCACCAAACATGGCTACAGCTATTTCAAGCAATCTTTCGATTCTGAATGGTAGTCTTTCACCAGGGCAATACTATCGGTGCAGTGTCTAAGACAATCGAGCCTTTTTCATGGTAAATATGAATAAATGGTGAACTTTCCGAAAATAGTCTCACAGTCTCAATTAAAGGAGATAATCGTAATATTATTATAATTTCCCAAATATAGCTTTTATAAAACATTGTTACCTCTCATTAAGGCCAGTGACAGCTGGAATATGACAGCATATTTTTTTTAAATAAGAAGATTATCTTTTCGTCCGATATTAGGGAATCAAACTGACACCTTGTCATGTTTCCATCCATTTTTCATAATTGGGAAGATTCTCAGTAGATTGGTAATTATTTTAGGATCACTTTCTTCACTATCAGTGGCGCCCGACTAAAATATATTTTTGAACGTAGCTAGCAACTTTCACCTTCATAACTACGTAGACAATATCTGGTTTGAACATTTTTTTGACAAAAGTCTTCAGTACCTGCTGGGATTTGGAAAAAAAGATAATTTAGGTAACTCAATGCTTTCACTGAGTTACCTGAAGCGACAACAAACTAAAAAAGTCCCAAACTTGTGTCGCTTGAGTCAAGCCTATTCCCAAATAGCAAATATATTTTAGATGGCTGAAGGGCCACAAAGGTCTTAAAAATCAAACTAGAGTCAAAGCATTCGATGCAGAAAAACAAACTGCATGTTTAACTCATTTTTTACCAAAGTGTCGCTTAAGCCATTTTGCTTTTCCAGCGACGATATAGCATCTACTAGCATAAGGTGGAAAGCTTCATAGTAATTGAAGAACACTCGTTTTTGGGAAGTTGCTATTCCCTCTGTCACTCTTTGAAAGTGATTTCAACCTAGTTTTTATTTTATTATTTGAGCCCTTAACCCTGAGGCATATCTCTCGGGATAACGCACGCCACTGAAGTGTGGGTCGTTTGGCACTTACCAAAATTACCGAGTGTCAAGTCAAATTGACACTTAGAAAGGCTGTCACCCAGTTCCTGATAACTTCGTTATGATAAAGTATTCAGAAAACGTCTGCGTCTGAATCAACGGGCGATCGCTTCCATGACAAGTCTCTTGTAAAGTGGAGAATTATGGAGCATCTCAAAATATGTCTAATCATTCAGAAAATCCAATCAAAACTAAGCGAAAGCCGGTGGAGTGGAAAATATTTTAATTAAGTAATTTAATTTCCTCGGAGACAAATAAAAATAGACACCGATTTGAATATAAGATTTCACTTTTTGAATACATTAGCGGTCGTAAATGTGTGCGGTTAAAACTCTTTTTTATTTTAGGAGTTTTACTGATCATCCAAGTAACCTGATAATATTATTGAGTTTACGATATGAACTTTGACAACATATTGTTATATGAGCTGCTACTGATAAACAAAATGTGTTATATATATAAATATTTGTTACATACGTATTGTTATATTTTACCAAAAGTTCAAGGAGTGAGTATTTATGAAGGAAGGGTGGATATAATAATAATAATAATAAATCTTTATTTAAATACAGTTTACAGTAATAACAGCAAAATAATAAAAATAAAAGCAGAATAATCATATAAAATACGTAGGGTGTATAAAGGTGTAGGTACATTTATATATTTTAACAAGAGATCTATACATTGTAAACAGTAAATTTATATATATTACAAAAACATTAATTAAATAGAAATATAGATCATTATTCGTATTTGCTTAAATACATATAAACTTAGTTTTCGTATATTTGTTTACAGTTATTACTTTTGTTTTTTCGTAATCTGCTTCACTAGGCAAGCCTGTGTTGAGGCAGTAATTTTTGCCGATTGTTTTGGTTACTTCAAATTAAATTAATCTATGGTTAATGTTATTTAAAAGTGTGAATTTAATATTAATATAGAAATAGTAACATAAAATTGTACATATATGAATAAGTAATTATTTGTTCTGTGATTGATTTATTCAATGATTTTGAATTAGGGTGAGTGCACCGGTAAATGCTCTGTCTTTGCTATTAATCCAAATTTTATGTACATGTATTGCCTGTTTACAAACAATAAACTTACCCTTAAATAACTTTGTTGAAATTAATAGTAGTATTTCCAGGTACCAGTTAGTAAAAATACGATAATTCATCTGTGCAACGAAACATCTTTCTAGAAAAAAGCAAATCTATTTAAGTATGCTAGGCTACGGGGAACGAACTCTGAAATCTAAGCTCGGTATTAATATTTTAAAATGTCCTGAAATAACGTGTAATGCTTTTCGCAATCTCCAGAATTATTTACGAACCTGGATTTAATCAGGGAAAAAATCCTTTGGAATCTTTCCTTTCTAACAGTGCTCCAGAGAAATGAATAATCAATTATGTTTTCAAAGGACCTAAAAAACAGGAGCTCAATATTTATGAATGGTTTCTTTACCGCTGGAGATGAAAGAATGGCCTTTGCCATTATAAAAGACGTAGACTTTGATAAAATAATATTATATAAAAAAACATTCAGTAGGTTAGATGGTACACCAGCAAACACAAAATCTTTTAGAAGTTGTGATTAAGATCTTAACGCATATTTTTTACAACCCTAGATTCGCGTGTCTTATCTGGTCCCCAACTCTTTCATGTGGCCTTCGGGCTATTAACAAATATTTCTCAAAACGTATTTTGGGCAAAAATGTTCTGCAGTATGTAATCATAATGAATATAAACCGATTATAAAACCGAGTAATCGGATCGGAAGTGTAAACTGAGTTAATTATTTTTGGAATATGATAATCAATGTGCGTTACATTATTCTATTATTATTTATTTTTATATACTAAATTCGACTAGCCCAACCTTCATCTTCAACATTTTTTTCCTTCTCACTCCTTTTCGTCTCGAAACATACCCCAATTGGGGATGCCATAGTTCTACTGGCTTCTGGAATTTGGCACTCTTGTGCGGTATTCACAATAAAATAATATATTAATATGTATATTTATAATGAAAATTAAATAACAAGTTTGTATAAGACCACAGATTATATTTTAATTTTTATGACCGACCGGTACAAAATTAAACTAAAGGAATATAAAAAGTGTGCGGTTATATATACATACAGAGTAAGAACACAATATAATTTAAATAAGAGGACAATGAGAAAACAATAGAATATCATTTAACTTATAACAAAAATTTTCTATGACTGTTTATAAAACCAAATAAAACACCGTAATAAGCTGATCTTGGCGACATTACGCAGAACCTAGTTTTCCTCGAGTAGACCTTGAACATGTAGAATTAGTTATAACTAGCTACACATAAAATATGTATCAATCTAAATGAGCTTCCACTCCCCAACACGTGTTCCGAAAGTAAACATTTTCATTTTCCAGCGAAAATGCTCAAAGATGGAGTGAAGTAAGTGCTTATGGTTGTCAAAATATGAGAGGACTCTACAAACTACTCGAACCCACTGTAAGTTAACCTCAATTATTATTAATTTATTTGTCAGCACCTTATGGCATTTTACCACATCATTTGTGAATATAATGACTTACAATGATGATGGTAGGAGTTATAAAAATATTGTAAGCTTATTCGTCACCCAGTAATGTTGAAAAAATCTGAAATGCTTTTGAATGGTTTTGAAATCTGAAAGTTAGTTCTCTTGTTCATTCAAGCTCTGAGAACTTTATAGATATTCTCCACTCGCTAATACGCTCAAAGATGTGCATCAAGCTTAATATTATGTCATAAAAGCGCCCTTGAGGTGATTTTCCCACAAAAACGGCGCTATAAAAGTAATCCATTTATTATTATTATTAAAACTATATACCATCGCCGGAAAGGTAAAAGGGCTGAAGCGCCATTTTGGGAAGTTTACACCAGAGCACTTGAGAGAGCACTTTTTTGGTTTTACAATAAAATTCATAAGTATTCAGTATCTGGTTGGATATTGAAAAAAAAGTTGAATCAGGTAAGTCAATGCTCTCGATGAGTTACCTGAAGCGAAACAAAACAATGAAAAGCTAAACAAGTCCCAAACTTAAGGCAAACCTTCTCCGAATGGCCACAAAAGCCTTCAGAAATACGAGATTTAGAGAGTTTTATGTAGAAATAAAAACTGTTCAAAACTGCAGTCAACTTATTTTTTTACAAAAGTGTCGCTTAAGCATTGTTACCTTTCTAGCGACGATATTTTTTCACGCGTATGGGTTGATTTAATGTAAAACAGTTCATATTCCTGCATTTTTTTAAAATGTAAGCCCATCCAAAAATGTTGTGAAACCCTGATTGTTTTATATTATATAAAATTAAATCGATTTTCAAAGAAGATTGACACTTTAGTACATATATATAACCTTTTAACTCTGAACTGTGAAAAAACTATTTATATTCCATTCTATAATACCAAAAAGGCTGCACCTCTAACTAACCTAAATATAAGGTTCCATAACAATAACTGCAACCCTATTTTATGCTCTAATTGTGTAGAAATGAAATCGGGAAATACAGTCAAATATTTAGGAATTACAATAGATAGTCAACTCAAATGGACGAATCATGTAGAAAAGCTTGTAAATAAGCTAAGATATTTAACTTACATTTTTAAACGATTAAATAACATAGTTGACATAAAAATAATGAAATTGGTGTACCATGCATTGGTTCAGTCATCAGTATCTTATGGAATAATCGGTTGGGGGGGTATTTAAAATACTCATATTAAGCCATTAGAAATATCTCCAAGAAGCTGATCTCTTAGATATAAGAAAAAAATATTGTATACAGTGCCTAAAGTACATATTTTCGCGAAGTAAACTATTTGCAAAAAAAAATGAAAATCGTCACAGCAACAGAATAAATAATGTACTGGAGGTACCTCTCTGCAAAACTAGACTTGCGCAGAGACATGCATACTTCATTGCCCCAAAAATGTATAATTCACTTTCATTACATTTTAAGTGTTCAAATACAACTTCCTTAAATACATACAAAAATGTAATAAAAAACTGGATAAAAGCAAAAGATACCAGCCTCTTCATACTATAAGTGCTAAATTCTAAAAAATTAACTAACTTATCTGTTGTGATTTTGAATTTGAAAAAAAAAAAAAAAAAAAAAAATAAAAAAATAATAATAACAATAATATATTTAAATTTTTTTATTTATTTATTTTTTTTTTTATTTTTTTTTAATTTGAAATGTACCTTATACTGTAAAACGTAACTATAGAGAGCTATAACTATGATTTGAATTAGTATACCCACGCACTGGCTTTTGCCTATGTGGGATTTTTTTTTGTTATGTCTACATTATTTTTATTATTTCTGTAATTTTTAAATGTATGTAACAAAATAAATCAAATAAAAAAAAAATTAAAAAAAAATATACAATATAATGCATCAATATTATCTTTAAAAATGTAAAGGTACCAAAAAAGTTTTAGACATTTTATTAAAAAAAAATGTAATGTATAAGCTCGGAGCTGAAAGGCTACATATCAAATCAAATGGCTTCTAAATGAACTTGCATTTTACTTCGATGCTATGCATCCGTTTTCTCTTAAATTTGTCTACAAAGAGAGCTTGGAGCAGAAAACTGGGGTTATTTTTTTGAATAATAAAGATTTGGTATCATGAATTAAGCCGAAATTAAATTTAATTCGCCCAATTCAACTCTTTGCTCCAATATAACGTCAATTTACTTTTTTTTATTTTACCTTCAAATCATTAGACTAATCAAATACAATCTCAACAAAAAAGCAGAAAATCTGTAAACTGAAACTTTAAAAACTCTCAAATTGTGACTTCTGACGTCACGAAAGTTGCTCGGCTCTTATATCTGGAATTACACCATAGCAAATACTTTAAATTTCGATGCATTTTACTGTAAGAAAAATCACATCGAGGCCAAATGATTTGCCCCATGCTTTAAAAGAAATCTTCCAAGACACATGGCAACTGCTTTAATAACAATATAGGTTGATCAAAATGAAAACAACACTTATGATGTTTATGTTGTCTTAAAGTATTTTTCTTAAAAATCTTAAGTGACCCATAAACATGTTGTCATTTAAAAAGTCTTGTTAAGAAAACTGTTGGCAAGTTACGGCTATTCAGTATATTCAGGTGAAGCGTTATCTTCAATTAACAATATCCACGGGTCATCTCTACCTGATTCAGCGCGATAAAAAAGGTAAATAGTCGTAAAGCGTACCTTCGCTCATTCGTTGATTCGTCCAGCCTTACCTACGGGTATAAATAGGTCCAAATGCTCCACGCAGCCTCCGGATCAATATTCCCCGAGAGGAGGCGAGAGGGTTGATACAAACACCCGCGGGTAAGTAAGGAATGAAAATCCACAGTGTGTTTTGAAATTCTCGTGCCATCTCTAAACGTGAAACTTTTAACGATGGAATTTTGGAATTAAATGATGGAGACGATGGTTTTTCGGATTTGGGTGTCTAAGTATTGCGTTTTATACATTGTATTACTACATAACGGATTTACGTAAGTAGAAAAGTAACCACAGCATAATCAATATCACATATAAAACACGGTTTATTTTCGTATGATCGGAAGGGCGTAGTGTTCTGGAAAATGCTTATTTATTATTGAAGCGAGAGATGTTTTCATTGTATAAAGTACTCCTTTCTCATATACTAGTGGTTTCTGTAGAATTATGGTTACCCATTATTCGACTTGTTGTTTTACAACAATGTTGTATTGTTCTTGCTCTATTTCATTTTTCTTTACTTTTCATTAGGCATATGTTTTAAAAGATACTTGAAATTGTAGTAACATACATAATTAAACTTTAAAAAATACTGAATAATAGTTTTAAATTATTAACAAAAAACTAAACTCATTTTAGTGCTTTGCCCGGCCGAAGGAATCGAGATTATTTCCATTTGTGACACTTTCTCTCGCTATAAAAGTATGAGAGAAAAAAACTCTTTCTATACCGTCGTTAAATTGAACCTTTTATGGATATTTGTAGGAGTTCTCTTCTCGGGAAACCGTGTTCTGCGCTTCAACTCTCAGTAAATAGGAACATTTTTGACATGGAGTGTTTCCTTTCATTTGAGGACTTTCCAGTACCAGAAGTTAATTAAACTCCAGTTCTAGAGAGTAAATTAAAAAATATCCATTTTATAAATGTTATATTATTCATCATGAGGTGGTTTATAAACGATGATTTAATTTCATATCTATAGCTGTAGTTTACACGTTATTTTGTGTTGCATACATTGAGGAAAAGATTTATTTATTGTTTTAAGCCTTGCAGGGCTATTATATAGATTATAAGTAAATAATGTAATGAGCTATCTAAAAATTATACAAAAAGTATTCAAAATGTGACAAAGGTAAAGCAAGGGTCTCGGGTTCAAGTCCGGCGTGCGCAAACAACTTTTATTTAATTAACGTGTTTCATAACATATTAATTAATAGAAATTATATATAGTATACGAGTATTTGCGGCACGTTCCAGAATGGTAAATACTCTAAGTATCGCCCTGGTGAAAGACCACCATTCAGAATCAAAACGTTGCTTGAAATGGCTTTAGCCGTGTTTATTGACCAGATCTAAATAGCCAAGTTCTTCCCAACCTTCCTCTTCCCATCTCTTTACCCTTCCCACTACTTTCAGCTTCACAATATACCCACATTGAGGATGCCATAGTTTCACTGGCTCTAGACAAATGGGAGCAGTTGGGACTCTTGTGTTCACTATAAAAAGCTTGAACTACAGTAATTACTCTACAATAATGTATAGGATTCAAACAAAGTGCTGATATAAGTTAAGTTTCCTTCTGTGAATAAAGTCATTGAATATATGGACAGTACCCCAAACTTGTTGGCCAGTTCATGGATCCTATTAGTTTAGTTTAGCGAATGTAACCGGTAGTCGGTTGTGTACTTGTTGGAGAAAACTGTAATATTTAGTCCTGTGTTCCTAGTAGGTACATGAACTTATTATTTTTTTTTCTTATTTCACACGAATTATATCAATAAGGGCTTCCCACGCGTTAAAAACGAACGGCCGCCTGTGAGTTTTGATGAAATTGAGGTGGGTGCGTTGTATTCCGCTCTAGGAAATTAGATAATAGAAGTACTAGAATCCTTCCAATCAAGATCCTTATCAAACATGAAACCACAAGCACCATCCTATAAATTACTCGGCAATCAACGTATACTCAAATCAAACGCATTTACAATCAAGACATTCACAAATTTAACACATTAAGTAATACTAAAATTTGCATTCCTTTAATACACGCTACAAAGTTTGAGATGAAATATTATATATATATCTGGAATATATTTTCTACACACTAAAATATTCCGCTAGACTGAAATCATTAAAATTCACAGCACTTCAAGGTTACTTTTAAAACTATTTACTTAAGAGTGCTTATTATTTCGTCAAATTTTGTACATTGTTTTTATTTATTTATAAACTAACGGACTATTGTCCAAATCCAAATAGAAAAAAAACATAGCATGAAATGGAAAAAGAGCAACAATGAAAAAACAGCACATACATAATATTATAATGAAACAATGACAAAAAAGACAAAATATACATAAAAAAAGAACATTCAAATCAAAGTCAACGTGAAGTCAATGTTTTGGTAGAGTCGTAAAGAATGACAAAAATCATTTAGACTGGTATCAAAATTTTCAAGACCATGGCTTGAGTTAACAAGTCTACTAATTATAGGTGTCATTCTCCACTATCCAGAATGACACCCATAATTAGTAGAGTCTAGGGAAAGGAATGTTGAATGTCTTTTTTTGTTATTTATTAATATTTTTCTAATTTAGTTTCCATGGTTTTTTTTTAAAATTAACTCTCAATATTTTTCATGCTTTATAATTTGTAAACAATTTTTAATTTGTGATATTATTCTAACATATTTCTAAAATTATAATTTTGTTACTCAATGTAATGGAAATTGCTCCTGCCCTAAAAATACTTGTTATAACTCATCGGGATTTCAATATCGTAAGATTGAAAATATTATTAAAAAATAACAGAAAATAAACTCCTGCATTGCGTAAAATACCTCAGTTATGGAGATATGTGTTATTTAATTACACTTCTATCGTATCATGTTTTCCAAATAACAACTCCTGTTGCTCTAATTACAATATGAAACACTCGTAAAGGGTTCGCTCCAAACAATCTTCAATTTCGCATCCAGCTAACTCACATTATATTCAAATTACGCTTATCCAATTCATTAACATTATAGTTAGGTCGGTTCTTTCAGCCATTGAATTAATTTGTATATCTACACTGTGACATTGAAACTGAGTACTGAGGCATGCATTGAAATTTAAGATAAACACATTTTACATATAAATCCTTATACATCGCATTTGTAATAATTTACAGCAAACAAAGTGACTAATTAGTTCTAGAATGCCTAAAATTGCTAAATTTTCTACCAATATGAAATGAGAAATCTCCGATTTCTCGAGCAAACCATCAGGGGCGACTTTCAAACGGGCTCTTGAAAACCAAATTGTTTAAAAATCCTACATAAAAATGTAATCTATTAAAATTGAATTTATTTAAAAACGTCCATAATTTACTTTGTTTTCGGTTTTTCTCCTTACTTGAACTATTATAACTTAATGTCCTTACTGTCTACTAGAAAACCATATACTCATTGTCAAAAAATATTTATTATTCTTTTTGTTACTTGTTATATTTACACTGTTTGCATTTTTAGAATCGTTAACTTATAATACTTGAATATTAACATTTTTAAGTACCAACATGTTAACTGTTCTCAATATAATTTCCCTTTTCTTTGATTTAATAAATTTGTCAATAAGAATTCAAACATTTTATCTGGATTTTTAAGACCCTTGGTTTTTTTTTTAAATCTGTTGATGTACGCATGCACTGTTATACCCATATCTGAACCTTTTTATCTCATGATTTATGATAACGATCATCATTTTAACTAAATTTTAATTTTTATACATTTTATATGTTATTTTATTTTTGTTACTTAGTCTTATTAGTTTAGTTAATTAAGTATGAAGCGCACTTAGGTGAAATATCACAAAACTGCGCTATATAAGTGCACTTTTATTATTATTATTAACTTTCTTCAATCAATAAAATTCAGTGTCAAATTAATTGACGACATGCCGGGTGCGAGTATATTTCCAATGAGTAATTCAGAGCTGCAGTACGCATGGTAAAGATTGCACCTCCAACACAAGGGAACGTTGGAATAATAAGATGAATTGTTTTTAGGAGCAGATCTACCTCCAACACAAACTTTTATTATCAGCATTCTTCTATAAACATAAAAATCGAGATATTTTATTCTAAGCCCCACTTTTAATATAATGATAATGATGATTATATTTGTGAAAGGCTTCCGTTTGGTAAGGGGCAAAGCGTGAGGCAATTACAGAAACCTCTGGTACCGTCTCAAGGGTCCAGGGAGTGGATAACAACGTTATAATGAAACTCGTGAAGACTTTAATTGGACCTTCACTTTTCAACCCACGGGGGGGGGGGTAAGGTCGCAGATTAAAATTGATTTTTAAATTAACGTTTCGACGTGCGCTATAAACACGGGAATATGAAATGAAATAATCATATGAACCTGATGACTACGCTATTCAATACAAAGGCAAAGATTTTTTTATGTGATCACTGAGACTATGGCATGCATACTTATTGGGGAAAGTATAAAAGTGGAAAAAAGTATGAGGGGTAAGAAAATTACATGCCCATCTTTTTTTGCTTCTGTTTTTACCGAATTTCATTGTGCTGAATAGGTACGATAGTAACCACTTATTCCAATAAAAATCGTAGGCTGCAATCAGTATTTAACAAATGGAAAATCCATGTTGACAGTCGTGTGAAAGGTGACGAAGGTTGTACTTTGGATTATGTCTACCTTTTTCTTGATCTGTGACGTAATAAAGAACATTTATAACTCAAACTATTGTCGATATAAGATACAAAATATACCTACACGATTTCCGCAGCATGTGTTATACCGTGTTGTTGGTCTTACGTTCTGTGGAATAACGTTCCAGCTTTGATAAATATACAGGTAAAAAAATTAAAGTTCCTTCGGGTAAAACGTGTGTTTAATAGGGCTGATACTGGAAAACCTTCGAATAGAAGGAATCACCTAAAGCCAATTATGTATCTATTCACAAGGGAATGATGCACGGAATACTGGTCCTGAAAAAATAATTCCCACAAATGTTTTTAAAGGTTATATTTCAACGATGTTAAATTGTTTAATTGTTTGTTCAGGATGTAAAAATAATAATAATTATTTAATAATAACAGAGGTCCCAAAGCAGTTTCTCGATAATAACTGACATACACCCCAATGAGGGCAACGCATTGCAAGAAAATTTTATTTTAATCTCTCAGTTTGCCAACTAGTTAAAAATATAGAAAAACAACTGGAATTTATTTCACTAGTTTTGAAATCTTTGTTTAAATTTAAAGGAAGAGTGTAAAGTTATCAGAAATTAATGACTTTTGTATTAAACAAAGTAAGCTTGAAAGAAAACAATACAACGCCAAGACTAAAACCCATAAAATTCCTTAGTAATACTATTGTTTTTTTTAATACGATAAAACTACAAAATGATTAATATAGTAATAAATGAAACATAGTAAAGTCTAAGTATACTAACATACATTTAAAAAAATATATTATTTCCATAAAAAGTCATCATGCATATTTGTTGATTTAGCATAATATATACTTATGTATTTTCAGTAACATCATATTTGAACAACATAAAATTAAAATTTTACAATATATTTACTGAGATTACACAATTTTTGGTATTTGGATGTTCTTTTTTTTTAAGAAAGACAAATGGACCAGGTTATGAATAACCTGATAACATTTTAAAAACTAGCATCATAATAAGCTAAAAAAATATGTTGCTAGTGCAATGATGTAGGACGTCAGCAGAGGAATAAAACCTGGGTGGGAAATCGACGCGTTTGTCCACTCAGCTACTGACCGGTTAAATATTCATTAAGGTCTTCATTGATCATTATTATTTATCTCAATAATTTTGAATGTACGCCGATGCTGGCCATTCAGATTTAGTCGTGATACCATGGCGAACGACCGAAAACGACTTATACCATTTGAAAACATAGTATGGTAATAGAAAAAAAAACTTTAAAAGTACACGGCAGCAAAGTTTAAGCCGTACCTGCCTATAAAGCGACGTTGAATATTTAATAAGTTTTTGATTAAAAATTGTACAGATGTCCAATTTAGTAAAATTGATTTAATAAAAAAGAATAATAAAAAAAATAAAAAATTAAGGGTATTTTTGTAAGTGATGGGTTACTTTTATGTGAGATAGCGGTTTCGCCCTTCGAAGGCATTGACACATTGAGATTAAAAACTGTATTTTTTTAAGCAATACGCAAATGAGACAATCGTTTTAGAACAAAGTACAAATACAACCGATAGTCTTACCAACCTTCCGGTTAAACCAACAGAAGCTTTATTTTGTAGATGAAAGGCGAATTTTCTTAATGAGTTTGTTGCCTTTGAGAAATCACCGAACAAAACCACGTCGAGCTGTTAGATCCTTAACACCAATAATAGGAAAAGCACCACGGGATTCAGTGGTTTTCAAGCAGTTGAATCTAGTTTTCTAATGATTTTATTATTATTTTTTACTCCAGGGCTTCAGAGTTAGGAAAAAAATAGTTGAGAAACTAACTGATTCACTATTACAGACGCCGACGCTTCCCCGGAGGGATAGGCGGAGAGGATAGACCACCCCGCAAATCTTTCTTGATTCACGCGTCTTGCTTCATTCACATTAACTCTTTTGTTATTCTGACTCTTGGTTTTGGTTTTGGATTTGGTCCTGCCATGTCTTTCCTGGCGTTCATTCAACCGTTTCTATCCTTTCTTGTTCACTACGCTTTTTATTTTTACAGTGAATACGACACAAGAGTACCAATTGCTCCCAACCATCTGGAGCCAATAAGTCTATGGCATCCCCAAATGGGGTTTGTATGGGGGGGTTATCTCAGCCTTGCGATATTTCCAGATTCTTACATTTGTGACATGGTCATAGATGGCTAAAGCACACATACGCTTCAAGGATCTCTTCGGGAACTGGCTTGTAAAATGACCTAACACGAGGTAGGCATGTTTTGAGAAATTTAATATTTTATATTCGTAGAAAGCATTAACTTTGTGGCTTGCCATATTTATAAATAGAACACATATACTTTGTTTTTAACCACTTTTTATTTAATATTTTGTCTACCGGTTTCGGAAGTACCCTTCCATCATCAGGACAATATTAAATTAATCTGAAATACAAAATACTGAGATAAATATACATATTTAGGAGTTGTAAGGAGAAGGAGTAATTGAGGAAATTATGGGAATAACAGAGCGGTTTATTGGAAAAATATTTAGGATAGGACTATAAGATAAATTAATTTGATTGTTTAAAATATTGCATTTACTGTTTAATGATTTTCTAATTTCTAGTGCTTCTAAGTTATCTAATTTTATCCCTTTATTGCAACGGTGAAGAATTTTAAACCCTGTATCTCTATTAAAATCATGATTAGTAGTAATGAGGTGATTGGCGAACTCTGAAAAATTATTGTTTTTTAAGCATCTTAGATGTTCACTTATTCTAATTTTTACACTGCGAGATGTCTTACCTATATAATATGAAGCACAATTATTACAAGAAATTTTATAAATGCCAGAATGACTTAATTTATTATCTCTATCTTTAGCATTTTTCAATAATATAATAAAATTTAATTAAAATTTTCAATAAAAAACTTAAGCTGCTTACTACTAATACATTTTTATATAAAAATAATAACAATATTTTAAATAATCCCTTCCAATGGCGTAGAATCTTATATATATCTAACTTCTCTTCACTTAGTACCCGAAATTTGCCTACCCACATTAAACCCGCGTTCTATACAAATAACAACATAGGTATATTATTGAAAAAATGCTAAAGATAGAGATAATAAATTAAGTCATTCTGGCATTTATAAAATTTCTTGTAATAATTGTGCTTCATATTATATAGGTAAGACATCTCGCAGTGTAAACATTAGAATAAGTGAACATCTAAGATGCTTAAAAAACAATAATTTTTCAGAGTTCGCCAATCACCTCATTACTACTAATCATGATTTTAATAGAGATACAGGGGTTAAAATTCTTCACCGTTGCAATAAAGGGATAAAATTAGATAACTTAGAAGCACTAGAAATTAGAAAATCATTAAACAGTAAATGCAATATTTTAAACAATCAAATTAATTTATCTTATAGTCCTATCCTAAATATTTTTCCAATAAACCGCTCTGTTATTCCCATAATTTCCTCAATTACTCCTTCTCCTTACAACTCCTAAATATGTATATTTATCTCAGTATTTTGTATTTCAGATTAATTTAATATTGTCCTGATGATGGAAGGGTACTTCCGAAACCGGTAGACAAAATATTAAATAAAAAGTGGTTAAAAACAAAGTATATGTGTTCTATTTATAATTTAATATTTGTTTATCGTTACTCTAAAATCAATCTTTTACCACTTTAAATATTCTTCCGCATGTTAAACTTAGCAAGTACTATTTAAGCAATTTGCAAATATAAAACCTCCTGGCTGCAGCTACCATTAAGGGTCAGCACTCAAAAACGACACTAAATGCTACTTTCTAGCATTCTATCACAAAAAATCTTACAAACGATGCATCTAAAAAAATTCTATGGCTAGTTAGAAAAATGATTGAGGTTTCCAGTGAATACAATTTTACAACTGTAATCCTTCAAATTCTATGAAAAACATACTAAAATGTCTTTAAAAAATGCAGTTTTGACACCAGAAAAGGCATTTTTGAACTTTTTACCTAGATTTCTAGCATGATTTTCATAGAGAATTTAAAATATGACTGTTTAATGATTGTGTTAACTGGAAACCTTAGACATTTTTCTAACTACCCATAAAGAAATAACAGATGAATTTTGTGTAGTATTGCTTGTACTAGAAAGCCAAAAAGTATCTATTTTTGGGTGCTGACCCTTAACAAATAAAATTATTTTACAAAAAATGAAAAGATATATTGAAAAACATGAACCATCGCCTAGAATAAGCAGAAACTATAAATATACTCGTAGCACTTTCAGCGATGCATAATTACAATTTCCTCCGGATGAAAAATATGTACAAAAACATCGCTGTAAAGTAGGTTTATCTTCTGAAACTCTAGCGAAAATTTTACAATGTTGTGAGGTCAGAATGTAAAGAAAAACATTCACCGGAGTGTGAGAACATTAAATGAGCTTCGACTCTTTTCAAAGCTAGTGAAAAATTATCCAAGGTGTTTCGTACTCAATATTATATGACAGTTGGTATCTGACAATTATAAATTATGTATTTGAGGATATTTAGATTTCAGGCATGCTTATGTTTACAATATTGTTGCGTTAAGCTTGTCGACATATGATAATTTTCCATTCGGTTCTCAAAATTGTAAAAATAGCTTCGCACGCGTGGCAATACACCATTTTTGTTTTGTGTCATCAACAAAATCCCGTACGGCTGCCGCTTTGAAGAACTCTTTGTAGTATGTTCTGTTTTTGACGTTAATCAACTTTAATATAAAAGGATTGTTAGCTACTTACAAAGAGAAATCCAAGCATATCAAACAGGCAGTAGATATACAATACACAAACATACACGCGAATAAAACATGGCACAAAGGGATAAAATGCGGAAAGATAATAATAAAACAAAATAAACTAACTACTCTCATGTGAATGTATCATTAAGCTAATCTTACTTGCAAGAACATATTTTGATTAATTAAGTAAGCAGGTACCACCTTTACTTTTACTACTCGGCTTTGCTTAACAGGTATATGAATTGGGCAATATGTGCTGATTCGATCCAATCAGAAGAATGTGCGATGTATTTAATCAAAATCAAACTTTAATAAATCTCGTTTGCTTAGATTTATGTATAGGCTACTTAATATGTTAATCCGTGAAAAATAGTTGGGATACAAGTGAATTCTCCAGTTGTATATATATATATATACGAGGCCTGTTCACAAAAAAAGTTGAATTTTGAATTTTCGCGGGCTGTGTACATTGGATTATCGTTTTTTTTTGTTATGTTGGTACACATATGTTTATAATATGTTAGCATTATCAGCCATTTTGATTAGTGGTTTGTTTTTGATAACTGGAAAGGTTAGTCACGTTTTTGTGTGTTTTCCGATTTTTTACCTTTGAAAAAAATGGATCAAAGAATATGTATTAAATTTTGCGTTAAAAATGGAATAAAGTGCTCCAACGCACTTAAATATTGACTGTGGCATTCGACGAGTCTACTTTGTCTCAAAAAAGTGTTTATAAGTGGTACAAGCGCTTTACAGAAGGCCGAGAAGATGTTAATGACGATGAGCGTCCTGGAGTTGTGGAAAAACAAATCATGGATTTTATTATTTCTCGTATATGTATTTTTTTTACCTTCAGCGTTTTTTTTTGTTTAAGACGCTGACAACATTGAAATTTTTTGAAAACTTTACAAGCTGAAAATAATTGCGTTGACCTCGTACATCATGAACGAAGACCTGGGTCAGTTTCACAAAACCATAGATAAGCCATAGATATTTGTAGAGTTTTGCTGTTATGTGAAGTTAAGTAAAGGACTCTTAAAACAAAACCTTTTTTTGTGTTTTAATTTTTAAATTGTATAAATCCTTCGCCCGAATGACTTAGTCTTTTTGTAAATTTAAAATTTGGTAATGATTTTGGTTGCTTCGCTTCAAAACTGTCACGTTCCAGTACCAATCCACTTTAGTCGGCTGGGAGGTCTCGAAGAAAATCCATTCAGCTTCGGTGGTCCGTTGCTATATGTGAGGTTTTGGCGACCCCAATTATGCCGGATGTGCTAATACGTTTTACAGAATACCTACCGCAAACCTTTGGGGTGCTTTTTTTTGTACCGGAAGGGTCGGGTGAAAGTTTGACTTAGGCAAAAAGTTTAAATTTATCAAGGCAATTTCACAAAATATCTATAATATATATCAATATTACCGCTCTGAGCGAAGCTTTAAAAAGTGGCCAAAATAATTCAAATTTCTACGCAATAACTTATTCAATCACGCATTACACATATTATCAACAAAACACAAAATATTACTGTCCGATGTTATCTGAATCAGTAACTCTCGAACCTTGCAAGTTCAGCTCTCAACGTCATTTCTAGCTATGAAGCTTTGTACCCAATAACAGTCTCATGTAATACCTCTGATATTCAAATAATATATACTTCAATAATTGTTGCTATGTAAGTATATCAAGTCACATTTAAAAAAAAATGTATAGTAAATACTGCACAAAAGTCTCAACTGCTTCCAACCGTCTAGAGCCAGTAAGACTATGGCATCCCCAATCAGGTATGTTGTGTGGCTGAAAGTAGTGGGGAGGAGAAGTAGATGGGAAAGAGGAAGATTGGAAAGTACCTGGTTATTCAGATTGGGTCACCAAACACGGCTAAAGCCATTTCAAGCAACGTTTTGATTCTGAATGGTGGGTCTTTCACCGGGCGATAGTTAGAGTGTCTGCCACTCTGGAACGTGCCGCCAATTATACGTTATATTAATTAATTACTAGAATATTCAACAAATAAACTTAGTTGATGACGACATTAAAAGGCACTATATACAATCGAATTATTATTTATAACTTTTACATTTTCTTCAAAGATATTTCAGGTTTAATTTAATAAAAAAATAAAAAAGGTTGTTTAGTAGTAAATATTATTATCCAAATCAAAGTTTAACTAGTGCTTTTATTTATACGTACTTATTAAACTGTATTTTTACTAGCCAATATTCTTTGATGGCAAGGTCAGATTTTTTCATTATTTTGGTTTCCGAAGAAAGTACCGTCATTACTTTTGATGACAGGGAAATTTTGGTGCTAAAAGGTAGCTTCATCAATTTTCATGACAGGGTTATTTTATAACCACGTTCAAGGCTTTCATTTTTTTCTACGAAATTATTTCTAGTCCAAAATATTTACGTACACTTAAAAATAGTATGTTTCTATCTTACCGAACCAGTACCTCTTTTGCTCGGCTATTTTAAAAATATATTTTCACTATAAGTCATTTGTTGCAAAATTTGACAAGACGAGCGTTTTCATTAAAAAAAAATTAGTTGATCTTCAAAGTTCCAAGATGAAAACGAAATTGTGTGCTAAAATACTTGAAGTAAATTAGAGTACAAACTTATTTCGTGAGTTTTCAGAACAAGTAAATAAAAAGATTAAGTGAATTATCAATAATGGGAAATTCACTAAAAAATATGAGCAGCAAAATAACCTATACCTACATACGAAACTAAACTTATTTCCAAGAAGTTTTTATTGTGGTCGGCAAAACTCAAGGTTGAACAAAAAAATATATACTTAAAATCTACACATTAAAAACATTACCTATCTACATTTCAAAACCTTTAAAAATCCACACCGAAGTGAATGCTTTTCCTTATTATGTTTATGTTTCACAAACAAAAATTCCTACGACCTGGGTCAATGGGTCTATGGCGAACGACCGAAATCGACAAATACCACTTTAAAACGAAGCATAGTGATAGAAGATGGAAAAGATGAAGCTTTTTAAAAACATGACATCAGTTGAAAGCGTAGTAATAATATTTTTTAATAATTTATAAAGCGCCGTTTGTGAAAAACTTTATCCTTAAAATTTAAGCTACTTATTATAAATATTCAAACAATATGAATTAGAAAAACACAAAAAAAAATAGAAACGAGAAATTTTTGGAAACAATTTTTTTTTTCATTTCTGCATATTTCTCTAAGGTTTGGGTATTTTAAACATTCGTCACATAACATAAATATCTAATTGTCCATCAGCCCTACTCTGATTATTTGACATTTGAACGGTTAAAGTTATTATCACCTCATTAAGTACCGATTTTCAGTACGTTTCAGTTATTGATCAAATTATGAATCAGCTATCGAGCATAATGATCATGTTGTTATTCTTGTCAGCTAATTAAAACTTCTTCAACAGCTGAAACACACCGAGAATTGGCGTTTGACGGGGGTTATCCAAATATTAAAATAATCGAAGTGGCGCTTCGATGACGATATGATGTTTATACAATGTGACGAGAGTTTGAAACAATACAACTTTAGTCAAATTGTTTGAAAATGAATAAATTTGTGAGTCAAGGAGTTAACAGCTCTACCACAAAGGTCGTAAATTTTCCGAAAGCTTGTTATCTTTATATCTATTTGGTTTTAGTAATTTATACGACAGCATATTAATTCAATTCAAATAATCATTGGCAAGTAGTCCCTACCCAATTAAGGGATGATCCAATGTTATTTTTAGATTTTGCATTTAAACACCATTATAATAATGTTTGTACAGTAGTCTAATTGGCTGCGTGGATTTATCCCAAACAAGATACACAGTTTGTGTAACTATCTATTTCAAAGAAGATCAATAATGGAGGAACGTTACGAAAAAGAAATATTCATGTTAGTAGAAGTGATACTCGGCTTCACAAGTATGTTATAATGTTTTTCGTGTAATTTTGCAGCTATGATATTTTTTTTATCAAGCAGTGTTCTTCTTTTCACATTTTTTTAGGTTGAGGTATTTCAAACTCGTCGTATTTTATCGATAACCAAATCGACAATTGGCGCCATTATGATTTTGTTGAAATTTAAACGGTTCCCGCAAAACGCCGATTTCCCCCCCTTTATAGCTTTTGAAAAAATTACGATCATAAATAACAGCAAAACATAATGAAAACTATGCTTAACGCTGGTCACAATTTGATCCACAGTTGAAACTGGCCGAGAATTAGCATTTAACAGGGATCGTTCAAATAAATGTAAAAAAAAAATGGCATTGATCATTAGTCAAATGTCACTCAGTTTGAAATGTCTTTTATTAACTGAAAACTTTTACAATATCTCAATTTAGATTTAACGTAAAAATAAATTAAAGTGTCAACAGAAACCATATAAGTAAGGATGCAGATAGTGAGCAGGTGCGAATGGGAAATAGACAGAAAATTTACCACATATTTTAGGGACCTGCACAGTATTTGCAATTATTAACAAAGTGGTGCGCTCATAATATCTCATCAGAGTATTTTATGACAATGGTTTGTTGTTTTTTAAATAAAAAATGTTTTTGGCCAAACAGCTGACTTGCATTAGTAAAAATAAATATTTTACTACACCTAAATAAAATTAAATACTTTTACTTTTGGTATCTCCCACTTGGAAGGAAAATCAATAGCAATGTTAATATCGAGGGCTCTTATAAATAAACATTTTTTTTATTACTAATTCCAGGAATTACAGAAAAAAATACCTAGGTATAAAATGAAAGGGGATTCTTCTATCATTTCTCTCAGTGGCAATTAGTTGTAGCGCGGAGTAGGTAAGTACCAACCAACCAACGAGGATGGATTCTTTTCACCGTTCTTGAAAGATCAATTAAATTTCCGGGGTTTGTTTTTCCTCCCTCACGCCTCACCTGGCGGGAAGCCTTAGATTGAAAGACCTGCGAAGGCTTTATGAGAGCCCTTATTTGATTGACGAAGAGGGAAGAAATGAAATGGGAGAAGGGGAAAGAAGTGCAAAGGAAAGTAGGCCACGAGTTGGAGGGAACGACCCCGCTCCCTCCCTCGGTTCTCCCGCAGCCACCCTGCTGATCAGAGTTTCCTTCTTTTCTACTCTACTAACATACCCTTCCTGACCGGCCTAGTTAGGATTCATTCAGAATGGAGACGTGGTAAAGGAAAATTATTTCTTACTATTTGTTACCCGTGAAAAATCACGGGATGTAACTTGACTTGCTAAGAAAAAATATTAGTTACCATTTCAAATACAGAATAATGTCTGCTAAAATACAGTAAAGGCAGGTTGTTTATTAGGTATTTAGAAAGGGATTTTAAAAGATTATTTTTTAATTTGATCATTTTCCATGTGTTCCGAACACATACGACGGTTAGAATTTTGAAAAGTTCACACTTGTAGGTATGTACGTACGTACTTACAAACAAAAATTATTTAAAACAAATAATTAATAAACTAATATTGTATATATATATATTTGTAGGTATTCAACGTGTTTTTAAGTCAAATTAAAAAAATAACAGCATTTTAAATCCACGTGTTAAATAATATTTTCCACTGTTTTTTTTCTTCTTATTCTATTGTTTGTGTATATTTTATATTAGGTACATTATTTATTACACGCGGTAAAATATACCAATGTATCATTTAAAAAGATATTTAAATAGATAAGTTTACTTCAACTACTTCATTTTAATATAATTGTTGACCAGTTTCGAAAGTACCTTTCCGTCGTCAGGACAATATTAAAACAAAGACCAAAAAATAAAACACTGAAAGACATATTAAGGTGTTGGAGTGGGAGATCAACCAAGAATAATTACGTTTTAACCATTTATGAGGCTAATGCCTCCAAAGGACTTGGAAGAAGGGAATAAGAAAGGGAAAAATAATCTATATTTGGACACTTAAATTATTATTTTTGTTGTTAATACCGTAATAAGTCCTCACTGCTCCCAACTCTTTGGGTCCAGTAGGACTACAACATCCCCGATTGGGGTATGTTGTCAGACTAAAGGAGGTGGGGAAGGGAAGAAAATGGGTAAGAGGAAGGTCGGAAGGCACCTGCCTATTTATATCTGATCATCAAACACGACAAAAGCCATTTCAAGCAACTTTTCGATTCTGAATGGTGTTTTTTCACCAGGGTGATACCAAGAGTATCTACCACTCTGAAATGTACCGCAAATACACTTTATATTTATTAAATGTGAAATAAGATAAACTAGTTGAATAAATTATTTGTACACGCTGGGATTTGAACCCAAGACATCTAGATTCGTAGTCCAAGATTGAAGATTTGGGTCTGATGCCGGATCTACTGACCACCTTTTGTATCCCACAAGTAAGTACCACGCGTTTAACTTAATTACTTAAACATAAAAAGATTTTTTCCCCGCGTAATAAATGAGATATTACCTTTTTTATTATTTTTTCTGTGCCTACCTTGAAAAAATAATTTAAAAATATATTATTATTCGAATTATTTTTTTCAAACTTTACGTAAAAAGAAAGCCGCAAAAATATTTGAAGCTTGGAAGCATGATGAAATTTGATTCAGATATTTAATTAGGCGAAAACGTTTCAGCTCAGTTTTTATTGCTGGCAGAGGTTTAATTAAATAAATGATGTGTTCTCTGTTCTAATATGAAACTGGCCAGAATCCAAATTAGTCCCTCGGAAACTTGCAAACGAAACAATAGAATTTCTGTTACGAGGTTTAAGATAAAAATGTATTATTTTTACGTTTTCCAAGCCATTTACTTAATGACAGTTGTAAATCTTTAATATTTGTAAATAAGACGACAAGGCATGACTTTAATATCACAAAAGTTCCTTAGGCTGGTCTCAAAGCCCAATTGGCAAAGCGCTGGCTCGGTTAGTGTTCGGTGCAAGTGGAAGGATCCGAGTTCGAGTCCCGGTCACGACACATATATTCTTAAATTAGAATTAACTTAAAATTTGTTATGCTTATTATTTTTATATTAATAATTGAAATAATATCAATAACCCTCAACGTCAATATGAAACAGAAAAAATAACGGTCGCAACCGAGATTCGAATTCGGAACCTCTACTCTATCCGCCATAAAGATGGAAGCCAAATCGAAAGATAAATTGAAAAAAATTATATTAATTTTTTTCAAATGAAGAATGAGATCGCTTAAAGATGGCGGTTTTTTATAAGGTTTCGGTGGCTGAATTGGGAAGAAACGTTACTCCCGGATAGAGTAGAGGTTCCGAGTTCGAGTCTCGGTCGCGACCGTTATTTTTTTTCTGTTTCATATTTACGTTGAAGATTATTGATATTATTTCAATTTTTAATATACATATATTCTTTCTCTATGAATTTTTCTTGGATGTATAGCTTTTCATTAGTACTACTTTACTTTTAGAAATTATAAAGGTTTTAAAATTTTGTCCATTAAAAGATAATGTTTTCATTTGCATTTTAATTTGAATTTTTAACATTTGCAACTCATTTTATTTTATTTTAATACTAACGGACCACTGTCAAATTACAAAAAAAAACATAGCACGAAATGAGAAAAAAAGAGCAACAGAGAAAGAACAGCCCATGCATAAAATTTGAAAATATACACTTGATAGAACATTCAAGTCAAAGCCTGAACAAGGTTTCGGTAGAGTCAATGATGTTAGACATAATTAATTGTATCCTTCGAAGACTACTATCGTAAATAATGACGAAAATCATTTAGAATGGTACCAACCATTTCAAAACCATGATTTGAGTCAACAAGTCTCGACATTCTGGACAGTGAAGAATGATACCCATAATTAGTAGAGCGATGATTGAGGAACAGCAATCTATTGAGTCTACGGCAAACTAATGTTCAATACCTCGGTGGTGAAATGACTTACCGGCCTCTATAATTCTTCTTTTACGATATAATATATTTGGTCTATTTTAAATTTTCTAAAAAATATCCTCCAAACAGCATCCCATATATGGAATGATGACCTGAGGAAAATAATTTCCCTGGGGGCCTCCCATTTTGAGTTTATAAAAAAGTCTACCTTCATTTTTTAAATTCATCATTTAAAGACCTTACGGTAAATTGATTGATTCGGAATTAATTGGATACTCGCAAAGAAGGCATAAAGAAACAAAAAAAAAACTAAAGATCTTTTACCATTTTATTGAGTAACTGTTTGATCCATCATCCACAAAGGATTCCGTTTAAGTCGTGAGATATATTATTAGTCTCTCAATTTTGTTGCTTTGTCTTTAGTATGATGTACCTACTCACCCACTGAACAGAAAATCCCTAGAAGTCTGATATATACTATTTAACAAAAAACTGCAAAGAATGCAGAGGCTGATGAAAGCGTAATGAATAGGATCAAGATAAGAACGCTTAGATGGTTCGGGCATGTAGAGCAAATGAACAAAGAAAGGAGTGTGAAAAAAACATGTTAATGGTCGAGTGGTAAGACGCTCGACTACGAATCCAAGTCGTAACAGATTTAATTTATATTAAATAATATAAATTTTATTAGAAGCACGTTCCAGAGTTGAAGATACTGGTGAAAGACCACCATGCAGAATCGAAACGTTACTTTGGTGATCAGATCTGAATAGCCAGGTACTTCCAAACTTTCCTCTTCCCCATCTCTTCCCATCCCTTCAGCCGCACAACATACCCCAATTGGGGATGCCATAGTCATACTGGCTCTAGACGATTAGGATCCAGTTGGCACCCTTGTGCGGTACTCACATTATAAAAAAGAAGAAGTGAATTAAATACTTGAGTCAAGCTGTGTTAAGAGTCAAAATAACAGAAGAGTATGTATGACACGATGTTTGAATATGAATAACGCAAGGAGTGTATGCCAAGACAGAGTATTCATTCAGAGTGACAGGCGGTTCATCCTCTCTGCCCACCCCTGCGGGAAACGGTGTGATGGTTAGTTAGTTAACAGATAACAGAAAACCAATTTACATAAAACGGTGCAACTCCTAAGCTTCAGATATGTCGATGCAATTGATTATCTATTTAAGAAATAATAAATTTCATCAAATTCACCAGAACTAAGGAAAAAATTAGCCTACTTCAGGCACACAGACATGCCCACAAAACATTTCTGACGGTTTATCTCTACCGTGTTTAATACCTAATGACGTCTTGAAAAATGGTGAACGATTTGAAAAAACGTGTCTTCTTTTCCCTTACTACGTAGTTTTCCCATCACCCAACGAGGGAAAGGGGCAGGGGGGGGGAGAAGTGGGATATCCCCACGTGCTTTCGCCAAAAGGGATTTTCTTTAACGCGGAAGCTTAAAATATAATTTTCCACGTAGATAGAACTCGAGTTCTGCGATTTCATATACTCCGGCGCGTAGTAAAGCCTGTCTCGCGCAGGCTTACGTCAAAAATATTGGGTAGGCGTTTCCGAAGTTATCGCGGAACCCTTTGCGAGGGCACTCGAGGAATTCGCTCGTGCGATTCGGGGGACGCCCCTGATGTGTGCGGGAAGTTTATTTGATTGGCAACACTCGTAACGCACTACTTACTTCTGCTGAGCTATGTTCTGTCACGTGAATTATCAAGGTAACATTAATAACACGTGTTTAAATAATGGAGAAAGTGTTTAGTTATTTAAGTAATTCGTTAGATTTATTTGTTCCATTAAAAAACATACATATACAGGTTACCTCTCTGCAGATATGTATAACAATAGATAAAACCATATTTAATAATTATAGGACAAATTATTTAATAATAATTTATATTTTCGTGGAAAGCTATCACTTTGTGGTTTGAAATATTTAATGAAAATTAAAAAATAACTTTGTAAAAAAACCACAGATTTTTAATTTTTTTTTATGATCGACTGATTTCACTTAACCTCAGCATCAGGGTTTTAATTGTGTACTCTTATTATTCTTAGGCTTAGTGAAACCGGTTGATCGTCAAAATTTAAATAAAATCCGTGTCATTATATATTTTCATTTAACAATAATTTACATTATATGCTATAATGTTAGTCCCTAGGTAAAAAAAATGTTATTTCTGGAATTCTAGGACAGTTTGCAAATCCACTTCCGCCAAGAGCTATGGAACTTCAAAATATCTATTTAATTGCAAAAAAATAAGACCAGATGCCATATTACATTTTCCACAAACAAAGAGATTTGCTTAAAAAGTGTTGACTAAACTTGAGCGAAAACTATGCAAGTTACAAACCTACCGAATGTGTTCATATTGAGCGTTTGCTAACACAAAACAGCCCCAGGCCCGTTAAAATTATTTAGTAATATATTTTCACGTATCATTTGTCTATTGTTCGTACCAACTTCCAAAAAATATCATGATACGTGCACAATATCGTAACGAGATGAGACGCTACCGGTATTAATAAAGAAAGTAATGTTTTTATGGTTTCGGCCGTTCATTCTTTTTATGGTTCTCATGACCGCCCTTATTCAACACATTAAGCCCTACCGCCGATGCTACTAAGTACTAAGGTGATGACCTATCTGGTACACCCGAGCGAAGCTATGAAGAAAATCTTAATAGCTGAAGGGTTTTTTTTCCTATTTATCGTTAGAGCCAAGACATGAGTTCTCAACGACGGATTTCATTTTTTTTATGTCACAAACAAAACATCCACTGTTTTTTTTAAATGAAGGTACGTATTACTTTCACGTTTTCAAAGCCATTTACCCAATAGTTGAATTTGAATTTGAATTGAAGACATTCTGCACAGCTCTCGTTAGCACTCAGAATATTCCTGACTGTGTTATCTCTCATATTTACCTAATTTCTACTACAGTAACCAATCTTTAATAAAGTTCACCCGAGTTATCATTAGGTATTGGCTAGTTGGCTTGTCTCCTGGTTTCGAAGCGTGTTTTCTCAGCTATTCTAGCATTTTTCCCACTATGGGAAAATGTTGACACCAGAGATGAATTGAGGTTACTTCATTCATTTCACATATCTTTACAAAGTATAAGACCGTCGTTAGACTCAATAGGCCACAAAGAATGTAATAAGTGGACATTTGAAAAAAGTTTCGGTCGAAAATCATTACCAAGTAGAAGTACTATTACTAATTTTTTAAATGTGTAATTATTATTGTTGCATTGAAGTCTGTTCTCGCCATGAGGAAACTTTTCTACTGTTTTTTTTTTATGTTTCTCAACTAGTAAATATATATTGTTGTATTATTGTAACATTTTTTTAAATGATAATTGTATTATATATATTGTTTAACTAAGCTCCTCCTAGCAAGCTACTTGCAGAAGATTAGCGGGAACAAATTCCCATTCTATGAAAATAATAATATTAATTTATTACACAATAAACCTGTTTTAAAGCGACTTAGAGGCAGATCAGGGAACAGGTAGAATAATATTGTAGCAGGATCAGAAGACTATAGGATTAGTAAAAAAAGGTTAGGCATTGAAGTTGATTTTTGGACATATGAAGATGAAACCCAATATCAACCTTGGATGTAGCGATAACGTTAACAAATAAAAAATATTTTTATAATAATGAAATACCACCGGTTTCCTAGTGAGATATAAAATGCGTTAGATTTCTACCCATGAGTTTAATCCTCTGCTATCTGAGTCCTTCATCATTGCACAAGCAACTTTTAACTCTTACAATGACCTGAGTAGGAGAAATCCAAATATTTTCAGGTTATTCGTATTATAGCCGTAAAGGTTCTAAAAAAAATATCACAAAATTATTAGGTTTGCAGTCCTAGGATTGGAGTTTCTCTGCCATAAACGACGCCAATCTAAAAACGCTCCGTTCCATGACGTCACGTCGCATGGCGTGTAACGGCGGCCGTTAAACGGCGCGTCGTCGGCGTCAGCGTCGTTAGCGTTAACCTTTACTGCCCTACTTAGGCCTACACACCACACAGCTTCCACGCGAGACCTGAGATCTGAGACCTGAGAGCTGGGGCCACTCGTGCGTGACAACTATCCACAAACTGAATACCTGGGGGCCAGTGTTATTATTAAAATATTTTTAATACTGCTCATAAAGAATTATATTTTCGTAGATGTGTGAAAATTTTTCTCAATGCTTTAAAAAAAATTCAATGCACTTTCAATGTACTTTCCGGAACTCTGAATCCAGAGGTCACTGGTTTTATACCCGGCATAAACTAGTAGAAGATTCTGTCGTGGTTGTTTAAAACTAAAGCTGTTGTTTTAATTAATAGTTTTTTTTGGCCTAAAGAAATTGTGATAAAAAAACAAAACTATTCGTAAATTTTTAATATTTCAATATTCTAAGTTAATAAAACAAAGTTAATATTTGCACCTGGTTCTGGAATGAAACATACTCTTGAGAGACCACAATTCACGACCGTTGCTTAAAATGTTAGCTCTATTTGGGTAATACGGCGGCCTACTAGTCGAGTGGTAAGACGCTCGACGACTAATCCAAATATCGCGGGTTCAAACCCGGGGTGTGCAAATAACTTTTATTTATTAAATATGTGTCATTCATTCTTATAAAATATGTTTGCGGTACGTGCCAGAGTGGTAGATACCTTAAGTATCGCCCTGGTGAAAAACCACCATTCAGAATCGAAATGTTGCTTGAAATGGCTTAAGCCAAATAAAATATCTTTAGCCGTGTTTGGTGACTATATATGAATAGCCAGGTACTTCATAATCTTCTTCTTCCCCATCTCCTTCCCCTTCTTACTACCTTCAACCTCACAACTTACCCTACTTAGGGAAGCCATATTCTTCTTGGCTCTAGACGGTTGCGAGCAGTTGGAACTCTTGTGCGGTATTCATTATAAAATAAAAGAAAAAGAGAAACTATGTTCAGTGATCGGGTTTGGATAGTCTGAAATATCTCATTTTCGTCTTCTCCTTCATCTCTCCACCTGTTTAAACAACACAATATATCCGAAAAGAAGATGCACTAGTTCCAACGGTTCCGCGCTATTATTACTCTTGTGTTATCAAAATGTATAAAAGATTATTTTGTAAAAACATGGTTCACCTATCTCCAAACATGGAGAACAAACATTCCCTTTAAAATAATCAATACAATTTAAATTTATCTTAAACAAAAACATTTACATTTTACTTGTAAACTGTAGTGAGAATCGAGCATTAAAATACGCATTGTTTGTTATAAACAAGAAAACTCACTAGTCAGCTGGTTAAAATACTACAACCCTCTGAGAATAGTATTATTGGTTCATAAAAGCTCCATCGCTTCAAAATGGGAAATATTTTACATCTACCCCTGTTTAAATTTTGTCTAAAAACATAAGGACAGAACATATAACAGTAGATAGCAGTGGCGGTTTATAGTAACTCGTAATAAATGGAAAAATATAATTTATACAAATAACACAATAAATCTAAGAAAATAAAATAAATTTTGACAGCATTTTGACAATATTTCATAGCAATAAATAATTTGACTTCCTGCATCTACTGGGTCTTTAAAAGAAATATTCGCTGATATATTTGAATAATCTTAGACACTAACGCTATTTCACACCATGCGTGAGTGGCAATGGTCATTTCTCAAAGCAATACTTTATGCATGACGTATACTTTGTCTTTCTGTTTCCAAAATCATCACTCGTCTTCAGTCTTTTAGCTAAGATCCATCACTTAGTTGCTAAAAGACCGACGAGCACAAATAATTTTCGCTGGTAAAAAAAAGTATTATTTATTAAATTAGAATTAACTTTAAAGATTTTATGCTTATTATTTTTATATTAATTCTTGAAATAATATCAATAATCTTCAACGTAAATATGAAATAGAAAAAATAACGCTTCGTGAAATTACGGTCGCGACCGAGACTCAAACTCGGAACCTCTACTTTATCCAGAAGCAGAAGCGCTACTCCCGGAAGAAGTAGAGATTCCGAGTTCGAGTCTCGATTGCGACCCTAATTTTTTTCTGTTTCATAATTAGGTTAAAGATTATTGATATTAATTGAATAATTAATATAAAAGTATTAATTGTCTCTCATGCAGGATGTTTTTCTAATGGGCAATTGTTTGGAGATGAATAAATTAAAATGTGACAAAGAACGGATATAACCGCACGCCACTGGTGGTAGTACCAAAACAGTATAGGATGATCAAAACAACTTGTGCAAAATGTGCATTCCTAACCTACATTCAGCCCGAAACTCTAAGGGGTCTGACTCCTGTCAAGCTATGAACACTAAAATGCTCCTTATGACGTATAATTTAAGGTTAGGGGACATTGTTTCCTTTCTACGTGAAATGTGACCTTTTCGAATTAAGGCTTCTATTAAGGGTCGTCCTTCCCCCATTCCCGAAATAGGACAAGCATTATTGTCGAGGGGAAACCGGGCCCAACGGGTTCGGGTAATAATATGGGTACGTGGGATAGACGAGATATTATTTAACGAGAAGATGGGGGTAAGTGTTTTGAGATAAAATACATGACGGTCGTTTGGACGAGACGAGAGGCCAAAAGTACAAGAATTGTCAGGAAATAAACAGAGTTGGGAGTAAAAATGGGAAGGAGTCAAGAATAAATAATTATTCTTTTTGCTTCGTTGGACATTTTATGGGGAAATAAAACAAACAATTTTATTAGTATGAGACAGTATAAAAAGAGTTTACACAGAATCTTCTGATTGTTGTTTGTATTTGTTTTTTTTCCTGGGCTACAACGTTTAGCTATTGTTAAGTTATGTTTTTCACAGTGCTAAATAGGCCACACCTTCTAACCCCGCGGCTGAAAGAAAAACGGACTATGGAGAAACCATTTGACTCCGCAATGACACGGGAGCGCCAGGACGGCTCACAAGGCATTCCACGTGGGCTCTAGAGGGTGAACGTTGAAGGAAGCTTGTTGCTCGCTTTTTTGACACGTGTGCATGGCGTGACTTGTGTTTTTTTTTCCATAGATTATTAGTTATTAGTGTTATTACTTTCGCAGAGAATAGGCGTTTAATAAACTTTCATTTCGATACTTCCCGTATAAATAACACCGGCGCGAAGTATGGAAGTGAAAGTTTATTATGTGCCTATTCACTCCGAAAGTAATAACGGTGCTGCGACCGTCGGCCAGCTCATGCAGAGAATTAGAAAAACCCATGTGTTCTGTGTGCTTTGCGGTGTTTTGATATCACCCTTTTAATATTATTAATTCCGACAATTGACGATCACGTGTGAGTTCATTTATGTTAACCTTTATTTCGTTGCCGAGAAGGTTAGGGTTACCCATGTGTACTGGATGTATTATATTTTCAAGTACGTCGAAGTGTATACCCGTCTACAAAAGTTTCGAAGCCATAAAGTGGCGAAAAAAACTTACACTTTTTTATATAAAGTAAAAAGTTTCAATGTGCTATGATCACATTTAACTGATCTACAACGAGTTTTTAAACACAGTGCATAGTAACACTTATTAGGTATTAAAATCAGGAATATAGGAATTACATAATTCTAAATTTTATTCATTACATATTTATAATGGTATTGTTATCTTGAATACAGACACTCTTATCTCGTGCGTCTTAAATTATTATTAATTTGTCAGCCTATGTGGTTGAGTGGTTAAGATCTTCGACTACAAATCCACAGGACGTGGGTATTTCGGCGTGCACAAATAAATTTTATTTCAATAATATGTGTTACATTTACACATCACATTATAATTATATATAGGGTATTCATAATCGAAACGTTGCTCGAAATTTATTTAGCCGATAGGATCTGATGTTATAAATAGCTAGGTACTTCTGAACCTTTCTCTTCCCCATCTCCTTCCCGTCGCCACTACCAGAAGACAGGACCAGGGGACAATACAACAATTCGACCGTAGTTGAAACGCGGAACGCTGCGAAAATGGATATGCGTTACGAGCGAGTTCGGGAGCGACACACGTACGGAACGGTGGCTATTGTCCTACTGTTCTGTCCGTGCGCGTCCATATGCGGACAATGCGGCAGCGTGCGATTGTGGTGGTAAGTTATTGTCCTACGGGATAGCCTCCCCGTTTATCTCTAGGACAATGACTCGGTTCATTGTCCCGTCCTCCAAACTTCTGTTCACACTAGGACCAAGTCTCACAACATCACACAACAACTCCAATCGGGGAAGTCATAGTCACAGAACGCCATGGGATTTTTAAAGTTATGTATTACTCAAGAATGGCGCTAAACTTTACTTTCTAACATTCTAATATAAACAATACCATAAATGATTTATTTGAAAATTTTCTAGGTATTTAGGAAAATGTCTGAGATTTCTAGTGAATACAATTTTTTAACTGTTATCCTTTAAATTCTATGAAAAAATACCAGAATGTCAATAAAAGGTGCACTTTGAAAAGCAGCAAAGGCATTTTTGAACGTTTTAACTTAAATTCTAGTTTGTATTTCACAAAGAATTTAAAAAAATACTATAAAAGAATTGTATTCGCTGGAAACCTTAGACATTTTTCTAAATATCCGTGTAAAATTAACAGATGGATCATTTGTAGTATGCTTGTACTAGAAAGCCAAAAAATGAGTATTTTTGGGTGCTCTTAATAACATTTCATAATAGATTTATTACGAATGTTACTATTCACAAAGCTCGCTTTATTACTGTACTCGCATGCATATAAGTCTCACAATGCTGGCTGGCTTCAGTACGAAAGGAGGAAGCTTCGCTCGTATTTCATGCCGTCTTATATAACATCCTGAACGTTAAGTGTACAAAGAGTATTCGTCGGGTTGAGGGAAGACTTTGTTTGACGATTCCAGTTGACATGACTTCTCCATTTGTAATCTGTTTAAGATTTTCACTCGTAGGGTTTGGGGGGGAATTCTCTGCGCTGGAGGCTATGCCCAAATTGCAGGCTTTTGATCTAAGCTACGTTTGAGGTTATTGTGCTTAAAAAAATGTTGATATCTTCTTATTTAGATTCTCTATATTCAAAATTACTACATATTTTTAGTTTTTTTTTAAATTACGCGTGATTGCTGGTTTGCCTGGAGAGGAGCTTTGCAAATCATATTGAAGAGCTATTCAATAAAACAGAATAATGATTTGTTTCTGAGGAAGTACAATAAAATTTGAGTTTAGATTGTTTTGGTCAACACAATCCTTTCTTTATTGCTCGTTACTTAATATTCATTATGAGCTTTGAAATCATCTTCTACACAACAAACAACAAGTTTTGTTGTGTAGAAGATGATTCTCCTGATTTTGAACACTTATTTTATGATTAATACAAAAAAGATTTTGATAACATTAAGCATTGAGATTTCTGGCAAAGCCTGGTAGTATAAGTAGTTTGTTTTTAAAATGGATTTCTACTAAAATAACATTTGTTCGTACACTTTTCCCAAAATGTATGCAGTATTTTACTATTTCTTAATTTTTTTTTTAAGTAGAATCAACAAAAATATTTCTTATTTACTTTTTTATTTTTTTATTTGCAAAAACAGTTTTACGCCAATACATTGTAAAAACACACACAAAAATGGTAATCATAATCGTACAAAGAAAAAGGTAAAAATAGGTAAGAAGAAGTTTAAAACAAAAAATAGGTTTTAAGAAGTACATAATATAGCTAGAACTTGGTAGCTAGTTCGTTCTTAAACTTGTTATACCATAGGTCATATGAAAAATATCCACATTTCCTGTGAGGCAGTTAATTAACCTAGTAAGTCTTCCCAGGGGCATCCCCATTGGTAAGTTAGTTCTGCACCCGGGAAGAAACAGAAGCCTGTGTTGGCGGCCTCCCGTGAAATTATCAGGGACACAGAATCCCATTTCCGCCAGGATGTCATGCTATATCCCTCCTCGAAATAATAAACGTTATATGACACAAGTCCCCATATTATAACTATTTGTTTAAAAAGCGAACTGAAATATTGCAAAGCCCGCGGCCCCATTTCCCAAAAGTGCGAACCCGACTCAATTACTGGGGTGAATGAGAATTCGCAAAAAAACATGAATAATTCATGCAATATTTTCCAGTTGGATTTTGCTCTTATCAATATAATATTGCGAAAAAAAATTCAATAACTTAAATTACTTTATATTTCATTACAAAGTTCCCGACACGTTTTGGGCAATTTCGGAAATTTCCCAAATCGATACAACTTCCTGCGGTTCTGAATTAAGTTAGACTCTTTCTTTGGAGATATGTTAATATCGCGGTGCTGTGCTGAACTCATTACTGAAGTTTACACCCCGGGGTGGGTTGGCGGGTGTTCTAGGGTTATTCCGCCCCCGAGGTAGGGCCAAGGGGATGTCACAGAATTGCGTTAAACCCAAGAAGCCTGAGCTCGCTACAAGGTTAATATTTTGCTCGAACCAGAAATCGCGCAGGAATTTCATCAGCACAACAACCATTCTTTGAATGCTGGGACATGCACTGGTCCATGACGTAAAATTATTCACAGCATGATCGGTTAGAATGTTAATAGTTTTGCTGCATGAGAATATATGCATATTAATTTTAAACTGACACATGTACAAACATGCTTCGGCTTGAAACTACAAGTTTTACTCAAACCAGTGATTCTTGAGCTTATTTGGCATTTCGATCAGGTTATGTTAGTTCTGTATGGTTCAAAAGTATACACTTTCGACAGTCCTTGCCAAAAGTCACAGAGAAACGGTATTTTATCTTGTTTATGCCTGCCTATTATTCATAGCGAGAAAAAGAACAACAAGTGTATACGATTATCGAATTTGAGTAAAATAAACGGTTTAACAGTTATCGGAAAAGTTTGAAATTGTGATCCTTTATTATATTGTATTTATATTTTTTCATTTGTTCTCTGAAGTCGAATTACAAGTTTTTTTATTTTTTTTATGCAAGCAATGCATCTATGTGAGTAGGTATTGTGATTATGTCAACTGTGGTTACGATATCTTAATTGATATATCTATACGAGGATATATATTATTATTTTTCTTTGTCATTCTTTACGACTTTACCAAAACCTTAACTTGACTTTAGCTTTGACATGAATGTTCTTTATAACGCATATTTTTGTAATTGCTTCATTAAAATATTCTGTGTGTGCTGTTCTTTCTTTTTTGCTCTTTTTCCCCATTGAGTGTTGTGTATTTATTTGTAATTGGACAATAGTCCGTTAGTTTATAAATAAGTTAAGTTACATTCCGTGATTTTTAATATTACTTTAAAAAACGTTGCTCTAAACAAGGTTACGTTAACTACATACGCAGCATTTCCGTAGTAATTTCAAGTAAAAACAGCACCCATGAAGAGAATTACTAAATATTTTTTTATCATTGTCAAAGGTCAAGTTCTTTGTTAGAGCAAGCAGTTATCAAAAAGTAAGCTGTTTATCGTTTCATGCTGAATCAATTTTTGAAAAAATTGCGAGTTTATTTGTGAACCCAATCAGGGATATTGAAATTGTTTACTTCACATGTCAATATTAATTATAATCAATTTACTGTGGAACATTATACTATCAGGAGCAATGGTTGACAAACTATAATCTGTTAATCCCATGTGATTGATCTGAATCTCCCTTAAACTTTTGATCTCCTGGTACGATTATGATTATTTTCTTTGGCTTAGCTAAGGAACCATTGTATGACAGATTAATAAATAATGTTGATCCACCATTGTTCTAAACTTTGGGGAACTTTCTATTTTAGACAGTGAGTTTATCAGTTGTGAATAAATATTCTAAGGTGATTATTATACTTCGTAAGATTACTCGTTCATAGAATGATATAATACTGTTAAAAGTGAGATTCAATAATGAAAAATGAATCGTTTTTTGAGATCGTCTTGCGCCATTAAAAACAAATTGATTGTTTTATTTATGTATCTTTTTACTCACACTTACAATTTTCATTCACGCAGAAAAAAAAATCTAATCGCGATTTAAATTTGGGCACCAATGTTTCTTGAGTTTTAAAAACAATTTCTTTTATAAAAGACATCAATTCACAGTAATTTAAAAAAAAATAGTCGCTTAGGTTCCCAATTTTAAAATAAATTATTCTTAAGAAAACTTAGTTTTAAATGATAATAGATTCGCATTCTTCAGTGAATTAGAATGTTATTGTTAAAAACACAATTTTCTATTACCGAAAGCTTTTTTTTGCCTGACAATGAAATAAAAAAATTAAAATAGTGATTTAGATTCAACTTGAAATAAACTATATTGTCGACCATTTCGAGTTTCGAGTATTGGCGCTTGCATGCAGTGTTAATAAAATAATTAAAAATGTTTAATGTTTGAATCTTTTCTTATCCGTTAATACTAATTTTCATATACACGTTTGTATTTTGAAAGTAATTTAAACAAATATTATTTTTGAGCTTTGCAAAACAAAATTTTATCAAATAATCACTTAACAATAATATCAGTGTAAAAGTTACCTTTCTATTTGTATTAAATAAGTTCAAAAGTATTGTTTAAACTTTTTGCATGATAAAATACTGCAATAGGTCTGGGGCACAATTTACAACATTAAACAACGGTCTGGGTATTCTTAATTAAACATAAACCAACCCGCTTGAGCAGTGAACAGTGGTACACTGGATTCAGTTGTAGAAAAGAATTCACTGCTGGATTGAGTCTTGCTAAAAAAGTAAATAAAATTTTAAAACACGTATTTATACGTACATCGTAAATTACTACGGTAGAATCGCTTTAATTTTATTGGACAAGCGCAAAGAATTTTCTCTTTAATTTAATTTGGTTTTGACTTAAATTATCTTTTATTCCCATGATTTTTGATTAATGGTAATTAGAAAAGTTTCAATTTTCAAGTGTCAAACTTCTGCGAAAGATATTTATTATCGTGAGCTTTAAAAACTAATCTCATAACAAGTAGTTTTAAACCTTGTATTTATATTTTGGAAGCATGTTCTACATAGAAAAGAATTTTAATTTATTCCTTACGTTTGAAAAAAAAAATGTCCTGAAGATTTAAAATTTAAACTCAATTTTTCATAAAATTTTTATCCGATATTAAAGTTCTGATACAGTGGTGCCCTATTTTTAACCGAAAAAACTGTTTTTTTTTAAGAAAGAGCGCGATCAACTTGAAATTTAAAAAAAAAAATAGCACACTAGTTTGCTAGTACCTTTGTAGTAACAATTAGTTTTCGGATGAACTTGAATGCTTTGAATCAATACAAAATATATATGACATACCATAAATATATATATTTTTTAAATTTAATACATATTTCATAGTTCAATAGTTTATGAATAATTGCGTTTTTCTTGTGAAAAATGTGGATATCCGGAAAGAAAGCAAGGCTGATGTAAGCGTAATGAATAGGAACAAGAAAGGGACGCTTAGATGGTTTGGGCATGTAGAGCGAATGAACGAAGAAAGGAGTGTAAAAAGAGTATATGATGCGAAAGTGAATGGATGAAAAAGTCGAGGACGCCCGAGAAAGACATGGCACGATCAAGTAAATCAAATACTTGAATCGGGTTATGTGAAGAGTCAGAATAACAGAAGAGCATGTATGAGACGATGTATGAATGTAAATGAAGCAAGGAGTGTGTGCCAAGATAGAGTTATATGGCGGTTCGTACTTTCTGCCTACTCCTGCGGGGAAACGGCGTGATGGTTAGTAAGTTAGCGTTTTTCTTGAAATACCAGACAGAACAGTAGTGTAAATTGCTACTTTTGCAAAATATTTGTCTTTATTATGGTTAAAATGGAATCAATTATCTGCCAGCTAAGTTCTTTACCATTGCACAATAATTATTTCCGCTTATTATAATGGTAGTAGGAGGTTCTAAAATACTTTCAGGTTATTTGTTACCTTTTTTTAAAGTTCATGAAAACAAAACAATGAAAATATTTTAAAAAAACTTATAACATATAAAGCCTGCAATACCTTATAACTAATTTCTAAAACAGAATAATTCTATGTTTATACGATAGTACAAAATTATATTTCAGTAACTACCTTTTTTTAAACTTTGTCGTTTTCGACCCTTAATCTCATCCTTCCACAATGTGGCGATATCGAAAAAGGTATAAATATACCTTTTTACCAGGAAAAACAAATTATAGTATTGGGATATTTCCATGCTTTGGAAAGCGCCCTTGACTCGATATTTTCTAATAATGGCCATATTTATTTATCAAAGTATTAAAATTAATTGTCGTAATTTGGAATGAAAAAAATACTATATTTTTATCAATATCTTGCTACTATATACGTAGCAATCCCGATGAGTTATAAAAATTCACTCTTGCACTGTAACTTGAATTAAACATGTGATCAACAAATTCTACAAAGTACAAAGGTTTTATTTTAGCCCACGTAGGCAATTCTTGAAAACATCCGAGATTTTGGGCTAATCAGTGTTATTGGAAATATTCAATCAACGAGTAAGACCGAGTAATGTATGTATGCCAAGCATCGCAATTCCTGAATTGCGTATTTTCTTACGTCGATCCTAATAATGCAGAGGAACTAAAACTTTTATAAAACAACTCCTTTTTTTTCAAACGACTGCTTGTATTTTGTACATAGTTCGATAGTAAAATTGTATACATTGCGTTCATTTTTGTTTTTGTTTTTACATCATAGGTAGTTAGTAACTTACTTTATTTAGGTATCATATGAGAACGGTCTGTGGTCAAGTAGTCTAAAACATTGAGGAAATCCTCCATTATCACAAGCTTAAAGCATCGATTTTAATGGTGAGAGTAAGGAGAATAAAATTAAAATTAAAAGATTTTCATTTTTTTAAAGCATCTGCAACACGTCCTTCATTGCGATTTCATCTTTTTTACCGAACAGAGAAAGCTGACTCAGCCGCCTATGACATTCTAGTATATTTTTTCTCATACGACGTGAAATATCTTTGCTAGTGTAAGGAGAACAGGAAAAGGATGACGAAGGTATGCGGAAGAGTGTAGAGAAGTTGTAGAAGTATAGGTGGAAAGTGTAGAAGGAAAGTGGGAGTAGGAAGAGGGAAGAAAAGAACGAGTTCCGGAAAATAACATGTAATTCCTATCACGAAGAAAGATCTAAATCACTTACTCTTCGCCATAGACACGCTATTCCGTCTGCTGAGACGAGGGCGGTTTCACGGGGGGATGAAAACAACAATATGAAATGGTAGCGTCTTGAGATGGAAATAATAGTTTAAGCTAAACAAAGTCTTTTCAAAGAGTTATTGTGTCAAGAGATATCTGTGACGTTTAAACAGCCTCGAGCAAGACATCTGAAAGGTGGGCATGAGTAGTGAGGGTAATCTCACCTGGTGCTTCAAGCCATGTTTCGAGCAAAATAATACGATCAAGGAAAGTCACCGACACCTGCCAAGAAGAACTATCCATATCTTCGTAATATCTCGCACAATGTAACATTATCGTAGAAGGAGTTATGTTTTCAGGAATTTATTAAAACTGTTTACTCAAACTGTTAAGTAGATTTTAACAATACACATTCAATCTTTTAAATGTGTCTGCTGAAGAGCAGTGTTTTTCAAAGCAATATTATGTACTCGTATAACTACCACTAGGAGATTTCTTGTCAAAAGAAAATTTGTTCTTACCTAATCGAGTGACCGTTAAAATGACCTTTTTAAGTTCATTCTGTTGCCTTCGATAGTTTTTTGCAGAAATGGATTAGCCCATTCAATTTTGGTAAAACTTCAAATAATCTGATCAGAACTGTGATTATGAAACTGAAAAAAAGTTGTTTTGATCTACATATTTATAGCAGAATGATTCATGTATTAGTTTTTAGTGACGCAAATAAAAAATATACAAATTTATGTTCGTATTTTAGTCTTTGTACTAATTATGAAAATTACAATTAATTAGTTGGCATACATAAATGCAAAATGGAAGTACTCATTTAAAGGAATTCCTGTTTGATAAATAAGAACATTTGTAGTTTTTTTTTTTTTTTAATAGGTCTATGCAAATAATCTACCCATATATTGATTTTTTTGTTCATTTCAAAACCGTCAAAGTATGCTTGTTAAAAAATAATTACATTTATCTGTTTCGGTTAGTTATGAATCTGCCCCACGTCGCCATGTTCTTCTAGGGTCTTTGGAAGAATTCGATACAGAAATATTGTTGATGTTATTTCGATATTGCCTCCATAGCTGAGCTTTCAGTAGCTAGTGAACTGCCTATCATTATTTGATTCGTGTATACAGCCTGCTGGTTTATTTGCACATACTTTGTGAAATGAAACAATCTATTTTGTATCGGAGATTCTCGGAGCGTAAACAGAGAAGGAACAATGGAACACATTTTTCAAACTAATACTAAAAAAACCATTTCGAAAAATTGATAGGTTGAAATTTTTTTAATAAAAATAATCTGTTGTTTTCGCGATTTCTTGATAATTTATGTTAGTTATGAATTCCAATCTATTTTGTAACCACGTATCTAACATTTTTCGCACGTTTTCATTTAAAAATATTTTTTATACTAGTAAAAACGGGTCCAATTTGATGTGTTAAGTGGCACAAAGGGATCAGAGTCGGATAAAATCACATACTTGTCTATCTACCCGCAATGGCGTCCCTATCGAAATAGGATGATATCGAAACTAAGCTGGAACGTTTAGAACTGTTGTTTTTAAAAAAAAAAACAATATCCACTTATTAATTGTTCTAACAACCATACATGTATACACAAAAAACGTATCTAATTTGTATCCAGATTTGCCGTTTTTATTTTTCTATGGATTGTTTTTTTAAATGTTAATATATATTTTTTAAATTCTTCATTGAAAGCTTAATTTAATAAAATTTCTGTATTTTCAACTCCTACCCTCCTACTAAATTAAATCTTCCCTACTAAATTAAATTAAAAATATTTTTAGAAAATGATTATTCAAATGTTCTCAAGAAGCATACAAATTAAAATTAAACTTTTTTTGTCTTTCTTATAACCTTTAATTAACAATTTATAATTGAAGACTTATAATAATTAAGCATATCTTGAGAGTTTTTTTGTGCAGATTTGTGTTATTTTATGATTTTTTAGATTTAAAACATCTTAGACCCCGTGCTGGAATTATTTGCTGGTTGTTATGTTTTCTACCTCCTACAACATGGAATATACATTCTCTTGATACCCTCTAAATAAGGCGGGGCCATCGCTGTATGGAATTTTTATAAAGTAAGTTTTTTCTCAGGGGTTGAATATTGGTATGCGATTATTTAGATTAAAATCTCATTTTTATTTTTCAGATTCAGCATTTCGGTCCTATACAGAGGTTTGCATTTGGGACAGTAAAAGTAATAAATCACTCCAATAACAAAGACTACTAAGATCAGTTTTGGCTTAGCCATGTTTTTTCCATATTTCTTTAAGGTGTAAAAACATGGACACTTAGAGCCAGCGAAAGGAAACAGAAAGACGCCCTCGAAATATGATGCTAGGGATTTGAGTGAGGGTCATGATCTTAAGCACTGAGGCAGTGACTAAAGAAGTGATTTCGCATTACATTTATGAATTATTAAAACTTTTTTTACACAGTATTCGCGTTTTAGCAATTCCATGGCTCGAGTTTGACAGAAAAAAGTTTCTCCACGCATTTTCAACGGTTCTCAAATTTTCTAATAGCCGGCTGCCACCTGAAGTTACTCTTTCTTATGCGTTCTAACATAATTTTGTCTGAAAGAAAATAATTTGTTCGTATTAAGTGTGTGCTAGTTGTGGAATATGATATATACGGCATAACTGTAGTTTTATGGTATTTTCCAACAATTTCCGTGGTCGAGCGCGAACAAGTTTTATTTGATTAATTTGTTTGATTTCACAATTGATTCATTTTAAGAATTTCATTGTTTTTTTTAAAGAAAGACCAACATTCCCTGTTTACGAATAACTTGACAATATTTGAAAAACTTCTACTACCATCATAATAAGCGGAAAATGTTGCTTGCGCAATAATGGAGGACCTAGCCAGCAAAGGAATTGAACTCACGATACCCAGGTGGGAATCCGACGTGAAATAATAAATTATTTGAAATTGTAAATGGCATATTTAAGGCACATTCAAGAGTGTTAGAAACTTTCAGTATTTCCCTGGTGAAAAACCACAATTCAGAACCGAAACGTTACTCGAAATAGTTATAACCGTCTTTGGTGAATAGTCAGATACTTCTCAACCTTCGTCTTCCTTATCTTCTTCCCCTCTCAACTACCTTCAGCCACACAACATACCCAAACTGGTATGTTGTGTGGCCATCACTATTCAAACCGTAACTTTTGAAACCCTTGGCGTATCCAAATTCCTGTACGGACTTATATTTAAAAAGATTAAAAAAATAATATACATTTTTAAAAGGACTAATTACTGGTTTATTTGTAGGTAAAAGCTATATTTTAAAGCGCCCTATCTACACATCTGCACCTTCTTTACCCGATAATAAACGCCTTAATTGTTCACCCGTCTTTCACCCATTCTTAGAACCGAAGATAACCCCTGAGAGGTATTACAGGTTAAGGGGCCCCTCCTTATACCCCTAAATATTTGCCCTGTTAAACATCACACAGCAAGAGTCTGTTATCCACCGGATAGTGAATACTAACCACCCCCCAGTGACAGTGGATACAGGCTTTAAGCCTCCCGTCTCCTCTTTCACAATCTGACCTATTTCGTTCAATATTAAATTGCAAAATTTATCTGATTTCGGTGACCTCAGAAAGTCAGTCAAAGCTTAATATTTAGTTCAAACTAACTCAGATACAATGGCGTAATTATAGTGTCTTATTTTGATGGAATGTACAATTTATCTTGTGATCACATTAATAAATATTTTACCCATATTACATTGCCTGAAATTCTAGAATACATTTCCCTGCTATCTGACACGTGGGAAATTGGTGGTGATGAGCATCACATCTCCAAAAGAGATCACTGTCTGATTTGGAAACATAATTCCTGGCATGTTTTTTTGCCACAACGGTAGTGTTAAATTTAAGTTAAACATTAACAATACTAAGGCGAAAGGATGTTTTCTTCAAGATCAACAACTTTCGAATCCCTGTTATCGCGAAATATGCGCAAATTTGTTTAGCTCACTCATAACTTTCAACACTAAGAACTAAGGTATTTTTCTTTAACTGTGAAAAAAAAAAGACAACACACCAAATTAGTATTACTGTTCAACGATTCTTTTTTGGTGCAACGACGGAGAACAAAACATGTTTCAAATTCTCCAAAATAGGGCAAAGAAAATTATACTTAGGTGAAATAGATACTCAAAAGTAGCCAAAAAGTCAAAGAAACTAAACTGGCTAACAGTGAAGCAGATGCTAACATTAAACACATCGTTAATACATAAAATGAAGAATCACTTGTTACCAAAATATTTTTCTGATAAAATTGTTTACAACGTATATATTCACAGACTTAATACAAAAACATGTAAATAAATCAGATTACCATAAAATAATAAAACCAATGCGATGCCGGAAGCCATCAAAATTATGCCAATTAATACATTGCCTGTAAGAACCATTTAAAATGTATTAATAATATCAAGTGGTATATAAGTTATAATAATATTATTAAGTCAAAAAAATAATTATAATAAGGTACTTTGTTAACTTTTATGTACAAGTAACTAAAATAAAATCAATAAAACTAAAAAATTGATTGTTGTATATTTTTTCACTGTTAAATGCGAAAAAATATTTGACGTGGGTACCTAATAAAACCTTATTAACCTGAGTTCACATATGTATGGCTTATTATTTGCCATTAAGTGTTTATCAGAATATACTCGAGAATGAGTTGGTATAAAAGACTTAAAAAGGCCCTAGGGGAGCCCTGTGCGCCACGGGACGCCCAAAAATCCAATAAACGCACGTTTGTTATGAGCTTATATGACGGCCTTTGTTTGCCAGATTCCGCGCCATGACTCGTGACACTGTGACATTGTGACGGACAGCTTCAGCCGGAGTCAAGTGACGGGGGTTACTATCCAACCAGCCTCTTATTCAAAGGCAAGAGGGAGACATTTGGAAAATCGAACAATTTTGTAAACATAAAAACACCCATTTTTAATATTTTCGTAGAAAGCAATCTACATATAGCAACCACTTTGTGGTTTGAGATATTTGATAAAAATGAAATAATAACTTTGCAGAAGACCACAGATTTTATTTTAATTTGTATGACCGACTGGTTTCGCATCATCGAGGTATAAATTTAAACTAAACAAAAAATACAAAGTGTGCGTTTACATATACTCGTACATACAGAGGAAAACCGTAACAAGTCATTATTAGTCTTGTATCTAGAGACTGTCTTCAGCTACGTGATTTTAAATACACGTGAAGTATTTTTCTTCTGGTGCCCTCTCCTAGCTGGGGCTGGCTATCATCAGTTTTATTTTTATACTGTAGGCTGTGGCCCGGAACAACACGTAGACTACAAATCCATGAAATGCGTCAAGATTTCTTCAGCTATATGTTCCATTGGAATTTTCCTGATTTATCAATACATAACATAATCATATTTGTACGTAATCTATATTTTTTGTAAAGTTTTTTTTTAATCTTGTTTAAATTTGGGTGTGGCCGTATGGACTAATTTTAACTTTAAGTAGAACATCGGTTTTTTGAAGCAGCATAAGCCCTCGAAAAGTAAGTTCTGGCATCATAAAAATACACAGCTGTATTTTTTTTTTAGGTTAACGCGACTACTTTTTAAGTCGCTCAGTTATTTTAATCATGAGTTAGTTATTCAGGTCCAAAATATTTATTTAACTGCCGAAAATAAGAGAAGACGCCATATTTTTCTATTTATATATCAGTCATAACAGGATAGTAAAGCGAGTGCTTCAATTTTTGATATGGCAATAAAATGAATAGTTCTATTTTCACAACTTTTTTTTCAAAGAAAGTCAAACATTCCCAAACATGAATTACCTGACAATTTTTAAATTCTTCTTACTTCTAAAATGAACATTTAAAATTTATTATGTAACAAAACAGTATTGAAATACACTTTGATGTGTTTTTTTATGAAATCCTAAAATACCAGTTTGCCTTTGCGCATTATCCCCCCATCAGCCGGAATTATCCGCTACTTTGGCACTTGGAAGCCCGCTGTAATTGTTTATCCATTACGATATAATTTGTTTCTTGCTCGGTCCCAAAGCCGCCGCCCCTCCCCCGCCTGGGGAACATAATGTAAATATAAACATCATGTAGTTGGGAGAAGTCGGAGGGGGAGGGTTTATGACATAAACATGTAAAATACACGAAACGTTTTATCTCCGGTTGCCTAGCGACGGCTTTCTCTCAGTGTTCTATATTAACGCTTGTGTACCCATCTTATTAATATACGCGGCCTGAAGGAAGATTGGATGTTAATAATTTACCTATGCACTCGAGTGTAATCAGTGTTACGTTTTTGTAATAATTCAGAGAAGTGAATATTCATACGCTTTGAATTATTTACAATTTAAAATTAACTGAAATAGGTACCTACTTGTTTTTTTTTAAATATTATTATGTGTTGCAATGACAAAATATTCTTTCTTTTCTCAAATTCAAAAAATAATAAATATACATCGAGTGTGTTAAGGTTAAAGGCCTAATGGTTCACATTTTGCACTATTACAAATCGATGATGAGCGCAATTATGAATTTTTCATCATTATCCCTTCAAATAATCGCCCCCGTTAACCACCGATTCTCGGCTCGTTTCAGCATTTGATCAAATTATGATCAGGATTCAAGCATAACAGTATGAACGTTATGTTATCACTAAAACCTATTTCCTTGCAACAATGTTAAATAACGCCCTTGACCTAAACACAGGCGATATGTATTTATAGTATTTATCAATCTTGCTTTTGTAATTGTATAAAAAATTATACTTTACAAAGGAGTATGGAGTGTGCAACATATTTAGGTGGCTTTTTAAAATAGAAGCCTTGGTCTTGAAGAAATGATTCTGGTGGAGGTAAGAAACATAAAAATCCAACAGGTCATTTCACAACCAAACTATTGAGCACGAGAATAGGTCGTGAAAACGACCTGCTCTCACACATAAAATGTCTACTGTATCTGAATATTCGGAGCATACATTTCGTGATATTGAAAGGATCATTGTCGATAGATTTTCGGAGCATTTTGCATTGAAAAACATCAGTAGAATAAATACAGCATTTTCACATGTCGTATGTGTACCAGTGATTCTAATCCGTCTGTTTAGAGGAAGAAATCTATATATCTACGGGCAGTAAAGCTAAAGATCAATTGTATGATAGGTTCAATATATAGTCGTTACTGAACTTTCAGTGAAACTTGCACAATTGGCCGACTTTGCGATGCTTTTTTTTGCGCTTCGCCCCAGTTAAATCCAAGTATTTCGTACCACAAAAGCTCCGATATTTATACCGACTTGTGCTTTCACGAGACGTTAGTGCTTTGAGAGTATTGCATTGTTTGCAGTTACGAGCCTAAATTCGCAAACTGGAAAATAGCCCGGTGTTTTTGTCGACATTTCACAAATCCCATTTGAAAACATTCGCCAGAAATGGATCCAATGATATTTTATGCTGGTGGATTTCCAGCTTTCCGTGCTGATTGAATTAAACTAACAGACCTAAGAATCAATAAAATCCATAGGCTGGTGCTCGCTATTTCATTTGACAGTATTTACAATGGAAAATGAATTTCAAAAGAATTTGAAAATATTACTCTGTTAGGCAAGGGCTACAATTTTATGGCTGCAAGCTGGATAAAAGTTAAATCAATATATAGAAATAGATACACAAGTGTTTACTAAGCGATGTAATTTTTTAAAGCTGATTCTCATAAAAAACTATCTTTAAAAAGCAAAGACTCCAATAAACGGCCCTCCACAGTAGCGACCAAACTATCGCTGAACTATTACTAATTGTAGTATTCAATTTAAGATCAAAGCTATAAATCGTACACAAATCAAAAATCCAGCTTTGCTACCTTAACACAAATCCTTTTTTCAATCGATTTTCATATTTTAATTGATTTATCGACGCCCGTCAAAGGCTTTTCACACAAATATTGACATTTTTAAAAATAATATACTCATAAACAGGACAAAAAATATTGTACGAGAAAGTAAAAATACTGTTTAATAACAGGTACATAAACGGAGTCGTTGCTTGTTTTTTCGTTTACAGTACTGTTTATAATATTGTCATTATTGCGATTGGTCGAGTCGAGTTGTGAGGGTTTCATAATAAGACCGGAAGTTATGTAGGTAAAAATACATAATATTTTAATGAAGCAATGACAAAAATATACATTTGATAGAACTTTCAAGTCAAAGCCTGAACAAGATTTTGATAGAGTCAATGATGTTAGACGTAATAAAAAGAGTTAAATAGTTTTTACAATTAATTGAGCTCAACTAGATGAAAAAAAAACTGTACAAAGGTATTCTTATATTGTGATATTGACGTACTAAATACGAGTATATCAACAACATCGGAGTATTTGTTTCCCAGGTGTTGAATTCGTCGCATAGGAGTGTAGTATTGTGAGGTTGAAGTGAATTGTCACAATAATATGGTAGGTACTGTATTGTGACCGTCCTATCAGGAACATGAAATTGAATTTATAATTTATATGAGCTAAATACCAACCCTGCAATGAATATCTTAACATTTATCGAATTTTAGAAATAAATTTATTTGAAATAAAAGTAACTTTGTTTTGACACCACCTTATTAGATACATATACTAACCGGTTTTGGCTCTACCTGAACCTTCTTCAAGGTTAATCAAACATATGTTATTCATACATATTTGTTCAACCCTGAAGAAGGTTCAGGTAGAGCCGAAACCGGTTAGTATATGTATCTAATAAAGTGGTGTCAAAAGAAAGTTACTTTTATTTAAAATTTAATTATGTCTCACAACAAAGTGAGTGCTTCATGTCAAAGTTAAATAAATATGTGGTAAAACAGAGAAAAAAAATATTCAAGTGTAAGAAGTGTCAGACTGCTTAGTAGTTTAGTTGATAAATGCGCCGGGTTCCTACCCAGGCGTCGTGAGTTCAATTCCTCTGCTAGCTAAGTTTTCCACCGTTGCACATACATTTTCCGCTTATTATGATAGTAGTTAAAGTTTTGTAATATTGTTTGGTTATTTGTAACCCGGGAATGTTTTTTTTTCTCTGTAAAAAAAATATTTTCAATCTAACTTTTTGTGTTTTTTTTATTTTTATTTTAGATTTTCCATAAAATGCTTTTGAAAGAACTTAATCCCTGGTGTGAAGGGCCGTTAACAAAGGAGACTGTAAATACTTTTATCAGGCTAAGTAAAGGTCAGCATAGTTATTTGTATTTTTACTCATCAAAATCAAACGCCAAATATTTGTACAGACTGCTCAAAACTTGAACACCACTAAAAAAAAATATTCAAATTTGTAGGTTTTTTGACGATTCATAATATTTAATAAAAGAATATAAATATAATTTATCTCGGTTTCTAATTTTGACGCTGTGTATGAATGAAGGTGTTTCTTTTAATTTTTTATTCGTTCGCCAAAAGTGATTTCATTAACAAGATAGAAAGATACCTATCATAAAATTAAAAATAAATTTAAATTATTTTGAAGAAAACCGATCTAATGCCAAATTTCATGAAAATAATTTTCGTTCCCGAAAAAATGCTATCTGACATCTAGATACCTGACCAGTGATAAAAAAACTCACTAGCTGCCCATTTGCCTGGAAAAAGTTTGTTTTTTAAACTGACTCCCCTAACTACACTACTTGAACTTGTAAATACCCCATACTTGTAAATATGTAAATAAAGATACTTTTTTTTGCATTTTATACCTATGGCAATATGCATCAGAATAAATCACATGCAACTGTTCTTTTTGAAAAAATGTGTAGTTGAGCAGATTTTTTGAAGAATAGAAATATATTTTGAAGATATTTGTCTTGTAAATATGTATATTAATTAAAACAATAAACTTTGTAAAACACCACTTTTTTTAAGTTAACTGCCAACAAGGTTTCGCTTTTCTTAAGCTTCGTCAGGGCTATTACGTCAACTGTTGATGTAAAAGCCCTGACGAAGCTTGAGAAAAGCAAAACCTGGCTGGCGGTTAACTCAAATAAAGTGGTGTTTTCACACCCCCTAAGTTTTTGCTTCCTTCGAAATAATTGAAAATATGTACATATATTATATTAACGACAAAAGTACACATAGCTAGCTGTTAGGTTAAAGAACGTTAAGGATTAAATTGCAAATGAGACTCTTAGGTGATTTGGATACGTAAATAAGGTGTCATATTGTAATATTAAAACTATTGTAGATTGAAAAGAAATCTTCGATATTTCAGAAAGACGTATTAAGACAATGAATCAAATGCTTTATGCAGTTGGTATATAGCGTAGCATGCTATCTGCCGACCTGCATAAGAAAACAGCCTCATGTTTTGTACATTTGTTATGATATAAGTACATTTAAAAAAATTGACAGAATTATGTGTCAAAAAATATATTTGCTTTTATTCAATATTTCGATTGAATTTATAGATTGGTAAAACCGGCAAATACTTTACATTGACGAAAATCTATTATTTGCAGACGAACAACGACTTAAAACGTGATCAAGCGGTTAAGATTATTGGCTTTAGATTAGAAGATCGCGGTTTAAAAACCCGACTTGCGCAAATAATATGAAAGTATCTTTTAGGTGTAATATAAGATACGTTACCCTGGTGAAAGACCACCATTCATAATTGAAACGTTGCCTGAAGTTGCTCAGCCGTGTTTAGTGATCATTTCTGAATATCCAAATACTTTCTAACCTTCATCTTCTATCACCATCTTCTCCCCCTCACTACTTTGAGGAAACATCTATTGAGGATGCTGTTGATTGCCCCTCTGACTCAATCAGTTGGGACTCTGGTGCGGTATTCACATAAACATAAAAATAAAACAAATGTAATCTAGGGCGGATAATAAAGCGGATTGTAGGTATGTATATCAAAGCAGCTAGCACGATCCCGCTAGAGAGAGCATGTATTTTTTTCAAGCACGTTTTTAGTCTGATTTCATTAATATTTTTAGCACATGGTCTACAAATCCAAGGTTTTCCGTTCGACAAAAAAGTCGGCGTCATTTGAAGTTACGTAAAAGTCTATTTCCACACAGAAAAACAATATTATTTAGTGAAACTTTTAGCTGTCACTGGTATTATTATTTTCCATTCAATTCAGTGCGGCCGGAGACCGAGTAGATTCAATGAGTGTGCGTCGACCGGTGGCGTCACTTCCGCCATTTGCAAAAGTCGGGCCAAGCTTTGAATCAGATGGTGAGTCTGTCCCCATCACTGAAGAGGTAAAGCGGTAGAAGTGTGGTGTGGGAGTTTGTGGCACGAAGTAAACTCATTTTTTACTTACTTCTGGTGAAATTGATCAAACAATTTCAAATTTCATTCGAAAATTGAAAAAAAATATTATCACTCAACTTCTCCACAGGAATTGGAAGTTTCTATAATGAATAAGTGACGTCAGTTTTTTTCAAATTTTTCAGCTGTTGACCACACTTAAAGGCGCTGAAAGTACTTAATTATAGTGATTTTTTACAAGGCAAGTGCCTTTAAATATATAATAACGTAAAGTGAAAAAACCGTATTATTTATGAACGGTTATCATACCCGCAATTTCCTGGCCTGACAGGAAACAGGTTCTCGTTAAATACTTGATACGAGTTGGAACCTATATTTCGTTCGAAAGAAAAAATCACACTGGGTGCAACGAGCAGTGCAAATGAGAGAGACATTTGCGCTGACTTAGTTAAATGAAATAATGAGACAGAGTTGTGCGAATTTATAGTGCTGTCGCATTGTTTCAGCAATACCAGCCGTTCAAAGAAAATAAATTACAGTGTGAATGCTCACGAATTTAAATCTGAAAAACTTTCGAAAAAGCAGCGTGAATATTATTAATTAATTATTTTGCATTAGATTATCATTCATAATTCCAAAAATTCACTTCATTCAGTCCTATGGGACGACATCTAATTTCCGACCCCAAGGCTCGCATTTTACTCGCAAATTAATATATTTGTAACGAATTTTACTTTTGGAATATTTTTTTCATTTAATCGTCATGAGTTCATTATTCCTAACATAATTTCAAAGGTTTATTTCATTCGGTCCCATGGCGCCTGAGAACTGCATCTACTTTCAGACCCCAAGGCTAGTGTTTTTTTCTCAAAGTGGTCTTATTTTTAACAAAAGTTACTTTTGGAGGTTTATTAGTTCATTAACTGACGTTAGTTTAAATTATCCAATTTAGAATATAAAATCTTTTCAAATCCCAACTTATCTAATATTACCTATAATGTATTTAAAGCAACCAATTTTTTTTTGGAATGACAACTTACATCTCATTCTTTTTTTAAGGAGTAGTAATTATTTTAATGCAAAAACCATAAAAATAATAATGGTCTATGTCTATGGTTACTGTAGATTTAAAAAATCTTTGTCCTTTATTTTAAAAGTTTCGCATTTTAAACGGAAATTAAAAAAGACTCCCCAATGTGTTCCTGAAACCAAATAAAAATCTATTTGAGAAACATGAAGTGGTAATGTATTAGGTTTTCCTATAAAAGTTTTTATTTTGTCCTGTGGTGTTCTAAAAGAGTGAAAAGTACTTTTTTGCAAAAATCTTTTTTAGAGGCGGTGTACGTAAATACGATCATATATGTACCTTATTCTGTTTAAGGGGAAGAGAAGATTTAAGATGAAATTTGTAGAACGGAATATGTAAGGTTAAATGACGTAAATTTTAAACTACTTAGAATTTTCCAATTTTTTTTAATAGTGAATACCGCACAAGAGTTTTAACTGCTCCTAACCGTCTAGGGTCAGTGAGACTACGTGGGGTATGTTTTAAGGCTGAAGGTAGTGGGGAAGGGAAGGAAATGGAAACGAGGAAGTTTGGAAAGTACCTGGCTATTCAGATCCGGTCACCAAACACGGCTGAAGCCATTTCAAGCAACGTTTCGATTCTAAATGGTGGTCTTTCACCAGGGCAATACTTGTAGTATTACCACTCTGGATTACAATTTACGTTTATTTAGATAGACCGTCGTATTTTTTTTCCAAGATGTCGTTTTCTCAGGGATTGTATTTATCAACTAGGATTAAATGTAACGTTAAAATTTCTATTCCAGTTGTAATTTAAGCCTAATACCGAGGTCTAAATATGGATAGAGTAAATAAAATTGATTAAAAAATGCATAATTTTAACGTTTGAACAGTTTGACGAGTCGAGTGTATCAAATAATAAGTATTTCGGTTGTTTCCTACAATTCTGTTAAAAATCTTTAATCGCCGGCGGATCAAAAACAACGCTTGGAAACTTGTTCTAATGTTTACAAAAAGCTAAACAACTAATTGATTATATGTATTTGTTGGTTATTGAGAATATTCATTATAATTGTAGCTTTGTACGTACATCATTATTAAACTCGTGTTATTAGACAAAAAAAAAAACATTTTGGACTTTTCTGACCTCTGGTCTAAAAGTAGTAAAAAATTTTGTTTTTTTTTTAACTTTATCAGTATTCAAATACGCTTCGTTTAGAACCCTTGGCGTATCTTAATTCGAAAAACCTTTGACACCCCATCTTACGTTGCTGCTTGTATTTCTCTGCGATGCGAATTACGTATTTCAGTGCATTGGACCCGAGAATAAGTCAACATCCAAATATTTGGAACTACTCTGTATATCGAAATACACATTTGTCTCACGCTGCTATTAAATATTCAGTTATCATGACGGCTCACAGCACATGCATGAAATATGACTCTATCTCACAAATGTTATACAACGTGATTTAAACTTCCAGCGAAGCTTTTGGTGGTCAAAAATACACTTTAACCACTGTCAAATCTTACAAACAGCGAATATTGAGATAAGGATTGCAAGCAAGGGAGGGGTGTGCAATGTGCCGCAACCCACTTTTTAAGATTGCTGCGGGGTTTTTTCGAGAACCCAGCCATTTTGGAGGACATATAAGTCTCTCAATGATAAGGGTTCTCGATTATCGTCGAATACAGTGTTATCAAATATTATTTTTTCTTTCTGTACATAAGACAATCTTTTCAATGGTTCTACCGGTTGGGAGGAGTTTCTGATGCTGATCAGAATCGGTTTAGATATCGGTATATCAAGCGTAAGTGGGGAGAGATTTAAAAGATAAACCAAATTGTTTATATGAAGAGTCTCTCCTCACTGACTCAATCTCCAACGCTGCCTTCGAATCTATTTTGTTAATACAAAATTAGTTTCTTATATATTGTTTTAAATTGTGTTTTATTTGTAATGCGTGTTAACTTCTATAAATAAAAAATATTATTTTTATTACATCAAAAAAACAAGCATTTCAAACAAATTGCTTAACCTTCATTTAACCCTAGTTAATTGCATTATTATGAGCATCTGAAACAACCGTTCGCGTATTCGGTCTGATTTTCCATAGAAACCAGTTATCGACCAAGATAAATCCTCAATATAATAATCTCGACAGATGAACTGCGACTTAAAATTCGCTGGAGAAAGTGCGGCCTAAAATTGTTAAGACTCTTCATATTATATGTGTATGTTGTTGAAAATCACCATAAAAAAATTACAAAAATATAAGCTATTTCGTTTTATTTGATTCACGTCACTGTATAATCGTAGGTGATTATTTCACTAGATTACACTTCAAAAAAAAAATGGTACAGATTTCTTTATAATATTTTTTTAAAACTAATAATAATTCTAGTGACAGAATAAAATTCTTGATGTGCATTCCAAGACCAACCGTTGTTTATCTACTCATCGATAAGGAGATTTCACACATAATGGCGATGAGTGTATAAGTGAACCTGAAGTATTTCTATTTTTAAATGTTTTTGACCAGCTTTAGTTGCGTTTTAGACCTTTGCGGAGCCGATAGGTTAGTTTATCCCTTATAATAATATGACTGCACTAAATATTCTGCGTTCCTGGTGAAGCCACCGGCGACTATCCACGCGCATCCATTTGCTCGTGTTTGCTTATGATTATTATTGGCTCGGCGAACTGTCCGCATTCTATCGGATTTTACTAGAACCGAGTCGCTCTGATTAAAACCTGATTCACACTAACGTCCGGTTCCGCTCAGTGCCGATATTGTTCCGCAAGAAAACTTATTGATATGGTATGAATATCAATCAAGGAGTATGTGCCAAGACAAATTTGTGTGGCAGTATATCCTTCTGCCCACCCTTGTGATATTTAACTACTTATTTAGTTAAATAATTATTTTGAAGTGTAAAAATACTTACAACGCAGATTTATTTTTTTTAAACCATTTTTTATCACTAAATAATATTTTTAATAATTGATAATTAATATAAATATTATTTAGTGATAAAAAAATGGTTTTTGATTAAAAAAAAAAACTGCGATGTTAGTATTTTTACACTTCAAAATAATTATTTGACTAAATAAGTAGTTAAATATCACAAGGGTGGGCAGAAGGATATACTGCCACACAAATTTGTCTTGTCACATACTCCTCGATTGATATTCATACCATATCAATGAGTTTTCTTGCGTAACAATATCGGCACTGAGCGGAACCGGACGTTGGTGTGAATTAGGCTTAAACCGAGATTTCAGATCAGTTATTTTACAATTGTTATATCCACAGTGACATTCATATTCTCCGATTAGATTTGATTGTGCTTTGAATACTTTGCTTTGACAGGATTCTTTTGTTTTCAATAAATGTAGTTGTGATAAAATTCTAAAAAAATTGCCGATACAAAATCAACTATGAAATATTTCTGAAAACAATTAAGAAACAAATTACAAATGCAACGGTATTTGTAAATATGTTGAAGAATAAATTTTAAGCGAACACATAAACGAAAATTTAAATTACAAGAAGGTATTTGGAATTTCCGCCAAAATTATAAATATGCTCGTTTATGTTCTTCTGGAATATGGAAGTGACGTCAGGCCGATCAACGTTCGTAGGCAGACTCGGGTCACGGTGATAGTTAATGAAGTTATAGGAATTTTCATTTTACTGCTGTTTTTAAAATGATTCTTTGATAATCAAAATTTACAAACTAAACATTTTTAGTACTACAATCAGAATCAGGGAAATAAACTTGAAATATTCCTCATACTTTGCGCATTATGCAATGAAACCTCTTGAATGATGAGTTCTGGAGTCAGGAATTTAGCAAAACAATGTCTGTTTAGAATTTATAGGGCAACACCACTATTTTAAACTCGCCACGTTAATTCTGATTAAAACTTAGTGGTTTGGATAATATATACCTATACATGCATTGGCAGTACAAAAATAATAGTCACATTGTTGTGTTGTGTAAGAAGTCATATTGTTCGTTCCATTGTGAGATTACCCGATATGAACGTGTTGTCGGTATGTTTGGTGTGCCCGAATTGAGGTTATTTTTTCCTTAATTCAAGGGATCTAAATCCTTTTTTGGACAGATAGTCAATATATTGCTCTCTCTGAAGTAAAGTAGTCGAGAAGTTTTTTGTCAATTGACGACATCAGTTTTCTTTCAAATCGATAAAGATCACACTTCTAGGGATTTTTATTTAGTGTTTGTTTCAAATTTTTCAACTGTTTTATTTAATTTATTTTTTTATTGTTATTTATAATGATTTATATTTGGAAACTCAGCATGAGTCAGATAGTATTTTTTTCTAGCAATTATTACAAAACTGTATTAAATTTGGTCCACATGCAATATTAACTTAGTTTTTACATTTTTAAATACCGAAATAATTGAATTATCTTTATGATAAAATTTTAATTTGCACAAACGTATTTTGTAACAAACATAACATTTATAGTGACATATCAATTGACATTGTAGTCGTAATCGAATCAAAGGCCTGATTCTGCGTTAATATGACACTATTCAAAGCAATATGTCAGTATTAGTAAGCCTGTCATTGTTTGGTGCACTATGGAATAGTCTACACAAACCAATTATTTGATACTGACTTTAACCCTATTAATTACTTAGTTTAAATTCTATTATTGTGACTTAAGTTTTACGTACTTTGTTGGGTCAAGCGACAATATTGGATTGTTATAAATAATTTAGACGGCCTTCGAATAATAATAGTATTTGCGTTTTAATTTAGATTACAAGTCTTATTTATTGTCAATTTACTAAACACTGTCTAAATTAAAAGGTTTCATTACATATTTATTTTTATTTTTGAGTAGATACCTTAATTAAAACAAAACGTATGTATTATTACTTTTTACAATAACTAGCCCATTTTATGTAATTCTCAATATGTTTTAAATGTGTTGCCGAATTGACGAAGGTTTGTTATTTTTATTTATTTTTTTACGTGAATACCGCACAAGAGTCTCAACTGCTCCCAACCGTCTAGAGCCAGTGAGACTATGGCATTCCCAAATAGGATATGTTGTGAGGAGGGGAAGGAGATTGGGAAGGGGAAGGTTGGGAAGTACCTGGCTATTCAGATCTGGTCACCAAACACGGCTAAAGCCATTTCAAGCAACGTTTCGATTCTGAATGGTGGTCTTTCACCAGGGCGATACTTAGAGTATCTACCACTCTGGAACGTGCCGCAAATATACTTTTTATTATTTTTACATGAATTAAATGTGTTATGACACATATTAATTAAATAAAAGTAATTGGCGCACGCCGGGTTTGAACCCGCGACCTTTGGATTCGTAGTCGAGCGTCTTACCACTCGACCATGGAGGCCGTCATTTAAGCTTGAGGTAGTAGGATTTGATTCTTACTGTAGGATAAAAGTGAATTGTGAGAAATGATTTGTAAATACACAAGTTGCGGTTGTAATTCCAAACTTTGTGAACTTGATTGTAAAATTTTAAGTCTTACACAAATGGCTTCATAGCTACAGAAAAGAGATCAAAGGGAATAAATAACCATAGGTGGGTATGTTCCAGTTCTTATGTATGAGTGAGTACATTTCGACCGGTTTGAAGCCGAGTAGATCAAGGCGTCAGGTTCTACAAGCTAGTGTATCCATCATGACACAAGCAAAAAAAATCGATTTTTTAATGATGGGAGAAGTAAAAAATCATATTGTGGTCAGATAACTAATTTAAACCCGAAAATTACTCTCTTTCTTTTAGTTTAAATGTTTATTTTTCATAATTAAATATTTATTGATTAAGTATCTATGAATTTTGACAATGAAGCAGTAAATCAGTCACCCGATACAATGAGGTGATTTTTCACAAAAACGGCGCTATAAAAATTATCCAAATATTATAAAAAGTATCCAAATATTATTATTATGGAAAATGCTCAATCGTCTTACCTTTCGAGTATAATCTAGCGCTATAAAATTAGATTTGTCCGTTTGGAAAATATAAGTAACCATGACATTATTAAAAATAAACAGTCTAATGTGAATAAACGATATAAGATATTATGTACTTAAAAACAAAAGAACCCATAATACAGTTTCAATCTAGAAACAAAAAACATCCATAGTTATAATACAGAAATAAGAAACAGAGATATAGTTAAAAACAAAACAAAAAATCAGTTAATATAATAAACTTTGACATGAAGCACTCACTTTGTGGAAAGACATAATTAAATTTGAAATAAAAGTAACTTGGTTTATACCACTTTATTGGATACTAAACCAACCGGTTTCGGCTCTGAACCTTCTTCAGGGCTGAACAAATATGTATTTGTTACATATTTGTTCATCGAAGAAAAATTGGTTTATACCAATAAAGTGGTGTTAAAACTAAGTTACTTTTATTTAAAATTTAATATAATAAAATAAAATAAACTAGAAATACATCAAATATTTTGGTTTTGTCGTGTTCCTTGATATCTTTCTTGTTCACTGTCGAGAAAACGACCTACAAAAGAATCAATTTTCTTTGAATTCGTTTGTTTGATTGATGAAGATGGACGCACTCACGCATTCGCCCTCCACACGCCTTGGCCACGTGCCACCGGTGACCACACGACCCACCACACAACCAAACGGCACACAACCCGCCGCGCGGCACGCGAGTGCGTGTGGTGGTACAGGCAAGTCTCGTATCTGCCGAGCTGTATAGGTGACAAGACTGAATTAAAGTTTTCTGACCCACATACGGACCGTGGCCCACCTGTCTACTACTGTGGAGACTACTCTTGTATTCTACCAATATTTCATATTCTGATTTTACTCTTTTACTTTCCGGTTTCGCTTGTTTTTCTTGTACGTATTTTCTTGTATTGCACGGTTTTCAAATATGTAACAATTTTGTTTATCTGAGATTTTGGTAGGTTGTTTTTTTATGTTGCATCACCTCACAATGCACCCATATGGTTTTCATTAGATTTTTTTTTTAAATTTCTAAAGCACGACAGAAAACAAATTCCCTCGTTGTACAATTTTAAGGTTATCATTTAGAACAAAATTGTGTTATTTCTTACGTCATGCGATCACCTAACTCTTCCTCTTCCTCATAAAAAAGGTTCCAGGCATATGTTAATGTGTGTCGGTACGAAATATAGTGATAACGTACCAAGAATAAAAAAAAGTCCTGCATCAACACACATTTATCGAAAAAAAATTCCTGATTGATCAATCGAAAAATCTGGAACAATCAATTTAGCCACTTGTCTTATTTTTCGACAGTCAATTGGTTAGTAAATTAGTTAATAATTGGCTGATTTATATAGCGCCGTTTTCGTGAGAGAAATATCACCTCAAGGGCGCTTTAAATTATATATTAGATTAGGTTGTACTTGTAGACAAATAGATTTTCTGCTACATAGACCGTTTAGATGCAGAAAACAAGATATTAATGAAAAGGTAAAAGCGACTGTACTGATTGCTTTGCGGAATTCATATTTATTTTTGGAAATTTCAAGCTACGCCTTACAGATGTGCGCCTGTCGGGTACATTCGTCAAAGTGACATTTTGACAGTTTAATTTGCGAATGCTTCTTTGATGTGAAAAAGGTAATCCCGAAAAAATAAATTAAGATTGAATGTTAAATTCATGCGCTGCTACATAATATAAATTAGCCACCCTGCGTTTTGGTTACAAAAAATTGTATTTAAAAAAATGAAGCCTGGTAGTTAATGGATGGATATAGATGGCCATTTAAATAGCATACCCGAAAATTCATTATACCAACAAATTTATTTCTATGTCGGGAAAAAAATTACCCTACCATGGCAACATTGAGACATTTTATCCATGGCGTGGTCAGTTGTTTGTTTGTTTCGAGAGTTTGTTTTGCAAAACTCTGATTTTATAAGCTATTTGTTAGATTTGATCATTACTATTTGACCAATAACTAAAATTATCCTGTTTACCTATCAAACTTCATTGCAAGTTCGAAGCGGTATCCGCTCATTTAAAATAAGCCGATGATAATTATGATTTCCATGTGTTTTTTTTAACGATGTTTGTCGACATAGCTTTATCTGGGGTGTGGAAAACCACTACAAACCTAGCTACCATCAAACGTCACTACCGACTGCGGTTGTCTTATCAAAAGTAAACAAATCATCGAAAATATTGATAAAAATCTTTTACGGGTCAATCTTATAAATTTAAGACGTTCGAATTTCCAGGTAGTAATAATAACAATGAACTTATATGGCGAAGTTTTAAGATATTTCACCTCAAATGCGCTACATATGAAATTAATTAAGCTAAAAAGATTAACTAACAAGGATAAAATAATATATAATACCTATACAAATTAAAACTATCTTAAATGATACACGATCATTACCATATATCACGAGAGAAAAAGGTTCAGATATGGGTATAACAGGTAAAGTAAACTAGCAAGCCAATCGAAATGCTAAATAACCAGGAAAGAATTCAGATTCGACTTCAAGGTTATCCATATCAAGTGTGTAGAACACTGTTTTGATGGTAACGATAAAACTAAAACCGAGACTCCATCTCAACACGCAAAACAGAATTTCACAGTCGTTAAAGCATGGTAAAATTTGAAAAAATAATTTTAGCCAGTAAAAACTCCAATGTATACGTTCTACAACGCACTTACTCGCAGTCAACGCGTTTAACTGCTAGAATCATTCCAAACATAAAATTTAACGATCATTATTTCGAGTAAGAAGCTTCTATATAGGAAAGCTCACTTCAAAGTTGTGCGGATGCACTAATCTGAAAATGTATGTTGCGTTCCATGCAATAGAGACATCGCACTAACTTCAGTAATTACCGTCTTATGTACATATTTCATCTTGCATTCTATAATGATGATGAAATAACTAAAAGATACGGGTAAAAATAATTAAATTAAATTTAAATTATAGTATCTTGTTATTTTTTGCTATGCGATTGGGTTTTATGCTTTTTTGTCACTAAATTATAACTGAACCCTTGTTTATAGAAAGTGGTTCTACAGAAAAATCAGAATCGATTTTTAGGTGGAAATATGTTGAGCTGAATTCTACGCATTCTTGAAGATGGGTCCTGTTGTTGCGAAGAATAAAAATCATATTTTCGTAGAAAGCAATCACTTTGTGGTTTGACATATTTAATGAAAATGAAATTATACCTTTGTATAAGACCGCATTTTTTCATTTTTATGACAGACCGATTTCGCTTAGCCTCAACATCATCCGACTACAAAATTAAACATAACAAAAAATAAAAAGTGTGTGGTTATATAATATTCGTATATACAGAGGGAGAACACAATAAAACATAAATAAGAGAACAGTAAGAAAACAAAAGAATAAAATTTAAATTATAGCAAAGAAACAGAGAAAAAGAGACAGATAATATAATCTACGCGAAACCGGTCGGTCATAAAAAATAAAATAAAATATGTGGTTATGTACAAAGCTATTATTTAATTTTCATTAAATATGTCAAACCAAAATGTGATTTCTTTCTACGAAAACATATATATTTATAGTAAATTAATTATTTTATTTGTCTGCTCCATACAGCAGTACGCCTAACCTTATCAACCTAATGCCGAATTTAAGAAATCGCTACAACGATTTACTAATCCTAATAAAAAAAATAAACTTTTTCACAATAACTGCTGGCGTCTTCAATTAAATTTCTCATTTTATACTGAAGTAAAATCTTCTATATTTCTCGTGCGAACGGTCTCCACTATCTGGGGAACATCAATGGAGTAGAAATAGGCCAAGACGCGTCTAAGGTCGAGCAGCTGTAAATTGAATACAGTCATCTATTTCAACTCGGCTTGCGATATCTTTCATTTCGAACATTCCTGCTCATGGTGTTACTAAAAAGGTGCTCAAACGTGCTCAAAGAACAAAGGAGTCACACAGTACTGTGCCAACTGCGACGTAACTCACCAGAACGGAGCTTGACTTTTAAATATGTGTTGATGCAATCGAGTTTTTGCCCATTAAATTGTGGTATTTGATATTTAAAAACTTGGCGTTACAATTTGTAGACTCATAGTTTTAGCTAGAAGATAAAGATGTTAAGGGTCAGTACTCAGTAATAACGCTAACTATTACTTTGTAGCATTCTAATACAAGAACTACTACAAATGATTTATTTGCATATTTTGTATGGGTAGTTAGAAAAATGTCTGAGGTTTTCAGTGAATACTACCGTTGGGAAAAACTTCAAAGTTTTGTGAATGCTTCACGAACTGCTAGTTCTTTAAAATGAACCCTTCGCAGTGAACACTTCAACTGAAGTCGAACTCGCCAAAAACTAGTACTAGTCGGTAGAGATTTGAAATCGAAAAGGTACTTGCAAATCGCAAAAAAATCCTCTCCGAAAAAAAAACACTAGTCGGTAGAGATTTCAAATAGAAAAGTACTAACAAATCGACAAAAATTCTTCCCCAAAAAAGTACTAGCAAAACGAAAAAAAATCCTCTACAAAAAAATCACTAGTAGGTTTGGATTTGAAATCGAAAAGTACTAGCAAATCAACAAAAATTCCTATCCGAATAAAAAGCACTAGTCAGTAGAGATTTGAAATCGATAAGTACTAGCAAATCGACAGTCCCAACTACCTGAAGTCAGTGAGATCATAACATCATATCAGTGAGATCATAACGGAGGCCTAAGAAGGAGATAAGGAGGAGAAAGGTGGAAATGTACCTAACTATTCAAAGATGGTCACCGATCACGGCTCAAATCATTTCAATTGATGTTTAGATTCTGAATAATGGCCTTTCACCAGAGCGATACTGACAGTATCCAACCCTCTAGAACGTGTTCCAAAAATAATGTACATAACTTTTGTGTTAGTTAAATGTAAAATGACACACATTTTTAAAGTAAAGTTTAACCATTCGGCCACGGAGATCATTGATATATCTTACATGGCGGTAATAGAAAAGATTATGAAAATTATGACCCTTCGAGAAATTTTCTGGGTGAAGAATAGGGTGGGAAGTTTTGCGAAATAGCCTTAAAATAGGCAAAAAGGAAATTGTTCATATGTTTTTTTACAAAATAACCCCTGAAGAGTATCAAATAATACAGGTTTACGACTTCATTATCACCTGAAGTGTCACTGCGAAACTGAATTTCGTCTTGCGTTCGCCTACTTATTGTTATTAAAGAGAAAGAGACAGCAAGTTAATGGTTGATCAAATCTGAATACTATATAAGTTTTACACTATGTTTTTTTTTTTCAAATTGTATGGACTTTTTCTTAATTTCACAATTCGAATAACATGTTTAAAATATTCTATATGCAAGCAATTAATTTGTGCGAGTACCGTATTCGACTAAACATTCGCTGCAATACAATTGCTTGCGTAAAACATTTCCTGGGTGCAGTTTTTTCATGTTCTCTCAACCTATTTTAATACGAATAAAAAACTTTAAAATAAGAAATAACAATAATGGTTACATAAAACTTACATCCTACTTTAAACAGTCTGACATATTCAGATACCTACGTAAAAAATACGATTTATTTTACACCAGAAAGCTGTCAAAGTCCAGATCTTTAGCGTTAATTTTGTTATTGCAGAAAAGTAGTTCAACTATGTTATTTTTCTTGAAGACGAATGGTTAAGGTTTAGCACCATAAAATTGCTCATTATGGCCATACAAAATAATTTCGTACCATCATCCTTCTGTCCATGGACCGGTGCGACACGGCATCGGGGGTTTTGGGAATTGTTCGGAATTTTGGTCTTACCTGTAAACAAAAGAAATACAGATTATTTATTTATTTATGTTTAATCACAACATTACGACTGTGTCGTGCAGTCCATAATAAAGGATGAAAATCTGTGCCTACCCCAAATAAAAAACGCACCATCCAATAAGTTAAAATACGAAAGAAAAATAATAAAATTCAACATGACGGCCTGCATGGTCGAGTGGTAAGACGCTCGACTACGAATCCAGAGGTCGCGGGTTTGAACCCGGCGTGCGCAATTACATTTTATTTAATTAATATGTGTCATAATACATTTAATTGATATAAAATAAAAATAGTATATTTGCGGCACGTCCCAGAGTGGTAGATACTCGTCCTGTAAGTATCGCCCTGGTGAAAGACCACCATTCAGAATTGAAACGTTGCTTGAAATGGATTTAGCCGTGTTTGGTGACCAGATCTGAATAGCAAGGTACTTCTCAACCTTCCCCTTCCTCATCTCCTTCCCCTCCCTACAACGTTCAACCTGTATTCTTTACAATTATTCTTATCAAAAGTATAATATTAAAAATAATAATAATATTATTTTTCACTTTTATAAAAAAAAAATACAGTGATAACCGCACAAGAGTACCTTCTGCTCCAAACCAGTGCCAGTGAGATTATAGTATACCCAATTTGGGTATATTGTGAGGCTGAAGGTAATAGGTGAGTAGAGAACCAGGAGATGGGAAAGATGAAGGTGGGGAAGTACCCGGATATTCAGATCTGGTCACCAAACACAACTAATGCCATTTTTAAGCAACGTTTCGATTCTAAATGGTGGTCTTTCACCAGAACGATACCTTAAGTAACTACCACTCTGAAACGTGAATCGTTCAACACTAGCAAATTGTTTATATTTGACAAATTTCAACTTTTTAGTTGCAGCCAACATTTAACTTCTTCGATTTAGTTTTTTTCGTGGGTTTCACACAGTAAGACATGCATCCTCATACTTAGAAATAAAATATACTGCTAGCAATTATTGCACAGGGAAATGTTCATTTAGAAATTGAATGCTCAACGTTATCCCGCCGTTAAGGGTTTTTTTCGTTTATAAATTCTCCGCTTTTTAAAGTTTCAACAAAATAAGCTTAAAACAAAAACATCTTACATAAAAAATTCGACATTGTTCATACAATTTTTAAAAGGTCACTTTTGTTAGTAATCCGCATATCTTTTGAAAAACCAAAAAAAAACTAAAAATCGTACAAAAAACTTGTCATGCAGCTACTGAGCGCGTAAACGACTAGAAAGTTACGACTAAAGAGTAGAGCCGAATAAAATTGTTTGTTCAGAGATATTTGTTGCTAAATAATTCCGTGGTAAATGTGTAATTTTTTTAATTTAAAATCATTGGTGGGCAAGAAATCCAGTTTAAATATGATTATTGTCACACACCAACTGGCAAAAATAAATAAAACAGATAAAAGAGTTGATGGCATTATATCCATCACATAAATAAACCACTTGCTACTTGTCTCTATACTACCCTTGGGGAAAAATTAAAAAAAATAATTGTTTTTTTTATCACGCGTTTTGGTCGCATTATCAAAAAGAATAATAAAATTTCCAGATAAAGAAAAATTAAAAAAAATCAAAAAATGTTTGCTTTTCAAAATATTTCGTTTTGTTCAGTTCAGATTTAAATAATCCATAAGTTGGTGTTTGGATAGCCGCAGTCCGAATAAGCGAGGTCTGTGAAATCGAGTTCAGGATAGTGAATTCTAGAATAATCGAGGTTCTACTGTCCAAATTTTTATTGCCGTATATATTATAATCATATTTCTAATCGTTACCTGCCTCACTAGACAATGTTTGTTCTGACACTTTAAATAAAAGTTTTTTTTAATAGTAAAATCGCACTTGGGGAGAAATATGTCTTAACTGCGCTATATAAATTGTTTGTTCTTATTTTTACCACGTACCCATTAGTACAATAAACCATCATCAATGTTGTTTACGGCGTTAGTGAAGCACCAAGTTGATGAAAATTTGTTAAGGGCTTTTGGAGATTTTCTCATTTTTTATGTAAAAACACATAAATCTTCCTGTTGATTTATTTTGTTCAGGTAAAAGCTTGCTCCGGGCCAAAAGCTCCACTTAATTTTACCTAATTACAGAGAAGTAAGATCTTAGTTTTAAGCTTTCATTCCGTCAGGCAGCTTAATTTTTAAGATCGAATCATTTCTGCTCAACCCAATTTATATATTTCATTCACTAAATTAAAAAAAGATTTTTGTGACGCACACACAATTAGCATTCTACGCGTATGTGTAGCGCTTAAAATTAGAAATATTATTTGTTATATGAATCTTGTCGGAAAATTTAGGAAAATTAAATAAAATATATGTGGGATCCTCCCCCCACGTATTAAGAGTTTGTATGAAAATATCACAGAGACAGTGATATAAATCAAAGCATTTATTAGACAGGCGTTCAAATACAAAATTTTCGTTTCAGTATCCCACAGAGGTAGGTGAAACATACGAAAATACGGTTTTTTGAAAATGAATAAGTAGTTTGATTAAATGTTATATCGAAGATTAAAGTTGGCCAAAAAGAACATTTTACAGAAGTATAATAGGTATCACTACGAAATTTAATCGAGCATGTTTCAAACATATTTATTCTATTTTAAAAACGAAAACTCCAGAAAAATTAAATAAAAGTTCACAAATAAAATTAATACTGGAAAGCCTTTCGAATAACTGTTCCATTTTTTTTTCGTAATTTATAACTCGATGATCGTATACACGATCCTTTTCTAGTTCGTTGCATTAAGTAAGCACAAGCAAGACTAAGTGTTGTTTCTCAGTGATGCTTGGTAAGAAAATTACTGTCGAAAGTGCATAAATACAAAAATTCTTCAATACAAAACATCCTAAGATGAAATGTGTGAAAATAATTTGCATTCATCATAAAAAATTCAGAAATGAGGGATTTGGTTAGAATTTATCTACCTACAGCTGATTCGTTGCTCAGTAAAAAACAGAGTGTGGTAAAAATTATTAATACTATCTTGATTTTTTTTTCTAAACGCCGCTATATCAACCGATCCACTAAATTTAAAAAATCTGATATTTTTTACCTTTGATTTCAAACTAATTTACGCCACCTGCATAATTCACTCGACCAGAGATCTGAATTATTACTTTAATGAAAAATGTCACGGCTTTGCTTTCTAAAATCCAATAAAAGTTTAATTTATCCCCTTTATAATACTTTTTGGAGAAAATTTTCATTACACGGCGCGTACCATCCATCAAACAGTTTGTAGATTGCACCCCTATTGGCCCCCTTGGATCCTCCCCAACCCTGAGCCCCCTGGCCCCTTCTGGCCCCCGACCCCCTGAGATCACAGGGCGTGATTTATCCCCCACTTCCGGCGGATACATTGGGTTTACGTCTCAGCAGGTGGCTACGACCTACTTCCGGCGCTGTCACGCCTGCTATAGCTACCGGGGATGTTTCTAACTAAATTTCCAGCATGTCTAGAAACTTCTCCGTTCGAAGCAACATCGACAGCATATAGGTTTACAGATACATGGAACGTAAAACATATCTAATAGATACCGCTGAAAGCTCCGCTATAACCCCCCCCCTGCCCTACTCATGAAACCCTTGCACAATTGCACGAAAAATTAATGATACGATGGAGCCTTTAACCACAAAAACTAGGATGTTACTAATTTAGTCACAAAACACACGTCAAAAAAGACATGTGAGTGAATCGCGAAAGACTTTTGTACGTATGAGCAATTTTTCCAGTGTATCATATGTTTTCGAACGTGGTGGCAGAATATGGCTATACAGCTTAGGGAATCAATACTATTTGTAAGATATATTTTATATCTATTCGTTAATCTTTTACTATTATTTCACTAAGCGAGATGTCTTAACCAAGCACAATCTTATTTTAAACACATTCTTTTAATTAGTTTCAGAAAAGAATCTCAAGAATTCGATTCCTCTAAGTTTCGGTTCATTTTGATTAACTTTTCACCCTTTTAAAAACATGATTTTTTTTTGTTTATTTACATGATTCAATTTTCCGTTTAAACGCTTGTTTGGTTACTTGGGTGTGCTGGAGATGAAATAATACAAACACGTTCAATACAATGTAATATTTATATACCATCTGAAAAAAACTGCCTTCATCCCTTGCCTATTTCACTCGCATCTTTTATTTCCAAGGACAAAATTATAAAATTTTATACCCTTATGTCTTCGAAGCACAATTTAATAAATCCAAAATATTACCCTAACCTGCAGAAATAATGTTTTTTTGATTATTCTGGGAGGTTTCTGATTATCGTTTCTCGAAAGCTTTCGTGATTCAGAAAATCCCGAAAAATAATTAAAACCAACATAAAAGGGTACGCAGGTATAATTACTCGTACCTAAATATATGTTAATATACATAGCGCAAAATTTTTGGAGCAATATTTATGAAAATATAAGGAAAAAAAATTGAGTAGATATTTTTTAAAACTAAAATGAATGCACACAATCAGCGTACAAGATTTTATTTTTGACTCACGGCTTAAATACCTTTAAAAGATCATTTTTTAAATCAAACGGGATGGTAGGTGCGTTGCTTTTAATGGAATAAAAATATTTTACCTATTTAATTTATTTTTCGTAATTTGTCATGAATGGTCTCCCCTATAAACTTGAATACTTGCGGTATGAAGGTTAAACACGGTGTGTGTGTGTATAAATCTTGGAGAAATAATGTATGGAGAGAGAGCTAATTATTTTTATCCAACCGATATAAACTTGCGATAAATCACTTTCTCCTGGTTTTTACATCGTACACCATGAGAGAGAAAGAGACAACAAATATAATACTCCGCTTCTATGTACTGTCACAATGATCTTGGGCTCCTGAGTCACCGCGGAACTCCGCCCACATTTTTTACTATGCCACTAAACTTGACACAACTAAACGGTTTTTTAGGTAAGATGCTATATTTTTGTTGAAATCAATACTGTGAAAAAGTGGTTATACGAATAAACAAAAACATTATGTCGATATGTGATACGAATGGATGTATAAATACCCTAAACTTGGTCTTAGCCACGCCCAGGTCTGCCGAGTCAGGTAAAAATCATCAAAAACTGACTACACTGCCTTGGATTGATACCACTCTATATACTCCAAGGTATAAATATATAAATATCGTAGCGTTAGCTTAGATTTTTACTGTTTAAGTCTGAAAATGCACTAAGAACTGGAAATATTTATGTGATTTTTTAAAATATGTATTCCGCACAAGAGTCTTAACTGCTCCCGTCTAGAGCCAGTGAGACTATGGCATCCCCAAATAGGGTATGTTGTGAGGCTGAAGGTAGTAGGGAGGGGTAGGAGATTAGGAATAGGCAGATTGGGAAGTACCTGGCTATTCAGATCTGGTCACCAAACACGGCTAAACCCATTTCAAGCAACGTTTCGATTCTGACTGGTGGTCTTTCACCAGGACGATACTTAGAGTATCTACCACTTTGGAACGTGCTGCAAATATAATTTTTATTATATTTATATGAATTAAATGTGTTATGATACATGTTAATTAAAACAAGTTATCAGCGCACGCCGGGTTTGAGCCCGTGACCTTTGGATTCGTATTCGAACGTCTTACCATTCGACCATGGAGGCCGTCAAATTTATGTGATATCAACACTGATGAAAAATATTTTAATGACTTTTTTTCTATTCATTTTATTTTTTTTAAATCCTTACTTCATGGAATATGTAGTGGATTAATGCTTTTTCAAAAATTTGAAATTAAAAATGTTTTCATAATATTGATAATTTATTTCAAATTTTTGATAGAAGAATATCATGTTATGATGTTTTTCAAAATGCGAATAAATACATATGGTGCAATAGGCCCAGTATAAAATGAACTATGGGGAAATAGTGATGAAGTTTGAAATCGCAATATTATTATGTTTGATTAGTCATAAATCAATAAAGAATAATAATAAATGAATAATGTTTCAGCCTAAAATAAAGCGTAAAGAACAACAAACGTCGATTATGAATATATATATATATATATATATATATATATATTATAAACTGTATTGTATAGGGTTATTCGTACAATAACTATCAAATTGATTTTGAAAATGATTAAGAAATTAAACAATCTAAATGATCTGGCTTGGCTCTGACATTTAATCGAGAAGTCATCGCGGAGACATTGAAAATTATGGTGACGTCATCTGGTGCAAAATTGTATGGAACCACTTAATTACGAGTTGAAAACGATAACGTTTTTTTTAACATGCGTCTTTTATGGATAGATGGAGAGGATTCAACGGAGGTTTCTCGATGAAAAAAAACAATTACCGAGGAGAAGGTGAGTTAAACTATGAACGACCATATTAACTAAGTCCTATAATTTTGAAGACCGGTTAATAACTTAATCAAAGGGGAGAATCTAAGATAAAAACTATTAACTTATCGAAACAAAATTTAAGAGTAATAATAACAAGACCAGTTGGGGACGCCCAAAAAAGACATGGTTCGATCAATCAAATACTTGAATCAGGCTATGTCAAGAGTAGGAATAACAAAAGAGTATGCATAAGAAAATACACGCATATCAATAAAAGAAGGGGTGTGTGCTAAGACAGAGTTGTGGGATGATCTATTCTCTCTGCCTACCTCTGCGGAGATACAACGTAATGGCTGGTTGAATAAAAACAAGAACAAAAAATCTACAAAGATATGCCAGAATTATACTGGCTATTTTAGTTTGTCGTATAAATCTATCGCAATCATAGAAAAACAAATAACGTAATACATTGCATAGTTTCTTATATTTGCATAAAAATGTGGGTTGCCTGACTTGTTAAACACCTCATATGGATATTGCGAAATATAATACGGTTTTGGGAATCCCGCTTTAGGTACCTTACATGTTCAAACGTGATGTTATTACACGTATCCGTGAAAAGTGATCCTTCTACATACGAGCACTCTACAAGTAGGCCGCTTCAGAGCATCCGTGTACATCACATGTACTTATATATATTGTACATTAGGGTGGGCCGTCAATGTACGGAGACTTTTTTCTTTAGATATCCCTTTCACAACACTTGAAAACGCGAAAAAAACAAATAAGCATTTTTTTAGGTATTTGCTGCCTGCCAAGGATGTCACGTAAGATATAAATGTAGTTTTAAATAACTAGATTAATAAAGGGACGCTTGAGAGTAAGAAGAAAATGGGACGTGAAAGTGAAGAGGTAGTGGAAGTAATCGGTGACGTCCGAGGAAGATATGGCAAGTCGGATAATCTCAATAACTAAAGAAGAGTGTGTATGAATATGAATGAGACAGGGACTCTATGAAATGGCGTGATCGTAAGTATATTTAAATAGAAACATATATTCATTTATATACTAACGGACTTTTGTCCCATTACAAAAAAAATACATAATACGAAATGGTAAAAAAAAACAGAAACAGAGAAAGAACAGCACATACATAATATTTTAATGAAACAAAGACAAAAGTAGGACAAAAGTATACATTAAAAAGAACATTCATGTCAAAGCCAAGGTAAAGTCAAGGGTTTGGTAGAGTTGTAAAGAATGACAAAAATTATTTAGACTGGTACCAAAAATAAGACCATGGCTTAGTTAACAAGTCTCGACATTCTGGACAGTAGAGAATGATACCCATAATTAGTAGAGTAATGATTGAGCAACAGCAATTCATCGAGTCTACGGGAAGGAGTGTTGAACTAGATAAGTTGCAACAATATTTGTTGTTTTATCCGAAAATAATTATTGATGTTGGGGTAGTGAAACAATTTTATTTTTTGTATTATTTTGAAAACGTTAGAGGATCAAAAGTAAAATGTAAAACGCTTTCAAATAAAAATTAATGCTCACAGGTTTTTGAATGCGCACCTTTTGACCTTTTTCGTGAAATACCGAAATACGAAAAAAGCTCTGACGGCCCACCCTAATGTACATACATTTTGTACATGTATCGGAGTGGTATGAACATGAGCGGTTGCTCTAAAGGCTCAAGGATGAAGTGCGCAGAGTATAGTAAAGGTACAGGGTGGCAACAAAAACAGCAATGTGTCTATTAAAGATGGGGGAAATTGAAGAGCGTTGGCAGAAGTGCTTGCCAAAGTACTGGGTGAACAAAATTCAACACACCTCGAAAAAGTGTTCATAACGAAAAAAAAACATTTTGAAATTGTAATGTTTTTTAATTTAGTTTAAGCTTCTTCAAGTTGGATACAATTTTTTTACTTTGTGGTAATCTCCTACTTACAATGTACCCTAATCAATATTTTTTCCATCTCGGACTTTCTTCGTTCACGGACACTTATTTTATTTAGACTTTGCCTTTTACGGTCCTTCGAATACTATTAAATAATAAATAAAAAAACTTTAATGTAAAAGTTGACGTTGGTTGGAATTCAATAAAAAATTTGTTCATTTTTTTACCCTATTGTGATAACTGTACCGTACTTGCAAACTTTAAAAGTACAAAAATTTTTAGCATACAAAGATAAAAGTAAAAATAGTACATAATAAAGTTAAAACTGAATAGCTAGTTCTTGCTTAAACTTATTGTAAGTCACGTGAAAAATATCCACATTTCTTGCGAGGCAGTTAATTAACCTAACAAGTTTTCCCAAAGGCATCACCATCGCTTGCATTAGTTCTGCACCTGGGAAGAAACAGAAGCTTGTGTTTGCGGCCTCGCGTGAAATAATCAAGGACATAAAATTCAATTTCTGCCAGGATGTCAGGTATTAATAATACACCGTGCAAGATTATTTTATTATATTATGTACCATGCGACTCTACAAAATGTGCAAAAATCATGGAAGTAACAAATATTCAGATTGTACAGTTTCAAACAAATTTGGCCGACACTAACGAAACCACATTCCCGTAATTCCCCAACTAACCAATCCCATTATAACTTCAGAGCAGTTTACTTAACCTGCACGTAGTTACACGATTATCTTTACTACTGGACCAATTTGCAGATATTTGATTTTCATCTCTCCCGCCCTCCGACCCCGGCCAACATGTTAGAAAAAGAAGGCGAAGCAGAAAGTTAACGTTGAAACAAGCTGAACCCTTAACTGACTAAAAAATACGAACGTATTTATGTGACGTTATGGGTCCCAGAGACCCGCAATATTCCAAGTTGTTTCATAACAGTTTCATCATCTTTCTTAAACATAGGAAGGTCTCATTCGTTTCTAAAGACCATATCGTCGCCAGAAAGGCAAAAGGGCTGAAGCGCCATTTTGGGAAGCTAACACCAGAGCACTTTAAAGTTTTTTGTTCGTTTTACAACAAAATTCATAAGTCTTCGGTACCTGGTTGGATTTTGAAAAAAAAAACTCATTTAGCTCAATGCTTTCACTGAGTTACCTGAAGCGACTAAAAACTAATAAAATTCCAAGCTTGTGTCGCTTGAGTTATCTTTTTCTAAATTGTAAGTATTTTTGAAATGGCCGAAGTGTCACAAAAATCTTCAGAATCAAACGAGAGTCAAAGCATTCGATGCAGAAAAAAAAATTGATCAAAAATACATATTTAACTCATTTTTGACCATAGTGTCGCTTAAGCATTTTCGCCTTTACAGCGACAATATCTTTAATCTACTATTTAAGTGTATAAAAATATGACGTTTTCCTTACAATAAAAATATGTTTTCATGCTGAATGGTATATTCTTTGAACAGAAACACAAACTATAATTTTTAAATGACAGATGGGGAAGATAAGTAAACTGTCACACTTCTTGAATCACATCTTACTGACTTGTTTGGAGTAAATCATCCAAATTAACTACGTGATTTTCTTGCTCATATGTGTCAGAAAGCACAGAACTTACGTCACGATCGCTTGGAATGCACCTGGGCTTATTCTCATCCGATAATTGAGATTTGAATGAATTACGCGTTCATATTTCAGCGTTATAACTCATGACCAAGCTGGTGCGATCTGGAGTTGAATCTCACTGTTCAGATTCACACTACACACACTAAACTAGTTTCCACACGAGGATGTCTAGTGTTTAAGCAGATATAGATTTAAAGAATTTCGTTCAGGACCTACCGATTTATGCGATTAGAAAAGGGATTGAATGGGCTTGGCTTAAGGAAAGGACATTTGGACGGCCGAACTTTTCGGCGTAATTCCTTCTCCTAGTACAGATCAAATGATCTGTAGGCAGTTTTACACTCACCATCTTGACAGTAAAACTGAAACACTAAAGAACACAAAAAATAGTGACGTTGTGAGGCTAGCTCACGGAAACACACTTCTTATCTCGGTCTATCGTTCTGCGCGGCGGTGAACGGAATGACAATAGTAGAACAACTGCGATGTGGATTCCAGGGACCCACGATGTCAACTAGGGGTTAACTTCATCTCACGAAATCTCTATTTTTTATCTTTATTTTTAGGCTGTTTTATTATTATACCAAATGAAAAACCACTCTGCTTAACGAGCCGCGGGACGCTTTTGCCGAGGGTTTTTTAAATATACTTTCTTGGAGGGTCCGCCAATATTTTTGTACCATCAAAGGACCATTATTGATTTTATTGAAAGCCTGTGTTTTTTACGGACTCGATTTCAAAAGGTTGTCGCGCAAATGAAAACATTTTTTCGTCGATTCAGAGTAAGTTCTAGTAAAATCTATTATTTTAAGTAGTCAGGTTGAAATAATTTAGCAAATCTAATTAATTACAGCGATACAAAGTCCACATGTTATTTCATTTTATTCGTCCAATTCAAAATGATAAGTACACTTACCTTTACTTAATTACCCACTACCTGGCTCGTACGAGTCACTTTAGATGTTAGCTAGCTGAAAATAGTTGTGATTAGTTAGAAATCACAGACGGAAAAGTGGTGCAAACTTTATTAAACTACTTAAAGTTTGCGAGGTTTCAGATATCAGACTAACAGACAGATTTATGTTTCATAATTATAGCATACAATCGTTGCGGTTTTATCGCATCGAGAACTATCGAACTTTATGTAATTGGAAATAAAAATTTATTCTTAATTGTTTTCAAAGATTAAAAAAAAAACGTTTTTCTGGTTGACGAGCTAAAATCGATTATTCAATAGATTTTCGTTTTATAATTGACATGTCATTCATATCTTAATTTTTTTAATTCAAATTTAAGTCAACTTAAATATTATTTAACAGTTAATTTGTGATACGAGCAGGCAAAAGAGGGTTTGCATCAGTTGTTCGACTCTTGGCCGATTCATCATTACTCACTTCCTTTTCGGATTTGTACAAAAAAAACTTTTATAAGTCCAAAGAAAGCATCTCCTTTGATACGGTGAACTGTACCGAGACTGATTTTCAACATTCTACACTTATAGTAGTATAGGCGCCAATTCAATCTGATAGAGAACCTTATCGAGTCACTCTTGTTCTACAAAGGACTTGTTAGCTTTGGAAGGTCTATTTTGAGGTTCTTATTGTTTTGCGATGTCAAATTTGCACAGTACATTAAAAACCGTAGATTTGATTTTTTACCGTATTAGCTCTCATCTTCGGCTCAACAAAATTTGTCAATTGACTTTACATGTCATATTTTATATTATTTCTAATTTTGTAACTGTTAATTCATGGTGGAATTCCATTTTAATGATTAAATAAAAACAATTTTTTACCTTTATTCCACTTTTTTTATTTTTTGACTGGACCGGTTTCAGCCTATAACGGCCATCTTCAGACTATTTCCATCTTCTGACTAGTCTGAAGATGGCCGTTATAGGCTGAAACCGGTCCAGTCAAAAAAATAAAAAGTGGAATAAAGTTAAAAAATTGTTTTTATGTAATCATATTTTTTAGTCAAAACGGATATTGTTTCTTTGTCGTTTTTGTTGTTGTTGTCTTTGTCCAGACCATTTGAGTAGGCACCGGATGAACTAAAAATTATTTGCTAATGATAGTTAATTATTTATTTATTTTATTATATACGCCCTTATGGGCTTTTACACAATTGTGCAATTGATGATATAAAATAATAGTGATACCGAAATAACGTGGAGTAAATAATTAGCACACATAAGCGTAACTTAACTGACTAGAGATATCATAGTGATATAAATGAACATTGGTATTTTTGGAAGACGTTTGATATTATAGCCTTCTTGTAACTAGATTCAATGTAGTTGAATATATCTTCTATGTCTGCGAAGGAATTACCCACTGCATGCAATCTAGGTACAGGCGAGTATCTAAATAACTCAGTCTTGATATTATTGTTACCCTTAAAAGCAATTTTGGATCGTGTAGTTATGTTAAGTACATAGAAAGTAATAAGCCAAGTAAATCAGGGCTGTTATAATACAAGCTAAAAGTTTTAATGAAACTTCCCTTCTACCCTGAAAGTCTTTATTTCATAATACATGTACCTTACATATTCGCGGTATACACCTTCAAGCAGTGTTCCAGTAACTTCTAATTAAGCGAGAGAGATCGTATTTTAATTGTGAACACGATAATTTAAAAAAAAAACTGTTTTTGGACCAGGGCTACCATTATATTCGAGTGTTTATTACAAGACTGGATATATTTATCACATTCGGTAAAATACGGCACATTTATCACTGAATCTTATCTTGCGCCCTATTTCATAAACCCAATTGCCATCCTTACAGAATTGTAACATTTCAACGACTTAAAACTAGAGGTAGGGCGACGAATGGGTAGATTACGAGCAATACAGGGGTTTCCGACATTGTGGTACGTGAAACGACAAACAGATGACCGTAAAGATCTCAATATAATCGCATGGTGTTTTTGCTTGAGGTAAGAAGAAAACCCCCTGAAATGGGCTGACGTTCGAAAGACAACTGCTGGCTTTGGGTGGGTGAGAAAGAACCCCTAAGAATCGTAAAAGCAAGAGATATTTAAGGGAGACTTAAGATGTCTAAAGAGAAGACAGAAAGCGTATGAAAAGAGGGAAATTTTGTTTTACGATAAATGTTTTTCCTTATGATTCCTATTTTCGTTTAAATCAAATATTCCCCCAATGGAAAACCGTCTCTAGAATACAAACAACATAATATATCGTTTTTTTATGCAATCGAGACGGTGTAATTATTTAAATTAGGATATAATGTTTTTTATTTATTTTTTCCTTTTTATATCATTTGATTCCTCGGCACGTTCGCTCCAATATTAATGGAAAATGGCGTCTACCTACCCTTTTCCGCATTATAATACCCGTTTCAAACGGGGCCAAATGTGAGATCGAAATGTAAATCCCATTCCATGGGGACCATAAAACTGACCAACCGTATCTGAATATGATTTAACATCATTTCGTTTTATAGTACGTACGTACATATGTAGTACGTATTCCGAAATGAGTTCAATTTATTGCATATTCAAAAAGTTTCGGATATTGAGTAGGTATTGGAAAAATGTACATGACGTACCGATACCCATATTTTGGAGCTCACTCGTTTAAACCCGACGCATTTTATGATGTCTGAAATTATTTTAACGTAAAATAAATTATCTGACTCGTGTGTTCAATGAAATTTTTATTGTGAAAATTTTCTGTCTTACATTTCTCATAGCGTTAACTTGTTGCGTCCCCGAATTCTTCTTTCCATGCATTTACGCGCCATGTGTTCTCCGACAAAACTATCTATGATATATCAATCGTGTCCATCAGGCTTACATCAGCTTATACGTCCGAACAATATTTAATCACACATACGGATATCATATTACCTGAAAAAAACCTTGACTGTGCAGAAACGGGCGGTCCGTTTGATAGATTCTCCTATCTTATCAAACGGATTGCAATCTTTCGAGCACAGACGTCAGGTAGGAATGCTTTCCTTTTTCTACCGGTATTTCGATGGAAGATGCTCCGAGGAACTTGCGTCATTTTTTTTATTTTTTTTTTATTATTTCTTAACTTCATGTTTATTTACAAAATAGTACATACATTGTCCTCCACGCTAGGAGTTCACCTGTGATGTGGAGGACATTTTTCGAATTGCATGTTAAAAAAATTTAAAATATAAAAGAAAATCCAAAAGAAAATAATAAGATAAAAACAAGATAAAATAAAATAAAACAATTTAAAATATAAAAAGAAAATACAAAAGAAAAAATAAAATAAAACAAGATAAAAATAAAATAAAATAAAGCCACTTCAAGACAAAAAATTACAAATCAATAAATTTCCTAAGTAGCACTATTATTATAATTGTGTATAATTAAAAATTAGGAGGATTTTAACCAGTTCCAAACATGTTTGTTGTATTGTGCAAGTGTAAATGTTTTGATTTGTGTAGGAAGAGAATTATAAAGTTTAATAGCCTGGTATCTGTAATGCTTTTGTCCGAAGGATGTGTATGTTTTAGGTATTTGTAGTTGATGTGCATGTCTTGATCTAGTGTTGCAAGTATTTTGTGAGGTGACAAACGTATTTATATTTTTGTAAAGGAAAGTTAGTATATGTTTAGAAAATATTTTTTGTATAGTAAGCACTGGAAATTTTTGGAATATGATTAAGGTCGGTGTTTGTATCGGTACTTTAAGTATTACTTTTATCAAGGTTTTCTGGGCTTTATACAGAGTTTTAATAAAAACTTTATTTGCACAGCCCCAAGCAATAATGCCGTATTCCATAATGGATTGGGCTAGTGCAAGGTATATGTTTTTTATATCGTAGATGCTTAGAATATTTCTAAGGTTTTTGAAAAAGTGGATTAATCGGTTGAGTTTTGCTTTTACAGAATTAATTTGTCTATCCCATTTCATGTATTGGTCAAAGTGTACGCCGAGATATTTAATGGTTTCCGTGTGTGTTATTAGGGGACAGTTGCATAGGGAGTGTGCTGGGTGACAGTTATGTATTTTTAGGTTAATGCATTGAGAGGGTTGGCCTCTCGAGTCAATGCTGAAAGTTATGAATTTAGTTTTTGGGATATTAAGAGTTAACAAATTTGAGTCGAGCCATTTTTTGGTGATTTTAAGACCGAGCTCTGCTTTTTTGCTTAGTGTATTCCAGTCTGTAGCTTTAAAGAGTAACACAGTGTCATCAGCGAAACTTCTAATTTCGCCATCTATTTGGAGGTGACAAAGATCGTTAATATATATAAGGAATAGGATTGGACCAAGCACGCTGCCTTGGGGTACTCCGTAAGATACTTGTTCCGTGGCACTACTTATGTTTTTTATTGAAGTATACTGAGTGCGGTTTCCCATATAGCTTTTTAATAGTTTGAGTTCTGTTCCCATAATTCCAATATTTTGTAGTTTCGTGAACAGTTTTTGGTGGTGTATTGTATCAAATGCTTTTGCGAGATCTAGAAATATACCTAAGCATTTTTTCCCCTGATCTATATTTGTTTTTAAGAAGTCAGTTACCGAGGCTAAGGCATGCGAGGTGCCCATATTTTCTCTGAAACCGAATTGATTAGGGGATAAGACATTATTAAGGTTGAGAAAACTTAGAAGATTATTTTTTATATGTTTCTCTAGAATTTTTGATAAGGTGTTCAAAATTGTGATTGGTCTGTAGTTATTTATTTCATCCTTGTTTCCGTTTTGTGGATTGGTATCACTTTTGCCAGTTTTTAAGATTGTTGGGAAGATGCCTTCTTCAATACATCGATTTAGTAGTTTTGTTAGAGGAATGTGAAGTGTAGATTTTAGTATTTTGAGTGTAATTGGAGATATTTTGTCACTGCCCTGAGAGTTTGTGTTTTTTAGGTCGTTTATAAGTTTTAGTGTTTCCGATTGGGTTATGTGTGGTATTTTAAAGGAAGAAATACTATGTTTTTTAAGGCGGTTTGAGGAATCTGGGATGGCTGTGTTCGCAGTTATTTTATTTGCTAACATCTTGCCTACATTAGCGAAGTAATTATTGACAAAATTACATACTTTCAATGGATATTCTGATATTTTAACAATCTCGTTGTCTATTTTAATTTCGTTAATGGAATCACTTTTGTTAATATTAGTGTGGGATATTTCTTTTAAAATTTGCCATAGTTTTTTTGGGTCTCTGTTGCATTTATTTATTTTATTTTTATAGTATATTTCTTTTGATATTCGTGCGAGTCGTGTGCATAAGTTTCGATATCGTTTATAGAAATTCAGCAGATAAATGTCATATGGGTTCGATTTACTTTGTTTGTGAAGTGCATCTCTTTTTCTAAAACTTGTTACTAGTCCTTTTGTTATCCAAGGTTTCATAAAATTAACTTTGGATGGTGATTTTTTGTCGTTGGTTATAGTATTTGTGTTATATTCTTCTTGAATACATTCAACAAAATTTGACCATGCATCGTTAATGTTTTTGTTTTCTATAAGTTTATCCCATTTTTTATTTAAAAGTGTATCTTTCAGTTTAACAAAATCAGTTTTGTTGTAGGTTGTGGTGGTTTTGTGAGGTTTGACATGCAAATTATGTGTAGTGTTAATATTTAGGATGAGTGTATAGTGGTCTGTAATTGTGGAATGGTGGATATTGGACTGGTACAACCGTTTCGTTTTTAGCATTATATGGTCAATACATGTCTGGGTGGGTGATAAGTTATTTTTATTGAAGTTGACTCTTGTTGGTTCATTGATGGTGCTAATGAATCCATGGTACAACATTAGGTTTAGGTAATCGTCACTTTGTGAGTGCTTTGATTTATTCGATAAGATGTTTATGTTCATATCTCCGATTAAACACACGTTTTTTAGTTCTTTTATTTTGATTAGTTGATTGTCTAGAGATCTTAGAAAAGGAAATATGTTTTTTATAGAAGGTGACCGGTACATAGCTAAAATGCATATTTCATTATTGACCATAATTTCAAGGCAGTTTGTGTCTGTAATGTTAAGCTCTGTTATTTTTTTGTCTGTAAATTTTCTTTGCAGTAAACTACGATGCCGTCATTTTTGATTTTTTATTGTTTTTGAGTGTGTGGCTGTGTAATCAGGAATTTGTTTTGTCGTGTAAGTTTTATCTAGCCAACATTCTGTGAGTATTATCACGTCAAATTCTGTGCCTAATTGGTTAAGTAAAATGGTAAAATTATCAAAATTTTTTGCGATGCTGCGTATATTTTGGTGTATTATTTTTAGTTGTGGGGCCATTTTTGGTGCGATGATAAACATACAAGTGTTCAAAAGAGTAATTTAAATCAATTTTGCTAAGTCGTCGGAGTGTTTGATGTAAATTATTTTATGAAGTTCGGCTTTCCGCGCCATGATTTTTCCATCCTTAGCCCAAATAAACGCATATCCCATGTTAAGTGCTTGTTTTTTAGCCTTCCATAGAAGTTCCTTCGTGTATGGTGGCAGGACTTCGTTTATGTATATTTTGGAAGTTGATCCGGTGGTTGTAATGTATTTGACTTCTTTTTTTTTCGACAACAATTGTTCGCGCACTGTTGGGTTATTAAATTTCACCCTTATTTTTGGAGGATCCATTTGTTTGGTGGCCGTTGTTGCTGCAGTCGGTCCTCCCGGTTGTGATTTGGCAATGGTCGGTTTAATTCTGACAGCCTGCTGTATGTCATCCGGTCGAATTTGGATAGCTGCGGTTTCAGCGATAGTCCTCAAGATCTCGAAAGACGATTCCCCATCTCTAACGGGGACTCCAGAAATGTCCAGAGAGTCCGACATCATAATGTGGTCACAGTCAGCGGCCCGTATTTCCAAGTTTTTTATCAGTAAAGTTTTTTCGTCCAGGGTTTTTTTAAGTTTTTCCATGTCAGACAACATTGTTTTTTCGGTGAGCTTTGTCTGCTCAATTTTTATAAGTAGTTCATCGTATTTTTCACAAAGGAAGTTAATGGTTTTTTGTCTTTCAGCCGCTTCTAAGTTCATTTTTGCTATAATTTCGTTTTTAAGATCATCAATTTTCGTATTTATGTGCGACATTAGGCGCTGTGAGAGTTCCTCTATCTCTGTTGAAAGTGTAGTTGCGGGAGATGCACACAGGTTTTTGCGGGATTTCGACATTTTATTTTATTTGTATTGCAAATATTTGTACTTTTAAATTGTGACAAGAGATGTCACTTTGTTTATATTTACACAATTCTTAAAAATTAAAAATAAAAATAAATTAATTGGTTTAAGTGGGATTTGAACTGAGGGCGACCGGGGACCCGATTCGCTAGACTGGCGTGTCTGCGATTTACCCACAGAGCCAAATCAAACTTGAATTCACACGACAATATGTTAGTTATATACAAGTATTATTATTAACTTATTTTTAAAACCAAAGTTGTTTCAATAACTTGGTTCAATAAGTCGATACTGTAACAACAAATTAATATAAGGTGTGTATTGTTTTTTTTTTTTTTTTTTTTTTGCACTGAATTTATCGTTGCACTTAAGTGTTTTTTACAAACTGTTTCTAGTAAAGGCCACTAACACTTATATTAGAGGAAATTAGAAAGACGTCACTGATAATCTATAAAGAAAAAGTCACTCTCTGGTAATTCCGTTAGGAGAGTGGTTTTAGTCAGCCAAAGGGTGAAGAAAACCTTCCCGGCACTAATCGAGACAAACTTAATAGATATAACACAGAGAAAACTTAATAAGACTTAATAAATATGTGTTTTTAATAAATTTTGTAAGAGCCAAAACAAGCAGCTGTCACTGAGGTTGGTTATTGTACTCTACCTTCTTGACCCTTTCGGCACCTGTGAACATTCGGGAAACTCCCCAACCACGCGCCCAACATTTGTTCACGGTGTACCCGTTGTCATGAATTAAATATCAATTCAATACATGAGAACGCGTCACTTTTATGACTCGTTCTTATATTCAACAGCTCGGCTGTGGAATGATTTGCAGACCTCTGTGTTTCCTCCCTCCTTCAACGGGGGCCTCTTCAAAACCCAGGTTCACTCCTTCCTTTCCTCAAAAAGACCCTCCCTGAGAGAAATTATTTCCCTCAAAGCCTCCTGTACGGAGTAAATGTAAAAAAAACTCTTATTTTGTACTAAGTCTTCTTTCGACATTACATGTCTCACTTTCATACATTAGGTTTGGTATCGGAACTCAAATTCGGACTACCAGCCTCATCTTGTGGAAAGCCGCTCTTCATGAAAATGATTTACTTTGTAGAATTCTAACACTTGAAGATCTACTATTATCGTTATTCTACCAGTTCAATGCCTTGTAGCATTGAGAGACGGAACTGGCAGAGAAAGCAGAAAGCATTACTTGTGTCAGAATTTCGCTGTGGATGTGAGCACTGGTCTCAACTTGAAGATAGTCGTTTTTATTCTACGTATCTTCGTAAAAATCTGGTATGATTTAAACCTTCCTCATCGTCACTCATTTTTCTAGCACAAATTTGTTTTAAGCTGCTCTGTTTCGAGGAGAGGTCACACAGTCTCCCAGCGTGAGGCTATTAGAGCCGGCAAAGAAAAACAGACGCCAGGGTTTGTATTAGAACTTCGTTGCGGACTGCTGGCCTCCAGTTGAATAAAACCGCTTTTCTAATTGAAGAAGTCTTAATCAAAAATAACATGTCTTTATAGCGAAAAAATGCTGATGAAGATTTCATCTTCTCAATGATCTGCTTAAGCTTTTCATTTCAGTAAAATAGATATGAATATGTTATATGATCAGTTCTGGCTTAAACGAATAGCTTAAATGAATCCATATCATTGACAAGATGAAATCTGTAATACAAACTAATTTTCTTCACTACATGAAGATGTTTTTCTTTCTTTTTAAATCCTTTGTTATAATTTAAATGTGATTCTATTGTTTTCTCATTGTTATGTTATTTTATTTTACATTTTGTTCTCTCTCTGTATGTAAATATAAACGCACACTTTGTATTTTTTGTTTAGTTTAATTTTGTACCCTGAATACTTAGGCTAAGCGAAACCGGTTGGTCATAAAAATTAAAACAATACCCGTGGTCTTATTCAAAGTTATTTTTTTCATTTCTTTAAATACGTCAAATCACAAAGTGATAACTTTCTAAGCAAATATCTTATTTTCCAGTTGATCGCCTCGTAAAAATCTCGTAAATAAAATAACAGTAACGTATTTTCCATAACGAAATAGTTTTCAACCCTGCTGTTTCAGGGAAGGTCACACAGCCTCCAGGTGAAAGGCTTTTAGAACTGGCAGAGAAAGATAGAAAACAGGAATTGTATCGGACCTTCATTGACTGTTAGCCTCACTTGATGAAAACACCTTTCTAAATGTCTTCGTAAAAATGTTGTAAACTTCTATCAGGAAACAGTTTTAAGCCGCACTGTTTTGGGAAGAGGTCACGCAGTTTCCCAGCGTAAGGCTATTCCGAAGGATATAAGATAATGTTGGCAGACAACACGTTCTAGCATTCGGTTCAAGGCCAAGCGAGATAGCCTGTCTCCGCTTCGACTGCACGCGTTAATGTCGGAAAATAAACAAGCGGTCTTTCAATTTGCCGCAGTCGGACACGAATCGCCACCGCTGGACGCTTGCCACAGCTTTAAATATACTACAAACATCTTACCACTGATTCAAATGTATTTATTGCGGAGACGCGGGCAGGAATGTCGGACGGGCGTGGGCGGCTTTGTCGAATTATCTCACTGCATTTACAGCACCGCTACCGACAGCAAACGGTACAGTGGTTCAGCGGTACAGCGATACAGCGATACAGCGGCACGGAGACCGAGATAAGACGCTCTCTCCGCTGAATGTATGAGATCGGGAGCAGGATTGTTAGTGCGGATTGGTTCGTATGTTCAGATTGATTTATAATAAGTACATACTTTTGGAAACAAGTTTGAATGATTTGAAGCGAGCATTATAAAACAGTTGTTATTTTATCTGAAAATCGACCTCATTAATTCTTAAACTGTGTCGAAAGAAAGTGGAGAACGAACATAAGCAGTGGTATAAATATAAATATGTAATTTAAAAAAAAAACAAATCTGTATGAATTATGATGAAACTAGTTGTTACTCGTAAAAAATCTTGACTTGCCTTTGTATGGTTGCCTTTGTTTGTTGCTTCAATTCACCTTATTTTCTAGATAGCCGTTAACAGTGAAAAATCACGGGAGAGTAAAATATTTGCAGTTTTTTGATGATTCTAGATTTTTATGTTGCAAAAAGTTCTTAGGAAATTCTTAGAAATTGTATTTATTAAATGCTTTGACAAACGTGTTGTTGCCAACGAAATTTTTAAGATTTCGTAACTTACGCTCCTGAAATGTTGTTAATTTAAATATACATGTCGTCAATTGGACGCAGATATGCAGAAAGCGTCAACCCCAAAAATATGAAACTGAGAAAAATAAAATATGACGATAAAAAAGCATTAATATGCCTAATTAGAATTTGTGAATATCGGTGTTTTTTTCTTGATGAGCACTATTATAAAATTTCATTTATAATCTATCAATTTATTTAATAAAAATAATTATGGTGTTTTTTTTAAATATTTTATAATGTTTAAAACTTCAATTTAAGTCAAATATCTGCAATGCGCGTTAGAAACGAAAATATTTACGAAAAATCTATTGCATTAGAAGCTGGAATGTTTTCAGCACATACACATTTTGTATTTATCTATAGGAATAGGAAAACATGTAAAACTCGATTTTGGCAAATTGTGGGTTAGACGCTTTCTGCATAACTACGTCCAATTAAGTATTAACAACTTTTTTTTTATTATGAACGTAAGTATATTAAACGTATTTTTAATTTTGAAATATAAATGACTTGCTCATTTGCAAAATGCACGTTACAAATATAGAATTAAAAAATCGTACGGTAAAATATGTTATTGGTACATATTTTATCGCTTGACTGGATTTGAAAAGATTGTTTTGAATAAACAATATAATTTCATTAATAGTACATACGTATGTACGTAATCGTACTAGTGAAAACCTTTCATATTTGGAACTGACGGATATGTTCAGAAAAATATCATGTATTTTAGCCGAGATTATTCTATATTTTAAATGGGCGAGTTAAAGCAACTAATATTTTTTTCTTGGCAAGTCAAGTGACTTTTCTGCAGTGGCGGCTCATGAGTTTTTAGTGTGCTAGAGTGCTAAGATTGAAATATATCACATTTTTAGTGTTGTTGTAGCCAAAAATGATTTTTTTTTTTTTTTCAAGATTTATTTTTTTGTATGAAGATTTTCAGGATTTTTCAGTTTTGGTGGTGCACTGCACGGATTTCTGAAAAATCTTCATACAAAAAAATGAAATTTAAAAAAAATCAAAATAAATGTTTTCGGCTACAACAACATCAATAATGACGTTTTTTTTAATCTTACCACTATAGCACACTAAAAAGTCACGAGCCGCCACTGCTTTTCTCTGGTGACAACTATTTATTTGATAATTTACTTAACACATATCTACATCAGTTTTAATATCGGAATAAAACTTTATTATTATTATTAAAACTTTATTATTAAACAACAAAACTTTTATTATTCAAAGTCTTAAAGCAAAAATTATAAATAAGCAGTAAGTATTTCTTGCGAGACTTCAGAGCTGTTTAAAATTGACCTACTCATGTTTTTTTCTGGTTTTACCTATTATCGAAGGATGGTCATTATCAGGACTATCGTGAACCCTTTAGAGCGAAGCCCAGAACTGCACTTTTACCTATAACGCAAGTTTCGAAGCCACAAGGTGGGTAATTTTCCTCTACTACATTAGTATATTTAGATATATTTTTTTAAGGTATGAGTGAGTTCATCCTATGGTTATTGTTAAAACAATATTTTTCTTGAAGGTTATCGCGTCATTCGTTCAACTATTTGTCAACATTATTTCGTTTTAATTATGTTAATAACTGAAAAACAACTCGAATGATGTTATGTGAAAGATGCCTGTTTATTTTTGCGCTAAAACATTGGAGATTCTCATGGAAACAGATAAATTATTATTAAATTAAATAATCCAAGGCATAGATAGTATTATCGTTGTAGTCTTAAGAAATAATGGTTCAGTTTATTTCACTTATTATACAATGTCTAATTTCTAGTTAATGATAATTACCTCTTTAATTGAGATGATAATAGTGCATATGTTCTGATATACACATATCAATACACAAAATAAAAGCAATTGTTTCAAATGTTTAAAAATACACTTCACATGTTTTCTCACTTCATTATTAAATTTAAATACGTTTTTATTTTCTTTTTCATTCATCTGCAATTCTTGAAAAATCTTCACCGATCCTATTTATGAGATTTTAACATATTTTGAAGTGGAAGTTTTTGATTTTTTTCTTCGTGTAGAGTGAAGTGAAGAATTTTCGAAATTGAATTGCGAATGCATTAATTCTATGGGTATTGCATATATCCGTAATCATCTGCAATGTTAAACACGGTTCATGTATTGCCACTGTTTCTTTGTCGATTGAAAACCTCCGTGGCTGGGCGGTTAAAATTCTTGACTACAGATTCGAAAATCAGATGTCACGGATTCGAAACCCGACGAGGGTAAATAAATTGAATACTGGAATTAATTAAGGCTCTAAGTACCAAAAAAATAAAAACTGCTTTTTTTTAAAGAATCGTATTTTATTTACATCATAAAATACGATTCTGTAAAAAAAAAGTGGTTAATTGTTTGGCACTTAGAGCCTTAATTAATTCCAGTATTCAATTGTATTTAATTTATTCGTGTTATTTCAGGAAAAAAAATATTGTATATTTGCAGTACGTTCCAGAATGACAAATACTTTTAGCATTGCCTTAGAGTAATACCACAATTTAAAATCGAAACGTTGCTTGAATGGCTTTAGTAGTCAGGAACTTTCCAATTTTCCTCTTCCCCATCTATTTCTCAATTTCTTTCCTGATCCCTTCAGCCTCATAACATTTAAAATGCCATAGTCCCACTGGCTGCTAGAAGTTGGAACTCTTACGCGGTATTAAAAAAAATATCGACTTTCTTTAAATGACATGTTTAGTGCATGAACCATACAATCACGCTAGATTTAAAAACCTTTAAATATACATATTTATTTATGAATCACTGATAGAAACACGGTGTTATTTAGTTGAGCTCGCATTGTCCCTCTTGCGATACATTCGTAGAAAGAACACTTCCGGTCCAGCATTGAAAGAGGCCGGTGATGCGGGAAAACGGAAGCGCCGGGAGAAAGGAGAAGGGGAGGGAGAGAGGAAGGGCAAAGCGCCGCCATTACAGTTCAGCTCCCGCCGAAATGTGTGTGATAAAAAAGGGCGATGATAATGTAGCAAGAATGGCGAAACGATTGTTTGAAATGAATTTACGGGATGGGAAGCTTTCGCTTGTTTGTTTTGGTCCAATAAATGCCGTATTCTCAAATTTGTTTCGTTTTTTGGCAAAAGCAGTCGTTGGTACCGACTCGTCGGGATGTGTCTCTATTCTTTGCGTGTTTTGCGTTGATTTTGTTTTTCGTTTCACGTATTTTTAGCTAAATTAGGGTTGCTGGGTATTTTCCGGCGCGAATTATGCATTTAAACATATTTTGGACGAAGGCTGTTATTGTTAATGAATTCTTTTAAAATATATAAGAAAAGTTATTTAACGAGTTACTTTTTGACCAAATATTTTATTTTAACATAAGCGTTGGCGTCATAAAATTGAAATTGATTTTTTAGGGTTTGATTTTCTAGATACTTTAACCTTTCCATTTTTATTTTCATTTCAAAATAAAATATTCAATAGAGTCAACGTTGGATAGTAGTTGCAAGATAAAATAATAAAAAACAACAAAGCTTTTGAAAAACTATTTATTTCAACATTTAAATTTTTAACGGCAATTGATGTTCTCGTCCTAACAAGGCGAATGTAAAAAGAGCGGAACTATAATAAAGCCGAACTGATATCACCAAACACTTGAAATAAACCCGACCTTTCAAAATAGATTCAAGACATATCACGAAGGAAACCCAACACAATAAGTACTTTATTTATTGAACATGAACACTTTTTAATGGAAACTACTTCTTAGAAGAGCTGTATAAATTTAAACCGTATTTTTCTGAATATTTTTATTTTATTTTATACTCTTTGCTAGGTTTTACTAACCACTCTGGAAATATAAAAAACTCAAAAAACAGAATTATATGATTTTCCATTTTTTTCATCGTAATAAAGTAGGCATTTCTTATTCAGTGTATTATCATTTAATGTTTCAGTTACGGAGAAAAGATCTCCAGCCATTTGTAGACATTTTTCCATTCGCTTGACACATCTATTGAGAAGGATATTACTGGACCACTCCGAGATACTTTGTCACTAACAGTGGGTACTGAACGGCCGCGGGGGTGGAGATATATTATCCCAGAGCGGTCAACAAACACTATCAATTCGTCATTTCAAAAGATGGGGAATCTTCGAAAATAAGTAGAGTTCCAATATAGAGGTGGCATTATCCACGACAAAGAAGTTTATCTTCGAAAGGATCACATTTATGACGGGTTTTATATAAATATGTTAAACCAGAGATATTTTACGTTTCAATAAAATGTGCGGGAGAAGTTGATGATAACAAGATTACGACTTGCCGTGTTGAAATTTGGTTTTTGATATTTCAGTTTTATTTTTATTTTATCTCTTATTTTTCAGATAATTTTCGGATTCAATTGCAGAAATCGTAGGTTTTGTCTCGTATTATTCACACACGGAGAAGGTGGATATTGACTGACGTAAAATTTGCGTGATAAAAGTTTTGTATATTATCACATCAAATGTGATAATATACAAAATTTTTTTAGCAAGGAATTTAAATCGTGAAAAGTTGTATTTGCAAACATTTGAACACACTTTTCTTTCGTAATAATTTAATGAATTCTACATTGTGATATATTTTTCGATAATTTTATGAAAAACACGGATCACTTTGTTATATATCAAGCACGGGGTTCATATTTAACAGAATATCCGTTCTGATACTTTAATAGAAGAAAGATTAGAAGAGTAGTGTAACGAGTTGCTTGTTTGGAAATTTCTTTTGATCCCGAATATAAACGTGAACCATAACTCTTCCCCTTACCTCGGAGATCTGCGCCAAACTTCCGCGATGGTTATTTAAATTAAAATGACACTGTAACTGTTTAAAATAAACGAAAATTTGTAAGAAAAGCAAAGTTGCTAAAACACGTTGTAGCGGGGATTACGCAAAGCCTCCAAAAATTGGTGCGTAAAATTCATTTGACCTAAAAATTTATCATTCGGTTCAAAAAGGTATTTTGTATCGAAAAATAATAATACAAAAATAAAAATACGACGGTGAAAGTAAAACGGAACAAGAAACAAAGAGGAAATTCTTAAAAGGGCAGAAGAATGTTGGTTTGAAGAGAATAAAGGAACGAGGCAATAATGACAATGAGAATTTTCCGCAAGGATCCACAGAAGAATAACACGAAGGGAGGAATGAAGAAACCCTTCCGAGCCACTGCTTCGCCATCGCCTCGCACCGCCCCACCGTGCCCCACCGGGGCTGCGGAGCCTCCTCGAGACACCGTTTGTCAATACGCTTTAGTGGCGCGTTTTATGCTCATTACTCCTTTCAATTTCAGGAAGAGACCTGCGATACAGCCTTCCGTTGATTTAACCATCTTATTGATTTAGCGGGTGACGCTTCAAATAAAGTGATTTTAAAGATGCAATATAAAGATGTAGTTGAACTATGAACTCTCAAATCCAAATATTGTACAGGTACCTCCGTATGACCGCAACTGGCTTTATCTTTTCAGTTTCAAGATGACGGTGTGAAATGAGTTTCCCTTAGGTTTTTTGTCATGGTGTTAATCTGGATTATATATCTGGATAAGAGACCTGTATTGAAGGACAGAGGATACATAAAAGCCAGTACGTCAGGGGTCTAATTATCTCGGATGTATTGCATATTATCTAGGAAAATTGACAGAAAAGATATTATATTTATGAAAGTATAATTGAGTTTTGAAAATGTAAAACAAAACTTTCCTGACGATTTATGTAATAAGTTTCTCTTTATTCAGAAAAAATGCAAGAAACTTTTTGGTTAGTGAAAAACATCTGCTCTTCATCCGAAATGTGCAATTAATCAAAAGGAACATACATCTGAATCGTATTTCATGAAATCTCAACAGCTACTTTGTGAATTAAGGGCACTTGAGATGAATAATTTGAGTTAAATTTGAGAAATATTAATTTTCTTCACCTACTTAAGAGAAAAGTGGGTTTTTTCCACAATGCAGTCAACATCTCTGATATATAAAAGATAAGTACATTGGCAGTTAATTTTCTTATTAAAAAAAAAAAACAGTTTAAATATGAAACTATTATTTATTACCCGACTACGCCAGAGTTTTTTTGACACATTATTTTATGCAAAAAATTGATTAGTTTTTAATATTAAACTATCAATTGCGTTGTCTTATTTTTTATAATTTTCAAAGTTTCATAACTTATGGTGGAATTGAGGTTGTGCGCTAAAATGCGTTTCATTAACATTCGAAATTTCGAATTACAAAAGCTACTCAAATGTCATGATGTTAAGAGAGACCAAATAAAAAGAACTAGCCACTTTCAGAATAAAGGTACACCACTCATTGATTCGTTGTAACCTCATTATATTTCTCAAAAATGATGCATGTAACAAAAGCAGAGGTCAATAAAGAGCTCTCGGTAGCTGGAGCATACTACGATGCCGCTTTCTGAGCTCTCCTCTAATCATTAAAGTTGGAATTAACTTTAAAGGATTAATGCATATTTAATATTAAATTTGTTTTTTTTTTAAATATTTATTCTCGACTTGGTAAGAAGTCAAAAAAATCTTCCGCATTTAAAAAAATGATATTTATTAACCACCTAGATATTCAATATGTGTTCGGGTAGATCATTGGATATCATCAGAAGATGGCAGCCGAAAATCGGAAGAAATTCTAATATTAAATTTTGTTTAATTAAAATATGAAATCGTTTAAAAAGCCTCTTTCCAATGAGGTCTTGGTGGCTCAATTGGCAGTGAGATTACACCCGGATAGAGTAGAGGTTCCGAGTTCGAGTCTCGGTCATGACCATTGTTCTTTTTAGTTTTGCCTTTTTTTCTGTTTCAAATTTGTGTTTTAGATTATTAATATTATTTGAATATTCTTCTCTAATTATTATGAAGTATTATCTTTTGTTTAATTAAATTTAATTTAAAGTGCCCCCGCGCCTTGAACCCAGCCCGCTGATAGATGATGGCACAGGCCATAAACAAGTGGCGGCGGAGAACCAACACTTAGCAGGGGCAGATAATTTATGGGGAGAATTGTGTCGCTCGTGGCGCGGATGAGTTAATAAAAAATCCGAGAATTTGGCGCTGCTCCAGGGTGGGCATAATCTCATTGTTTTGTTTCTTTTATTCTCGTCCTCACGAAAAGTGAAAAATAATCGAAATTTTTCCCGAAGGATTTTATCGCCGCGAAAAATGCTTGTCGCTAGATTTAATTTTGTTTTTGAAATAAAGTAATGGGCAATTACTTTAAATACTGCGAATACACGTGTATTTGCTTTTTTGTTTAGTATTAGTACACGATATTTTACATTGTTGGGCAAAATACAAGAAAAAAGTACGGTTTGTTCACACTTTATAAACCAAAATTATTCATAACACTATTGCCTATATTATATATGTGGAATTATTCTATGTATGTGATCAAATAAAATAAGGTTTCATACAAAAATGTAAGACTCCAAAAATAACTACAAAAATAGCCTACGGTTTACTTCGCAAACATTTAATAGTGACATTGTGATTACCTTTTTTCTTCAGGAAAAAATAAATCACCCTGCATTTTGAATATTTGACCTGGCAGAATAAGAATGAAAGCAAACGTGTGTAGAATTCTTAAGACGTTTGGCGTAAAACCACGTACAATTGTATAACAAACATAATGCATGGCCGATATTAGCATTACGAAGAATATTAAGAAATGGGGGTAAGATGTTTTGTCACGTAAAGCAGACAGAAGCTCCAAGATGACATCACACGATCAGGTGAATGAATTATAATAAAAAAATTTACTGAAAATATACGATTAAATTAAATTATGCCTTAAAGTTTGAAAATTAGAGGAAGAATCGGGTTCTTAAAATAAATTTGTTTGTTTACTTTAAAAATCAAATATCATTAAAAAAAATAACCAAGTTCAAATTAGTTTATATACCATGGAATGTGGGCTATATAATTTTTATTTTAAGAAAGTCGGTATCATAGAAAAGTATATATTAATGTGTAACTGTCGTTGTTACCAATATTTCGCTATGTATCAGATGAGCTAAGTGAAAATGACAAGCATCGTCATTTAGCCTGTTCCCAAAGTTTTTTTCCTTAGATCTATTTAGGTGTCTCCGACTTTTTTCGTAGACATCAAAATGACGTCAAGAGTAAAACTTTTTATTTCATAATTAATATAATCGATCATAAGCAAAAATAACCGCTTTCATTGTGAATACATAATTTGTTTTACACATATCCATAAACTCATATTGTATTAAATAAAAGAATACTTTGTTTTAAAACCACAGAATTTATTATGATGAAGGCCAACCGGTTTCGCTTGGATCAAGCTTCGTCAGGGCACATATAATAACTGCCCTGACGAAGCTTGATCCAAGCGAAACCGATTGGCCTTCATCATAATAAATTCTGTGGTTTTAAAACAAAGTATTCTTTTATTTAATATAATGTCGAACCACCATGTGATTGGACATTATAAAAAAAATAAAATCATATTGTATTGTTTATTTTTTTAATATCTGTTAATCAAATTAATATCTTAATATTCCCAGTTATTTATTGACCTCGAAATTAAATTCTCCCGTAAATATGCATTATGATATTTGAAAACGGTTATTGCTTTTAGTATTCTGACGGTGTCTTTCTCTACGTCTACCTACCGATTTAGTTATATATTTCAACTGCCTATTCTGATATAAACAAAAAATCTTTCAATTACACTACCCTTATGTTCTTACATGTGTATATTTCAATAAATATCTACAAAATTCATAACTAAAAGTACTTACACAAACGTCTAAAATATTTATTTTTTCACTGTTGAAAGTTCATAAAATATCTTCCTTAATTAGCTGACTTTAAGCTTGCTAATTGTATTCTCTAACTTAGGTATCCGGATTGGCGTAAGTCAAGTAAAGGTTGCGTTAGAAAGAGTATAATTGTGAATTTGAGCATGGTTGCGGCGAAATTTCGGCTTGACGAATGCCAAATTTGATTGGGAACCACAGGATTATCCTTCAGAATGACGGATTCCCGCAAAGTCCAGCTTCCGTCGTATGTTTTTTTCAATTATGCTATATTGTCAGATAAAGTAAAAAACATGTTTATATATATATATATATAAATATATATATATTTAAATATATATATATTAACATGTTAAATAAATGTATAAATAATTTCAAATTGTATGTTAATGGCACAAGTATTTTTTTCTTAATTAGCTACTTGTATTCGGAGAAACGGTTTTTTCCCTCATGTCACTAAAAAAAGTTTGATTATGAAATGTGAAAAATTATTTATTGTTGTATTGTATTTTCGTGTGGCTGAATACATTTCTTTCCAAATAAAAACACAATTCCATAAGTTTTTTTTGTAAACACAAATAGTAATGTCACTTTAGAAAATGTTTTTTTTAGCCGTACTGACTTAGCAAACATTAAATATATATTACTCGACTTGTACCGAGCTTAACGCAATGTGAAATATCTCTGTGGATTGATTATTTCAAATATGCGAACAGGTTTTAAAGGATAAAAACTACCGAAAAGATAACGATGAATGTCTGGTGCCTATAGGCGCCGCCAATAAACGACACATTAAGAGATATATGATTTTGATAGAATGGTGTGTGGCTGAACAGATGAGTTTTTCCCCACTCTCTACCTACCTCTGCGGCGAAATGGTGTTCAGTTAGAATTTTTGAACTTTCTAAATAACAAATGTTCACTTGAAGTCGTGGCCTGAAAACACTTCATAAAGAACTGTTCCAAGAAACAGCGCAAATTTAAAATAATGTTTGAATGTGCTCGAAGCGACGAAAATGGCTGGAATAACATATAAAAGAAATAACGTTTTTATTAAGTGCAAAAATAATATTTCGGGCTGCTGTCAATTACCTGAGTCGGCTGCGAGAGGGTGTTTTTATGTCAACGGTGTTATTCACAGGTGTGCCACGCAATGTAGATTCAGGGGAGGAAATAGTCCACTCTATAGGGGGGTGAGGTGGGGATGGAAATTTTCCCTTAAAGGGTTGCTAATAAACACCGTGTGGTGAATTTCACCGATCATTTATTGATGAAATATATTTTACAATGCTGCTTCACATTTCTGTGAAATGCCACAGTTTTCTCAATCAAAACACTCGTGGTGATATAAAAAAAAATAACTTAACGGTGCGGCGTTTAACGAAGCTAGAATAGAACTGAGAACTACGTTAAAATTACAAATAAGTTATAAAATAAGTCATAATGGGTTTTCACATATGTACAGCTGTCGACGGGTTTTGACGGATGGATATTAATATTCTATTGATCAAAAAAAAAATTTTAAAAACCAAGATTTTGAGAAATTTATCGTAATGAGCTAACATTGGAAAAAGATAGTTTTAATACATACTTGATTTTTTAAATTTTTTTCATATTACGATTTAAATTGAGCCTATCTTAAAGTGCCGCCAAGACGGCAGTGACGTCATTCTCGCCAACCTTTCTAGGGAGTTACAGATTGTTTTGACAACCAGCATTAAGTGACTGGTATACTGTGCTGGCTGAATTCGAACCACTTGAAATAAATATAATATATTTTCTTCGAGAATCTTATGTAGAAAATACTTTTATACCAATAAAATTTTTGAGAATTAGAATTATAAAAAAGTAATAAGTTATATAATTGATATATTAATTAATTATTGTTGGTATTCATAAAATTTAAAAACGAATTACATTAATATATATATATATATATATATATATATATATATATATATAAATATATATATATATATATATATATATATATATATATATATATATATATATATATATATATATATATTTGTATTTATATATATTTACGATGAAATACGAATACACTTGTTAATATAGTTTTGAATGACGAATACTTGGAGTAAATGAATTGGTTTGTTTGTCTAGGAAGTATGTTTCGAAAATTGGAAAGGCTAGAAGGACATTGAAAGACTGTGAACGCAGGGCACTCTATTAACGGGGGACAAAATGCAGTAGTTGCTAAAAAGATGTTAAAAGAAGCGAGACTCACATTCCAGATTGGTGTACTGATACCAACCCTGATGTATGGCTGAGAGGCATGGAAGTTACAGAAAAAAAAGGATAAAAGTAGACTGAATGCTATAGAAATCAGATCACTGAAGCATATCTGTGGTAAAACTGTGTATGACTGTGTTACAAATGTAGAAATCTGGAAAGAATGCATGATTGATGTAAGCGTCATGCATTAGATTAAGAAAAAGACGCTGAGATGGTTTGGACATGTGGATGAAATTAATAAAAAAGGATGAAAGTAGACTGAATGCTATAGAAATCAGATCACTGAAGCATATCTGTGGTAAAACCGTGTATGACTGTGTTACAAATGTATAAATCTGGAAAGAATGCATGATTGATGTAAGCGTGATGCATTAGATTAAGAAAAGGACGCTTAGATGGTTTGGACATGTGGATGGAATGAATAAAAAAAGTAGTGTAAGGTGAATAAATGACATGAAAGTGATTGGTACAAGCAGTCGGGTACACCCGAGGAAGACATGGCACGATCAAAATAACAAAAGAGTATGCATGTGACGACGTATGAATGAAAGTGAAGCAAGGAGTTTGTGCAAAGGAAGAGTTATGTGGCGGTCGATCCTGCGGAAAAAGAGCGTGTTTGTTATAAATAAAATTACAACGTCTGTAATTTTATTGACTTTTATCTGTTTTCTTTATTGCTTTAATGAGATTTGTTAAAAAAAAATCTTGGTCAATTTACCTGTGTCAAAAAATATCCAAAAGCAATTCTAATGGTTCAAAAAATATTGACAGTAAACTGGTGCACCCGGTACATGTTCCATCCCCCCCCCCCAGCACCCCACCCCACCACTAGCCTTGTACCGTACGCACATTGTACTTTTATTAGAGAAGTTTCCTCTCGCCGCTCCTGTTATTCTCGGCAGCTAAATGTTATGGCGAGTAATAAGGGGTGACCGAAGGTGTGCAAATTAAAGGGGAAAACTTTCAGAGATTTCATATATTTCCGCATTGGTGAAATAGGCACTAATTTTTCATTCGAAAATTAAAGTACAGCTTGACACCGATAATTTTTCAGGCGGCAAGAAGAGAAACGAAAGACACCATGTTTTTTTTTTTTTATTTAGCTGTGATAAAATTATCAGTTGGGTGTCTTCAAAATTAATCGTTATTATTAAAGCGATACAAATGAAAAACCTTTGAAAATAAATATTATTCACAAGGGTTTGGCCTCAACCTTTGAAATGCCGGATTCCCGCAAGGTACAACTTCCGTCCTACCTTACTGACTGTAATTTCGTAATAACTCACTTGTGTTTCACAAATGATGTTTAAGTCAATTATGCTATCTTTTCATATTATGTGTTTGCGTATTTTTTCAAATTGTATGTTAATATCATCAGTGGTTTTTCTGGAATGGCTACTTATATTTGGATACTTGTTTCTTTCCCTCATGTCAGTTAAAGAAATAATTAAGAAATAAGAAGAAAAAAAATGTCGTTTTATTGTATTTTCGTGTGGCGGAATAAATTTCCTTTCAAATAAAAATTAAATTGCATGAGTTTTTCCTGTAAATACAAACAGTTTTGTGATTTTCAAAATAAAATATTAATTAATTTCAGTATTACAATGAACTGCCACCAGTTTAAGTTGTGTTGGAACCTTTTCGAAATATATCTAACAATATTAAAAAAATAACTTAGGGTTTTCAGAAAATAATTCTTTTTTTTTTTTTTGTGCTGTTATCCCCAATATCTATGGTTGGTTCTGGGGTCTTGATTTTGCGCACCTTTTTCTGTCCTGAATTTTTAGATGAACGCAACTACTTTTATTTACATTGTGAGCTATGCATCTTATAAATCTCTTTTTGACTGTCAAAAACACCACAATATTAAATCAAAGTTTTCCAGTTACCAAGTTGGTTGTTTATAAAATTGTTTATTTTATTCAAATAAAATCTCACGATTGAAAAAATCGGTTAATATCCGATCTCGCGCGGCAGTGAAATTATTTTTTCATGGATTGTGTTGTCTTTCAATTAGTTTCGCGTCGACTTATAATGCCTCCGTAATGTGTTATTATTCGGCTAATGTAGTTGCCGAGGCAACGGGAAGCTGGGCTGCCACAACAAGCCAACAGATAAGCTAAATGTCTGCGCGCAGACTTCAAAATCAAATTACCTGAGGCCAGGCTGACAGGTACAGGTGTACTTTGTAAATATAGGGAATGGTTAATCTCGACATTGTTATTGAATTCAAAATGATAATCAATAATCAATGAAATATTATAAATCAAAGTAATATCACTGATACAATATAACTAGGTGTAACCCGTGAAAAATCACGGAATGTAACTTGAATTGCCAACACAAAATATTAGTTGCTTTAAGTCACCCATTTTAAATATAGAATAAAAATTATGAGATTTATGTCAAATATACTGTGGATACTTTATTAGGTAGGTAAGAACTGCTATTTTTTAAATTTAATAGTTTTAACTAACATCTGTTCCAAATTTGAAAAGTTTACACTCGTACATAAGTAGTCACAAAGAAAATGAATATATTGTGTGTTATCAGATAAACAGTCCGGTACCTACTTCTCGACCCGTCTCTTTTGCATTTTTTTTAGTAAAACAGTATTTTCCACATTGGGGAAGTAACGGTATATGAATATTTTAAACTCTTGTGATGTAACTCAAACTAATAGCGTAGAATTGTTATCCTGCATTTTAATTCGTCGTTTTCTTTTGTTCATTAATTTAAAATCATAATAAAACTATTTTTAGGAACTTCATGGGTGTACGTACGCATTCAATAGAAAAAACAAAGTTTTTTGTTTTTGTTTCAAATACATGTTGAATGAAGAGAAATCTAAAAATAAACAGACTCATACTTTTCACGTATGTAACTAAAAGATTTGTGAAATAATTTAATATTCACATAATTATTTAAAATACGGAGTATGAAAAATAGAAGCGCAGAAAAAACAACGGTCCTTTTTATGAAATATATTATTGTAGTTAAGTAGGTATTAAACAAAAGAAACTTATTTAAAAGGTATTATTTTGACAGCTGATTTTGAAGTGCATCATTATACTAACACAGAGAGAATTACGAAAATATTCACTTTCCAAATATCCCACAAAACTATTAAAAAGCTCACCTCCTTAACTACAACATCAAGAAAAAACTATTTATCATATAATTTCTGTTCTAAAAGTATAAAAAGTCCTGATTAATTATTAAGCTTGTCGAGGATTTCATGGTTATGCCATGGGTAGTCCAGAACTGTAAGAAGTTCGAGCATTAAACGAGATTTATGGGGTATTAACTAAATAGCGTCGGGGCGGTGGCGTCCCCAATGGACGTTGCGCGTCGCATGGTAGGGGTCCTTAACCGGTGGTCAAAAAATCTCTCAAGACTTCCGTAATCAGTTCTTAAAATATCGTGTTGTTATTTTTTTTACGAAGCACGTAAGGTTATATTTACTTCAGTTTCCATTTGTCTGCAGATTCCACTAAATAAATTACAAATATCTTGACAATATTCGATTTCTTTCTACTTCCACCAAAATTGGTGAATTTATTGCTTGGGCAGTAATGGAAGACTTAGCTTTCAGAGTACTGAACTGATGCTTTGGATCATTAAGCAACGAAGCATGCAATAACCGAATATTCATTATGCTGCGTATGCAGTCAATGTTTTCAATAAAATTAAAATAATACATATTTTTACATCACATAGCAGTTTTCTTTATGTTGATGAAACTTTTACCAAGTAAAAAAAAAACACTTAGGAAAATTACACAACGCTTTAGAAACAATATTTATCTATATTATTCAATAAGGTGTAAAACAAGGCTGTGTAATGTCACTGTGGTTGTTCAATTTGTACATGGATAATTCTATGCAATATTTGAAAGGTGTGGGCTTGGGCGCGAAAATGAACAATTTGAAAGTATTTTGCCTATTGTATGCTGATTATGCGGTGCTGATTTCTGAAAGTATGGCAGATCTACAGTTTCTCGTGTCTAGAATGAACCAAGTAAGTATGCAGAGTGAGTTGATGGTGAATTTAAGTAAGTCAAAAGTCATGTTGATTGAAAGAGAGAGTCCAAGAACAGCGTACGTAGTTGTGAATTATGAAAACTTGAAGCAAGTGGATGAGTTTGAGTGTTTATGAAGTATGTTTACGAGAGATGGAGAGGCTGATAGGGATATTGAAAGAAGGGTGAATGAAGGGTAATAGAGGACTGAACGCTGCTGGCGCAAATAAAAAAATTGCCCAAAGTAGCGAAGCTAGTAGTCCACAATGGAGTGCTTATACCAACCCTGATGTATGGCAGTGAAGCACGAAACTAGCAAACGAAGGATGAAAGTAGACTGAACGCTGTGAATACAAAATGTTCGTGAGAATCATCCGAATCTCGTTTCGTTTTAATTTTAATTTTGCTTTTCAAAAATTTGATCACTATTTTCTAATATTATTTTGTATCGAACATACGAAGGTTATGAATCCCTGATCATAATTTTATTGCTTTAAAGCATCGGCGTCGTCATGTCCATTTACATAGGTACCGATCGACTTAATATAAATACAACCAAAGTCTTGTTAGATTTGTGAAGGTAAACTTGATTGCCGTTAATCAAAGTATCACCCGAAAGTAATTCAAATATTTATATAATGTCCCAAACATTTGATTTAACCTAGATAAAAATGCTACCGAAGATTATGCTTTTGAATGGCGATATAATCAAACATTCAGTTTTTTTGTCTAGAAACTGATTATTTGATGATTTTCCTATTTTTAAGACTCATAATCATAACTTTGTTCCACTAATATATGCGACCAGGTCATTTTCAATCTGCCACAGGCACCTACAATACGTATCATTATAGGCTTATGAATTTTGTTAATCTGAAGATGCTCTTGATAAGGTGAAACCGGTTTGATTAAAAAATCAGAAAAACGAAATTAAATGTTTATTAAATATACGATACAAAAAAATCCACGAAGTCACGTGTTTCAATCCCGCCGTGCTTAAATAATTTTGATTCAATTTACATATGTTATTTCACATTTGATTAATATTAAACCATTGAATGTATATTTGCGGCACGTTTATAGTAGTAGGTACTTATAGCATTGTCCTGGTGAAAGACCACTATTCAGAATCGAAACTTTGTATGAAATGATTTAGCCGTGTTTGGTGACCAGATCTGAATAGCTACGTACTTTCCGACCTTCCTCTTTCCCCTCTCCTTCCCCTTTTCACTACTTTAATCATCTAAATATTACACAATTGGAGATGCCATAGTCCCACTGTCTCTAGACGATTAGGAACAGTTGGGAATCTTGTGCGGTATTCACAATAAAAGTTTTAATTAAACTCACATTTTTCATTACTTTTGCCTAGGAATTAAAACCACATAAAGAGCTACAAGTATAAATAAAATACTAAAAGAAAACTTTTCACTAGATAAGACTCACTTCAACCTTTAAGAAAAACATATCATTCACAAAATATTTCAACCTTGAGACAACTTGACTTTTCATTGCGATTATTCTTCTTGAAGTATTTTAGTTATTCGCTTAGTTGTCACATTTTGAAATGACAATAGAGACACTGAGAACATAAGTCATTTGTTAAAGGGGCTTTTTTTGTTAAAAAGAGAATATCTTAACCGTCTCAATCTTCAGTCGACTCGTTGTTATTTGTGTATTTACATTTAAATTAAAACAAAGGATTTCCAATCAAATTGTTATTAATTTATCACATCAGGATTCTTGACAACCAAATTATATATCCACAACAGATATAATTTTATCCTGAGAATTGGCAAAAGAAGGAAGAAAGCTGTCGGCGAGCATTAGTAACAGTAAGAAGATAAATGGCCCATTCAAAATTCAAAATTGGGACACTGAGACAATGTTCCACATAATCTACTTTTAACTAGAGGGCGTTTAAAGAATGTTTTTTGCAGGAACTGAATTTAGAATAAAATTGATTTAATAGACGATTCATGTTTTAAATGGAATATTTTGCTCGAATACAACCGAAGCAAATCAGCACGGTGATCTGGTTCGAAAAACGCAACGTTAGAGTTTAAAAAAACCTTCTTCTCGAATGTTTGTAAAAACCTCGAATCGAATAGACTAACACAAACAGCAGAAAGTAAATTCGCTTACGACGCATTTTTTCCAAGCAATTGGCAATAAAAAGTACAACGTCAAAGGATTTGGTATAGAAAAAGACGGATACAAATGTGTATTTTCTTTTGGTATAATTTTTACTCCAACACAAACTGAGTATTCCCGTTGGATTCCAAGAAAATTATTGAATCGAATCATTGCTGGATTAATCGAAGAAAAATAATGTGTTGTTCCGCCTCGCAGTACTCACAAACAATAATTACACCAACGTGTTGGTTAATTATCTTCGAAATACTAACTTCCTTACAATCTGTTTACATAAAATTTGGCAATGATTTTTATAGTTTGTATCTGAGATTAGAACATGTAACATATGCACAACCGTGAAAATGAGCATATTTTTGAGTAAATTTCATTGCGCGGTACTGACTTCATATGTTTCGCTTTTAAATTAACAATTTATCTCTATTGAAGATAGCGTAACTTGCGTATAAATGGTCGAAACAGTAACGAGGTCAATAAATCACTAACGTATAAATGAATGTACCTTTGTGCATTAATTTTCAATGATTTTATTTTAAGGCAATGTCAGCTCATTCCTTCCAGAAGATGACCCGAATCCATCGCGTATAAATATAGCGCGAAATGCAATGCAAAAAAACGTATCCTTTTTATTTTAACGAAATCTTCTATCCAACTTTTTTGCTTTTACTCTTATGGCTTTGCAGCTGTCAGAAAAAATATTGATAAATCCTACGATTTTAGTGAAACAGGCGACATATATTTGATAAATTACCGTCATGTCGTTACACACGTGAACTTCTCGCGTCACCTAAAAGCTCTGCTCCTATTTTTTTCAAACGAGCGGTGCCCATGACCACAGTTAGCCGTAGCGGCGATCTCTTACGTCAGGGATTTGGCGAAAAAACAATGTAAAAAAGCGTAACACGGTTTTCTAAAGTAGGTCCCCCCCGACTGCGTGCGTGGGTCCAAGAGACCGGCTAAAAGGTTGACACTCTAAGTCGCCTGTATTTCAGGGAACAATGATAAATGCTACGCTTGACAATTCACACGTGTAGATTATCAGTAGATGACTAAATACCAAAAGAAATTTCACATTCTTCATACTCGGTAACTCAAACAAATTTATTAGTAGGAGAAGCATTTCTAAAATGACTGCCAATAATGTTTGAGTTTTTGCTCATTAATTTATCCATGTATTGCGTTGTCATACTTAGCTTTTCAAGAGTTAACAGTTTTACTACCGCTTTTAAAATGAATATAATTTTATTTTCCTTCCACGTAGGTCGTTAAATATGTTTTCTACCCGTAACATTTGAAAACATTACAAACAGCTAACAAAAAATACATTTTAGAGAGAAATATTAAAAACTTCATTTCGTTTATTTGTAGGCATCGTAAAAAGGTAAAATTAAAAACAACGCTGTTCAAATATAAAGTGTTTTTTTTTAAGAATTCGTTTTCCGGTGATGAGTTATTTTATCTCGACGATGGATGTGCATATGTTGATGCTAATGCGCTGAATGAGAATATTGTCAATAAGTTTCAACTTAAAACATTAATTTCAGTCATAAAACAATAGTAATGTGACATCAAGGTGGAATCATTTTATATGCCCTACATTTATTTTAATCGAAACCGGGATAAAGAAACCTGGAAAAGTTTCATTTAAGATAAGGGATTTTTGGGTTGTGAGAAAAACGGATTTAAAATACTTTTTTTGTTTTTTTTTTTATTAATTATTAATTAAGTATTGCACCAACCACCAAGTTTTGCTGGTATCAAAATTAAAATAAATTATTAAATTAAAATATTCTAACCATTCTACAGAGTAAATACATATGTATAACATTTCAATGGAATAAGTGGAAAACATTGTGTTGAAAATTGAAAAGATATTTTGTTTATTTTTATCCAAACTGACAAGAAAATTTTAAGATTTAATGCTTCCTGAAACCAGTTTATAAGAAACCTGAAATATCGGTAATTTTTTTGTGACTTGGAGTAAATTAAAAACAAACTAAAATCGTTTACCCGGCATCACTGAAAAATACATCCCTTTTTTTCGAAACTTTTTCAGTTGACAAACATTTAAAAAACGATTGGTGTATTTTCAAAAGAGCTTTTTTGACAACTATGGAGATTCTAAAATACAAATTTATTTTAAAGCCACGTACATAAAGACAGAAATGACGTTGCAAGCTGAAAATGCCGGAAGGGAAGTTGTTTTGGTGCGTATTCCAAGAAGTACTCGTATAACATGAAAAATATAGATAGTGACTACTTTATTAGATTTAAGTATGTATTTTGAGTATGGATTAATTATTTAAGCTTTTTATTTAAGCATTTGACAAAAAAGTGGAAGTTATTATTTTTTAAGCTTTCTCTTATTCTGAATCTTGTTCGGTATGCAGCTGTTGATTATTCTTATTTAAAAGTGGCGAGATTCTTTTTAGCAATGCCTTTTATTTTACTTCTGATTATTTTCGCTTGCAGCAGAGCTGACGAAAACAAAAAGCGTGGTGTAAACAGTGGCGGCTCGTGAGTTTTTAGTGTTCTAGAGTGCTAAGATTGAAAAATATGACATTGTTAGTGTTGTTGTAGCCGAAAATGATTTAAATTTTTTGTTAACTTTTTATTTTTTGTATGAAGATTTTCAGGATTTTTCAGTTTTGGTGGTGCACTGCACGGATTTCTGAAAAATCTTCATACAAAAAGTTGTAATTTCGAAATTTTTTAAAAATGTTTTCGGCTACAACAACATCAATGATGACTCTTTTTTCAATCTTACCACTCTAGCACACTAAAAAGTCACGAGCCGCCACTGGGTGTAAATGGAGTAATTATCTCACAAATAATTTGTAAGTCTGTAGCTGGAGCCTGCCACGGGGGAATAAATAAGGGATCTGTTATTTTGGTTAAATTTTTGAAAATTAGTATTTTCAATATCTTAAGTATGACGAGGAGGTAATATGTTTGCCTGAAGCAGTAGTTTTTTTCACAGATAACGTTTTCTTGCCACTTAGTATTTTTTAATGAAAACAAATCATTTTAGCCTGCAGAATCTTTTCAGTCATGAGTTATGGATTATTGAAATATCTATCAAGCAGTATGTAAAAATTATAATTTCGTGTCCGTCCATAAATTTACAAAGTGCACAGTTAGTTGGCGTGCTGTGAAAAGTCTCCAAAAACAAAAAAAAAAAACAAAATAATTTTACTGTCCTTGACTTTTTAATGGAGTTCGCGTGTTATTTTTAAGTTCCATTGAATTTTTGAGTTGTTGTGACAATTCGTGCCTCTTGGCAATAAATAAAATTATGAAACATCAGCTTTAAGTGGGTCAAAAAGGATTTGGTGTTGACTTTTCGAAGCCAACCATTTTTTAACTGACCTTACACCATCACACCCTTGGAAAAAAATATTTCGGCTTAGACATGACAATCACAAATTATATCTACTTAAAAAGACAAAGAATTTATTTGTGTACGCAAGGAAGAACGGAATGATTCAATAAACGCAGATGATCTGGAGAGCCAAAACAACATTTAGGAATTTTGTATGTAATTATGTTATATGTCACATGTCTTTTTTCAAAAAAATAATGGCACATTATTTTATTTGCTGACTCATCTAATTTTTCATTGCTAGATATGTATCTAAGAAACAGTTCTGCATACTTAACTCAAAACTTGATTTTTTTGACACATTCCGTTCTTTCTTTTGCACACAGCTATTTTAGGTGTGAAATGGAAAATAAATTCAAAATGTCAGTAAATAATTATCAATCTAGGGGTATTTTTATAAATAGTATTTACCATGACCTCTATTTAGATATTTAAAATACGAATGACCTACAACACAAATATTTTACTCTTAAAATTCACATCTGGGCTGTTTTCTCTGTGACCAGATATAAGATGTCACTTCCGCCCACAGGGGGCGCTTTAGGCCCGCTTACTCACGCCGCATCTGCGCTCATCAGTCCGGAATAACATAACATCTCCCGCCCCCGCCCTCGCCCCACCTTCTTTCTTCCGCACCGCTACCACCCGCGTCTATAATAACAATCGACGGCGCTAATTATCGCTATGGTCATTTTATTACACTAGTGTAAATCGAATAAACATGAGTGTTTGACTGTGTGTATAACTTGATTGAGAAATTCACTGTTTTCGCTGCGATAATTCTGTAAACACTGAGTCTGCTAGTTTATTACTGAAAACTTTATTCAAATAATAGTACAAATTGCATTGTTTATTTTTAAGTTCGACTAAAATATAATTATCTTTACCCTTTCTTGTGCACAATATGAAGAAGTTATTATATGTTTGAAATATTAATTATCGAAATAATATTAAAATTGTCGTGACCGTTATTCTTTTATTTTCTGGCTTTTTCTATTTTGTATTTACGTTGAAGATTATTGAAATTATTCATATAATTAAATCATCAAATATAATAAACATAAAAAGCTTTATAGTTTATTCTAATTTAATATTATATTTTTCTTCTTCGAGAGCCCTCTGGCGTCCAGCTTCGAACATAGACCTCTCTCAAATATTTCGGGTTTTTCGATTCTGGGCAGCTATCATCCACCCGAAGCTTGCAGTCATCTAAATATGTCTGCCCATCTCATATTTAGGCAATCTCTGCTCATATTTTTCAGCCAACTACCAGCGTGGTTCCAACGGTCATCTGTTAGCAAAGTGTTCCACATGAGGTTGGATTTGATGGTGACGGCGTGGTGGCCATTTTTGCCACAATTTTTATATTAGAGTCAATGTTTGCGCTCCAAACGTTAATACTAGAAGTATACACTTATTAAAAACAGACAGCTGTATTTTAGTTTACTGAAAGAGACCTATCCAAATCGTATTGTTATAATTATTGTTATTACAGTGACCAAATAATAATAAGTTAGTACACAATGATATGCTAGTGTAATTTTTTTTAGAAAAACTCGACTTATCAACACTCTTTTCAATTGTTTGTCGATCACCAAAAAAATCTTTGAAATACAAACGATTAAAGAAAAAGTAGCGTAAATACGAATTTTCAAATATTTTAAAATAAAAACAATTTTAGTCGAAAATCTTTATTATTGTTAGTCACTATCGTGATACTGGAAATAAACAGTATTTCGAGAATATTATAAATTTAGACACCGTGTTTCGGGGTGGCACAGTGAAACTCTGGGGGGTAATTATTTGTGAAAATCTTTTGTATTTGCGTACGGTAAGGTGTTAATTATCCTTTATAGTAAACACTATACCGCCCATTAGAGGCAGTAATATACAGCTATTGGATCGCTAAATGCGAAATCTGTTTGACTGACCATAACATGACGACTGGTAGACTATGCAAATAAGCGGATACTTACTCCCACTAGATATTAGCGATGACGCGATAATCGATTTATCTATTGTAAAGCTACGACCACAATATTTTTGACAACTTTCAAACAAAAGTAGAATTGCTCTGTTTGAATCAGACATTGTAAATAACATCGTGGATTCACCTTGTAAAATTTAGCGGTACCTCCCTAAAAACGATGTATATTACATATTATTTATTTATGTATTTTTTTAATGAGGTAAGAACAATAAAATCAAACAATCTAGAATCTCAGAAACAAAAAAAAATATGGGCAAAACAGTTTATGGCAGCCAAATCTGAAGAAAAACTGAGAAATAATTTTCAAATAAAGAATGAGAGCGATTAAAAATCCCGGTTTCTTATAATGTCTCGACGGCTCAATTGACAGAATCGTTACTCTCGGATAGAGTAGAGGTTCCGAGTTTGAGTCTCATTCGTAACCGTTTTTTTTCTGTTTCATATTTAAGTTGAAAATTATTGATATTATTTCAATTATTTATTCAAAACATATTTGCTATTTATCTATGAACATTGATTCCTAAATGCAAAAAACTAAAATAAAACAATCTGCAAGAATCTATTAGAATGTTTATTTTTTAGTTATGCTTTCAATGGATAAAAACTTATAAATTTATCAGTTATTTTGTTTGCAATAATAATCAAATTAAGTTATCAGAAAACAATTAAACAGCCTTCAAATAATACACAATTTATTTCCGGAAACTGTGTGAAACTTTTTGCTAATTTATGGGATTCAAAAATAAAACGTGGTTTTATTTAAATCTCTAATGATGTTATTATAAAGCCGCGTGTTTCACGTGAAACAGAAGTTTAAACGTTGTTTTCACAAAATTTCAGTGATATAATTAAGCGAGCACGGATGCATTATTTTCATAAAGTCTTTGTCATATAAAATTTACTTTCAGACCAGTATTAAATTAAAAACCATAGTTTTCCTGTTTGTATTAACAAGTCACGTCATATAATAACATATTCCCCTTTAATTATGATATAAGATTTAAACCTGGTAATGTAATTTATCAACTTTTATCTGTAATTAAAATAAAACATGACGCCATATTATTTATTTCACTGTTTTCATATTTTTAATGTGAAAAAATGTGTTTCGCTCTCGGCCAAAGTAGTGTAGAAAATAAATAACAATATTTTTGAAGTTATTAAATATTTAATGAAAATGAAATAATATCTTTGGGAAAGACCACAGATTATAATTTCATTTTTATGACCGACTGGTTATATAGGCATATAAAGCGAATGCACAAAGAAACTAATACTAAAATAATAAATGATGCGAAAGTGAATGGAAGAAGATGTCGAGGACGCCTGAGGAAGACATGGCACTATCAAGTAGATCAAATACTTGAATCGGGTCATGTGAAGAGTCAGAATAATAGAAGAGTATATATGAGACAATGTATGAATGTGAATGAAGCAAGGAGTATGTGCCAAGACAGAATTGTATATCGTCCGTCTTCTGCCTACCTCTGCGCAGAAACGGCTTTGATTGTTGGTTAATTCGTTAGTTTTGACCGACCGGTTTCGCTTAGCCTAAGAATCATCAGGGTACAAAATTAAACTAAACAAAAAATGCATAGTGTGTGGTTATATATACTCATACATACAGAGGGAAAACACAATAAAAAATAAAACAAAAAAGAGAACAGTAAGAATACAAAAGAATAACATTGAACAGAGAAAAAGAGACAGATTGTATGAAACGAAAGAGGCAAAACGTCAACTGAGAACGTGATAAAAGAATAATATTATGATGCTTAGGCTAAGCGAAACCGGTCATTGTTTAAATCATTAAACATGTCAAACCACAAAGTGATTACTTTCTATGAAAATTATTAAATTTCATTAGGAAGGAAATGATTTACTACTTTTCCACGTTATAATCACAATAATTAATTAAAATCACTCTAAACAAGATACAGCTCCATATAAATATATTTTGTAGTCGTGTATAGATTTGTCATACCAGTGCACAAAATCCCTACCCATAGATCACATTTTGAACAAATAATTATTTTCTGGCTATTCCAATAAAACTAGAGCACTGAAAACTTAATAATTTTAATGAAAACATTAAAGTACGTACTTTTTAACAACACTTCTTCGTGAGTTATTTTAAAAGCAGTACCAAATCATGAATACCACGGGCCATTATTTACCGCGAAGGCGACAACACAACTTGAACTGCTATTACAATAACCATTTTTAAGGACGATGAATGCCAAAACCTTGACAATATTGCATTATGAATCAATATTCATAGGTTTTCCTATGTGTATCGCTTTATATTTATTAAAAAAAAAAAACGAAAAACTATTTTAAGAGACCCAAATGAAAATATTTTGACCGCCAAACAGCAAAAAAAAGCGTCTCTAGATCACTTTATGGCCGCCTGCAAAGTTATCCGTGCAACTCCTGTTCTTAAATGCTACTCGCTTCATAACGTCATGATGCAACGAATGCATTCCCGCATGGACTTTGGTCCACATTCCATATTTACATCTTATTCCTCAACACGGATATACGAGTTGGTAATACTATAGTGCGCGTGGCTGGGCAGTTATAACAACAAGTGGAATAACAAGCGCAACTGTCAGATGTATTTATTTTCAGCACGGAGGCGACACCTGTTGGGCATCACTTAAGCGCGGCCGCCTTCGGCCAATGAGCGGCGAGCGCCGGTCTATTTTAGAAACTCTAATAATTTTGACAGAAAATTCAAATGACCCGTCCCGCGCATCGTTTTACTATTCGCTGTAATTTTCTTTGAGATTCCAACGTATTCTTATTTTTGAGATGCCGTCATATTATAATTTAAGAGTCTTTATTATTTTTCCTCGTGTTTTTGTGTTTGGTAACGCATACCTAAACTAATTAGATTTAGCTTCAAACTTGTTCAACTGTATAGATACTTTTACATCCCCAATACTATGGCGTCCCCAATCAAGAAAATTTTTCGAGGTGAAAAATGGGATAGGAAAAGGAGGTGGAAAAGAAGAGTGTATGAAGTATCTGACTATTCAGACCTGGTCACTAAACATAGCTGAAGCTATTTTAATTAACCTTTTATAATAAAGTTGTATGTAGTATTTAACCATTGCAATCGAGAGAGTACCGTCAACTAGGGTGAAGTGAACTAGGTGGGGTGAAATGCACCGCCGAGTTCGCGCTGCTTTACCTCTTATTTACTATTTGTCTGTATGTTTGTATCGTAAAAATACTTACATTATTTCGATTAATTTTTTGCTTGAAAAACACTATTGTAATATTGGATTCTGCAACTACTACATAGCATAACGTGAAAAGGATAGTGTGCTATAAGCCTATTATATTGCGTCATTACCAAAACTTCACGGGTGAAGTGGCCATGCCATGAATGTATAAGAAACAAACGGGTGGTCGGATATTGTTGCGATTAAGATTTCACAACTTTTGAGAGTTTCTGACGACATTTTCGGAAATTTATTTGGAAAATTGTCTGAAAAAAAAGAGTTTTTCAATTTTCATTGATCCAAAAATGAAGAGGGCTGAAGTTTAAAATTAAGCCCTTAATTATTTTTACAGGTGAAAAAATAGGTTGAAACCCCCCTTCGTGAAATGGGAGAGAAGGTAGTAGAGGGGTTCTTCCTCGAAAAAAATGCTCGAAAAGCTTCATTTCTTCTCCACTTCACTCTAGTTGACGGTATCTTCGAATATGAAATAAAGTAAAAATATGATATTAATAAATTGGGCTTTTTTTGTAGATACCAATCACTTTTTGGTTTGACATATTTAATGATAATGAACATTTATTTCATATTATCTGTCTCTTTCTCTCTGTTCTTTGTTAAAATTTCAAATGTTATTATATTGTTTTCTCACTGTTCTCTTATATTATTTTATATTTTGTTCTCCCTCTGTATGTAGACAAAACCGCACACTTTGTATTTTCTGTTTAGTTTAAATTTGTACCCTGATAAAATAAAATCTGTGGTCTTATGCAAAGATATTATTTAATTTTCTTTGACAATTATTTTATTTGAATAATATCGGTAATATTATTCAAATAAATATATATAACTTAATATTTTAACGTGCGGATTTTTCCGCTAACCGAACAACAGCTCTAAACCACTGAGCTAACGCAGCAACCTTCAGACCTGCCGCCATATCCCCTCTCCGCTATCTCTACACGTAACGGATCGCAAATAAAAACTGGCTGCAAACTCGTAATAACGGGAGATTCTAAAAAACAAAGAAATAAAATAGCGGACGTAAAAAATTCGGAATCGTAAAATAAAGCGATCCTAATTTAATCACAAACGACTGAAAAAATTGCGAATTTAATTTCCACAGCACGACAATCCTGTCCGCCTTTCTTAATGGCCTCACTACCAAATACTCAATATTCTCGAATCGCATAGACAATAGAGGCCAGCAGCGAAATAATAATCTAACTCTAAATTTGAACAATGGTGATACATTTTACTGAAAATTGATTTTTTTTAACAGGCAAGGTTTTTATTTTGTAGTCAACCTTGTTTATTTGGATGTCTTTTTTTAGAACAGTTTTTAAAAATATTAATATTAAGCGTGTTTTTATTGTGATACCACCATTGCAAAAGCAGTGCTTTTGTGCCATTTTTATTTCGTTTTGTAAATAAGGGATGATTTTTTTTTCATACGATATTTCATGAATTAAAATTAGTTATTTTGTAAACTTAAGTGTAAAAATAACTAAAAAAAAATCATTAAAAAAATCTAAAAAAAATTAAAAAAACAAACAAATTATTTATTTATAACTATTACTATGGACAAAAAAAGATAACACGAAATGTGAAAAGGAGCAACAGAGAAAGAACAGCACAAACATAATATTAAATGAAGCATGAAGATTCATAAAGAATGACAAAAATTATTTAAAATTTCTAAACCATTGCTTGAGTTAAACAAGACTGGACATTCCGGACAGTAGAGAATGATACCCATAATTAGTAGAGTGATGATTGAGGAACAGCAATTCATTGTTTCTGAGTCTACGGCAAGGAATGTTGAAATGTTGTGTTTTAAATACATGCAGAATGTAAAAATAATTAATTTATTCAAAGAGTAAAGGTTAGATCACTCTTGCGATGGTAACTACGGCTGAGTTAGATTTAAAACATTCAACTAGCTTATAGGGATATAAACAAATAAAAATAAAGAAAACATAATAATAATCCACGCGTTGATCCATTTCCCGAGATAATACGACTTGGTGGAGCCTTGAAAGGAATCTAAACCTTTGTGTATCCGCGTCAATGCTTTACCAAGTGAGCTAATTGACTTTCTGTCATCTCGCCAAATTAATTGATAATTAAATCTACCTTTCAACTGATCTACGAGTATGTCTGTAGTCCCACTGGCTTCGGGCAGTCAGCAATCTTTGCGATATCACACAAAAAGTATATTAGTACCCATCTTTGTGTGTGTTTTGTCCATTTTTTTTAAATTTAAATCGAAATGACAGCTTCACAAACTGGTTATGTAATAATTTTCCGTTACTACGTAAATAATTATGACTACCTTGACTTAACTATAAACCTCAATGTTAGGTTATATGCGCATATATCACTTTCATTTCGAAATTTTTTATTAAAAAATCCCTTTTCTTACACCCACTTGTAATTCTCACCTTCGTCGAACACTCAACTTCTCTTACCAAGGTAAGATTGAAGAGTTTGACACACAAAAAAAAAACAGAAAAAAGTAGACCGAGCAGAATGTAGTATTCGCAGCTGCGACCGCTGCAGTTATCTAAAAGAAGGGGGGTAGTTTTCACCAATCGAGGTTTATTTTTTTTTCGAGAGGTTGAGAATAGAATTTCGGATGCCACGCTTCTGATAAGCCTTATAAGCTCCTGAAAATATGTAAGGCAACGCGTTGGGTAATGTGGAGAGTTTTTAGGTTGGTATACCATAGAGTGTTAGTAGTACTAGTAAGCCACCAATAGTGAATATACTTCTGATAACAGGTAAGCGATTCGTGTTAAGGTGATGGTTTGTCACATTAAGTCATCAACAGTAAATAATCTTCAGATAATACGATACAATAGTACCACCCCAGTAAACTGAGGGAACCGTTTTTTTTACTATTTTGGAACTCGTGCTCTGAGGATATGAAAGGGTTAGAGTTTACTCAGTCGTTATAGACATCAAAATAGTGTGGGATAGTCAGGGATGGATAAAGCATTGATTTTTCATGTATTTCTATATTTTTCTTGCTTTGTGTTGAGTAAAAAACGGTAGGTGTACGGTGTGAAGAAAATATTTATGTGAGTCTTATATGGGTCAGTTGGTAAAAGTATGTCACAATGGTGATGAAACTTTTGATAATTGGTAAACAATGCCAATGCAGTGGGTGACTACAAAATTTGAACGCTATTTGCTTAGTACTTGATTGGGGAATGTTAGTAGGTAATGGGGAATATAATATACTTAATAATAATAATATTCATAATATCTTCTGCATCACAAATTGTTAATAGTTCAATATTTATAAGAAATATTACATAATATTTGCAAATACTCACAAAAAAAAATACACAGTAAAAATATATACAAATTAAAAAGAAATAATAACTTAGTACAAGACCACAGACTTTATTTTAATTTTTATGACCGACCGGTTTCGCTTAGCCTAAGCTTCATTAGGGTACAAAATTAAACTAAACTAAAAATACAAAGTTTGCCATTAATTATTACGAAGGAACAAAGATAAAGAGACAGACAATATTAAATTAAAGAGGCAAAACGTTAACTGAGAAGGTGATTTAAAAAAAGTGAGATTTTTATGAGTTTACAAGGAATTTACATAATATGGGACTACTGGACAAATTCAATTGATTATTGATAATATGACTATTAATTTTAATGGCTTTCTTTATTTCTAGTGGTTCTAAATTATTTAATTTGTAGCCATGACCATGAAACACATACATATTTGTTTAAATTCAGGCAGTAGTGACAATCACGTCAGTGAGCAGAAATTCTTTAAAAATCAAAAAGATTTCCTTTCTGGATATTTCCTTACTGACGTATGATAGAATATTTCGATTTCAAAAGAGATTTTTTTCAGTAGCAATCCTTAAAAAATACGTGGTAAAATGAGATCACCTACATAGATTATGTTTCGTGGGTAATAAGAAATAAACGATTCGTGGTTAGATGAGAAAAGTGCATCGAAGTGAATGTCGCTGTACTTAGTTAAGAACAGCAGGTCTTCAACAGAGAAAAAAACTTCTGATAACAGGTAAAAAAGAGAACCTTGAGATGAATATTGTTGAAGTTGATTAGTAAAATAAGTCACCAACGGCTAATATAATATAAAGCCTATAACGACAGACAAGTGCTGGCTGCGCGGAAGAGTCTGGCGATGAGTGGTGTAGCAAAAGTGAGTCACGCAGAGCAGACGACGTGAATCGTGCATTTGGCGATGGGGCCAAGTCTTACCGACCCAAACCGAGATTTGGCAGCAGAAGACAGGACAATGTTCATTTAACGGCCGTCTTATACGCTGGCTTATCGGCGGCTGCCCTATCGAGGTGATTACAATCAATTAAAACTTCAATTAAAGTTATTTACGTTCCCCGCTGCGCGCACGTGTTTTATGGGGCAATCAAATCTACGCTTTATATTCTGTTGATGCATGACATCTCGTGTTATTGGGCGACCTACAAGGTGCTCCCTAGTCAGGAGTAGCGCCTTCGTTTAACCCCTTAATCCTCGACGAGACGTGCCGGCGTTCTGATGCTGTATGTATCTGTCGCGAGTGAATCAGGTCTACACAATAAAGATCTATTGAAATGTCTAGACATTGGAAACACGAGCCTGAGTTTCTGAAAATAAATCAATTTCACAAAGGCTTTAACTTTACTAAATGTGATACGCATTCGATGAAAAGAACGTGTTGAGTGTTTTACATTATATTATTATATTTTATTGAAGTCGTTGTATCTATCCCGAGTATTGGGAGTATTTATAATAATAATAATAAGACAGCTTTTATTCCAGAAGGTACGCAGGAGTAGTGCAATGCTATACATACCAAAATTGATTGTAATACATACAATAAAGTTTTTAAAAATAAAAACACAACCATAAAGAAAAAAAAACAATAATAAAAATTAAAACTCATATGATGATTGTTATTAAAGTAGTAGATACTCTCAGTATCTCCGAGGTGAAAGACCACCATTACAAATCGCAACTTTTACTTGATTTGGCTTCAGCCAGATCTGGATAGCCACGTATTTCCCATCTCCTAATCATCCCACTCCCTTCAACCGACGAAATAATACTTATTTTATTTTTGACTCGTTCCAGAGTAGCAGATACTCTCATAACGCCCTTGTGAAAAAAATCACAGTTCAGAATAGAAACGTTGCTTAAAATTACTTTTTCCGAGTTCAGTGATCAAATCTGAATAGCCATAGACATAGTAGGTACCTTTCAACCTTCTTTTTACCAATCTCCTTCCCTTCCTCATTTCCATCCGCCCCACAACCTTCCACGATCGCGAATGCCATAGCCTTACTAGCTTCAGGCAGGCGGGAGCAGTTAGGACTCTCGTGCAGTGTTCCCATAAAATTAAAATAAATAACAAATGAGTGCAAGGAGTGGGGAACATTCCAGAAAAACATGGCATGAATTAAGTATTTGATTCACATTCAAGATTCAATTTTAAATAAGGGGTACACATAAAAAAACGTCTGGAAGAAGTGAAAAGGGTGTGGTTTTAAATATGTGTTCCATTCCGTTATTACTAGAGGGCTATGATCTAATAAATCGTGATTTTTTTATATTACTGTCATCTTAAATCCAATTATCTAGAAACAACTTTGCACAATTTCATTTGATTCGGTCACGAAAACTTTAAAGTAATTTTCCGCAAGTTTTGTCAACTGCCTTCCAACCCTTCATTGATTTGTTTATTATTGGTTTCATTTGCTCTATCTACCCCTGTGGAGTACAATGCTGACTAGGTAGTTGGTCGAGACGTATTATATAGATTTACTCAAAATAATACCTATGTCATATGTTTGAATATTTTTGAAAAGTGGCAATATGACAGTATTCTAGCTTATATACAGCTGTAACAGAACCTACCCGACAAACTCTTACCAGCAATTACGGAGCGTATTTGGAATAGATAATGAAGATTCCACTTTAATAAATAATCTTAGAAATCTTTGGTTGAGTTCTGTTGAGTACCTGCTCTCAGATTGTGTATATTGCATACACCATCGTTTCTTAACCTGGAAGTCACGGTCAGGTATTGGGAGGGTCGCAATCTGTCAAAAATAAGTCACGTATACGAAAAATCTTCTGATTAAATAATGAATTTCAAGTTACAATACGGCGGCTTAGGATCACAGGGGCCTGTCTTTGTGCAAAACCCGCAAAGATAGGCTTCTATGATTCTAAGCCCCCGAATAACGTGTTACATATACCACCTTCCTTATAAAGTAATGAATAAAGGTGCGTTAATTAATTATAAATGCGAAGGTTGAGTTTGTTTTTCACTTAAAATGTTTTCTATACGTGAATCGGCATTTGAAACACACATAAGTAAATTTTTCTCAAGTGATAATAGACGACTTCTGTATTTAGTTTTTAAAGACACTACAGACGAGAAGCGTTTTTCGCACAAGTAAGAAGTGGCAAATGGTATTCGTAACCAGTGTAAACACACTCTTTTTCATGTTAGTAATTTAAAATTTCGATAAACGTTAAAATATATAGTGAGGGGGTCGTAAGGTTTTTTACACTGTTTTTGGGTTTTAAGGAGGTCGTGGCACTAAACATGTTGAGAAACGATGATGTATACTATACTAGTGGCCTTCGTTGTCGAGTAGTAAGACGCTCGACTACGAATTCAGAGGTCGCGAGGTCAAACCCGGCGTGCGCAAATAAAGGTTTTTTAATCAATATGCATCATAACACATTTAATTCATATAAAATAATATATAGTATATATGCGGCACGTTCCAGATTGGTAGATACTTTAAGTATCGCCCTGCTGAAAGACCACCATTCAGAATCGAAACGTTGCATGAAGTGGATTTAGCCGTGTTTGGTGACCAGATCTCAAAAGCCAGGTACTTTCCAACCTTCCTCTTCCCTATCTCCTTCCCCTCCCGACTACCTTTAGCTTCACAACATAACCCAAGTGGGGATGCCATAGTCTCATAGTCTCACTGGCTCTAGACGGTTGGGAGCAGTTGGGACTCTTGTGCAGTATTCAATGTAAAAATTAAAAAAAATACTATTTACACACAATATATAGATCTTTTGTAATAAAGTTCAAGTATGTATGTTGCAACCATGAGCACCTTCAACACACCTGCCAAGATCAACAGCTTATATTAAAGTATTTCAGCAAGAAGCTTGTGCTTCGTACCATAAAATAGACATCATTAAATAACGCGGCATGTCTGGCAGACGTACCCCTTCGGCCAATTTTCACAAAAATTATCACTCTAAAGTGTTTTGGCAGGCTGACAAGATAAGGCCTCGTCAATCAATATTGTTACTCTCAATTTACGGCCGTAAAAATCTTCTCCAAACGATTAGAGTTTGATGAAAGGGATTTAAATAGAAACTTGGATTTATTACAGGCGAGACGGAAGCACTCTGGAAATACGCCGCCAACACCGTGCCCTAAATACCGAATAGCATCATTTGTATCTACTAGTATTTGTGTGATAGGTAGAAGGAAACATTTGAATATTACCAGTACGTAGGAGAATACAGATTAATTATTCCGAGTAAGTGATTGGTTAGTGGTAACAGGTAACGATATTTTAATACAGCCATACCTAAATACAAATCTTAACTATTAATTCTGTGTATGAAAGGAAGAACTAAATGAGTCAAAAGATTTGAGTTAAGTACGCAGAATTGTGCCTTAGATACATATCAAGCAAGGAAAAATCAGATGACTGAAAAATAATGTGCTATTGTGTTTTGAAAGAGGACATGTCGGCGGCTCGTGACTTTTTAGGGTGCTAGAGTGGTAAGATTAAAAAAAAAACGTCATCGTTGATGTTGTTGTAGCCGAAAACATTTTTTTTTTTTCGAAATTTCAACTTTTTGAATGAAGATTTTTCAGAAATATGTGCAGTGCACCACTAAAACTGAAAAATCCTGAAAATCTTCACACAAAAAATAAAATCTTGAAAAAAAATTCAAAATCATTTTCGGCTACAACAACACTAACCTTGTCGTATTTTTTAATCTTAGCACTCTAGCACACTAAAAATTCACGAGCCGCCACTGCATATGACACACAAAACCCAAATTCCTAAATTTTGTTTTGGCTCTCCTGAATATCTGCGTTAATTGACTTATTCCGTTCTTCCTTGCACACACAGGATTGTAGGTTAGTACGTTTTAACTAAGTATTTTCAGCGAATGAATTTGTAGAAATAACGGTTACATATAGATTATGATCTCCTTTGCCTACTTCTTTGTGAAGATAGCTTTACGCAACGATTATAAGTGTTTTTTTTTTACTGACCGTTTTACTATTATAAAATTAATCAATGATAAGTTTTAAGAACACATTTTATGAGATATTTTTTGTGAATACCGCACCAACCGCGTCCAAACTGCTCCCAAGTGTCCAGTCAATGGAAGCTAATGAAAATGGAAGGATATTTATTTATTTATTTAATTATATACGCCCTCATGGGCTTTTACATAACATATGATATAAAACATAAAATAATAGTGACATAAAAAATAACAATGATTAGCACCTAAAAACATGGTAAATATTGATAGAAATATTATAATACAAATTAACACTAGTATTTTTGAAAGAGGTATGTTATTATAGCCTTCTTGTAACTAGATTCAGTGCAGTTGAATATATCTACTATTTCAGCGATAGAATTACTCACTGCATGCAATCTAGGTACAAGCGAGTACTTAAATGACTCAGTCCTGATATTATTGTTACATTTAAAAAGAATTTTGGATCGAGTGGATCTGTTAGGCACATAGAAGGTAATTAAGTTAAGTAAATCAGGGCTGTCTAAAATATGTTTATGAGAAAGAGGAAGGTTGGGAGGTACTGGCTATTCAGATATGTTCACTAAACTCAGTTATGGCCTTTTTAAGCAACGTTTACAATTCTGTTTTTCACCATGGTGATTCTGAAAGTATCTTTACCTCTGGAACGTGCCGCAAATACGCTTTATTTTTGTATATCAATCCAATGGAAATAACACAATTTGATCATGTAAATTTTTTTGCCGGAATTTACAGCCGCGACCTCTGGATTTTTAGTCAAGGATAATTTTTAGTCGCTCGGCCATGAAAGTCGTTATAATATTATAATATGATTTCTATAGAAAGTAACTAAGCCGAGTGGTATGTATATAGGTAGTAAAGAGCAAGTATGTATGCATACATCTTTAGTAAAATCACTTTTGTAACCAACCAAACAGGAGTAATTTATGAAAGAATGAAATATAAGAGATGAAAAAGCATCAAAGCTAAAGAAGATAAGATTATGGAGGGTGGTAGGTTTAAGTAAAAAACATGGATGTGGAAAACGGAGGGATAACAATCAAAGAAAAAGCAAATGAGAGTATATTTGCTAATTTGTTTAAATTTGCATTTTCAAAATTATTAATTGTATAATTGACTCACCTTCTTTGTTGCAACTCATCCAGTTCAACAATCCTTACCGAAGACTCAGCAAACAATGCATTGTTGTTCCTCAATCATCACTCTACTAATTATGGGTATCATTCTCCACTGTCCAGAATGTCGAGACTTGTCAACTCGAGCAATGGTCATGAAATTTTTGGTAGCATTTTAAATGATTTTTTCATTCTTTACGACACTACCAAAACTTTGACTTGACCTTGGCTTTGATTTGAATGTTATTTCTTGTAGTTTGTCCTATTTTTGTCATTGCTTCATTTAATATTAAGTATGTGTTGTTCTTTCTCTGTTGCTCTTTTTCCACCATTTTGTGTTCTATATTTTTTCGTAATTGGACAATAGTTCATAGTAATGGTTATAAATAAATAATTTGTTTTTTATTATAATTTTTTATTTTATTTTAGTTATTTATACACTTCTGCTTACAAAATAACTAACTTATTTATTTTTAAACTAACGATTATTAATAAATACATTTGGTTTCTAAATACATATCCCACAAATACTATGTGTTAAATTTTAAGGGTCCTTCGATTCTGTTGCTTATTACGAATTTGGTAGGTTTAACAAAACGACATGTAGGTGTATTCGTTTGTTTGGATTCAATATTTTTCTACAGAGAGTTTCCCTGTTTGTAAACAGTAAAAACAGGTTTTAAAATTATATCGTAACCCGGTCGGGTAAAGTTTAGAGGCCGGCTAAGGAAAGGGCTGAAGGAAGGCATTGATGAAAGCGGGTCTTAAAAGGCTTTATCTAAATTGGGGAACTTGGGTGAATGCCGGTGACTTGCTCTACGTGTATGATTAGGAGGATCGGCTAGCAGTCGGGCGGATATAATTTGCTACACATGACTATCCCTTTTCAGAACAAGTTTGGCCCAGTGGAAGAGTCTATATCAAATGGTGTAATGCTTCTTTAAAAACAAATAAAAACTCCCTCCCGCAACCAGAAAACGCCACCCTTTTGTTACATAAAATAGATAACTTATTTTACAGTTAATACCGCATAAGAGTCCCAACTGTCTAGAGCCAGTGAGACTATGATATACCCAATTTAGGTATATTGTGAAGCTGAAGGTAGTAGGGAGGGGAAGGAGATAGGGAAGAGGAAGGTAGAGAAGGTGGAGAAGATGAATCACCTTTAGATATACAAATTAAAACCTAACCAAACCTGTACCATACGACAAATTCAGAAAGTACATTTTTTAATTTGCTCTTATGCCCTAAAATCGGAAAAAAATATTCAAAAGTTTTAATCATGATTATAATTTTAAGTTAATAAAGTGATTGTGTCTATCTAATGGGACCTGTCAGGTAAGTATGTTTCTGTATATTCTCTTTAAATAAATATTAATGTAAGCCACGAATAATTATCAACTAGAAAATAAGATCTGTACAGTGCCCTTGAGGTGATTTTTCACAAAAACGGTGCTATATAAATTAACCAAAAATTATAATTATTTTTAAGATGGGGAAGTCCCGACTGCTCCCAACCGTCTAGAGCCAGCCCTAATTGGGGTATTTTGTGGGGCTGAAGGTAGTGGGGAAGGGAAGGAGATGGGGAAGAGGATGATTAGGAAGTATCTGGCTCTTCAAATCTGGTCACCAAACATGTCTAAAGCCGTTTCAAGCAACGTTTTGATTCTGAATGGTGGTCGTTCACCAGAACGTAGAGTATCTACCACTCTAGAACGTGTCGAAAATATACTAAATATATATTATTTTATATCAATTAACTGTGTTACGACACATGTAATTCAATAAAATGTATTTTTCGGCACCGAGTTTGAACCCGCCAAGAAGTCATTATAAAATGCTTCTTATATTAATTTATTTGAAACTGTTTAAAATTTAATTATATACCTACCACGTAATACATAAAAATTTCATTTTTTAGCGGTCACCTTCAAACTGGTACTTAATCTACTTAAGCCAAGAATTAATTATTTATTCATTTTTGTTACTTCATACCCACCCCTTAACATCATGGCTCTAGGTTCAAGGAGGATTTTAACATTTTATTTGATAGAAACACAATGGCTTTCCAGTACCGAGAAGAAAATTTGTACTATAAATTCTGCACAATATTATTTCTAGAGTGTTTTCACAAACTTCACAGTATTCATTTCATGGAATTAAGTGGAAATAAGGCTTAGTGGGTACCTATTTATTTTCATAAAACGTTTTCATTTCTAGGATAATTTCTGAACTTTCTTTGAATGGGATTTTAAATAATATTACAAGTATAAAAGTAACTCCGCTGTATTTCATTTTAGAAGACTATTTGGAATTATTGTAAAGCGTAGAAATTTAATTCCCACACACTGATGGCTATTTCTTTCTGGGGCAAGAAGAAAAGATTTGTATTATATATAAATATAAAGTATTGAATTTAGAAGATTTAGAAAGCACTTTTCCCATACAAATAGCGTAAGTAGCTTAGTGGCATACCCACGGAGAAGGTAGGTATTTGATTCCCGCGTAGAAGAATAAGTTTACTTATTTAATTTTTATGACCGGCCGATTTCACTTGGCCTAAGCATCATCAGGGTACAAAATTAAACTAAACAAAAAATACAAAGTGTGTGGTTATATATACATACAGTGGAATAACAAAATAAAACATAAAATTACAGAATTATGAGAAAATAATAGAATAACATTGAAATTATAACAAAATAACATGGAGAAAAAGACAAATAATATAAAATGATGGAGGCAAAACCTCAACTGAGAAGGTGGTAAAAGAATAATTTTATGAGTTGTACTCAGGAAATATACCTTATATTGGACTACTGGACAAATTTAAACTGATTGTTACAAATGAGACTATTAATTTTAAAGCTTTCTTTATTTCAAGTCCTAAATTATTTAATCTGTTGCCATGACTATTTTTGTGGAGAATATGAGCACTGGTACTTTTTATTGAAGGTATTATCTTTTTTCAATAAGATGATTGGTGAGTTCAACGAAATATTACTTCTAACTATTTTATTTTTCTGTAGAACTTTTAAATAATTAAAAATAAATATGAAATCTAATGAAAGTCGGTGGGTATTTTTTTCAACCCGTTTAAAAGCCGATGTTTATGTTAAAAATATTACCTTTCAGTTGCACTATTTGAAACAAAAATGCGGCTCCTATTGTCCCGTGCAACGAAAAAATCTAAAATATTATTTTTTTTTTTCATAAGAAGCAATCACTTTGTGGTTTGACCTTATATTACAATAAAATAAACACTGTCTTTTAAACCACGAATTTATTATGTTGAACGCCAACCGGTTTCGCCTAGATCAAGTTTCGTCAGGGCACGTATAATAACTGTGCTATTACAACTCAGTTATTATATGTGCCCTGATGGAGTTATAAGCGAAACATAATAATTAATTGACATTCAACATAATAAAATTTGTGATTTAAAAAAATGAGTGTTTTTACTTATATGTACTCGTTTTCCAATTAGAAACTAATTTAGTGAAAAATTATACACACAAAAAAACATTTAAAACTGTGAAAAAATATTTAAATAAATATGTGTGATTTTCGCCTGTAATTTCATCATGTGTTATTTGGGCATGGATGATTCTTTAATGTAAACATGTTGATTGATATGGAATATCAAATTTATTTAAGTTAGAATCAATCTCGATGAATTTTGAGCTTTATAAACTGTACTAAATTAGATCGCGTATGAATGCGAAAACAGGAAGTGAGACATTGTCCCCTCACAATGGAGTATAATTGGATATAGATGTGTTGCACGGTATGTGTGCCGAGGGATTATATCGGAGATGAGAGAGAAACCCAAGAGTTTGGCATAGGCCACGCACTTGACAGCCTGCCAAGACCAGCTCGCTTACTACTGGTCTGGTCACTCTGGTCAGTACAGACCAACACACTTTAATTAGCAGGACTATAAAGGATGTCCACTGAACAGATAATCCCTAGAAGTGTGATCTATTTTTTACATAAGACATTTTGACTCCTAGGCCTCAGACAGGCCTCCATAGTCGAGTAGTAAAACGATCGACTACGAATCGAAAGGTCGCGGGTTCAAACCGGGCGTGCATCAATAACTTTTATGAAATTAATATGTGTCAACACATTTGATTCATATAAAATGATGAAAAGTTTATTTGCGGCACGTTTCAGAGTGGTAGTACTAGTACTCTAAGTATCGCCCTGGTGAAAGATCACAAAAGTGAAAGACAACTTCCTCTTCCCCATCTCCTTCCCCTCCCTACTACCTTCAGTCTCACCAGATACCCCAATTGGGGATGCCATAGTTTCACTGGCTCTAGACGATTGGGAGCAATTGGGACTCTTGTGCGATATTCACTATAAAAATAAAAAAGGCCAGTATTTTTTTTCTGCTTCAAGAAATTCTTTCTTTTTCAAAAAATCTTTTTTTTCACACGGACTTACCCATAACCAGTGGCGGCTCGTGACTTTTTAGTATGCTAGAGAGCTAAGATTTAAAAGTTGAAAAAAAAAATATGAAGATTTATCAGCAAGCCGTTCAATGCACCCACCAATATTGAAAAATCCTGATACAAAAAATACATATTTTTGACTGCAAAAACATCGATGACGTCGTGTTTTTCGATCTCAGCATTCGAGCACACTGAAAAGTCACGAACCGCGACTGTCCATAGCAAGCTTCTATCGATTTATCTTTAATTGTTACCAAGACAAGCGCCATGCCGCGATAAACCACTGACAACTCGCTTGTCGCTCACTAGTAGGCAGTAAAAATCGACATACTTAACTTTGCAGTCGATAAGGTCGTCACTTTTTGTATTATGGATACCCACTGAAGAGATTTACCGATGGAAGTGTATTGTGGGTGTGTACGAATTCCCGAGGTGAGCTCATGCTTTCCATACTTCGGATTAAATTAAATCGAACCATTTAGAATATCAACGTTTTCTATAATATTGATCAAATAATTGATTTTATTGGTCTATCTGAGGCATGTCGAACAAAAGGTCTGTACATTGGTGAAAACAACTTTTTGTGGAATCGGTGAAGATCTTGTTTTTTTTAATTATCTGTTCAGTGGGTATATCAGAGTAAAATAAATTCATTGATTTTTTTATAAATAAATTTGAAGATTTATAAATAATCACCGTGAAAACTTTATACCACTAGAATTTATTTATTGCACATCATCAATATAAATAATATGAACGTTAAATACAATAAAATCAATTTTCTCTTCTGACGTAGAATTTTTTACCGAGGTTTTATTTTAGTAAAACAAAACTTCTCTGACGGCAACTCGTCCTAAAACTGGAAATATCAGTGGTTTTGGTTTTCAAAATTCATGAATTGACATTTTTAATGCATTCTTATCATAAAAGTCGTTTTATACCTAGGTTTAAAGAAAAACTAAAACCCATTATAAATAAAAATAAAAGCATGTCAAGCTGTAGCCAATAGCACGCAGCCACGTGTCTCAGTGAAATAACGAAATTAGTTCCACATTACCAGGAAAAATAATCAAACAAAATAATATTAAAAAAAATACGCAGGCAAAAGCTCGAAATTTTATAAAATTCTCTTTGATTCCCACAACTTTAGTATGTTTTGCCAAATTGTGCAAAGCCTGGATAGGTCCTATGCACGTCACTTCATTGGTTTCTAATATCATATGTTTTCGGACGAGACCTGAAATTTCATCTATCCAACTTTTTTTATTCCTCAGTATATGTAACAAAAATATTATCATTTTTTTAATTATTCTACTTGTACTCACTGTCACTTACCTCGGAACAGGTTCTTATGACCTAGTGAGGTACGTAATGTAAAAAAAAATAATGAAAGAAACAAAAAGTTAGTAAATAAATAAAAAAATAAAAAAATACTAAATTAAACAAAGTATTGATCACCAGTGGAATTATTTTATCTGCTGAGATTACGAATATACGTTTTACTTGTGATTTTCGAGCTTTTCCATGGAAAGCTATAATTTTGCGTGGTATTCTACTCAATCTATTGCGGCGATCTGTGTAAAATACACCCAATTTTTTATTCAATCAGCAATACGCTTTCGGAGAAGGTATTTTTCGTTCGGGTTTATGAGACCTTTCGGAGTAACTAGTCCTAAAGCTTGAAAAAGTTTGCCAAATGTGTGATAAAAAAACTGGACTGAATTCAGAACAAAACCAAAAACTCAACACTTCGTAAAATAATTTACACAAATTAATAATAGAGTTGCAAACATCATTTTTATAGTATGCGAGTAAGTACATAAAATTTATTATAATACAGAAAAAAATGTTCGTAATATTTATTAACCCTTTATTTAAAATGAGAAGTGAACAATACGAAAAAAAATGAATTAAGCTGGTCCGTAAAAATAAATTAGTGGGGCAAAGTTAAAATTTGTTTTATTCAGAGAATAAAAACTTTGTTTGTTTTCCCGGCTCTATTGGAACACAGAAAAACTCAATTCAGTCATTTGTGTTATGAAATCTACATCCGACATACAAGTATACACGATATGTAAGTATTTAAGTAAGCACTATGTCACATTCATCGTGCTTTTTCATAATGGCCGCTCTGACAAACGATTCCGACAAGTATTTTGGTTTCTGGTTAAAAAAAGCTGTGTACTAACTGAAATACTTCAAGGACTCCGCAAAAATGTCAACGAGCTAAAAATTTAAAATAAAAATTGTTTTCCAATGGATTTATTTATTTTGCGTGAAAACTCTTAACACGATTGTGGGATTTAAATATTTGTGTTTAGACTTCTAATTGGTCAGTATCAAGTATAAATTAATTATTTATAAATACTCACTGTTTTAGCATTTACAGTTAACCAATCATCGTTTAATTACATTTCGCTCTCTTCGTCAATCGAGTTAAGTTCGATAATAGCAGAAATTTAAAAAATAAATATTTTTAAAGTTCACTGCATGAAAACATGGATTTGGACTGTAGCCCAGTGGGTTCGATGCTCGACTAGCAGTTGAACGAGCCATGTTCAACGTTCAATGCTTTTACTCAAATGAATTGATCCAAATTCGTAGAAATTTACGATGAGAAAATCTCTACGTGAATTCAAAATCCTTCATATTTTTATAAGAATATTCGTTATTGTTGTTCCTAAAAATATTCTGTATGTTGATAGCTGCCATTATGAGTAAAATCCTTTATCACGAAGTTTAAAAAAATGTGTAAGAGTCTAAAAAAACATTCCACCATATTTTTTAAAAATTATTTTTCTTGTGGTATTCGTATCTTTATCACTTGTATTTTCAATCCCAAAGATGTTATCTAACGTTATTTTTTACTGTAGTCACTTTTAAAGGTAATTATTTTTGTAATCTTTTTTCTTCAGGTACTGCTCTTCTAGAGAGATTTGCAATCTTTGCCTTGCGTGTAATCGCCCGGCATCTAATTTATTTAACGAAGTCTCATCTACCCGTGTTTCATATCAACGATTGTGAAAACTAATTTTAATATTTGTGTTTTATTCATTTTTTTGAAATATCAGATTAATGTTATAAAGTTTTGTGTATTTAGGGGTATTTCACCCACCTCATCTATAAGTAACTACTCATCAAGTAACTTCATGGGATTAACATGACTAAAACAGGCATTAACTTGACGGATAGTGCTACTCATGCATATGGTGGTGTAACAGATAATATTCGCTACTTGACAAGTCGGCGCCAATCGACAGTTTACTAAGAGGTGGTGAAATACCCTCTTAATCTCGAATCATGTGAGACAGGTAGTGTCGACATATGTAGACTACTTTATAGCGAAACATAAATCGTTTTATGTAATCCGACGTTGTGTTATTTCTTCGCACTGAACATTTTACTGACTACTCTAAAGACAAATTTCAAATTCCTCGGATATCCTAACAGAAATAAGTCGTCGCTACTCTAAATCAGAACTTTGTCGATGTATCCCACGCGCATGAGAATCATGCGAAAGTGAAATGTATTTGAAAAATATTTTTTAAGTGGGCTAAAAACGTTTCTCTTATGACGAGAAACATCAATATCCGTCAGCGGGGATTTTCTTATAGACTTCTCGGCTGGCAAATAGAATATCTCTAATATTTCGTTACAAGATATTAAATTGAATGCTATTTAAAGTTTGTCAGAAGTCGAAATAAGAATTCCAAACGTGAGTTATCCTTGATATCTTTTCATTGATCAAACAGTTCATATTGAATATTTAACGCGTTGAAGACGCTTTTTATTTTATTTATCTTGAAAACAAATATTCAAAAAGTTTTCGCCTGTCTCACTGGAAGGAGATCCCGTGTCGAAACAGACTTTTACTTCCAAATGATCATTAGTTTTGCTGCGAAGGGCCTTAGCATGAAAGCCTAACATCAAAACGCTTAAAATTGTATCAACAATCTCAAGCACGACTGCAGATCGCCAAAGACATTGTGCCGGGCGATTACACGCAAGGCGAATATTGCAAATCTCTCTAGAAGAGCGGTACCAGAAGAAAAAAAGATTATCGAAATAATTACCTTTAAAAGTGACTACAGTAAAAAATAATGTAAGATAACTTCTTTGGCATTGAAAATCCAAGTGATAAAGATACGAATATCGCAAGAAAAATAATTTTAAAAACTGGATTTTTTTTTTTAGACTCTTACACATTTTTTTTAAAATTTCATGATAAAGGTTTTTACTCATAATGGCAGCTTTCAGCATACAGAGTATTTTTAGGAACAACAATAACAAGTATTCTAATAAAAGTATGAAGGATGTAATTCACGTAGAAGATTTTTTCATCGTCAATTCGTTTTGAGTACAAGACCGTACAACACAGTTCACGTCAGTGAAATCAATTTTATTTGACATGAACTTTTGGCTAAAGCTAATACACGAAATAATTTTATTGTTTCAATCTGCAACATTATAATGTGTTGTTTTTTAATTATATTTTTTGCCCTGAAGATGTCAAGGAAGTGACAAAACTAATATGCAACCGAAAAAAAAATTGAAAAAAAACTGGTATGTTTTAAAGATTAAAATAAATATCAAATAAAAATATTTAAAATAATGAAGTGAGACTCTAGGTGGTCGCTTCATCAGCTACATCTATTACTCATTTAGAGGAGATCTTAGCTGTTCAGATGCAGCATTGCATAAGATGAATTCTAGTAGGCTATACTTCAATGTGATTAAATGTAAGCTTTATTCCACTTTTTTTTTTTTATCTTTGCAGAGAGTTGGAACGGTTCAGGTGTAGATTAAAAAAATTTGTTTTTACAAAATTAACCAGAAATAATACTTCTGGTGTATTTTTCATGGTACCACAAAACTAACGTAACGTGAGTAATAAATTGACAGTAAACATAACTCACATGCGAAAAAACACTCACGCTCGGACCTTATATAACTGTATATGATTTAATTAACGAAGGTACAGGTTAAGCGCCCTCGAGGTAATATTTTACAAAAAGTAATAGCCAATTAGCTAATTACAAAATAGAAAATGGTTCATTAATACAACTTCTCAATGCTTGGAAGCGTAACTGATTTCGTTTAACCAAATAGATTTAAAAATAATATTAGTACACGTCCTACCTGTTTTTGGTTTATTGTTTTTGGCTCCCCAAGAAAAAGCCTGAAATCATATGCTTGTACTACATTTATTTTTATTTTTATAGTGAATACCGCACAGGAGTTCCGACTACTCCCGACCGTCTGGAAACAGTGAGGCTATGGCATCCCCAATATAGATATGTTGCGAGGCTGAAGATAGTGGAGAGGAAGGTTGGGAAGCACCTGGCAATTCAGATCTGGTCTCCAAACACGGCTAAAGCTATTTCAAGAAACGTTTCGAATCTAAATGGTGGTTTTTCACCAGAGTCATACTCAAAGTATCTACCACTGTGGAACGTGTCGAATTAACTTTATATTATTTTATTTTTATGTGGAATAACAGAATTCGCGATCTCTGGATGCGTAGTGGAGCGTCTAAACCACTTCAACACGGATTCAGTTTTATTTCGTTTACACGAATTGAAATCAAAAAATATTATACATATTTTTGAGAGAGTGGATGATAATTTCAGTAATCCGAGGCGGTAAGAGAGAAGTAACATCATCAGAATTCAATTCAAATGGCTTTATATATGTTTGGTAACAAGATGTGTAAAGCAAGGTACTTTCTATTTTTCCTCCGCTTTCTCTTCACATTCTGTACTTTTACTTTAACATCGCAAAATTCTTAAATGGGAAATCTATACTAGTAGTACCGGCAGTTAGTAGTTTCACGTTTTATAAAACCCTGCCTAAATTCAAAACAATATATATTAAAAGTTTTGTTTTGACCGCCATCACAGAATTATTTCAACTCCATTAATATGGATCAAGTAAAAATAATTGTGAATACGTTCATTGTTCACCCAATCAACAAAATAAACAAATTTCTTAGGTGATAACTAATAGCAAATCCGCCCAAGAGGAATTATGTGGATTAATTGGCGTGCTCAACAAGACGTGTGGAATGCGGGATCCATGTCGCTTACCCTGCTAGCCAAATCTAGTCCATTTAACTTGGCAAATCATAAAACTAACTCGAAACAACAGAATGAAAATTAATCATCTTTTGCCCGTTAGAAAACGTATCATTTATATGCCTTCCGCTCAAACCAGTAATTAGGAAAGTGTTTAATTTTAAAATAAACTAATGAAACCGATAGAGGCATTCATTGTTTGAGTTATCTATACACTTTTCTATTGCTAGAAGAGAAAATCTTAGATTCTTTAGGAAATTCACGAAAAAAAACTGGTCGCAAGGTAAGTACTACTAGATAAGGCTTTAGTTTTAATACACCTTTTTGTAACAACGTGGAATCCTGTATTTTGAATACAGTCAATGTATTTTTAAAAGCTTCACAGTGCACTGTTTACCTTGATATTTCAGATTTTTTAAATGTTGTGTAAATTATATCACGCCAGAGCTTACTAATTCGAGAGTTTATGCCACTTCACAAATGGAATTTTCTGAATTAAGTTATCTTTTGTTTCATTATTTTATAATCTGTTATGTCAATTGCCAATCAGCTAATATCATAAGACTATTTTAAAATTAATACTTTGGAATGGGATAAAATTTGATAAAACACAATTATTGATTAGATTACTAAAATAAATTGAGGAATTTTGAAGTTGCGAACTCTGAATCCTTTTAAGGCATTCAATACAAAAGGTTCCTTTGGCATCTTCACATGGAGTCTCTTTGCAAATAAGACGTAGTACAAATAAGTGTTCGGAAGGATTTAACGCTAGATTACTTAACAACAACTTAACAAGTGGCTAGTTAACACCCAATAGAGTGCCTTCCTAATGGTGTTTACTGTTTATGGTGGTAAGTGTTTGATAGGTAGGTACTTATGGATGGTCGGTGATATAAATAAAAAAATCGTCTTTGAGGTTCAAAATTGATGTATAAACATGCAAATCCTGTCTTGTACAGCAAAGGCACATAAATATTGTATTAGAAGAATAAATAGAGGTCTTGCTATTCTGAAACCAAAATAGATGTCAATCGTTTTCGTAGAAACATTCGAACATATCATTGACTAACATAACCTAAAACTTAAGCGGGAACTTTTCACTATAACCCAAGGTGATTGTGTTCGATTTACAAATCTTTCAAAAAATTCACGAATTCAAATAAATAAAATTATATGAAAAAGGGGCCAGAAGTATAAACCAGAAAGTTTACGAGATTCGGTAAAATGTTAAAATAAACCTATGAAATGTATGACAGTGGTGTATTCTACAGGAACCTGTCATTTGTGGATCTTATTTAAAGGTGTTTTTAAAGAAATCATTGAAAGTAAACCGTGATTTTCATGGTATATGGTTTATAGTGATAAGAATAGAATTTTTTTAACTGTGACACCTTATACCAAGTTCTCTGTAAAAGTTTTAATTATAAACCTCGTTTTTAACATATCCTCGTTGGAAAGAAAAAAGAGCTTAGACAACATTTGGTCAAAAATGAGTTAAATATGCAGTTGTGATCTGTTTTTTTTTATTTTGCATCGAATGCTCTGACTCTCGTTGGATTCTAAATACTTTTGTGGCCCTTCTAAAGCCATCTAAAATATATTTTCCATTTGGGAAAAGGCTTGACTCAAGCGACACAAGTTTGATACTTTTTTTGGTTTTGTGTCGCTTTAGGCGAGAGCATTGAACTACCTGAGTTAATTCATATATTTTTTTTAAATCCAACCAGGTACTGAAGACTTGTGAATTTTATTGAAAAACGAACAAAAAACTTTCAAGTACAATGGGGTAAACTTGGTGTAAAAAATGCTGCTTCAGACCTTTTGCCTTTCCAGCGACGATATCTACATAAATACCTACGTAGAATATGGGTTTTAAATAATTTTGAAATCTGCTATATAAATTCTATTAACTTGTTGAAAGAGGAAGTCTTTCACAATACATGACGATAGAAAAGTTAAATTTTTGAAGATTTCAAAAAAAGGCAAATGTATAATATTATGTGTTTAAAGTTTGGGTATTTGAAATAAAAACAAAAACAAAAAATAACGTGTACTTCGTTATTACGTGTTCAAAGTTTTGTTAAAGAATAGATCGTTTGTCAGTGGTTTTACCATAGTGTCTTCGAAAGACAAAACGACTATCGCCCCTAAAGACAAAATCTAAAAAACATAAAATGTAGTTTTAAAATGCAGTCAAGGCGAAAACATTATATGCACCAGCCAAATAATGTCAAAGTACCGTGATTCTGAAAATGTGTTATTTACTTTAGTGTTGTTAATTTTTTTAAACTCCATTTTTGCTAAGTAATTCAAATATAATGTTTTCATCGACACTTGGGTTGTCTGACTTGTTAAATTAACTAACAAAAAAAGAGTTGATTCGAAATCGAAAACGAATGCTAAGTTATATTCTTGAAATAATGAAAGAAACACCGTATTTGATTACAATTGTAAAAAAGGGAATTGAGACAGTTTTTTCCTCTTTCAATTAAACGAAATAATACTTTGATTTTTTTTTCTGTGCAAAAGTTAAAAAAAGTAAAGCTTTCTTTTATGAATATTTTATGAACTTTTACACTAACTTTTACTTTAACTACATGATTGATGTCATATTTTTAAAACGGTTTTATCGATTTTTTATTGCAATAAAAATTTCGATTAGAAACGGCTGAAGATTTACAACTTTGGGTTAAAAATAAATAAATAATAAATATAATATAATAAATCGTTTACTAAGGGCAAACCAATTTTTTACCAAAAACAATTTTCCCTTTCTCAAGAATCTGAAAAAACCATAGCACGCTCTGTTATATTACATAAAATAAGAAAATTTCATAACATTAGGATACTATATAATAATATTGTTTATCCATATATAATACGAATTGAAACAAGTGTATGACAAATCATTCAGTTTATTTGATATTCCTTTTTATTCATTATTCCATAGATAAAAATGAACCTTGATGTTCCTTGAAATAAAATTCGTTCATAATGTCTTCATTTATTTTACTTCTCCTTTCTAATTATTGTATTGACAATAAGTATTTTGTAGAGGTGGAAGCCGGTATACGCAAATAAATTAAATTTAATTGTTAAAGTTTTATTTCACCAAAAATTACAAAGTATTTTAAAAATTCCAGCGTGGTACCATAGATACCCTCAGTATCGCCCTGGCGAAAGATCACAATTTAGAATCGAGACATGACATTAAATGGTTTTAGTCGTGTTTAAAGACCGGGTACACCCCAACCTTCCTCTTTACATTTTCTTCCTCCCCCAACTCATTTCAGCCTCACAACATACCCCAATGGGATGTTATAGTCTCCCTGGCTCCGGGAAGTGTGGACTCTTGCGTGGTAAGTATTATCTTAAAGTATATATAAATATATATACTCGTATATATACAGATAGAGATCAGCAACGTCATCGGCTATCGGAAGGCTGGTAGAACCCAAACGCAATCCTAATACTAAGTTTGGAGATCGCGCCGCAGGAGTATCGGGGCCGAAGGCTTGGAATAAACTTTCTCCGGAACTAAGATGTATAACGAGCTTAACAGAATTTCGGTCCAAACTGAAAACTTACCTTTTCAGACTCTCATATCCTTAAACTTCATTAAAATAATCTCAACATAATCTGTTTCTCGACGAATCACCTTTAGATATACAAATTTTAACCAAATCCTGTACTGTACGACAATATCAGAAATTCCACTTTTTTTTTAATTTCGTTCCCATGCCCTAAATCGGAAAAGAAACTAATTATAAGTTGATTAGTGAGCCTATCTGATGGGACCTGCCAGGTAAGTATGTTCCTCTATATTTTCTTATTTAAACTAGGAATTAATATGTAATAATAGAAAATAAGATCTGTACAGCGCCCTTGAGGTGATTTTTCACAAAAACTTCCAAATATTATTATTATTTTAAAAAGACGAGGACCAGGAAGGTTTTGTTCGGTATAAAAGTACTAATACCAAGTAGGTTCATAAAAATAATATATAGTTTTGACTTACAGAGTTGACGGCTGCCATTTCTCCTCCGAGGCGCTCCGTCTGCTCTGCTATGTCGTCATTCTGGAAATTAAAAAAGAGCATGTCATTAGTTTCAGCGTTTCCTCACATATTGACATATAAACACGTCTACATGGAATCACTTACAACTTTACGAAGCGTTAACAATAACATCAAGTTTATTGACATTTCTAAACACCGCGTATATAAATTGTGAAATAATTAGTGTTTTTCAAAACTATGTCCATTTATCTCGGTATTGCCATTTTAAGTTATTTGAACCATTGCAGCGCCTTTTATTTTTGTCCATATTTATTTATCGTATTTTTATGTAAACATAGAATACCGAAAAAATAAATAAATTATTAACACGTGTATTTTTATTTTTTACAATGAACATATTTCGGTCGTGACCGTTATTCTTTTATTTTCTGGCTTTTTCTGTTTCATGTTTACGTTGATGATCGTTGACATTATTTCAAAAATTTTTTATCAAAAATTATTGTTTTTAAGTTCGTTTTTTTTTATTCAGAGTATTTACTATCATTGCGTTTTATAAGTAAGAATCGGGCATTACATTTTGAGTGCGTTGAACAATCTTGCTAAACAAAAGATTTATTCTCCATGAATTGATGAACTTCTATTTGCCTTGCGTAACCATATTTGTAAATATTAAATGCACACTTGTATGAATCAGTGGCAGATTTGGAATATGGCAAAATATTTAAACGTTATGAAATCCATGCCATGAAATTAATACCGAATAATTCAATCGATGCATTGCAGGCGTCGATCAAAGCTGTTTATCTGGTGTAAAATGAAAGCCACCACAATCCTATGATGAAAATAACTCAACGCGTACAGATTCAATACCCAGCCTATATTACATCAAATAGATTTTAAATTATACCCACTGGTAATTAGAGTAAATATTGGTTACTGTCAAAGCTTTCTGTATAACGAACTTATAAATGGAGAGCTTGGAAAACCAGCACAGTCTGACATATAAAAGAAGAATAACAGGGATTTGCCGCATTCTGAAGATAGTTTAAAGGTAAAATGATGTAAATTCGACCAGTCGGTAGCTGAGTGGACAAACGCGTCGGATTCCCACCCGGGCGTCGTGCGTTCATTTCCTCTGCTGGCTAAGTCCTCCATCATTGCACAAGCAACATCTTCCGCTTCTTATGATGGCAGTAGGAGTTTTTCAAATATTGTCTGGTTATTTGTAATCCGAAAATTTTTGTCTTTATTTTAAAAAATAAGTAAGAAAAGTATTATGGTATAGGTGCTTGTCTTTTTTCAAAATAAGATGATTCTACATCATCAATCTGTTTTGAAAGTAAAGCAAACGAACATCATTTGTTTGTTGGTGAGTTTCTGTGGGATTTTTTTTTTAACTTCTAGAATTTTTTTGTCATCAAGTATTTTTACCTCTCTGTATTTCGAATTATTTCTTATAAAGTCTTAATTTTTGTTTTGTTTTCACTTGGCTTAATTTTTCTCACACTTAATTTTCTGTTTTTTGTACACATAGTTGTACATCGTTATGGAACTTTTGGTATTTATTCTTTTTATTGTACATATGTTTTTTTTATGTAAGCCCTTTGTTGCGAATAATGTTTAAAAAAATCAAAGGAGAAATTTGAACTATAATTTACTCTAAGCAAATTTAACATTCCAACTTGTTATTTTTTAATGCCACGTAAGTTGAAAATAGTTACAAGATATTTTTTTTGTACTTTTGAAATATATAATATATATTGCTGTGCTGGTTCAATCTATAAAGGTAAAAAAAAATGACTTATGGGTGCCTTTTGATTCCTATGTCATAAGTAGGAGCCGTGAACACGGTGGCATGTTAAAGAATTCCAGAGCCGCTCACTATCAAAGGGAAATCAGTTAAAATATCGTTATTTGGTGGGTTGAATTCGTTTCAACCGCCCGGTAGTGCATTATGTAAACCACGAGAGGCCTGGTCTGAATGAATCCTTAATTTTGTATTATTTTTTAATGAAATTAGTTTTCATTACAGAGGACACCTAAATTAATTTGTTTTTGGCATAAAAATATATTGCTTCTACGTAGTACTGCGCCTGGAGCCAAATAGTTCACCCCTAAACAACGGAAGCCTACAAATTACAATATAATATATCAAGTATCGAGGAATTGTTCAAAATTGAAAATAATAGAGATATAACACATCTTTCCGCGAAAGTGTTACAGTGCCCGATGGTCGCTACTATGATATAAACTATGACATACAAACTTTGAGTTTGAATGGAAAGGCTCGAATCAATCTTACTAAAACAATCTTATTTCGTATTCTATTCGTTTTACCTCTTTGTGCTAAAATCACTTTTTATGTAGGGGCATCAATTATGATATGTTTATCCTTCTCTTTAAATGAACATATACGGAGGAATGAAGAGACACGTTTTCCGGACGTCTTGCCTGTAAACAATCTTGAAATAATTTATTTCAGACTACAAGGCTATTAAGAAATTTTCGTCTATTAATTATTCATAAATATTAAAAGAATATTTCTTTAGCACAATTTAAATAATATACATTTCTAAAGCAGGTTTCTAGCACAAATGATTAAATAAATCAGACAAATGGAAAAGATTTTTGACGGCCCCCGTGGTCGAGTGGTAAGACGCTCGACCATGAACCCAGAGATTGCGGGTTCAAACCCGGCGTGCGCAAATAATTTTTGTTTAATTAATAAACGTCTTTACATATTTAATTCATATTTACTAATACATATTTGCGGCACGTTCCAGAGTGGTAGATACTCTAAGCATCGCCCTGGTTAAAGAGCACCATTCAGAATCGCAACGTTACTTGAAATGGCTTTAGTCGTGTTTGGTGACCAGATCTGAATAGCCAGGTACTCCCAACCTTCATCCTCCCCTTTTTCTTCCCCTCTGCACTACCTTCAGTCCTCACAACATACCTTAATTGGGGCTGCCTATAGTCTTACTGGCTCTAGACAGTTGGGACTCTTGTGCGGTATTTACTATTAAAAAAAATGTTCAATGCACCAAAAAAGATTTCTATTTAGCTATGTTTTTAGTTTGTTGTAACAAGAGCACCATTCAGAATGGAAACGTTGCTTGAAATATTTTTAGCCGTGTTTGGTGACCAGATCTAAATAGCCAGGTACTTCCCAAATTTCATCTTTCCTCATCTCCTTCCCCTCTCCACTACCTTCAATATCACAAGACAGTTGGGAGCAGTAGCAGGACTCTTGTGCGGTATTCACAGTAAGAAAAATATATATTTATACAAAACTTAACAGTTTTAAAAAAAAATCTAAATATTTGTGTTGTAATTATTCTACAAGTGAATATGCTCTTCCAAGAATGTATTTAAATAAAGTATTTTGCAAGAAAATTAACAATTTAAGAAAAATCAAAAATGTTTCTATTTTAAATGACAAGGACGCCTTGGCAAATTTAAATTGATTTGAAGATACGAGTATTAAGGGTAAACTTTTTTTTATAACAGAATAATTCGGAACAATTTCAAATGTAATAAAATAACTAGAAGATTAGAATTAGGACCTTTCTATCATTGAATCGTTCGATTTATCATAGAAGAATGAAAAGTGGGCAGAAAAAAAATATACCAAAATTTTGGCTATGATAGATTATGGTGTATTAGTGAAAATATAATATTTTCATCGATTTCACATAGAAATATAAATTCCTCCGTTGAAATATGTCGATGTTGAACGATAATTTTATTTACAAAAGTAGATTTTTGAAAAGAGGTTTAGTTTATCTCCGAAAAACATAGAACGGATTCTCATCGTGTAGTATAAAAGTAATGTTGATGTCAAAACAAATTAATCCTGCATCGTGTACATGTTATTCAAATTCACAATAGGAAAGCCTTATTTATCACCTTATTAGTATAATGAATAAATATTGATAGTATTTTTACGAGAAAATAGCTTGAATGTGATGGATATCCCCAATATAGGCTGCTTTGAACTTTGAAAACTTTGCAGGAAACGATATTTACAGTGATTTAAAAAACTATTTTTTCGACAACACACTCGACTCTTATCTGTTAAAATCGGAAAACGATTTAAAAATAAATGTTTCTTACATTTGTTTTTTTTTTAACATGTGTTTCCCTAGTACTGATTACCGCCCTGTTTTGGCCATCGCGTCTGCGGCTCCTAGTCATAAGGAATTAGAAAACACCAATAAGTAAAAAAAAAAAAATTAGACTTATTTTAGTATTGATCTAGCACAGCGATATAAGTATATATTTTTTTTTACAATAACTCCACACAGGAGGCCTTGAGGAAAACAATTTCCCTCAGGGCCTATGTCATCTTTGGGGATGCTGTGTGGAGGGTTTTTTTTGAGGAAAGGAAGGAGTGAACTTAGGTCTTGAAGAGGCCCATGTTGAAGGAGGGAGGAAACACAGAGGCCGGCAAATCGTTCCATAGCCGAGTTGTTGAACATAAGAACGAGTCGTAAAAGCAACCTGTTCTCATGTATTGAATGTCAACCGTGTACAAATGTTGGGCGCGCGTTTGGCGAGTTTCCCGATTATGCACCGGTGCCGAAGGGATCAATGACGCAAGTTCCTCGGAGCATCTTCCATTGATATATACATACCTATGTTTGAAAAATTATTAGATGTTTGATCAAATAAGAGTATAAATATTTTTTTTCAATTGTATTTATTTCATTTTTCTTGTTAAAAGTAAAACTGTTAATTTGTCAAGTATAAACTCACATCTGAATGTATTTATTTATTTTTAGAACCATATTGGGGTACAACGTAAATTGTCGTTAGAACCTCATCGGAGTACAACGTAAAATGTTGTTAATATCACACCAAACCGTAAGTAAGATATTTATAGAATCACACCGTGCTACAAAGTAAAATGTTTGTTAGTATCACACAACAGTATAAAGAAAAATGTTTTTAGTTTTACAAGGCAAATTATTATTTTTGTTGTTAAATATTATTATTGTTGCTGCTATCACATTAGAGATCAACGTCAAAGGTTGTGAGCATCACACCACAATATAAGGTAAAACATTTTCAACGTCGGAGTACAATGTACTACGCTGTTAGTATCACATAAGTAAACTTTAGAATTTTACCAGGGTACAACGTAAAATGTTGTTAGTACCACACTGGAGTACGACGTACAGTGGTAATGCCGCACAAAAAATAAAGTTAAATGTTGTCAGTAGCACACAGTACAACGTAAAATGTTTACATACAAACCAGCTTAGCATCTTACTGCTTTGTTTTCACATCCCGGCGAGTGTAATCCGTGATTATCCAACGGTAAATTCACACACAACGCACCAATTTTGCACATTTTCAGTTTGTCACCATTTCACTTCATTTCGTCGGTTTTTTGTGAGTTTTTTATTTTAAAAACTCATTATCTTTTTGTTTACATTTTGGAAACGGAAACGGTTTCTTTCAATTACTATTCGTTATTCAAATTAAAAGCAAATGGGCACATTAAAATTTCATGAATATTCAGTATTGCTTGCTTAATGTTTGACTATTAAGAACCAACGTTGATAAAACAAAGGGATTTTTTGTGTAAATTTTTAATATATTTATGATTTTTTTTATTCTATGGCACTTTAATGGTTCAAATAATTCATTGGAACCACTTATTTCTCTCTTCTAATAAATACATTTAATTTAATACCCTTTAATACTTATTTATTTAAATATCATTAAATATGCAATCCGCAAATTAACCAAACGTACACCTTTTGCTATTTCTACAACAAAAAGTACTTATTTGGGTATAATATAAAAATAATTATTTTCTACACGAAATTAAGGTTTATTAGGGGTACCTATTTTTACATTATTGTCTTCCAGTTATTTTAAATTTTCTTACATGTACCTCAGGGTTATTTATTTATTGTTATTTAAAGTATACATTTATAAGACAATTTACACAAAATAATACCTTTTACTTTTGTTACTCACCACCACAAAAGAAGTGATCTAAGCTATCTAAATAATATCTAAGTACTATGAACTATATGGCTAACTAAACCTTGTGTAAGTGTATTTTTTATTCGACATGAATTTTTATATCTTCAATATGTATGTCTATGTATCATCGACTAATAGTTTACATATCTATGATTTGAATAAACAAAAGTGAATCAAAATTTATGATTCAATTTAAAAGTATGAGTAAGCAATATTATCTAGTGTAACGAATGCTGAAATAACTGTTCACCATAGCAGAATTCAATAAAAAAGCATATTTAAAAAATTTGAAGTCAAAATTATCGCAGTTTTATATATTTTGACTTATAGCAGTGCCGTTGCGAGAGTTAGATATATTTTTAATAATAAAAACTTTTTTCAGTTTGTGTTCTAAATATTTTTCAGATTTTAAATTAAAACGTTAAAAGGAAATAGAGTTTTTACTTGATAGAAAATTCCTCTTCATTAATCACCTCACGTGTTGAAATTCGCCCTGATAAATGGTTTCCACCAGGAATCGTTATAATAATTGTCAGTCTAGTTAATCACAGATGTAAATAATGTATTACACACAAGTTCGAAATAACGCGAAGATGATCCATACGTTTTTGTACAATGTGCCAAGATATTTGGCACAATTCCTTCGTACGAATAGTTCGCCCGAGGAATATTTAGATATATAAGTCTAGACTATGAAACGCACTCGGGAACGTAATCTCACACGCAACTTCATTAAGTATGTATGTATGCCAATATGGAACTATAACTTGGATCTTATTCACATTTGAAGCTCATTCAATAAAATTACAAGTTTTTGGCGAAATATAAGTTATAAAAATATACATATTGACTTAAACAAGAACTACAAAATAAAGAATCATCGTAAAATTTTTTATTTTATTTCGAAATGTTTAAACGATAATCAAAGCATTTTTATACGATAGTAATAGCAATCGGTCAAGATATACCTACCTAAAAAAATAATTGAACACCAAAAATTGTACACCAATTTATATTTTATCAATTCTTATCCGGACATTTTAATTTTGATGCTCAGTTGAATACAAGTCATTTTGATTTTCGATTTTTACAAATTTCGTAAATCGCGCTATACATCGTGTTTCAGGGTGGTACCGTGAAATTTCAGGACGTTTCACGATATTCTAACAAAAAAAATCGTTTTTAATTTTTCTAAATTATTTTATTTTCCAATTTTCTTTAAATATATTTTCTTTTAAATTTATCGAAGCCTTATTTTATGGTCGTAGCTTTCAATAGTGTATCACGTTAACGTTAAACTATCGCAGGAGTCAGTACCCGCCCATTCGCATAGTAGGTATGTGCATAGCCAATTAGTCGTTAGGTTACGGGCGGTGAAACCGATTTTGTATTAAGAGAGCCTGTAGTGGTAGATTTCCGCCTGGAGGAGGCGGTATAGGGTTTAAAGAATATTTTACACCTTACTGTACGCAAATACGGAACATTTTTTTTTTCTATTCAGGCCTTATTAAACTGTTAACATATTTTTGTTAGATTTTCATTGATAAAGAACCTCTGAAGTTTTACGGTACCACCCTGAAGCACGGTGTTTATATGTATTCATAGAAGGGAAGTTCAGAGGTAAAGGCAGTTCCCATAAGCCGCGACCAAAACAAAAAACTTAATCAAAGTACGCGACCTGTTTTTGAACGAATACCTTTTATTTTTACAACCGCAAAATCGTTTCTGTTTTCTAAATCCAAATTGCTCCCGAACACAAACGGCCATATTAAATTCTGTTCGGTTTTCGTTTGACAGACATTTTACTTTCTATGAAATGATTGTAAGGGCGATGTGTCTAGAATTCCAAATCAATATTGATTCGTTCATTATCAATTTAAACCGTGTAACGACCTCGTTCGAATCAATACTCTTTCGGGAGACTCTGTATGCCTTGGGAATATAATGAAGCCTATAATGTTACACATTTCAACTTGAACTTTTTTTTAAAGCTGATACTTTTCTTTAATATGGCATCAGGTATAAAAACCCATTGATGTTTTGTTTATTAAAAAACATATTTACAATGCCGACATTATCGTCTATGTAGGTATAATTAGCGCAATTAGAGTTAATGTCAACAACATAATGTGTTAAATTAGTATATTATATTTCCATGATAAATGCCGGACAAGAATCCCAACTGTTCCCACCATCTGGGGTCAGTGAGAATATGGCATCCTCAATCGGGGTATGTTGAGAGGCTGAATATAGTGGGGAAGGGAAGGAGATAGGGAAGAGTAATATAAGAAAATAATGAAGAAGCAAATAGAGGATTTGATTTTAATGAAAGATGTTTCATTTCTAAAAAATGTCATGAAACTGTAAAACAACAAATTAATCTCCGTGCTGATGCAGAAAAGATGCTGAAAATTTTCATACTTGAAATCTATTGAACAACGCTATAATTTTTATCTCACATCTAAATTTAGGTACATCAATAGCTATGAAGCTTTGAAGAATTAATTTATATGAATAAAAATAAGACAAGACGTCATTTTGTTTGTTTCACACTTTTTAATTTAAATTTCGTGCGTAGCTTAATGAAACTATTAATATCATGACAATAGTATTCACCTATTGTTGCGAATTGTTTTTTTTTTAATATTTGCAAAAGATCTTCTTTAATATGGACAAAAGGTACAAACCATAAAAAGTGTATGGTTTAATAGCCGTTTACTTTTATGTTCGATGAAAAAAATCTAAAAAATACGACATAAATATGCTTGACATTTATGGCTTAACCGAAAGAAAATATTGGCCTTCGGGGTATGAAAACCGGCAGCAGCTAGATGTCGTAAATTTTGGGTATTGCTACTTTAAGGGCGATATTTTTTCGTTAACATACTCGTACAAGGTTTTTTTATACAAACAAAATTGATGATCTCCGTGGTCGAGCGGTTAACGTGATCCATTATGAATGCAGAGGTCGCGGGTTCAAATTCAGAGAGAACAAATACAGTGTGTAAGTAATATGTGTTATGTCACTAAAAATAATATATAGTATACGACACGTTCCATACAGGTCGATACTCCCTGTATCACCCTCATGAAAGACCACCATTCGGATACGAAACGTTACATAAAATGGTTTTAGCCGTGTAAGATGACCAGATCTAAATAGCCAGTTACTTCTCCACCTTCCCATTTCCCATATATTTTACCTCCCTATCTTGTTAGCATCATAACTTACACCAGTTAGGGGAGTCATAGTTCCACTCGGAACTCTGAACTCTGTTGGGACTTTTGTGTGGTATTCACCTAAAAACAACAAAATAAAAACTAAATTTGTTTAAGTAACGTAGGAATGTATATAGAACTAGTATAGTAAATTAAAATTAAACTTTAAATTTCAACACATCAAACAAATAAATTAACCAGTCACAAACCACCATTCTTTTTCCCCGCAGGTATAGAAGAGGATGACTTTATTCACATTTATTATACTTAATTCCCCATTAGATCCTAAAATGTTTTCCTCTAGTATCTCAATTTTTTCTACCATTAGATCTCAACTTCCCAAACCGTCTGAGGAGCCAGTGAGATCTATGGCATCCCAAATTGTATGTGAGGCTTTTCCTGGCTATTCATATCTGGTCACCAAACACGGCTTAAGCCATTTCAAGCAACGTTTCGATTCTGAATGGCGGTCTTTCACCAGGGCGATACTTAGAGTATCTACCACTCTGGAACGTGCCGCAAATAAACTTCTTATTATTTTTATATGAATTAAATGTGTTATGATACATATTAATTAAATAAAAGTTATTGGCGCACGCTGGGTTTGAACCCGCGACCTTTGGATTCGTAGTCGAGCGTCTTACCACTCGACCATGGAGGCCGTCAAAGTTCTTTCTCCGTTCATCCATTTTTTTGTGTCTAATTAGTCAAAATGTCTAATTTGGTTAGTTTATTAATTACGTTTTCCGAATGTTCACACTTTGAATACGGTTTGTACGTGGTTTTTAAACACATACGCCTCAGAGATCGCATTTTTTCAACATTCAGGCAGTTTTTTTCCTCCAGTTCCACACCTCATTGTTATGTATAAGTGTTGGTATTATCCCTCTTTTGAGACCTGGTGACCACGTTTCTTTCAAAAGCTTTTTTTAATATTGACTTGTGCATTCACTCATGCATAAGTACCTCCTTCTCTAATCTTTCGATGTATGTAAGAATATTTATTTCATAAAAATCACCTTTTATCGCTCTGTTGTGAAAAACGTTCCGAAAATACCCACCGTAAAAAAGTATCCCTAAAAATTCCGCCTGCAAATAATCTGTCGCCACTTGCAAATGTATTTCTCTGATACTGAAATTCGGCAGTTGGGCCCGTCGCCGGATATTAAGTTTATTCCGCCCCAAGGACCTCCAAAGCCACCTGAAAAATGAAACCAGCCCCCGAGCGATGATAGTACCGCCACACGCCTACCCCTATTTATTTTTCCCCAGTCAGCTATATTAGATTTTGCATACTTATTGGAATCTGTTTTCGCGAAATTCGCGAAAATATTAAATGCCACTTCAAGGTTTTAAAGCAAAATAGAGTCTATTAGTATACAACTCATTACGGTGTTTTTTTTTAATACACGCGAGTATCAATGATAAGTACACTTTTTCTGTGAAAGTGATAAGCTTCCGGCCCAGGAAAGCTTTGTATAAGAACTCAATATTTCGAGAGCATCTAATTTTATTATTATACCGCTCCGAAGAAAACACGTTTGTACTTGAAACTAGAAATAGGTAGTTTTTTGCTGTACGTAGAACTGTACAATCACAGTTGAAACTTTCGCATTAACATCGTTAAGAAAATAAAATTAATGATCTACAAACCTAAATATATTATAATTCCTTTAAGTTTAATTTAAAAAATAGTATGCAATTCAAACTTCTTTACCGGTAAACAAACTTACATTGATTTCTTGCTAGATGGAATCATAATATGACGGTTTATTATCTTTTATTTTTTACTCCATTACAAAGTTACCGATATTCAACACATTAATGAAATGTCTTTTGACTAAAAAAAAATGAGTTTTTATTGATTTATTTAAAAAACAGCAAAGTTCGCAATTCAACAAAAAGTAAATGTCTTTTGAGGCTTTAAAATCAGTTTCTATTGATTTATTTAAAAAACAGCAAATTCAATCAAAAAAGCACTCCTGTAAACCTCTCTCAGTGTAATAATGAATTTCTAAAGGAAATCTTTCATTTAATAAGTACTCGTAACATAATTTAAAATACATACTCGCATATTTGTTTATCAACTAAAATATTCTCGGTTTTCAAAAATAAAATTTCACGATAAAAGTAACGATTTTCTTCAAATAACACATTATTTTCGTAGCTGATCATAATAATACGCTTTAATACCTCTGAACTGCTCTGAAATAATCTCATAATGTTTTCGGGGAGAAATATGATTCAATTTTTAGATAGAACCAATAAATATGTTTGGCGGAGACTCGTTAACGATTTGAGGTGAAAGATTTAGCCAAAGCCCACGTGGGAATCTCAGACAACTCATTCACACTATTTAGAAGACGTTACTGTCACTCAATAAAGATTTGTTGCCTACAACGTAAATTATGTTTCATATTTTCAGCTTCGAAATAGATAAAAGTTCAGTCGTAAAGAAATGGAACTTATTTTTAAATCTATTTAAAAAAAATAAACCAACAATTTATTTTTTTTGGTTCAGTCTTTAATTATGGCTCAGTTGCATTTAGCATAAAATAATGTCTTTATTTGTTGATGGTTAAACTTTGGTTCTAATTAAAGAGTTTTTGTTTTTTAATTTGTTGGATGAATGAACACTTAAAAGCACCAATTAGTGATTGAATTAGCTTTGCGAGCTGAAAATTTTTGTTTTGATCGAGACATTCCAGATTTTGAGTTAAGTTTTATAAGCACGTTGAACATCATGCATACTCTTTGAAGCACTCTATCATTTAGTTGTTGGTGAGTGTATACAAGTAAGTACTGTTTTGTACTTGTTTCTTATTTAAGATAACCAAATAACATGATAAACGTCACACCTAAATACAAAGATTCCGGTCATGTGCCCGGCTATACTCGTATGTATCTATTACAAAAAGTTTATACAAAACTGCATTATAAAAAATCTCACAACCATTTCCCTAAACAGTTGTGTTGAAATTTAGGTCGCTCAGAAACCATTTAAACGGACTTCCCTGAGATGGACACAGAAGGGGGTAAAAGATGTTATAAGATTGCCCTGGTGTGGAGCCACCGTTTAGAATTTAGTATTGGCTTTAAACTGTGTTAGCTATGTTAATCGATGAGATTTGAAAAAACTAGGTGTTTCCCAACCATCATCTTTTCCATCTCCATATTCTTCTTCCTACTTCCTTAAGTTTCACACTGGCCCGTGTTGTATAAAATAAATAGCCTTCCAAAAGCCCTAAAAGAAGCTTCAAGTCACAACACTTTTCGTAGGATTTGTGTTGAAAATTTATAGAAAAACTAATGATTTTTGTACCTACAAAGATTTCAATTTATATTTACTTTTATTTGTATACATGTTTATACATTTAAACAAAAATACAAAAATAAAAAAAGTGAAAAGGGAGGTTCCGTGAGGCGAAATCAGATTGCAGAAGGAGTTCTGAAGATACCAAGTTCAAGGATATCCAATACTTCAGACAATTCATATTATCAAGAGTCAGCATAACACACGAGTGCATATGAATAAGACTGGGTTCAATGACTAAAGAGTTTAGCGTTTTATCCTTCACCCACCTCCATGGGAAATAGCGTCAAATCATTTCTGCTTTCAGTCATATATTTCATAGAACTCTACCTTGTGTTATGTTAGACTTCCTCACCCGCCTTGAGCCAACGTTTTTTTTGCGGCGCCCATCTTCAGGGCTGATATGAAACACATACATGTCACGATGCCTAAATGTTGGCTCAAGAATGGGGAGGAAGCGAAACAACATAATAATCATTTACTGGGTCGCCATATCAGTTGGACAAGTCGGTAGACATTGTTGTCGGGGCGATTGACATTTAATCTTACCTACGTCAAGACAACGGGGGCTAATTATAGGCGACAGTAAATCGTCCCAAGTTACACAACATTAGAGGGACGCAAAGACACCGACAGTCAAACAACTTAACCACCGATACATTTTGTTATGTCTAAACACTCACTCTATCGCACAAGACTTAACTAAATTTCACATTCGAAATTAAAAATTATTCAAAAGAATGCTATTATTAACAAATGTATCTAGTTTTTGCACTAGTTTTTCATTTCGACTGCGCGGTCTTATTAATTTTATCACGTTGTTATGATTTTTGGATGAAAACGAATAATTTTTGTATGTTTTATACGCCTTCAAGAAACGCACGATTCAACGCGACGCGACGGTCAAAAGAAACGTAATTTATGAGGGAAAAGAAGATAATTTTTAGTGATTTATTATTTCATCGCTACGGAATATTAAAATAAAATACGACAAAAAAAATCACTTTCGAATATGATTTCTACGATGACACGAAAAAATGTTTTAAATAATTCACTCGAATTTAAAAAACTATTTTTACCAGCTTTTTTTTCTGTTTATTATAATATAATGCACTTTTCAGTATAGCTGTCACATTGATCCTTACATCGACGTTATTCGCGCACTTGTCACAGTCGTACGTCATAGACGGAGGTTCTAAAGGCAAGGCCGCACTGTAACCGGCGATGGCGGGTAGCAGGGCGGATCGCGAGCAGCGGGGTCGCTGCCGAAACGCTACTAAAACGCCGCAAAAACGCTGCAGAAACGCTACGGTAACGCTGGACAGTGGCGCAGCGGCGTTTGGGCGGGGGCTAGGCACCTACTGCACGCAGACCATACGGACAGATGGCGTGTCTATATTCCGACCGACTCATTGCATAATAAATGCAGAGGCGTCGGCCGCCAATTCGGCTTACACTTATTTATGTCTTCTATTTCCAACTCTTTTGTTGTTTTCGTACAACCTAATTAATGTGTCCCGTCATTTCCGCAAATATATTTTTTGTTGTCTTAAAATCGCTATTACTTATTACTACCCGGTTTCGTTCGAGTATCAAAAATATTTTTTTCATATTAAATATTAACTATAGGAATATAATGTGAAACGCAAATTCAACGAAAGAAAAGTTTTTCAAAGCATTATAGCTCATGATAGGAATGATGGTGGCAAGCTTGAAATAATTGCCACAGAAAAAGCCATATAAATTTAATGGATTTGGTAACCAGTTTTTGGTGAAGTTTTTGAAGTACTGATAATTTTTTTCAATACTGTGCCAAAAATGCTGAGAAGAATTTTACTAGAAAAATATTAGAATCGGTTCAAGAAAGCTCACCCAAATATTGACTGATTTTATTAATTATTTTTGATAATTAAACCAAATGGTTAATAATTTTTATAAAAAAACGCAATGAAAGTATTGTTACTTTTTGGGAATTTATAGTCTCTCTCTATATAAACTTTCAACACCCTACACAACAGTTTCAATAAATCAATGATTTTTGAACAATTCTTTATAAACTTTTATAAGTTGTTGATTTATTGGTGTTAGATTGAAAACAAAAACTTTTCATGAACATTTTAAAATGAAAAACTGTACATAATGGAGCGTAGGTCGCCTTTCCCATTTCCCGAGTAGATATTTCTGGCAGAACGCCTTCCAACTGATTGAAGATCCAGCATGTGCTGCGAATCTCTTACGAAATACCACACTTGTAACTTAAGCTTTCTATAGAAACAGTTAAAATAAGAGCAATTAGTAATAAAATCCTACCTAAACTTTAACATTCTTCGTGTTAGAAGCGCGCCTTTTAAAAATGTGCCATTTACCTACTCCGAAATATAAATTACGGAGTTTTCCTTTGATAAGAAAAACTTTTACATGTTTTAAGTATTTTTCAGGAACGGAATCAAAAGGGATTTACTATGAACCCCAAATTTAAAGGAAGTTTGAACCTATTGTTGGGGTTTTTTTTAATGTCGTTAAATTTGCTGTTTTAACTTTTTTCGGGGCGTATTTTAGTGTTCGGGTATTATTTATGGTTGTAAACGTCATTCAGCGTGAAAATACACGTCATTTCAACGACAGATGATCGGAATGACATGTTGGTGCAGATAGCTGCATGCTCACACATCGAAGAGGAAATTGGAACTGAGATGACACTTGTTTACGTCATTAACGGATGATTAAATAAACAAATTTGAGTGATTCCTCATAATAAACAAGTGGAAATTGAACCTGACCGTGACCGTCAAAATACATCATCAATTTCCAATATTGAGAAACAACGTATGTGTTTAGTCTATTTTGGAATCATAGCCCAGTGATCGTGGAGTTTTAACATAATGGTTATTAACTTTGTAACTTCCAATATTGGACTGGTTAGTTTTAAACTTATTCTAGCTTACTTATCAACTCTAGTGCTGGGGTAAAATTATAGAGATTTTAAAAAAATTAATACCGCTCAAGAGTCTCTACTCTCCAGAGCCGGTGAGACTATGGCATCTCCAATTGGGGTATTTTATGACGCAAAATTTAATACATATTCTTTGATCCATTTTTTTCAAAAGTAAAAAATCGAAGAACACACAAAAACGTGACTAACCTTTCCAGTTGTCAAAAACAAACCACTGATCCAAAATGGCTGATAATGCTAACATATGATAAACATATGTGTACCAACATACCAAAAAAAATCAATAGTCGAATGTACACAGCCCGTGAAAATTCAAAATTCACCTTTTCTTTTGAACAGGCCTTGTATTTACAATTTATTAAATGTGAAATTACATTTAATCATTTTTTTTTAATATATATTTGTGCACGCCGAGCCTGCGTCCTCTGGATTCACAGTCGAGGATCTTAACCGCTCGACCACGGGGGTCGTTAAACTTAGGCTAGTTTACAAAAATAGAATAACTTGGAATCCAAAAGTTCGACTCGATGAAAAAGCATATCTAACCTACATAATAATTTCAAAAATTTAATGATCGATATTAAGGAGTAAAATGTCACCATCAATCTTTTTTATGGTTTTTTCGACTAGGATATTTCATTTTTTAATCGTTTGGTGAAAGCAATTAATTTTGATAAACTCGGCACAATGAGAGCGACAGATGTGCAGCTTTGAGACGTTGTTTTCTGAAGATAATTATGTTATGTGAAGCGAAACCCATTGGGAATTATTTTAACTTTGCTCATGGTATTAATTTTTAAATAAAATAACATCGCTGTTCAAAAGTGTACGAACAAAATACGATTTTGGTTTGTATTTTTTGTTTGGACCGGTCGGTAGCTGAGTGGACAAACCCGTCGAATTCCCTACCGGGCGTCGTGCGTTCAATTCCTCTGCTGGCTAAGTCCTCCATCATTGCACAAGCAACATCTTCCGCTTCTCATGATGGCAGTAGAAGTTTTTCAATTACTGTCAGATTATTTGTAACCCGGGAATGGTTGTCTTCCTTTAAAAAATTAATAATAATACAATTTTATTTAAAAAAAAAACACTCAATAAACAGAGCATCGGTAAAATGGAAAATATGCTATTACTGGATTTTTTAGAAGTACAAAACTGTTTTTTTCACGTTATTCTTTTTGAAAGCTTGAAAAAATATGGAATAAAAAAAATCTTACTTTTTTTTTAAGTGAATAAGTCAAAGCTCAAAACCTGTGGGAATGACATTGCACAACGAGAAAAGTTGCATTTTTCTTGTAAAGTTAATTCTGTCCCATCCTTCTGGAGCCAGTGGGACTATGGCACCCCCAACCGGAGTATGTTGTGAGGCTGAAGGTGGGGAAGAGGGGAAGAAGATGGGTAAGAGGAAGGTTGAGAAGTACCTGGCTGTTTATATCTGGTCACCAAACACAGCTTAAGCCATTTCAAGCAACGTTACGATAGTAAATGGTGGTCTTTCACAGGATCTATACTTGTATCTGCCACTCTGTAACGTGCCTCAAACATATATAAATAAGACAAAAATGGTAAAGCGACACATTGGTTAAACATGAGTTAATTGTACAACAGTTTTGAACAGTTTTTTTTTCTGCATCGAATGGTTTGACTCTCGTTTGATTCTGAAGACTTTTGTGGCACTAGATATCTAAAATATATTAACCATTTGGGAGAAGACTTGACTCAAGCGACACAACTTTTTACTTTTTTGTCGTTTCAGGTAACTCAGAGCATTGAGTTACCTGAGTTAACTTTTATTTCAAATTCCAACCAGGTACTGAAGACTAAAAAGTGCTCTGGTGTAAACTTCCCAAAATGCCGCTTCAGCTCTTTCCCTTTTCGGCGACGATATTTAAAATGTTGAATTCGATTGTTTTTTGTAATTTGCTTGACGGGACGTGTAGATCAAAAAAATCAACTCCCAATAAACAATATTTTCTACCCAAAATATATATTGCACTGCCGCAACTATTATGTCAAAAATAAAAATAAAATGTTGAACTTGGATAATAGACCAAGTGAAATTACTTGATAAATATTATTTTCCAGGTTTGACCTATTTTGAGTTACGGTTGTGTGAAATGTAGGAATTTTCATTCGTACTTTACTTCAGTGTTTTTATCAAACAATAATCATTTTTACAATGAATCGGAAAAAAAATCACCGAACACTCTGCCATGAATACAACAATTTTATTTTGTTCTGATAGAATTTTTACTCTTTCCGACATCAACATCAGAAGGTGCAAAGAGTTCAATAACACAAATGCGATGACAGCCCTCTTCAATGGAGTGATCAGAAGCAAGTTGGAGTATGCTAGCACTGTCTGGTCTCCACATCAAACCAAATACATAAATATGTTGGAACAGATTCAAAAAAAATTCCTCAGGTATGTGTACATGCGTTCGCACGGAACATACCCTATGTTCATGCATCACATGGAACTACTCGAGGAGACACATTATCAAAGCTTAGAGGCTAGGCGCAATGCTGGTCTCATGACAATAGGCTTTAAAATTATAAATCACTTAATCGACTGTCCATACCTCTTGGCATGCTACTGCTTATTCGTACCAGAAAAATACTGCCGCAGCAGAAATCATGCAATGTTCAGAATACCCTATGGTCGGACAGATGTTTTGGCTCAGCATAGCATGACAAGAGGTATAATTCTGTTAAATACATCATCTATATATATTGATATATTTTCAGATAATTTACAAAAGTTCAAAAAACTTGTTAATTTAAAAATTTTATAATTTGAAATTGTTTACTTGTTGTTCCATTGTACTGTAATTGGGTTTATATCTGTTGTACAATAATAAAAAATAAAAAAATAAAATAAAAATAAAAAAAAAAACTTTCTGAAAATTTCCATTTCGTGCTTTCGAAAATATTGTTTTCCATAATACCTACAAGGTTTTTACACAACAAAGTTTTTTGGCAATCTAGATTCTAGAATCCGGAACGTACGTACCACGATTGTTTGAAAATAAGTCTTTTTGGAATTCTTTCACCCTTTGTTTCTTTTCTTGAGACGAGCTCTTCCTAGTTACGAGAAATTTATTCCTCCACTTATACCCTCTTTATTCTTCTCCTGAAAATTTTTCACAATATTATTGTCGCAAGGTACGATAATTTTCTAGTTCCGGTGTGATATGAGCTGTAAAAGACCTGAATAGCGGGGATTTAACGAAGGAAATTTGTAGTACTGGAAATACGTGTTCCAGGATAAAATTTCTGATTAGGATATTGAAAAAAGGGTAAATGCAGAAAACTCCGTTAACAGAGAACTGAACCGCTATTAGCGCAAATAAATGTCAAAAAAGCGAAGCTAGCAGTCCATAATTGAGTACTTATAAGAACCCTGATGTATGGCAGTGAGGCATGGAATTGCCAGAGGAAGAATGAAAGTAGACTGAATGGTGTGGAAATGAGATTCCTGAGGCGTATGAGCGGTAAAACCATGAAAAAATGTGGATTTACGGAAAGAATGCACGGTTGATGTAAGAGTATTGAAAATTATTAAGAAAGGGACACTTAGATGTTTTGGGCATGTAGAGCAATTGAACAAAAAAGGAGTGTGAAAAAAATATATGATTTGAAAGGGAATAGAAGAAAAAATCGAGGACTCCCGACGAAGACATTGGTACTATCAAGTAAATCTAAATACTTTAATCTGGCCATATGAAGAGTCAGAATAACTGAAGAGTATGAATGAATTTGAATAAAGCAAGGAGTGTGAGTCAAGAAAGAGTTGTATTGCGGTCGGTCCTCTCTGCGGGGAAACGGCGTGATGTTTAGTTGGTTAGATAAAATATGTATTTAGGTATCAAATAGACTAGCAGAGTTGAAAACCCCAAACGAAATATTTAAATTTCAACTGTTCTCTTTCATCAAAATCATGACGTCATCTGCGAGGATAGTCATCGGAGAGTCCTGGCTGCCCCAACAATAGTTGTCCCTCACACTGGTGGCCGGCTACCCCCTTCCAGTTTCTCGTACCGACGGGATGAGTTTATGTACTATTACACCATCCAACAGCCTTAGTCTAGATCTCGAATACCTCCTCCCTCCTTTGGTAATAGATATAGCCATATTTCATCTTTGATGCATGTCCTGCCTAACGGAACTGTTGGAGTTTTATGACTTGTTGATGACAGCCTTAAAAAAAGTTGGTATCGAATAACATTTTATTGTAAAGCAATAATTCTATTTATAATTAAAACTTTATTTCGCTCACTGTGATTTCACCCCTGAAATGTCTTCATCAAAATGCTTACCTTGGGTGGGCAAAACAAAGTAACACCCTCGCGAAAATATTAAATTCCTTATGTTTTTCTCGGAATCCACTTGACGATTAATAATACGGAATGAAGTGGTTCATTGTCATTAATTTTCCTTTATCTTAGACAATTTAACTAAAAGCCTAATCTGTAAGCTCATGTTTAATTCATAGAGAGCTTATTGCCCATTTGAGCAAAGGAGGATTTAAATAAATGTATATTTTTACTGAACCGTAGTTGATATTTTTACACAAAAGTCTTATTTTGAATTATAATAATGGCACAAGTGTCTCAACTGATTTAAATGTTGTGAGTCGGGTGAAAATAGGAGAAAAGGAAAAATATTCAATAGTGGAAGGTTGTCGGAATCCCGCTCCTCCGTTCTGGACACTTAACGAATGATGTATCCAAATACATTTTAAACGCAAAGAAAGTTCTGAATGATTATTTATATGAGTGCCAAGACAAAAAGTCAAAACGACATTTTTTATCTTAAAGCTTTAAATGGCGCGGTAGTGGTGGAATATCATTATAATATTATGATTTACAATATTGTGACTTGTTTCCTTTATTTATGTTAGGCCCGACCGGTTTCCTACTGCAAGCACTTTACAGTCAGTTTTTAATGAAAGGATTTTTAAAAAAGCAAATAGCACTCAATTTTCATAACTAATTTAATTTCATAACTTTGCCAAAAACCACGAATCCTACCTCGCACCTCTCATATTCAACATCTTCTAAAAAAAAACTCAAAAGAATCTAAAGTGGTTAAATAAAAACTTACAACACATGGCTTATAAATAAAAAAAGGAATTGCATCACCAAGTTTTTTTTAAATACTTACTAAGGTAGTTTTATATCCATGTAAAAATATGTGCTTTCAATTTTTACTATTTTATTTTTATTTTTATGTATTTTTGTGTATTTTTACTTTGCATTTATTCTTCAATACTTATCCAAAATGTTTTAATTTTTATTTTGATACTCGTCTCAGCACGGACATCGTCTAGCGATACGAGTAAAGTACATGCATTTGTAACAACCTATTTAATGCCAATAAATGCCTGGGTTACCAGCGAAATGTAATTAAATTAATTAATTAATTCCTATCACTGTTGTTATAAATGCCAATTAGCGTTAATTTCAACGAAAATTGCCTAACTTCCCAATTTAAAAAAAAAAACATTGTAACAGTTTTCTACAATGACTATCAAATCCCACCGATTCACGAGCCAACACGATAAAAATAATCAATTTGGGACGGCAGACAAAAACAAATATTTATAAACTCAAATTTTCCATTAAATACGTCATCTTTAATATCCGCAATAGATTAGACATTCATTAACTAAAATCAGTAAATATTTATATATGCTATATACGTCAACGTTATCAGAATAATAAACAAGCCGAAACAGTGGTAAACATCCTTGCACGTGGAACTTAAATGAATAGCAATAAAAATAATAAATATCCATTCAATATCAAGCAAATAATTTAAAAAGAAATTCTATATTTCTACCTCGCTTAGCCCACATTATTTAGAATTTCACAAATTACAAGTGCATACATGTTCAGTTGGATGTATCACGAATAACGTCACTGACTCGCACTTCACGCGCCCGAGGCATGTGAAGTGCGAGAAATAATTAGGGCGAATGATGACGATCATCACTTCCTAAGTGGAATTCCACTCAACACTGGACACTGACCAACTGAGCAACCGTGGCCGCGGGAATCACACCGTCAAGTTAACTGAGAAGTACTTGAATCCTCGATGATTATGCAACATTGAATTTTCATTAATATTCCTTGACTTAATTTGACGTTTTGACGTTTTCCGAAACAATAAACTTATTTGTTGTGAATCATGGAGTGAATTTTTATTATTTACCTTCCCGAAGCTAAGTTCTAAAACTTCCTTCCACTTTCTAACAGACACGCTAGCATTCCTGTAATATTTGTATAACTTACACATTATTATGCGAAAAAGTTGTGAAGATATGTTTATGCATTTTTAAATAAATAAATTTTCTGCTTAATAATATTTAATTTTGAAAAGAAACTATTTATTCAATATTTGTTAAGAACAGCTACATTTTTTTACTGATATTGTGAAGGCTTACGGAGAAAAACAAATAGTTAGCCGAGTAACGTTCATTTTTATCTTGGATACGGGAATATTAATTAATAATTAATGTTTTATTTTCGATTAATTAGTATTAATTTAATTGGAAACAGAAAATATCTTTCCAATCTCCATACAGCGTTATTCTTTGACAATGTTGAATTTATAGTTAAAGAGAATCTAACCTCAAATTAGCGAAAAATAAAGTGATTTCTTACTATGTCTAGTACTCATATTTTGATAATGTTAAGAGGCTGAAAAAAATTGGGCTGAGGGGGGAAGGTTAAGTAAAAATCAGCGGAATTTTCGGTTTCTTTTAAGATTGAAAACAAAGTTCTTTATTAAAACTTACAAGCCAGGATATTAATCATGAGAATCCTTGAAACCCATTCAATTGAAAAAATATAATAATAAAAATTATAAATATATTTATCTTTGTTGACAATTGACTCTGAACGTTCAACTTTTTCTATTCCAAATCTAGAAAAATACGGTGGCTTAGAGGTAAAGAAGAAGCTAATTTTGAAGAGATTCGTCATTATTGAGGAGATTCTTTGAAGATTATTAGAAAAACCGGAAAGGGGACAAATCTGTTCGAACAAGACCAAGAGTATCGGACAAACATGGAATTACCCCAGCCTCTTAAATATTGGCATTGGTAATGTTACTAATCCAATGCACGAACTCCTCGGCTAACTAAATCAAAAGATACGTAAGAATTTATTCATTTTCCGCACGTAACACTCATTTTTTTAGCCAACACACATTTTTTACTAAATGTTATTGAGATATCTTCAATAAAACAAGACAATGGCAATAAAATGATAAACATCGATAAAATTCTTCCAAAGGCACTGTTGCTATGGAAACAAATGTGAGAAATTTATTCATAGCCCATATTATTATCCAACTTCCAAGAACTAAGCCGGTACACGTGTTATTTGTATAATACTCACAGAATATGTATAATATTTACTCCTGGAAGGTTAGCCAATCGATAAGGGAAAACAGTTATATTAACTCAATTGAACAAATACGTTGACGAATTGCGTAATAAACTGCCCACGGAAATAATCAGCAGATGAAATAATTACTCCAATCCCTTCTTAAAAGATGAGCTAATTGGATATTTCGCGAATAGTTTCATTTTGAGGTTAGAAATTGTGATGGTCATGTCGGTCGCCTTAGACTTGCTCCTTGCTTGTAGGTTATTTGGCGCATTTAAACGACTGGCTAAAATATGTTTTTGTTAGGGTGTCAAAGCTGCAATTTCGATTGAATCTCATTTTTTACAAGAATATAGTCGCTAGTGTGGAAGACCGTTGACTATAAGGCTTCGTCAAACCCGCATGAACTATGGATTTTTTCTCCAGAAGGGAAGTTCAGAAGTGTTTTGGTAATAACTGTTAAAATAAAATGCAAAACCATCACACACCTATAAATTTGATGTGGTCAGGATCTAGGTTAATTTGTTATAACTCGGGTCATGTGCCCACAGCATCCTCGTAAATTCTGCGTATCACATTCGTCCGTCGCTCTATATCACTCACGTAACATCTAACCAAAGTAGATGGCAAACAGATTATCTGAAATCCTTCGGGCAGGGGATCACAACATATTGTTTGCCAATAGTTTCTGCAACCACTGGAAGACGTTCAAGAACCAGGGCTTACCGAAGAGCGCCGGTCGCCAACCCACTGAATACGAGTGCCTACTACAACAAGGTGAAGTTTTTATAACGAAATGGTAAACATTTGTATTTGTGGATGTCTTCATGCTTTCTCACGCTACGGACCGTAAAATAAGTTTTTTTGTATTTATCAAGTCTTTGTAAACATTCAACAACTTATACAGATTCACTGGAAACAGTTACCATGTCAGAAAAGGATGCTGTAGCACTCATAGTGGAGGCGAGTTTATATCGACAACAATACAATGTAATAAGATCAAACGCTCCAAAAGTATACCCGTCTTATAAAATTATACCCCCGCAAAAAAAAATTTTACCCAGAGCCTAAAAAAATAGATGTTAGTGATACTTTGATTCACGTTGAGTTGCAGACTATGCTTAATTTTACCATTGAGCGTTTGGTCTTCGCTCGGGGTGATGTAATACACTCAATTCTAAAAAAATAGAAAATCTATGTTTGCTTTTGAAATTGGGTTTTGATGGCAGTAAATTTCGAACGTATGCACTAGACTCAGCTAAATATTTTGTGCAAAAGTTCTTGTGGTACGTCATGCCACCTACGCCACCTAAGTTATTTATTCACGGGCCAGAAATAATACTAAGTACATAATGGCCGATAGGTCAAACGACAGAAGAGGCCTAAGAAGCACGGAAGAAGGATTTTATAAAAATTAGAGGACATCATTCCCAAAAATGAAGTCGTGAAAATTCCAATGTTGATGTTTTCAGTTTGCTGTTGCTGTCTTCAGGTCCTCGCATAGCGAGTAACAGGAAGCTGCCAAAAAAGCTAATTATGCACCCCCAACAAAGCGGTTGAACTCTTAATGCTCCATCATTACAGCCGACCAGTAAAAATTATTCAAGTACTCAGGATGAATATGATGGTAGTGATGATGATGTCTATGATGATCATGATGATGGTGGCAATGATGACGATAGTGATTATGATGGTGGTAGTGATGATAAGTAAAAAATGTCAGACAAAGAGAATCAAAAATGTTTTTTGGTTAGTTATTTAAATTTAAAGTTGTATTATTACATAATAAAGTTTGTATACGTAATTGATACTTGTATTTTTGTGAAACCTATATTGGCACATCTTAATGTTAACATTAAAACGTCCCTACGAATAAACGACAAATTTCAATACTCTTGCCTCACTACATTTGCACCGTTGCTTTTGAGCCCGCGTTTCTTAGAAATACGAGATGATTATAGATCGTTTTCACACTCAAATGTGTGCTTTTCGGATGAATCTTCTAACAGGCGGTTGACACTAACCATAGCAACGTAATAAGTGTGTGATTTCGTACAAATTCCATGCCGCTTAAGAAGTTTTTGGCCCTTAAAAAAAACATTTTAAACTGGAAACCACTACCTGGCATCACAAAAACTGCTCTAGCGTCAGGAATTTTTAAAAGGCTTTTTTACTAAAATGTTTATTTCAACGCAACCATATTTGGCTCACAGCTAATATTCTACCAACAGCTATGCAGTTTTTTAAATTTATGTTTTTTTTTAATAACACGGAGTTGGCATTTTGTTTATCTTAAACATTCCAATTATATAATTAGATGAAATTGTGTTAATATTTAAAGGAAACAAAATAAATTGTTCAACTGTTTGATAAAAAAATTAAATAACACACGAAGACAACATTTATGTATGTATTGGGACTAACCGTAACCTACGTCCCACATAATCATATATTCAAATTCCGATTAGAGTGGAAGATACTCTCAATATCACCCTGGTGGAAGATCACCGTTCAGAATCAAAATTTTGCTCGGAATGGCTTTAACCGTGATCCGAATACCCAGGTAGTTTCCGATTTTCCTCTTTAATAAACCTTTCCCCTTTCAACATTCGTCAAATGAAAATTACACAGTCCTGCTGGCTACTGGCACGAGATGTAGAAACTATTGTGCGAAATTAACGTAGAAAAAAATCCGGATGCCAAAGCTGGCAGTTTCAGACGTCAGGTTTATAGAAAGTTTTTGACACCGCTATATATTTATATATATTTCTTCTAACAGTACGCCCTAATAAAGTCTTTCAATTTTGGAGTTTCGTATGTTTTAATAAATATGTGAAAGTTGACGAACCCCTGCATTTGAAGATCTCGAGTCAACAGGGACGAGTATACCCAGAAGTGACCTCTGCCGGACTGGCGTAACCGGGCTGGCAGAGAGAGGAGTAGGTAGAGGATGTTTTGCGTTTGCAGGTAGAAAACAAACATGGCTCGTATCAGCTTACGCCTCAAGAGAGATATCTCGGAAGTCATAATGTTCAATGGGGTGGTTGGCGCTCGCCACCCGCCGCAATGAACACACAAAACAGATCGGTTAAATCATCGTTGAAGGGTTCCTGAATGAGAGCGTTTCCTTGAATACCAAAAATACGGAATAACAGGGATTCAAATGTGTAATCTGATATGATTTGTGTGATGATAACGTCAACATTGAAAGTGTTCTAGAAACAACTCATTGACATTGAGAGTTATAAAGAACAATCTGTGAGAAATAGTTAGGATGCAGGAAAATCCTTTATACTTTATGTATAATATTGTGTAATTATCGCTGATGCGACCGACAGAATGCTCTTTGAGTAAGGTGCGCTTTCGAGGATGATAATTAAAATATAATCACTTTCCCTTGAATACTTTTTATAATAGAATTTTATAATATTAGAATTAAACCCTTAACTGAACATGGTTTACGGCACAGGAGTTCGATAAGAATTGAATGTTGAACGAATGGAATAGTAATGAGCAGTGGGTGGTTTTGGATATTCTCTGGTTTTATACCTGCATTTTAGACATGGTCAAACTAAAAGCATCAGAGTCCAAACATGTGGTCTATGGAATAATACATGTTAAAACAAATTTTGAAAGCGATGTTAGGTTATAGTTTATTAGACAGAAATACGCCGATAAAAAGGGATGCAATTAGGATACAATAGGAGATTGGTAGGAATATTTAGTGACATGAGTAAGTTGCACATGTGCGAAACTGGTTGAGCCATTACAATTGTTTATGTATTAGTGCGTACCAATTTTTATATCGCTAAATTTCTGGGAAGAAAATAAAAAAAATATTTACATGTTTTATTTTATATTTAATCATATCATGTACAAGGTAGCTAGAGTAAGATTGTTTTTCAATAATTTTAATCGTAAAATATCGAAATTTTATTTGGCTTATTAAACTAACTTTTGACTAAAATGGATCATTTAGTTTTGTTGAGTGATTTTTATAATTTTTTGCAAAACAAAATCTTTTGTATGAAACTTGCCTTGGGTGCATTTCTTCTAGCGATTAAAAGTATATTTATGTAATTTGTTTTCTTTGAATAAATAGAAGCCATCCTGCACCATTTAACAATAAGTTGAAATTGAGATTTAAGAAGTTTTAAGTATGATTAAAAAAGTTACAAAGAACATTATTAAATTTCAATTTCGAAAGTGAAGAGATCAGATCTTACAGTTTACCGAATCAATAGATAAAGAACTTGAAAAAGGGAAGGTAATACATAGTATAATAAATAGTATAACTACAATATATTTTCATAGAAATCAATTACTTTATGGTTTTACATATTTAATAAAATACCAATGACCACAGATTTAATTAATTTTTTTTATGACTGACTGGTTTCGCTTATACAAAGCTATTTTTTCATGTCATTACAACATATTAATTAATTAACTGTGCTAGTATTCGATTACCAAATCCTATAACGTTATACGAGGACATGCCACAAGTCTAACTTAGTTCCAATTGAGATCGGAGCTTGTGATGATAATCTCAGCCATCTCAACTTGCTGTTTACTTTATTATGACTGTGCATATTTATTTATACAGCAGCATAAAATTGTCTTCCACACCAGTACTTATCTGATATATTGAGCACATTTTGCATTAATAGTGTGCAATTAACTAGTTACATTTTTTTTAAATATAATGCAATAAAACAATTGCAGCAATTACTTCAATTTAAACGCTTTTAGGCATATTTTTCGCACATTTTACGGTCAGTAAAAATTTGAGTGGATACAAAATAAAACGAAATTAAAAAATTAAGTTTTATTGCTTTCAAAAACAATTATACGTGCGTTGCATTTATAAGTAAAAAAATATTTTAAAAAAAAAAACAGAAATTAAATCGCGATAGTAAAATGATGTGATACTTATTTATGAATTACTTATTCGATAAAAAAAAATTAAGTGTTTCGAAAATTCCTTCGTAATCCGTGGCCTTAGATGTCACTCCTGAAGAACTACGCATACTGACTTCCGACTCGTTAGTCACGTCTGCCATGGCTAATTTGTCGATGATCGCCAATGAACCCTCAATTTTACGATCGGCTCCGAGTCCCGACAAAGGAAATCCTCAATTGCGCGAAACTCTGCCTGTGCGATAGAAACACAGGAATTACACGAGTATGTGTTTGTACCCACTGTCGGTACCGATAGGGTATTTTATTGTTTGGACAAACTAAAGCTACAAATTCTAGTAATCCGATAATAACCGATCCTTTATAGTAAGCCTTATACCGCCCACTACATGCGGTAATCTATCGCTATTGGCTTGCTAAATACAAAATCTGTTTGACCGGCTGTAACTTAACAACTGATTGCCTATAGATATACCTGCCTATGCGAATGGACAAGTACCTACTGCCCTTCGAAAAAAATATTTCAAATATTTTTTGAAAAATAGAATAATTTGAATAATTTCGCGGTACCTACCTGAAACACAGTGTAAATTAGTTTCATTGTATATGCATACATATAAATATGACAGCTTTTCCGAAAAAAAAAATTTTCCCTGCTAAAAAATATTACTTTGTCAATAGTATTAATTTTGACACCCACAGAACGTCAAGCAAGAAATGAACTACGGCGGGTAATTCATCAAAAACATTTTAAAACAGTGCCGTATTTTATATCCAATAGAGTTTCCATCTCTCAAACGCGTCCCGCAGGGCTTTTTTATTTGATTTACGTTTTGTTCACAGTCCGTCCATCCATTCATATACTCGTTTCTCGCATTATGAGACAGCACTCTTTAGAAATACCACGATAAAAAGTCATGTGATTATCAAAATATAAAATGCATTACATTCAGGCCTAGCAGTATCTATACGTTTATTAACATTAAATAAAGAATTACTCTGCTATAACTCAAAAACGTGTATTTTCAGATGAGTTCTACATTTGATAGTACCTACCTACACATTTGAAGCAATAATTTAACTATAAACACCCAAAATACCAAATATTAAAGTTCTAGTGTTTTTTTCTGTCAGTCAACCGTCTGTTGACTGTTTTTTTGATAATATTTAGTTCTGTGCAGAAAGGTTTTTGTAATTTTTCGGAAGGAGAAGACAATATCAAATATTTTAGTTTAATTTTTAATAAATATTTTGAATGGTACGACAATATTACCATAATAACAAACAAAATAATAAAGTTAGCTGACCTCTTTAAGGCTCTATGAAATATTTGGAACAAAGTTACGCTAAAAACTGTACATTGTTTTCTTATTCAAATACTGCTTTCATAAATATTGGGGTTCTTGTCACAATACTACCCTAGAGTCGTTGAATATTGCTTAAAAAATACTTTCTAAAGGTTTTTTTTTTTAGTTTTTTAATTATTTTATATTAGTTACTTTGTACATTCAAGTTTACAAGTAGCTAATTATTTCATTTTCTATTTGACTTTATAATATTTTAACTTATATACTACTTATCATTCTGATTTATATGCATTTTGAATAATTTTTACAGGCTATTTTGAATTTATTGATAGGCATAATTTTGATTGTTTCCGGCAGCGCATTATCAGATTTTATCCCTTTATATAGTAAGCTATTTTGTGTGTTGTAGATAATTTTGTCAGAAAAATATTTTGGTAACAAGTTGTTCTTCATTTTATGTATAAACATCAATGAGTTTAATATTAGCATTTGTTTTACTGTTAGCCAATTTAGTTCCTCTGACATTTTAGTTACTTTTGAGTATATATTTTGCCTAAGTATAATTCTCATTGCTCTATTTTGGAGAATTTGAAACCCAAGAAAAAAATCGTTGAACAGTCGTAAAAATGTGGAGCAATAATGGTGTTTTATATTGTAATTGCGGTTTTTCTGCAAATTTTTTGACGAATTCTTCCCAAAAAAGAAATCTTCTTCCCAAATTTTTTTTCTGTATACTCAGCATGCTTGTTAAAGGTTAGCTTTGCATCTAATATAACTCCATATCACTTAAATTTTCAATAATGTCACCATCAATTTTAATGTTGCTTTTACTGCATGTTTTCTTAAATTCAATTATCATATATTTTTTACTATAGTTTTGTGTTTAATTTGTAGAACTCCATTTTAATTTTTATATAATTCAATTGAATTAAATTTAATATTATTATTATTGAGTTCTGCTATTTTAAGTTTTTTATTTTAAAAACTAAAATAAAAAAAAACTTAAAATAGCAGAACTCAATAATAATAATATTAAATTTAATTCAATTGAATTATATAAAAATCAATTATCATACATTTTGTGTTTTTTTGTATTCACTTTAAGTTTATTCATTTTAAGCCATCTTGATACACTATCTAGTTCATTATTCAAAATATTTAATAACTCTTCGTAATTATCTCCAATTATGTATATGAGTGAATCATCTGCAAATAGTCCTACTTTGCACTTTCAAAATATTTTTACCATATCTTTAATATAAATAATGAACAACAAAGGTCCGAGGACTGATCCCTGCGGTACTTCTAATTTATTTTGTAATGGTTTTGAAAATTGACTATTTACTTTTTTAACTTGTTTTCGTTCTTTCATATATTTTTTTATTCATTTTAAAGCTACATCCGAGAAACCAATTTCTTTTAGTTTTATCATCAGTATTTCTATCTATGGTTTCAAATGCCCTTTGGAAATCCAAAAATATCGCTTATTTAAAATATTTATCATTTATTCCTTCCTTCCATTCTTCAAAAACCACATTTAATGCTGTTTCACTAGAGTTATTGGATCTGAATCCAGATTGTTCTTGGTATAAAATATTGTTCCTCAAAATTCCTCACATTTTCTGGTATTTTTTATTTGGAACGGGTATAATAGTAGATAGTTTCCATGACTGTAGAAATTTTCCTTCTTCGATTATCTCAGTAATAATACTCAATAGTGTAGGTCTAATTATTGGAAAAGCATCTCTTACTATACTTATAGTTAGTCCATCTGCACTGTTCTTTGATTTCATGTTGTTTAAAAGAGTTTTAATAAGTATTCTAAATTATTTTTTTTGTAGGACCAATAATATTATTTTACTGTATTCTCATTTGTGTGGTTATTAAAAATGTTGGGTATCATTTTGTTCATTTGAGCGATGCTTTCAAAAAAATATTTATTAAAGTTATTAGCTATGTTATCTTCATTTATCTCTTTTGGGAAGTTTACAGTTTTTATATCATTTTTGTTTTCGCCATGTACTAATTCTTTTATGCTTTTCCACATTATTTTGGGATCCCCCTTTTTTGTTTTTTTTTTTTTTGTACTCACTGTGTGTTTTTCTTATGTTTTTAGAGTATTGATTTCTCGCTTTTTTGTAATTAGTCCAATCCGCAATATTATTAGTAAAAAGTGCTCTTTTGTAAAATGTGTCTCTGTCGTGCTGCATTGTGTGCAGCTCCTTCGTGTACTATTTATTATTTTTTCTTTTACATATAGTCTGTTCTGGAACTATTTCTTTGATGGAATTTTTTAAGGTTAATATCATTTGTTCAGTTTTTTCGTTTTATTACATTTTATTTATATCATTCCAATTCATATTTTGTAAGGTCCGAATAAAATGGTCTTTATTGTATTTTTTGTAATTTTTTAATGTTATTATTTGTGTTTCCTTGTTGGGGTTGTGTTTTTCTCTTTCCTAAGTTAGAATTTGGATAATATTATAGTCGGTAATTTTTTGGATTATCTAATACATTAACATTTAAATTGAATTTATTTGAGATGACCAGATCTATCAATGTTTTAGAGGTATTAGTAATTCGTGTAAAATCCTCAACCAGTTGTTTTATCCCCGCAGCTTGGATTACTGATTTCAGTATTTTTGTGTAGACGTCTGCTATTTCTTTAACATTTATGTAATGTATTAGGAAAGTCTATTTTTATTTTACATTAGTCATACGTGTTACATAGTGAAAGAAAATTTATAAAAGTAAGGCAATTGTACATTCTAGAGGCTCTGTTGAGCTCTGAACATTATTTTAACAACGTTGTTAATGCCAAAAGAATACAACAAATCGCGAAAACTAGAATAGGTGTTTTTTTATGTACTCATATTAGCTGGCAAATACCAGAACATCCTTTTGGCAAAGGGGTTTTTTTTATAAAGCTCCTTTGATATTTTATATGCTTTAAATTAATACAAAAACTATAGGTAGGCCGCATTAACTTTATTAAAACAATGTTCAATCTGCTATCCATGTTGTTCTTTATATTATAATCAGTGTAGAAACTCTATGTTGGAAATTATCTTTGTAATTTTTTTATTATTATTACTTGTCGTAGTCAATATGGACACCCCTAACTAGAACCAACTAATTATCACTTTGTAAGATTTAGTTTGCAGTGGAATACTATTATTTTTAACTGCAAATGTACTAATACCCAACTGTAAAATGCAAGTGTTAAGTTTATTTTTAACTTTGAATGTAAAGCTGCCAATCGCGACACAGTATTGTCCTAGTAAAATGAGGGGCTTGCGTTTTGCTTTTGTTCTATAATTTTGAAAATAAATTTAAATAAACGTCCAAAACAAACGCCACATCTCAAACATCAACATAAATAATAATAATAATATTTGGATAATTTGTATAGCGCCGTTTTTGTGAAAAATCACCTTAAGGGCGCTGTAAAATGTAAATGTTACAATAATAACAGCAAAAACATAAAAATGCCATAATAACAACAACAAAAATTTAAATCAATTTTCGGCGAATTTTATTTTGATTTGAATTTCGATGAACTCTTTTTTTTTTTTTTACATGAATACCGCACAAGAGTCTCAACTGCTCCCAACCGTCTAGGGCCAGTGAGACTATGGCATCCCCAAATTGGGTATGTTGTGAGGCTGACGGTAATGGGGAGGGGAAGGAGATCGGGAAGAGGAAGGTTGGGAAGTACCTGGCTATTCAGATCTGGTCACCAAACACGGCTTAAGCCATTTCAAGCAACGTTTCGATTCTGAATGGTGGTCTTTCACCAGGGCGATACTTAGAGTATCTATTACTCTGGAACGTGCCGCAAATATACTTGTTATTATTTTTATATGAATTAAATGTGTTATGACACATATTAATTAAATAAAAGTTATTGGCGCACGCCGGGTTTGAACCCGCGACCTTTGGATTCATAGTCGAGCGTCTTACCACTCGACCATGGAGGCCGTAATAAGTAATAGTAAGCGATAATAATTAAACCGTTATTTTGAGCTCTAAGCACTTGGTAATATGGTTATTCATACTCTTAAATGTACACATGTTTGTTTCATGTTAATATATACATATACGTAATGAAGGTACAAAATTTCAAAGTCCATTATCCCAGTTTGATGAATTATATTATTTTGAAATTTGTGGGAATCTAGCTCGCAAACTCTCAAGTAAATGCTAGAAGCTTCGACCAATATGCTACAGACGCTATTTTACGGTGTTCGTATTATATCTTCATTTGTAGTTTATTTCAAATTTAGGTCTCTAAGCTTATGGCGATTCAATAACCTAAAAATAATATTCACCTGATCCCGATCATTTTATTCTAATAAGTTCATTGTGTTATTGACATACATATTTTAAAATTATTTCCGTAAATACCAACACCTATTTTAAATATCGAATAATATCTGTTTAAATACATTCTTGGTAGGTAGGTATTCAAATAGATTATTTACAAAATTTGATAATTTCAATGAATATAAATTCTAATTTTGAAAATTCACAATCGCACTTAGTTAATTCTTCTTCTGAGAATTATTTTCGTCGTTTTCGTTTCCGGTTTGGATGATTTTCAGCAATTCCTTTTTCGATATGTCAAAAAAACGCGAGCGCTGACATCTGTTGGCCGAGATGATATATTATATTCCTGGTTTTCAGGAATCCATTTTATTGACGTTGCCTGAAACCTGACTCCGCTGTCCAACACGCTTAAGAGCATTATTCTATCCCCTTTCAGCTGAACTATCAAACTTTAAAGAAGAACAATGCTATTTTTAAACGTTTGAATTTGGAACACACGGAAACGTTACGTCAGCCTGTACATTAAAAGAAAACAGAAGACAATAGTTCCCAGTCAACGTTGCCCGTTGATAACGAAGTCCGTCAAATTTTACGATTGAGGATTAATGAAACATTAATTTTGTCGTTTTTCGATAATTTATCGGTCCCCGATATCCGCTAATTCTCGGCCTGTTTCAGCTTATGATCAAATCGTAATCAGCCGTCAAAAATAACATCATGCTCATTGTGCTTAACGGCTGATAAAATTTAAATAAACACTGAAACGGTTTGAGAACTGTTTTTAAACGAGGGTCGTTCTAATAAAATGAAGAAAGATAGCGGCGTTCGTTGATTTGGTTTCAAATCAAATGTGACGGAGTTTGAAAAATTTTAAGCTAACTCTCTAATAAAAGAAATTGCCTTATAAAAATGTCAAACAGTTTTTGAGGTTATTTCTTATATTTCCGTTCGTTGAAATATTTGCGGTGATTTCATAAAAAAACAGCATGTCGATGTGTATATACGTCGATGTACCAATAAAACTAAAAAAGTTGTACAAAAAGAATCACTTTTCGCGGGTATTTCAAATATTTTTAACAGCACGTTAGGAATTTTGTATTTTTCAAGAATATAATGGAATATGTTCGTGTTAGAAAGAGATGTACACTATTACAATGCTGAAACCCTAGATTGTTAGTCACACCAATGTCAACAGTTGACTTACAATTGTTCATAAATCTATACCTCCATATTACGTTGTTCCTCCAAGAGAAACTCACTCGTGACTCGTTCGACGACCAATGCTTACTGAAATCCCGCCCCGTCACTGCTTCTTCAGCAGCGATACAGGCGGAGTGTTTTCCAGTATTTTGATCGACTGACATGACGATTATGTAAATGGTGCATATGTTCCTTGCCGTTACTAGAAGTTTTGGCGCCGGCGTTGCAATGGGCGGCCGCTAATCACAGTTGTGTAACCGTATTGAGCCGGACAGCTTCCCGAGGCTGGATCTCCGCCACTAATGACGATCATTTTTCATTTTGCGATTGTAATAATAATATTGAACATTAATATTTGTCCCCTTTAAATTGTCATTAATCATTCTCTTTTATTCTAAAACTTTTTGGCCATCCAAAGCCGCGATGGAATAACAACGGGAAATCTTTGAAAAAAAAAACTTTTACATGGATTCTAAAGAATTTGTAAGGGAAAACAATATAATTAATCATGTTGATGAAAATTTGGTACGCACCGTTATTATGAGCTTCTGGGTTCAATGACTTAAATGTTGTTTTTCGTAAAAATTGGTGATTCTAGTATGAAATAAAATTTCACCGAAGTCTTGTCTTTTTTTCGTTCGTTCGGCGGGTTCCGCGCTGCTCACTGCTCCGCCAGGTTAAAATGAGTAGAAAGAAAGCTGGGTAATTTTCTTATAACAGCGTATATATATCCTTCACATCCGCGTCTTTCTTAGCGCTGAACGGCTTATCTAGCAAATTCCATATCATCGCCTTTTGAACACTTATAAATTCCCCCTGCACATTTCAATTTGTATATATGGCTAGTAAATAACAAACGGCTCACTCTTGGCTGGTTTTTACGTTATAGTTTTCGGTCCATATCGCTCGGGGAATGGCGGAGTAATCCATGACGCGATTCCATCATTTAGGAAGCCACTTTGCGGGTATCTGGGGCTGGGGGGTAGTCAGGTGGACGTAATGGCCCGCAGACTCGAGCAAGGGGTAGTGAATAGCCCCTCCTTCCTCCTACCAACCCCCTCCCTGAATCTTTCGTTCGGCCTCACTCCAAGGCAGGAGCGAACCATCATTATAATTAAAACCGTTGTACTTAATACTTCTCAGTATTTTTAATAAAAAGTATTTTTTAATTTCAATAATGGTTTAAATGTTATCATTGAGTATTGTGGTCTAAACTTGGTGAGTAATTAAAATAACGAATCTGTTGCTCATTAATTAACATGGCGAATCCAAATTAAATAATGTTTAATCAGTTGAACTCGGTAACATGTCGACAACTTTTTCGGACAACATTTATCAATTAAACATATTTTTTAGAAGAAATAAAAAATAATATCCTAACGTTTACAATTTTCATAACACAATGGTTGCACAAATATCTCACAGTAGAGATTTTTTAAATAAGTGGAAAATTGTGACATGCCAATGTAATCTCCTACGTGGCTATAAAAAAACCTGAATTTTTTCCTATAATCAATTTTGTTTTTTTTGTCCTCTGATGGCAATGAACCAGTATAAATATCTTTCCTTTTAATTCTACCTTCGATAACGGCACTTTATTTTATTGCTGAGATAAATATATATCGCGTCTCAAATTACAAAATGAGTTTCAAGAGTAGAATGTGCGAAGGCAACCGTTTGAGATTCCTCTGACTTGTTTTACGTAAAAAGATAATATTTCACCAATACCTGAAGGGTTGAAAATCGATAGTTATTCTAGAAGTGATCCGTATTTCAGCAGTAGCATTGTCTTTGGATTTCAGTTTCAGAGCGTATTTTTAAGGCTTACTAGAGAAAATAATGGAATTATAAATAGTTTTGTGGGCGTTACATCGACTCTTGGGACCTATTTCCATCGTCGATCCACCCCTGTGGTTACACAACTCCCTCAAACACCCTGAGAGCATTATTAATAAAGATTATTTTATAGATTCAAAGCTCTAAATACTTTTTAGACGCTTAAAATCCAGCCAGTAAAATTTTACGTTTTGAAGATAAATTTATAATAGGCAAACGAAAATAGCAACAAGAAAGTTTATTTTTTTATAGCAAAAGAAACTATGTTTTTGGATAAAGAGAAAATACCATAAAAGTGTTGCTATATATTTAATATGACAGCAATTAAAAACATTTTAACAACAAAAACACAGCAATGGTAGCATAAAGATTCTCCTTGATGTGTAATTTTTTTACTGATGACAACTTTTCAAAGTATCGTGTAACGATACACACCATTATATGTGTGAGTGCTTCCCATGCGCTATCTACGTATACAACGGTTGGTCGACTATCTACGCTTTGAAAAGCACACCTGGTTTTGTTTTGTCGTGCTTTATAATTATTATTTAAGTTAAATATTAACTACACAGAAGTCTACAACGGGACACGTTGTCAAAAATCATATTTTCAGCGAAAGTGTTGTCTGAGATTGTACCATATTTCTGATATATTAAACTGCCAGACAAAATACGACCTTATATTTAAACATACTTTTATCGAATTGCTTACAAAAAATAATAATTTTTTTCACAACAAAATAATTTTCATTTTAACCAACTAACTAACCATCATACTGTTATTCTGAAGGGGAAGACAGAGAGGGTGGACCGCCATACAACATTCATACATCGTTTCATACATAGTATTTTATTATTCTGATCGTGACCCGACTCTAGTGTTTGATTCACTTTCTTAGTTTATAATATCCAAGAGATTAAAATATGTTGTGTTGATAATAAAACGAGTAAGCAACAAAGAAATATTTTAATTTTATGAAATGAAAAAAAAAAAAAGTTATTCATTAATCAATGCTTTTATAACTGTGTGTATATTATTATTCTCCTCTCGTAGATTACACGACTACGCTTCGCTCCATAAAACCTTACAATCTAAGCATCCCTTATTATTTAATTACTCCGTCTTACTTCTGGCATTCCGTCCTCTATTCTTGTTCAAATTGTTTGTACCTATAATATACGGTTGATTATACTGTACTCGAGTTTTCATTTCCATTATATTCAAAAATGGTTCACTATTTTCCTATTAGGGCAGTATGTACGTCCGATAGGTTTTTTATTTTTATTTTTTGAGGACGTTTTTGATTGAATTATTAAAAAAAAATACGTTCGTTTAACACTTGTATATCCGTCTAAATCATCTAAGCGTTATTTTCTTACATCAGCCTAATATTATTTTCAAAACTTCTTCACATATATAATTTGGTCGTGAATGGTATTACGCATATGCATCAAAATGTAATATCAGTAAGAAAACAAAAAAACATTTACACATGTTTTATTTATTCTGCGTTCTCTTTACCCTTGTCTTTTCTCTGTCAGCTCCATTCCTCACTTCCCGCCTCACTTGCGCAGTTTTTTTATTAGTGGATTCAAATTACGCTTAAAACCTTATGGTCACAGCTAATTACACACTTCCACAGTTTTTAATAACCATTCCCTTACCTCTAGAATGTCTTACCAAAAATATTCTATTTGTCAAAACCAACTTCAGCTTGACAAAGAAAACTTTACATCCGGTAGAGTTAGCACCTTAGATATTGGGGATGCCAGTAAAAGAATTGACTTAGTAAGGCTTTATAGAAAACAAATAATTACTTTTTGTATTTTAAAAATTAAGTTCAAATGTATAAATTTATTACTTGCACAAAATCAGCATAATTATAAAAACGAGTGAAAATTATTGAACCATTTTTTTTAAATATGTCAGTGGTATCTACTCGAATAAGGAATTTAGTCCATTTTTTATCAATTTCCACCTTCAAACTTAAATGCCAGTATTTTCTTAAAGTTTTAAAGTTTGTTTTTATAGTTAAATAATTCTCAAAGCTTAAATTTTTAAACACCGCCAAAACGGCAGTATCTCAGAGGTAGGGAGCGGGGGGGGTGCAGACGTCATCCGTAGAAGGGCGATTTGCTTGGAATTTTTTTTAATTTTTCAACTAGGACTTCCAGTTCATTTTTTTTTATTTAACCGTGTTACTTAATTAATGGGATTCTTAATAATTTTTTAAATATCAAAATATCATAAGAAAATTGATTTTCACCGTTGAAATTTTTATATATCCCGCCAAAAATTATCATATGCGCATTACACGGTATTTATCTTTGACATCGCAAACTGTCGTTATCCAGCTGTCAGTTGCGTATTTTGTTAGCTTGTTTTTTTTTCTTCAATTTTACCGCTTTTAATTTAACAATACGTTCTAAAATGTCAGGAGATAATACATATTACTATTGCATCGTACCGATGTGTAAGAATACAAGCATTACTGCAATTTATCATTGTTCCAAGAAATGTAGTTTTACGTAAAATAATGGTGTAACGCCACGAAGGCGGCATCACATCGTACGTAAACGGTACATCCGACGTAGGAGTTCGTTCGACTAATCATGAAGCGTTTATATTTAATGGCGTTTTAACCAATTTTCAAGAAACATTTATGAATGCTAAGAAAAATAATACGGAAATATATACTCGTATATATTAAGAATCGGTGTTTTTTGATCAACATGCACATATTTTTTTAAAGTCATAATATTTTTCACTCAACTTCCTTATTGTCCGCAAGGACGATAATACAACTTAAGCTGATGACAGCTCGTCCTAAAGCTAGAAGTTTATAGGTCCATGAACACCAACATCTTGAAAATAATATTTCGTTTATCACTTTTTAAAGGTTTTCCTATTTGTATCGTTTCATTTCAAGAAAACAGAAATATTTTAATTTGAATGCCGAAAAAAAATGTCTAAAAAGCATGGAGTACACCCTCTTCTAGCCCATGCAAAGATATCATTCTAAAGCTGCAATACACTTTTCTCCAGTATCCAAAAAAGAACAGATCCATTAAAGAAGTAAATTCATATTAACAGTAACTACCCTAATTACGTTACTACGCCATATTAAATGTTGTCCCACTAACTGAGAGATTAATCCGAATACAATATTTAATAGAGCAGTATTTTCCCGTCCTATTAAACTGTTTATAACGTCCATCGAGCTATGAACATTATTTGTGACAATTAAATGTCTGCTCTTAGTGATGTCGGCCAAGAAAGCTCTCGGCTTTCAAGATTTGGGTCTTCGGCAGACTTGGAGCGCCGCCAGACATCACAGACACAATTCTTATACCGCCAGACAATGGGATACGAAGTATTGATGAGGAATCTGATTTCATCGGTGTTAAAACACGATATGTTGTCATTTATGAATTACACACAATTTTGATAACATAGTGTAAAAATGGTGTATGTATTCATTAAATTGAACATTGATACGATTGCGATAATAATAGATTAACAGACCGGACAGATACAACAGACACATACATCTTGTACCCTTAAGCAATGGGACAAGAAGTATTGATAAGGAATATAATTTCATAGGTGCTTTAATACCGTGATTTTATTAGTAATTGATTTAACCCAATTCGATAAGATGGTGACTGTATGTTGTATCTATTCATAGAAATGAACTCTGATACGATTGTGACAGTAACAGACAGAAGGCCAGATATAACAGACATAATGCCGCTACCGCTAGACAATGGGACACGACATTTTGATGAGGAATCTGATTTCATCGGTATTAAAATATAGTTACAGTAGGAATTACATACACGCTCGATAAGATGATGGCAGTGTGTTGTATCTATTTGTACAAATGAACGTTTACACGATTGTTATTAATACATTGCATACACAAATACAATGAATTCCTCTGCACCATGTAGAAGACTTTCTAAAGTGTTGTTTTGAGTGTGTGTTGTCTTTAGTAATTTTATTTTTAAAGTACTCTGAAGATGTCACAAGCCATGATGAAACTACGAGTAGTTGGTACTTTTTACATGATTAGAAATGTACAAATTTAAATTAATATCCTTAAAAAAACTGCGAATTTATTTTGAATTTTTTAAACCCAACAATTTTGAAAACTACGAGAAGTTATCGCATATATCGCGTATTTTCAGTAATATAAAATGAACACTGAAAAGACTGATAGTTTTGAAGTATGTTGTTAGAATTGATAAAGCTTACAAAAACTATGCGGTAGCTGTCTTTGTATAAGGCTTTAGGAAAAAACTGAGCCCAATGTGTTACTAATAAAATTAAACTTAGTCAGCAAACAGAGGAATAAAAACAGTAATATTAATATAAGTAACTCAAAATAATCTGGCCAAGTCACAGTTCAAAAAAGCCTTCAAAATTATTATTTCAATCTGTAAAATAATGAAAAAATCATATTTTAAACGAATACAAAAACATATTCGTATGCAATGGTTACAATTGCAAACATCTTCCCAATCTTCTAAGAAATTCTAATATATTTGAAATTATTTGAATATCTGTAATTTATTTCGAAAACCACCAAATTCGGAAATCTTTAGACGTAACTTTGAAACAAAAGGGTAAATGATAAGTTGATATAATATCAGCCAGAAATAGATAAACACAATTTATTGATCCAAATAGATCAAAGTATGATGCTGATCAAAGATAACTGTGTCAATCTTAATGCCCATTCTTCCATTTGCACAATCACATATACTGCACTGGATTATGACTTTTGATCTCAGTTTTGCAATAAAAAGGTTAGATTTTATATTTCACTGCTTTCTCAAGAACACGCCTGTGGTGTTTATGGTTTCTCATTCTGTTTTGCTTATAAACTTCCCTTTGAAATATAAGTTGAAAATACAAACGCTTCCGATGGTACTGATCCGGTAGTGATCGAAAAAATATTCGCAATGGAACAAAGATATTCAATTTTGGTTATCTTTATCTTTAATCTAATACCAAAAATATATTTCAAAACACATTTGAAATGTCTAGTCTGATTCGGCCTCGAAATCCCCCAAGAATATAATGTTAAGCTCTAGTTAAGTAGTTACTGATACCGAATGGTAATTTTCTTCTATGTCTGAGGCGACATTTACTAATGCAATAAAATTGAATACAGATATAAGAAATGTTGAAACAGTTTTATAAAATAGAAGAAAAAATACAATTCTAAGAACATATTATTTGAACGTTAACTGGGCAGAGTATTTGAGAGAATGGGATGCTTAAAACATTATTTGTATGTGTATGACTACGGCATTATTTGATCATAATATTTGATCATTTACCTACCACGCCTCTTGTCTCCGGTTGTCGGCGGATAGTAACTTTATTTTTCAAATTCAACACCAAAATAAACTAGTTTTGTCACGTATTAGAACAGTATCAATAATATTTAAATAATGAATTAGAAAATACGCAAAAAAAGAAAATAGATCTGTGTGTGACCGAGAATCGAATTTATTTATAATTATCATGAGATATATAATCTATATCATAGAGGAGCGTTAAACTCTTAATATGAAATTAAAATGAAAATTATATACAAACAGTTTGATTTTAAATAGTACTGAAATATTCTAAATTCAATTAAAAAGCATTATTTCAAACAATACTAGATTTTACACACTTTAAAGGGAGAACCAAATAAAAATCTCTCTCCAAGGGTTTTATTGTTTGTTTCACATCACCACGTGAGAATTTGGGTATGATCAAACGCCCGACTTCCGATAAACAAACTATTATTTGTAAGCTATGTTGTGTAGGATTAAGGCTGGTTTTAGAGCCATCCCTTGTGACTGTGTTTGAGGTACATTAATTCAATAAAGTATGGCGGGGGTCGTGAAGGACCATAGGAGACTGGTACTGGGGGACATAGGACCGAGGGTACTTACGGCGGTTACTGGGCCTTGGATTCCCTCGACCATTGAGAAAATATAATGGATAGCGTTTTAAAGCAATTTCAATTCAATTCATTTTTCAGAACTCGGGCAATCAGGCTGAATGTGTTTTTTTGTTCTTTTACGTTATCAATATACTTTACCCGCCTCACTAGACATTAATAGATTTTGTTAACTCACAAAACCAAACGATTTAAAGCGTTTAAATAAAAATTTAAAAACACGTTACTTAATAAAACAGGACACATATTAGTTAAAACAGAAAGAAAAAAACATGTAAAAATTATGCTTATGAAAACGGTCAAAAAAATAATTTTAAAATAAAGTAGGACTTTGCTTTGAGCTTTGGATAGTTGGGAGCAGGTAGGAATCTAGTACGGTATTCATATAAAAGCCTCATTGATGGAGAAATATGAAGCGATTCGATTCAGTAAAATGTTTTGCTATTTATGTGATGTGTTTCCTATACGTTCATGCAGAAGGGTTTTCACAGGTTTTTTTTTTCTTTCATCAATTCACCAAACGAAACAATATTTTTTTTAATAAACGCAAACAAAATATAATGTTACGATTGATCAGATTCCATTTTTCGCCCCCTTTTATAAATCTTTATTCACATGTATAAAGTATGGAAAAAAACAATAAAAGCGTTAATAGTTGCCTTTGCACCATGTTCCAGAGTGATACTACTATTCGTATATGTATCATTCTTGTGAAAAATCACCGTTCAGAGAAGCAAGTTATTTTTTTAACGTTTCTCTTTACCATCCCCTTGCTCTTATACCTTCAGCTTCGCAGTCTACCCATGATTGAGGATGACATAGTTCCACTGCGTATAAAAACTTTAATTTGGTAGGAATTTAATTAAAATTAAAATAAAACTGATTAGTTTTCCCAATCTTTTAGGCTTATTTTGAACGCACATTTTTGTTTTTAGCCTCTCAACCGGTTAGCCCAAAAATGTAACAAAATGAAAAGTAACGTATATTGAAAAAAATACATCGCTTTTATCTTACAGAAATTAAAAAAAAAAGGATTAAATAGCAAGTACAAATGTTCACGTTGGAAAGTTTCTTCGGGCGATATCAATCAACCCTCTACCCTTCTATATAAACCAAATTTCCTCACTCCCTCCAGCGGTCAACTAACGCAATCAAATATGAAAATCACTTTCCCAATTCGGTGGGGATGAAACCTGTAAACTTTACCGAGGCAGTTTCGGCAGGTTTATGACAGTTCATAAAAGAATGGTGTAGGAGTTGCGGTTGTAATACGAAATATCAGAGTTTTCCCGCAGTACTTTCCTACCAGAAATCGTTTATACGCTTGTAAAATGCTATGAAAGCTACATCAATCTACTAAAGCAAATATAAAATATAGGAGCACAAATATTCTAAACCACGACATACATATTGTAATATGAATCTACTTTAAAACCGCCTTAGTTCCGTGATGATATTTTTTTTTTCTTCCATATTTTTTTTATTTTCCTCCAGAAAATATTTCAAAATACAAATTCTTCGATATCTCAAGAGCATAAAACCGATAATCTTAAATCTACAAAAGCACAAAAGTATGTATCTTCTAAAACTATCATTTACTTAAATAAAACATCAACACTAAAGTTTAAATTAATAAGGTCCATGTAAGGATGTCAAATATACAAAAACTTGAATAAAAATTCTTAGTAATATTAAAAGAAATCATTTGTTTCCGTGGTGGGTACCTAAAATCATATTATATACGGTTAGAATCAAATATGAAATGCTTGCCCGAAGGGTAGGTATTTTGTTGATACGCCGCGCCGCTGAATATTCTGAATACGCACCCCTGCCTTTGAAGGTGATAGAAAGGGGGCCACATTATCAATGCGAAAAGTTAAACCCCTTTTACCTGTGTTTTGATATATTTCCATCCTTTACGGTCGACGACAAAGGGATTTTCACTTATTTCTTTTCTTTTTTGCTCTACTTTCCATACGCCAAAGTATACAGTATACCCGTGCGCTTTAGTAAAGTCAAATTCGACCTCCGTGATCTGACAAAGGTGGGCAAGCTTTTCTTTACTTATCCCTTGGCTCTTCTGTCACTTTTTTAAATATTTAACGGGTGAAATGTTGGCAGATTTTAAAAAAGATTTCCCACAATCACTGGAGATTTATGTGTTATACGAGGTTCAGCTTTGAAACAATATATTTTCTGCTCTAAAACTAACCGAGACCATGACCAAGTTGTGTACTTGAAAACATTAGGAAAATATATGTTTCATTTGTGAGTGATAGTTGTACCCATACATTTAACTGAGAGTTCTGAGCTTGCAAATTCATTGCCCTAACTAAGAACTAGTGTTAAAAATCTATCTTAGCCTAAAGACCAGTGAGTGTAGTTTTTTCGTTGACTAGTTTTGTTGATCAACTTTAAAAACTGCATTTTTAGTTGTCTAGATTTAAAATTAAATTATGTTTATTTTTTTAAAACATTATGCCGGACAATAAGAAACATGGGCCTAAGACCAAGAGTTTTGTGGCAACATAGTAGAATAATCAATGCTCAGTTTATCTATGCTAGATAGAAAGACTGATGAGCGGATAGGAAACAAGACAAAGGTAACCAACACTACCGTCATATTTAAATTAATTTATTGTGCTAAATATAGAATAAAGACAAAGTTGGGACTCCTCAGGAAGTCGTGACACCTGTTTCAAATACTTATGGACGGTTTTTTCACAATTCGGTATGATAGAAGAGTGTATATAATAAGATGTGAATGTGGATGAAGCAAGTAGTTTGTGTTAAGACATAGGTTAGTGGCGTTTCATCCCAACTGCCTAGCGCGGCGAGAAAATGGCATGATGGTTATTTAATTAATTTGTTTTATTTTAAATAAATTCTATGTTATCTCTAGATGAGTTATCTAAAAATAGGTTTAAGCCAGTGTATTTTTTAACATTCCCGAAAAGCTTATTTTTAACTTTGTGTTGTCACTTCCTTCTAGAATAGAACCGTGACGCGAGATGAGACAAATTGGTCTCAGCAAGAAAAACAACGAACTTTCGGACGAAAATAAACCAAGTCGTTAAGTTAAGTCTTTTTGAATTAGTTTAGAATGAGTAATTCCAGTAACACGAAATTATATTTTTGTGCAAAGTAGAAGTACAGAACTTTTCCATTTTATTTCGCGCTGAAAATATTTTTTGTAATTTTAATAATTCTGTGATTGTGTATTCACTTTTTTACAATTTTTATTAACATTATTACTTTTGTATAAGAGCTATTAATTTTAAGTGTTGTATCTACATTTTTACTGTTTTTAAGTGCAATAACTATTTTGTTGTTTTGATAGTTTCCATAAATTCCAATAAACATATATTATGCTAACTTTAAACAGCTCTTACTGAGAAAAAGTTATCAAATTTTACATCCGATTCGTTGGGACAGTTAATTTTATCATTCTACTTGGTTTGAGTCCAATTTATAGAAAACCAAATAAGATGGCCAAATATCCAAACCAGCTAACCACAACTTCATTATGTTGCTATGTTGAAATAACTTTTACCATATGTTTATGGGATCTGGTGACCACTAAACTAAGAACAGGCCAGAATGTGGTAGAAATGGTGTCGAATGGGGTTATTCCATTGGTGCTGTAACTGTCATGTAAAATTGACAAGTTTTTTTTAAATGGTTATTAATTTTCTACTCTTTGCAGTCTGGTTAAACAAACGCGTTGCATTTCAAAAGCCTCAAAGTACATACTATAAGTTTAAATTGTATACCTGAATGTTAATAACATCTTGGAACATGCAGGTTTTTAATGTGATATTTATCATACAAAATGAAATATTGACCTGTTTCATATAAATATAGATTAAAATTATTATATGATATAATTTGACCAAAAAAACAGTTAATTTTTATTTTTATTAAAGTCGAAAATACAAAGTGTAAACCAAGCTTTACTTTATCGTTGCTAAGGTCATGCACATCAATTTATTGCAATATTTTTATATGAACGTACGTTTACACGAACTCTGCCAACCAGACGCATGAAATAAATAAAAAAGTTAGCTGGGCCTTAATGTGTTTTAACATAAATTCAGAAATCACATTTAACCACCTTTCAGTTTCCGAGCTTCGTGGTATGAGCGTTAATCATGGTGCACAAAAGCTTATAATATTGTATAAATAAGCGATAAGATATTTGCTGAATTAATCTTAATGTTAGAAAGGTATCACGGCGCAACACATTTACTAAAGTTCTTTCTCCCGGGGATTTGGGGTTATAAAAAAGATTTCTTTGCATGCTACAAGAATGATGGATTATTATCAGAAATAATGGGATACTGAAAATAATGGCGTAGAACCTTCGGGGGAGAATTCGGGAGAATAATGGACGACCGCCAGGTGTATCGGGCACCTGAAAAAACTGTATTATGTATCTGACATTTCCAATATAAAATATAGTTTTGTACACACAAAGGCTGAACTGTAAAAGGGGTTATTACGAACAAAAAATCTAAGGTCTTATAACATGCAAGTTTATAAATAAAATGTGTAAAATTTTACATCAAATTAATTTAAAAAATCATTGGTTTTTGTAAAATTTTATTGATTCATAAAAAGAAAACGTTTTAAAATCTTACGCAAAAAAAGATTTCTTCATTCATTTTGATCTGAGACACCTGACAATGTTTTGTTTAAAAAAACCTTGTGTCCTCAATATTATGTCTTACACAGAGCGAACAAAATCGAAGGATAAAATAACTACGATAATATATTTTTTTAAATGTATTTGAAAGATTTTCTGTTTGTTTTGTTTCACCATTCTATCTCCCTTCCCAATATATGTAGAACAAATAGATGGAGAGAAGAAAAACCTTGATAATGTATCGTCACTGAAAAGGCAAAAGGGTTTAAGCGACACTTTTGTCAAAAATTAGTTAAATATGCAGTTTTTTTGCATCGAATGCTCTGACTCTCGTTTGATTCTGAAGATTTTCGTAGCCTTACAGCCATCTAAAATATATTTACCATTTGGGAGAAGGCTTGACTCAAGCGATTCAAGTTTGAGACTTTTTTAGCTTTTTGTCGGTTCAGGATAACTCAGTGAAAGCATTAAGTTACCTGGGTGAACTTTTTTTTCAAAATCCATCTATGAAGATATGAATTTTATTGTAAAATAAACAAAAAACTTTAAAGTGCTCCTCTATAAGCTTCCCAAAATGCATCAAAAAATTCAGCCTTTTTGTCTTTCCAACAACGATATGATACACAGTTGAATTGAAAAAGAAGTCGGGGACGTCCCATGACATATCAAACACATGACGAATAATTTCTAACGTAAAAAAAAAATGCTATACAAAAAAGTACATATTTGAAACGCTGTTTCATAACAAAGTTGTGTGGCATTCTTTCATCTCTACCGACACTGACGTAATAGTTACATAGTTAGTTTCACTTCAAGAAAACGTTGAATCACAAATCCAGTTATCTACTGAAAGCTTTTATTACGAGCAAAAGCTCTACGCCATATCCACTTCGACATGGATAGTCGATTGATATTTCACCTGAAAAGAGATGTAATCGACGTAAAGCATATCTAGTAGAGCATACGGTGTAACACCTAACAAAAAAATCTAGAATTGTGATCTACGCCGATTTGAAAGAAAACTGTTGTTAGTTTAGATAAAACCTTTGGACTCCTAGGCTCCAGAGAGGTCAATATTATTTCAACCTCACTCTTGTTAGCCATACAATATACCCTATTTGGAGATGCCATAGTTTCACTGGCTCCAGGCAGTTTGGTCTTTTGAACAATGGTTATATATTTTTTTTTAATTTAAAAATGTGTGAATATGTATTTTACCAGAGTAAGGAAAATCGAGCTTGCTTTGGGCACACAAACACACCGATTTGTCTTTTCGGTGATGCCGTGTATTATTACTTCCTATAGCGGCGAGAATGCCGGAAAATGTTATACAACGGGATCAATAACCGCTGTTGATATTGGAAAGGGAAAAGTAAGTAATAAGGCACAAGGCACAACGGCCCGATTCCAGAGATGACAATCAAAAACTCGTTAGCGAGTCAGATGGCCGTTGAAACGGGGCAAAAAGGGGGGACTAAATCACAGGGCACCGAAAAGAAAATAACATCCTGTGCATTTATCAACTTATGATAAAGTGTTTATTTTTGTTAGGAAGGTTGATTAAAAACGCCCTCCATTGGAGCCAAACCAAAGATTGATTTTTTGCACGTTAATAAAAAATATAAAATTTGTGCTTTATTTCAGCCTGGCAGACATTCCAGGCAGAGTGGAAAGCTTATCGGCTTTGTACCCGCAGGACGCGGGTTGGATTACCGATGTGCTCAAATGAAATTTATTCAATTTATATGAGTCATCAAATATTTAATAAAATAATATGTATATTTTCGTAGAAAGCAATCACTTTGTGATTTTACGTATATAATAAAAATTGAATAATAACTTGGTATAAGACCATAGATTTTATTTTAATTTTTATGACCGACTGGTTTCGCTTAGCCTAAGCATCATCATAGTACAAAATTAAACTGAGTAAATAAATTATAGTAATTAAACTGGTGCATAGGCTAAGCGAAACCAGTCGGTCATAAAAATTAAAATAAAATCTATGATCTTATACAAAGTTATTATTTCATTTTCGTTAAAGAATATGTGTTTTGCTCTCAATATCTCCTCTGTGAAATACAAATATTCAGAAACAAAGCTTCCAAACAAAAATTACACCAAAGCTCTACGTAAGAGATTTTTTTGCTGCAAGCGCTGAAATCGCTGCTCTATAGTTATGATTATTGAAACACTTGTTTGAAATTAGCATCACCTCACCTCAGCATCATGGTCCATCTCAAAATCATAATGTGAGCACAAGGTTCTATTTATTATTTATGAAAAAGTTACAACTGTCGTTTTTAATGTAAATTCTTGCGACGCAATAGCTTCGTCAATTAGCGATTTGGAATATCGTTTTATTCAGTGTACTGATTATTTTGTCTCTATTTTCGTTTCGGAAATAGTTTCAGAGCAATTTGCGTTAGTTAGCGTACATGTTACAGTCTGCGGTAACGAGTCCAGCCTATTCACGAGTTGTATTGAACTAATTGTGAAAATAACCCGTTAAAGCTATCATCGGCGCACAAATGTTGTTTTCCTTTATATGGTGAGTAAGTTTTTACTCAATATGGATAGTATATTACGCTCTCTACTGGATTAGGAATTGAATACAAATCACATGATGTCATGATTTGATGAGCTTAATAATTTGACATTTCTAGATACAACTTAAAAATATAAAAATGTCTTGCTGACGATAGTAACAACTGGGCCCCCCCACACTAACGATGTTTGAGCTTTAAGCTTTTAAATTTTAAGCTTTTAACTTTTAAGCTTTGAACGTTAAGCTTTGAGCTTTTAACACTTAGCTTTGAAATTAAAGCTTTGAGTTTTAAGCTTTTAGCTTTGGGCTTTAAGCTTTGAGCGTTTAACTTTGAACTTAAAGCTTTGAGCTTTGAGCTTTAAGCTTTAAGCTTTTAGCTTTGAGCTTGGCAAACAAACTGTCTTGCTGATCATAATAACTACTGTATTAATTTATAATCGTATTCGTTAGCTTCATATCTTTGAGATATAAGCTTTGAACATTAAGCTTTGAGCTTTAAGCTTTTAGCTTTGAGCTTTGCAAACAACCTGTCTTGCTGACCATAAGAACTACTTATCTACTAATTTATAATCGTATTTGTCATTAAATAGTTTTTAATGGCCCTCCACACTAACGACCAAATAAATGCATGTAAAATGTCACGAAATCTATTACTTAAACGAAAATTTAAGCTAACCATTGACATAAACCAAAAATACAGCTCTGCTACCCTCATATAAATACATTTTAATATTGACTTTCAAGTTCGAATTTTCAATTTGTATTCATTTAATAGCTTATAATAAACATCTAATTAAATATTGAGTTTTGAAAATGTCGAGGGTAGTTGGAGGAATTAAGTTCACAAATGAGTTCCTAAACCAGCACTGATGTATGGCAAGAAAGCATGGAAACGGCAGGAGATGGACAAAATGTGTATTGTATGCACTTGAAATACGATATCTAAAGCATATGTGTATTAAAACAATTAAAGACTTTATCATTAATTAGGTCTTACGAAAATTTTGAACTAATTCATCGTCCAACTGTGCGGTATTTTTTTACAGACATTTATTTATTTAGTAAATTTGTTTTTTTTATTGTTCACAAAAGAGTTTCCTTACTGGAGTACTCCGCTTTAAGGTCACATCGTACATATCGTCAACAGGAAAATACCTCCCATGTGGTCAACTTTACAAAAATAAGTTAAATATGACATTGCGTAGAGTTTCAATTTGTAGTATATTTTTGAGTATATTTTTGATGTCTCAAAAAACAATCTGTAACCCTCAAAAATCAGTTTTTAATTTTCTCCTGAACTATTACGTATTAGACACATTGGAGGTATTTTTACGTTGACGACTATATGTTTTGTTCTAGTGTTATTATTTTAAAATATATAGTATATAATAGCATCAGCAATAGAAATCACTATACCAAAAATAGAAAGATGATTGATCAATATACAACTCCATTATTGCTCCACATTTTTATATCTGTTCAACGATTTTTTTCTTATGTAACGACAAAGAACAAAACAGATTTCAAATTTTCCAAAATAGAGTAATGAGAATTATACTAAGGCGAAATAGATACTCAAAATAACTAAAATGTCAGAGGAACTAAATTGGCTAACATTAAACACATTGATGTTTATACATCAAAATCATCTACAATGTTGATATTCACAAATATAATACAAGGGCATGCAAAGAAATTAGACTACCAGAAAAAAATAAAGCCAACACACAAAATGGCTTACTATATTAACGGATGAAATCTTATAATGCTCTGCCGGAAACCATCAACATTATGCCCATCAATAAATTCAAAATAGCCTGTGAAAATTATTTAAAATGCATATAAATCAAAATAATAAGTAGTAAATAAGTTAAAATATTATAAAATTAAAAAAAAAATGAAATAATTAGCTACTTGTAAACTTGAATGTACAAAGTAACTTATATAAAAATAAAAATAAATAATAATAATAATTGAATGTTACAATAGATATGGTAGATGGTGAACAGAACAGAAAGGAAGAGCATTAATCTCTGCATGTTTAGGAATGACTGCGGTGTTTATTATTATTTATCTTCATATCACTGATTAGTCCATGATGAGGTAAAAGAATTTAGTTGTCATCAGATTGTGAATGTTTCTGTCCTGTATCTAGGATAGGTAATTTTCGATTATTGAATAGTAGCACCTTAAACCTCAGGGGTCTGTTCTGGGCCCACTCCTCTTCATCCTCTTCATAAATGATGTCGCTCAAATAATTAAATTATTTGGTCTTATATCACATTGCTACGCCGACGACCAGCAAATTTACTTTTACTGCTTACCGAGAGAAATAGACAGTCTGAAAATTCTCAATTCGAGTATCTAAAAGCGATCACTCTCTGGATGACCTCAAATAGACTGAAATTGAATCCTTTAAAGACAGAGTTTCTCTGGACCGCCACAAGCAGACGTCAGCATAACATCGATAACTCCCCAATAGCTGTCTCAGATAGTGACATTATTCCAAAGGCATCTATCAAACTTCTGGGTATTAATCTGGACGCTTTTTTTTCTCTTAAATCTTAAATTAACAGAACTGTGGGCACAGGGTTTTTTCAAATAAGACAAATAAAATTAGTGAAAACAACCTGCCCACAGAGACAACCAAATTACATGAAAACTTGTACGTCGTTTCGCGTTTAGATTACTGCAACGGAATATACGCTAGTCTTTTCGAATATCAAATTAACAAACTACAACTAGTCTTCAACGCCGCGGTAAGACTTATCACCGGTGTATCAAAATATTCCCATATCTCAGAGCACCTCAAAAATTTTTTACTGGATTAAATGTCCCGAAAAAATCCAGTTTAAACTTTGCTGGATTGTATTCAAATCAATTAACGGAACGGCTCCGGCTTATTTATCGGAATTGTGTATTCCTGAAGATCCCAATTCACGACAGTCAACCCTTAGATCGGCAATATCATCAGCTATTGAAAGGTTGGAGGAACCAAAGCGCACACCAGACACTAAGTTCGGAGAGCGCGCCTTCGGAGTGTCAGGTCCTAAAGCCTGGAATAGACTATAACATGATCTGAGAGCAATAAAAGACTTGACAGAGTTCAGAACCAGACTCAAAACCCATTTTTCAGAAAATCACATCCATAAGCAAGATGTGTAACAAGCTTAATAGAATTTATGTTCAAACCAAGAAAACTTTTCAGACTTTCATTCCTTAAATTCATTTGAAGATTTTCATCATTATCTATTTCTCACTACGATAATTTAAAAATACCTTTGATTTAACTATATTTTTAATTTCCTCTCATGCCCTAAAAATAAAAATAATAAAATTATACATAAAAATCAGCTAAATTTAAGTTATTTTGATAAAGTCATTGTGTCCTGCCAGAAGTAACCTGCCAGGTATGTGTTAAGTGGTAAGGCAAGTATGTTGCTGTATATTTATATAAACTAGGAGTTAATATTAAGTAGAAATTAATATTTGTACAGCGCCCTTGAGGTGATTTTTCACAAAAACGGCGCTATACAAATTTTCCCAATATTATTATTATTAAATATATAATTACTCTCCGAAGTATCGGTCGTTGACTGTTTTTTTCTGCTCGGTGAAAGTTGAAAATGACGACCCGTATAAATCATTTACACTTTTCAATTATATTATTGCAAAGAAAATTAATCCAATAAAATAAAATACAAAACCATTATATTATTATTATTCCAAGGGTGGCAGACAATGGAAGTCCATTCAGTATTTACGTCAATACAATATAATGGTATTAGCCAAGCGTTAGAATAAAGCGAACTCTCCCTTAAACGCTATTTTTATGTTTTCCCATTAAAAAGGTCACAATGCTTTTTACTTTGTATTTTAAACAAAGCTTCTAAGAGAGTGGCTTAATAAAACAGTTGCTTTTTATACCGTTTAATTTAGTAAGACCCTTTGCAAAATTAATGTGTTTTGTGTTGGAAACTGTTACTTGTAACTAGAACTGCTTCCAGAATAATATTGTTATTGTTGGAACTGTTGTACAAGCTACTAGTGACCCTTTCACCCTTCCGTAAAACGTTAATTTATTGCGGAAAATAGTTCGGTTGCGAAGAAAAGTTTGTTCGTTTCGGAAATATCTTGCTCCATGTTGGGAACAATTCCGACAGTTCGGCGTCAACAAGGGGGGGAAACGAAGCGACAGAATTACGAGTCACTGGAAACAGATAAGTACCTACTGGAACATTATTACTTTAATGAAAATGAAATAATAACTTTGCATAAGACAACAGATTTTTTTTTAAGAAAACAAAATAATTACACTAAAAATTAAAAATAAAAATCATAAAAAAATACTTACTGTTCTCTTATTTTATATTATATTGCGTTCTTCCTTTGTATGTACGAGTATATATACTCACAAACTATGCTGTAATAAAATGTTATTATGTATTTTGGCTTAGCTTAATTTTGTTCCTGATGATGCTTAGGCTGAGCAAAACCGGTAGGTCACAAAAATTAAAATTAAATTTCTGATCTTATACAAAGTTATTATTTCATTTTCATTAAATATGTCATCCCACAAAGTGATTGTTTCCTACGAAAATATAAATAATTGAATTCATTTTATAATATTTAATATGAGATTTCAATAAAATTATTAAAATAATTCATGTACGAGTATAACCGCAAGACAATTGTGTTCTGGAGAATGCAAGACTATCGTACGGTATTATATGGTAATAGGCGAAGAAGAGGCGTAAATGGTTTTAACATGTATATTGTAGCGGATATACAGATGAAGGATTGTTAGGATAATAGAATATAATGCGCAAGTAGTTGAGAGGAGCCAGAAACACCCCTGGAAGACATGACACGATCAAGTGAATAAAATATTATGTATAAATTATATCAAGGTAGTACAGCAAATAATGAATAACGGAAGAGTGTGTATAAAACAATAAATGTGGATAAAATAAGGAATTTTCGCCAAGACATAGTTTTGTAGTGACCTGCTCACTTCTGCGAGAAAATTGTTTGTTTTATAATCTAAATAGTCAGGTACTTCCCAACCTGCCTCTCCCGCATCTCTTCCCCTTCCCCACTTCCCCCAGCCTCACAATATACCACAATTGGGGATTCAATGAGCCCACCGGCTACGGACAGTTAGAAGTAGTTGGGACTACTACTACTTGCTATTTGATGAAAACTAAAAATATCAACAAAAACTTTTGTCATTTCAACTTTAGGTTAAAATTTCAAATATAGAAAGCTGATAGGTAAATGGATTGATTATTCTCTCAAATTTATTAAAATCCTTAACAAAGGATGGAAAAATAATTTTAAATCGCAAAAATCAATTATTGCCTACCGATTAAAGGACAAGCAGTGTTATTGAACACTAGAAGTTTCTAAAATACATATACGAAGATCGAAACCAATAAACTGACTAACTAACCATCACGCCATTTCCCCTGTGCGATAGGCAGAGATGATGGACTGCCATATAACTCTGTCTTGGCACATACTCCTTGCTTCATTCACATTCATTCATTTTATGAAACATACTCTTCTATATTTCCTTAAGATATTCTCTATTTTCTTCCCTCTACTTTTCCCAAAATAATTAACATAAAAGTGATTTAATTTTTGCCAGGCGCTGCCTGTGAGTTAGTATAATAGAGTAAAACTTCATTAAATACAATCAACTTATAGGATGAAAATCAAAAATAAAAGAGATGACCAAAGAGACAAGAAAAACATTGAGAAAATAAAAAAAGTGAAAAAAAAAATCTGTATTGCATTGCATTTTTCTTTATTTATTTTATTTTATTTTTTTTTTTTTTATCATCATTATTACTATTTTATTTTCATATATTTTTATTTTATTATTTACTTATTTATTTATTTCTTATGAATTTCTGTTCATTTTTATTTTTGTTACTATTATTATTTCAATGTATTGATATCAATTAAGGAAGGTATTGCATTGCACTACTCCTGCATACCTTCCGGAATAAAACTTTTATTATTATTATAAAACTCAAAATGTACAAAGTTACAGAAAAGCAATGTTATCAATATTAATTCCATAGAATCAATAATATTTATTTAAGTTTTATAAAATGTATAAGTCAAGATAAAAGTTCAAATTATATGAACTAACTAGTAAGTAAAATTCAGTTTTTTTTGTTCCGAGAATATTTTTTCGCAGAAAACTAATTTCCTCGCAAAGTAAAGTTCTCCCGGCGCTATCAGAAAGTAATAAAGGTACCAAGAGGAGGGTTGATGGTAATTGAAAATTACCATAAGAACAAGACTTGGCGGCAGGGGAAACATCAAAGCTGCCATTTATGTTGATTATTAACTAAATCCTATTAAGTTTATTCTGCCATGAGTTTAGAATAAATTATAGTGCGCATGCGTGAATCTCGTGCGAGGGGACAGCATCTGAATAGTGTGCGGAAATGTATTATTTATTTTTTAATTTGTAATTACGTTCCGATGTGTGGAGAAGATCTAAGTGAAACAGTGTAACCCCTAAATTTTAGAAAACGAAAAGATGCGAGATTTATATTTTTTATGGTGAATAATAATAATAACAGTGAACTTATATAGCGCAGTTTTGTGATATTTCACGTCAAGAGTCCCAACTGCTCGCAATCGTCTAGGGTAAGTGAGACTATAGAATCCCTAATCGGGGTATGATGTGAGGCTGAAGGTAGTGGAGAGGGGAAGGAGACGAGGAAGAGGAAGGTTGAGAAGTGCCTGGCTATTTAGATCTGATCACCAAACACGGCTTAAGCCATTTCAGCAACGTTTCGATTCTGAATGGTAGTCTTTCATCAGGGCGATATTTAGAGTATCACTCTGAAACGTAGGATATGGAAACTCGTATGAGATTTATAACCTTTTTGAAAAGATAATAGAATTTAATTTTTTTTTTTAATAATTTTGAACGGTTCCAATTTCCCGAAATCGTTAGAATTCTGGTATGATAATGATGAACGTTATAAGATCTAGAGAATATTTGAGAGGCTAGAGAAAACAGAAAAATGATTGCAAAAAACCTGATTATTTATATTTAGTTTTTAAGCATAGTTACAGTCATTAAAAAAAAACAATTATTAATACGAGATTCCAAATTTTCAAAGCCCTTTTTTGTGAAATATCATTGAATGACGCTTTACAAATCATAAAATCATACTTAAAAAAAAATCATCTTCGCCATTCGACCCAAAAGCAATCGATTCACGAACTTCTTTTTGCAATTATAGTGATATAATCAACAATCATAGTTATACAATTATAATCAACATACTTTAATTACCAGAATTCAACTTTTATAAAACACCTACCGACCGTATTATTTGATATTATGAAAGTTTTTTTTTTTATTTGGCTGTTCTATACCTTGGATTTACGTGTTTTTTCATAACCACTAATTGCAATTTAAAATTAAAATTACCTCTTTACACCATTATGATATTAATTTCTAATGTAAAATCACGTGATGTTACTAGACACACCAAGAAAAAATATAAGTTTCTCATCAAGCATAAAATAATGTCTGCTAAAATACATTGCAGGTAGGTAAGGATTTTAAAACATTTTTCTTTTTATTTGATAATTTCTATTAAAATTAGTTCCAAATTTGAAGTTCGCACTCGTACACAGGAAATTATTTATAGTTGGTTGAAGCAATATAAGTCAAATTGTTTCAGAAGTTTTATGTTTATCAATTGGAGTGTATGTATCTATTGGTAATTGATTTCTAATGTGTGTGTATTCTGTTGATCATTCGAACATAATTTTATTATATCATTGTAGCAGCTTGAAAATTTATATTGTATTGTATAACTACTACTAATGCAAATGTCTAAACTTCTCCGCTTTTATGTTCTATAATCGATGTAGAATTCTGTCTCAAAATACCATTCAGCAAACTCAAAGCAAACATTCCCACCAAAACAATAAAACTAACGATACACTTCCGGAGACAGCAAGAAGGACACAAATCCAAAATTAATTATATCCAAAGTTTCCCGAATGCCGCAATCCCAAAAGACTAACATCACAAACATTTAAAAATATATATATATATCATTTGAATTGATTTTACCGACAGTATTAATAATCACTAAAATAAACTAAACCGCATTCCCAAAAATGAGTTAGCAAGAAGTTAAAATGCTCTAAGACGGACGACAAATTTCCCAATCAACAAAATTCTGAAAGGATAAAATCTCGTTGACACATCGTCACTAGAAAGGCAAAAGGGCTGAAGCGCCATTTTGGAAAGTTTACACCACATTTTTTTAAATTTATTTTTTTACAATAAAGTTCATATGTCTTCAGTACTTGGTTGGATTTTGCAAATAAAAGTTAACTCAATGCTCTCACTGAGTGACAAAAATGCTCTCACCTGAAGCGATAAAAAGCCAAAAAAATATTTTTTACTCGCCATCGTCGTCGGAAAGTCAAAATTTTTGAAAATAAATAGCTCAGATAATTCAACACTCTCACTAAGTTACCAGAAGCCATAAAATAACTTTAATCGAACGAGAGTAAGAGCACTTGTTCCAGAAAAAAAAACTAATCAAAATTACATTTTAAATCCATTGTTGATCAAGTGTCGCTGAAGCCCCTCTGTTTTTCCAGCGTCGATATTCTGTTTGTGCTAAATACCTAATTGTGTCATTTTTTCGACATCAACATCTGTAAATAACTAATATGTAATAAACAAAATTTTAGTTTAAAAACTTTTTACAATATATATTTTTATTATGTATTTTTTGCTGTTTTGCAATTAAACTTATAAATGTGTTTCAATGCATGTATTTATTTGATCGCATTTGGAATTTCATTTTACAAGATATCAACTTGTGGGATCTTAGCTTTTTGGAACATGCTGATCATGTTTGGCATAGTCCCGAATGCCAAACATTCCAAATGAACAACATGTTCCCAAATACATCGGTTCCACTATGAACACGAATTAAATAAATGTTTTTTTGAAATGTCAGCAATTCGTATATCGTTTTTTAATGTTGTCCGTGAAGGTTTTTTCATTTAGTAGCGAAAACTTGACTTTTTTTTAAATACACATTCGATTTTGGAGATGCCATCTTTTCGTTAGGGGGAGAACATCGTACGCATGTTGTTTCCGTGGAAATAAAACTATGTTCAAAATAAGAATCAGAATCGTCATTTAAATCTTTAAATAATTGTTTTCTTCGCTGATTTAAGTTGGAAAAATAAGAAAATTCTTGTAGTTTATTCTTTTTATCTTTAATTCGTTTAAAATTATGACCAGTATTCCTAGACTTAAGAGAGACTGCATTTTATTAAAATTATTTCTTCAAACTATGTGGGCACCAACATATTTTCTAAGCCAAAATAATAATCTCAAAAATGTGCGATGAATCAGTTAACATTTTGTTATGATATATTTTTAGTTTTATTGTTGCTTAAAATAATGAAATTTTAACTCGTTCCAGATTGAAAGATATTTTAAGTTTCACCCGGCCTAGAAAGAGACCGATATTAAGGATCGAAGCTTTTAAAATACTGAGTATGTCGCTACCTAACCTTCCTCTTCCCATTTTTTCCCTTCTCCACCATCCATCCATCTCTCACAATATTCCGGAAACGGACGAATGCCATTGTCCCACTGGCTTCTAGCAGTGATCGGGTCTAATTTACAAAAATGCACTGAAGTTATATTTAAACTTACACATTTAAACCACATTACCGAGGGAATATTCAATTTAATATAAAAAATTCTATTTTGTATGGAAAGATAATGTGAATTATTTTTTATTCTATTAACTAGTGGTCGTATATAGGACGTACCTAGACTTGTCAAGAAAAAAATATTAGATCCATCAATCCATCTATGTCAAACATAGAATAAGATCTGCTAAAATAAATTAGGTTAGTAGGTACTTGATTAGGTGGCTAGGGATTTGAAAATATGTTTTTTTTTATTTGATAATTTTCTGAACATATATTTATCAGTTCCAATTTTGAAAAGACATATGGACGTACGTGTTCACAAATGATTCTATTAATAGTTAATATTTAGAAAAAATCGGATTTATTTTTCTTTTACAAATCATGCAATACATAAATCCTTTTTCAATTTGAATACAAAATACTTGCCTTCCCGGATTGAGTTAATTCCAACTCGTCGAGAGTTTTACGTTGTGTGTTATTTCCGTTATATGTACATGAAAGACTACTAGGAAAAACATACCTGTGATGATTTGAAAAATATACGAAGAGCTAACTTGGCAAGCCTTGTAAGGAGAAGGAATAAAAAACGTTTGAAAGACTAACTGAAGGCTTATACACAACAATGAAAAGATCTAGGTTGAAAGATGATACAAGTTTTTTATTACGCCAAATCAATATGACAACGTCAACTCTAACAAGTTAATATTCCCACCAGAACTGGGCCGATGTATTTCTTGAAAAGCGTGTTTCAGTAATATAAGTTATCCTTCAGAAGTTTCGGCATATCTGACTCACGCATCGGCCGACGTGGGACGAATACTCCATTACGTGTCAGATGATGTTGTGTTCTTCTTTTGGCAACTGTTCAAAGATGCGCTGTATATAATGTGTAAACTGTATACCCTAACTAGTGTTACACGCTCGCTTACTAGATACACAAAAGGGCGAAGGAATTTGATGGTAGATTTGTACACGTATACAAAGCTTCGAATACCATTAAAAACAGATATCTGAAATCTTTATTGAATTCCTACACGTGTGGAACAACCACTAGAGCAATTTATCATCCTTGATTCAACTGAATAAGAAGAAAAAATACTTATTTTCTTGCTTTTGGTTTGGAATATTTGGATATAGTCCATTTAAATATACCAGGGGTGTTAGTTGAAGTTTGTTGGTTTTACTCATAGACGTCGCTAGAGATATGTATACATTTCTATGATTTGGCATCTATGTCATATTTTTCTATGGACATTAACCTTCAAAAATACACAAGTTACATTCTGTCAAAATAATAGTGTCTTAGTTGTTTACCTCAGTGAATATGTCGAGTTTCGTTCCAAGTAAATCGCATTTGCGGCATTCGTTCCTTTTCTTATTTCATCAAAAGAAAAAAAGCAGTTGAAGTTCATCGGTTGCTGGTAGAAAATTATGGTGAACATGCTCCAGTGATCAGAACATGTGAGACATGGTTTCGTCAATTTAAAAGTGGAGATTTCGATTTAACAAACAATGAACATCCTGGTGCAACGAAAAAGTTCAAAGACGAGGAATTGGAGGCGTTATTGGATGAAGACCCAACTTAATCGCAACAACAATTGTCCCAAACACTTAATGTGACCCGAAGGGCGATTTGCCAACGTTTAAAATCCATGGGAAAGATCCAAAAGTATGTAAAATGGGTACCACACCAAATGAACGAGAGACAAATCGAAAATCTTGAGACAAATCGCACCGCCTCATACAGCTAAAGTAGTGAAGAACACTCTCAAAGCATTGAATTAGGAAATATTATTGCACCCGCCGTACTCTCCAGACCTTGCCCCGTCCGACTATCACCTTTTCGCATCGATGGGACACTCACTCGCAGAGCAGCACTTCGCCAATTTTGAAAAAGTCAAAAAATGGCTCGTCGAATGGTTTGCCTCGAAAGAGAAAATTTTTTTGGAATGGTATCCATGATTTGCCTCAAAGATTGGGCAAAATGTATAGAATCCGATGGTCAATACTTTGAATAAAAAAATTTTGAGATTCCCTTGAGAATTAAGCGTTTTCTTTATTGAAAAAACCGGAAAACTTCAACTAACACCCCATATATGTGTAAAAAATTTAATTAATTTGTGAAATGTTTAATTTTTCGTTGGCAACAACACGCGTTTCAAATCCTTTAAAAAAATTGCTATCCTAATCCCCTTACCACAAAAAAATGAATCATCAAGGGAGTGGAACTTTTTGACTCTCGCGTGATTTTTTGCGACTAATCTAGAAACTAAAATGGATTAAAGTAACAAATATTTTTTGATTCTGTATAAACGAAGTTTTCTTCTTGGCAAGTCATCCCGTGATTTTTCACGAATAACAACTAGTTTTAAAGTTAACTCTTTGTTATCTGTAGAACTACAGTGTACTATTTATGTTTTCTGTAGAATTTAACAACTTAAATTCGGCTAACGACGGAATCTTCCAAGTTATTTAAATAAAAAGTTCAATACTATCCTGTTAGCAAACTACTTTGGAAGTTTAGCAGGTTCTTTTTATAATAAATAATAACAAAATAAAAAAATGTTTTTCGTACCTAATGATATTGTTGAATATGGTAAGAAACGTGTTTACGCAAAAGTAAATTTTGATTTTATTCTGAATATAAATACCAAAATATCTTATATCCTAGGATCTGGGGTAAAAAGTGTTATATTTTTAAACTTGATAGATATGATCCTTTAGGCATTTGGATCAACAACAAAATATTTTAAGAACAAAGAAACGGTGTAGTTGTGAAAAATGTGGTTCTTTTTTCTTTGATTGCATTTGATTTTTCTGAACATGATCAATTTTACAATATTTTAACATATCATTATTTTGTAAAATAAAAAGACAATACCTTGCTGTGTTTTTTTCTAATAAATGAGGGGTTTTTACGTTACAACGCTCGAAATCTAGAATGTGTAATCAGAATAAAACTTTATTCCTTTTGTGTAATACTTGAAGATAACTCATACACTATATTTCAAGGGGTTTCTGCGAAACTCCAGGGAAAAAATATTGACTTATTTTTTTCATTAAGGCCCAAATAAACAAACTCGTGATGTAATTTGTGTTTTGTATTGGCTACAGTACATAATCATTATACCACCCACTACAAGCAGCAATCTACCGCTACTGAAATACTAGATTTTTTTCGACAACTTTTGAACAGAATAATTTTAAAATCAAATTTAGTAGAATCGTTTTCTTTGAAAAACATCATTAGGATTTTTCTGGTGATAGTTTGAACAATCACCTTCTGAAGTTTCACGGCATTGCCCTCAAATACAGCGAATAAAGCAAAACCTTTTTTTTTTTCACCAATAACGGCTATTTGATACCAATGCTAGATAAATTTTAAAGTTGTTTAAAATAATCTTCACTTTGTAAATGTTTTAAAATTGCGAATAAAGACTTCAAATATTCTTAATAATTAATCATTCATGTATTAATTAAGACCCAATCTTCAGCCGCCTAAGAGGGGTAGTATATTGCATCCCTTGCAGTTTAAAAGTTGTTAATTCTGAAAAGTTTTTAATTGGAAGGTCTGAAGCGCTAGAAGTAAGTACTGTCAAAGGTCTTTGATGAATTTCTTTCCAATTTGCGAGTAATTTCTTTGCCCCAGTTAAAATGAATAGGCACTTACCATACTTACCTACTCGGACGTGCTCTAAAAGCATTATGCGATTTAAAAGAGTGATAAAATCGTTTCGGTTCTTGTTAAAATATTAAAATATCCCTTCGGCGCCGATGCACACCCGGGAAACACGCCGAACGCGTGCCCAACATTTGTTTAAGGTTAAAATATAGAATGATTATCCAACTATTGTGACTTTTCTTTCCTTAAATAATGATGGGATAGATTTGCTGATGTAGTTTATGTGTATTTTTGTCGATGATTTGTAAAGTTGCAGAAAAAATGTCCTGCTATGACTTAAAAATGTGTAACATTGTTTGGACTAATTATATAACCATATTGTGTATCTTTGTTTATTTTGCTTTTGCTTGTATTATTTATCATTGGTTGAGTTTTTTTTTAATTTTATATTTAATGTATCATTTTTTTTCACAATTCTTGTACACTAACTGAGTTTTTATAACTGGATTGTTTTCACGTAGGTAAGAACATGTGTTAAAACCCAGTATTAATAAATAAAAAATAAAAATAAACGTAGGAATCTCTAAGACACATGCTTTATTTTATAATCCTTCTACACGACACTTCAAAAATATGACATTCATACATCATGGGTTTCAAACCTGGGGTGTAAAACTAATTTCTATTAATTTATACGTGTCAATTCACATATATAACAACAAAATAATATTTGGCAAATTTTCCGCACGTTCCAGAATTGTATATACTCTTAGCCTTTATGCCCTGGTGAAAGACCACCGGAAACTAAACGTTTGATTAAAATGACACTAGTCGTGTGTAGTGACTAGATACGAATAGTCGGGTTCTTCAAAATCTTTCTCTTTCTCATCTTATTCCCCTCCCCACTTTCATCAGCCTCGCAACGTGCGGTAAATATTGTAGATGCCATGATCTCACTGGCTCAGGACAATCGGAACTCTTGTGTTGAAACATAAAAATAGGATTATAAAATCACATCAATCGTCAGCTATTTATATATATTTCGTTTTATATGGTACTATAAAAAATACTCAAGTTTTATCAAATTACTTTGGTAAATCTTTATTATTTAACATAAAAATGTTCGTAAAGAGGATGTACATCAAAATTAAAAGAATAATACTTCGTTTAGTGAAATACTGGGTTTTAAAATTAACTCTGTTTACTCATCCATAAAGTACGATGATTCTTCGTTTTAATTTAGAATATTAGCTACATCTTAAACATACGGAAAATACGAAAATAATATATTATTGTGGAACGGTCACAGCTGTGCGCATGACGAGACTTTCAAAATTGGACGCTCGACGAAACTTTCAAAACGGGCAGCTTTTGAAGTGACGCTGGAGACATCTGTGTTCAGCCGCATGGAACTATGGTGTGTAACGGTTCATAGAATCACAGGAAAATATTTTTATACAAAGAAAACATCAATACTCGTATCTCGTGGAAATCACGTCCGTTGGAAATGCAGCATTTTTATTATTATTATTTGATGTGGAATTGGGCCAAATTTCGACAGTTTTTATGTATTTATACAAGTCGATAAAATCACTAAAACAAAACTTTTAATGATCATATAAAATATAAATTCATTATTATCTGTCATTTTTAAGGTGCCGTTTAGTAATAAACATCACCTCAAGAGGGTTTAATTTATTTTTGCAGAGTGATGTTTTTTTTCGAATTGCCGAATAAAGTTAAAAAAACGTTTGTTGGGTTTCAACAGTAAATTAATAACATTTTCCCAAATCTTTCAACACTGTCAACACAATTCATTACAATTAATATAAGTTCGCTTTTCTAAAAACAATGCAACAAAAAGCTTGCAAAATACGTGATTCAGGTAACTCAATAGTGAGCTCATAGACTACTATTTGTCTCCTAAAACTTGTAGCAAGCATTTTGATTTTAACATTCGGGCAAAGACCCGAATATGCTTGTGGTGTAGATAAACCAATAGCTTTTATTATTGTTGCCATAATTAATTTGACAACAAAAGTTATGCTTTTTGACGACTATTACTATCTTTAAACAAAAAACATTAATTTGAAAATTTTATTTCATTCCAAACATTTATTAAAAAAAAAAAAACTTTAGTAGGTTCCTAAGTGTGTTTCCCATTTTTTTTAATATTCTACCCAAACAAACACTCATCTGTGGAATATGTAATCTGTAATATGAGCTAATCTCAATACATCATGGCAAGTTTTAAGCGAGAATTTTAAACTTAAACTTTTAAAACTTTTATAGCAAAGTTTTAAATATTAGATTTCATTCAAACTACTCTCAAAATCTTCAAAACCTGATAAAATCGAAAAAAAACGAAGAAAAAGACACACAGATACAGAGACAAACATTCATTTATATATATATATACATATAAATATATATGTATGAATGTTTAAATATATATATATATTTATATGTATATTTTTTTTTAATGTCACGTTCCAACCAACAGATGGCCTATGGCTTTGTTTTATGGCGTTCTTTATATGGCATATGTAAATTTTTAATTCAAATATCGTCACAATATTAAATCCAATAATAAAAGCGAGAAAACATGAAGAAGCTTAATACAAAGCTGAAGTCGCCTTAGATGCAGAAAATATTAGAAAATATATTTGCGGGAACATATTACGAAATTACTTCCAAAGAGTGCTGCAGATTTATCTGAAGTAGACGGGAATGAGACTATGCATGTGTACTAAAATGTACTTACTGCCCTTCAAAAAAAAACGAAACATATCAAAGATAAAATTCTTTGCGACTCTACCAAAACTTTGACCACACCATGGCTTGAATGTTCTCTCTTATGTTTATTTTGTCCTATTTTTGTATTCGCTTCATTTATTATTATGTATGTGCTGTTCTTTCTCTGTTGCTCTATTTCCATTTCGTGTTTTAATGTCTTTTTTGCAATTGGGATTAGTCCGTTAATTTACAAATAAATAAAAGTGCAGTAAGTGTAAGAAATCTATGTGCGGAGAACAGAAAAGAGACATGTCATCAGATGTATCATTTTAATTAATTATTTTAAAAATTTTCGTTTTATTGAGAAATAAGGCTGTAATTTCCCAATTTACAAGTTTTAAAAAACATGATTTTAGGGACTAAATGAAAAACAAGTTGCTATTAAAAGAAGACTTTAATTATTTTGGTCAATTTTGACGGAAGTAAAAAAAAAAGTGTTCTGAATATTTGATATAAATAATTATAATTAATTTATAATTGAAAACTGTTTTTATATTTACTAATTAAATCTGCCGTAAACACTAAATAATGAGATTTTTATATCTTACGTTCCTCAGACTTGTGATTATCTCTCTAGGGTTAATAAAATAGATTAATCAAAGAAACTAATGATAAAATCTGTTGTTTTCAACTATGAACTCACGACGTAGATGCTTTAGTTACTTGACACATATGATGGTGATTTCATGTGGGTGTGGCATTACAACAGTGAGATTTTTTCCGCGACTGTACCCAATTTTCAAAAAAAAAATGTTACAATGATTATTTTTTATTTTGCTGATGATATTTGTTTGTTTATTTTTCTATAAGAAAGAATAAAAATGATAAAAAAAGATTTAAGACGTACATACACTTGAGTAAAGCTATGACACTTAGGACAAAAATATACGTGGAGATAATGTAATAACAAAGTTTTAATGAAGTACGAGACTTGTGTGAGTCCAGTCAATAAAAAATATTCACTAAAAGCTTATTTGCTATATCTTGTATAAGCAATGAATATGGATAAAGCAAAACTTGCAATAACGTATTGTAATTTATTGCGTGGGTTATTTTGGTACTAGGAAATGAATGAAGTCAAGGTCACGTGTGTTAGTTTTCATTGAGAAATTTGGTATTCTTTCAGCGACCTCGTCCTATTTGCCCGAACTCTTGAATTTGTTTTTTACACCTCGGAATTGTGTAGCCGTTATTAACTCAACACATATTCATTACGCTTATACTGTACACCGTAATTAAAACTATTAAGATTGTGTCTCAGTGTGTTGTGAAGTGAACCTCGCTTCAGTGGAAAAAATCAAGTTTACAATTCGTGTTCAAGTTTACGCACGCACGAGTCGGATGAGTTAGTACACAAACTAAAGTCTGGCTTATGTACAGAACTGGTTCAGATTTGTGAACGTGATTACACAAGTGAGTCATCCTTAAATATGCCAAACAAAATGCTCACTGACGGGAGTACATGGCGTACTTCAGGCAAATGATAAGGCGTAAATTGAACGCCCAGAACAGGTGTTTTGATTTCTCATAACAAGTAGTAATAATTCATATTATCATTATACCAGTAGTTACTACCTGATTTCGCTCAATATTCAAATAAAAAACAAATGTAACAAACGCGGTGACTTGTCTTTTTTTCGAAAAATATTTTAACATTCAAAAAACGATATTTTTTACGAAAATCATGTAGCTAAGCTAAATAGGGTTGCATATCTGCGCAATGTACGTGACTTTCGGGAGGCTTAGCTACTTCACAGAAAGAGTTTATCTGCTTCATAGCTATGATATTTAATTATTTAACGTAGAAATCGAATAACCCTTATGTGACTGAAGAAAATTACACCTTTTTTAAATGGATATGAAGGTTTATTTTACAGTATATCATTTGTTGAAGTTTTCTGGACCCTTTTTATGATGTAATATATTTCGCCTCAGCTAAATACTTGGGGAAGTGGATAGGAATTTCACCCAGCACCATCTTTTATTGGGGTTTTTAATTAAATCAATGATTAAAAATAGTATTAAGGATACAGGTGACGTACTTTGAACACAACAGTAGATCATATTTATCATTTAAATTAAGATAAAATGATGAATGAATACGGACAAGCTTAAAAAAATCATATAAAACACAAGAGAGTACCCGGGTACTCTTTCAGTTATCAGAAGTTGTAAATTATACTTATTCGTTTTCCGCTAACATACCACCCTCCACATATCCAGCGGTTATGTTCAATTGTTCATTTTCACTATTGTGGAGAAGTCATTAAGTGTCAGCCGGATAGACTTACTGGAACATTAAAAAAATCTATGTTGAAAACCGAAGAGGTTACCCTTTCAGTCACATAAAGGTTAAGAGTTTAGGGGGTAGAATTATATTTCAAATGTTTTGGCAACTGAAATCTTCGAAGAAGTCATTTATTGCGCAACACTTTTATCCAAATTTGCCGCTAATAAGGGGGCCGCTTAAAGAAGCGATACATAAAATTACTTTATCGCCTGCCAAAATACGAATTTTAACCTTAAGTTTTTAGGAAGTGGACTGAATGCTGTAGAATGAGATCCCATTTATGACCGTGTAAAAATGTGGATTTCTAGAAAGAATGCAAGGCTGATGTAAGGGTAATGAATACAATTAAGAAAGAGACACTTCGATTGTTTAGGCATGTTGAGCGAATGAACGAAAAAAGAAGTGTGAAAATGATATATGGCGCGAAAATGAATGGAAGAAGAAGTCAGGGACACCCGATAAAGACATGGCACGATCGAGTGAATCAAATACTCGAGTCGGACCATGTGAAGAGTCAGAATAGCAGAAGAGTATGTATGAGACGATGTATGAATGTGAATTAAGCAAGTGTGTGCCACGATCGAGTTGTTTGGCGGTTCATCCTCTCTGCAGACCCCTGCGGAGATACGGCGTGATGATTAGTTAGTTGGTTAAGTGATTAGGATTTTCTTTCTCTTGGCTTCAGCACTAAGCTCTAATCACTTTGAATTATATTATAAACATAAATTGATAATTTTAAACATAAAAGGGGCAGATAATAACACACATGACTCACGTTCACGCACGTATCGAACAGGCGTCACTAACCGGTAGCTACAAGTAAATAAACCTATAAAATATTTTGTTCCTCAGATGAAACCTTGATGGGGATCGGGATAAACATTTTGTATAAATACAAGCCGAGATCGTGGTTCTTTTGTTAATTTAGCTTCCCGTATTCCGATTAAGCCCTGCCCGGGGCCAAAACGTAACAATGCGTAGAGTAGAGACGGTGAACTTCTTTCGGATTCGGTGAAAAGAATTTAAGCGAAGTTATTACTTTACAAATTTCAAAAACGTTTAAAATGTTCATAGGGCATATGGAGTGCCGTGTCTGGTCTTGAACTCTAAGGTTAAATGCCTTGCAAGTTGTTAACTTGTGTGAGTTTTATAAAATACATAAATCCGGCAGTGACGTCAATTCAAATAGTTAATATGGATGGTAGGTGCCTACCTTTATATAATTTTGTTAGTATAATTTTTTTTTTAATGTTAAATTCACTTTTTTTTCGAGAAAAAAAATGTTTCCTAGTTTTGTCACTACCGTAACATCTGAGGAAAATAATTTTTAATACAGAATGAGTATTCTAAACAACACCTATAAATTTCACAGAATATTTAGTAGCCGAGTGGAAAAACCCGTCGGATTCCCACCCAGGCGTCGTGGGTTCAATACCTCTGCAAGCTAAGTCCTTCATCATTGTACACGCAACATCTTCCGCTTATTATGATGGTACTTAGAGTTTTTTAATTATCGTCAGGTTATTCGCAACCCGGAAATGCTTTTTTTTTAATTTAAAAAAAAAAACTCAAATTTGATCGTTGTAAAATAATGCACAGATAATTATTTGCAAATCTCTTTAATTAGTAATACGATTAGCGGTCGCGGAAGACGGCTGCGGTGCCTTCGTTAGAGCAAATACAAAGTAGCTTGTGGCCAAGTGGTTCAAAGCGTAGAGGTCATACTCAGGCGTCGCGGGTTAAATCCTCTGCTAGCTGCATAAGTCCTCCATCATTGCGCAAACAACATCTTCCGCTTATAATAATGGTAGTAGCAGTATCATAAGGTTTTTCTGAACTTGTGCATATGTACAACCAGACCACTTTACAATGACAACAAACCATTTGACAACATGGTTCCTTTAATAGTACATAGCACAGGTTAGGGGAATTGTTTTGAAGTACAACCTTAAAAAAATATACCCTATTTTTGTAAAAGCGTGGTCTTCTAATTCTAAGAATCCTATTTACTTTACTTTACCTAACGGAGAAAATCATAAAAAAGTCATATTTCATTAAAACATATCAATTAGTTTTCTTAAATATGCAAATTCAATCTTTAATAATCTAATAAATGTTTTCAGACTCATGTAATTTTCGACATTTGCTCCATTTCAAGAAGCTCCATAAAAGCTCTACCTTAGCTCAACTTGGCGAGAGAGAACAATCCTTATCAAATTCCAAAATTCCCTTTTAATTTGCATAAACATGCGCCCTTTCGTGTTAACATATTATTACAGTTCCCCAGACGCCATTTTGTTATCCCCTCCCGGAACAGGGGAAGAAAATGCAAAAGCAATTTCCCCCGCTTGAGTGTTACAATCAAACAAAAGTCTCGCTCTCCGTTCCGCCGTAAAGGAGACGGGAATCGTTATAAAAAGTACAGCCACTGGCAACACAGCGCACTGCACAGTTACTATTACCGCTGGAATTTTCATGGCGTATGTTATTTTAGTTTTAAACTTCTCCAAAGAACTTCGGGGAAATCGTTTGTAAAAGTGGAGCAAAGCTGGTTTATGTGAATATCGCATAACAGTCCCAACTGCCCGGCGCCAGTGGGACTATGGAATTCTCATTTTTGTAATGATTTGAGGCTGAATTTAGTGGGGAAAGGAAAATTGACAGGAAAGAGGAAGGTTATAACGTATTCAGGTCTAGTCACTCACGGCTAAATCCATTTCAAGCAACGTTTCGAATTTGGATTCTGGTCTTTCACCATGACGATACTAGGAGTTTCTACAAATCTACTGCACAAAATTAAATATTATATAACACATGCCATACTGATTGAATACAATTTAGTTGCGTCCGCTGGGATCTGAACCCGCGACTTCTGATTTCGAAGTCAAGGACCACGGAGTTCATCGAGGATGCACCAAAGTAACAAAAATCGTTTTTTATTTCGTTATCATAAAATGTTGTTAGACAAAATTAGCAGAGCGGAACATATTATATTTTATATAATATTAAGTTTCTTACTCTGCTCCACTTTTTTTTTAATTATTTTTCTCGTCTTTGTTTTAAAAAAATATATATTTTAATAGAACCCGTGTCAGAAAAATATATGAAACAGTTTTAAGTATTATATTTTTTAAATAGAACACATACACTTTGTTTTTAACCACTTTTTTATTTAATATTTTGTCTACCGGTTTCGAGTACCCTTTATCAATAAAATTTTTGAAATACAAAATACTGAGATAAATATACATATTTAGGAGTTGGAACCCGTAATTTTAATAGGAATAACAGAGCGGTTTATTGGAAAATATTTAGGATAGGACTATAAGATAAATTAATTTGGCATTTACTGTTTAATGATTTTCTAATTTCAACGGTGAAGAATTTTATGTATCTCTATTATGAAAAATTATTGTTTTTAAGCATCTCGCAGTGTAAACATTTAAGTGAACATTTTTCTAATTCGTTTTAAACCGGAGCAAAATAGAAAATTATGCAATATTTTAAGAATTAATTAGTATCCGTTTTATATTTCAGGTAATTTGTGATTAAAAAACAAAGTGTATGCCACAAAGTTAATGCTTTTTTACGAATATATGTTATATTTTTATTCATAGTATGTATATTTGTATTAATAGTATGTTAAATTTGTCCTTGGGAGATACTTTCTTTGGCTCGCTTATTTTTTCTGTGCGTTTTAAACCGGAGCAAAATAATTATAGAAACAAAACAATTTAACCCGTTTATATGTTTTTATTATTATTATTCAAACAATATGCCGCTATAGGAAAAAATATTGTAGAGGAATAACTTGTAACCTTCATTTATTTATCTTCAAATTTAAAAATATTTTGTGTAAATTTTGCAATTCACATTCCGTGTTAATTTTAAGGCTACGAAAGAATTGTTTTTTTATCGTTTTGGGTGAAGTTACCCATTAATAGGTACAGTTGCCTTTAAGGTGCAAAGTTACCCTTTAAGGAGCAAAGTAGGGCAATTTTACGGTACGCACCCTTTCGCCTTTCACGATGTTTGCCTACTGGCTGAACTTAAACGAAGACGTATATCTGGAGTAAAAGGAAATAAAGGTTCCAGCGCACGAAGGTCGTAATCGCAACTTAAGATGGCCATTTTTTTTTTTTTTTTAAATATCAACAATCTTGCAAAATATCTACCTAATAAAAGAAGAAGTGTGTTTTATGCGATACATTTTCTTTCTTGTGAAAGAACAATATGTTTTCATGGAATCAACCAGTCTAAATATATATTTTTAAATCATCAAGAGCATAACTAAAAAAGGTTGGATCCAACCAAAACTATTTGACACATTTGTATAATAATAAAGCAGTTTAAAACAAAACATACAATAAAAATGATATAATAACTTTGTATAAGATTACAAATTTAATTTTATTTTTTATGACCAACCGGTTTTTCCTTGCCTAAGCATCATCAAGGTACATTATTAAACTAAAAAAAAAATACAAAGTATGCGATTCTATATATATACCGATAGAGAACATAATATAAAACAAAACAAGAGAACAATGAGAAAACAAAAGAATAACATTTAAATTATAACAAAGGAACAGAGAGAAAGAGACAGATAATATGAAATGAAAGAGGTAAAACGTCAACTGAGAAGGTGATTAAAGAATAATGAGAAGTTTTATGTGTTTACGGGAAATATACCCAATATTGGACTACTGAACAAATTTAAATGATTTTTAAGAATATGACTATTCATTTTAATAGCTTTCTTTATTTGAAGTCCTTCTAAATTATTTAACATGTTGACAATTTTTATGAAGAATATGAGTACCGGTGCTTTTATTGAAGGTATGATCTTTAATGATTTAATAAAACAAATTTATAACTTTATTCCACTTTTTTTTATTTTTGACTGGACCGGTTTCAGCCTATTACGGCCATCTTCAAACTAGTGCACGTTGTTCTTATTCTATGGCTTATATACTATTTTTGGGATGTCAGGGGTAGTAAACCATAATTTTACTTTAATTATATTTATCAGTATTGCTGCATGATTTTACTAGTTACAAGTTACTTTTAGTTTACTATTTTATATATCTCTCTGGTATGAATGTTTATTTAAGATGGGTTACAGTTTTATTTCTCTAAGTATGATTTTACGATGTATTTATATAATGCAAGGTTGGTGAATACTGATTATTAATGAGTTTATTTTAGGTTTTCCCATCTTAATTGTACTGTCTAGATTTTCCATAAAATTTCCTAATTATTGGGTTACTCCCAGATGTGAATGATCTTTATCAATAAGATGATTGGTGAATTCTGAAAAATACGTTCTTTGATTCTAATATTTACATTAGGGCTTGTTTTACTAATATAAAACGCAGAACAATCGCTAAAATTCAATTTATGAATTCCCGAGTGACGTATTTTGGCCATCTAGTTGTGCGATGTGACCATCAGTGCGACGGAGTCTCGCTAATTTAAAGACGTGTGCGTTATGACGTGGTGTTGCTGGTTGGGAATAGGGACCTAAGAGCGCATTACTCGCACTGAATTTAAGGGAGAATGTTTACAGGGGCAATTCGGTGAACGAGAACACGGAGCGGCCAAATGGCTCAAGATTGAAACATTCTGTTACGAGTACTGTCTGCTTTAACATTAGACTATATACTGCCACTTAGAATTGGCAGTCAAATAAACGTGGAATGCAATTTGATGTTGTAATTAGGTAGAAACGTGCTTAATAATGGAAAACAGTCCTCCTTACTAGAGACAAAATGATTGACGGTTTCCGTGGTCGAGTGGTTAAGACGATTAACTACGAACACAGAGATCGCGGGTCCTAATCCCGGCGTGCTCAAATAAAATGTATTTAAGTCATTTGTGTTATTTTACATGTAATTAATGTACATATTAATAACATATTATATCTGTGTGCGGGAAAAGAAATAAAGAACGTAAGGAAGAACGGAATGAGTCAATAAACGCAGATGTTCAGGAGAGCCAAAACAAAATTTAAGAATATTTTTTTTTTTTGATATAATCATGTCATATGTCACATGTCCTTTTTCAAAAAACAATAGCACATTATTTTATTTTCAGACATTACATTTTTCCTTGGTAGATATGTATCTAAGGAACAATTCTACATACTTAACTCAAAACTTTATTACCGATAGACCACTATTCAGAATCGAAATGGTTTTAGCCGTGTTGGACGACCAGATCTGAATAGCCAGGTACTTTTAACCTTCCTCTTTCCCATCTCCTTCCCCTCCACGCTACCTTCAACTTTAAAACATTCTCCGATTGGGGAGGCCATGGTCCTACTGGCTCTAGACGATTGGGACTTGGTACGGTATTCACTATAAGCATACTGTAAAAATATTTTTTTACGAAATCTAAGATTCGATCAGAGATCAGGGCTATAAATCGCAAAAAAAAACGAAAAATACCCTGACATACATTTTTGTACTGATTTTCATCACTTAATTACTAATTAATATTTGCCAAGTGCCTTAAAATGAACATTTTGACATTCAGCGGCTACCTAAAAGGATCAACTTAATCAAGATGTCTATTATAAGGTATTTAGGGAATACAAATTAGAAATTAATACGTGAAAATCGATATTAAAATGTATTTTTGTCAGGATAACACAGCTCCATTATCGTTTTTTGGAGTTTGTAACTTAGATCTCCCATAGATTCTTATATTTTATAAAACCTTTAAAATAATTTAATTGTCATTGTGGAGAGTGGTTAAATTAAATAATCGTTTTAAAATTATAATCAGAGATCTACAAAATATCGAGGGGTAGACAGAAGGGATAGAAAACCTAACAAATCTGTCATATCACACACTTCTTACAAAGTTCATATTCATCCTTGTCTTATACATAGGTACCAAACAAATTCTTGGGTCATTTCGTATCAAAAGTTGGAATTGTTATCATGTGTCATAATATAGTTGCATCCTTGGAGAAACAATGTAAGGAGAGAGAGCTAATTAGTTTTACCTAACCGATACAAACTTGCGATAAATCATTTTCTCCGAGTTTTTACACCGTACACCATGAGAAAGAAAGAGACAATAAATATAATACTCCGCTCCTATGTACTGTAACAATGATCTTGGGCTCCTGGGTCACCGCGGGACTCCGCCCACATTTTTTTTATTTTACCACTAAACTTGACACAACTAAACGGTTTTTTTAGGTTAGATACTATATTTTTGTTGAAAACAATACTGTGAAAAAGTGGTTATACGAATAAACAAAAATATTATGCCGATATGTGATATGAATGGATGTATAAATACACTAGCCTTAGTCTTAGCCACGCCCAGGTCCACCGACTCAGGTAAAAATCATCAAAAACTGGCTACACTGCGTTGGATAGATACCACTCTACATACTCTAAGGTTGCATCATTAAAATAATAAATTTTTGAATAAATATTTCCCCAATATCTCTTCGAAAAATAAAATCGTTTTTTTTTGTATCATAAAAATAATAATAATGTTTTATTCCGGAAGGTATGCAGGAGTAGTGCAATGCAACACCTTCCATAATTGATATCAATACATAGTAATTATAATGTTATCGCCTTCTCAAAACGGTGTGCAAACCCTTTACACCATTATAAATTCAAAAGCTGGTATAAATGATTTTACGATTATGTTTCCTCCTGAATGAATATAAAATAACACGTCGTCGCTGGAAAAACAAAAGGGCTTAAGCGACACTTTGGTCAAAAATGAGTTAAATATGCAGTTTTGATCAGTCTTTTTTCCGCATCGAATGCTCGACTCTCGTTTGATTGTGAAGACTTTTGTGACTCTTTAGCCATACAAAATATATTTGCCATTAAGGAGAAGGCCTTGACTCAAGCTACACAAGTTTGGGACTTTTCGAGCTTTTTGTCGCTTCAGGTAACTCAGTGAGAGCATTGAGTTACCTGAGTTAACTTTTCTTTTCAGAATCTAACCAGGTACTGAAGACTTTTGAATTTTATTTTAAATAAAAAAAAAATACTTTAAAGTGCTCTGGTGTAAACTTCCCGAAATAGCCCTGCAGCCCTTTTGCCTTTCTGGCGACCATATCAGTTATTTTTAAAAAATATTTTTTAATTCGTCATGGCTCTTTAAATCAGCCACAGAAAAAAACATCAACTTCTTCCGTACTGGATTTCCATTTTTTTCTATGAAGAGTCTGACAAACAAAAGAATGCGGCTGGCGGTTGATGCGCAGAATCGCATTTTGGTAGGAGGCGGGGTGAGCTAATAAAAACCGCCAATCACTATTGAACGGAATGTCGACTTTCCGTACAGCTTCAACAAAGCTGTGCAATGAACGAATGGCCATCTGTTTTATTTTGTTTGTTAAGCTCTATTCTTTCACACCTTGAACATCTGTGTAATATTTACAAACATCTACTACGCTCTACACCCCTTTGACTTCCTATTTATATTTTTACAACCATTCAACAGCATTAATGTAAAGCCCCTATTTCACCTGTATCACAATCATCAACATACAATCCTATTTAAGCTTCAATACCTCGATTAAGAAGTACCCACAATTATTTCCTCAGACAAGCTGTACGACAGCTGCTGCAGGCATGTCGACAGCCTCGTAATTGATTTTCCGTGTTTCATGTACAAACAATGTATCCTTCAAAATCACTAAGAGCATTTGAACATAAAACGTGTCACTGTCTAAATGAATCTACAAGGGAAATCACACCAAAGGTGATCACATACCACATTATACCTATAGGTAAATGTAAAAGCTCAAATTAATCTCCAAAATGACAACAACAGAGAGAAGGTGCCCCACAAATCCACGTAAATGTGATTCTGCACACAGAAAATTTATTTATTTATTGCAAGCGTAAATTACTGAGATTCATTTGATTCCCTCGTCAGAATTAATATAATCATATTTCATTTTTTAATGAAGCAAAAACACTGTGGTGAAACAATAATTAAAAAAAACTTAGTTGAACGCAATAAAACTAACATATACTTATGCCAACCAGGTTTTGCTTCGTAGATTCATCAGAGCAGTACAATAATAACTAGGTATATAGATTTCTTGTAAAAATGGAATAGGCTAAATAATTTAGAAGCATTAATGAAAGCCAGGAAAAATTAAATTAAATTCGTCAACAACTAAATAAATTTAACATATAGCAAAAAAAAAGATTCCTCTCTGGACCATTCTTTACTTACCAGTACGTCATCCTGTCTTTTGTTTCACTGTGTTTGTAATTATAAACTATAATTAATTTATTTTGTGAGTACGTACATCCGTACGAGTTTGATATTTTTAAATTTAGAACTGGTGTTAATTGAAAATATCAAGATTTGAAAATAAAATCTAAAATCCCTACCTACCTAATAAATTACCTACCTTTAATTTATTTTAGCAAACATTATTCTATATTTGAAATGGAACTTATATTTTTTATTGGCAAGTCAAGATACATTTGTAATTTTTTACTGTAACAACTTAACTAACGTATTAATAATAATATACATTGCAATTTAAATACGTAGTGCATGTTATGGTTGTAGCGAACCCTGATTGACATTTCGTATAGTCAAGTGATGTCAAACCAAGTAATTATCTTATTTTTATTTTAAATATGTATTTGTTCAATACATTTATAGCATTTAATTGCATGCAATTTGTGGACGTTAGAAACATCTGAAAAAATAAAAATAAAAATGTAATAAAGACAAATTTAAATTTAAAAAATTATTAATTGTCCAAAGAAGCGAAGCTCTAAGTCCATAATGCTTATACCAACCCTGATGTAGGGCAGTGAGGCATAGAACTGGCAGAGGAAGGATGAAAGTAGACTGAATGCTGTGGAAATGAGATCCTTGAAAATCATGTATTACCGTATTAAAAATGTGGATATCCGGAAAGAATGCAAGGCTGATGTGAACGTGATGAATAGGATCAATAAAGGGACGCTTAGATGGATTGAGCATGAAAAGCGAATGAACGAAAAAAGGAGTGTGAAAAGAATATATGATGCGAAAATGAATGGAAGAAGAAGTCGATGACGCCCGAGAAAGACGTGACACGATCAAGTAAATCAAATACTTGAATCGGGTCATGTGAAGAGTCAGAATAACAGAAGAGTATGTATGAGACGATGTATGAATGTGAATGAAGCAAGTAATGTGTGCCAAAACAGAGTTATATGGCGGTCCGTCCTATCTGCCTACCCCTGCGGAGAAACGGCGTGATGGTTAGTTAGTTAGTTTAGCAAAAAGTATTTAATCCGTTCGCATGATTCATTCAATTTATTTAAGTCTGGAATTTTTGGGTCAACGTTACTATTTATAGTTGCATTATTTCTGTTATGAACTATTGAGCGACATATTAATTTTACAGTATAAGAGACTGTCATATTGTTGTATCCATATTTAACATTGTCAAAATTCTGGCAAAGCTGATTCTTAAAATGATGGTCTTCGATTGGATAGTTCCCAAAACCAAATTATTATGATCTCTGTTGGGACCATCACAGTCATGCTCTTTTACTTTAGCATATAATTCTCACCCTTTTCAGATGGTACCAGATCTACCTGGTTTTTTACCCTTTAAATTGTTTTTTTTTATCAAATGTATCTCTACATGTGAAGAGAAAATTCAATTTTCGATTGGAATCAGCTCTGTACGAAAAATATTTTTTTTCTTTGTTAAAAAGTCTTTCGTCTGTTGATTGAGTATGCATAAAAGCCGCCGGTACCCACCTACATTGCACGAGCGATTTTTTTCTCTTTGAACGTCTACGTGAAAAGCTATTAAAAATAATTGAGTTTTGAACGTAATACTGCCTTGCAGTGCCTCCGCTGTGAAGTTCATACTTGATAAAACACAGAAATAATATGAAAAAAATTATAACAGTTTGGTTGTTAAAAAAATATTGATGATTTTTATTAATCATTTATTTTAAGCGATATGAGGGGCTTAGAAGCAAAGACAGCAATCTACAAAAATGGTTTTGTAGCATTGTCAACTTTTGAATGATTATAATAAAGAAACAGAGAATTTTGTGTATCAAAATGTTTGTGTAAATTAAACTAGGAACAATTTGAAACAATAATCACTAAATGTACTCACATATTCATGAAAGAAAAGTGTATTAAACGCTTTATCAACTTTCAAAGAAATAATTTAGAGTGAAAAAGATTGCTGCCTTTGCTTCTATACCCCTCATATCATATAACAGTTATGTAACAAGACATAAGAGAGATAATTGACTGTTTTATAGAGAAAAGGGAAACCACTGTGGGTTAACCAACCAATAAACCCAGTAGGTATGAAATGAGAGTGGTGTATGAAATTTAAAAATATATGTATTGAATTCGAAAATAGATAAGATAATTATTTTAACACACCCCGAATTAGGGATACCATGGTCACACTGGTTTAGGGCAGTTGAAACTCTTATTTTTAATTCGCAAAAATAGAGAACAAAATTTATTCCATAGCTCAAAGTTTTTCCTAACAAACACTTAAAGTAATCGGTTTAAAAAATGTGATAAGCGATTTACGCTTCAGAGATAGGAATAAAATATGCTGCTCGAAAACGTAACTCATCCTAGGAAATTATTTCATCACCAGTTGCCTTCATCCTTATACTTCGCCCTGGGACAAATTTACTCTAAGCTGAAAAAAAATACACTCCGTAAACCAATTTTGTACCGGGTGTACTTCTTTTTGTGAGAAGAAAATGATCTTCTACTAAAATTATAATGTTTCTCCGCTCCGTGGTAACATACGATAAGTAAAAAAAAGTTGGCGGCTTATGTACATATTTTCAAATTAAAATATTAGAAAATAACCATTTTAGCAATATTTAAAATTAATTTAGTCCAACTATCGCATTCGTATATATATATGTATCGCATTCGTTTATATTATTTATTATATATTAGTTTCCATCAATTTAACGCAAAATATCTATTTTGGCCCATCCTTAGATTCGAACACGCGACCTTTGGATTTCTAGTCGAGGATCTTATCCGCTCGACCACGAAAGTAATTTGGGAGCAAAATAATTATTGTAGATATAACAAAATTGAGAAGCCAAGTTTACGTATTAATAATGTCTTTGCAAACGGCCTTAAAATTTCATATCGTTCATCGATTTTTCTTTTCTTAGGAATGAACAGAAAAATCTCGAAAATGTATTTATGACTTAACTTTATTTGGGAGCTTTATAAAGAAAAATACTTTTTCAAACAGCGAAATAAGATGTCTGGAGGTGCCTCTTTCAATTCAAATCTAAGTATATTTAATGAAAATTAAATAATAACTTTGTATAAAACAACAGATTTTATTTTTATTTTTATGACCGATTGGTTCCACTTAGCATAAGCATCATTAGGGTACACAATTAAACTTAACAAAAAATACAAAATGTGCGGTCAGATATACATACAGAGGGAGAACACAAAATGAAATAAGAGAACAATGAGAAAACAATAAAATAACATTTAAATTATAAACAAAGGAAAAGAGAGAAAGAGACATTTAATGAGAAATGAAAGAGGCAAAACGTCAACTGAGAAGGTGATTTAAGAAAAAAAAATCTCAGTAAATCTTTTTTATAAATACGAATAAATGAAAATCTATTTGGTACACAATAAACATGTTGTATAAATTATTTTAGTGAAATTTGAATAAAAACTTACCGAATTCGTCAGGGGCTTGACAATACTGACATCTGAGGCCAGGGTTGTCGCCTATGTCACCAAACGTCATCAACATGTCACCATCCGTATCACTTTTCCAAATATTCACTTTACTTTATTTATATTCATACATCGGCGGTATAATCTCAGCAGACGTGATAACTGTCAGTAATATTAACGTCATCATGGAAAACTTAAATTATGTTGTTTATTTCTGTAACAAAATAAAGATATAAGAATCTAGTGCCAATCTTTTAATACTCTTACTAACAGATTTCCGAGTACTTATTTAAATATTTTGCCATATTCGTCGATTTCAAAGATATTTTTATCACTCAATTCAGAAGCGCACAATGGTACTTTGAAAAACATTATTATAATTTGTAGGGTAAACCATAGAGTTATGGAACGCTGACAGTTATTGGACATGTGAGTAATAGTTAGGTCAAATAAGCAAACCTGTAAGTAAAAAGTACCAGATTTTTTGGAAGATGTTACCTATCAATCGTATTTATCATTAATAATATTATATCTTCTTTATCAATCGTCTAATAATAAGGTTAAAAAAAAAACAATGTCTCATGTTGTGACAAGTTTTCTCAGGAATACCGAATTTGTTACTAAAATTACAAGAAATACAACAATTTTTAAAAGTAATTATGAATTAACTTCTCAGTGCTTAGTTGTTAATCAGTATGTCAGTAGGTGAATTGCATAACTTCATTTTGTTGATTTGATGCTTATTTGTGTTCTGTAAGTATTAGTATAGGGTGTCTAATAACTGTACCGTGTTAATATGTTTTTTTATACTACTGGACGGCCGTCCAAAAACTATGTTTGGCAGAAAAAAAATGCGGTTAAACCTAGTGCCTAATATGTTCTATATGAAATTGTATTATGCTGTTTTTTTTTCATTTTTCTGTATGAACTTTCTAGACAATTATTGACGTTGTGTCTAGTAACTGTATTTTTGGTGTCCAATAACTGTGTTACTAATATATTTTTGTACATATTTTTATACACAGTTTTATTATTAAAATATCAAAAAAAGAAGACAGTACGAATCAAATAACTCAGAAGACATTGAAATGTTTACAAGAAGGGGGGAGTTCATTGAGGATTCATTCCAAGGAACAGTTTTTCAACGCGAATTTTCCAACTAGCCGATGTAGCAATTTTCACATCTTAAAATCGGCTGGCGAAAATCGGTTTGGAAATGGTACAATCTAGATTTCGACAAAGTTTACGTTTGCTCCTTTGTCGAACGAAGTTGTATTAAAAAGTATAAAAGAAGATACAGTTATCAATGGGCTCGGGTATGTGGATTGTTTTTTCAATTAAAATAACGTTGACTTAACTAAATGTTCGGCCAAATCTAAAACAGAACATTAAAGAAATCTTTCACCAAAACTATGACTGATGACATTTTCAAAAATGCTGTTGAATCTGAGATGATAAAAAAAAATTAAATAACTGGTAACATTATATCAAATGGCAGCAGTGAAAAAAAGACGAATTTTTCGTTCTTTTTCAATTGTGGCAAAGCTATTTTAAAAATGAAAAACAATGATTTAATAAACTCAAATCCAAAAGCCATCATCCTCGGCTTCGGATGCACTACCAGACCGATTACCTTCAACTTAAATATCAGAGACTATTCACATTCAGCGATTACCATCAACAATATCAAAGACAGATTTTCAGCTACCACCATTATCTTCAACTATTGATAATTCTATTATTAATGATCAACCGTCTATTCTAAATATTATAAATGACGATATAATAGGAAATTGTTTGAGTGGCCTAAATCACCAAGATTTTCCTTTGTCACAACATTGGACAAATACAAAACAATGCACCGAGAGAAAAAATTGTAAAATATAAAAATGTTGGATGATAAATAAATACGTAAACCACTACGGTTAATTTCAAAATTATGCAATGAGAAAGGAAAGAGTACAGTTATGAAAAAAAAAACACAAATTGCTGAATGTGCGAATCGCCGTTAAAAAAAAAAAGGAATCGAATGTTCACAATGCAAAAAGTTTTTTTAATTCAAGATGTATTCCAAAGAGCCATGCTATTCATATCCCTGAGAGTGATGACTTTTACGAATGTCATTTTTGTTACAAAGAGGAATCTGAAGAAGCCAAAGGAGACCAAAGTGATTCCTCCGTAGATAAACCATATGGTTTATTTCAGCAAACAATTTCTTTTTTTTTTGTTCAGTAACTGTAATTTCAGTGTCCCGTATTTGTAAAAATGTGTCCAGTATCTGTACTTTTTGCTATTTAATTACCTTTTTATTTTTTCTAAAATGCTTTGAATGTCAAATAAGAAAAGGAGTTGGGCATTCAACAGTCTAATTATCAAGTGAATAAACGGAATTTATTTCAAAAGGCAGTTTCATCAATTGTAATTTTAGTACTCACCTAAAGTAAAAAATGTTGTCAAGTGTCCCATAACTATATGGTTTATCCTATATAATTACCTACTTAACTAATGAATTGAAAGCTACTCTCACCCAACTTATAAAAAACATTAAAAAATAAAGACCGAACTACAAACGTACATTTTTGGTGATATTTGTACATGTACTTGATTCGGGTGAATAAAATTAATTAAGCATGTGAATTATTGAAGGACTGTACTTCAGAACAAAGTTGTGAGATTTTCCATCTTTCTCTGCCTACCCCTGCTGAAGGAATTGCGTCATTTATGTAGAAAATGTTTTTTTTTCTAATAATTGTGATATCTCTATCGATTCACAATGAAAAATATGTTCCTATTTTGAAAGCTGAGATTTTACTTTAAAGGATTCAATGTATTTATAAGATAGAATCAAACATTTAAAAAATATATGTTAATAAATTGTACATGAACGATTTATTTACAAATAAATTGTAAGTACGAATACAGTTAAAATGAATTGTTTAGGGTTACAGTATGTGGTGTAGCCAATGATAGCCAACCTCCGATATTAGGTGACACCAGCATAAGAATACAATAATATTACCAACAAAATTTTATTGAATAATATCCTCAAAAAAGAAGAGAAAAAGACATATTTTTGAAATGTTCTTTTTTAAGACTATAGATGTTCCTATTGATTCGGAGTTGTTTGACGGGTTGCAGAAGATAAATGTGTATATTTACTGGCGTGTTGTGTAAGCTCGGAGCTTTAAGCTTCTACGAAAGTGTAGATTGTGGTGTCGCGAATGAAAACATCCAAGTCCAATTTTAGAATGAAGAAACCGCAACAAGTAAACAACTCCTTCGAAGTGTAAACATTTAAAAACAATATATTTCCGTTATTCCCAGCGCACGAACGGTTGCCCACATATCATGTCTTAGTTAAACCACACGCGACACTTACTAACAAACTTACTGAGTAATAAACTGAAATTAAAAACGAAAGGTTTTCAGACACAACACTAATAAAATTATTTATTCTTCTCGAAACATGCAAACGTTTTAAAACTTATTGATTAAATAAACACCAGTCAGTTTATGCTGATATTTTTCAATGTTAATATTTGATTTATGTTGAATTTTCTATGTATTTCAGGCTCTCCGTCAATAAAAATGCATGATTTTGGTTTTTGATAAGCTTACTTCAAAACACCAATGAACCAAACAATTTCGGGTATTTTAATGTAATATTTTTTAACAAAGCAAAAAACCTTTACCAAAAACAAAAAGCTCTGTGCAATTTGCATTGTGCATGCATTCAAAATACTGAGAGAAGCTTTTTTCTGACCAGAATTTCCAGCTTAACTTAACTATTTACATTTTGCAACGCCGCGCCATTATGATTAGAAGTTTTAAAAGTAATTTTGTTATGTTAAAAAATTAGTGAATAGGCCGCCATATTGTTTGATTTCTTAGTTTTTAATGTTTCTAGGAAACTACGAAACAAAAACTGTGTGAGAGTTGAAATACGAAAATGATTTGGAAAAAAAAGTGTTAAAATACGGACGCAACCGGCTACTAAATATTAAATATTATCAATTGACACGTGTAAACTAGTTTGTATGCATACATTTTAAATTTTTTTAACTGCAGTGTTTAAAAAAGTGCCATTTTTATATATCCAGTCAAAAAACAAAACATATTTTAAGCCATTATGTTACGTACATTTTAGCCATACGTTTCGGTATTCAAGAAGATTTATGTTCGAATATCACTATAATAAGTAGTACAAATGGGCAAAGAGAAGAGTGTGTAGTTAAGAATAAACAATAAACTTTATATGTTTTCACCCATTGCTTAATGTTTTCAAGATGAGAAAAAGTTTTTAGTAATTTTTTTTAACTTAACTAAATAGCCATAACTAAGTCATTAACTTTTAATATCCGTCATAAAACATCGTAATTTTATATTCGTGAGTTTGGAAGTGGTATAGCATTTCGAAATCCAACAGACGGACTGTTTAACATTTTCAATAAAGTTTTCCTTGAACTTGTACCACTTTAATCACCCATTTATTTATAGTTGTTGTGTTCAATTCGTAGAACTCAGAAAAAAAAAATTATATTATTATTATTTAGTTCTGCTAGTTTTAGTTTTATGTTCGTATTGACAGCTAATTCGACGTTTAAGACCATTAACAAACTGTTTGATAATGGCCCTAAACACTGAAACAGCTGTTACTAAAAACAAATAACTGAAACTAGCAAAACTAAGTAATAATAAATTTAATTCAACTTAATTATATAAAAATAACTTTAATCACCCTTAAAAATAATGGTTTAACACTGGCATATTTTACCTTTTTGAGACATTATTTCGCTGTAGGGTACATACGAGTATGTAACAAAACGTTGAAATCGGAAACTATCGTAGAAGAAAATGATGGAACGTTAAATAATGTAAGTGGATTAATTAAACCTAGTGGAAGGAAAAATTTAGAAAAAATAGTGTGTACTTAAAATTTCATGAATATTTCTTGAACAATGAGTCGCTTGTGTAAATTTTCTACCGATTTACTAAAACACATGAGAATTCATTTTGTACCTAGTATTTGAAAATACTAGGAAAAATCTATACTTTTTTAGACGTTTTAAAACAGGCAATGATTTTGACAATATTAGCGTTATTTTAAACGAAGTCGTTAGCTGTCAATAAATAATTTAATTTATTTTTACGATCATGAACCCAGAGATACTTGTTTAAGCCATTTTTTTTTTTAAATTACGTAATTTGACAGCTAAATTTATGCCTTTCAAACCTCTTTAAAGAACATTTATCGTAGTTTATAAAAAAATACATCATTTTCGGAGGTTTTCAAAATGCTGTATAAAAATTAATTGCTGGTTTCTTTGAAAATGCGATTCAAATAAATAGTAAATATTTAGGGAACTCTTTTTATGATGAAAACGGATCATTATTTAAATATGTTATTTTCGTAACTTATTACCAGAACGGGTCGCGCAATTAAAGTAAGTATGGCAAGTAGAGACCCAAATAACTGATTGTGTATATTGGTGCAAATCTGTTCACTTCCGGCAGTGATGTCCTTTCCAAACATCACTGAGAAACAGCATTTGTCAAATTTAAATATTGGAAAAGTTTTTAGTTTCTTAAAAAAAATTACAGTGTGTTATTTTTATTATATTTATCAACAAAAATACTTTTTTTTTATTTTCACAGATTTTTTTTTTGTCCGAATCGAATAATAAGTTTTAAACATACTTTATTCAAGCAATGCATCTGTTTGAGTGCTGTATTCGTATGAACTCTGATACCTGTAATTTTTATGACCCACTACCTTGAATGTGGGACAGGGTTACCCTATTCCACACAACGAACTAGTTAATATCATTAGCATCGTGCATTGTTCTTCGGCCCCTGCTAGTCGCGTGCCTTTTATGAACCACGGCTATTACCCACTAACAGTTCGGTGTTTTCGTAACTAGCGTACTATGCAGCTTTCAGTATGTCAGAACAGGCAAATCAGAACACTTTGGGAGGACAGTAAACTCTCAGGTATTGTGGAATATCGTACGAATGTATTGACTGAAAAATATCACGAAAATATTGACCAAATACTAAGACAAATAAATAAAATATTAAATAACATGTATTTTATTGTTTGTACGCATAAAAAAATGATAATTAGTTTAAAATTTTACTGAAAAGTAACGTGTAATACTAAAAATCAAAATACATTGACTTACATCGATTTTTGTGTGTCTTGAATGAGTTGGTACGATTTACGAATGCCCGCGTTCACCAATCAAACTTAGCGTGTGTGATGCTTGGAACATTGTTTTCCTTGATTGGTATGTGCATAGATAAATAACAGTACTCGGCTAGTAGTTAGACGAATCGAGTTCAATATTCGAAAAGGTGCGAACTATAATTTTTTTTTTAAATAAATAAAAAAACTATACTAAATATCTTAGAATCATTTTTACTTTTAAATGATTTTCAGTGTACCCGCTGCAATGTATGTTTAAAATATTACTTCTATTATTGCGACAATAATAAATGTGAACTAATAATGTTGTTTTTTTGGTTATTTGTCACACCACGTTTTCCAAGATCATTTTGACAGGGACGGATTATTCACAATATGCCTGGAGCAGAACTGAGAACGCGAAACGCAGAACAATGATGGATGGGTAGGAGATCCCCTCCTCATTGATAATTTAAGCATTTCTAGGCCATCCCAACACTCCGACCCGTCAAACCCTCTCCAACAGACACACACTGAAACCATATTGATTTATTATTTCATTTCTCGATTCACTCAAACTTACTCAAAGGCTTGTATGTTTTCATATTTCACGCTTTACACAATTTTTACAAAAATTAATGCTTTGTGCATTTTCCATGATCATGCCGAATTTTTCACTTGCACGTTAGTGTTTTGTCGATAATTGATTAACAAACCCGGCTTTGCCTGAAATTTAGATTGGAAATCATTGATCAAATAAATAATCTTGCATTATTTTACAAATGCAGTAAAATCTCTCAGAGGAAATGATTTTGTGAGCTGAAATAATATAGTTGCATTGATCTTTAAATTCAAAATCGAAAAATTTCTGCAAATTGTTATTTTACGTATTAAAAAAAGCTTTCGATGAAAGGACAAACAACCTCAATTTATCTACTTTATACTCGTATCTTATTCTTTTTTAGACTCTTAGGCAGCCATGATAGATAATCCAATAATTCCGTAGATAATAACCAAGACTCTCCAAAAGCCAAGATAGACAATTTACTTATTTTATAGTGGATAATCAAGACTCTGTAAAAGCCAAGATAGACAATTTGCTCATTTCATACTTTCATCGATCCATAATAGATAATTTACGCAATTCTATAGATTATAGTTAATACTCTCGGGGAGCCAAAAATGACAATGTGTTTATTCTAATAATAATCAAGACGCTCGAAAATGCCAGGATAGACAATCTACTCATTCTATAGCTAATAATCAAGACTTTCAGGAAGCAATGAGCCGTCCTAAAAACAGCATTGCTTAAGGGGAATAAAATACAAGATGAGTTATTTACAGCACGAACAACACTCACCTATGTCTCAAGCAATATTGAAATATTTAGAGATACAATTGAGCAGATTGAACATCAAGAACTAGGGTTTCTTAAATAACGGATGATAACATAAGTAGAAAGGCCGGAAAAAGATCATTATACGAAATACTTCATGTGCAACAAGAGGGAGGAAATGAAAATTCAATTTCATTTAGTGTAAAGAAAGCTCATTCTTTCCATTCGCATGGAATAGCTCTGACTCCCATAGGAAAGGTTTTAGAAAATCGTAGTATTGGAAGATGGCAATTGTCATCATTGAAAACATGGGATAAATCTCCCTTCTCTTTGACATACTGTGATATTATCACCGAACTCCATTAGAAAATAACTATCACTATGGTGAAAAACAAACAATGCATTGGTTATATTTTATTCTGACAGAGTACTCACATTGTAATAATTTTTTTCCCCACATCGAAATTCTAAAAACTCACATACTTTGTACTTCCAAAACTAGTGAAGAAACGAAAAGAAAATGGATGAAATAATATTATTCTCGTATATTATCAAGTAAGTCGATGCTGAATTAATAAGGATATATTATCTATTTTTCACCGGAACACATCAAATCATATATTTTGGAAAAACATAGGTGTATATTGAAACATGCCTACGAGAAGCTTTTTGTTGAAGTTCGTCCAATACAGGTGAGGGTGATTTTTGGTAGGGTTTCGTATTTTCGTATGACTAACTTGCTAATTCGTTGTAGCACGCTCACATTAAAAAGGTAGGGGTATATTTTTTACACTGTTCGAAAATTTGTATCCTGCAAATATTATAAACTAGTGGTTACCCGTGAAAAATCACAGATTCTTACTAGACTTGCCAAGATGAAAACATAGAAATTTTTTGTTTTGAAAAAGTTAGATATTCTTCCGGTAAAATGTATTACAGGTAGGTAGGTATTTTATCGCTTGTCTTGTTTTAAAAAGATTATTTTTATAATTAGATATTTTTTCAATCACATACAACAGTCCCAATTTTTAAAATATCAAGAAAAATTTTATTGTTTTATTTGAACGTTAACATTAGGAAAATACTCCTTGTTTACGTAATTAAAAGCTTTCTTTATTATTTTATCGTACTCTTGTAAACCGACGCGTAATTTTTAAAATTATATTGATATCTATATTTTACCAGACTTGTAAAAGTGGAACTAATGTATGCGTGGAGTAAAATTTTTACATAAAAATTACGTTTTTTTCAAATCCAGATATTTTGATCGATTACAAGGAAGTTATATTGTTGTCTGTGTATCGTGTTGTTTCCTCAATTTTTTTCTGTCAATAGTAATCACTAAAATATTTTTCGAATCTTTACTAATCAAGAAGGCACCTACCTAGCATTGGTTTATCATTGATAAAGTACCTACCCGTGAAAATTCATTGAAAACATCCAAGTCCCATTAAACTGTCAGATCTTTGGTTTTAGGTCGCTATGTCAGATTAACGTGTCAATGTAACTAGATAAACCTGTTGTATTGTGTTGTAGAGACTGTGGAAATGAAATTTCTTCGGTTTTCATTTTGACACGTCAAGTTGACCCCTTATTTTTAAGGGTAACAAACAGTTATATAATGAATCAAAAAAACATAACAAACAAGGGTGATTTTTTTTTTATTTCACAAATAATCAAAACGCAGTTTTCCATGATCACATTATAAAAACATAACAAACCTCTCAGAGAAAAAGCGTCTCTGGAACATTAGCGCCCCTGTAGCTGTCCGCGGGATATGCGAGTACGAGTGCGAGTACGAGCAGTGTCAAGATGTTAGTGCTGACGAAGTGGCAAGGGAAGAAGGAAATAGAAACACGCATTACTGTTGACGATCACAACCATATTATAGTGAAAATGAATTCATTTCAATAGAAATTTCAAAACACTTTAGATTAAAACATCACATATGTACACTGGAGTTAAACTCTATTTTTATCATTTAGCTATTATTTATTTTACATATACTTTAACAAACAACCAATTTGAATGTTGTAACATTGAACACTGTGGATATTTGGTTGACGTGTAGATACCAGCCTACTTTTTACACGGGGACAAGATGGCATAGTCACAAATCACAACAGCGAGAGAGATCGTCGCGTTCTCTCTCAAAGCCAACATTTCCCTGTTTGCGAGGAGTTAGTGTTCTCTCGGCGGGGGCGCTGCGCGAGCCAGTCCTCAGGAGTCCAGAGTCGGAGCCAGAGCCGATACTCGAAACACACAATAATATTATATATCGATCGTCACGGCAAAACGTACTCGATGATGCCGGCATCGGTGTTGGTACACACGGGTGTTGATTGTAGCGGAACTGTGGCGGGTGCGGGGAGCAGGTGCGGGGTGCGGGGGATTGCTAAAAGTTACTTTGTCACGAGAGGAGTCACAACCATTGTTGGTGCGGATCGGGTACACGGGAGCTAAGGGGGGGAGCGGTGTCCCTAGCGCACTGTTCACGCCGCGACGTTTGGCGACGTAATGACGCACGGCAGGGGTTGGGGCGAGGGAGGGGGGAGGTCGGAGGCTGAGGCTGAGGCTGTGCATCCCTCCCTGTCTCTCTCTCCCCTTCATCCCTCCCCCGCTCCAAGCTTTCTCCCCCCTCCTGCCTCCTGGCCTCCCCACCCGGCGCCCGCTGACACAGTTACCAATTAACGACGTTTTTGGGCGAAAGTTACAGCCTCCGCAGACAGATGTACGGCGGGCGGCATGCCTCAGTCACTGCATAAGGGATGGAGGATAAACTTGAACCGAGTAATCCCTCAATTTCAACTTGGATTCATCTTGTATTTTCTACGTTACTTTGCAGATCGTTTCGCGGATAAAGAAAACATGGACGATGAATTGGCCAACTTTACTCCGGTTTGTTTGGGTGCTTCAATAAATAAAATCAGTATACTATATATTATATTACAGAAAGACTTGAATTTTACCACGAATGTTTATTAAAAAAACTTTTACCACAATAACTAATACTTTTAAACTCATTTATCTGAGATTACTAATAATTGTTATTGCTATTCTCTAGTCTACTAGATTCTCTTTTTACAATTTATAATAATAATAATATTTGAATAATTTGTTTAGCACCGCTTGTGTAAAAAAATCCCCTCTAGGGCGCTTTGGTAAAGCAATCTGCTATATTTTCCGGGAAATCGATTCTAGTTTTCGAATGTTCGGAAACTCTGACTATTGACCTGTTGTAGGTCCATAAAGCTTTGAGGGGCTATTTGCGCTTTGTGCTTTGAGCAACGGAGCAGTTTTGTTGATGGATTAATTTGTCAACTACGCTACATATATAAAATGCGCAACATACACTCATACGTTTATTTATTCATAGATAAATGAATATTAATCAAAGAACACAACAGCATACGTCTAAGCAAGATCAAATTAGTAAAAAGGTTGTTAACTTAACAATCAGTGTTATGCAGCACATTCGTATCACGTAAAACATTCGTGTTTCAATAGATGTTTCCACTTTGAATGGGCTTAATACGTTGTAATTATTTTTTTGTTATGTGGACACAGCACAATAGTCCTAACTGGCCGGAGATAGTTGGACTGTGGCACCATTATTTGGGATATACTCTGACCTTTTGGCAGAATTTGGGGATTTTTCAGAAGAAAAAAATCGCTTGATGTGATAAGAAAAACTTCGATACTGTTTCTCCATTCATTTTTTGTGACATAAGATTCAATTTAGCTTAAAAATTCCAAGGAAATACTTGTTTTGCGAAATCGCAAGAATGGAACGCCATTGATCTTCAACACCGTAAAAAATCATACCCATGAAGCAGAAATTCTGTGTGCATGAAGCAGTGAGCTGGCGCACAGTGGCATTATTAAATTTAAATTGCTTTTAGGTCCGGGATTTCTTCGTCAATTCAACTATTTTCATATCATTATCCAAATCGTAATTTCCTTTACAAAATTCTCCATAGTTAAATTGCAATATTAAATATAATGTCTGTACTGAAAGCCTCCATGGTCGAGTAGTAAGACGCTCGACTACGGATCCAAAGGTCGCGGGTTCGAACCTGTCGTGGGCAAATAACTTGTATTTAATTAATTTGTTTCATAACACGTTTAATTCATAATAAAATAATATAAAGTATATTTGCGGTACGTTCCAGAGTGGTAGATACTCTAAGTATCGCCTTGGTGAAAGACCACCATTCAGCATCGAAACGTTGCTTTAGCCGTGTTTGGTGACCAGATCTGATAGCCAGGTACTTTCCAACCTTCCCCCTCCCTACCTCATTTCCCTCCTAACTACCTTCAGCCTCACAACATACCCCAATTGGGGATGCCACAGTTTTACTGGCTCTAGACGATTGGAAGCAGGTGGGACTTTTATGCAGTATTCACCACAAAAATAAAAAAAGTATAGAAATAATACTCGATGTTGATATTATTTAAAGGAATGGAAAAATTACTCTATTTAACACCACGAATATTATTTTAATTTTATGACCGACCGGTTTCGCTTAACCTCATCAGAGTACAAAATTAAATTAAACAAAAAATACGAAGTGTGCAATTATATACACATAAAAAAATATTTTACAAAGTTATTTTTTCGTTTCTTTTAATATATCAATCCACAAAGTGATATTATTTATCTATATATATCAATTAAATTGTAAGAACCATTCCTCTAGTTTTATTTTCACAACCTATTGCACGAGTCCGCTGTATTTCGTATTGCACGCATATGAGAACCTCTCACTCTACGCCTATTTTTACGATGTGTTGCCAATATCATTGTATTATTTGAATATCGATTGTACGAGTAATGTATGGAGCACGCCATCTGATTCCAACTCTAAAAACAATTCGTACTATCTCCGTCTCACACGCCGTCGCCTGTCTCGGTCTAGGGGCGGAACTGGGGGTGGGCCTAGGGGTGGGACTGGGGGGGTGATAATATAGAGGGGGGTGTTTACGGTAAGAGTCTGCGGGGTGGAATCAAAACAAAGCAAACTGAATTATATGCGAGTATATGCCTTTAAGCTGGTCTGCGTGCTGTCGAGAAACCTCTGGCTTTATACCGCTTCATGTACTGCCTGTGCCCGTGTGTTCTGATATATCGTGTTCCATAAATAATATGCATAGTATTCGCACAGACGGAAGTTCTTATGGTTAAGCTTTTGACATAGTTCATCGGCCAAGAATACGTCTTGAGATAATATAACCGAGTTAATGCCACATCTGTTTGAGAGGGTTGAGAGAAGCGGTCGCGCGTGTTCTATGAATGAGTTTCGCGTCATAAAAAATGAGCGGTTTGATGGAATAGCGATGCTCGTATGTAGAATGAACAAACCACCTAAGCCGAAACAAAGAGGGAAATTTTTTTCACGTAAACAGACAGACACCATCTAGCAGCAATTTTCTACGAATAAAGCTTACGTTCTTTTAAAATAAATTATTATGTTTATCAAGTAAGGGGTTGGTCGTATTCAAATTATTTTTGTTACATTGTACATTTATTTTGTATGCATTCAAAATAATTGTATGAAATATCTCACAAGGCGTTAAAAAATAACAATCAGTCACTTTGTAGTTTAACATATTTAAAGAAATGAAAAATAACTTTGTATAAGACTACGGATATTATTTATTTTTTTATGACCGACCGGTTTCGTATCCGGGTACAAAAATAAACTCAACAAAAAATACAAAGTGTGTTGTCATATATACATACAGAGGGGAACAAAATTTAAAATAAAATAACAACTATGAGAAAACAATGGAAAAACATTTCAATTACAACAAAAACAACAAAAAATGTGTACCCTGATAATGCTTAGACCAAGCGAAACCGGTCGGTCATGAAAAATAAAATAATATCCGTGGTCTTATACGAAGTTTTTTTTTTATTTCTTTATCATATTATTAGTTATCAGAAATTGAATTTTCACTGTTGTGTTGTTACGATAAATAATTATTAACCAAATTATTTTATTTATCTCTTCGTGCATATGACGTTTTTTATCATAGACAATCCAGAAATGTGGGTTGGCAAAAGCGTTTTTCCGGAGACTGACTTGGACTGCCAGGTTACGAGCCCAGCAATCTGAATTGGCAGCACTTCAAAACGAGCTCAGAACTATTTGGTCAACAGCTGGAAAGGAAAGTTCATCCTTTCTGCTGAGGATCGACGCATCACACTTGATTTGCAGGCACCATTGGAGCAGGAAGCGCTGAACTCCCATGGCAGACAGACAAAGGGCATTATTTGTCGGAAAACGCTCAAGATCTTACTGGGCGGCGGACCGGACTTATTATTATCGATAGCTAACCGCCCTAGAACATCCCTCGCGGAATTCATCGCAATCGAAATACGGAAAAGGAACCTTGATTTCTCTTCGATCTCCTAAATACTTAATATAATTCAATGTGTTCATAATAAACAGTTGTTATACCATATCTGCATTAATTTGAAAGATAAAATAATGAAAATGAAAACTGTATTATACCGCAGATTTTATTTTCATTTTTAGGACTGACCGGTTTCGTTTAGCCTAAGAATCACCAGGGTATGAAATTAAACTAAACAAAAAATACATTGTGTATGGTTATATATATTCTATATTATATATATTTATTGATTTAAATTGTATTGTATACATTTTGTGATCTACCTATATGTACGAGTATTTACAACATAATAACGTTGCTCCCCAACCCAAACACGAGAATTGATTTCTCTCCTGGGCTGGGTACTCTTGTTAAATATATATAAATATATTTAATAGTTATAAGAACATTATATACTGTTTATTTTATATAAATAAAAATTATTAGTAAAAAAATAAATAAAAATTTACTCGTACATACAGAGGAAGAACACAATATAAAATAAAATTGTGAGGTCATTCGGGAAACAAAAGAATAACATTTAAATTATAAAAAGGATATATGGTATTAGAACTATAACAGAGAGAAAGAGACAGATAATATGAAACGAAAGAGTCAAAATTTCAACTGAGAAGATGATAAAAGAATAATGAGCTTACTGGAAATATACCTAATGTTGAACTACTGGACAAATTTAACTGATTATTAAGGATATGGATATATGGAAGGTATGACCTTTTTCAATAAGATGATTGGCAAATTCTGAATAACCGCGTTTATTTAAACACTGTAGACGTTCTTTGAATCTAACATTGACATTACGAGTTGTTTAACAGAATAAAATGCAGAACAATCACCATAATATGCAGAACAATCCAATTTATAAATTCCCGAGTGACTTAGTTAGTTATCTTTATCCTAAGAATTGATTAGAAATTTACCTAAATGATTAAACGTAAAAGATAAGAGTTATTTTTTCAATAATACAGTTTCACGCTCGGTGATTATTATGATATTTATGATATTATAACGATTTTTTACAGCAGTTCTGGTCCCCTTACACGTTAATTTGTAATCTCAATCACAACCTTAATAATTTCAGTAATAACCTCGAATTTATTTAAATAACGCTAAACTTAGCAACTTAACATATAGCCACCTTCACTGTCACCTAGCATTCTTACTACTTTAGCATCGTTACAAAACTGTCTACTCAATGCAATCATCGCATCCAATATTGAGTTCTTGGTATGCAACATAATGTGCGTAACATATTTGCGACTAACGTGACGTTACTCTATTTACCTAGTGATCACCTACTCCACACTGCAACATTGTAATGTAGCAGTGTTATTTAAGGTTGATTAACGGTTCTATGTTATCGCAGATTCGAATCCACAAATGTTTGATTGTCAAACATTGAAGTTAACTAAATCAAAACATACATCTGACTAGCAAAAGCCGAGAGTCAATTCGAATGAATGTTGTTTAATTAACAAACACAGCGCAGAGATCACAAATAACATTGTAGGCTTATAAAAATATGATGGAATAATTTATTTTTACTCGTGGTCCATGCAACGTAGTACCAAAATTTCGTATTATTTATTTTACTCGCTAAAATTTTCGGATAAACGTGATAAATGGAAATGAAACCTTTTGGTATGTAATCAATATTTTAACCTCTGTTTCTGTTGAAGAGATCTGTCCGTTTGTCTGAAGCAGCAAAAACTCTCAAACGGGCAAATCTGTCTGGAATCTCTTCAGTTGTTATAGGTCAATGCAAAAATTCTTTGCTCGCTACCTATCGATCACGAGCTATGGCTTTTAAATATTATATTACATATGAAATAGTGTATAACTATACCAGCGGTGTTAGTTGAAGTTTGCCGGTTTTTTCAATAAAGAAAACGCTTAATTCTCAAGAAAATCTCAAAAAATTTATATTCAAAGTATTGACCATCGGATTCTATACATTTTGCCCATCTTCGAGGCAAATCATGGATACCATTCAAAAAAAAAATTCTCTTTCGAGGCAAACCATTCGACGGGCCATTTTTCGACTTTTACAAAATTGGCGAAGTGCTGCTCTGCGAGTGAGTGTCCCATCGATGCGAAAAGGTGATAGTTGGACGGGGCAAGGTCTGGAGAGTACGGCGGATGCAATAATATTTCCCAATTCAATGCTTTGAGAGTGTTCTTCACTACTTTAGCTGTATCGGGCGGTGCGTTGTCATGTTGTATTTTCGATTTGTCTCTCGGTTATTTGGTGTGGTACCCATTTTCCATACTTTTGGATCTTTCCCATGGCTTTTAAACGTTGGCAAATTGCTCCTCGGGTCACATTAAGTATTTGGGCCAATTGTTGTTGCGATTGGGTTGGGTCTTTATCCAATAACGCCTGCAATTCCTCGTCTTCGAACTTTTTCGTTGCACCAGGATGTTCATTGTCTGTTAAGTCGAAATCTCCACTTTTAAATTGACGCAACCATGTCTCACATATTCTAATCACTGGAGCATGTTCACCATAAGTTTCCACCAGCAACCGATGAGCTTCAACTGCTTTTTTCTTTTGATGAAATAAGAAAAGCAACGAATGCCGCAAATGCGATTTACTTGAAACGAAACTCGACATATTCACTGAGGTAAACAACTATGACACTATTATTTTGGCAGAATGTAACTTGTGTATTGTTGAAGGAAATATAAAAATAAAAATAGTCCATAGAAAAATATGACATAGATGCCAAATCATAGAAATGTATACATATCTCTAGCGACATCTATGAGTAAAACCGGCAAACTTCAACTAACACCCCTGGTATTTTTTATCCATATTTTTCAATAATTGAATAAGTCAAAAGAGACAGGAAAGCAAGACAAATTACAGTTTGGGAAAGTTGATACCTTCTCAAAAGCATCAAGTGGTATACATAAACAGATTATATGCATGTATTATTACATCATTAAAACGTATTTTTTCCTGAAATTAAAAAGGATTTTTTTTAACATTATAGATCATAACTTTATGACGCGCCTTGCAATCGTATCATACTTTGTCCCACTTACAAAGATGAATTAATTTAAAGTATGTTGTAATGCAAAACAAAATACTGTGCCTCTACACTGAGAAGTTTTCAACTAAGCGGATTATTTCTCCGCACAATGTATAATGTTATCTCGTCTTACGAAAACGCGAAGAAATAATACTTTATCTTGAAAAGCTCTGTGGCGTATATGTTACCCTCCGATACAAGGAGGTCTGACAACAAAGAAACAACCATCTTTCAAACCACGAGAAAAAGTGCAGTCTCATTTTAGGGTAAAATAATTCTCTGCTTGGACGAGCTATCGAAAACGCGTGGGTTTCGTATTTTGATGAACAGTTTATAATGCGTTTTCCCCCCTTTTTTCTAAAATATATCGTTTCGACATAACACCGCTTTTTTCTAATTCAATACTTGAATAATGAGCATTGTGTTTCGCTTTTTGGTAAAAATGATAATTGAGGAAAACCCGTGTTTGTATTTCTTTAAATATGGCATCTCTACATAACACTTCTTCAATATATGGGATATTTTCAATATACTGCAATAACATTTTACAAGATATTCAAACTTTGAGCAATGTGGCAATTTGACTATTAAATGAATATTTAGCTACATAGCTCCAAAGATGGTTGATTTTTTCCATAAATTTAAAACGAATGGGTAGATTTCATGACACCAGAGGACAGCGTCTGAGTGCTTTTAATTGAATAAAGAAACGGATTTTCAACTTTATAGTTAATAATAAACATGACTACGTTAAATGATGTACTGCGGTACTGCCTCACTGTGTATTTATACACTACGCTACTACGTTTATTCAAATACAGACCCGAAGCTTTTCACTTTCGATTTCACTGCAGATACGAGACGGTGTTGTTTGTGGTAATTTTTCAAAAACTTTATTTACAAAAAAAATTTTAACGTGCCCATCTTTTACACACAACTTTTTTTTTTATGACCTTCAATAACCACTTTGACATACTACATGCTGGATATTCCATTACATATTTCACAACACTATTTTTTAAATTAATTTACTCAATACTTTTATTTGTAAAATTACTTTACCCATTGTTAAGTTTAGGGAGTTAGAATGCATCGCACTTCCGTAGCCAGAAAAACGTTTTGTGCTTTTGAATTGAATTCTACTTTTTATGAATGCTCAGTAAAAAAATTACGTTTCAATCTTTTGTGGACTACAACTAACTAATTTAAATATTTTTAATTTTTATCTTTCGTGAAATTCTGCCAAACTTTCACAGAACACCGTAATTTAAATCTCTAAAAATTAGATAATATTGTAAATATCAAATTTTAAATACATTTTCTAAATGCTTTTCTACATTATCTCACCTTGGCGTATTTTGTCAGATGGCGGTCTAGCTGCTGGGGTGCGATACAATATGTGATGAAGCTGTTTATGAGTTTTCTGCCTTAAAAAAGGTTTATTACATTCAAAGAGATTCAAAGAATGACAATTACAAAATATGAACATAACTTTGAATTTTCTTAGAAGGTACCTATTCAATAATGTCACGATGAGACCCCTGTGAAGCGATAAAGTTTGTAGAGAATTTCCCGAAAATGGAACAAATAACTTAGCAAGAATTAGTATTTTCATTTTACAAAACCTGACTATACTATATAGAATAAAATAAGTAAGATAATTGATACACTTAGCCGATTGGTTATTATTCTTGACTATGGATTTGGAGTTCACGAGTTGATGAACCCTAACGTGCACAAGAAAATGTTATTTAATTTAATTATAATATTTCACAAGTTATTTAATGAATATGTTGTTCCAGAGTGGTAGATACATTCAGTATCGCCCTGGTGAAAAGCCATATTCAGAATCGAACCGTAGCTTGAACCGCGCTGAGTGACCAGATCTGAATAGCCAAGTACTTCACAACCTTTCTTTATTCCATATATTTCTCCTCCCTCTCCCTTAAGTTGCAATACAGCGATATCCGCTATCTTCATACAAATAAGAATAAATTTTATTCAACTGAATTGCGTTAGACGTCTACCATCGGAAATAATCTGAGGTCGTTGGAAGAAAATTGGGAAATCAATTATACATTATACTTAATTAACAACTACAGCTTTTTGTATCGTGTACATGGCTTTACATTATTCTTACCACGTGTTCAATCTTTTTTTACATGAATTAGAAATTCATTGTAGTAGCCCTATTTGTAAATATATATCCTTATCTCACAGTATAAATTATAAATTCATTTGTTATTAAAACGAAGCGTAACAATAAATCAAACAAAGTTGGCAGTTTAAAAGTTTGCATGACGAAATCAGATCGCAAACCAATTATATTACTTATCCGGCATTCGTAGTGAAGGCGATAAGACATCAAAACAAAACTTCACTCGGGAAAGCTCAACGGAAAAGCTGAAGAAAAACAAATCAACTTTCGCCAACTAAAGATGGCCGTCTATCCGTCGGCGCGCGCAGCTTTCGGGTCGATATCGGAGATTGCCGGAAACACACGAACACTCTAAACTTCGTACGTCTATTTTATTTTTTCTCTTGGCTCGCTTCAGTTTGTTTTTTTATCACTTCTATTGTTATTCGTAGACGGGACGGCGTGGGGGGGGGGAAGACTGCGCGGGTTGGGGAAGGCTGCGGGGGGTAAAGTTGGGGGTGTTGGCGGTGGGTGGTCGGACGGAACTAGGTCAGGGGTGGGGAGGGGGGAATTAGGTCGCAGGTGTTTTTGTATGGAGGCTGTGTCATCACTGCCAGACTTGTGACATTTCAGCAATGTTCGATTAATATTCATGGCCGCTTCGCATAGTTCTATGCCTACGCACACTACGTTTATTCTCACGCGTGATTTACTGTGGGTATTTTGGGTGTTGCACTTACTTTACTACTCGTACGTACGCCATTATATTATTTCATTAAAATTTATAATAAACTGTTTCTTTTTGTAATCAATATTTTTTTTTATTTATTCCATTAACTTGATGCTGTGGTTTGTATATTCCACACCCCGCGAAACGTTGCTGGAATAAGGATGTATTAATTTATAACTTTAAAATTGCATTTTTTTGATAAGTTTGGTAATTCTTTCACTATGAGTTATATTTCGTCGAAACGTACATCATTTTTTTACCAAATAGCAACATACGGTTCGTCAACACATTTTAGATACAGAACTTGGTATGGCTAAAATAAATTTTGAATTTACGGCTTTTAACTTATTGGTCCTTACAGAGAAAAAAACATTCTCTCAGTATCGCCTTTTTGAGAGATAATTCCGAATCGAAACGTTATTTGAAATGACTTTATCTTTGTTTAAGGATCTGAACTGGATAGTTTTTTTTTTCTTTCTATCCCCCACTGCTTTCTGCCTCACAACATTCTCTAAATGGGTATCCGATTTAGATTACAAAAGAAGAAATTAGATATGTTTAAACTACACGTGGAAGAAATTATACGTAGAATAAATCACTCGGTAAAACTATACCCGATGAAATTACACACAATTTTTTTAAAGTTTCTTTTTTTGTTAATGAATCGTTTAATTTTAGCACTAAACTTTTTCCAGCAGTAAATTTACTTAGTACAAGTAGCAGCTTATAAAAATACATTAATTTGAATCTGTGCCATTTCATCGTTTGTAATGTTGGTCAATAGTTTTGGGGGATTGTTCTTTACGTTTCATTGATTATGCGTGTAATTTCCTCCGGATCTAGTTTTCACCTTGTTATTTTAGTGCGTGTAATTACCGCATGTGTAATTACATCATGTAACCCTCCAAACGGGTATGCCGCAGTTTCTCTTTGGGCAGTTGGGAATATTGTGTGGCAGGTACCTTTTTCCTTTTTCTTTATTTTCGTCCAATTTTTATGACCGAACATGTTGCTATATTTGAGAATTTTCCAAAATGACACCTTCTAATGCCTGGCAACACGGAGTCTTTGGAGTCCTTGTGGTCCACAGAGCAATATGGCGTTCACCACAGGAACGCTGCTACTATTTACGCGGGAACTGAAAAGGGTAGGTCTCGGATGTTCTACCAAAGTGAAAGATACAAAAATACCGCCAGTATAAAAGACCCCAACACAGATCTTTTCAAAACGTATTTTTACTATAGTGATTTTTTTTAATTTTCAGTAGTGTAGTAGCTACCAAATATTTTTTTTCAATCAGAAAATAAGAACCCACGCAGTTTTAATCGGAAATTCAAAGGTTGATACTTAATTCTTTTGAAAAATTTCGATCACAATTTAGTTCACAACACGAATAAACCAATTAACAATTACATTTGTGTTACATTACATTGCAAAAAACAGAGTAGGGAAACAAGACGTGAGTCCATTTGAAATATAAAGTGGTTGCTAGTATGCTAGCCCCTACTGTAGTTTAGTTTTGAATAGTCAAAATCAGGCCCGGCTCTGAGCCAAACGGCACCTGGCGCAGGTAATTTTTTTGGCGCCCCTTGTCAAAACCTAAATTTAAACACCAACAATTAAAAAAAATCTTTTTTACGTTTAACAAAATAACTTGTTGTGTAATTATAATTGTATACTACGTATCTTTGCTATTTTCCAGGTGGACCCATGAATATCATACACAAAAACCATCACTTTTATTGAAATATCAACATTGTTAACCACTTGTTTTTGGCAGGTTTCTCCCCTGAAAATATCTTAATATAAACAGATCTAAAAGAATGTATTTTTAAAATGTTAATATATACTCATGTTAAATTGGCAGTGTAAATGATTCATGTTAAAAAAATAACAAAATACGATAAAAACGACAAAGTGCGTCACAACCTCCAAAATGATTTGCAAGTAGCTAGATTTTTCTATTGCATCGTTTCCAGATCTTAACTTAACATTCATATGTGTATGCAAAAACAATGTGTACGTTGTTTTAAATACATTTCAAATTCGTGTTCATTCACATTGTGAAAAAACGTCGAAATTTTAAATCAAAATGGCTGACATTACTAAAAGATGCAACAACACTTTAAATTCATATCGCGCTGTGTCATTATTTTACCAAACTAAATTCGCGCCAATTGCTCTCTCATTTGCAATGCTTGTTTCTGCATAAGTTTGTCTTTTTTTAACACGCAGTATCAAGTATAATACGAAAGGCGCGGGTTCGATTCAGAGCGATGCGGGTTTATTTCGCGCCGTTTGATTTCCCGTCCATGAATACTAAGGTTTTTATTTTTTAATTGATGGTTTTTAGGTTAATTATATTTAGGCGCTGGTTATGTATTTGTGTGTTATGGTACTGTTTTTGTACGTCAACACGGTTTTTTTTTCACTGTTTGTTTATCGTGAATTATTTTGTTGTTGAACCCATCAAGTCAAGTAAATAAAGTCTTGCATATACAAGGACTGTTCAAAAGAAAAGATGAATTTTGAATTTTCGCAGGCTGTGTACATTCGATTATCGATTTTTTTTTTTGTTTTTATGTTGGTACACATATGTTTATCATATGTTAGCATTATCAGCCATTTTGGATAAGTGGTTTGTTTTTGACAACTGGAAAGGTTAGTTACAAAAACGTGACTAACCTTTCCAGTTGTCAAAAACAAACCCTTTAAACTTTCCGTTTGAGCGTGAAACACGGTGTTTGTAAGATTAGCTCCCTCCTCTTCCGAACTCTATAATCACATATTAATATGCCATAAAAAATGTGCCATCTTCACCAAATTCCTGTATTATCTTCTAACATGTTCTTCCACATTTCTAACCTGTTTTTCTTGCGTTGGAAAATAAGCATGCGCCGTTTTCTTAGGTTTCAGTGGAACCGAATGTTCAATAATAATTAATAATTGAATAATCATGTAATGTAATCAAAAATGATCCTTTATTTTTTCACAACTGTTCTTCATTTTATTTTTTGAGTAAACAATTTTAATTTTTTTACTGTTTAATATAAACCTTTAATATGTAAAAGCCCACTTGGGGATGTACAATAAAATACATAAATAATACGTACACGGTGTGTTGTTACCAGTACAAATTAACGTTGTACTCGTACACGACACGTAGAGTAAGATGTTGGTATCACAACAGAGTTAGCTACAAGCACTGAAGAGATTTACTGATGTAAGTATGTTGGGGGCGTATCTGTGTCCCTAAAGTAAGCTCATTTTTTCCTTGTTTCTTGTAAAATTCATCAAACATTTTCAGAAATCTAAATTCTTTCCTGAACAGAAATCAATTTCATTGACCTGTCCCTAGACTCCTAGTCGAAAAATCTTATGTAAATTGGAGATATGAGTTTTCTTTCAAATTCGTGTTGATTACAATTCCAGAGATTATCTGTTCAGTGGCTACAAGGTACAGGTACACGTTATCTGTGGCCATCGTAGTGTACCGAGCTCTTAATCCAAGCACACGGTGCGGTCGGGTTGTCCTGGCTGACTCCCTGAAAACACGATATGGCTTAGGCAATGCTAACTGTGAATTACATGCAACATGCAAACTAGATAAGATAACTTGATCTTTCGAAGGTCATGTCAGGAGGTGTTCACGGTGATCATTTTCGAGACGTCGTTTACTGAAGATCAGGTTTAAAAATTTAAAACTCTGATTACATTATTAAATTCAGCTGTCTCATTTTTTTTCTATAATATTTATATTTATTTATTTTTTAAAAGAAAGACAAGCATTCCCGGGTTACAAATACCTGAAATTATTTTAAAAACTCCTACTTCCATCATAATAAGCGAAAGATATTGCTTGTGCAATGATGGAGGCTAGCAGAGCAATAGAACACACGACGCCCGGGTAGGAATCTGACGCGTTTATCCACTCAGCTACTAACCGGTCTAATTAACCTCAAAGATCACACAACGGTGTGCTTTATTTAAAAACCTTGTGTAAAAAGAATAAGTGAAGCAAAAGCGAATGGTAGACGAAGGGGATGCCCGTAAAAGACATAACGCGATCAAGTTAATCAAATACTTGAATATCTTTGCATACCCCCGAGGAGCAACGTTTTAAGTAATTAGATAGTCAGATATGTAAAAAAAATTACAACTATCTAAAATCATATTTTTTTATCATAAACCATGCAAAATATTCAGATATTGGTAAAAATTGAAAGTGTAAAAAAAACATTACTTATGTTACATTTTATTGGAAGCTAGGGGTGTAAAAAAATCCAGATGATTCTGTAATCCATTTTTGATGAAAGATGCCAATGATCTTCTACTCAACAACAAAATTTAGGTGAAAGTTTTTCGAAATCTATGATTTAATCGGAAAATTCAAACTCAAAATCGAAAATACAGCTCTGCTTTCCTAATATAAATATATATTTTTTTAACCGTGTGCATGTTTCTAATTTCCAATTAATATTCGCCAAACACCTAAAAATTACTTTACAAAACCCCTTCAAGAAAACTGATGTTGCCATTTCAAATAATACCTCTTGACTCTTAGGTTCCAGACAGGTTGTTTGAAAAATATTTAAATCTATTTTATTGACTTCAGGCAGACATACATACACGCCTACAAAACTTTACAATCAGCTTACCTTTTCAGTGCTCATAATTGGCAACTTAACTGACCGAATTGTGTAAACATTAATAATATTTAGATAATTTGTAAAGCGCCGTTTTTGTGAAAAATCACCTCAAGGGCGCTGTTACGAGAATTTGGACGCTGGTATGGAGGGTCGTTAATTTTTACGTTTTCATTATAATTATACACTCAAGGCAGGTTGCAAGAATTTTTCTATTCGTCAAAACTCAAAGAGCGCTCATCAGAACATGCGAATTTAATGCGATTCAGCTGCTAAACGATTCTGTATCAACCGGTTTTGTTTTCAAAGAAACATAAAGACAGTTTAGCGACTGTTAATTAGCAAGTCAGAAAATAGCCGCTAAATTATCCATGACCCTTTCATTACTCTTTGTAAATTGTATACTTTAATTCATTTCGCAATATAATCTGCTGTTTCCTAGAGAAACACAAAAAGCAAACAAAAAAATTTCAAGTTTTCTGTGGAAGTCCTTTCAACTTTCAATGTTGCTGTTATTTTTTTTTTAAATGTTGCTAACTAACTTTCCATCACGCTGGGGTAAGCAGAGAGGATGGACCGTCACACAACTCTGTCTTGGCACACATTCCTTGCTTCATTCATATTCATACATCGTCTCATACATACTCTTCTGTTATTCTGATTCTTCACATGACCCGACTCAAGTATTTGATTCACTTAATCGTGCCATGTCTTCCTCGGGCGTCCTCAACTTATTTTTCTTCTTTCATTCACATTCGCGTCATATATTGTTTTCAAACTCCTCTCTTCGTTCATTCGCTCTCCATGCCCAAATGTTGCGATTCTTAAAAATCGTGTTATTACTGTATTGACTTATGTGTTTCTTGTTTAAGATTTTTTTTTGATAAGTGGTATAAATTTGATTAAGATACGTAAAATAGCCGGGTAGGGGGAATTTTTTAATGTAATAAAGAAAATCAAAATATTGTAACAAATTTTTAAAAATATTATGATCATGGGATAAAATTTGAAATTACTTAACTTATGTAATGTAGAAAATTAATCATGCTCTTGATTTAAGGACCTCATTGTGTATTAATTCGCCATCTTTACCAGTATTTTCCCTCGGTTTCTGTGTATTACTTTCCACCCATATCCTGTATATTATTTCCGCTGGGTTTCTACATAGTATTTTCCCGTCTTCGTTCGTTTCTCCCACTGAAACAAAAATCCACAGATATGTGATCTACGCCAATTTGAAAGATAACTAATCTCGCCAATATACGTAAGATTTCCGACTCCTAAGCACAAGACCGACAAATGAAAATAGTTATCTGTTGAAGAAATATTTTCGATATTTGAAAAAGTTTCATTCACAGTAAGGAAAAGTTGACCTTACTTTGAGTATACCAGACACAACCACTACACACTTTTACGGGTTTATCTCATCAGTGGTTTCCCCCGTGGCCAAGTTCAGGAACGGGTGCTTTTAATGTCCCATCGGCGCGCGTTAAGTATTCTGGAAACGTCTTCTCTTTTGGTCGGGGAAAAAATATTGCCGGCTAACTATAAGTTTTCAGTTTACGTATTCCCTGAGTCATCCGGATAAGCTAAATTTGAGTAAGAAAGCAAACATAAATATACAACACGTGTAGGTAAAGAGTAAGCGCAGATAAGGGTAACACGTATCTATTTAACTGTTGAAAAATGTACGGTTCGTGTATCAAATGTCACGTGCATTGAACTACTTAATTTCAACATTTATGATAATGGTCATAACAAATTATTACACTATAGGTATAACTTTCTTCTTTATAATACGGAAAACCTTAAATACTAAAAACTACTCTTTTAAAAAAATAAAAATTTTATACGTAAAAACGATAATAATGCTTTCTTTGGAATAAATAAATACTACCCGTGAAAAAATACGGGATGCAACTTGACTTGCCAAGAAAATACACTCATTTCAAATGTAGAATAATGTCTGCTCAAATACATTATAGGTGGGTATAGATGTGTTCTGCCCCCCATACCTAAAACCTCGAGGACGGTATCGGCTCTGCTATAATAAAGGAGTCTCCCCACTGCAAGGTTTTCCAACTCCTTAAAATGACATACGACAAAACCCAATGTTCTTTTAAGCCTTTACTTAACGTCGTGTACATCAGGATCGTATATTTTATTTTTTAATTAAATTATGGTACACGGTATTGAGTGGCCTCGTAAAGCACATAGTGTATACTTTTTAATCCATTTAACTTGGTCGATAACTGTGTTGATATGATATTTAAGTCGGCTACGTGGATCTCTTTAGATAAACTTTAATAGACAAATTTTAAATTTGTGTGTAAGTTTTTTGTGAAAAATAAAATTAATGAGAATCTTAAATTGGATTCTAGTGGCACATCAGAGATATAAGGATATACACTGGAGTTATGAAAACCGTAAGTTTCCTTTCGGTCAAATAGTTTTAATTATTTATGGTTTTAAAGTTTATTTTATAGAATTCCAGTTTAATTTTAAGGTTTTTCAATTTTATTTAAACAATAATTATTATTATTTTAATTTTTTTTTTTTAACAATTTTTTAGTTAAAAGCTCTGCGATGTAATTATTTTTACGCGTGACAGCTGTTTCGCCCTCTGAGGGCATTATCAAACTGTCAAACTGTGACAGTTTGATAATGCCCTCAGAAGGCGAAACAGCTGTCACGCGTAAAAATAATTACATCGCAGAGCTTTTAACTAAAAATTGTTTTTTTTTTTAAATTTAAAACAATAATAATTACTGTTTAAATAAAATTAAAAAACCTAAAAATGAGTTTTAAGTAATTATTTGAAAAACCAATTTCTTCAAACTTATTCAAAAGAACTATGATCAACTTAATCCAAAGACTTTGCAAAGTCATGGTACGATGTATCAACTTGCTCATTGTTATCGAGTATTCTGGTCAGGTTATCTGTAAAAACCATAAAGTTTATAATAGCTGAATGGTACCTATAAATCCGTATTGTTTTTCAACAAAAAAATGGTTAAACTTTGTCATCATATTTATGGATAATTATTTCCAATATTAGCAGGTGTGGAAAAGCAGCTTAGCAGGTTGGTAGTTGGTTGCTTGATACTTATCACCATCTTCATATAATGGCTGAAAACTTCCGTGACTTAATAAACTCCGAATTTAATCACGAGATTAAATAATTGTAAAAGTATATTTAAACAAAACTCATCAAATGTTATATATAAGTAATTTATACTTCCTAGTAAAATGGTACAGTAACGTTTTCTCAACCGCACTACGAACACCGATACCCTTCGCTAACCAGGTGACTGCTCTAAACCATTTTCTCATGTCAATATAAAATATCTGTTTTTGGTAAATATTATTTTTGATGGTGTAGAAAAACGAAAAGGGAAATTTCAACTTTTATTATGGAAGTAGAAATTTTTCATGTTGAATACAGTTTGTAATAAAACAAAGTTTTAAAAATTGTACTTACTACGGTTTTGTGCCCGGTACGAGTTTTTTCAACACGTTACATATTCGAAACACGTATTTCTGACAAAACTGGGCAGTTTTTTAATGTCAAACTTTGATCATTCAAAGCGCACTAATGCGTTAAAAAGAGGTGATTTTTTTATAAAAAACATAAATCTGTAAAAAATATGACTAGCTAGTAGCTGAGTAGACGAACGCGTCGGATTCCCATCCGGGCGTCGTGACTTCAATTGCTTTGCTAGCTGTGCTCTCCATCATTGCACAAGCAACATTTTACGCTTATTATGATGGCAGTAAGAATTTTTCAAATGTTGTTAGGTTATTCGCAAATTCGAAAACGTTTGTCTTTATTTATTTGACTTTCGTTTGTCTTTTCTCGTTTGATACATCGTACCATGAAAAAAATATTTATTTTGTTGTACTGGATACAGAAGTCTAAAATGGTGGTTGCTTTTAAAAATAATATCAAAATAGAGAATTGTCAAGCCTTTCGAAATATTCTTGGAAAACACTTTTTTCCATTCACAACGATAAACCGATTCACATGAAATCAATATGTCGTGAGAATGTATATTTCTTATTCACAAAAACAGGCGTACTAAGTACATGTTGTGATTGGTTGTACATGAAATATTTCACATGTTACAGAGTGCACCATAAAAAAATAATTCCCCTGAAAATCCCACTAACCAATTTTTTTCTTTTTTTAACTGAAAAGCGTTTAAACTAAATGCACGGGACGTGATTTATTGAACATCCATGTTTATTTTCCCAGAGATTCTCAAATAATTTGAAAATTGTTTATTTTTCAGAAACGGAAGAATTTTTTAAATGTGTATAATACAAAAAAATATCCTAATTTTTTAAACATTGTGATTCATACATTCGCGACTGTTGAAACATGGATAAAAAAAAACTTGATAATATTTTTATATATTCATATATACACCGTAAACTGCAAAACTTTTAAATCGATTATCTCAGTTTGATATATTTTGACATACTCGTACGACAGTGAAGTTACGGGAAAGCGATATGCTTGCTTCAACGACCCACACATAGCAAACTGCCCGCGTCAGCACTATTCAATAACAAATTGTTAAAGAAAACACTGATATCCAGCTGAGATGATAACGAGGGACAAAGTATTTCATTATATATTTTATCAATAGAATACATAATAGTAATGATTATTTTTTATTACATTTTTTCCTTAACACTTTGAGAGGCTTTGATCCCTACGCGCGACTACCGACGAATGTGTTAGTGATCGCAGGAACTAGGTCAACCTTGAAACCGATCACAGGTTCCGTAACCGTGTGCCCTACACACCCCTCCCCGCCCCTTCAAACTCCACCCCATCTGCTTCACAAACCACTCCCCCCCTCCCACAGTTCAGGGTGACTTTGCTTTTATTTTACTAAAAGAGTATTGATAGACGGGTTAATGCGACTATTATTTTTTTCTATCGCTAATGGCCCTCCACAAGAGCTACCAAAGTGTTGTTGTAAAATTATGACAATATCTAAAATTCAACCAAAAGATCTATGCTAACATTTAATAATCCAATATTTCCCGGCAACCTCGGAGACCCGATGTTCATCAACTAACTTACTCATCAATATAATTTCGGATGTGATTTGAGTACGTAACATTCTAAAATTACATAATTCTTATTTTCAGTACATTAATGAGTTTATGCCACCGTTAAATTGTTGGTGTCAATAATTGTTGGTGTAATGGTTAGCATAGTTGTCCTCCATGCAGTTGATGAAGTTTTAACTCTCGGCCGTGACAATTTTATTTTATTTATGTAAATAAAATTTAAAAATATATAAATGTAATGTATACGTTATATATTTTTGTGTCATATTTTTTTAATATTAAAAATAAAATAAATTGTAATTTATTTATTTTTAAATAGAATGCTTGTGAAAAATTATTGAAAACTAAATTAAGATAGAACCATTTTTATGGTATCAGCCTAACGTGAGTATTTTCTCGGCGCTGAAAAAACAACCGACAGACACAAAGGAGAGCGAGTTTTTATAACAAAACTCAACTTAAAGCCCAACGATTCTAGCCTGTCCTTTGTAATATCCCATTAGTTTTCACGAGTCTGCACTAGTTATAATGTATTTACCATTTATATACTAGAAAACGAAACACGAAAATCGATAGAATAATGGCTTAGTGTCATGTGAAAACCCAGCTGGGCGTAAAATATATAAATAAGTAATTCTAATAGGGTAATAGTTCCGAAATCACTTGTATTTGTTCATAATTTGTAGGTTGGCTGTGAGGTTGGCGAAGATATAAAACATAGAAAGTATTATTAATATGATCAACCATCTTTTTGGAAATATTATGGAGGGTCATATTAGTTCTAATGCGTATTATTGGGAGTTATATGTGCAATAAAAACTGTTTTGATTCGGATAATATCGGTAGTATAGGGTGGTATAAGTATTTAAAGACCATAATTTTATTTTTAGACTTATCGTACCGTACGCCCAACCCACAAATGTATTTAAAGTTCTCGGAAAAAACAAGAATCATCGTGGAAAGGATAAGGTTTAGTAAAGGATCTTATTCCTATTTTAAGTAGAAAAACTATTGTTACAATACTACCGGTTGTTGTGAAATATTTTTGGCGTGTTCCAATCTATTTGTTTGAAGTGTCGGGTAGGTGGTGTGAACCTTTTTAAACTTCACGTCGTAGGAGATTTTATGCCGTGAGTATTATTATACGTTCGTTGAAAAATGTTTTCTATTGTTAGTGGGGTTTAAGGAAAGCACGAAGAACTTAAAAAATACTCATTGTTGAACATAAAAGTTTTGAACAATTTTCAGCTGCTAAATTACACCTTGTTCTATATTCATTTATCTTTTTATTCTTTAAATAGTTGGAATATAAGTGGCATCTACATTGGGTTTTTCGGATAGCTTAGTTAATAATATATTATTTATGGACGTTTATAGATTATGAATCAAATCACTGTATAAATTTCATAATGGCAAGCCTAATGGAAACGTTTTTTCTATGTTTTTATAATTTTTCTCTACATTTTTCACAATCGCATACACACAGACATTTCTAGATATATCCTTTGGACGAAATATCATGGTATTTTGACCATTATTTTCAGAATTTTGAATTTCACTTTTTGCAATAATTTGTCGATTCATTATTAAAGTTCTGTCATTTTGAAGTATTTGTGAAAAAACAAGTCGAAAGGAACCAATTAACCTTTCCAGTAGGGTTGTTCGAGTTTTTTTTCAAACTTTGATAAAACTAGAACTGAATCAAACGGTTATTTAATGTATTTTGTTAAATCAAGTTGTAATTATGTGATTAACTTTCATTTCGACAATAATAGTGCCACCTTGGTAGAAGGCTATAACATACAGGACGGAAACATCAACAGTATTTATTTCATAGTTGAGTAATTAAATATATTCAATCGTTTCGTGTAAATTTATCGAACTTCGTCAGACTTTATTCAAAGCATTTAGTTTAATTTAATGTTTCCTTAAGTCTAGGGAGCAAGAAACAAAGTTGTCAATTATAAATTGTATCGTGGTGACCTTTTGGTAGTTAAGTAACCAATTTCAGTAATGGATTTTATAAAACTGAAGTCTAGCAAAAAAGGATTTGCTTCTTTATCCACGTAGATCACATCACAGAATTTGGGCAATTCTATAAAAGTAATCAAATCGAATTAATAAATTTATTAAATACAAGAAGAATAATATCAAATAACATGTGCTTCTATTTGTTTTATGTCCATGGAACAAAATAAATCATAACTGGCCATTTATTTACGTTTAGTTTATTGCACCCGTTTAAAAAAAAAGTTATGCCCAAAAATCATGTGGTGTGAATTCACGTAGATTAACTTAATTCTTATTTGAACAATATCGACTTGGCGAGAAAATCCCTCGTAAGAAGCTCGTAAAACCGCCTACTAGGCTGCTAATATTCCGTCAAAAACTTTCAATGTGTGTTTTTAACATAAACAATGTCGCCCGTCGCCCCCTTACAAAGTCAGATTTGAAGTCTGACATTATTTTGAACAGCTACGCGCGCCGGCCTCCTTGTCGCAATACTCACATACAAAGTTCCGCTCGCTTGTTTATTCTGCGTCAAAGTTTTTAAAGCTTGTCTTAAGTCCTCGCGCGTGCACTTTCTTACTAGTCTCACCCCACGGCAGAGCTGCCCCACCTCTGGCTTCATTTAGCCCCCTGCCCGACTTTGTCCCATGCCCGAATGTGCCCCACTTTCGCCCTAAAAGTTCGCGGAGAACCCGCGGAGGGTGAAACTTGGGAATAGCACAAATTCGAAAATATTTCTAACGATTCTCGTCAGCGAAATATAAATACGGAACAACACTGCCTCCGGACTTGATCCCCCTTTCGGGATATTTTCATCGCTTCCATTTCCAAGTTTATTTGGCCATTTTAAATATTTAAATGGTTTCAACAAGTTAAAGCGAAATAACTACTTGACATTTGTGAACTAGTCGCCGAATTATACGTAGTTTTCTTTGAGGAAGTCAGAACCCGCTGCAAAATTTTATGAAGAATTTAATAACCCGAAGTTACAAACTATCATTACATTGTTGCAGTGAACTAATGTTGGTTTTTAATGCTTTACCAGAAGAAAGTAAAAACAACATAGGGGAAGAGTGCCTGTGACGGCATGGTGACATAGTGGCATAGTGGGCATATCTCCAAAAGTAGTCAGATGACATTTGTCGATACCATTTTCAGATTCGTCAGAAGTTAACTGCCAGTTGGTTTGTTTATTATTATTTAACGCCTTTTTGAGCGGCACGAGTCATTTGAAATATTTTTTAATGAAAGCAAAGCTTAATTTGTTGATTTTATAAACTACAGATAACGAATGTATCGTGGATTTCTTTTCAACCGTTAATTTTTTCATATTCACATTTCATCATTTCATTTTCATTATTTTTCAAATACTATTATTTGGTATTAGTTAATTTAATAAGTTTAAATACTCTTTTTAAAGTACGTTATTATATTTACATAAAGATGTAGGATACATGAATACAATATATGAAGCTTGGAAGCATACAAATGGAAGTACTTAATAAAACGAAATACAAATTAAATATAATGGTATGAAAGAATGAAAAGAAAAAATATTACACGTTCATATGCTTTTCAATTAAACAATCTTCTGTTGATATTTATCTCTTGTTTTTAGTACGTACGTAATAATTAATATGTATTTGTGTACTGTGTTCTAATACAATCCTTATATAACATAATAATATTTCAGTTTTAATAAAATTGCAGTAGTTGTTTCATAATAAAAAAATCATAAGATTAATGGTTATTGTTGCGATCGAGATCGACCACGTGACCGATTTAACCGACTGATATATTTCCACAACAGTTAGCCCCACTGTGTTCCTGTAATACATTTTTTAACTGTATAAAAATAATTCATCACAAAATCTTGTTTTTTTGCGTACTTTAAGTATATTCTAGACGACCACCAAACTTAACGCAAAATTACAATATGTAAATGTTCGTACCTTTGTCTTTTCTCAGATTTTTTAACAATGTTTTCCTGTGACGTTATGTTTTCATAGCAGAAGGAGCTATCGTATCAGCCTGCTGAAAGACCAGTACCAGAATAGAAAATTCTCTTATATTAGGAAAAACTATGTTAAGTGACCGATTCTACCGTCCTTTTGCATATCATTTCTCTTACCCCTTTCCTTTAGGGGTGTTTTCCAGTTTAGGGTTGCCAAGGTCTCCGTAACGGAAAAAAAATAATTCCTCTTGATCATCACATACTTGTCGCAAAACATTTCTGAAAGGATAGAATAATTTTTTTGACAGATGACCGATATTGGTACAGGATTTATAATACAGACCTTTTCACTAAACACAACTTGTTCTGAAAAATAACCCGCTATTTGCTGTGAGTACCAAACTCGATCAGTCGGACTATTAGTCGACCGTCCTACACACCGGACTATTGACCAAGTGTTGACGATCTACTTCTAATGGTTAAAATTGCGAAATTTTACCGAACATAAAACGGAAAAAACTTGATTACCTTGGTCACATCACAAGGAACGATGAATACAAGACTAACCAACGATAACCTAGTCTAGGGGATGGTTGAAGTAAAACGTTTTACCCCGTGGCTTTTAAACCCGTGTTACTGGTAATAGTGCGGCTTTGCCGAGTTGTTCCAAGTTACAGTGCGGTGAAGATTATTCGGATAGTAGCTAACCTTTGATAAAGTGCACCAGAAGAAGAAAAGAAAAATGTTGAGTCCTCTTCGTTACCTACTGCTCGTTCGTATGTTGTTTTCAAAAAATACCAAAAACAAAGTTTTATTTATTATCAATTTTTTGTCAAAGACATACGAAATAAAGAAGTTCGGAAGATAATGCCGGAGGTTACATCAGGAATGAGACATGTAAAATGAGCAGAAAGCCTTTCGGTTATCAAGCCCATTTCATGTTTCCTGAAAAACCTTAAATTATAATATTCAAATAAAGACCTATTTGGTCAAGCGTGATTTTACCCATAATATTTTTACCGAGTATAAAGTGATTTATTTATTTTCCGTAAAATATTATAACGTTATTATTTAGAATATTTATCTTTATTTGTAAAAATATTTGAATGCCCTTAAGTTGTCATGAAAATGTGCCAAAATGAGTGGTTTTTTTTTTTTGTAAAATAAATTAAAACATTAATAGTGGTTTTCAAGAAACATCCAATTTACAAAAACGGCAGTTTTTAAAAGAAAATTCGGTAGCATAAAGGTAAAGCAACCGGCTGGCAAGCGGAATTTTCCGAGTTCGATTCTCAGCCGCGTCCAAGAACTATTTTATTCTTTTTTTATTTTTTTTATTTTTTTTCTTTTTATTTAAAAAGTAAGACAAACATTCCCGGGTTACGAATAACCTGACAACATTTGAAAAACTCCTACTGCCATCATAAAAAGCGGAAGATGTTGCTTGTGCAATGTAAGTACATTTTATTGTAAGTACGTTTTACAAATTCACATTGAATATACACGGTATCCAGAATCTCGTGGTACAAACGGAAAACTGCTGAATCTACATTACATATTGAGTCGATTATGTGATATTTTATGAAATTATTTGTGCTTTCGTTTTCGATTAAATTTAGGTAGGAATTTTTTTATCTAATTCAAAACATTTAGTCGCTACGGGGTTACTAACAGACTGTATACTATTTTTTTTAATGCGCTGAAGCATAGACTCGCCTCTTATAGTTTCTTAACCCAATTGTTGTTAAAAAAAAAGATTTTTTAAATTTAAAAGTTCACAAATCTAAAATTTTACGTTTATTTGGGTTCTCTGTGACCCGTTTTTTCAGTAAACTTAGAAATGTGATTTATAACTGCTGTTGGATCCGAAGCTTCGATGAAACGTCGAACGCATTTCCAGCTTTGGATACATTTTGTAAATAGTGTTCTGTAAACTATACTTGAAATAATAGAATTAAGAAATGAAAAATGGAAAATCATTCACTCACCGATGAAACTGAAGTTCTTGAATTGTTCTTACACAATTGTTTAACGGAACGAATCATTAAAACACCACACTTAATTTAGTATTCTTATTCACAAAACAGCACATTTATTTAATATTTTTTAATATCAAACAGCAAACCGACCAACAAGCGAAACGAATGAGCAACTAAGTTTTTCCACACCAACATTATTTGATTCGATATTCAATTGTTTCGAGTATGGTGTTGTTGAATACGGAATTTGATACGGTTAAATGGTCGAGTAGGTAGGGACTTGGGTGAAAAACATGAAAGTAAGAACCTAACAACCGAACAAATTATCACTTTGAAATCCAACAGCTGGCGTGGTTTGAAGATATAAATTAAATTAAGAATCGTACTAAAAGCAACCTGGAATACGTTATACTTGTTGATTGGTCGTTCTTAGCATTCATATTCTGTTAACCGAGTTTTAAATGTAACTGAGCCTATGTGCTGCAGTCTAATATTTTTTTATTATTATTGAAACGACATAAAGGTCAAACCGCACTGGAGCACCGCTGCACTACACTGCACAGCGCGTCACATCACCACGAAATATGTTTTCACTGCTTTGTATGAAACAAACTGTACCAGCGCGGCGCGGCGCGGCGCGACATAATTGCCCCCGGGAGAATATTTTAACGCGCGGCGACGCTCTAGTGCGGTTTGGCCTTAAATGTCATATTTCAGTATTGTTGCGAGTCTCGCAACGAAGGTTCGTTTCACGGGACGGACGCTGCAAAAGAAAACTGCGTACAAACATAAATTTAACACCTTCGGGTCCATGTTTCCAACATGGAACTCAAAATAAATATCGAAAAAATACTCACGGAACTTAACAAAATTAGCACTACAAAAGTTGCCAAAAAAGCCAAAACAGTCACTGAAACATTACTAATCAAAGTTGAAGATTCATGGAAGTTTGAAATAACGACATTACAAAACACAAAGATTGTTCTACAAATTAAAGTAATTCAAAATATGGAGAGTTACATCAACAATTAAGAAACATTGATAAAAAAGCATCAGATGAAAAAAACGGCTATGCAATGCTGGTAAGTGAAAAATCTCACCCAATACCTAAAACTAAATTTGCTACTTTAATTTATTTAAAGACGACAAGCCTGCAGATGAAATCGAAAAAAAAAATTTTTTTTTAAAGTATCCAAACTAGGAATAGTAATTTACGGATTAAAAAAAAAATAATACCAACACGTGCGAAACAAAATGATGCCGAAAAATGTATAAATGAATTCAGCATATACCCAAATACTGGACTTAACGCAAACGAAATTAAGAAAAAAAAACCCAATGAAGAAGATTTTTTTATCAGATTTGCTGAATCAAAATGAAGACCTAAAAATGTCACCCCTTTAGAAACTGATAGTGAACCAATTAACATAAAAACTAGAAACAAAAACAAAAACAAATACATTGTCAAATTTTATCATTCAAACACCGCCAACACTAAGAAAAATAATAATATCGGAAGAAAGGGTCAATATTAGATTCACAAGAACTCACGTAGAAGACTGCAATCAACTGATGCAATGCTACCATTGCCTTGGTTACGGGCATACTTCATTAAGTCGCTTAGAAAACATGAGTCCCAGTCCCACAAAAACAAGAGCCTGCAAAATGCCACAATTTCACTAACAGAAAGGGTTGTCACTAGCGATGGGAAAAACTTCATAGATTTGTGAATGCTTCACGAATTGCTAGTTCTTTAAAATGAATCCTTCACGGTGAATAGTTCAATCGAAGTAACAGATCAATCACAGAATTCCTTGTCGGGGGGAGGGGTTGCTAGCGATAAATGTACCAAATAATAGTCACTTTTTTCTAGTTTTATTCGGGGCAGCTCTCCCAACCAAATAAATTGATGTATGTGCTTACTTAGAACAAGCTGTTTTGTTGTATTGAATTTGCACTCACTCTTTCATTATTCTATAACAAAAATTATACCGTGTAGAAAAACTTATTTTTCTTTATTCTATGTGTGTGTTGATGAATTGTCTATTACTGGTTTCTCTTCTATCTTTCCAAAATTATCTTCTATGATTTCTAGAATGACAGCTGCCATATGTTTGAATTGCTGGGTGTATCATGACTTAAAAGGAATGATATACAATAAGTATGCATATCCTTACAGTGAACATGTAAAAAGCAGATGAAGTACTTGCAAAATTTACAGTTTCTGTAAGAGTGATGTGAACTTATTTCAGGGCTTGAGGTACAATTTGAATATTTCTTACTGTACACAGTTTGACTGTTTGGTTAGCAATAGGGTGAATATTGCGCAAATAACGATTTGTATTGAAGGCATTGCCCCCCTTTATGGATATAATTTTAGAACATAAGTTGCATTTGGCTTGGTAAACCCAAACTTCCTTTAAATAAGCCCATATTTCACTTTTCTTTCTCGCTGAACGGCCGACCATAATTTTAGGTAGAGATTGAAAGGTTTGTATTGTAAGCTAAACTAGTGTCATATGGACAAAACAAGCAAAGAAATCAAAAGCAACTGTCACGAGTACGTGCGAGGGAACGGAGAACTAAAAAGATACTTTATACTACGAACTACAATCGAAGTAAAGAATTAAAAGAACAATTGAACTGTGGATGATGCGATACTTCAATCGTTCGAACGAATTAAAAACTAAAATTGAAGTTCGAAGTAGATTCCCTAGATCGTGCAAGCGGATCTTCCAACTTAACCAACTTCAATTGAAGTATTTGTTCAATGAAAAATGAATGAAGTTGGGACTACCGCAAAAAGAGGTAGTTCCTACAAAGAGGTCACAACGCTAGTTGTCACAATGAATATCCAGCCAACAGTCACTGATTGTGAATTTCGCAAAAAAATGCGCAAATGCGAATTGAATATGAATAAATGGCATTTCGCGTATTTATTTATTATATTCCACTATATATGAATAATTTCTTTACTGAGGAATTAGATAAAAGTTTTAATATTTCGGAATATATGTGTCCTACTATAAATGATTGTAATAACAACGTAGATAAAATACCTAATTTATTCTCAATATTACATTTAAATATCAGATCAATGAAACGAAACTTGAACGAGTTTTTAATTTCAATTTATTTAGCAAATTATAAGCCGGACGTTATCGTGTTAACCAAAAACATTCGCCAGTGAGTAAAAAATACATTGTGTATACCTAATTATTGTTACTCTGTTACCTCATGTGCGATTAATAAAAATAGGGGTATTGTTGTATTTCGGAAATCTTATTCAAACATCACAGAGGAAGAAATACCTATGCATCAAATAAATTCTTTAGATGGTAATTTTAATATAAATAAATAATTCTAAGTATTATCGCAATTTATTAAACACACGGATCTAATGAATATACTTTTATGGATAAATTCAGAAACCTTATTTCATCAAAAAAAATAAACAGAACATAACAATAATTTGCGTTTTTAACATCGACGTTTCAAACGAAAGTAATAACAAAATAAAATCTGAATTTATCAATTTCATGTCTGAAATGAATTTTATATTATGTATAAAAATTATACTAGAGAAACAACGGGCCAACCTCCATTGTGTATTGATCACATACGGTGTAACACAAAAGATACCGACAAATATTTATATTTTTTTAAATATTACCGACCATTATTCATGTATCTAAATACAACAACTTAGTATAAGGAATGATAGAAATTGACAAAGCAATACCTGAAAAAAAAGTCACTGAATCCCAACAAATTAAGTAAAAAATAAGAGCGAAAAGCCTCCCGTATTTGAATCTAAGTATGCTGAAACATGCGCAAGTATTTTTGATAATATTCTTTGCCATCATATCACAGCGTCAATTGATATTAAAACTATGAAAATAAAGCTTTGAATCTTAAATGGCTTAGTCGCATCTATTAGAAAGAAAGAAAAAAATATATCGCCCGGCTAAAAAAATTATCTCGATAAAAAAACCATCATTTACTTTTTAAATAACTACAAACATAATTCAACACGCAGAATTATTACGCAGAATAACCAATTGATATTTTTTTAAATGCTAGATAATATTGATAAATTATGTATTTATCAATATTATCTAGCATTTTAAAAATATCAATTGGTTATTCTGCGTAATAATTCTGCGTGTTGAATTATGTTTGTAGTTATTTAATAAGTCTTTGAATATTGTTTATAAATTTAACCTTTATGCATTATTTTATTTTATGTATGTAAATACCTCCTCCCACAACCACGAGCTACTGGACCTCAACTTATGGAGAATAGAATAATTAGGAAAAAAACACTTTTTTTTCATTTGCTATAATTTGAAATACTACACTTTTTGCAATAAATAAATAAACTTTAAAATTTTAAATTTAATCATAAGTGTTTTTAACTTATTTACTTACTGAGTGAAAAATGATTCTATGGTGATTTAAAAACATGTAATCACAGCAAAATTCCACTAAAATTAACATCGTTAAAATTTCAACACTTTTTCTTATTTTTAAAGCTTATTGGAATTCTTCCTTTATTGTACCGGTACCTACCTTTATTCGAGCTCAGGAAGATATAAAAAGGACATTACCTAAGTGACTCATTACGGCTTTCAGGCTACGTGCTTTTCTTTTAAATTAGGCATTATACTCCCTCATTATGAAGGTAGATTCATTCCGTCATTCGTTGTTTTTTTGTTGTTGTTAAGATAAAGTTCAGTAAAAAATTGTAGGTGTAAATTTTTTGTTTTTTTTTAATTTGCATGGTTTTAAAATCTTAAAAATTAATCATGGACTAATAATACTTAATGGAAGATTTTATGTATTTATTATTTTAGTATGTGACTCCTCGCATGATTTTCTCAGTATGTATAATGTACCTATAACCAAGGAAAACTATAGCACTATCCGGTTGGGTAAAGTTGTGAAGCGGGTTAAGAAGGAGCTGAAGAGGCCCGGATTAAATGAGCGAAGAAATACAGATGCCGGTGGCTCATTTCACATTCGTTCCGTCTTAGACTAGAACGAGTCGGATAAACGACCCGTTCTCATGAAACCGTGATAAACTGAAATTCTCCCTGGTACACTAGTACGCAGGGGGTAAATGCTGCTGGTTCCCTCAAGCAGGCTTATTGGAATACCTGTGTAATAGAATCAGGATATCTACATTGCGTTCGCGCATTAGAAATGGTAACCAAACTGTTGGAAATAATTATTTAACCAGAACAAAATCACCCCCTTTTGCACAGTCAAGCAGTTTAATCAAATATTTAAGAACTCCAGCCCAGAGGTGGATACCGGTTTCAAAAGCAACTAGACAACTCAGGTGTAGCGACTGTGTTTTTATGATGAAGAGACTGGACTAGACTGTTTAATATTAATCATTGACAGCCAGCAACTAAAACGGAAAGATCAAGAAAAGAGTAAAATAACAAATTTTTAAAAGTAACGCTGAGACCAATGGATATTACATAAAAATAACCCTAACACCAGTGTATTTTTTAATTATTATTATTTACTTAACTTCATGTTTATTTACAATATTTTACACTCATTTTCCTCCACGCTAGGAGTTCACCTGTGATGTGGAGGACATTTTTCGAATTATATGATAAAATCAATTTAAAATATAAAAGAAAATAAAATAAAAACAAAATAAAGTTACTTTAAAACAAAAACAAAAAAATTATATAAAAAAAAATTTCATAAGTAGCTATTATTAATGTATATAATTAAAAATTATGAGGATTGTAACCAGTTCTAAACATATTTATTGTATTGTGCAAGTGTAGATGTTTTGATTTGTGTAGAAAGAGAATTATAAAGCTTAATAACTTAAATAATAAAATAAATTAATTATAATGCTTAATAACTTAATTAATAAAATAAATTAATTATAATGCTTAATAACTTAATTAATAAAATAAATTAATTATAATGCTTAATAACTTAATTAATAAAATAAATTAATTATAATGCTTAATAACTTAATTAATAAAATAAATTAATTATAATGCTTAATAACTTAATTAATAAAATTAATTAATTATAATGCTTAAATTAATTAATAAAATAAATTATAATGCTTAATAACTTAATTAATAAAATAAATTAATTATAATGCTTAATAACTTAATTAATAAAATAAATTAATTATAATGCTTAATAACTTAAATAATAAATTAATGATCAAAACTTCCAAATCGATCCTTTTATTTATAAAAAAATTCTATTTTAACCTTATTTAACATACCAATGATCCAAAATTCTATTTAACTGTAACAATAACATCCGAACTGAGTCTTTCAGAAACTCGCTTTTACCTAGATTGTATTTAGCTGGTAATACAAACGCAGAGGTGGCTGATGTATTTAACTGTATGGAATGTTGATACAAGAAGGCTATAATATCATATACGAGTATATTACATAATCCATATATTATAACGTGATCAAAAACTATTTTGTACTACTTTACAACTATTTTTTACATTGTTTGTGTTAGTAATTTTCATATTTTCTCTGTTGATTGTAAACCTTTTAATGTAAAAGCCCCATTGGGCGTTTATAGTAAAATAAATAGTTATTGCACAAAGAAATCATAGATTGATTCGACTAATCATTACACTACCCATCTCCCAGCAGGTAATAAACCACCCGAAGGTATATTTAAATTTAATTGTATCTGCTTAACGAATAAGACCGTTCGTGTCAGCCATTGCTTTTCACTAAATCATTATCACATGTTTTAGAAACCCTTTGCATTTATTTATTTAGCCATTTACCCAAACCTACTTTCGTGTTCATGTATATAGAGCAGATAATTTGCTACCCACATAGATGAATTAAATAATGTAGATACGTTACTGAGACAACGCGCCTGGTTGCACTAAACCAAGTCCACGAGATATGTCTTCAAGACACGCTTCATATAGCTATCTCTTTCGCACACACATATTCTTTGAATGGCTATCCTTTTCATACGCGGGTGAAACGTAAAACAAGACGGTACCGGTGGTGCCTCATTATTTCAGTATTTTATGTATATGGCTACCCACAAGGATTTTACCTGTATTGCCACAAAGTTCTACTTGAGTATGGAAATGCTGACTGCAATGTTGGCTACCTTGAACTATTCGGAATAAAATTAATTGTTATATTTCCTATATTATCCTGTGCAGCATAAAAACCTGGATACAAAACTAAGCATGAACATGGAAGATTCATTCCTCAAAGTACCTACTCTGGACAGATAGGGCAACCAATTTAGAAGTTATTTATCGAATGACCAAACATTGTGAAATTGCAGAAGCTATGAAAAGAACTCCAACACCTTGATAATATTATGAGGAACGAAAGTACAATATTTCTTAAATGATAATACAGGGGAAGAATGGTGGAAGATGAAGTAAATGAAGACACTTTACAAACTTGGCCTGTAGAGTGAAGATTGTCCTAATGCTAGCCAGCTTCTGATAGAAGAGGGCACCAGAAAAAATAGAATAACATCGCAAAATGATGTATTTTTCATGACTTTTCGTCAGACATCCATTCTTATCGCAAAGTTATTTTGATATGGTCCGTTTAATCTTTAGGGATGGACAAAATCTATATTTTAACATCCTCAATTTTTGTGGACGAGCTTATACAACCCTTCATCATATTGAATAGGGTTAAAATCATCACATTTTCTTTTCAAAAACACAACGTTGCCTGTGTCGCTTAACTAAAGCCAACTTGATGCTGTAAGACCCTCCCCATTCAACAGAAGATCGGCTTTAGAGGGAAGAGGGTAAGCACTACTAAGCGTGGCGCTCTATGCTCCATTGTCACTCCGGGATGGATGCTGCGTCTTCGATAGGTCTTCTTAAGCTTCAATGGTAGGCTGAGAATCAGAATATGATAATTAATAACCAGTACATTAAGATACCGCCCTTCATTCACGTGATCTTATAACAATAGATTTGATATAAGAAATGATCTATTTTGATGAAATAATTTATCAAAAACAAATCGAACAAGAATATAGCGTTAAATTTTTAATTAAATGTTTACTTTTGTTTTCGTTCTGCAGCAAAAATTGGACGTAATTATGCAGAAAGCGTCCCACACACAATTTTCCAAAATCGAGTTTTACACGGTTTACCTATAGATAAATTCGAAATTTATATCTGCTGAAAACATCCAAGCTCCAAATGCAATAGATTTTTGGTAATTTTTTTTTTATCAACGCACATTGCAGAGATTTTTATAAACAAAAGAGATTCTGCTTATTTTTGTTTCCATTTTTCTTTTATAAATAGGGCATTCCTTACTCATAGCAGAGTGATTATTTATCAGTTTGAGTCCCAATCTATTATTTGTCATAAGGCAATTGATGCACTGCACGTCCTCAATTATTGTGCATTCTTTTAAATCGTGGTGTTTCGCACATTTAGGGCAGGATTTAAGGTTTCTGCAATCTATTGCCTTTATTATATTATTGTGATTGAATCCGTTGCATTTGTAACATCGCATGATATTTAGATTATCAAATACACAGCACCTGTCCCATCCAATATTAATTTTGTCTTCCTTTAACATTCTATGGTATGTTTTTTCATCGATTTGACTTAAATTGAAGATTAAAAACATTATAAAATTTGAGATAACATAAGAAATGTTTTTTTTTAAGAAATATATTGATAGATCATAAATTACATATTTATAATAATGCTCATAATGAAAAAAAAACACCGAAATTCACTTTACAAATGTCGATTACGCATATTAATGTTTTTTTATCGTCATATTTTCAAATTTCTTTTTCTCAGTTTCATATTTTGGGGTTGGATGCTTTCTGCATATCTACGTCTAATTGAGCCCCTAACCTGTCAACTTATGTAATCTTTTTAATTTTATTATTCCCGGCTTTAGATAACCTGACAATATTTCAATTCTTCCTGTTGCCATCATTCAAAGGGGAAAATGTTCGGTGTGCAATGATAAGGCACTTTAAAACCAAAACCTGTTAAAAAAACCTTTAACCTGTGTGGCCTGGTTGGGAACCCGACGCCTTACACCGCTGAGACACTAACCGGTTTCTGAGATGGATACATAATGGAGTCTCAGCTGAATAGGAACATAAGTTAAAATATAAAAATTTAAAATATGTTTTTCTAAACTCAATCTAAAATATTCTCAATTCTCTATTAACATCGATAGTCTATTAATCATTATTATTTTATTTATATCGGACTGGTTTTCTTTCCGCTATTGCATCTTTAGTCTGGGACATTTTATACTTATGCTAGCACATTTGGAATGTACTGATCTGAAGATGCCCGTAAATAAGTTATTTAAATTTCAAGACTTTAGAACTCACCGATCCAGAGGTACTACTTCTTTATTCAACCAGGTTTCTGTTTTTTGTACACGTCGTTTTATAAACAGGTACCTACCACAAAAACGTAGTACCTTTAATGTTTTTTTTTAAATTAAATTTCATCTATTGCCATCAAACGCTATCTGCGAGATATTCAGAATAATTAAATTCAATTTATCAAGTACGCTTAATATACGCCGGGCAGCGGCATTACAAATTGGATAATGTTTTTACACGGTAAGGGTTGGTCATCCCTAGGTCTGTTGACTTAGATCTGTGTATTTGGGTCCATGTTAGGGAGGGCAGTGGGTGGGAACGGGGTGGGTCTAGCAGTGGCTTGGGGTCGGAGCAATCCGAAGGGGGCGTGTTTGGACCTTGTTTCCTCTGATTTCTGACCACGCTGGTACTTTTCTCCCAGTTTTTCGGCATTCCCCCTGACACCTAACGCGGTTCGTTAATTTTCGCTGATTGATTTTTGAACTGGTCGCTGTTTTGGATTTCATTAATGCTTGTTAGTCTCTACACGTATTTTTTGGCGGGCTGTTCTTCATTCTTCGAGTCAGATAATGATCGAATAATATAACCGGGCGTTTTTCCTCGGGTGAAACATTCGCTTTGTTTTCACAGCCTTTAGTATTAGGAAATAGTAATATGTGAAAAAAATATTAAAATAAAATAAAAAACGGAAATAACCGTTTGAAACTTTCAAATTCTCATACAAATTATAAAAGTCACTTTGTGTTGGGACATTAATAATTGATACTTTTTAACTTTGTGTAAACACTTCATTTTATTGGGACGAATAATTTCCCAAATAACATTCCTCCTTGTGTTAATTAACGTGTTGAATGTTTATATTAAGTTATGTTCATAATAAATAAGTCGCAGTGTCATATTCTCCTAGTGACACTAACGTTAAAAATCAACTTTACCGACAGCAAAACTTGCTGCACCCATACATGAAATCGAAACATAAATGGACTCGAAAACTCAAAAAATATATTATTTGGCTCCCGCGTTATTGCAGCGTTTTAAAGATATTTTCCAAAGATGGCCTCGTATCTCTGGACTTCTGAAAGAGAAATATTGCGAAATGGCAACGTTTGCCGAAATGCAAGAGTAGAACATAATATCGAACTTAAAATTATAAAGTCGCTACATACCTACGTTGTTGAACCAGTATGCTTTATACTGATCAAAAGATTTTTGTTTGTTGCTTATCTTATGCTTAGCCAATTTTTTTTTTTAATTAATTTTATATTTATACAACACAATAGTCCCAGCTGTTTCGGAGCGAATTGGGTTACGGCATTCTCAATGAGGGGTTTTTTTGTGAGATTTAAGGGAGTGAGGAAGGAAAAGATTATGGGGAAGAAGAAGTTTGGGAAGTACCTAACTCTTCTGATCTGTCACTAAATACGACGATTGCCATTTCAAGTAACGTTTTGATTGTGAGTTTTTTTTTTATTCTTCATTATTATTGAAATGTTTCCTTGAGTTTAGAAACATTTTGGCCAAAGGTCAGATTGCATTCATTTGAAATAATAATATTTTGATTTTTCAATTTTTGGGATGGTATATTAAAATTTATAATTTTCTTTCTTAAATTTATAGAACGGCAAAGGGATCTGATTTAAATTTAAGTACATAAAGGTGATTCGTTGCTTAATAAGAAACAGATGATGGTGAAAAGCTTCCACTGACATTACTCTCAGGTCGGTAGACTACTCGCGCTTTAATTTCCCCTGGGCAGCTTAGTGCAATTAAATTCTGTTCGATACTGTATTCTAGACAACGTTTTTATGAAGAAGATAAATTTACCAAAGAAAAATAATGTAATTAGAATTAGCAAGCAATACAAGAAAGGTATATCGATTTAATGATATGAATTTCCGAAAAGGTATGTTTTTAGTTTGTGTTCGTTATACATTTTGCTGAGCTATTATGCATTATTTACCAGCCTTCAATAGCTTTTTTATCTATCGACGAAATTAATAACTCTTTGGCTTGACATTATATTTAAATGAACAGATATTTTGTTTTGAATCACTTTATTAGAATTTACACATTTAGTCAAATAGCTTCGGTTATATCATAACCTTTTTCAGGGCAGTATTATTATAAACTAACTTAAGAACAAATATTTACGTTATAAGGCAAAGAAAGTATGTTTTGAAGCATTAGAAATAACGAAATCATTAAAAATAGTAACCGTCAAATATTTAAAAAAATAAAAATAATTAACCAAAAGTCTGATTTTAAAGCTGTTCCCTTTCTTGCCATGTAACCCCTACCCCCTTTTCCCTCTACCACCATCACGCTAATACTATATCCCCCTTTGATATGCTATCTCTCGCTTTGTATTTTCTTGGTTATTAACTTCCTTTAGAATAAAACTGAGCTGCAAGTAATGCAGCTCTCAGAAACTCGTGAATAGATAATACTCGGGTGGCGGTGACTAATTCCCTGTGTAAAATACAAATTTCAATATTCAGCCAACACAGCACTTAACACATAACACACGAAGAAACGTTGATATTGAAGTTGGAATTGCGGGGGTAAAAAACTTCCTCGAGATGTCCCCGGACTTGTTCCCGATACTTCCCTGCCTTCTCTGTGCCCGGTATCTTCCGTCTTCTCGAGGAAGGGCCAATAATGATTTGCCTCCAGACGTATGAAGTTTCAAAGCAAAAATAAGTTTGATTACTCCGGCGGACCGTGAATATACAAGTATATTTTCCGCTCGCATCTTGTCTCGAGTCCTTACAAATTAAAGTTACGAGATGTCTAACTTTAAAAACATTGTTATATCTGGAATCTTTAGAATCACAAATTTTCAATTTAATTTGTAATATAATGTTGTTTTATTTACTTTGAGGAAGCAAGAGAGTGGCTGCCCAAAAAATACGAATTTAATTGAATTTCTAAAAATGAGAAAATAATTGACGTAATACATTTTGACTCAGTTCTTGAACTTGGGAAAGTGGGTGAGAATTCTACCCATTACTATCTTTTCTTATGGTTTTTCGTTCAGTATGTGATTAAAAATAGAGTTTAAGATTCAGGTGATTTACTTTGAATACAACAGTACATTTTATTCATAATTTAAAGTAAGATAAAATTATTAATAAATATGGGCAAGCTTCAAATTCCATATAAAATACATGAAGGTACCCGAGTACCCTTTTAGATGTGTAAAGGATTAGTTTTCTTTCATCACATAAGGGTTGGTATATTTATGAATTATAGGGACTTTTAATTTGTTGTCAACGTCTGAAAATGCCAAATTCTTGAACATAATGCGTCGTGCATCACGTTTCATGGGTTTTCCTATTTGTATGGCCATATATTATAAAAACAAAACGTTATAAAAAATTCAAAGGAACCCAAAAGCCGAATAACAAAAAACATGGCCGCTCCTAAAGTTATCAGTGTCAAACAGTTATCACAAATCCAGAATTTATTTGTTCGATATTGTACAACCGCGACTTTATTATTACGAAAAACGTCGTAAAATTAATCTCAACCGCTTTTTAATTTAGTTGATACCTATTTTTCAGATTATCATATCGTCGCCGGAAAGGCAAAAGGGCTTAAGCGCCATTTTGGAAAGTTTACATCAGAGCACTTTAAAGTTCTTTTTTGTTTTACAATAAAATTCAAAAGTCTTCAGTACCTGGTTAGATTTTGAAAAAAAGTTATCTCAGGTAACTCAATGCTCTCCCGAAGCTATTTAAAGTGTCAAAAAGCTTTTAAAAAAATCTCGAACTAGTGTCGCTTGAATCAAGCCTTCTCCTAAATGGTACATATTTTTTAGATGGCTGAAGGGCTACAAAAGTCAAACGAGAGTCAGAGCATTCGATGCAGAAAAAAAATGTTCAAATTGCAAATTCAACTCACTTTTGACCAAAGTATCGCTGAAGCCCTTTTGCCTTTTCAGCGATAACATGGTATAATCATCATAGCTACAGCTCTCTCATTTCTTAATAAAGGTATAAAATGTTATAATATTTCAATAAAAATCATAATGCGTAGGTACGCACCCGCTTCAAAACCACACACTTAAACCAATTCAAACAATGCCTTTGAAATTGAAAATAAATTCGGAGAACGCGTCAATCGGCGTTTTTCCGGCCGAGAACGTGGAACGGATTTGGAGAGCTTTTGTTTGAAAAAGCTCGAACAGCAAAATGCTCCCCACCAGGATTGATGGAACGGTTGGATTCGGAAATGTATGGCGGCTGTCAAATTCATGGTGACAAATAATAATACACGCGCGTGATTGATATTACTACAAACAAGAGATGCGCGATGTACCCGGCGAGGGGGTCGGATCAATAGGACGTAGGCAAGTGCGATAAAATTATAATAATAGGTGTACAAACAACAAATGTACTTAGAAATTTGTTATGTAGGCGAAAAATTCTGAGCATAAACACCTGTCTTTTGTTTTATTTTAATATTATGCTGTGGTGAAACCACGCAAAATGTTTGATCTACGGTACACATCGATGTATCATATGTTCATACTCGTACATCGATGAATCTAAGTAAATTTTAATTATTATTTTTCTAGACGTTTTGTCTCTTTCAATCTGTCTCTTTTTCTGTGTTCTTTTGTTACTATTAAAATTTTATTCTATTCTTTTCTCATTGTTTTGTTATTTATAATTTGTTTTACATTTTTATGTATCTATAACCGCACACTTTGTTGTTTGGTTTGATTTTGTACCCTGATGATGCTTAGGCTAAGCGAAACCGATCAGTCATAAAAAAAAATCGTGGTCTAATACAAAGTTATATTTTCATTTCTTGAAATATTATAAGTCCGGTGTTGGAGTTTTCAGAAGTTTTAAACCAACATAACCTAATATAAACTTAATATTCTTCTTCCTCCTGTGCCCTCTTCTATTGTGGGTTATTACCCATCATCAGGCCGACATTTACCATTCACTTAATAGAACTTTACATATTTTAACCAGACCTAACTTAATCTAACCAACCTCGCCGTTTCGAACTTTTGGACAACCATTTCGGTAAATGCCAAGATTATTTAAGCTTTCTAAACCAATCTAACTTAATGTTTTAGAATTTTCACATAAGCATATCGGCAAATGATAGGTTATGTATATTACACATAGTATTAATCATTTTTCGAACTTCTATAATAACTTTATACGATTCATACTAAAAGCCTTTCTTTCTTGCATATTTGTCTGCCCTAATAAAAATGCAATTTTTTTATAGAATGTCCTACAAAACAAATTTTGATGATTTTTTTTCAGATTCATAGATTTTTTTTATTTAATATTTCAACGAATCAATTAACTTTTTAAAATAAGACATTAATAACCCGCTTTGTGATTGTAAAATGTTTCGTTTGACAGATTTATTCATAAAATAAATAAAAGATGACAAATCATGATGACGTTCGTAGCCGAATGATTAAGATCCTTGGGTCTGAATACAGAGGTCGCGGGTCATAGCCCGGTGCGCGCAAATATGTTTTATCAATTTTATTTGTATTAAGTTACAAAAAAATAATTTAAACAATATATAAGGTGTTTGCATCATGTTCCAGAGTGGTAGATACTCTAAAAATCGCCCCGGTGAAATGCCACCATTCAGAATCAAAACGTTGTTTGAAATGGCTTAAGTTTTATTTGGTGACTAAATCTGAATATCCCGGTACATACCAACCTATTTATTTTCTCTTTCACTCCATTAAACCTCAAAACAAGTGAGGATATCATATTATTTCAACAAAGAATTAACACGAACTTTTATCAAAATTGAAAAGTTCAAAAAATTTATCCATTACAAATATTACGTAACGTGTCTACGTGTCTCGACCGATTCCAAGGTGCTTTGTATGGATCGAGGACCAATTGTAAATGAAATGGCTTGTGGTTCTAGTATGGACTGAAACGCTCTTTGCTAAACACTTCAATATCTTTATCATATTAATAATGCAAATGCCCTAAACTAGACTCCATCACGTCTTTCTGGTATGTTGATCGTAAATTTTATTAACTTGAAAGTAGTTTTCTGATTAGAGAATTAAACGACTTGACTCCTTTGAATACACAAAGAACTAGAAAAATTATGATTATAAAAAGAAAAAAAGTAGTCCATAAACAGTTAAATCAAAGAGAATAAAAATAAACTTACAGAAAATAAAAACGGCCGAAATACTGGAACCATTGAATACCGCACATAACCTATTTCAGAATAATTTAATTTCGAAGCATTTTTGCTTTAGAATTCAAAAACGACACAAAAATATTACGCATTGATTATTTTTGGGTTTTTTTATTCTATCTAAAATTTTAGTAAATTGAATATTAGTATAAGAACAAGTAGTGTTACTGGTCTGATCTGCATGTCTAATACATACGTGGGGTGTAAATAAATGATTTTAGTTTATTTTATTACACTACGCATGTACCTACACTTTTTTTACTTTACTTTATTTTTTTTTAGGTACCATTATCAATTATCTCTTAAATTAATTGGTGAATTACTATTTTGTAAGATTTAATAATAAATAATAATAATATTTGGACGATTTGTATAGTGCCGTTTTTGTGAAAAATCACCTCAAGGGCGCTGTAGAGATCTTACTTTCTATCATTACATATTAATTCCTAGTTTAAATAAGAAAATATACAGGAACAAATTCTGTCAAATAAATAAATAAATACAGAAGAGGAGTCATGAGTTTTTTAATTAGTTAATAAATAAGAAGAAAAAAACTCAATTGGTATTTATTTTCAAAAAAGCATCTAAGTCAATTTTTTTAAATTCTCCAACCAGACTGCTTACAAGTACACAAAGATTGTTCGCTTACAATGTAAAACATTTATTCAGTGTTTTCAGATAGTTTCTTTGGCGGTGGAGAATTTATTTTATTTAGTACTAGGGTATTCGCTGAAATGTATCCCTTTTCATATCATTCGACGTTAACTTTTAATTGGAAGCAAACTGTGTTTTCACCAACTTTAGTAACAGACTAACTCAATGAAATACATGGTAAATAAGTTCGCGTAGTTTTGCTTGGTAACAGAGCTATTTTAATACACACACTGAATAAACTCGATGCACAAATAAAATTAATAGTAATTATGTGTACGATTAGCAGAAGGATTTTTAAGTACTGCATATAATACCTTGGTAAATAATGGATTTAGAGGTTGTTTTTTTATAGCTACGTTAAATTTTCTAGTGGTTAGTACTTTTTTACTTCCCGATTAATAAATTGTTTAACGAGATATTTTTCTTTAATGAATACTGGTGAACTATGTATAATGTAATTTTTATGACAGCTACTTGGATATTAAAAACTTCATCAAAATGACGTCGCTAGAGGAAAATACTGGTGTCGATCTGAAAGTATCACACAAAAAAAGGCCTAACAAGTGGTTATAAAGTCAAAGTTCACTTTAAAGAGCTTCTAATGTTAGATAAATAAAATTTGTTCTTTCGCGTCTCCGTAGTTAACCAAATGTATTAAAATCTTTGTTTTAATTAGCTCTTGTACCAACTGATATAAATTAAAACGCCATTGTTTGGTTTTATAACAAACTATAAAACATCGGATGAAGGGTTACAATATATTATTCGCTGCACCACAATCCTGGATGTTTTCTGTTTGTTTGGGAAAATCTTATTACACTGCTTCTGACACCGTAAAAAAAGGATAGCTTCCTTAAAAATAGTACGTTCTGGCAATAAGCATCCTCCAAACTTTAAAGTCGTCAAAACACTTTTCAGGGTTACACTTAATTCAATTTGTTCACATACCTCGTAGCAAACGAACAACTGGAAATTAATTTGGGCATTGGTGTGAACGTAGACATGTCGGCTTTACAGGTATGGCGGTAAGGTTTTGTCGGAGGCTTTAAGGCTTACTTTCAACATCCCTCACGTGCCTCGCACATGCTCGTTATGACCCCAGCCTGCTTCGGGGCCCTGGGCCGTGCGATACAAACATCAATAATACCTATATTAAATAATCTTCGCAAAAGTGCGTTAAGTACGATGATTACTTAATTGCGCCTACACCAACATTATAACGAATATTCTTTTTCTCGCTGGGATGTGCAAGTACTCGTAAATGGAGTTACTGCCTTATTTTAATTCTTGTTCTAAGCAACTCTTTAACTTTTATGATCATGATAAATAGTGTGCTAAAGCCAAGCTTCTATCGCAGCTCGTGAGTGTATCTGGAAAACCTGGCTACACAGATCGTTTCATAGGTAATTCTTCACGATTCACTAGGTAGAGTATGATCATGGTGGAGTTTTAGCCCTTGGTGGAATTTGGCTTCTTTCACAAAAATCATCATCAACTTCGGGTTCTTGCTATTCGTATTCAGTCCTCATGCCTTCCAATTCTACTACGATCTTCCTTTCTGAATTCAATACACCTCTTCCGGAAAAAGAGAGATCGATAGGATATTTGTTTCACGACAAGTGTAATTTTCTGGTTTAGCAGGCCTGGTTCTGCTAAACAGCAAATACACGAGGTCGCAAGGAAGAACTGTCTGTTGGCAGAGTGAGGTTTACGCGTACTAGAGGTGTGCGCGAGGTTTATCGCTGCCGGCAACTAGCCCTACCCACAAACAATCGAAACTGCCTTTATATTATTTAGGCAACCCGCTAACCCCTCAAAATCGAATTTCTTTAAGATTTTCGCCCCCTCAACCGCTGCGGACTCTCACGCTATACCCCCCCCGATGAATGAGACTTCCAAAAATGAAGGGCACCAAGAACGCGCATCCTTCAAACTCCTCCTTCATAAACAGCCCCACCTCATTGACATCCCGGAGGGAGTCATCGTGCACCCGTGCACGAGTTCATATACGAAACAACTGCCCCCAGGAAGTAACAAATGGACCCGGAACGTCCAGAAAATCGGTGCCTATGGAGGCTGAGTGACAGAAAGTAGCGGTTTCAAAACGCCCGCACTCCCTACCAACACCGACCTTCGAGCTTGTCCAGAAAAACAAACGAATCGGTACGAAGCCCTCCCGGAGGTAGGAGATGACAACTCTGTCGCACCTCCACCACTCAAACGTCCCGCACTGACATCACGTCCTACGCCGACGTCACGTCCCGCGCCTGCTCCTGCTTGCAGAGACAACAAAGACTCTGCAACCATTGAAACAGGCAAAACAAGCACCAGGGTGCCGCCTGTGGTCATGACCATTGGTAGCATGACCCACAATAAAATCACCGCAGAGGTGAAACGTCACATCGGCACAGCTGCGTTCAATTTTAAATACAACCGGGGCGGTACCATCAGCGTGACGGTCCGCGTTACGGGATGAAAGAAATGAATTCCATACATTCGCAATAGAGGCAGACAAGACCGAGAAGACCGTAATCAGGGAGCTACCAAGGATGCCCACTGAAATCATCATCGAAGACCTAGAAGCCCGAGGATTCCCGGAAATTGTCATGACCGAGATGACCACACCGGGCTCCGAGTACCCACTGTACCTCGCCCACGTCGCTCGCTGCGTCAAGTGGGAGGGAGCCCACGCCACGACAGAATGCACCAAGATCGACAGAGAACAGCCCGCCAAATGCTGCAACTGCGGAGGAGCGCACCCCGCCAATTACAGGGAATGCCCGAAGAGAGTGGCATACATAACCGCTCTCCAGCGCAGAGCAAAAACCAGTAGCGCCCCGCAACGCAGGGCGCCAGAGTAAACGGTAGATCTTGGACAAATGTCGCCAGTGGCGGCACGCCGAGCCCCCCATTACCAGAGCAGCGACGTGAACCGGAGCCCGAGAGACAAGGCCAGGAACCCACCAACTCTTCTGATGACGAGGACATCATGTCTCTTCTGCAAAGCCTTATCAAGGTCTGCGGAAGCCTCGCCACCTGTAAATCTAAAGCTGAAAAGCTAGTTATCCTTATGGAACTACTATCCGACACCATCAACGGATAGTACAGCGTCAAAAGTCAAATTTATTACATAAACATCGTATGCCGAAACAACAAAAAATGACCTTCCACAAAGATGACCAGAACGATGCCGAGGAAGCAGCCGAGGTCGAGCAGCCGTGAACATAAATACTTAACTTCAGTCAAGTATAATTTTTTCTATCAGTAACAAGTTCAGAACTTTTGTACAGCTTTTTTATCTTGTCCTTGCCAAGGGTTTTTTATCCAGTAAAGACCTTTTCCCTAAGAACTCACTAATGTAAACTTAAATTTAGTCAATTAAATACAACCATCAGATGGTGATAGTAATAAGGCCTAATGAGCCGCAGTACTAGTTAGATAGACATTATGAGGGGTATTTGTATAAGCCCTAGCTAGTTAGCAGAGAATTACGAAAGAATCCATAAAATCAAAAAAAAAATCATACACCTCTTTTTTGGTCTGCCTACGTGTCCTTTTTACCACCACCCATACCAGTTTTTGAGGCCACCAGAATCTTACAAAGATATCATACTCAATTAGAAATTTCGAGTTTATGGTTCATTTTTTTTTGTTCGACTCCATTTTTTTAGTGTCCAAAAGTCTTTCGAAAATGTTCCATTAAAAGACTGCTTATTTAATTACGGGTCGAAGTTGGTTTTTGTTTTTTTTTATGTATTAAAGTAGAAAAACTTATTTGTAATAAACTCTCGGGTTTTTGACAGTGAATTGAAGTAAATCGGAAACGGTTGTTTTTTCTAGATTACTGGAATCAACCCGATATATCTATCTCTTCATAATAACTACTCATCATTTCCTAAATTGAAATCCGTAAATTGGTATTGAAAATCTTCTTCCGACACTAGATCTAACGTACCTACAGCTTACCTCAAATCAACAAATAACATTTATTTTTGCTAAATTGTGCGAATTAGGATCTTCTATAAATATATAGGAATATATTTAATCACATCCCGAAGTCTGAAGTATTCCTCAATTCTGATCATTTTCACAGCCCATGTCATCTAGAAATACAAGTATTATGAAACCTTGTTTCATCTAAATATTAGAAAAGGATTTAAGTACTAGTTTTAAGATAAATACACTAAGGTAGGGTCTTTCGTTATTTACTAGTTCTGTAAAGCGTATGAGTAGGGGATATTATCTGAAAATTCCCAAATAAATTACTATTTCTGTAAAAATTATAATTTACTCCCGTTCAGTGTTTTTTTTTAATTTAAATAAAATATAAAAATAGGTTCTAACTGTCCGGAGCCAGTGGGACTATGGTATCCCAAATCGGGGTATGTTGTGAGGTTAAATATATTGATGAGAGGAAGGGGATGTGGAAGAGGAAGTTTGGGAACCACTTGGCAATTCAGATCTGATAGACACTAAACACGGTTATTGACATTTCAATCAACGTTTCGTTACTGAATAGCTATCTTTCACCAGAGCGATTATCTACTACTTTGGAACGTACCGCAAATATACTATTATAAATAAGACAAATAAATTAATTTGAAAAAAATGCCCACACCGGGTCTCAAATCCACGACCTCGGGATTCGTAGTCGAGGATCTCAACTGCTCGGTCACGGAGGTCGTCAGATGTTAACTTTGTTCTTTATTACTATTTATCTATTAGAAATATGAAAAAATATTGAACCGTAGCCGTTATATATTACGATACTGAGTCAATTTTGTACAGTAAAAGTTTTGAATTTTTTATACGTTTCAGGTGTAATCAAAAGGATGTCAACGCTGAAATAAATAACCATGCGTCTTCATTAAAAGATGTTTGTTTAACCAGAAGATGAAATGCTTTCAATTAGGCGCCATCTCGCGGTGGCAACCTCACTTAAAGTGCGTAGGCGGTTTAAACTCTCATAATTCACGGCGGGTCCGGACCGCACCTGGCTCCAGGCCCCTGTCCCGTCGCGACCCTCCCATGAATAGGCCCCGACTGGGCATAGGGATCACAACGTGAAGCGGAATGAATTATTAGGCCAGTGAAGCTCAACCATCACATATTTCTGGGTACTCTGCACACGACCTAAATATAATGGTTTGCTTTTTCGCCCCAAACTGCCCAACTGAGAGTGGCAGGGGTTACAAAATGGAATCGAGTGAAAATATCAATGATCCGAGATTCAGCATCAAATCTCGGCAACTCTTTCCTAAAGGGGCTTGAACACTGGACATGCACTGATTAATGCCAAAAGAACAAATTGCGCGCTAAATGCTGGCCGAAATCTTAGAAATAAGACGTCTAGTCGACCACTCTACGCAAAGGAACTCCAGGAACTGTGTGAGGAAAGACTGGGCCTACAAAAAACGGAAGCCGCTGAAGGGGAACAGGGCAGGGACTTATTTTTTTTACTTTTTTAATAGTGAATACCTTACAAGAGTCCCAACTGCTCCCAACCATCTGGAGTCAGTGGGACTATGACATCCCTAATGGTGGTGTTCGATCCGAAAACTGCGAAAAACGCCGAATACGTTTCAGCTTCGGATGAATTGTGAAATTAAAGTGGACTGTACAATGAATACTACTTGATGGAAGATTTGATTGTATATTGTGGATAAAAAATGAGAATTTAAGCCAGTTTGCTGACCTGAGATCCTTGAGAGAAAACGGCCGGCTGGCCCGAGCGATGGATGACAAAATTTGATGTGTCCTCCAGAGACGGATGTGATGCGAATGACGAAAGACGAAAAGAGGCGTAGTCCTTGGAGGCACTTACTGCGACGAACGATTGAAGACGAATGGAATCGAATATACCCGCTGTCTTGTCAGGAGCGGGTTGTGAAACTTTTGTTCGTTGAGAGCGACACCGTTGCCGATTTGTTTTAAGGCTGGTCACAGATAAATTCAAAAAGCAAACTGACCAGGATATAGGTTGAGAGTGGAGAACAGACAAAAGGTGAGAACCTAGCAAGTTGTTTTATTTAGAATCCAACAGGGGGTATGTTTTGATGCTGAAGATAGTGGTGAGTGGAACATGAAGGTTGAGAAGTACCTGTATATTGAGATCTAGTCACCAAACACCGCTAAAGTCATTTCAAGCAACGTTTAGATCTGAACGGTGGTAGTGGTAACATTGAGTATCTACCACTCTGGAACCTGCCGCAAATATACTATATATTGTTTTATATGAATTACATGTTGAACGTATTAATTAAATCAAATCTATTTGCGCACGCCAGAATTTGAACCCGTGACATTTAATAAACTCCTGATGACGTCTTCAAAACGATGGGTCCCTGACTCAATAAGACAATAAAATGAAGATTAAGTGGTAGATTTTTACAACAGACAATAAAATGATGTCTTAAATGACGTAGCGATAAATAGGTACTCTGGTATTTATCTATTTTATTTCCGAACACGAGGTTTCATGATACCCTCTACAGAATGAGAGCACAATTATTTTGTATAAATTTTCACACAAATAACGATCGGCACCATAAATAATTCCTTCTCACTGTTAACCTAAGAAATCTTCGATTTCCACCAGACATTTAGTCTTAAAAATTGCTCGAACTCTGGTGAAAAATATAATATATTCAGATGGAAAAACATACGTCGATTCTGAATACATAAGTTTTATTGTGTATGGTTATTCATACAATGAACAAATTGAGCAAAACGCCTCTGACATCATTCTTTCCACTTCGCAAAGTGCGCCATTGCGAAGCAATGTGGAGAGATTTCCAACGAGTGTAAAATCACTTGTTTCCGAGGCAAAAAAAAACCACCTTCAAAAACTTGTAATGTTACGTAAATGTTACACGTTTAAAATAAAATACTAGCATTTAAGTTAAACGGTGAATATTGTAAAAAAGAAGTTTACTATAGCCCTGATTACAAAAAAAACATTCTGTTACCAGCAAACCATAACACTAAGATTCCGTGGTTCTGCCAACGGCGCCTACTTACGAGCAGTATTTTCCTTTTGATAAATACGCAAACAAAGGGAAAACGAAACGTATTCACATCACGCGCGAGCATATTTGACTTTCTGAATTTATTTACGTCTAGCATTTATTGCAGAAAAATGGAACAGGTTCTCCGCTCTTCGCAGGGATGGAGCAAGATTTATTTGTTACTCAAAAAAAATCTCTCTAAATGTAGGTAATACGTACACACTGGAGATGTAAGCCGTTAGAAATATGGTGTGGGCGTATTTGTGCGCCGGAAGTGAGCTCACACTTTCCTTACTTCTGTTGAAATTGATAATTTCAAATTTCGAAATTCTTTTTATTTGAATATGAATTTCTTAATTATTTTCAGATAATAAACAATTTCACTGACCTATCTGGAACCTACGAGTCGAAAAGTCTTCTGTGAAATAGTGACATCAGTTTCTTTTATTATTTATCTGTATAGATCATCACACTATAAAGTTATTTATTAAGGGTCAGCACCCACATATACACTCTGTTTGGCTTTCTAGTACAAGTAAAACTACACATTATTTATCTGTAAATTATATACGGCTAGTTAGAATTTTTTCTAAGGCTCCCAATGAATATAATTCTTAAACAGTAATCTTTTAAATTCTTTATGAAATACATCCGGCAATTTTAGGTGAAACGTTCAAAAGTACCTTTGCTGGTTTTCAAACTGTACTTTTTAGTGACATTTTAGTTTGTTTTTCATATAATTTAAACGATTACAATTACAAAATTGTATTCACTGAAACCTCAGACATTTTTTCTAAGTATTCATAGAAAATTTGCAGATAAATTATTTGTAGTGTTGCTTGTATCAGAATGCTACAAAATGACGTTTAGGGTGATTTTTTTAGTGCTGACCTTTAAGTAGGTAGGTAAATAGTTGGATAGAACAAAGTAAATAATACCCAGCTTTCTGGATCTAGACACTAAATATAGGCAAAGTCATGCTAAACACGAAATGGCCGCCTTTCGGCGCTGATTCCAGAAGTATCTTTTCTCATTGAATCTAATTGTAAAAAAATACTTTCTTTACGTCTTTACATAAACGATTTTCCCGAAAAATTATTTTTGTATGTCGGTATCGGGTCAATTTGGCACCCTGTTTTCAAATAATAATATTATCAAAATAATCGATTATTATAGTTTGTTTTATTTTATAAATGTATTTTATTGTTATTGGAAATATTGGATACTAAATTATGCAAATGAATTTAGGGTGCTGATCCTTCCGAAGGATTTGCTTAGGCTTTTAATTTTTTTTTAGACTAAATTCGTCATTCCAGACGAGGTTATTTATGGATGAATTTTCATGAGTAGCGATGACCCATAGAAGAATTATTCGAGACATTAGATGATGTTTCTTTAAAACAGCAACTTTTGAATTTTAATGTAATTGGGAAACCCTCTGTTTTGGAACTCTAAATGCTAACAGAATCACTTATGTATCTTTTTATGTTTTTTTTATATATTAGCATCTATTGCAACACAAAAAAAATTGATTGTCTGAAAAATTACTATCTTCAGAAGAAAAAAAACTAGTTTTTGCCGAGTGATTGTTGAATCAATACTACTAAAAAAGCGCCCTTGAGGTGATTTTTCCACAAAAACGGCGCTATAAAAGTTATCCATTTATTAAATCTACTCGTATAAGTACCGCAGCATATTTTTTTGTTGATTCACAGTACTCGAACAGATGCATTGCTTGCATACAGCATGTTTCAAACTAGTTATTCGACTCGATGAAAGAAAATTCCCGTGATATCTAAAAAAGAAAAAACTTTAGGTTGTTTCAATGTTTTCAAACTTTTCGGTTTTTCAAAATCTAAAAAAGAAAGGTTTAAAATCCACTTATCGCTAGTAATTTCAATAAGTATACGTACATAAAAAAAAAAATCATCAGTGACTTTTTGCAAGGACGTTGCTTTTGCAAATGTTTACATATGCACCAATACACACAATCTTAAGTACGTTCCGTTCAAGCCAACTCTAACCATGCTACCCACATGTTAAAAAACGTTTGCAGCCCTGAATAACAATATATATATATATATATATATTATTTGGGTCAGACCCGCGGTAGTTGGGTATGATTTCCTGGAGCCATTGTCAAGCAGAGATTTACTTTCCTTTGGGAATCCCCCCTCCCTTTATGACAACCTAACTACCCCTTCCTAACATAATGCCTTCCCCCAAACTTACTGCCATCGTACGAGCATGGGCACCTTCTGGCCCTGTCCGGTATTGGGAGAATCCTAATAACTATCATTCCGGGTACGTGGAGGCTTCCGACTAGGCCTGGGTCCTGTCCGCTATTGAGGAACACTCCCTTAACAACGGCAAACATACCCTTCTATATTTTTAACTGGATTATTTTTTACAATATTTGTTGTTTACATTCTTTGTTCGATTTTGTAACGAAAAAGGTCTACACAGGGATACGTTATCAAGCTACAAAACTTATTGAAATAACAGCATCTGATTAAATAAGGACTGTGAATGATAAAGGGGAGAGAATTATATACAAATTTGAGAAAATACACAGATGATCGCTCTGCTGATAAATCATTGCATATTTTTCTATTAATTTCAAATATAAAAATAGAAATAAAATGTATCTACATCATGACACGGATAATTTTGAAGTCGGTGGCATCACCAGTGCAAAGTTAATCCCTAGGCGTAGACTTTTTCACTTTATTTTTTATGTGAATATCGCACAAGAGTCACCACTGCTCCCAACCCTCTAGAGCTAATGGGACTAATGGCATTCCTAATAAGTGGATGTTGTGAGGGTGAAGGTAGTGGGGAGAAGAAGATGATGGAGAAAGGAAGGAGATGGGGAAGAGTAAGTTTGGGAAGTATATATTTATATATATATAAGTAATCAGATTTGGTCACCAAAAACGGTTAAAAGCATTTAAACTAACGTTTTGATTCTGAATGGTGGTCCTTCACTAGGGCGATTCTAGATCATATCTTGCCCTCTTGAAATTATAAAAATAATTATTAAAAATAGAAAACTATAAAAGTTTTTCTCGTTGCTCACCATAAAAACGATTAACAATTCTTAATAATAATCGCTTTTCGTGGGTAATTACTTTTAACGAAGCTGACTGAACACAACTTAAGCTGGCGAAAGCTCGGGCTAATACTGGAATTGTCGGGACTTTCTTTAGGTTTTAAAGTCGATAATTTTCGAAACCTTAAGAATAATGTTTCGTCCATTTCTTTTGATGGGTTTTTTTTCTATTTGTATCTATTTATGACGTGAAAACAAAATACAGATACAAATGTTTTGACAGTCAAATAACAAAAACAGGGCGTATTTAGTTCCTCGTCATGCAACCCAAAAAGTTATCCGTGCCAAGCTGTAAAACAAATCTTTAATATGTCGTCTACGGCCAAAATCGTAGTAGTGACCGCCATATGTTAAAAATATTGATTCAAGTCTACTTTCACATTCAAATCCTTATTTCTTTAAAGTGAATAAAACAAAGTTTCTTATTAATACGGTAATAAACCTCTCATTTTTTATCAAAATAGTGTTGAAATAGTTTTTTTAACGAAAGTCAAACATTTGTAGGTTACGAATAACCTGGGAATATTCGATTTAGTTAGCAGAGGATTGAGCCCACGACGACCTTTACCCGACGCATTTTTCCACTCGGCTACTAACTGGTCATAAATTGTATCAGTCATTTTACGTCATGAATCACATAGTACTAGCAAAATTTACTGACGCTAATACGAAGTTTATCTTGCTTTCATAAATAGCCAGCATTCTATTTTTTTACATTTTTGAGGTCAAATTAAGCAAAACGTTTATTTATACCGGAACTCAGCACATTATAATTTATTTTTTTTTTTTTTTAATATACTTTTAAAATACCTAAGATGTTTACGTTAAGTTCACGCTAAGTAGGACCATGATAAATTGATTAAATTCTTGCAAATAAACATCTAAAAATATAAAGGCGCTGCATTCGTTTAAATGGCAACACCAAAATTATGCATTAGTTAAAAAAATATTACATTTAAAAGGTACTAAAATACAGGTGCATATGTTTCTCACTATGTATAGACGGTGTTCAGGTACTGGTGGTAGGTATTTTTCGAAGGAAAATGATTCTACAGCATTTGACATTTTCTCATCCTATCCTTCAAATTTCATTTTTTTGATTTCGGGAATTAAATACAAGCTCATTTTTAAATTTATTAAAACTATTGAAATGATTAATTATAGCTCATATTAAAATTTCTACAGTTTTATGCCAGACTTTTACTTTAGTGTTACGTTTACAGACGATATATACACACACGCCATCACAAAGCTCCATACTGCATCAACTTCGTACGGTGACCGGTCAATGTATATCTCAACCAAATTATTCCTTTTCAAAGTTCGCACCACATTTCCTCGGTATTTGTTATAGTCGGCAAGTGCCGAGTTCGACGATAATTTCAGCGAAGTTTAGCCCCAGTCTGAATGGGACTGTTCCGGAACAGTTAGGGCTGGAACTCAGCGGAAATCAACTAGGGAACAACTTATCCGGAGATTCGAGGTGGGAATAACCACAAATTATTCTCAACTATGTAACCGATAATCTATTTTGCATAGATATAGTTGCTGTGTCGCTGCTATGTGCAGCACTGCATCCAACAAAGGCTCCCTGGGAGTCTAGCATAACTATTTTGACAACTAAACAGAATCGATTCGACAAACTAACCTGTCGAAGCATGCCCAAAAGTGCTTAATGCATCGATACTTTTAACAATGTCAGTAAAAAAAATCACTCTTCGATGGCAAAACTGACACATTTTTATTTATGGTGCAGTCAGTTGATTGGTTTTTAGAAACGTATAATTTAATGAGTTAGTTTTGCATACTTATTTTATGAACTCTTTCAAGGATTTGCCTTCGTTTTTTATTATAACTAATAATATTACCCTATTTTCCTAAGATAAAATTTGTTTCCGTTCATTTAAAATAAGCCAATACCTTTAACGTTCGCTCGAAATCTGTTTAAGCGGTCAACAAAAACACTACTTTACTTAGAGAGCGGAAGGCGTTTCTGTACTTTTTTTTACAGATTTAAGTCGATATCAACTGTCAAACGACATTGTCAATTACGAATGTACTAGCAGATATCAAATAATCACAGATAATGTTGATAAAAAGCTTTATTACGTAATTATTATTTTTTTTAGTCAGGGCATTTTTAATAGTATATTATTACCTTCATAGATTTCGTTTTAAATACAAAAGCATAATACTAAAACATGACAGAAAACAACTGGTCTCCGTACACCAGCAAAGCGTTGCCAAGCGATCAAACGTGTTTCGCAGAGGAAGCTCTACAAAAAGTCGCCTGTATCGTCACACAATTAAATGCATTCATAACTCTAAGAAAGGGGGAAGGTGAATTTATTTACTGATATTATTTAAATGGGAAAATTTCATATTAATATAGAAAACAGAAATCGAGTTCAGACTGAGAAGAGAGGAAATATTGAAAAGATTATATTTTTTTAGAGAAAAACAAAAAAATATGTTGTCAGCAAATCACAGTCAAAAATTGACAAAAGTTAACTGCTACGCCTTTTCATAATGCCAACAAATATACCTAGTGTATCAGATGAATAGATATAACGTGTATAAGCTAATTTGAAATAAGTATTCAATTTATGCCCAAAGTAAATATTTATTGTTTTTTGCTGATAAAAATATTACACAATTATTTTTGTCGTTTTAAACAGAAATGTTTCTCGGGAGCTAAAATTGCACGTCTGGCGAAGACGAACTAATAGTTATAAGGTGAGGCACTCGCAACGTTCAATGTGAGATGAATAATCGCGGCAACTTGTCTGCAAAAATGTGTTCAGTCAAAGTACATTTACTCTCCGACCGACAGTTACTGATGGCCTGGCATCAAGTAGACGTGCACAAATTAACGACGCTCCCCAACCTGCACCAGATTTCCTACAAATTCATAATGTTACTTGAGTCAATAAATAAGTAGAAATTTTTCCATTTAAAATTAATCAACTTTAATAGATGCTATTAACTTCTGCTAGGTTTGGCTTGTTTTTTTTTAGTCATTATAAAACTGTTGCCAGAACACATTGAGGCCACTTGTTTAAATAAATTTATTTTTTACCACCCAATTTATTTTAAACGTTCAATTAATAAAAAAATTAAACCGATGTGAAGTTCTTATTTTGCAGTTTTTTACAAAAGTATTTTTTTACCTATTTAACGATAACAACTGTTGCTTACCTACTAATGAAAGGTATTTCCTAATTGTTTTTTTTTATTTATTTCAATTCCACTTAATTCAATTGCCATTAGTTATTTTCCGGCTTAGGAAATGAATTGTTAAAGTGCTTGGTAAATACCTCTCTTATTTAGTAATTTATTTTGTTTGGCGTTTTATTATTATTTTTATTTTCTATGTATAATTTTGGTTTCCTGAACATACCTTAGACTCACTCCTTAGAGTAGAGAGAATATCAATTTTCTTTAATTATTAATGTTATAGTTGGATCATTTGTTTTTGTATTTCTTTCTAATTTCTAAAGTAAATTTAATTTAAGACCCTTACTTTCAATGTGTAAAAGGGTTGGCTCATTATTGCCAAGAGGGACGTGATTTTTTTCTAAGAGATGGACTGAAGGTTTCCGTTTCTTCTTAAATATACCATTCTTATCTATTTACCAGTAAATAGTAAAATAGTTCATGGTACCAAGGGTGAATCGAATTTCCATTAATTTACTGTTGGTAAATGTTGACGTTCTCAATATTTTGATTATTATATCTATCGGTTGGAAACAAAATCATAAACATAAAGATAACTTTTTTTCTGCTATTTGATATATGGGTATAAAATGGTGTGCATGATTGATTTTGCTCGAAATAAAGTGCAAAAACTGCACATTGAAGTAAAAGAATTTATACAATTTTGTGATATTTACATGTAACCTAATAATGCTTTTTTTATCTGAAATTTCCGTGTGAAAAAAGTCGAATTTATGTAATGCAGTACCTACCCATCGTAACATTTTTTTTTAATGATTAGATTACTTGTCAAATAGTTTACTGTTGGAAAAAATACCTGGCAATACAATGGTTGCCATAATAATGCCTGCTGGCAACTTTGGGAACTTCTAAGGTTCAATTGTGGCTCTTCAATGATTACCGAAGAAACGGGGTCCTCATTCCTCGCTCCTCACACTTCGCCACCGACTAGCCAGTTTCTGAATGAAAATTATGCGATGGCCGCCTTGAATCACGCTCCCTTAATTTATATACCCTATTAGTATTGCTCAATTTTTATAGCGCCGATCAGTAATAAACATCGCCCCAAGGGCGAACTACTTTTTTTAACACTGATCAAAAATTATTTGCTGTAGAAAATGCTTACTGTATTTGCCGTACTAACTGAACTGTAACAGTAAAAATTAACACGAATTTTATTTTTATTTCGATTTCTCCAAAAAAAACACCTCACTAAACTTTCATCTTTTGTAAAAACAATGCAAAAAATTACGCATATCTTTAGATAAACCAAAAAAAGCTAAGGAACGTACGAAAACATGTCGAGTATGATTTCTCCGAAAAAAACACCTCACATAACTTTCATCTTTTGTAAAAACAATGCTAAAAAATACGCATCCCTTCAGATAAACCAAAAAAAGCTAAGAAACGTACGTAAACATATCGAGTATCTACTGAACAAATAGACGGCTAATATGATTGAAGTTTATTGATTGATATTGTTCGCTTACTAGCTGGAATAAAAATTCGGTTGAAAAATATTTAGAAATAACAATATTAAAGCAGCTACATGTATATGAATGGATTACATACCTCAAAAATAGAATAAATCATATAAATATTATTGAGAGGATCGATAATCCGAAGGGCAGGACGCTCGACTAGCAGTCTGGGGGATTGAGTTTGATACTGATAGCAGGACCGACTTATTCTCTGTTCAGAACATGTTACGCTTTGTGAAAAGGTACTGTAAATCATAGTGCGAGTTGTTTCAAACATTCTTCACGTTTGACATCGTTACAATTCAATGATTAGCATTTTTTTTTTTTCATTTTTACGTTCCCTATTAATTGAACAAATTGTGATCATCTGACAAGTATGAAAACATGACCCTTATGTTTTTAGCCGATCAAAATTTGTTTGAAAGCTGAAACAGACAGTTGACGTTTAACGGGGACTATTCAAATCGTTCAATTGCAACGATGTCAAATGTGAAGAAATTTTTAAAAAACTCAACTTAAGGGTTATAAATTATTTTCATTTGAAATAAATCCACTAATAGTCCAAAGACAGTAAACTCTCATTTCGCCAAAAGCATAAACTGTCCCAACATCACTAAAGTTTCCGTCGAATCACTTGGCGCGAGGTTTTTGAGGTTTTTTTTATTAAACGATACAACATAGTAAAAATTTATATTTCATATTGCTTGTGTTAATCACTTTCATTGAATTTTAAAAGTCCATAGAGAGTTTTTTATCAATAAACGGAGGCCAAAAAAATTGCTCCGGGGCAGTTTAGAGGACCACATTTTTTTGGGTGGACGTTCGAGTGGATATTTAAAATGAAATTTTCACCGTGCGGAAGGAAGGGAATGAAACAATATCAAATATAGATGGTAAGGCAGGGGGGGGTATGCAAAAGAAAATAAGAGTTTTCTTGGAACACGTTGAATATTATTGCCTGTTTCGAATTTGAAGTATGTATTCAAATGTTGTTTTCTTATTAGCTGCCTACACACAAAAATTTGGTAACAATATTCATTTCTCAAAAAAATCAAAATACTTCAATAATAATGGAAAAACAAAAGAATCATAACAAGACGTAATGTGATGTGGGCTTGATGGGTCCATTTAGACTTTTCAGAGTTGAGAAACGGTTTCTTATTTTTCTATAGTCCTTATTGGAAGGACAAATTTTCGGTATGTGTTCAGGCTGAATGAAGGGGGAAGCGGAAGAAGATGAGAAAAAGAAAGGGTGAGAAGTACCTGGCTATTTAGATCTGGTTACTAAGAACGGTTTTTATTCCATTTTAAGCTTCTTTTCGATTATGAACCAGGGCAATATTAAGAAAATCTACCACTCTAAAACACGGGAAAAATACAATACACATTGATTAAATTTCACAATATTACACTCCTATGCGGCAAATTCAACATTTGGGAAACAAATTCTTCGATTTTGTTGATATATTTAGTACGTCAATATCACATAATAAGTATACCTTAGTACGGTTTTTTTTTATCTGGTAGAGCTAAATTTATTATAAGATAAATATTAAGAAAAGTTTTCAAATTCAATTTTCTATTTTTGAAGCCACTGGTTTAACATTCTCTGCAAGAAATGTGATTTGATCAAACCGAGCGCGACACGTGAGCCTAGATATTTACGTAAGTTCAGAGCACAGATAAAGAGCACCCAAGATTAGACATTACAGTAAAACATGGCTGTTTTTTTTTTGTAATTCATTTCCGTTTTTGTTTCTGATTTGGAATATTTTTCTTTACTTTATTTATACAACTCAATTAAAACCGTTCCCAAATTTAAATATTTTCAACATTTCCATTTTAACCACTGAAGCGATCAAGCAGGTTTCTTTTCAGTGATTTGAACAATGTTTTGTTTTTAAAAAAAAATACAAAATCATTGGTTTCATGAAAACAGAGAAATGAATGCAAAAAACTAGAAAAAGTAAAATAAAATATATTAATGTGCTGTAAAATCCAATCAACCTGGAGTGGAAGGATTAAATTATTATATTACAAAACTATTTTTTCAAGTATTTATTTTATTTTAACGTTTTTAACAATCCGGGACAGCCCCATATTTACAGAATAATAATAACAGTAAGCTTATTTTAATAGCGCTCTTTTAGTGGATGAAAATCACCTTAGTATTGAACTTTAAAAAAACTTTTTTTCTAATATACTTTTTAAAAGAGAGACAAATGCTTGGTTACGAATGACCAATATTTGAAAAAATCCTACTACCATCATAATAAGCGGAAAACGTTGCTTGTGTAATAATGGTGGAATTGAACCCACGACCCCCGGGTGCGAATCCGACTCGTGTTTCCATTTAGCTACCGACCGGTCAGATATATTTAATATCTTAAACTTCAAACATATAAGAAATATGTTTGACTTCGACATTTCTCCGGTTGTATTTTTCAATTTTAAGGACTCTAGCACACTCTAAAATATAGATTCATTCCTGCTCTTCCCCATATCCTTCTTCTTCTCATTTCTTTCAGCCTCTCAACATATTTGAAATGCCATAGTTCCTGTTTGAAGTGCCAATGCTCCTGTGCGGTATCTCAAAAAGGGACTTACGACGGTGTTGTGGCGGTTGCCTGTTTTATTTTATTTATTTGTAGTGAGCACCGCACAAGAGTCCCAACTGCTCCCAACCGCCTGGAACCAGTGGGACTAAGGCATTCCAAATTGGGGTATGTTGTGAGGTTGAAGATATTGTGAAGGGGAAAGAGATGAGAAAGATCAAGGGTTGGGAAGTACCTGGCTATTCAAATCTGATCACTAAACACGGCTAAAGCCATTACAAACTACTTTTCGATTCTGAATTCTGGCACTTTACTAGTGCTTTACATAGAGTATTTACCACTCTAAAACGTGTCGCAAATAAACTTTGTATTATTTCACTCGAATTGTATATGAAATAACCAGTGGCGGCTCGTGACTTTTTAGTTTGCTTGAGTGGTAAGATTGAAAAAAAAACATCATCATTGATGTTTTTGTAGCCGGAGAAAATTTTTTTTTTTTTTTGAAATTTCAACTTTTTGTATGAAGACTTTTCAGAAATCCGTGCAGTTCACCACCAAAACTGAAAAATCCTGAAAATCTTCATACAAAAAATAAAATCTTGAAAAAAAATAAAAATCATTTTCGGCTACAACAATACTAACAATGTCGTATTTTTCAATCTTAGCACTCCAGCACACTAAAAACTCACGAGCCGCCACTGGAAATAACCCATATTAATTGAAAAAATAATTTACTTGAATCCGCAAACTCTGTTTGCAATAGTTTTATTTTTTATTTTGTGGATTTTAAAATTAAATTGAGAAGAGAAGAACTCTAGTATGTTAAATGTCATTGGCGCATAGGCATTAAATATTGGTTGCATGCCACGTGTCCGTGTTTCCGTTTTAGCAAATGTGCACGTGCCATAATCCGGGGGTGATTCTTCACGTACCGCCATCGAACAGTAAATACCCCGTGGATTTATTTACCCCACGTGGTAGAATTTAATTTCGAAGCTGAGAATGAGTTCAGATTAATTGGGATTAGAAGATTCGTCGATTCAGAAAGAGATCAAAGAAAACACGTTTTGTTCCCGTTTTTATTCTACAGCGATAAATACTTGTACCACACGGCCTACGTATTATTATGATTTATCATACGTTTATAGAATTATGGAACAATAAGATGTTTTTCTCGTTTTCTAATATTTTTAAATACTTGTATTTTTCTTTCCGTATTTTTTTTAACAGAAAAGCTCTTCCATGATTTTGATTTTTTGGGAATCAAAATTTCTCTTCAATGTTATGGAAACTATACTATATTCACACATTTCAATAATAAATCATTCATTTATGCCCATCACTTGAGCACGGTTGACATTTACAAATATTGTACTCAATGCCACCACTGTGAAACGATTTTTTGCTTCTTTGTATCCCTCCTCCTACAGCATTCATCTAGGTATGCTTACTCCTCCTTCCTTTTCTTAAGAATCCCGTTTTTCTTTATGGCAACCCAAAATATGACACAGCCTCTAGTGTGGAGAAAATATAAAAAAGGAAAATCTGTCATATTGGGCAAGAGTTTTCTGAGGCTAGGGAATGCGAGTACTCCCTTTACTCTACTTTGTTCTGTATTGTATTCACTCCCGTATCGCGCAGTTGTTGCTTGGATATTCATTGATTGTGGTTGGCTGCTATCGTCCACGAACAGTACTCCTCCATATATTTAACCTCTCCGTGGTAATGGATCGCCACGCTCCCTTTGACTTCCGAAAAATTGGGAACAAAAAACAGACACGGGATAATGCGGCCCGAGACAAGGACTTCCTCTTTACTATTGCTCTTGAGCCAGAATCAACAAGATTATCAAAATTCCACTTCAAGTTCGCATATTACCTTTTTATTTAAAAAAAAGCATTAAGCGTTTTAAAGCATTACATCAAACCCCTTCAAAAGTACATGGATTATGTCAAATTGGTGCACGCATTTACAGTTCTAAACAGGGTTTAAAAAAAGAGTGTTTCTATCTCCTTACAAAATTTACAACAAGGATATTTTATTGGCTCTAATTGAGAGTTAAACAAATTTTATTAATTGTTAATTTGATAAAAAAATATTTTATATTATGTAATAATCCTTCGTTCTAAAAAAGAAGCTCAAAATTATGTAATAAAGAAATAAAATATTATAACAGAAGTATACAAATTTGAAAAGCGAAAACAAAAGAAAAAGATACATAGATACATTAAAAAGAGACTCTAGAAAAACCGAGATAATTGAAAAATCATAAATAAAGAAATATATACATAAAAAGGTTCTAAGAATTTATCGCTGGTTTATAAAGCTGTTAAAAAAAATTTGCTTTCAATAAATTTTGCTACTTATAAGAGTGTTTTAAAAAACAATGTTTGTTTGCTACTGGAAGTTTTAATTCCAAATTAAGTTGTGCGAATAAGGATATGATTGTGTTGGAACTCACAGGTACCCCCATCACTAAAATTTTAAATAAATACATAATATTCTCAAAGAGATAATAATATGTAGATTCTAAAACCTATTTCAACATTATTTTACCTCATCACATACAACTCATGTTTTTTTCTGTTAAAGCTGAATAACACCAATGTATTTTTTTATAATGATTCCATCGATAGTGTCACGATGAAGGTTCAGTTTATTTTTATTTAATGTCGGTAATAAAACTGATTTTATTAAACAAATACATTTCTATTATATAGGCCGCTGTGTTAAAGACGTAAGACAATACCTACCTAATTTAATCTTCAAGCGAGAGATAAATCCAATTTAATTTTTTTTTTAATTTAACAACATAATTTCACTATGAGTAAGTACGTACGAGTATGAACTTTTCGAAATTTGAACTACTGGATATGATGAGAACTAACTAAAGGTACATAATTTCATTTATGAATGCATACGTCCGTAAGAGTGTAAACTTTTCAAATTTGGAACTGATGTTAATTGAAATCATCAAATTTTAAAAAGCATCTTTTAAAATCCCTACCTAGCTAATAAAATACTTGTCTGTAATGTATTTTAGCAGACATTATCATATATTTAATTTAAGTGTGTTATGGCAACTATTTTTTTTCCTTTGGGAAATCAAGTAACATCCCGAGATTTTTCACGGGTAACAACTAGTGTATTATAATAATTACACTATTACAAATCGATATTTCACCTCCAAGTAAAAGTACATTACAAAAAATGTCAACCTAACCATTTGCTTTTGACTGTTTGTACCGCTATACAATATTCACATTTTAAATTACACAGACATCCCTAGCATAGAACATGACGTGATCCCAATTTAAAAATATAATATCTCGATTTCTGAATTATTATTCCCATCTCAGGTAGTCAGATTCATACTCCATCACCGGAGATGAGTAAATGGATTCTGGGTACAGCCCGAGGCCCTTGGCTTGTCGGCAGTCGGTACCTACGCTGTAAGCATATTTACCTTCATTCATTTCGGAGGCCTTGTTTCATATTAAACCCTACAAAAGCTTCCAGAGGAAGTTTGAGCTATCGTGTAAGCTGCTGGCCGGGAGATTTCGCCTTTGTTATGATGATTTTGAGAGAAGATTGACTCTTGTAACTTATCTAGTGAACTTGCAGTACCATTTTTATGATTTTTTGAGTTAAGATAATTTCAAATTCTATGTTTTATACTCCTCTATTATGATAATCGTAAAACGTTTGTTTTAAGTACCAAGATGCTCCAAACCAGAAGTGCCTACGAAAGTTAACGGTACGGCGCAATACACGTACTTTTTATGTCAAACAATTTGAACTTGCTTGCATTTAAAGGCATGCTGCTTTAAAAAAATGTTACAGAACGAGCGGTAGTGTACTTAGGGAAAATGTTTGCAAGAGTTTGGAAAGCTTTAGAAAAACGAGAGATGGAAAATATAGATAATTAATCGAGGACTTAAGTCAGTTGCCATTTCTGAAAAATCATCAAAGGATGTGATTTTTGGTAACAGCTATGTCTCTAATTTATTCGGTGAAGCATTAAATATGTAAGAGTATAAACAAACGTCGACGAAATGCAATAAAATAGATCTCCAAAGCTGGTGTGTGGTAAATTCAAGAGATTCCAAAAGAATTATTGAATTATTATGCAAAAACTAAAGAAATGGACGCTAACATAGTTGCATATAGGAGTATCATGATAATATAGAATGCGAGAGAAAATGGAAGAAGAGTGAATGTAAATACATATATAGAATGCGAGAGAAAATGGAAGAAGAGTGAATGTAAATGAATGTAAATACATATATAGAATGCGAGAGAAAATGGAAGAAGAGTGAATGTAAATACACTTATATATCTATATTGGAAATAGGTACATTTGATGTTAAAAATTTTAAAAACAGTCCTTCTTTATATCAAACAAATATTTTTACAATACTGAAAAAACTTTACGATAAGCTTACTATTTTCAACGGGTTTAAACATCAAAACTTACAAATATATAATAATAATGGTTATTATTTTAGTTTTATTTTAGGTTGCATACTGGAGTTGTGCATTGCAATGCAATTCATATTGGCTTTGTACAATACAAGTTTAAAATTTAGAAGGAATGCATAAATAAACATAATATACAATAAAAAAATCATCAACATAGATATGAAAAAAATATGTTAGCATTAAACAAATAAATCAACTTCATAAAAATAAAAATAAAACGTATAAGGAAAAATCAACATAAAATAGGTAAAAAGTAAATCACCATAAAAATTAAGATATAATATACATAAATATTAATATATTTTTTTAAAGATATTAGAGATTATCATTTCTAATGCAAGAGGAATAAAATATCAAATAATTCAATTATACTATGTCGTTACATCATCTTACCTATATTGGAGCGTCATATAGCCGAGAGAAACTTCTATTAAAGAATTTCTAAAATTTAATAACTTGCATCGGGAGTTGGCCACTTTATGCCTCATTGTAGCATAAAAGCGATTTACTCTGCCAGATATAAACATTTTACTAGTACTGCAAGACTCGGTAACCGAAATAATTGTCTATTTACGTTGTTGTATTAAACTCTGATAGCACATCTGTTTCATATTTTACTAATAAGGTTGATCTACGAAAAACTTTACCGACCGACAGAAGCGTTCTATCAAGATACTAGGGGAGAAAACGACTAAAAAGCAAAGAGAGTTCTTCATCATATAGAGATTTCTGCAATTCACCCGCATTCTACTCAACATAAAGAAACATTATTGTTTCATTAAAAGAAAACCTAATAACTCACGTCGGCTGTTAAGTTCAATTAGAGCAACCGCGCTGAATTGATTTTATTGCTTTTCAGGAATTCTGAAATCCATTATAAAGCTCTTAACGCGAGAAGCTGTTGGCAATAAAAAAAAGCCTTAACGATTCGGAACGATATTATATCTGGGGGAGGCTCTGACCTCGTTAACGCGAGCAATAAACAGGACCCTTAGATATTACTGCTCCGAGCTGAAATTGCTGAAAAAGCTCTGAGTGAAAGTGACTGACTTTTCTTAGACATTATAAAGAGACGTTACTTTTTAAAGGGACGATATGAAGCAGTGAATTTAGATTGTATTTAAATGCCTGCCTTGAAGTTGCCTTCTGTATCCAATTATTTGACCCCCTAATCTCTCAACATTTTATTACATCTTAACTATAAAGCATCAATCTGTTCTCTCAAGTAGACAAATGTTTTAAGAAATTTCAGTAAAAAATAGCTTTTTCATTTTTACTATGAATTTGTGGAACCTCAGATGGCAAATAACTTGGTTTACGAGTGTTTCGCAAGACGAGCAATGTTTTCAAATAATTTTAACTTAATAAACGCGCAATGTACGAGTGATGTTACTTTACGAGTAAATTATCTTTAAAATGTAGAAAATGGTGAAAACTTTGCCAAAAACCACCAGTCGACTGTAGCAGTACGAGTGATGAATCTGTTCAATGACAATGCATTTATTATCATCAACTATGGAAGGTATTGCATTGCACTACTCCTGCATCTTCTGGAATAAAATTTTATTATTATTGTCATATCTCTGCAAAGCCGGCTATTAATTGAATAATCAATACAAATTCAAATATATATATAAATGTAATGAAAATTAAATAATAACTTTGTATAAGACCACAGATTTTATTTATTTTTTACGACTGACCGGTTTCGCTTAGTCTAAGCATCATCAGGGTTCCAAATTAAACTAAACAAAAAACACGAAGTGGATGGTTATATATACATACAGAGGAAGAACAAAATATAAAATAAAATAACAGAACAATGAGAAAACAATAGAATAACATTTAAATTATAACAAAGGAACAGAGAGAAAGAGAAAGATAATATAAAATTAAAGTATATATATACTCGTATGTATCTACTTTACAATAAATTGAAATATTAAAAGCGCCCATATTATGTATTTTAAATAAATGATTTTTTTAATTAATATTTTTATGTTTTGGAACGAATCATCTTAGTTTCCACTATTTCTTATGGGGAATTCTACGATATACGATTATTTTGGATTATAAATACGTTTCTGGAACGAATTATGTTCGTAAACCGACGTTTTACTGTATGAGTATTAGGTAGGCTCTTCATAATAATATAATCCTATAAAGCAGAAATAATCTGAAAACATCCAACAGTTAAAACTTGCAACAGCCTTTTCGTTAAGCTTTTCTATGACAAAGCGACTATTTTAAGTACGTATTGTAAATTTGATCAGATAAAAAAATTAGACAAGACTTTACATTGTTAATCCTATAAAACGGGCAGTATCTATTACAGGTATTTTTTTTTTAATATTGGCTTGTTACGAATGTTTTTTTAACGTGACATCTCACAAGAGCGTTCATATCTGTACACAATACACACAGTGGAACTACATAGCCACCCGATTGGACAACGCTCTGAGGTGGGTCAAGGAAGGGTCTGTAAGAAGAGATTGTTCAATGCAGGCCTTGGTAAAACCCAAATTAAATGACGGAGGAAAGAAAGATGCATGTAGATCGTTTCCCATACAAACCGACTTACACAAACACAAATCGGAAAAACGGCCTGTTCTCGTGAAGCAGACATAATCTGTGAGTGGGTGTTCCGCTCGTGTCTGTCGAGTTTCACGAACGTGCGCCGGCGCGCAGGGGATCAATTCTGCCAGCTCATTTGAGCAGGCTCTATTGAAATACCTGTATAACAGACTCAGTATACCTACGTTGCTCCGATGCGTTAGAGATGGTAATCTGTTAATAGCAGATTGTTAATCAGACGTATCGCCCTCCTTTGCACAGAATCGACTAGGTTTACCAAGTATTTGAGAGCTCCAGACCAGAGGTGGATCCCAAATTCAACTGTCGGACGTACTTGTGATTTGCATAGAGTTAGTAGCTGGTCACTATTGAAGAATCTGTCAGCCCTGAACAAGACGCCCAGTTTCTTGGAAGCCCGATTTACTCTGATTTCTATGGAGCCCTGATACTTGACCCGTTTTGAGATACTTACATTAAGCATATCAATTGAGTCTCTATTGGGAAGGATGCTCCCACTAAATTGCATCAGACTGTCATTGATCTCCTTTTTGTTGAGATCAGACACGCTTGGGTTTTGAAGACTTTGAAACTGACCAGTATTTTATACTTATACAAGTACACGCCATTGTGGGAGTTTCCTATGCGATGTCTGCGTTATTTTCTGTCACGCTTTAGAATTATCGCTATATCACGAAATAATGTTGTTGAATATTGAAATAATATTAAAAATCTAAAACCAAAGCCAGAAACTAAAAAGAACAATGGTCATAAACCGAGACTCGAACTCGAAATATGTACTCTATCCGGGAGTAATACTCTGCCAATGAATCCATTAAAACTTCATTCAGACTGCCATCTTTTGATGATATTCAAAGTTCTACCCGAACACATACTAAATATCTAGATGATGTCTTGGATAAAAAACCCTTTTTTTTAAATACGGAAGATCTTTTGACTTCTTACCAAGTCGAGAATAAATATTAAATTAATACATGTTATTCTTTTTTTAAATCGCTTAATACTGTACAACACATTAAAAAATAAAGTGTACCTACTACATATTTTAGTACCGTAATTCTTAATGAGATTCATTTTTTACGTTCCCAAAATGATAATTGTAATTTAAATTTAAATCGTTGTGGCTCCTAAATCAATTTCACTGAAACCTTTCTAAATTCTGTTTTGCTAACGAATGTACCTATTTTCCAACATATTTCAAAAATATTTGATAGGTTCCTGAAAGTGAATTAAAAAACATAAGTTTTCTGTTAACATACCACTGAGCACTGAACTACTCATGGCTCGGACTGGACCCATTGTTAATAATACATTTATCAGAAATTTAAGTGAAAATTCTTCCATACAACGAAGTCCAATTAATCTTACCCTTAACCGCCAAGGGATTATGGTCCTAATGGTTTGGGCTGCTCGGGTCTTTCGGGGGCTGTTTCAATACATGGCCGGTGGGCGGGAAGGGTGAAATTAGCCTGAATCAATAGGGATTATTGGTAGAACGGCATTGATTGTGCTATTTCCAATAAATTCCGCTTTCCAAACTGCCTTTGATAATATTTTAGAGTTTTAATTTCATTACTTCAAGACACTCTCACCTGAAAGGGATATTTTTAATTAATTTCGAAAATAAACCTGGTTTCGGCAAATAAAATCATGGATACTTACTGAAAATTAATGTATTATTTTTGAAGCGGGCGGTGAATTTGAAATAAGTAAGGCATTAAAGATTATTATAAATCATTATATTCTACAAGTCAAGAGATATAATAAGTAATAAATATTAATCACCGCTAAAGTACGTAAGTTTAACCTTTGATCGAGTAGCGTACCGTCAAACCCGCGAGCCACGAGGCGAGCTTACCAATAAGGCCCCAATCCACAGACGTAGCGCCGCAGTCGGAATATTCAACCTTTTAGAAATAACGAACTAATTAACAATCAGGGGCGGTACTGTGCAGGCGCAATTGGAGCAGTCAGCTCCAGGTGGCGAATTGCTAAGGCGCTGATGTTACCTAATTACAGTGTTTTATTACGCGCCTTTATATTACATTCAATAAAAAAACCATACTATTCGTGGAAGGCAATTGAACCCGCAATTTTCCGGCCCGGAGGCGAAAATTAGTGATCCGCTACGAGAAGTGTGTTAATTCATAACCGAATAGAGAGCCAGGCATACAAAACTAATAAAAACACATTATTTACTGCTTGGTCTTCGCCAGAGCTTAAAAAAAGACAAAAATAGAGCAAACTATTTAATTATAATATTTAATAATATTATCAATTGTTCATGATCTAAAAGACGTTGTGAGATGAAAATAGACGGGTTGAGTTGAAAAACCTGTGAATTTATGAACTTGCAATAGCTCTCTGTTTACACAAAATTTTAGTAGCACACATAACGAACTTTTTACTTTATCAACAATATATTTATAGTTGACATAAAAACATAAGGATTATTCCACTTCGGTTTTTGAAAAATAGTGTCCATTTATCCAGGACAACCTTATTATTATTATTAATAGTTCACAAGATTTTTTTTTTCATCTTCTCCAGAATCATATTAAGCTTTACAAGAATTTTCGATACCAGAATGTAAATAAAAAAAATGTAAGGTAAACAAATCAATTTACCTCGTCTAGACGTATTATGTTCACTTTCAAAGAAGCAATCAGCTCACTAAGTCCTCGAAGCGGGTTAGTGCTTCACCCCGTCCATGCCTCCTTAGCTGTCGTAATCTCAATATTTAAAAAGGTTAACTAGCACGACGTGGTAATTGTAGGCTCTAAAACAGAGCCCTTAATGGGGGTCACTCTCGAGTCAAATCTCGTTCATGCTTTTTACGTGTTTTGTAAAAAGGTTTTACATCTTTCTTCTGGCCTACCTGGCCCGGGTAGCAGAAGGGGTAGGAGACAGATAACTCTCCACGATATTAAATATTCCAGGCACGGAGACAAAAGGAAGAGTTACTGTGGTAGTTAGTGCCAAGTAGGTAGTTGGTTGTGGGCTTTTTCATACAAGCAATATCGCTTTAATGATAATATCAAAACTCAATGTAAAAGTCAAAATCAGTCGTAAAATATGTGAGCGAAATTAAAATAACTAAATAGCTGTTTTACGTAATTAAGTAAGCTAATATAAATATCTGATACATTTTTAAATAAGTTTAATTTTTCCCTCTCTCGGAAAGCGTGGACGATGTTAAACCTAACCCGGTACAGACTTTGCCGCTATGCGAACTTGATGCACAATTGGGATCAAAGGACCCTGCATTGTGTCAACGTGGAGTGGTTCAAACCACAGAGCAACTTGTAGAAGTGTTCTATAAACCAGTTCCCGGGGGCAAGTGACACTGCACGATGCAACGTAGATGCCATTGAACGGCAGTAGAACCCCAGGCTCTCTATCTAGCATCCATCACTTCTCAAACATACAAAAAGAATAAATCATTTTTTAAAAACTTCCTTTGATCAGAACATGTCGTTAGTTGTAATACACATTATATTATAGGTCGAGTAATCACAGATGACCTAAAAACTACAAACCTAGAATTGTGACAGTGGGGTCCTTGCCAAACATCACTGAGAAACAGCATGTTGTCTTGCTTACACCTACGTATTATTTAATATAAGCGAAAAAGGGACAACAAATGCATACGATCATCGAATTTGAATATTCATAAAGTTTTTATCGTTACCAAAAAGTTACACGGAGTTCTTTTTATTGAATTCCATTTATTGATATCTTTGGAATTTTGTTTTCTGATTAATATTTTTGTAGCTCACAGAAGAAATTGCACAAATAATTACTTGTTACCGTTACGTTAACCATGGGTATAAAAACAAATGCAGCAATCTCCAAATATCGAAAAAAAAGTTGACAATGCAGTTCTATAGAGATTCAAATACGGAACCTCATAAATTTAATAGTATTAAGTTGCTGTAATGAATACTTTAATTAAACATTGCTCGCTACTAAAGAAAAATATTCTAACATTGCTCTGAAACGCACTGGAATAACGAAGTGAAAGCCTCTATTGTGTCGGGAATGAAATACGATCCAGGACATCCTCATTGTTGAGTTTCCCCCATATTAAATTTCCTCAATTTTTTTTAACTTTTTCTTTTTCCACTGACAGGGGCGCCAACTTTACAACTAACCAGCAGTGATGGAAAAACTAATGGGGACTGGTTACGGGTTTTCCCGTAGCAAATTGATATATGCATTTAAGTTCGTTCCGGAAGGCTGCGGGATTTCTTCGTCACCATACAAAAATGGTTTACGAATAAAATTACAGGTGAATAAAAGTGCGAACTATGAAATAACCTAGTAAACATTGGCGTGCACAGAGTTGTTGATCAGAGCAAGCTGTAGGAAAAACGGCGGATTAATTGATAATAGAGATAGGAACCAACAAATGTCGCTGATTGCTTTTGGATTGCTTAGACACTAACAAAGATACTAACACAAACGAGCCACTTTAACGCGCACACAGCCCACAACATACATATTTAGTGTAGTCTAGTGAATATAGAATAATCTACTCTAACGGTGGCGGCGTTTGGGCATATATAGTAACTGATTTTGACACGTTATAGTAGAACGGTCGATGAAGCGTTTGCAGCAGTGCAATTAGCTTAATTTTACGCGTATTTTTTAAAGTATAGATTATTATTGCAAAAATTTCATATTATTCTATTCAGTAGTATACACATTTTAATGCAAGTATAGCAGAGAAAGCAGTGCTTATGTGCCTTTATGGAGTACACGCCTCTACTAGTATATATATATATATAATTAGCCTTGTGTATATTTTTTGTAAAAATCTTCACATAGAAAGAAAACGCAAGTCATACATGTAGGCAACCGGGTGATTCCAAGTTCGATTCTTGATCGGCCCGTCTCTTTTTATCTCTTTTTCCGTGTGTTTGTTTTTTTCATATTGTTAGAATATTATCTGTATTTTTTTCAATAATTAAAATCAAATGATAATTATCAAAACGTGTGGATGTGGGGATAATAAAGAATAGGATCGTCTTATCTTAGTATCCTCTACACGGCTATAATTTATCAGCTAGAACGGTGGAGGAATCATACCATTTCGACGGAGAAAAGTTTTCAATGTAAAAAGTCTGAATGCCGAGGTTTTAAAGTTGCGCCCGCTCGCCGCTCTACCAGCTACCAGCTATCCGGTATCCCCGCCGAAGAAAGTTAGAAGGAAGTCGCCGAGAAGACTTGTCCAAACTATAGTTTGTCCCGAATTGATACATGCTCGTAATGTTGTTTCTTCCCTTCACGGTCCTAAACCGGTAAAATCTTCCTAGTTATAAGCTAAAGTTGTATTATACCTAATTAAAATGAAATAGTAACTTTGCATAAGACCAAAGTTTTTATGTGAATTTTTATGTCCGACTGGTTTTGCTCAGCCTAAGCATCATCTTAGAGGTGGCGTGGAGCTATGGAGCCCGTTGGTGACCAAAATGCTACAGTCATCTGAGCAGACAACTGTTATTTTGTGGAGATTATGGGGAACGACGGTTGTATTGATGCAATGTTATTCATTAGACCATTTAGGTGGACAGTCGGTTTGCATGTGAAATGAAGGGGTAAATAATACTGAGACAATATGGAGTTACTCTTATCCGTGGAAAACGGTAAAGGATTCCGCCTGTAGGCTATCCAAGACTGTTGGACCTGAAAATTTTAACCACGGCCCGATATGAACAATCGAGTCTCACATAACAACAATATCGGTTGAAAGGTGGCAAGATAGGCAAGAGATCGTTAATGGTTTCGCTCAGATGTTTGAAAAGATCGAATGAGTCTGATTGGCTTCTTGCTTTACTAGGATACGAGTATATTGCGTCGAATCTGAGGTTTCCCAAACTGGACAGTCGTGCACAGTTGACGCAAGCTCGGCTATAGAGACGGACATCTTCTTCGGGTCTGAACCCACCTAGAAGGTAAGAAACCCGAGCAGTCCAGAGGCGGAGGCGAATAATGATTGTATGCCTAAGTGGCTTTAAAAGTTCAGCATTCGACAGCGTATTGTCATGTGTCTCGTTTGGAAGGCGAAGTAGTAGGGAATGCTTTTACAACGTTTTCTATGGAATAAATAATGGCGATTGTAAGAATTGGTGGTTTTTTTTTCAAACGGTAAACTGATGGATGATTCTTATCGGAATTTTTTTATTAAACCTCCTTAGTTGGATTGACCTTTAAGTAGGTTATAGTGAAAAATAAAGTTCCTGCGAAAGTGTTTTTGTTTAACATGTGTATTAACGAAATAATTGCTATCGTATTTTAACAATGTAACCAATTACGTAGTAAATGCTAGAATTACCTTTTGTTAACCTTTCCCTTGTCGCAATGAATCTTTCAAATACAAGGGGATTTATGTTCCTAAATTTGATCGACAAGGAATAAATTTGGACCAGTTGCACCTCTCCCTAATATAATTCAAATATACAGAATACCGATGTATTTTTTTATTTAAAACTGATATGTATGTTGAAATTTGTTGAAAAAATGCTGCACAAGGCTCATGATTCCTATAATATGCTGTCAGATACATTATGACAAATCACTACTCTATTTACATTGCGACAATCGAAGTGTTAAACAATATAACGAGTGCTTACTGCAAAAAAAACACATTTCAAAACTTTATTGAAAGCCAGAAAATCTTCTCGAAAGATCGGCTATCAGTTTCGTTTATACCTAAGCTGCCTCAAAACAGTATATTATAATCAATAAAAATTCATGATTGTTAAAGTTTTGATTGTGAAGGATATTCTTTAAATGATTATTAAAGTTTTGATTGTGAAGGATATTCTTTAAATGATAATTTTTATTCTTGCAAACTTTAATGATATTATCTATAGAACTGTTTAGTATTTGTAAAATTTGGTGAATGACGGAAACTACGACTTACTTGGTGATGAAATGATCGACTGTACGTAAGTTTGGGTGACATATTAAACCACTCTAACGCCATCGACAAATGTATAAGAATGCTTAAATCGATATAGTTGTGTGAGATCGCGTTTGCTAATCTATGGTTCCCCTAACAGAATTATTTCCAAGTCATTAATTTCCCGACCATTCTATTTGGAAAATCACCAATTTGGCCCTTATATGGATAGCCCTTTCATTGTGTGGTCGGAGAGAGGTTGGCCTAATGGGCGACCACCTCCGCTCTTCTGTTCCTTCCTTTGTCATACCTGAGAGGAGAAGTTTACAAAAATACTCTCAAAATAAATAAAGGATTCCCCGCCTCGTCTTTGTTATGAACGATAAATTACCGGAATGTCTCGAGATGGAAAGGGGGGAGAGAAACGTAAAGTAAGAAGAGGAAAGTTTATCGGGAAATGTTTGACCTTTGCTGGGTAGCCTAGTGGCTACGCAGGGTCGACGTGGGAGGTGAATAGCATATCAATTAGTAATAGGCGGTTGGATGTTGTAAAGGCAATTTTTTTCAATTGTTTTTATTATTTAACGGCCTTCGTGGTTGAGTGGTTAAGACGCTCGACTACAAATTTTAATATTTCACATTCAATCAATTAAAAATAATATCTAGTGTGTTTGCGGTACTTTCCAGAGTGGTGGATACTCTAAGTATCGCCCTGGTGAAGGACCACAATTCAAAATCAAAACGTTGCTTGAAATGGCTTAAGTCCTCTTTGATAACTAGGTATGAATAGTCAGGTACTTCCTAACTTATTTTTTTCTCATCTCCATTCTCTCTGCACTACCTTCAGCCTCACAATATACTCCGATTAGGGATGCCATAGTCCTACTTGCTCCAGACGGTTGAAAGCAGTTTTTTTGTATTATATTGTTATTCACGATATATTTAATATATATGTATTTTATGTTCTCTACAACACAAGTTAACTTTTAGCGTGTAGAATAATAAATATATATTATCTTAGGTAAAAATAACACGTGTAGTTGAAATAAAAAATTAAAATAAATAAAAAATTATAAAAACATCACAGTTTTAGGCACAAGAAAGAGGGAAAAAGCAGGAAACCATAAGAAGTGGTGTTGTTTCCAATAAGCGGCTGGAACTCTCTAAATGTGAAATGTCTCCTCATATATTATACATCCACATGTGAAACAGCTATCGCAAGCTTTCAAAATCTAGCAGCTTTTAAAAGATATCATTGGCTTAATACCTTCGTGAAAAGTATCATCAAGAAACTATTCTTCACCGTGAATTTCAGTCACACTTCAACTACAAATTGGTTAAATTTCCTCTTATAATTTTGATATGCGTGGTTTTACCAATTATCGGAAATTTAGTCAAGAAAACAATAAAATATATGTTCGATAGGGTTTCGCATTCTGTTTTGGACGGAAACTTATAGATAATTTTTTTTTTTAAAGATTAAAGACAATGTATTGAATCAGTCATGAAGTCCACCGTATCGGTGAATTCAAGATGTCGCCCCTCGATTCAACCGCCCGTGTGCACCGCTTACATTGAACATTGAGATGCGGCGGCCCTGTAGCTACATACCCCTCCCACAGAGAACGAATATCGTGGAACGAGGAAATACCAAAACATAATGTATCGCCGGAAAATATCTTTATTTATTGATATAGGGTATAAGAATTTTGGGCGGTATACATAAAAGGTCAATTTTGTAAATAATGAAAAACACGTTTAGTTTCCTACAAAGATAGATAATGTGTCTTCCTTTTTAAGGCGGGGAGCAAATTTTCCATATTTTTTCTGTAGGCAGTGAAGGTTTTATCTAGTTATTGATGTATTTTCACTTTGATCTAGGTTCTCGGGATCCCAAATGCCTCTATTGCTAAGGCAATCATAATATATTATTACAAGGAGATACTATGGACAAGTTTGATAAGTTTACCTCATTTATTTTAGCACGGTGGGTACTTAACTAATTTATTAACTAATTTAACTAATTAAGAAAACCGTCGTAAATAAATATGTGATTTATTATAATATGGACATCGAATTACAAGCACTACTAAAATGGCGAAATGTGCACTATCAATGCCAATGTATGCACTAACAATGCCGAAATATGCATTTAATACATAATATTTTATAAAATTATACAATAAAAACAAAATCGTGTCTTAGAATTGACGACCATCTCATTTTTTTTTCAAATCTAAAAATAGCCGGTTCCTAAAATAATGGACGGTCCAGTGACAGCAAAGTCTGCAAGGGACAAAAATATCGAAATACCTCTAATATTAACAGTTCATATTTGATAGCTGAGATATGCATCAATGACAAAAAAATATGTATTATGAATATGCAAATAAATATAATCCGATGTGTAATGACCACCACCTCCATCCACCTGAAGCGTTGAAATCATAATTAACTTTACTGAAAACCCATAAGATTATTAGTGGCGAGAGGCGTGGAGGTGTTCGCTAATGGTCGCGCACTATTCAATCGAAGCTTCCATTTTTTTATATGATATCCGCACAAATATTCAAACTGCCCAGATCCAGTGGTAGATTTGCAACTCCAATTTGTGGGATTTCGTGGTCAAATTTATAACTTTTATAGGTAAATACATAATTAAAAACCAATGTTGATAAAATTTTGCGCTAGGTGGACATCAAACCTGCTAACTCCTAACTAAGTCTCATGCATAGACCACTGGATACGCTTTTTGGGGTGTCTCAGAAGAAAATCGGGAGATATAGAGGAGAGAAATGGAAAGCGAAAGTTCACATTATCCGCAGCGTCTCCTACATAGTCATTATTTTCCTTGTTTAACGAACACCCTTGATCCTCCCTCTCACCACACAATACATCCATAAGCCGAGAGGGTATAGGAATATAAGAGCGCGAGATGAAGGAATGGGTTGAGTGAAGATGACAGTGACGTATCTGCCGGGAGGCTGCGCCGCGGGGGCCACGCAAGCCGCGCTGTCGACAATTCGGCTGGGATGTTGACATGAAAAGAAGGAAATGAAGCCAATCTACGACAAACTGAGAAAGACTGGAAGGAGGAAGAAGAGAGGTGGCTTGGACAAATAGACCACTATTCTAGACGACTCATTTCCGACGCGGATTGCGTCAAAATAAGTGTTAAAACACCAATTTTTATAATATTATATCATTCATTTAATTGTAAAACGTGTTTAGTAGCGGTATTGTAGGACGAAAGTCTTGTGAAAGTATCACCAAATCTAAGATTTAATCAAAAATCGTAGGTATGAATTGCTTTGCTACTCTAACATATTATAAATACATTTTTCTATCGGTTTTCATGTTTTTTATTTATAATTTATATTCGCTAAATACGTTGTAATCAACATCTTACCATTTTCCGGTTTCTTTGGAGCCGTCAAAAATATTTTTCGTGTCTTTGTGATTGATAGCTTCGATCTTCTATTCCTTAATACTTGTACAGGAATTTAGTCGCTAACTCACCCTTTTACTTATTGAACAATTGAATAATTTGGAACACAAAATGACCTCTTACCTAATTTTAAGATAAGACGATATAAAGATATTTATATTTGTACTTATCCGTATTTTTATATCACTTTACATAAGTATTTGACAGTTGTTATTTCATACCACTTATGAAAATTGTGAATGAACCTACCTAATAAAAAGTATGTCACTATTTTTTTGTAACATTTTTTTTTTTTAATTTCAATATACTTGTCGACCGATTTTGGAAGCACATTTCCATCGTCAGGATAAAAGCGTTAATTTTAAACAAGTGTAGCATCATTTTACACCATCGGATGACCTAGTTTGAGTATACAATTCTCTTGCATTATACTTAGCGAGAGAGTTATCGAAAAACGATTGGAAGCTCGTTATATCTTGTAACCCCGATGCATATAAACAAATTCCCGACAAACTTTGCGAGAAATGTAGTGACCCGCAATAGTTTCCTATATTTGGCTCGATATCTCTAAAATTTTGGGTCAAGAAGTTAACCAAGCAGGTCGAGATAAAAATCAATAAACCTAGACAAGAAAATGGATAATTTAATCAAAAGTAACCATGAAATCGGAAACCTAATTGATCATGAGACCATCGTAAGTTTTGTAGGTTTCCAAAGACTGTGATGGGCTGGACATGTAGAAAGACTTTTAAATGACAAGACAGCCAACACGAGGCCGAGGAAGAGGTGGGCTGACTGCGAAGGGCATTGGAGCAGGACAAAAAGGTGTGAACACTGGAGGCGAATGGCGAGGGCCCGGAGCCAGTGGAGTATATTTATGAAGGAGGCTAAATCTCACTCTGAGATAAAGCACCGTGACAACAAATGGTAAACTACTTAGCTCACACTTGATTATCAGCAAATCGATGATCAGCACCATGTAATTTTTTTAACATTTGAACGGCCCCTTTAAAACGCTGTTTCTTGACATGCTTCAGCTTTTGATCAAAGTGTGATCACCTGACAAGTTTAACATCATGACTTATGTCAGTTGATAGAACCTGATAAAGACAGACAACTTAATAATCACATCATAATGAATAGCGGCGATTGGATGATACTACAGAACATGACATCAAATCACCGATGATTTACTTGGTCGATGCATCGTACCAATTTTAACTGATATGAAATCGTTATACTTGACGTAAATACGTATTGTTTACTATTATTATTTGAATACATTTGCACTCTTTCATTAAGGTATGTACAAGTATATGTATACGTTATGAATTGCAATAACCACCCCACATCCCGGAATAAATAATAAAATAATTTAATCACATATGCTGGTAGGTTTAAGTTTATTCAATCGTAGGCATCGTAGAAACAAATTCAAAACTAACTAAAATGTGTTTATATCCGTAGACCAACCTTAAAGTTTTAGACAAAAATGCACACGTGAGTAATATGTTTCCACTAGGCCCAAACAGCCCGCGTGAAAGCCTCCTTTAGCCCCTGTACAATGTGCTCCAGTTTAGGACATTATCGCTGCAGATGAAAAATGGCACGCTTAACAAAAGGCAAACACACCCCCGAGCCCTATCAATCCTGCGAGAGGCAGCGACCTGCCTGCTACCCCGCTATTGCAGGGCTAGGAAACATGCTGGGGCTTGGGCAATGCAGTGTCCTCGTTGCTTCAAAAGGAGTTGTTGCTAAGTCTGCATATTTTGAACAAATGTTCCGGCTTTCGAACATACACATTTTATTTTTCTCCAGCTCTACTGATCCCAAACGACGAGAATGTTGTCTTGTGCAAAAAAAATATGTACATGGTTTGAAAAATGTAGTCTTTTAATAATTGACTTGTCTCAGGTGAAGTTTTCTATTTTCAACGGCTCTAGGAATCTAAATCTAATTTTAAGTTGGTCAAATAATGATGATCTGATAACAAATCAGCAATAAAATATTTTAATATGGTCAATATAAAAATAACTTAGCACCACTTATAAAATTCACACACAAACCCTTTACATTGCACAAAAATTTAATAATTAAAATATTCTTAAAAAAATGCTTTTTATATCCTTCAAAACTTAAAAAGAAAAATTAAAGTCAGAAAATGAAACACGCTTTTCTTGAACCACACCATTAAAAAATGCTATGAATCTCATGTAAAAATGCATCTTACCGATTCCGATATGTAAAAAAAACGTGGGTCAGCAAAGTTAAAATATCTAGGAATAAAATTCTTTACGGAAAAAATAAGATTGATTAATTATGATCTCAAAGAATTCCAAATAAAATTTGTTAAAAAACTCTCTAAACTGAAAATAAAATATACCGATTATTACAACAGTTTCTTAGTAACTAAATAAATAACACCCCCTCCCCATACACACAAGACAAACTTTTTTATGAGGGTAAATCTTTTTGATGGAAATATAGAAATAAAAAATAGGTAAGAGTAAAACAATTTACAATATAATGTACTATATCTGTTTTTTTTATTATCTACTCTTATGTTTGAATATGTAATTTTTTTTAAATTAGTTCATTTATTTTTTTGAAAAAGTAAAAAATTTATAATAACAATATGTACCAAAGGTAAACTTGAACTAGGAGAAATTTGCTATTTTCCCCAGCTCCAACTAATGTAAACCTGAATAGAACAATTGTTCAGCATTGTTCTAAGAATTGTGGTCTGTTTACGATTCAGTAGAAATATTGCCACAAACTTTAAAACATTTGCCCAGAAATGAATATTATAATCTAGCAGAACAATATAACAAATTCAACGTATTGTGTTTACAAATACACAATTTACCACATTTCGGTTTTCTGAAGCAGTAAAACGCCCCGAAAATAGAATCTCTTGAGTCATAAAGTTTATGGTTTTTTTTCTGTTCGAAATATTCCTATATATATATATATAGGTAAGCACAATTATTCTAAGATCATGACATCATTTCCATCACGGCCAATAAAGTGCTAAATGCTTTAATTAACTTCGAAGCAGAGGACACTGTAGTAGTTCCATAGTTTTCTATTTTGCAAGATTGTTGAAACTACTTGGCACTAAAAAGACAAACAGATAGAAGTGTTTTGTAGGCGTGTCTAGTGTGTCTGAAGTAACGACAATTTTCCCTTACTTCCGGTGAAACCAATCAAACTTTTTCAAATATCGAAATTCTTTCTTAAACAGATAATCAATTACATTGACCTGAGTAGAGCCTAGGAGTGGAAAATACTTCTGTGAATTGATCACAGCAGTCTACACAGTAATTTTTGTTCAATAATTCAAGTACTTAAAACAAATAACGAGATGATTTCATTAATATTATGAAAAGGATTATTCCGTTCAAGCTGGGTAGTTATAGGTCGCACTATCACTGTTGAGGCGACCAACACATACTAATGATTATATGTATTAGTGCATATGTACCATATACACTACTGACAGCGATTTCATTTAAAAGTGTCACTGAGAAATAGCCCTTTTATTACATATTACTTTTTAATTTAATATATTTACACTCATTATATTTATAAAATATCGACTGTTTTTAAAGCTAGTTACAAAACATATTTTTTATTTTTTCTAAAACTTCTGGAGAATATGTCTTTGCGGGTTTTTTCATTTACATTTTAAATACAAAAAGGATGAGATTTTTTCTATAATTTGTGGTTACTGGTGGAGTTGTCCAATAATTCTTAGATATTATATTTTAATGTTTTTTTTTCCATTTTGATTTTATACAGGAGGGTTTCTAAGAGTAATGGTTTTGTGAGGCACTAGTTTTAGATTGTAGATTTTTTAAATTGCCAGTTGCAGTCGCGTGATCTTGGTCGTTTGGTAATTTTTGGCGAAATTATTGATTTGTGATAGTCTTTGTGGGTTTGTTTAATTTTATGGTTAGAAATATCGATGACCTTCGTTGAATGACTTTGATAATTAATATGTGTGCTTCTTCCACAGGTGAGAGGTTAGTTTTGAAAGTCCCTCCCCAATCGACTATACCATATTGTAGAAGAGTTTGAACAAGAGAGAAATACATGGTTTTAACCATATTAGATGATAGAATGTTTATCAATCTGATAAATACGTATATTTAAAAATAAAACTTACTCGCGTTACTGTAGCATTGACTTGTTTTTTTTGTTTTTACTTTAATTATTTTTCTGCTATAACACCCAGATATTTGATAATATTTTTGCCTGTTATGAGTAAACATTTGAGAAGAAGATTTAAAAATAATATTGTTTTGGTATCCTTTTCATTCAAAAATATGGGCTTAAACATGTTTTTCCATTATTTTTGTGACAGACAGTTTTGGTCAAACTATGATTTAAAGATATTTATATTAATATTCGCTATTACCATTATATCCGCCCATGATCTTCCTTTAGTGATTATCGACGTACCGTCTGCAAAAGATATAATGTCTCTAACCATGTGGAGTGTTTACATTTAATTTACGCACATAATAAATAAATAAAAGTATTGAGCCGATGACTACGAAGTATCGCAGTCATCGATTAAATAACGTTAATTAACACCTCTGAGTATAAATATATACTCAGAGGCGTGAACTTCATAAGCACTGCCTATTCTGCTATACTCACATTTAAATATGTATTATATTGGATTGAAAAATATGAAATCATTGCAAAAAATAAATCTACATTTTTTTAAATACGCGCGAAGTTCAACTAATCGCTCTAAACCCCACCAACCGTCATTTTATAACATGTCAAAAGCAGGAACTAAACATGCCCAAACGCCGCCAACGTCATAGTAGATTTTTCTGTGTTCACCAGACTACACAAAATATGTATGCTGTGAGCTGTGTGCGCGTTAAGTGACTTTTTTATGTTAGTATATTTGTTAATGACTAGACAGTGCTTTTATAGAACAAATCCAATAGCAATCAGTGATATCTGTTGATACCTATATATATATTATCAATTAGTCTGCTGTTTTTCCTACTGCCTACCCTGATCTAAAACTCTGTGCACGCCACTGATTATACTACCAATCTTTTGTGAAATAAACCATTTAACTAAAAAATAATAATAAAACGCTTTTTTACACCCCTTCATTTTTTTTTTTTATTGTTGCCATATTCATTTTAATTGCGTACCTAAAAGGTTGCGAATCACCGTTTCACCCTTTGGCTTCAACTGAGTAAAATCAAATAGGAATTGATGGATACTCGGTACGTTTGCTTATTCAATCACAATCACTACGTGTCGCCGCTGGGGATGCTGTTACCTACAGCCTACGGCCTGATATCCGATATCGCAGACAGTGTGCCTAGGTACCTATTCTTATAACCTGATCAGTGCATTGTCAGGGTAGTTAGTTGTCTAAGTGTCTTCTGTATATCTGTCACACCATTTGTAACAGTAAAATGTGGAAAATTTAAGAAATATAACAAACAAAAATTTACTATATATTATGGCAACACCGATATTACAGCACATTCAGATGTGAAGTTATGTTTGACCAGGGATGGTTGATTTCGGAAAATGGGTGTACCTACGCTTCCAGTTACTGGTGACTGGTGAATCCAGTTATTTTTGGAACCGGTCCCTGGTGCCAAAAAAGTACCACAAATAAAATGTTTATATAAAGAAGTCATGTTTATATTATTAAAAAGAATTATTTTGATCTTTTTTTTATTTCGTAGGGGGGTCGTTAGCGATATTTGGAGAACAGGAAGAACTGGAAAGAACTGAAACCGGTTCCTCACAAAATATTTTAATAATTTCATTGGAGGTGGGGTTGCGATATTCTGGGACCATAAAACACTGGAACTGGTTTCTCGCCAAATAGTGGTTTTCGGAGAATTTCTCGTCAAAAAGAACCCCAACCGCACCTTTCCGGGGAAAAGCATTAAATAACCAGGACAGGAATATCGACCGTCTCTATGTTTGACTCAATTCGACAGTTCTAAATTAACATTTTCATTTTTTATTAAGTGCTAAAAGTCCGCGCAGGTATATTCCACATTATTTTTATTGTGATTTAGCATCTAATATATGGCTTCTTTCATAAATACAAAAAAACTCTTTTCCATGCAAGTATCTCGCCTACAAAGTGCTAAAAATCAATAATTTCGCATATTTAACTACTTGGGAGAGTAGGTATCTACCGGAAATAATTAAATAATTATTAAAAATTCTTTGTACCAAAAAATACTACTTTAAACTGTATCTTTACGATATATCTAATACCTACTTGGCCACACCGACTCCAAAATTAAGCATTTGGTACAAAAAAAAATTGTCTTCATAATCGCTTCACCCCTAAAATTTCAGAGCACTTCCCTGTACACTGTATAGATAATCTTTAGAAGCTAGGTCTCTGAATGAAATTGATTATCTGTTCAAGAAATAAATTCGATGATTGAAAATGTTTGGTCAATTTCAGCAGAAGTAGAGAATAGTTGAGCTTACTTCGAGCACACGGACACGCTCCCAACACACTTCTATCGATTTACCTCTTCAGTGCTTCTGGGTGATATTTTTTCCAATGCAGGAAAAAAATCATTATCGGTCCTCCATGCGCGGCGGTACTCACTAGCAATTTAGGCCCGGTTTTTCAGTTTACTCGGAAATGTGATACTTAGCCAAGTGATTCGTATTTTAATCGTTAATTTAGCCATAAACCACTATTATACGTTTTTTCTATGATTTTTAAAGGAACATATCATCACCGGAAAGGCAAAAGGGTTGAAGCGCCATTTTGGGAAGTTTACACCAGAGCACTTTTAAGTCTTCAGTATCTGGTTGGATTTTGAAAGAAAGTTAACCCAGGCTCATTGCTCTCATCAGAATCAAACGAGAGTAAGATAATTCGATGTAGAAAAAAGAATTGATCAACATTGTATATTTAACTCCTTTTAGACCAAAGTGTCGCTTAAGCCCTTTCGGCTTTCCAGCGACGATATGTACCTTACGACGCAAGTTGACACTATACAAAACCAAACTCATCAAAACTATCCTAAACATTAATGATTGCAGCTTATTTTTATGAATATATTATTTACGTGTTATTTTTTGCTATTTCTGAGTAGATATAAATAGATTATAAGGCCATGCAAACTGTTTCACGTAGAGAGCCAAAGACCAAATATTCGAAATCAAGGTTGATAATATTGTTGACGTGAGCTAATGTCTGATGTCAAATGTGACAGCTGCGAGATGCATAACTACTAGCGCTACCGCGTCAACAAAAAAAACTATTTCCAGGGTAACGTTACTAACTTAAAAATAACTTTTTGACAGGTCGTACTTGCAGATTTTCTAAAACCCAAGCATTAGGAGTAACTGAAAAACTGGGCCTTAATCTCTCCAATTGAATGAGCAATTTTTACACTACGTTAGACAACAATTCTCACTATTACAGCATCGCTTCGAATCTTATATTATATCCCGAAATATTTGCCGTGGGTGTTATCGGCCGGTCCTGTGCAGGCGCAATCGGAGCAGTCCGCTCCAAACGGCGAATCGCCAAGGCGCTGATAGTACCTAATCACAGTGTTTTATATGTATGATATAAAATTAAAATAATTAAAAAAACATGGGTGGCAATTGAACCCGTTAGTTTTCGGACCGACGGCACCGAATAAAACCCCGCGCCTCTCGTCTTATACTTGATACGAGTTGGTACTAATCTTCTGTTCGAACGAAACTTTTATCTACGCCGGGCGCCGTTTGACTCAGGGCCGCGCCTGGGTATTATGATTTGAAAGAAAACTGATGTCGCCAAATAATATAAGACCTTTCAAATCCTAAGCTCCATACAGGAAAATGAAAGTGATGAAGAATATCGATAATTGAAAAGGTTTGATCGATTCCACAAGAAGTAAGGGGAAATGCGCTTCCTTCGGCAACACGGACACGCTCAAAACACCGTCCTGCCGGTTGAGGTAAGTGGTACCTAAATATTCATAAAAATTATCGGAAAAAACTGAAAATAAGCCCCATGTATAAGGTTTTTTTTCGTATAGGAAAAATTGGTATTCGAATTTTTTTTCGAAACAATTTTTTGATGGTTAAATTTTCTTTCTTTTTTTTAAATCTTCGACATCGAATCATTTTTTGTAAACTAAAACAAGTGTTCTCTCTGTCAGTTGAACAACCATGCCGTTGGATCCGAAGCTGCGATAAAACACCGAATGTTTTTTTTATCGCAGAGGGGAGAGATTATGGAGTGAAGAAAGTAAGGAAACCAATTCGCTCACCGATGAAGTTGTTGTTTAAGTTCTTGATTCTTCTTACACAACGAATCACAACACTTAACTCAATTTCACTTGAAAAATAAATAACTTAACATCAACCAAGCGAGACACCAACGAAGCAAACAACGAAACATGTTTTTTCACATAGCACTACGGTTTCTTGATTGTCAAATGTTTTCGAACACAGTATTGTTGAGTAAGGAATTCGAGTAGCGAAATGGCGGGATTGGTAGGAACTGGATGAAAAACAAAAAGTAAGAACCTAACAAATTATCTCTTTGAAATCAAGCACCCCCCTTCCCCCCCCCCTCCACCAACCGAGAATAGATTGAAATCTCTCATCTACAAATCGTCCATGATTAACACATTCTCAAATATTGGCAATAAACAAATGGTTTTTATAACAACCGATAATGAAAAGAAGATAAATAATTATTAATTAAGTAATAATAAACGATAATATGCGTGTACGCATCGAAACTTTATACAGGTATCACATTAAAATAAAGTTACTCAGTATAACATATTATAGGTATACAAAATTATTTATCGTTGAAACCGACACCGATAAAACTCGAATAAAATTGCAAAAGAAAACAAACATCATGAAATCAACACAAAATAATAATAAAAAATAAAACTGAAGTCAACACAAACGATGAATAATCATACCGGTAACGAATAAAGTTTGAAAACTGGATGAATGGATCAATGCCCACTCATCAATGGATGACATCATCCAAGGAGGCTCCATCCACCATAACTCCGTGTTGACCAATTGATCAGATTGAAAACTTTACTATAATTCATTTGAATTTCGAAATAAATTTCCATAAATTTTCTGTTGCGACTTTCCAAGTATTCCAAATCCACATCTTTATTTTTTGCACTTTCCAAAACTATGTAAAATTCTACAAAATCATGTTTTACATTTTCAGTATCTTTAAATTTAATTTGTAAATATTTTTTTTCTATTAAATTACCCGAATCCACCGGCTTTATTGAACAATCAAAAATATTCCGAATTTCAAAATTAGCCAGCTTATTTCTAACAATCGCGTTAGCCGCCATTTTAATGTTACCAGCTAAATAAATTCGAGGAACTATTCTAATAAACAGAAAATGTACCTACACAAATAACGAATAGTTAAATTAATATTTTTTCCTACTGGTATCCCCAATGAACAAAATATATTTTTAAAAGCAATGTTCGAAATTTTCAAATTCAAATTTTGAACGAATGTAGCCAATACGAGAAGAGAATGTGTGAAAACGACTTTTATACGAATTTTCACTACAAAAATGATAATTTGTTAACCTCAAATTCCTTAATGTCTGGATATATGGAACACAAGATTAAAGTTTTTTGGGAAAACAAATACAATCAAACTAATCCTATTAAGTAAATTAACCAATAAAAGATGACAAATATCAAGCTCGATTAAACCAAAATTTTGGATCCTAAGCTGCGATAAAACACCGAATGTATTTTCTGCTTCAGATGAATTTTGAAAATAGTGGACTGTAAAACGATAAAACTACACTACTTGATGGAAGTGTCTAATTATGAATGTAGAGAGATTATGGAGTGAAGGAATTAAGGAAACCAATTCACTTACCGACGAAGTTGTTGTTTAAGTTATTGATTCTTCTTACACAACGAATCACAACACTTAACTCAATTTTACTTGAAGAACAAACAACTAAACGAACCAACTAAAATAACACGTTTTTTCACATAAAACTTCTGTTTTTTTACTGTCAATTATTTTCGAACACAGTGTTATTGAGTGAGAAAATCAAATAGCGGCATAGGTAGGAACTGGATGAAACACAAGGAAGGTAAAAACCTAACAAATTATCTCTTTGAAATCCAATACATACCGATTTTCAAAAATAGAATCAGCTGTCAGTTAACTATCAAATTGGGTAAAAGAAATCGTGTTATATTTTTCAAATATGAATTTAAATCACCATTGCAACTTACTCTTCCAAAAAAAGACCTCATCACATGGCAATAGAAGTATGCAATAACTTATCATAAGTATCTTTTTTCCAGAGCCCTCTGGCGTCCATTTTGAACTATGGCCTCCTTCATTCTATTCCAGATTTGTTAATCCAGAGCGGCTCTCATCCATCCAAAGCCTACAGTACACAGATCTTTTACCCATCTCATCTGGGGGCACCTTCTGCTCCTATTTTCCCACCAAAAACGCCATCCGATGATATTGTGGTTCCAACGGTCATTCGAAAATCGTGCCACATACCAAAAATAATTCCACTTAAGGTTGAAGATTCTGATAGTTATCTTGACCACCTTGCTCCTCGTCAACTCGTCCGTCTTTCTATCTCGGATGTTAATACCTAGTGTGGCTCTATCCATGGCTTTTTTCTGTTTTTGTGACAACGTTTTGTTTGGAGCCCATTTTTGCGCTCCGAACGTTCATACTGGAAGTATACTCGTACACTTGTTAAATTCACGCGTCCGGAGGTTTTGGGGTACTTTTTTTTTGACACCTCTGGCTAAGTTTGCTGAAAGCGGCCCATCTGAATCTTCTTCTTCTCTTAATTTTCCGGTCTGGTTTCCTCTCTACCTAGGTATCACAAAAACATAAAACAAGTCTAAATGATGCCATCAAAATAAAAACGTTATTTTTTTAGATCGACGTATAATTAACACATTAATTAACATAATTAACAAATACATACATAAACCAATGCACCTACATTCTAAAAGGAAATATTGAACAATTTAGCAAACTAAGGTATCCGAATTCACAAAGGTACTTACTTGTACCTTTATGGGCAGCAGGGTAGTCGGTAGTTGGTAGGTACTTTAGTTCCCAACCTTTGGCAGAACTATTAATACGTATTTCCACCTACCGGGGCGGCATCCCATTCAGCACCTCAAAACTCTTGCAGAACTCATTTAACTATGTGGGATTCTCGGCGTTACGAGTTTTAACTCAATTAAAGTGTTAACCAACTATTCCGGACGTGTTGTGCCCTGTTTTTATTAATAACTGTGGCGAAAAGTTTTAGTTTCCAGCTTCCCGGCTCGCGGTTTATGTTCCTGATTTGCCTCCATTATAACTTAAAATGTTATTAGTGCTTTTATTATGTACCTAGAAAATTTTACCTACTAGGTAAAAAGAAGAGTAAACAACTAACTATGAGAACAAAATTTATCAAATCCGCACTCGGGATTACTCGACCATATTGTATAAAAAAAAAACAAATCCGAAGAAAGTTGAAAATGTTACACTTCAAAGTAAATTTACAGCCCTGATACTTAAAAAGTACTAGGCTTTTTAAACTTAAGTCTAATATTAGGTTCTACTTACAGTATTTAGTTAAAGAATCTAAAATAAATCTTTCTTCCAAATATAGTACTGGTTCAATAGGATGCACCTGGAATTTATAAAACCAGTGCATTTTTCACAATGTATGACACAACACTAACCAAACTAGATTTTTCATTAAACCTCGACAAAGGAACAAAATCAACAAATGATTTTAATTGTTCTGGTCTAGTATTTTCCGACTCTACCGCGGCGACGCGCCATGCGCCATGGCGAATAAATAAAATATTCATGGTTTAGTAGCCATAAAGCATTGATAAAAATCAAATACAACTCCGGCGCTGAATAATAATAACACGTTGCAAAATTATATTTGGTACGTAATTTGATTTTTAATTAATGGATTTAAATTGCCAAGTGGAGCGGAACAAGTATCCACCTCCCTCCATACTACCCACCTCCTTCCACTTGCACCCTTATTGGTATTAATTTATAATTGCGGTAATGAGGGTTTCTGGTGAAAAACATTATAAGTGTAAAAAATATATTAATACAGAATAATACGGCAACGAATAATTCGATTCTCAATTCAAAAGTATCTGAATGTTTATTTGTACAATTATATAAATCGTTTTTTTTTAATGATTAAAAAAAAGCAACAAAATAATCTTAACGCTCGACATAGCTCTGACGTCATTTGGTACCGCTTTCTATTGAAGATTAAGTGACGTCATCTGATGCAAAATCCTATGGCGCAATTTAACATTTCAAATTGAACCCGTTTTTTTGTTATGGTGTCCTCCCCTATCGGAAGTTGACTATTATCAGAGCAATCTCCACCCTGCAGGCTGCCGCCGCGAACAACTCGTACAGGAAGGATCTTCCTCTGCTTCGTCTTCCATCAATCATCCCCCGGAATATCAATCTTTTACCAAAAAATTTGACAACCTGAACAACTGGACGACTAGAAAAAAACCTTATTTGAGTATAAATAAGTGCTGAATATAGTCATTGTCTTTTGTAAGATGGTGAATACCAAAAAATATATTATTTATAATTATTGTATATATGTGTTTGTAATTATATAATATACTTAATAATAACAAAAAATGGTTTATTGGGTCGAAATTTTTTATTTGGGTTCCAGCTTAAATTTTTTATTTGTAATTTCAAATTTCTAACCATATACTTTTTTAGCAATACTCGTATTTTATACACTTTCCACATACACGTGAAAATCATGAGATGTAACTTGACTTGCCAAGAAAAATATTAGTTGCCTTAATCCACTCATTTCAAACATGGAATAATGTCTACTAAAATAACTTTAACTTTATTAGGTTGCTAATGATTTTTAAAAAATATTATAATTATAAGTTTTTCTCGAGGGAAATTATTTATAGTTAATTTCACCATATTATGTACAAAGAAGCTGGCATAATATTGTTTTTTTTGTTTTAATTTTCATTTTGTCCCAAATGTATTTTTTACGTTAACTCCACACAGATGTCATTTTTGGGGATGCTGTGTGGAGGGTTTTTTTGAGGAAAGGAAGGAGTGAATCTGGCTCTTAAAGATACCGATGTTGTAGGAGGAAGGAAACACGGGGCCGATAAATTATTTCATGGCCGAGTTGTTGAACACAAGAACGTGTCGTAGAAGCGACCCGTTCTCACGCATATGACAAATGTCAATCGTCGAAGCTTCCTTTAATCATACAAAATTTAGACCTTTCATAACCTTTATTTCATTCATTAATTTAATTGAAAATTGAATTTGAATTTGATTTAAGGAAAGTGTAACCTTTAACTATGTTTAGAGGAGAAGACAGTGGGAAGGAAGCACAGGGTGGGTGACGGGTGAGAAGTGATGGAAGGAGATGAGAAAAAACTACTTTTTATGCAATCGTGTATTTAGATTTTTATTATTTCCTGTATTGTTGGTTTAAACAAGTCAGTCTTTTAAAAGCAAAAATACCTTTGATTTTAAAAAAGACATTCAGTTGGGTTGGATTAGGTTAGGTTAGGATAGATTAGATTAAATATACTCCCAAAATTTTTTCGATATGAGCTTTCAACTCAATGACAGAAATTCTTCGTTATAAATATCGAAAATGTTAACCTTGTTAGCAAAATAAACCAACAACAAAAAAAATATATAGGTAAGGTAGCTACCTACGTGACCACTTAGCATTTCGTCAGAAAAAAAACTCGTTATTTTCCACGGTAGGCATTCATTTAAGATACTTTTCGTTTCTTTGTTTTTAATTCCGTATTTTATTTTAAGAATTTAAAGGGGATTGTTTTTAAATATTTAGAAACTTTTTTTCTAATTTATTCAGTGAACGTTCATTTGAAAACAAATGACGTCGGACACACCCCTTCGGCGAAAGAGAAAAGGCCCGCGGCTAATTTTATTCGCTCTCGAAAAAAATGCTAATTTTGGTTTAAGGAGACACAACACTCCAAAAACGGGCGGTTTGCCCGAGTTCACATGGTCGAATGCATACGGTCGAATGCATATAGAATGGATACTGTATTTTTAGTAGTAATCCACGTCCGCAATGACCACTACATAGATTAATTCTGATCAAATGTTTTTCGAAGATGCACTAGGGATGAAAGTAATTAACATTTTAGATTAATAAAAACTGATCCTTGGTCTACGCTCATTTTTGTTGAGAACACCCCTCACCGATTTATTTCTAGGTTAGTCTGTCCTCTTAAGTCGTTACGCCCATTGTATGAGCGAATTTTAAGAAATCTTTTTATTCGACTTTATTTTTTTTAGCAAACATGCTTAAATTTTAAAGACAAAAATAAAATAAACCACGGTTTGTGAAATTTCGCCAGCCTTTCATTGTAAACAAACAAAACATTTCTTTGAAAAAACCTTAAATTTTCTCTGTCGTTGAAAGCTTTATTCGAATACAGAACATTTGTATAAAAAAAAAAAGTAAAAACACTTTTTAGAAATGTTTCTATCGTTCCTCTTCTGATGCCCTATCTTATCGGAGGTTGGCTATCATCACAGATCTTCTAATTAAACTAACTAAAAAATGTTAATAAGATAATAAAGATATTAAAACATAAATCGGGACAATCCTTACCCTGCATGCAGTTTGGAACCATGCAGCACACTTCAAGTCGTACCAATCACGTATGTTTTGAAGCCATAAGGTGCGACATCTTTTTCGACAGCTTCGTCCTAACGGCACGAGGCGAATGTTGAATCCATCAATAGGCATTAATGGAAAGGCGAAATATATGTATTGGTATAGTCACAATTGATTTCATATACTTTTTTGCCATTAGACTGCTAAAATATTTATTTGGTAGCTAAGAACTGCCCCATATCCTATCCGCGCGATCTCTGGACGAAGCTAATCACATCTATTAATTGTCATGAATTATCAGCTGAGTAATATTATATCTGTCACCCCTTTTTACATGACCAAGATATTGGAGTTTCTTTCTCGTTATACATGATAGAATTTCGCATGAAAGCGAAGTGCGAAGAGTCTTACGTGAGTCACTTTACTATTTTTCAAGATAGATTTATGGAATTTATCATTTGGGAGATGCGCTTTTGTTTTGAAAATAATCGATTCTCTGGATGATTGTTTTTTTTTTTAAATGTAAAAATCGACGTTGTCACTCGTGTACGAGCGAAAAGTTCGAAAATAAATCAAATGTGAACCTCTTTTGTAAACCGATTTTTAAGTAATAAAATAAAAATGGTTTGCATCATCGCTAATTACTAGTATATTTTAAGTTCAGTCATATCTGTGAAGATATGCTTTTCTCATTATCTCGTATTTGTGCAGTTGCGTCGCCGCTACTGTGAATATTTAAAAAACTGTAGATCATAAAATATTTTGAACGTTCCTAATTTTTTTTGGTCGCCTGCAGAGTTAAATATGTTTATTTTTAGATAATAATCATTATAATGGCTTAAATGCTTACGTAAGGACTTTTAATAAATGCTCATTTAAAAACAATTATTATCATTTTGTTAATATATTTTAATGACCTTAGAATCAAAACTTTTCATAAGTTTATTATTCTTTGAAAAAAATAGCATTTTGGGGTTTTCCGTATAATTTTTTTTTTTTGCTTTATAATTGAAAACAAATTATTTTAAGCTTTCATAAATCGAAAATTCCGTTTTCATTAATCGTTGTGAAACCATAATACACTTTTCTCCCTTCTTCTTACTATCGTTTTGTGAATAAATAACTTAATTAATTTTGATATTGCGCTCTTCACATTATTTATTAATACAAAAAAATATTACCGCCATACCACATAAGAACTTGATTTTAAAGATTAAAATCAATAAATATTTTATTATCTGGCAGCACTGTCGCGCCATAACGTATCCATAGACGACAGACGTCAGATCATAAGTAACATAAACAGTTTTTCCATGGACTAAAGTTAGCGAGTTGCAGCAACTTTTACGAAAATCAGCTTCTCCAGTTTTATATTGAGAATCCCATAGAAAGTTGATCTACTTTTCTGAACCGTAAGCAAACTGCTTCTAATATAATAACTCAATTATCTATATTGTTTCTTACGAATTTTCATTGATGTATTTATCCTCAAACCAGGTGCTATTCAAATATTTACATTCCTCACCCACATTCCATCGTAAATGTTTTCTTGGAAAGTCGATTATGACCCGATTTCTAAATCATTTATTGATCATTCGAATAATGACTGTAGGTTTTTTGTTATTTGAATATTATGCTAGTTGATATTTTTACAGAATTTCACTTCTGCATCTTACATTGTTCGTATATTTGCGTAACAAGACACTTTAAATTAGAGAATTTCTCCCCCTTTTATGTTTTCGAAACTAAATAAATCGAATAAATGTATTTGTTAGAGATTTTTGCATACCTGTAGTCTTCAAATATTTCCTTTGTGCCTTTATATCACCTTAATATTTCAAGGTAAAATCTCCTATGAGTGATTATGGGTCAAAAAGTGTCGAAGGCAATGAAACTTTTTTTTTTTTTAATTAATAATAATAAATCGTCAACACTTTTACAAATTATCTGATACCTGTTTCCTCCTGACTCCTAAGAGCGAGTTCACACGGAGCAGGTTTTTTTTAGCGCCTAGCAAAATTCCTGCCCCGCGGGAGTTGGTTGTGTACGTAGTCCTGTGTGACTCTTCACACGGAGCGGTATTTATGCCTCGTGTGAACAGAACATCTAGGCGGGAAATTCCCTGCGCGGAAAAAAAAAAACCGCTGTGTGTGTGAACTCGATCTAAGTACCTTTAAAGCGCCCTTGATGTGTTTTTTTTTTTTTTTTACTTAATGCACGTTATGAAAAATATTTATTTTTAATCTGTGTTTCACTGTTATTAAAATGTTCACATTGATTTATTATTATTCCAATAAAAGTAAACTTTAAATTCAGGTTTTATTCAATTTTCAGGAGAATTATCGAATGCCAAGTAACATTTCAATTTTGTTGTCCTTAGCACGATCTAAAACAATTGCAATCTAATTTGCATTCTAAACTGCCACACTTTTGCTCGCTATGGACAACATTATAGTTCTGACATAAAGCTCTCCCTCCAATATTATCACATTAAGTTAATCCAAGTTGTTTAGTTAGCCCTTCTTTGTTTAAGTGAATTCCTTATTAATGTACTATATCCATGCATTATAATTCAATAGATCAATGCACTTGTATTTAACGTCAACTCTTTTATCTTATTGTGAGGTGGACACAATGCTGCCTTTGTCACCACACTTTGGGTTCAAATTCATGAATTATTTACTACTTAACTTGAAATGTTTCTTTACCAACATAAAGCCTCAGACCATGTCTCAATTATTTGCATTTCAATAGTATTTTCTTAAAGAGTAATTTCTTTTGTTATTTGACCCAGAGACCTCTGCAATCTGCAAACAGGAAGAACATACTAGAGTTTCTTAAAGTTTAAAATCTAACAAATGTGTTGATTTGATATTGGTAATGGTTCGGTGCTCTGTAGGACCTTCTTGCATACCGTGGGTTTAAACTGTGCGTCTAAAGTTTAGCTTACGGAATGATAACTTCCATGATAGTTTTACAATGTGATGATCAAATATTTAATTAGTCTAGTTTAAGTACTTACGTACTAAATTATTGCGGCGTGCAGAAATCCCTCATCTCTGCCAAAGTGAGAGGTTCCTGCAATACGACAAGTTGGGTGAAACCTCATATACATATTAGCGCAATAGGTCAATATAAGATCATGGTTTCCGTGCAATATTAGTCACTCTTGCAAAAATTGAAATTAGTGTAATTATGTGTGAGTAAGTGAAGTTCTGAACAAGAAATGTACAATATTAAGGTTAAGTTAATGTGGTGAAAAAACTTGCAATTACTTTGTTTCTGCTTTTTTTTGTGGTATTTTTGCGCTTCTTTATAGGGCTTCAATGAACTTGAATTTCCTCTTTTATACTTCAATACTCTTTTGATTTGAGGATCCAACTCAAGAAGCCTATCATTTAGTTGTCCTACCAATGAGCTGTGCGAACTTTTACCACCTAAATTGTGCAAGAATCATCAAACAAGCTGTGACTTGAAACACTTTAAAAAACCACTAAAAGTATGACATCAATTTGAGAATTCCTAAAACAGGTTTTCTTTAACATTGAACTTTAGTAATTCTCTGACTCATGGCGACTTTAGGACAAACAGAAATAATATTGTTGAACAAAAAAGAAAATTTGTTTCAAATCAATAACAGGTTTTTCTTTGTCTTATAAGATAAGATAATCCTCTTTTATATTGCTGGAAATTTCATCCAAAAGATTAATTTAACATAAAAATAAATAAACAATTTTAATGGAATTTTTTCATACATGATAGTGAAAAAAAAACAGTTGGTAATTTTTTACACAATTTTTTTTCATCATTTTCGCACTCGAAAATTGTGATTTGCAACAGTCACAGATGTATCGCTGATTTAAACATAAAAATCATTAATATTGTCTGGGAATAAAACTTTAGTTTATATATAATACATACCTACGTGATGAAATTAGTGAGTGGCGCTAATGGTCAATAACTGCAACCATGATTATATCCTTTATCTTAATTTGATTGAGGCTCAGTTGATGTCTAGGTATTTTGATTACCATCTGAAAATAAGTTTGATTGTTTAAAGATCTATCTAAATAGCATTATTTGTTTCTTTGCTTTCGTTCATCTGTCAAAATTGTTTTGACGAGTCAGAATAATCACCCAGTTTGAGAAAGACTGATTGTAAGAGATCAGTATCAGCCCTCTTGAACCCATAACATGGGAGTTAGACATGTTGATACAGAATTTTCATACCATTCAACAATTCACATCCTGAGTGTAAGCACCAATACATCTCACGTCCATCATCACGTGTGCCTTCTACTTCTTGGTAAGTTCCTCAGATTCAATTTGTACTTTAGTCGAATACCATTTCAAATATTTGTCACCAAATTTTCAAAAAAAAATTTTTACTATTGAAACTCCTTTTTTTCGCGTTTGATCTAAATTTCAAATATATAAATAAAAATGTTCACATTTTTGAAAATAAACATTATATTACATCGACCAATTAGTGGCTGAGTGGTGCAGGGCGTCAGTATCCCACCCAGGCGTCACGGGTTCAGTTATCTGCTAGCTAAGTCCTCAGTATATCATCTATCATTGCACAAGCAATATTTTCCGTTTATTCCAGTGATTCCCAAAGTGGGTGATAACCCTCCCCAGGAGGTCACTGGTGAGATCCAAGAGGGCAGCGGTGGCCTTGGGGCCAAATTGGGGAGTGGTGAAGGGCTACAAAGGGGCGATGGAAAGCTTAAGTGGGGGACAAGGGAATCAATATATTTTTTGATTTTTTTCTCAGGAATTCAAATTAGTCATACATTGTTACGAGAATCATGCATAATTCGTACCAATCAATTATTTTACTGATTTATAGGTGAATCAATATTATTTTTTCTACGGTGTTCACCTAACTAAGTTACTCGGGACCTGTTGTAAGGTGATCATTAGTGTTCTATATAATGTGTGTATGTGTATACATATATCGATACCCTACTTCCAAAGTAAAGCAAGTCTAAAATTGACAACTAGCAGTAAGTTGGATCAAGTTTGATACTTGCAGCAGATACTGACCTACTCCCTATTCCATACAAGTTACACTTAGTGAAATGGTCAGTGTATTGTATAAACCAACAAATGCATTCCCACTGTTATTTAGACCCAAAATGCAATCTAATTTCCTCTTGAAAGATTGTGCCTCCATGACTAGGTTGGTGAATTTTGATGAAATAATTAAAGGAAATTTTACTCCCTTCTTTTCTTTCCAAAGTGATGATATCATTTCAGTGTTTTTGAATTTCCCGGATCCATTGTACATAGCCAAACTCTGAGTTCTTCTGTCCACAAACTTTTCTAAGACTGGGAAACACCAATGATCTCATGAATCTCATATAACGTTATATCTTGCTCGCTTGACGCTTAAAATCACTTTTTCCACAGTTCACACCAAACCAATTACTGCCATACATATTTTATTTATATGCACAATTCACAATAAACTAACTATCATGCTGTTTTTTCCGGAGGGGTAGGCAGAGAAGAGGCGCTCGTTTCATTCGCATTCATGCATCATCTCATACATACTCTTCTGTTATTCTGCCTCTTGACATGACTTGACTCAAGTATTTGACTCACTGGTTCATTTTTTCCTCTTTTTCAATAATAATTCAATGCATTTCATAGTAATATATGGTACCTATATTTTTTTGCCAAATAGTGGTTAATTTTTCGAGTTTTCATCAGTTTGTAAAAAAGTCAAACAACAATGTGCTATGGATAATTTTTTCAAATAACTGTTACAATTGTCCCATTTACTAAGCCCAAGTGACAGGTGACCCTTGGCAATCAATTTTATTTGGGTTACTCTCATTTCAATTGACTGCGAACTTGGCACACAAATTAAGCACAAGTTCACTGGAGCCATGATCTCTTATATGTTTGTATTACTCATTGTTCAATTGATTTGAACAGATAGGTACAATTTAATGTTTTACTCCTCCTACGTTACATCAAGGAAAAATATGCATTAGTCACGCAGTGAGATACAAATCAAATTATGAAAGTGAGTATTTCCTGTCCTAAACTTTTTTCTTGGTTAATGCATGCTGTAGAGCTTTTAAATATCAATTTTCCTATAAAACATAAAAATAATTCAATTTTCCATGTACATTAACGTTTGTTCCATATTTTTCAATTGGAAAAACAAACTTTTGTGACTCTTGCCATACCTTTCTCTTACTTATGACTTTCGCTAAAACAACATTTGACCAAAGAAACTTTAGATACTTTGCAACAAAGCTAAATAATGTATTTCCACTGGCCATTAGACAGAATATAAATTACGCAAAATATAAATTGGATACCAAGATTGGGATCACCGGCCAAGACAGATCAAACATGAACGATTTTTTTTTAAACTTCCCTATACGTATTATAGTATAAGCAATCATACATACTAAAGATAATGTTTTATTATTGTGGTACAATGTTAATTGATTTTTTACTAATATTTTGTTCTAAACAGTGCATTATTTTATAATATACAATGCAGCGCCCTTGAGGTGATTTTTCACAAAAAACGGCGCTATACAAATTATTAAAATATTATTATTATTAATGGTACGAAAATAGTAACATTATATTGTAAACTGTGCATTATGTTATAATGATACAATGGTAATTGTACAATATTATGTTGTCATGGTACAATGTTAAATATATTTTTTAATCTTTTTGTTTTAAAATTATGATGTAAACTGTAATCCGCGCCTGCTTTCAACACAGAATTTCCTGGCAAGACAAGCACAGCACTATCACCTTTGTATTATAAAGTAGAAGAAAAAAATATTTTTTTAAATAATATTTTGAGATTTGGACTTTTTCAGACTCAAGGTTCTATGTATTAAGAAACATTTGTACAGTAAATCAGTGAAGCGACCTCGCTATAACGACAAATTACTGTATGAGGATAAGCCTGAACTAAAATATCATTGGGTATTTACTCATTAAAGCCGTGAATTTGCTATTTTCGTGTTCTTTATAACCAAGTTTGACTTATGTAAATATATTTTTTTAAACCTTTTAAAAAAGTGTTACAAATAAATTGTACTGTATACTGTTTCCGAAATGACTTTAACTTTTGGGAGTACATTGCAATAAGGACGCATTGTATATTTTTTAAAGAATAAAATTAATGCATGCATCAGTTATCATCTGACTTCAAGTATTAGATACAAATATTAGACCGGTCGGTAGTTGAGAGGACAAACGCGTCGGATTCCCACCTGGGCGTCGTGCGTTCAATTCTTCTGCTGGCTAAATCCTCCATCATTGCACAAGTAACATTTTCCGCTTATTATGATAGCAGTAGGAGTTTTTCATATATTGTCAGGTTATTCGTAACCCGGGAGTGTGTCTTTCTTTAAAAGAAAAAAAAACTTTACTTCCCTTCTCATTAATAATAATAATATTTCTCATTAAGTACCCATATAATGTACATATTCAAAAAAAAAAAACATACTTTGCCCATCACTGGAATGTACGATTTACTAAAGTTTCGATTTCTAAAATCATAATGACTCACTTTGTGTTTCCCAAGTATCACCTAGTTGTTAATATTTTCATACCATTCCAATAACAACACTTTCACACTTAATTACCTTTAAAGTGTACTGTTTGTCGTGCATGATATATTATTATCTACATATTTTTATGTCAGTTGCGCAATTTCGTATTTTACTACTTTTTAATGACCAGTTGTGTGAAGGCAATAGACTCAATACCTCGTTGCAAAGGTTATATTAATTTTCTCTATTCAGAGTGGGTAACATTGAATTTACATTTACTTTGTATGACTGCTTGTAATTCATTTCAAACTAAAAACATTATCGCTTTAATATATTATGCATATTTATTATTTAATGCAATATTTTATATAGCTCAGTTTGTAGTCCAATCCTTTGTAACCCAAGGTTGGAGTGTTTCAAACTCCATCAATGATGACCGCCAGATCAACGATCAGTGCCATTTTGAATTTGTGACATTTGAATGATCCCCGTTAAATGCCAATTCTCGGTACCTTTTAGCTTTTGATCAAATTGTGATTAGCTGACAGGCATAAAAAAATTACCATAATGCTTGACAGCAGATCACTATTTGTTTAAAAGCTTAGACGGACCGAGAATCAGTGTTTAAAAGGGACTGCTTGAATACCTTTTTTAATTATGCTGATTGTCGATTTTATGGTCATTTAATTGATGGAGTTTAAAACACCCCAGCCTAAGTCTTCAATCATTGCACAAGCAACAATTTCAGCTTTTTATGTTTGGGAGCAGGGAGAATTGAATGTCAGGTTATTCATGAGCGTGGAATGTTCATCTTTCTTTTTTAAAGTAAAATTATGTTATTTCATTGATTTCAGATGACTCCCTCTTTCCTTTCACGAATATTGGGAACAGGAATTCCAAAGAGATTCCTGTCGACATGTCAACAACTCCTGGCTGCCCCACAAGTTGATGCCCTCCAAGTAAGATATTTTTTTTGCAGAAGATGTATGTTCATGTCGGCATAGGCAAATATTGTTTTTAAATTTTTACAGTTTTTCCGTAAATAGAATTATAATATATTTGCACCACGTACCGGAGCGGGAGATAATCTTAATGTCGCCTCGGTGAGGACTGAGGACCACCATTCGTATTCAATATGTTGCTTGAAATGACTTACTGTATTTTTGGTATAATTTTTTTTGTGTAACGTAAACTCTTACTATTTCCAGGAGGCCGCTTTAGACCAAGAAAGCTGCATCCTTGTGGATGATAGAGATCGCACCGTGGGCGCCGCCTCCAAGCGCGCATGTCATGTGGTGGCTGCTGACGGCTCCATCCCGCTGCACCGCGCATTCTCACTATTTCTCTTTAACACACGCGGCGAGATGCTGATGCAGAGGAGGGGAAAGAAGAAGGTAAAAATCTAATATTATATATTCTTGAACTGCATAAGGATATACGGAACATTAATACCATAGGTGAATTGAAGTTTCTTCATCCTTTTCACATTTTCTACAGCTATTAGTTTCTTCTTCCACCAGCTTCATGTGTCTTCTGAGGTGGTGGTATCCTCTTAATAATTCTACTTCCTCGGTGAGTTTCTAGCCATAGAGTCATTGCCTGGCTTTTTTGGGCTATCCCATCTTGACGGGAAGAATGCTTGATATACTTGAAAACATGTGGTGGAACTAGACGACATAGCCGAATACCCAATGACAACTGTTGTGAATTTTATAAACACGTGAGGTCAGAATTGGCTAATGTCTCGAGTGCTAATGGGAGATATGCTGACCGCCTCTTTATCAGTAACTATATCACATAACATTAGAGGTACAGATGATTCATGCATAAAAGTATGAACATATGGGTAGTGTTGAAAAAAAATTTCTCCGTGTAATATTTTTTTAAAATTGTATTAAACATATTACTTTTGTTGCCCATGTAACAAACGAAGGTGACCTTTCCGAATGTGTACACCAACGCTTGCTGCAGCCACCCACTGTGGATAGACGGACAGGAGGAGAGCATCATCAGCGCAGTTCAGAGGAGACTCACGCACGAACTGGGAATACCCCCCGAACAAGTGAGTTATATCTGCATATAATACATGTCTGAACCATTTGTATGCTGAGCTTTTTTAACTGGTGTAGACCAAAAATGCCACTATTTATATAAATATATGTAAACCTTGGCTAATGTAAAAAATTATTTAAAACCATTGAATTAAAAGCCGAGATGTAGTTTTATTGGAGCAGTCAATCCATAGATCTTTTCTAAAGTTCTTTATCTCTGACGTTTGGTTTTAAGGACCTTCCAAATGAGTGAGATTCCAAAATAACGAGTGTCGCAATATGAGATATTTGATTCATAATCATGCCCCTTAGGCACACTATTCACTATTACCGTTTTCAACAGATGTCTCCGTCGGACTTCACCCTCCTAACGCGGATACACTACCACCACACGGGAGATGGGCGATGGGGCGAGCATGAGATGGACTACATTCTCTTCATGCAGAAGGATGTGTACCTGGAGCCCAACAAGGATGAGATAGACGAGCTGGTGTTTGTACCAAGAGCTGGGCTGGAGCAGTAAGTTGTAATTGTTAACTAACCCCACAGATGTCGCCATCTGACCGAATGCATTTCATACTCTGTTGAAAACCCATTGTTATGAAAATTTGAGACAACTATATATAATACATACGAATTTGTCTTCACAGACTAAATTTGGCAGCCTTGTGTACAATTAAATTTAAGAGGCAAATAATTTCCTTGCGACTAATTTCAATGAATTTATTACAGAACTATATCCAAGTTTGATGCTCCGATTTCTCCCTGGTTCAAGCTAGTTATGAAGCACCGTCTGAAGTTCTGGTGGGACAACCTTCACCAGTTGGACCTCTGCAAGGATGAAAATATCCACAAGTTTATGTGATGCGCCACAGCATCTGTACATATTATTCTTTCTATAATTCGTACAATAATAAGCCCTTTGACTGAAACTCTAGTTCAATAATTAGAAGTGAATACATAAAATATAATTCATATCATGAAAATATTTTGTTTCTCTTTCTTACTTTTTTGTGGTATTTTTTATTTTTACCACAAATAGCTTTTACTAACTGTGAGTTATGATTTCTGTTACCATCTTTTTCTTTTTCTAAACAGTGAAATATTTTCCATTTTGTGTTCGTCTTTATAATATTACTTTTAAAAAATTCTTTTATCACATACAAAAGTTCAAATTACGTATTATATTTTACTTTGGCATTGAAAATTTAAATGATTTTAATGAATTCGTTTTTTTTTTCTTATTATTTTGTTCATTAACCACTTGGATGCCCTGCGATCACCGGTGCACAAGATTCATACAGACCACCAATGCTGCGCGAGCACCAGTGCATTAATGTTTTTCAAAAAAGAATTACATCATATCCCAATATGATTCTAACTAGATATTTGATAGATGTGCTAGATACATCTGTTGCGTAGTTTAAAAAAATATTAAAACCTCAACGTTTTTTTCAAAGAATTCAAAAATATAATATAACGCTTTTCGAAAAATTCGAGAGTTCGCAACTAAAATTGGAAAAAAAGGTTTCACCATCCATTGTGTAAATAAAAACAATTTATGCATTTTTATTGCACTAATATTTTTTTAATTTCCATTCAAAAACATGCGGCCTGTGGGGAACACATTACATTTATAGGCGCGGCATCAAAACAGTTGATAATATAACTACATGACTAACCATAGAAAATACAACTTACGATTAAGGCATACAAAAAATATTCCAAATTGATTTTTACTATATAAGGCTATTGGTTAATAAATTATTATTTTTAGCTGTTACCAATGTGTTATATATTGTACTTTATCATTTTTATATAAATATTTGAAGTTGTATGCACTATAATTTATTAGTTGAGACCCATCAACGACAACATCATGTTTATTCTATTGTCTTAGGACACCTTGTATAATTTAACATAGATTAGCTTGGTAGTTAAATGGTTACAATCAACAAATCCCGAGGATGATGTTCAGACTTATTCAACTTAATTCAATTATTGTGGGACACCTTGTATGATTTAACATAATGGAATAAATTAGCTTGGTTGTTACAATCAACAAATCCTTAGGAGTATGTTCAGACCCATTAACGAAAGCTTCAAGTTAATTCTATTGTGGGACACTTTGTATAATTGAACATAATGGAATAGATTAGCTTGGTTGTTACAATGGTTCCAATCAACAAACCCTAGAGTGAAGTTCAGGTCCATCAACAGCTTCAAGTTAATCCTTTTGTCTTATGACACGAAATAGAATTTAATATATTCTCTTAATAATCATAATGAATTTAAGATGGTGACAAAACATACATTTTTGTATATTTATGTGCACTACATTTATTAAAAATTGTTATTTGAAGTTATGGTTTGATGTAAATAAATATTGTATTCACCTTTGGGAGTTTAAAAGTTTCATTCGAAATTGAGATAGTTGATGCTAATTTAAATGTTGAAAATTATTGTTAAATCGTCCACTGCATGTTTTTTTAATGTAAATCAATATTTTTCAAATTTGCCACTAAGAAATGAGAACAGTATTTTGGTCATAAAAATATATATATCAACAATTTATTTTTTATAATCTTTTATTGGATGTATTCAATTGTTTATGTACCTGGTTTTTATTTGGGTGTTTTGTACTTAGGTGTATAATATAAAAATATATATCTGATTTAGCAAATTTACATTATGTATCTATTTAATGGAATAAAGTGCAATAAAATAATGATTGAGTATTATTCAAAGTTTGTTCAAAAACTCCCTAAAAAAAAAACTAACAAGGGTTTTGAGAGAAATCTAAAACTAACTAATTGGGACATACAAAATGAGTCCACGGGTTGTACATCACAAATTTATACAGAAGTTAACTAAATAAATACCTAATAATTTGCACAGACTTGTTAATAAATGTGTTGCTTATAGGTTTTAAGATTTCATTTATGAAAAGTAAATATTTATAATGTTTGCCTGTAGACCAGGGGTTCTCAACCTTTTTTCTATTAGCGACACTCAAAAATGATGTCATCCATTTTGTCATACCATTTTCATAAGTCAAAAGTCATTAATGTACGGAGCTACAAAGATATTTTTTGAATAAATCATCAAATGATATCAAATTAGAGAAAAATATTTAAATGAAGTTAAGAAAATAATATGAAATGAATTTATGCTAAGGGTTGTATAGTATTTAGAACATACATATTATTATTTATGTATCTGCTATTTTAAAATAAATACAGGCACAAAGTAGGGAGGGCTGATTTACACAAACACTGCGTCGTAATTGAAAGTAAAATTGCAAGATTATCATTTTCATGGCATTTCATGAGTTATTTATATATTTTTTGGAATATGACAAAAAAAATTCACACTCCAGCAACTACAGGCAACGCACCAGTTAAGAATCCCTGCTCTGCACTATAGGATGCATATTCCCACCAATTATCAGCCGGTATCACAACATAATTGACACTTACTGGCTCCTCTGGTAATATTTTTTTCTTAATATTATTTATTGTTTATATATTTAGTAATAATATACATTCGTAGATAACCATAAAATATTTAAAATCCTCTTTGCTCAGAACTACTCTTGCTATATGTACTTAAGTCCCCTGGTTCTGGACACCTTAATGGCGTGTCCACACGGAGCCAGCATTTAGCCGAGTAGCAAGTGGTAACCAAAGCACCGTCCTGCCAGTGCTGTCCAAACGTGCATTTTAATAAGTTGATGCCCCCACCTATTAGAAGGATGCGCTGGCCACAGCGACTGATTACATATGCGACTAGTGGACTGCAGCAGGTCTGCCCCCACCTACACTACAAGGGTGCGCGTGCAGGCGGTAGGGGGGCTACTCGCCCTTAAAATAGAATAAACTCTATTTCAGTCAACTCAAATGCTATTAATACTTACCACTAAAGCGTTTTGTCCACACGTGACCAGTGCTTTCAAATTCTACTAAACTTTTTTGTTACCACTTGTTACTTAACTAAAAACTAGCTCCGTGGGGACTCACCATATGTGTGAGTCGTATTGTGAATACATGTTTTAAATTTGTGTTTTACACTGTATTAAAAGAATAAATTTGTAAATGCCACTTTTGTTTACTGTCTGAGCGTCTTATCAGCTTCATTGATCTAATCAAGCAGGATGTTTTATTTTAAACATATAATTTTAATTATTATGTCCACAACTTTATCACATTTATTAGTCTGAATCTTGATGTTACTGGGGAGATTTTTGAATTTACATGAATTTCATCTATTGTGTAGTTTTTTATGAGATTCATTGATGTGCCGCAGGCAAATAGGACTTTTGTGTTTTTCACATTAAAAAAATAGAAGTTCACAGAACTTTCCTTCATCCTGTCAAAAATCAATAATATATAATTGATCTAATTAATATCACAGAAAATACTCCTACCTAATTCACTCAGAAAAGTATTTTTTTGTAAATACAAAACAAATATAAAAGATTCTAAACTGTATTTTTTTTTTTTAATTAATGAACAAATATATGCATATTTTTGCTATCTCAAAGTTAATTTGTTAAACTAAATATTTTCATATTTCGGGAGAAGCTGTGATAACATTCTTGTTTGAATAAAATCTCGGAATGAGATAAAAAGATGTTTACAGAGACGGTCCGCTATGAACTAAAATCATTCTGTGCTGAGATGTTGACCCAGAGTTACAGATTGCTGCGTTACGTAGTTGTGATCATTTGAAATAGTTTGTATTTGTGCCAATTTAAAACTTTTAATGAAAGTTACATAAAATGGCATTCATAATTCTTTCGTTTTTTGGTGATTTGTGTTTATGTGTGTTGGCTATTGGTGTCCTTGGCTATCTCTGGTTCCGACATCGCTATACCTACTGGAAAAAGAAAGGAGTGTATGGCCCTGCGCCTACATTCCCCACAGGAAATGTTTCTGATATGATGCTGAGTTCGCTACAAATCGGGCAGCAATTTGAGAATATTTACTATGAAAATAGAAATCATCCATTTGTCGGTATCTACTTAGCACACAAAGTTGCTTTGGTTGTAAATGATCCTGAATTAATCAAAACTATCATGGTGAAAGAATTTATGCACTTCACGGATCATGGTATGGTGCATAACGAGGAATCAGAGCCTTTGGAAGGGCATCTCTTTAACATAAACGGAAACCGTTGGAGAAATCTACGGGTTAAACTGATCCCGGCATTTACATCTGGTAAAATGAAGGTTATGTTTGATACACTGGTCCACTATGGTCACATAATGCAAGAGTGCATAGAGCCCAACGTTGCAGCGGGTAATGCCGTAGATATGAAAGAGACACTTTCGAGATACTCCATGGACATTATTGGCACTTGCGTGTTTGGGATAGAAACCAACAGTCTTAAGAGCAAAGAGCCAAGGTTTAGAACAATGAGCAAGAAATCTCAGACTCTCCCTTTCTTCAGGTCTATGATCCAGACCATGTCGCTTATGGCCCCTTGGATCGTGTCCAGGCTGAAAGTCAGCATGTACCAGAATGACGTCAACGATTTCTTCATGGGAGCAGCCAATGATGCTGTCAAATATCGCACTAGCCAAAACCTCAAAGGAAATGATTATCTGCAAATACTCATGAAGCTCTTGGAGGAGAGACAGGAGCTTTTGAAAAAAGATGGCAAAATTTTAAGTAAGGTTTCTGTTTTCATCATCTGTATTGATATTTTATATGTACAGGTTCAATAGAACAAAATTATTACTGCATTATCAACTCTAGGCACCATTACCACAATAAGTATTGGTTGTGCTAAATAATGCATCTTTAGTTATCAACTAATGAAAACAATGAACTTTGAGATGAGATAACCTTTTTTACTATGCAGATACACACATATAAGCTATGAGCTGTGATGAGCATTGCAAGTCCACTGTCCCCTATTTACATACATGTGTTTATTATATTATATTGGTGTCTACTTGATTTTGAAAAAGAATCCTACATGTTATTTAGAGAACTGTATAACAAGAAAACTTTGATACTCTGCGGAATCAGAGATATCATTTTGAAAATTTTTTTTTTTTTTTTTAATATCTCAGTCGTATGGTATACTTGGCATGTACATAATAACAAATAAAATATATTTCCAATGGCAACGATACCTGAACTTCAATGTTGTCAAAAAAAAATGTGACAGCCCCAGCTCGAGGGGTTAACAATTTGCTCGACACCCTTTGTTGAGGAGTGGTAGTTACGACATCAGTCCTAAAGTTTTTCCGAAGAACAATCAGCTCTCAAGTCACTCTTCATTCCTTTTTTTACTAACGAAGCTACTTATCAAAGATTTTAACTAGCTTTCCTCTAAGTTATGCCAATCGGTGCATTAAGCAAGAAATCTAAGACAGTCCCGTCCTGACGGCCCTGGCCCATAACCAAAATGTTTTTCCCCGCTATGGCAGACGCAGCTTAATTCCGAGAAAGTCATAGTCTGACCTTTGAATCGACTTAATTCTTTACAGAACACGGGGAAATGAAGACTTACTTTCACGGATTCAAATTAATTAATAACGATTCATGCCCATGGGATGACGCACCCCAGCAAAATGTTTGCCACCTCCTGATGCCGTCCCCTTTTCAGCATAGACAGATTTTAACTCCATGCAGAATGCAGACAGCGCCTCCAAACTTTGGAAGATGTCAGAATGGTGATAAGCCACAAGGAAATATCACCCCTTCTTGTGGATTTCATCACCAAAATTATGCAAGCTACCAATATAATTAATTATTCACTAGCAAATCAGTCTTAAAAAGCCATGTACTTAACGAGCAAGGTTTAATCACTTTCTCAAAAAAAAAAACAAAGATGGGAAGAACAACAGAAATATTTACTCATTATCAATTACTGTTATTTTTTTAGATGAAGAGGAAGATAGTACAATGACCATGGGAGACCTAGCCGCCCAGTTCTTTTTGTTTTTTGTGGACGGAGTGGAGACCTCGTCCACTGCTGCCAGCTTTGCCCTGTTTGAGTTGGCTCGCAATCCCGATATACAGAAAAGGTTAAGGGATGACATAGATGATGTCCTCGCAAGACACGATGGACAGCTCACATTTGAGGCGCTGTGCGATATGAAATACTTGTCCCAGGTTGTAGAAGGTTAGTATTTTTCATAAATAACTGACTTCATATTCTCTAAAGTTCTCGAAAAAGTGCAATCATTACCCGGTAGAGTACAGTCTAGGACAACTCAGCGGAAATGCACTTGTACCAGTCGCATAAGTTTTTAATCCGCAATTTGGGGTGTCTACCATTATTATTCCCCGAGATTATCAAAACCCCAAAAGAGTTCCAACTGTTTAGAGTCAATGGGACTATGGCATCCCCAATTAGGGTATGTTGTGAGGCTGAAGGGAGTGGTAGGGGGAAGAGGATAGTTGGGAAGCACCTGGCTATTCAGATCTGGTCACTAAACATGACTATTGCCATTTCAAGCAACTTTTCTGAATTGTGGTTTTTCAACAAGGAAATATTTACACCTGATCACCTGACACTCTAAAATATTGTATTTTATCGACCCCTCCTATGTAAACTATTGTGTCTTTAAAATCCCGATTGTTGAGATCATTGTAAAGCTTCTTTTGACCACTTTAATTCCAAATATTAATTTGAATTTACAGTGATCAAAAGAAATGCTCTCCTCAACAATTGGGATTTTGAAGATACGATAGTTTACTATCTCAATAAAAAAATAAAAATCTCATTTGTGGATGCGATACATCAACTGTGGGTTAATACAGAGATAAGACTCCAAAATTGCAATGTTTATTAAATTATTCAACCACATTCCCGGCAGTGGTGGTTAATCCATTGTCTGTAAGTTTATCATACCATATATTATAGCAGGGGTTAATTTATTTTCTGTAAGTTTATCACATATTATAGCAGGGGTTATATTCATAGCAGTGGTTAATCCATTTTCTGGAAGTTCCTAAAGCTAACAAAATATAAGCTGAACATCCTATGTATTTACATTAAACTGCCTAAACACTATAGTTTTTCCAAGCGGTTATTGTTTTTGTTTAAACATTGAATCAGTCGATTAAATTATCCTCCATTAATGTAAATACATGTTTTTAACTAACTCTTCTTTATTGATGTTTTCATACAGTAGCAGAGTATTTGAATTTTGTAACCTTTCTTAGGATTTTGTGTAGCTTATTTTGATAGCTGATACTTTGGAAAAGAGTATAGATAAATTAAGATACATTTTCTATTATTTTGTCCAGTATGTCAATCTTATCTTTACAGAGGCGCTCAGAATGTATCCCCCACTGCCACTTATTCTCCGAGTTTGCACTCGGGACTTTAAAATCCCTGGAACCGAAGTTATCATTGACAAGGGAACCTCCGTCATGATTCCCATATTGGGACTACACAGAGATCCAGATATCTACCCAAATCCCATGAAGTTCAATCCCGACAGATTTACTCCGGAGAATATAGCTCAGAGACATAAGTTCACTCATATTCCGTTTGGGGAAGGACCAAGAATGTGTATGGGTGAGCACACAAATTTGAATTTTTTTATCATTCTTTTAACAATCCACAAAATCTAAATTGTTTAGTAATCAGTCTTAGAATAATCAATCCACAAGAGTAGTATTGTTTAGCCATCAGTGCTTTAATTATCCACAAGAATAGCATTTTCGAGTCATCAGTGTTTTCACTATTCACAATAGGAACATTTTTCAGTCATTTGAAATTTCTATTGACTGCTATAAATCATAGAAAAAAATTAGGTTAAAAAAATACCTTTTTTTTATTTTCAACAAGAAATTTAATACGACATAAAAATTCAGCTATTCACTCATTGTACAAATCAAATTCTTCAATTTGATTATTACTACAATTTGTTTTCAAGTTAATGTAAAATTTATGACGATGACTTGAAATTAAATTTCCTTTATAAAGTGAAAGTTCTGAATCCTGTGGAGAAGATAATTATATAAAAAATATAGTGTAATTTGTTATTATAAATATGTACCTATGCGTTGTAAAATATTATAATATTTTGTACATCGAAATAACAATTTTTCTCACATAAATTGTCTCAGTAATTTTGAATTCTGCATCCATGCTGTCAGCTGTAACGTCAGAAGAATGTTGTGAATCGTGTGGATAAAATAATTATCTAAATTATTATAACTACTAAGGACATGGATTCTTCAAAATAATATTGTATCAAAATATAATTTATTTACTCGTATAAATTGTATCGGACAAACATGTGGCATTCATGATTGTACTTAGCGTTTCTGTCGCTATTTTGTTTTTATGCCGTAATTCAAAACGGCGATGTGAGTGAGTGGATGTTTATTATCTTCTTTGTTTTATCCAGGAAATCGTTTTGGGAGGCTGATGTCTCGCATGGGTTTGCTCTTCATCCTCTCGAAGTATGAAGTATCATTGGCCGGATATCACAAGGAACCTTTTGACTACAAACCCAACTCTTTTATTCTGGCCCCGCTCAATGGAATCAACATCAAACTTACTAGAAGGCAGGACCACAGTTAATAGAATAATTCCGTGTGTCAAGGAAGAACGGAATGAGACAATAAACGCAGATGTTCTGGAGAGCCAAAATAAAATTTTGGAATTTTGTTTTTTGTATGTAATCATGTCATATGTCACAACATGTCCTTTTTCAAAAAATTAAAGCACATTATTATCTTTTCTGACACATCTCATTTTTCCTCGATAGATATGTATCTAAGGAACAATTCTGCATACTTAACTCAAAATTTGTTTTTTTTTTACTCATTCCGTTCTTCCTTGCGCACACAGAAGTAGTTCACAAATCAATACATAATTCGCGCCCTTGAGGTGATTTTTCACAAAAACGGCGCTATACAAATTATCCAAATATTATTATTAAACAAATACAGTGAAACCCTCATATAAGGTTCCCCCATAAAAAGTTTTCATGCTTAACCTTTCTCCTCCGGTGACGTTAACTGAGTTGACATCGTCTCTTATTATTATATCGTATTGTAGAAATTTTAAACAGTGCCAGGGAGGGTTTCTTCCACTTCCTGTATCAATTGTGGTTATAGTGAGACGAATAAATGGGGAGATATTCTTTTCTACCCGATGAGTAGACTGCCTTTTACTACTGTAGGACTTTTTTATGTATATATTTATTACAAATGTTACAAAGTGTTACAAATGCCTATAGTGAAATTCTGTCCACTATGTTTGCTGTGCCTATAGCAATGTTTATTTTAAGCCCACTCATCAAGGTCAGGGAGGGTATAAGATGGAATTTGCACATAGACAATGGGTATCGGTGCTGGAGATCTCGCGGCCAAATTATTCAACCTCTAGTGTGCCAGAAGTGTCAATAGCCACGATTTTCAAAGTGGCATATGACATTACTGTTTGAATTTACAGGAAAACCTCGTGCAAAAAATGAAATTTATTCAGCTACACGAAAAATACAATAAAACAACAGCAAAATCTTCCCACTTTTTAATCAAACTTCTTTTAGTTACATGAGAGAGAAAAAATCGATTCTCCGAATAAAGTAGCTATTACAGAAAAAAACACCTATACAGTTTTAAAAATTCATAAAGATATTATCTGAGAAGATAGCGCAATTGACAAAAACATCATTTTGTAAAAGACAAGTGAGTTATTACAAAATTAAAGTCAGCAAGGTACGACCGAAATTGTACCTTGCGGGAATCCGGCATTCCAGCGGCTAAATATCTCTGGAAATATTTTATATACAGAGTTCATATCGATGTTGTTCTTTCACTACGCATTTACATAATAGATACAATAATTACAATATATTAGTATTTATTAAACGCAACAGAAAAAAATGTTTCGTCGAAAAATCAGGCATAAATATTTCAATACGTAACATATGTGTGCGTGTGTCGCCAAGTGGGTTTAAGTGTATAGCTTTGTCCAGACAGCTACATTGATTGTGCTAGATAAGTGCAAACAAATATAAAAAAATAATTGATCATTAATGAAAAGGTTTGAATATAGTATTATGGTCATATGATTTTATACACTTTATTTTGCCCTTTCTCCTACAAAATTATTTATTTGTAAATCTTTAACTTTCTCGTTTTCAACACTGACACCTACAAAATAATTTATGTATATTTATATCTACGATTATTATAATGATTACTATAAATAATATATCTAAACTATATATATTTACACCACTTAAAATCTTTAAAGTCACTTGAAAAATAAACACAACAAAAATGGCTCAATTAATCCCACATATATATAAGGTTTTCTCATCAAAGGAGTTTGTCCGGTCCCTTGAAGAACCTTACAAGAAAGTTTCACTACATAATGCCTTAACTTCTATAAACATTTAATATTTATTTGTCTCCAAAATTAAATTATTCAAATTTTGTAATATTGTGATTGTAATCGATGCTTGTAATTCTTTTGAAAATATATGATGAATTATATAATTTAAAGGGTCGCTTTATTTACATTTAATGCTTTTCAAAGGTTCCAAAATGTATTTTTTTCTTGATATTCAAACAAAATCATACCCTTGCGCTAGTGGCTAGGCTAATATTTCCACTTAACGCTAGCAGCTTGTTTCGATCAATGCAAAAAAAATCTTGACCAATATTCAGTTTTATTTTGCGAAATTTTGAAATGTTTTTCGATCATTCCCAAAAGAACTTGATTTGCCACATTAGAGCATAAAACCTGATCAACACTACGAAGCATTTTTACAGCCCTGAAACTTTATCATTTTCTAGGCTAATAAAAAGGCTTACCTATTTTTTTTTTAATGCGTGATGTGACTTGGGGCCAAGATGTGTTCTACAAGCAGTATTTAAGTACAGAATCTAGAATAATTCGATGCCATCAAATTTACCAACGAAAAAAAACATGATCTCGTAGATGGCGAACCAAAAAATTGGCTTAGTGAAGACTTAATGACCGGTTAGTAGCTGAGTGTACAAACGCGTCGGATTCCCATCCGGGCTTCGTGGGTTCAATTCCTCTGCTAGCTACGTCGTCCATGATTGCACAAGCAACATCTTCAGCTTATTATGATGGCGATAAGAGTTTTTCAAATATTGTCAGATTATTCATAACCCGGGAATGTTTGTCTTTCTTAAAAAAAAAGAAGATGCTTTAAGGGTAACTTAAAAAATAATGTTGTAATAATTTATACTTGTTAGTAATAAAAGCAGTGCATATCTTATTTGCCGACGAAGATATTATAATATTAGATATAATCTTTTTCTTCAGCTTATTCTAAAAATGTTGAGGCAAAACACTGATAAGATACTGTTGGCCTATTTACTCTGGGTATGTGTATTGTACCTGTACCCTGTACCACTGGTTGCAGGCAATAAAAATACGTGACAAGCATTTATTTACGACTTGAAATAATTACAAGTTGTAACACTGTGAACAGGTGTTCAAGATGCGGAGAAGCTCTTTCATTTGGCTGAAGACCAGGAGAGGACTAGGGCACTCCAAAGAAAAATAATATACCTAACTGATTTATACAACAGATTATTTTAGGTTGTGATGTACAGGGATAGGCGGGGAGTTTAAAATCATATAAAAGCAGTTCCTCAGGGCAAGAATATATATGGAGAAAGAGCTAAATATTTTTACCCAACCTATACAAATTAACGATAAATCACTTTCTTCGGGTGTTTACGTCGTAAACCGTGAGAGGGAAAGAGATAAGACAAGTTGTCACATAATATCGCACCACTTTTCGGTATGTAAGCTTGTTTTTCGTCTCCGGCGACCTCGCCCACTACGTTTTGTTATGCGACATAACTCAATGGTTTTTGAGGTTATATCCTATATTTTTGTAGATAATAAAACTGTGAAAAAGTGGTTATACAAATAAACAAAACATTATGTCGACATGTACTATGAATGGATATATAAATACCCTAAACCTAGCCTTAGCCTTAGTAAGGAAAAAATCAACAACCCTGACTACACTTGCCCTTGAGGTGATTTTCCCACAAAAACGGCGCTATAAAAGTTATCCATTTATTATTATTACTACACAAGCTATCCCTCCTGGTATATTATTGCTCTGAGAGTAGTTTCGTTTAAATAGAAGAAGAGTATTGACGGGAGAACCGATAGAGGGACTTACCTTGTCCTCTAAACGATTCGGGAAAGTGGTGATTGCCTTCGACCACTTTACACGAAGACACAAACTTTCAAACGGCGATGCCTAAAAAAGTAATTTTCACAATTTATAATTGTAATGAATACACTATAGTATTTAGTTTAAAATCACATTAAGTAAGTTTTGTATATTTTTTATTAATTATTAAAAGTATTGATTTTTTAAATTACAAAATGTGCTCAATCGAAAAAAATATTTAGAGTGCATATACGTAGCCTGTTCACAAGAAAAGGTGAATTTTGAATTTTCGTGGCTGGTGTACATTCGATTATCGTTTTTTTTTTGTTATGTTGGTACACATATGTTTATCATATGTTAGCATTATCAGCCATTTTGGATTAGTGGTTTGTTTTTGACAACTGGAAAGGTTAGTCACGTTTTGGTGTGTTCTTCGATTTTTTACTTTTGAAAAAAATGGATCAAAGAATAAAATCCATAATTTGTTTTTCCACAACTCGACGCTCATCGTCATTAACATCTTCTCGGCCTTCTGTAAAGCGCTTGTACCACTTATAAACACTTTTTTGAGACAAAGTAGACTCGCCGAATACCACAGTCAACATTTTAAGTGCGTTGGAGCACTTTATTCCATTTTTAACGCAAATTTTAATACATATTCTTTGATCCATTTTATTAAAAAGTAAAAAATCGAAGAACACACAAAAACGTGACTAACCTTTCCAGTTGTCGAAAACAAACCACTAATCCAAAATGGCTGATAATGCTAACATATGATAAACATATGTGTATCAACACAACAAAAAAAAATCGAAAATCGAATGTACACAGCCCACGAAAATTCAAAATTCACCTCTTCTTTTGACCAGGCCTCGTATATGTTATGTAAAGGTTGTTAATTTTTTTGCCTCCTCTTGGTAATTTTGAGAGACAGTCCTCCTTTAACACCCAGAACTATGGACCTGGGCATATACTCGATGGGATTGGGTGTCTTGTCGCTCGCGGACACTTCGTACTTGGACAGTAACGTCACCAGCCCGAGTCTCGTCTGCATCATCCCAAATCTGCTCCCTGAACAAAACAAATCATAAATCACTACATGGATAGGGATAATTATTATAAAGTAGAAATCGCAAAGCAACAGGTAACCATCGCTCATCTCAACCCCGGTGAGTGTGGATTTGTCAATCGTTATAACGCAATCGATTTATTATAATGTGCGAGTGAGGTTGTATCGAAATATTTGACAATTATTGGAAAAAAATGTACAAGCGCAGGAAAGGCTGGGCCTGCCATTGGGGGAAGCCACTGACACAGCGCTGGACAGGTACGTGTGGAGATGCAAATTATTTCTTATAAAAAGAAATAAAAAAATGACTTTGTATTTATTAATGATTTTCTATTTTGATTTAAACTGTTTAATTTTGTACCCTGATGATGCTTAGGCTGAGCGAAACCGGTAAATCATAAGAATTAAAATAATATCCGTGGTCTTGTACAAAGTTATTTTTTCATTTCTTTAAATATGTCAAACCACAAAGTGATTGCTTTCTACGAAAATGTTATTTCTTATGCATTACAAACTTCTCATAGTTTAATAATAATAGCGATGGGTCCCCGAGCCGAATGGGACAAGGGGAAGAAGATAAGATGACATGAGTAGGACAGGAAAAGCAAAGTACCTACACCTACACTAGATCCCTTTTTTCAACACTATTATTGTAATTTATAGGTCGCGCAATTAGAGTTGACCCTACCAACACACCCATAGGATTGTGTGTATTGGTGCATATGGCAGTGACGCCCTTGCGAAACGTCACTGAGAAACAGCATTTTGTCTTGCTTACGTCTACTTATCGTTTTTTTTAATGTAGGTATACTTTGTATTTAAATATTTTAAATTATTTTACAGTTCGTCATTCTAGTATTAAACCAAGCCAAAATGGGGTAAAATTGAGTCAGACTCATATTCGGAATCCTGGTATAGGAATCAACAAAGTCACTAATTTTGGTAGCTAAATATCGAGCATTTATTGAGATATGAGTAATAAATGTTTGAATCAAGTACAAAAATATATTTTTAACGAGTAAAGTGAAGATCTCTATTTGAGTAGGGATACAAAATAAAAATAAAATAAAGCACGAATTATCATAACCCCGTGACAACAAACCGTTTTGATTATAATACAAGTGTATAAAACATACACTTATATAAATATAACACTGCGTTATAACACGACTGCTAACAAATGCGTTTTTCTCGAAACTATGTAATGGTGACTTGGTTCAAACCAATACTACTGTGTATTATTTTAATTATAATAAAAATAAAGTCGAGAAAAAAGTTGTGAACATGCAAAATGCAAGCAATACATCCGCGTGAGTAATGTGTTTACGTATTACTTTATGAATTTAAAATATGACGTATTTTTTTAATTATTATTGTTTGGTTCAAAGTACTGTTTCATGCTTTAGCGATTATTTTAATATCGCTTATAGTGATCGTGTCACCATCGTAACCCCCGCGAACACCGATGCAGCAAAAAATCAATGAGCGCGTAATGTCATTTCCATATCGAAAGACAGAATTACGAAATATTAATTTTCTGCCGAAATGTTAAACAAGACACCATATTTATAAATCCAAATCTCGGCAAAGACCAGTACAAAAACTATTTCTTTGTGAAACGATTGATTGTGGTCTTGCCCTGATAACCCTGTTATAGCTTTTCTTTCTGTTACATATTATATGTAGTTTATGAGAAAGAGGGAGAGGTTACGATAGTTCTATCCGCGGAATAGCTTTATAAGTTAAATGTTTTAGTTACCTATGCAATTCCTTGGCCCTTCTCCAAAAGGCAGGTGGGCGAAGTGGTGTCGGGAGGCTTTGTTCTCTGGTGTGAACCTCTCGGGGTCGAACTTCATGGGGTCGGGATATATGTCAGGGTCCCTGTGTATGCCCAGGACGGGAACGATCACCGTGGTGTTCTGCTCGATCTTGATGTCGGTTCCAGGTATCGTGTAATTCTTTGTGCAATTCCTCAAGATGGTTGGTACAGGAGGGTATTTCCTGAGTGTTTCTGCAATTTAAAAATAACGTTCATATTTGTATATTCAAATCAACTTTTTAAAGCTTTATACATTATGTTAGTTAAATATATTGTTTTTTTTTTTTAAAACATCAATAATCAACAATACTAATATGAAACAGAAAAAGCCCGAAAATAAAAAGACAATGGTCACAACCGAGACTCGAATTCGGATAATCGAAAAGAAAAAAGTGAAAAGTATCGATTAAAAATGACGGTTTCTAATAAGGTCCCAATGGCTGAATTGATTGAAGCTTTAAGAGGATCCGAGTTCAAGTATCGGTTGTGACCATTGTCTTTTTATTTTCTGGCTTTTTCTATATTATATTTGTGTTATTGACCATTGATATTTTAATTTAAATAATTAATTTTTTTTTTTTAAATAAGCATTAATGCTTTAAAGTGAATTCTAATTTCAAATATATTTTTATTTACCATCAATTGTTTGATTGAGGTAGTTCATCTCGCCAAGGGCTTCATAAGATGCCTTTCCACCGTGCTTCGCAAGCACCTGATCGATCTCCTGGCGAAGTGTGTCCTGAACATCCGGGTTGAGGGCCAGCTCGTACAGGGCGAAGCTGGCCGTGGTGGCGGAGGTTTCGAAGCCAGCCACGAAGAAAACAAATACTTGGGCTGCTATTTGCATCGTGGTGAGGCCTGCAGTGGCAATAGACAGAATAAGGTAAGTACATAATATTGCAAGAGCACCGCATCCTTCGGTGCAATGTGTGCGTCCCGGCCGAGGGACCACCACTTGATTCAGTCATCTTCTAGACTGATGCATTCGTTATTAATTATTGCTCATTATTTCTGATTATGTCTAATACATACCGACAACAGTGAATGCGAAGGCTTGTCTAAAATATTGTTGATAATAATAGAAATAAGCGATAGTGGTATCGAAAGCCAAAACACTTGTCACAAAAAGAGACGCAATAAGCAACATGCACTATAAAAAACAACACCACTATAAAATACACGTATTAAATTACCTAACAACAAAACTATATTGAAATTTAGGAACTAACCACACAAAATATAAGTAAAGTAAGTAATTTATACGGCCTTCAAAGTCTTTTCAATAAAGGTGCCAAAAATTCTCAACAACTTTGATAAAATGCTTTCATGTATTGGATGAGTGGACAAAACACCACTACCTCATTCATAAGTAGTTGTACGTGAAAGAAGCTAGATATTTGTAGCAGAGTCTCGAAGTTACCAAGGTAACTATATATTAATTTATTTCAAACAAAAATTACCCTTTCCACCAGCATCACCCTCATCAGCCTTCAGGTTTATCAAGAGTTGAAGAAAATCATTCCTTGTCACATTGTTGTCTTTCCTGTATTTGATGGTGTCTCTGACTGTATTGAGCAAGAAATCTACATCCTCTTTCTCGAAGAAACTAATATTGAGGAGCTTATTGAAGGCAGGAAAGAAGATTGCGGAAGTCCGTAGGATCGTTTTTACGAAAGACGGATTCAGAATACTTCTTCCTACGTTCCTGAACTTCTGCTCTGGATTCTTGAAAGTGTTGCACTCGATACCAAAAGCACACGACCCAATGATGTCCGTGTTAAGTTTACAAAATAGCTCTTTGACATCTATTGAAGTTTTATTATCACCGATCGCGACGTTCTTCTCCAAGTAGGCTGACATTTCTTCGTTACACCTGGTCATTGTTTCAAACATGTACTTCATTTTGGAAGTTGTGAAGGTTGGAGTTAGCTTGGTTCTCATGTTCTTCCAGGTGTCCCCCGTGAGGTTCACCAAGTGCAAAGCGAGAGGATCTGTCTTAGCGTTTATTTGTATGCTTCTGTCTGTAAAGTGAACAAAGTCTTTCACGAATATGGTTTTAATCAGCTCCAAGTCATTTACGACAAGAGCTCTTTTAAACATTGTGAAGATGCCCACATACGGAAGGTTTTTGGTTTGCAAATAGAGATCGTGTATAATGAATCCAAGGTGTTTCCGGACTAGGACCGATTCCTTAATATTTCCAAATACCAGCTCGGGTTTGGGCCCCTCCACGCCTCTTCGTCTCCAATAGCCGTAGTGCCACAGAGACCAAGCGTAGAACACTCCAAACAAAAACACAGCTCCCCAGAAGAGGTCCGTTAGTCCAATCATTTTATTTTACCGCTCAATGTCAAGTAAAGTAAATCTGAAACAACAAAATATAATGTTTCACTAAAATGATAATTTATGAAAAAGATTTTTGATTGATGGGACACCATTACCAAGAAAAAAATATCAGATATTCAAGTTATTCAAAATAGTGCCGTAATGAATATATATATATATATATATATATATATATATATATATATATATATATATATATTCATTACGGCACTATTCTTACCTTTACAAATTTTAAATATTACATTACAACTGCCATATTACAAATAATTCAACACTCGTCACTAGCCTTTAATTCAGACATACACCAGCACAAAATCAAATATACTTATCGTCATCTGCTCACACAAATAAATTCGGAATAAACTCCTTTCAATACATTTCATTTACACAATACAACGCATTCCCTAAAGAATTAAATCTCCCAGTTGCGAACAAAAAAATATTAGCACGACACGATCTCATTCTTCCTTTGAAAATTGTTATTTTCATTTTTTTCAATTTTTCTACCATACAAAGATGGCAGCCACATCAAAAGAAAAATTGAAAAAAAAAATCAAATGAAGAATGAGATCGATTAAAAATACCGGTTTCTTATAAGGGCTCAGTGGCTCAATTGGGAGAAGCGTTACTCCCGGATAGAGTAGAGGTTCCGAGATCGAGTCTCTGCCGCGACCGTTATTTTTTTCTGTTTCATATTTACGTTGAATATTATTGATATTATTTCAATAATTATTATAAGAATTTTAAGATAATTAAAAAAAAAAGTGAACAAAAATCACATAAATAAGTCGTTTCCATGTGACCTTATCACAGCTTTATAATAACATTGAACGCAGATACAATTGTCACTAAAAATAAAAACTAAAATTACTCGAACAAAATGATAACAAAATTGAATTTGATTATTAAATTAAATTAAAGTCTACAAATTTAACACATAAACTGTAAATGTATTTTTATTTTCAATGTACATATATATATTTAAGTATATATACTTTTAATGCATTTTTTCAATTCATCTCTTTCGTGGAGGATAAACATAAAATATGCATCTGCACACTGGACTGAAAAAGAATTCAACTAGTTTGTATAGGTAACTACAATATCTATGTTAGGTACACCCCTGATTGCAAAGATTCGATTGTAAATCTGAACTTTTTAATTGGATATTTGGTAAATAATTGATTGTTATCCGATAATTTTATGTATATAAATAAATTTTCCGTTATGCCCTATTCATTTGAAATGAAACTCTATAATCCAGAAAAAAATGAGAACGCATATTAAATTAGAATGGATAATATTATTTCGAATAACTTACCTGAACTTGAGGTTATTTGAAACTGCGCACTTTTAAAAGATAATATCAGATGCGTGGGGCGTAGAGCCTTGCAGTATCATTAGACGACTGTTGAATTAATTAATATTCTCGTTCATGCTGCTGGGTTACTAACATTTTAGCATCGGCAGGGCCGCAGCATCCTTGTGCGCAATGTGCGCGGCGTAAACGGGCGCGACGATCCAAGGGGCGCCCACTTGAACTCATCTCCGTCCCCCGGCCGATCTTGATTCGAAAGTCTTCAGGAATGATTATAAACATTATTTTGTGAAAATTCAAATTGAAAATAAATATTCCAAAGATGCAACACCCATTCGTGGGTACAATTGAATGTATTTATGAAAATAAAATATTTCTATGGTTTTAATGAATGTTTCAATAGTATTTAGTAATGTTTAATTTAAGAGTGGAGTAAAATATGTTTTTTGTAATTGTCAGTAAGAACCGCAATCAAAACAAAAGCAAGTAGTGATAAATGATATAACAGTAATATCAGAAATTAATTAAGCAAGTGTATACTATTAAAATACGTACTAGAACAGCTTTCAGAACAGCCCGAGATAAATTGGTAACCCCATTAGGGCTGCTTCAAAAATTGTCTCAAGAATAATAATAATATAATATGTTTAACTTACTATTATGCCAAGAGCTACATGAAGCAAGGAATCAATATATCAGCTCTCCTTAGATAAAAATCACAAAATAACAACTTATTACGGTTGTATCGAACGTGTCACTAGAATTATAACGTTATTTTTTTTCCCAAATTAAATTGTCAGTATAAAGCCAACCAACCTGACTACACTGTTTCGCAAAGGCACCTCTCCATATATTAGGTTCCAACTTGTTGGGCCGTGTGTAGGGCCCATAATTGTCACGATGGCGTCCCGGGCCGGATTGGTGCAGTTTATTTTACTATATAACTTAATTTATGACAAGCTTTTAAGCTTTAGTAAACAAAAACTTAAAGCAATGAGAAATGAAAAATACAAGGTTGTTATAGTTTTATTTTTACGTGCACAGATAAGATAGGTTTTGAGATAACCGCGCTTTTTTAAAGTTCATAAATGGACCGCTTTTAACTCATAACAGCATTATTATTTACATATTCGCAACAGGCGGTTGTGTTCTTCAGATCCATAACGGCGTTTAATATTTTATTCAAGATGTGATAATGATATTTACAACACGTTCAGAATTATAAGTTGTTGAGAATAACACAAATAATAGCCAAGTCATGTTTTTTTTAATTATTTTTATTAATAATACACATTAGGTATTTTTTTCACACACCTCCCAGCGGCTATTATCTCCGAGGATACTGTCAATAGAAACAATAGAGGAAGAAGTGAACCAGATCTTGAAGAGAGGAGCTAATAGCATAAATTATAAACAAGCACGACCTCAGAGGTTGAGTGGTATGTGCTCGACTATAAATCCTGAAGTCGCGGGTTCAAACCCGGAGTGCGCCAGTAAATTTTATTTTATTAATATGATTCATATCACATTTAATTCATGTAAAATTATATATAGTATATTTGCAGCACATTCCAGAGCGGTAAATACTCTAAGTATCGCCCTGGTGAAAGACCACCATTGAGAATTTAAGCGTTGCTTGAAATGGCTTTAGCCGTGTTTGGTGACCATATCTAAACACTCAGATACTTTCCAACCTTCCACTTCCCCATCTCCTTCCCCTCCGCTCTTCCTTCAGCCTCACAAAAGTACAGTGTTTTTTTTAATATATGAGACATATTCAGAACAAATTATAACAGCCTCTTCACATAATGATTAAAAAATTGTTTATTGTGCTCATCACATTTATTGTAGTTTTTTGTACGTTCTGATTAAAACAGTCCAATATATAAAAGTAATACGAGGCAAAAATATGATCGGTGATAAAATAAGTAAAATTCCCGGTGACGGAAGGGTTCATCGGTAAAAGTAACCGGGACAGGAATATCGAACATCTCTCCTGGATCCTTCGTCAGCTCACAGCGCCACATAATGTGCTCGGTTGGTTGGCTATTGTCGCAACAAGCCCGGCTTGGGTGAGGAGTCAGAAAGAGACTATGTAGCTTTCCCTAGAAATCCTCGTATCCAGATAACATCTGCGTCATATGGTGATCCTGTAGAACGAAATTACCTTCCATTCTGCTTTTGATTCATTCTGACGGGAGAAGGTGATAGTTCATCTGTCCGGACATCCCAAGCATGGCGGGCGAAAAACTACTCTACAAATTATGTAAAAAAAACCTTATTTACATGGCACATTTGATTGCAAATAGGTAAACAAAAGATGTTCACATGTATGCATCTGAAAAAAGTGGACATAGTTCAAAATTATACACTATATACTTCTTTTAATAATATTGAATTTGATATAATATTAAAAACCCCTAGATATATGGTAATAGAGGGATAAAAGAAATCACTGAACTTTGAAATAGTGGACGTTCATTATGATTGAATAAAAATATATTGCCATATATTTTGCATTTGTTTCTTGTTTGTTGTTTAAAATTTAAAAAAACAGCTCCTGCAAGCCCTTCGATCTCCTCGCGGATGACACAACCCCGATTAATTTATAATTTTATTTGCATATTTGGATTGGCAACTATTTGTTTTTTTACTTACGACAAATGAATGAAATGTGTGGTTTCAATGTTTTTTAATAAACAAACATAGCAAAAACATAAAAAAGTCGGTTAATATAAATGATTTTATTCAAAGAAATAATATAATAATTGCATGTAAGTAAAGTATTTTAAAAAATCTAATAATAATACTAATCTTCCATTATTTGTTCAAGCACAACGAAATAGGCACAGTGGAAACAAAATTCATGCTATCCCTAATATCATTTAAACGGTTTCCACAGTAATGAGGAATTCCTATCAAATTGTGTGATGACTTAACATATCTATATGTTGTTCTTACAATTATGAAAACAGAATTTACGAAAATGATTGAACAACCAACTAAACGTAAATCTAAACGTTACGGCTCAACTTTGACGACATAGGTAGCCGCCTGGGGCGCAATCTCAAATGTTATTATCAACGATGTGACGTTATGTCATGCATAAACACTTGGTGCCACTCGACACTTTATACATATTGGGTAAAAACAAGAGTTTTAAAAAATCGCAATGAAAATATTCCACGAAGTGTACTGTGAATATTGTTATAATTCAATGACTGGAATTTCTCATCGCTTCTAACTCCATCTCCTGATGGTCCTGTGTTCCCCTGGTCCACTGGATTACTTCCTCTTGGTGAGCTTGAGCCAGACTCCGCCATCTGCCGTGAGGATGAAGGACTTGTTGTCATACTTCATGGGGATGGTGGTCTTGTCGCACACGGAGACAATATATTTGGACAGGACGGATACTAGACCCAGTCTCGTTTGCATCATGCCGAATCTGCTTCCTGGGAAATTAAAAAAAAATCATCACAATGCAGTTAATCATGTTATATTTCTTTTCATTTTATGGTTTAAGTTTAAAAACAATATTTTAAAATGTACAGTACTCCACGGTGGTAAATATTTAAATGATGTGTTGGACATGTTTGAACTGGGATTTGAACTCGGGAGCTTCCATCATTACTAATATATTACAAACAAGTCAACGAGTCTGCAATAAACTGGGATGGAATTTCCCGATACCATCGGTGAATAAACCAGCACGCTTGTTTTAACAGCCCTCCACACTAGCAGTCGAATTCTTCTTTGCATCTCTGAGTCATCTCTCTGAGGTAACCGGGAACTGTAAAGATGTTGTCCAGAGCAAAAAGGTTAATCTTTTTTCTACTTTACCTCAGAGACTTTAGTAAAGGAGAATGATTTGTTTTCATCATTCAAAAAGCTTGAATTAGTGAAAAAATAGGTTTAATTGTTCACCTAACTAGGTCACTCGGGTTTATTCTAGGAAATATATTTTTAAAATTAACACTATAAAATGTTCAGTCTTCAGCATTTTCTTACCGATGCAAATCCTGGGTCCTTCGCCAAAAGGCAGGTAGGAGAAGTGATGTCTGGAGGCTTTGTTCTCTGGTGTGAATCTCTCAGGGTCAAACTTCATGGGGTTGGGGAAGAGATCAGGGTCCCTTTGGATGCCCAGGATGGGGATCATGACGGGGGTGCCCTTTTCAATCGTGATCTCCGTGCCAGGGATGATGTACTCCTTTGTACAGATCCTGAAGATTACCGGAAGTGGGGGGTACTTCCTTAGTGTCTCTAAAATAATATCACAATAGTTTGATGTCACTATCGCCTACATTTAATAAAACTTTGAATCTCACTATCCAGCCACTGAGAGCTCCGTTGTAATCTCTTTTTCTGTTTATCTGTCGTTTATGAGAAAGAGAGAGAGATTGCAATGGAGCATCAGCGGAATGCCTTTAGTAACGTTGTGACTAAATTTACAATCACTTAAATACCAACGAGTGTGTTGGAAACAAGACAAAGGTAATATATTATCATAATCATCACGCCTAAATACCATTAGTGGGGACATGCATTAATAACGAATGAGAGGTGTAATAAAAATTATCGAAGTATTTTTAAGAAACCTAATTTCTTTGTTTCATATTCCGCATAACCCTTCTGGCATCCAGGTTTGTACAGTGTTCAGTCACTATCTTATCTTTTGGCGACCGCTGTTTCTCTTTCCCGACAATGTAATTAGTGGAGCATGAATATATTTACCTTCAATACACTGCGTCAGGTAGGTCATTTCCCCGAGAGCTTCGTAGGTCACCTTGCCGTCGTGCTTCTCCAGCACCTCGTCGAGCTCCTGGCGCAGGGTGTCCTGGACGTCGGGGTTGAGGGCCAGCTCGTACAGCGCGAAGCTGGACGTGGTGGAAGAGGTCTCGAAGCCGGCGATGAAGAAGACGAACACCTGCGCAGCGATCTGCATCGTGGTGAGGCGGGTGCCATCGTCGGCGGGCGCTTCTGTTTTTTCTGGAACCACAAAAAATTGTATAGTATGGTAAAATGCCCATTAGGGCGTAAATAAATAGAATGAAAATGAATTAATAACTCTGCATAAGACCACAGATTTTACTTTATTTTTTATGACCGGCCGGTTTCGCTTAGCCTAAGTATCATCAGGGTACAAAATTAAACTTAACAAAAAATACAAAGTGTGAATAATATTTAAAATTTTAACAAAGGAACAGAGAGAAAGAAACAGACAATATGGAATGAAAGATTATTCTATTGTTCGTTTTCTTATTTTATTTTATATTGTGTTCTCTCTCTGTTTGTCTATATAACCGCACACTTTGTATTTTTGTTTGGTGTTATTTTGTTCCCTGATGATGCTTGGGCTAAGCCAAACCGGTCGGTCATAAAACTTTAAATAAATCTGTGGTATTTTACAAAGCTATTATTTCATTTTTATTAAATATGTCAAACCACAAAGTGACATCACTTTCTACGAAAAATAAATAAAAGTATGCAAAGCTGAAAAAAAAAAAAACTTTCCCAGCTTACGAATAACCTGACAAAATTTGAATTCCTCCTACTGCTATCATTATAAGCAGAAAATATTGCTTATGCCATATGGTGGATGACTTAGCTAGCAGATGATTTTAATGCTGTATTCTGCTGAAGCAACATTTACCGTTCGATCTACCAATGTTTTATTTTACTGATGACTCACCACCATCACCATTAATAGACTGGTTCAAGGATGTGCTAGTTGAGTATTTCCTTAAGTTAAGGGTCAGCGCACAAGAATGACGCTAAACGTCACTTTGTAGCATTCTAATACAAGCAATACTACAAATGATTTATTTGAAAAATTTCCATGGGTAGAAAAATGTCTAAGGTTTCCAGTGAATACAATTTTTTAACTCTAATCCTTTAAATTATATAAAAAACATACTGAAATGTCAATAAAAAGTGTAGTTTGAAAACCAGTAAAGGCATTTTCGAAAGTTTTACCTAAAATTCCAGTATGCATTTCATATATTTTTTTTTTAAATTACTGTTTACGAATTTCACTCACCGGAAACCTTTGACATTTTTCTAACTACCCGTATAGAATTAACAGATAAATAATTTGTAGTTTTGCTTGTACTAGAAAGCCAAAAAGTGTGTACTTTTGTGTGCTGACCCTTAAAAGCGATGTATGAGAATGTTCAGCCAAAATGCATTCAGCATAAAAGTACAGTGCATAACGCAATGAAAAAAAAACAAAGCTTGCTTAACCGTTAAACTTAAATCAAATTATATTTAAACCATAAACATTAACAGAATGATTTGAAGTAAATGATAAGAATGTATTTCATAAAATAACAGGCTAGTTCTTAAGGTACTTTTATTTGTTTTCATATAATCTGATTTTTATTATATATATATATATCATATTCCACCACGAATTTCAAGAAACCAGAAGAAAATAAATACCCAAGTCAGATTAAAATAAATTTTTAAAACTCCATTAAAAAATACATAATTAAATTTAATCAAATTTAATTTTATTATTATTCATTTCTGCTAGTTTTCTTTAATTTTATTTTACTAACAGCTGTTTCGGCGTTCACAGACATTATCAGACAGTTTGTTTATAAAAATAAAATAAAATTACCTTAAAAAAAACGCATAATTACTCTTTTTTATTATCTGCATCACTTGAGGGAGATACTTACACAGAAATAAAAGGTTCAAAGTATTTTAGGTACATCGTAGGAATTATTAGATATGTAGATTCATTTCCCATGACGAATACCTACTTCTACTTACATACAAATATTAAAAGTTATTTCTTGTATTATTTGAAATCAACATATCGTTGCCGGAAATGCAAAAGGGCTGGAGCGCCATTTTAGGAAGTTTACACCAGAGCACTATAAGGTTGTTTTTTGTTGTTTTACAATAAAATTCAAAAGTCTTTAGTACTTGGTTGAATTTTGAAAAAAAATAAGGTAACTGAATGCTTTCACTGAATCTCACCTGAAGCGTCAAAAAGCTAAGAGCCTCAAACTTGTGTAGCTTGAGTCAAGCCTTCTCCCAAATGGTAAATATATTTTAGGTGGCTGAAGGGCCACAAAAGTCTTCAGAATCAAACGAGAGTCAGAGCATTCGATGTAAAAAAAACACCGATCGAATTTGCATATTTAACTCATTTTTGACCAAAGTGTCACTTAAGCTTTTTTGCCTTTCCAGCGACGATATTTGTTTTACAGCAGTTTATGTTCATGTATATTATATATATTTTTTTAATATTATTTATGATTTTAGGTCCGTTGCAACTTGTTATAAACCAAATAACAACACTTGATTAGAGCAAACGCTCAATCTTCATTTAATCAAAACAAAAAAATTGACTAAGATTACTAGTACTTTCAAATGAAATATCAATCAATACATGTTTTCAGTTTGAAGTTAATTTGAAGGGAGATTCCGAGAAGCTCTTATGCTGGTCTTGTATACTATCCATTTGTTTAGATGGGGTGGCTGTTCGCATTCCATTTTAGAATTAGAACGTATCCCGAGTTATCTTGGCGCGATACTAAAGGGTGTGGCGACGATCTCTAGTGTGCCGGAGACAAGGGGCAAGGTGGGCAAGGTGGGCAAGGGGGGCAAGGGGGCAAAGGGGCAAAGGGCGTGGAATAATAGAATCGGGCCTCTAGGCTTCCTTCCTGATTGAAAGGTATTCCAACCGACCCAGTGAGAAAAGATGAAGCCTTGTAAAAGACGCCAAACTGGGGTTATTTGTTAACAACAAGTGACCGACTGTAACTCATACGAGCAGGATGTCAACAACGAAAAACCACAATACCGACGGCAAATTCAAGATTAGTGAATCCAATAAAAATGCACACATGATTATGTTTACCTGTGTCACCTTTGATGCTACTGTGATGTTTCAGCTCTATGAGCAGTTGCAAAAAGTCATTTCTCACTATTCCGTTGTCTTCCCGATACTTCACTGTGTCCTCAACTATCTTCAGGAAGAAATCCTCCACCACTGTGCCCAACACCTTCACCTTGATTCTGGTGAACACATTAGGAATGAAAAAATCCAACAAGTTGACAATATTTTCCAACACCGTAGGCTCGAATATTTTTCGTCCCATCATCCGGAACTCTGCTTCTGGATTCTTAAAACTATTGCAATCCAAACCAAAAGCGCAGTTGCCAATGATGTCAGTATTGAGCTTGGCTAGCAATTCCTTTATATCGACAATGTTGTCCTCCTCTACACTTTGCTCGAGGTAACTCAACATCTCTTTGGAGCACTCCGCCACAACCCCAAACATCTGTTTAATTTTGCTTGAGGTGAACGTCGGAGTTAGTTTCACTCTCAAGTTTTTCCACTTCTCCCCAGTGGCGTTGAACAAGTGTCCGGCAATCGGCTCCAATTCTTCGTCGTAGTGGAAACCATGGTCGGAGAAATGTACAAAGTCTCGCACTAGAGCAACTTTGACAAGATCCAAGTCATTTATAATGAAAGTTGGTCTGTGAAGCATGAATATCCCAACGTACTTGTAGGATTTGGTGATCTGGTAGATATTGAGTAAGTTTTCTCCAACGTGCACTTTACTTGAGAGGACATCTTTAATGTGCCCGAAAGGAATCACGGCTCTAGGACTGTGGACTCCTTTCTTGTTCCAATAATTGAACCTCCATAAGAACAACACATAAACTGACACAAGTAAAGTTACGATGCACAACACTAAATCCCACCAAAATGACAACAAAATGAAAGCCATTTTTGTAGGTTTTAAACAATTCGTCTTCTTTCTGTCACTAGATGTTTATTATAGTATACAGTATACAATATGCAATGTACAATAGTTGCTAGCCTTATCTAGCCTTTATCTGCCAGTAAAAAAATTAAAAAACAATTTTCGTCACAATCAGCAAATAAGTGTTGTCATTAAAAGTTCAGTACTCATACCTAGGACAGACGAAATAACATGTTTTATATATTGTTCTAATTTCGTAGGTATTATTAGTATATTGTTTATATGTTTAAGTTGATTTATTTTTTAAGAAGTATGTTATTTTTTGTTTTATTTTTTAATATATCATGTACTATCATATAATGCTCTACCTGTCAATCTAAACAAATTGTACAAATTTGTTGTAAAAACCCACTAGGGCGTAAGTAAGTAAATAAAGAAATAAATAAACTTAATAAATTACAATGCGTTCAAATCAGAGTTCGATCTAACATGGTTTAATATTTCAAATGACAAAAAAATAGAATTCGGAGGTAAGAACCGAAAATAATTTAGAGGAAATTCTGAATCCAGATCAAGTCACCATGTTTGGAAAGCTCACGTAGGGCTATCGCAATATCATATTATCGTATTGAGGAAACAATTAATTATGTCTAATAATTATCAAAAATCATAAGACATATTTCTACCAGTTTATATCTGCCTCGATGAAGGCAAAATTGACAAGTTACTGATTTCAAAATAAATTGTTCATCCAACTTCAGATATGTTTGAAGAAAATCAAAAAATTGAACCTAAACTTTTTGAAAATGCACATTGATAAACCAAACGTACATTTAGGAGCTTGTCGAACTTAACACAATCGTATTGACAAAAATCAACACAGTTGGTGTATACCTAACGTGACCAGGTTATTTGGCCCAAAAACGGGACCCTAGATAACTTAAAGAAAAAGCCTAACAAAGTAATCCATCTCTGTACATAAAAATGAATGTTTGTCTGTGTGTGTTGTGTTTTATCGATTATCTCAAAATAACTCGACCGATTTCGTTGAAAATAGTAAAAAAAAAATTTATCAGTGACGGGAAGTAAGATAAGTTATGATGACGCTGTCTTAGATAATCATCAGGAACATAAAAACTAACGCGTACAAAATTCTCTATACAGTCTCGCAGCAGCCTCTGGTAAAAAAGAAAACTACATATTTCAAGATATTGAAATGAAGCTGATTTTGTAGACTCGAGAACTTGAGAGAGAACTCAAGAACAGAGTTGTATTTGGAAGATTCCGTACATGACAAATTGCCTTCTAATCTGAGGATACTTCCAAAAAATTCTAGCATACGAAGGGAGAAACCCTTTTGGGCAAGTTTGATGAGCGAGATATTGTGATTCACGGTATCAAAGGCTTTGGTAAAATCGTTATATGAACAGTCTGTTTGGTATCCACTTTCTAGGGACCTACCAACATAATCAGTGAATGCAATCAGATTGGTTTCTATGGATCTTCCTCGTCTGAAATTATGTTGTTCGGGGATAATTCAACTTGCTGCTAATTATTTTTTAGAACAGTGAAGTAATTTGATAGTGCTCTATGTTATAATTAAAAATAGAACTACTAGATTGATCTACTGATTATTGAAACAATTCAAATGAAAAGTTTAACATTTGTAGTGAAATACAAAGATCTATTCTCAGCATAAATGTTAGGAGACCGTGTCGGATACATAAATTAAGTGAAACCTTGAATTAATATAGTCCCCGAATCATATATATTCAAAATACATAATGCACGAATGAAAAAATATATGTATGGCTTTCCGATATAAAAAGAGCTTGCTTGTTTCGCGTCGAATAACTTATCTGGTCAAGTCATGGGGTGTCACTGTTGTCAGAAGTCAGAACTAATTGTATTCTCAAATAATGCATTTCTAATCAAACAGCGAATGCAGGACATTATCCCACGAATGACAAATAGGTACGTATTGCTATTCCGACGCGACACCCAGCAATGCTACGGTCAAGGTCAACGAAGTTCAATAGCTCTTAAAACATGTTAATTGCGTGAAAGTTTTTTTGTACTTATCTAAATAGGTAGATAGCCAAAATAGGAAATCGCTTTTGATTATTAATAATAAAAACTTTAAAAAGAACATTGAAATGTAGGCATACCATCATCGATAAAAACACTCTGGTCGATTCATACCACATACCGCGTTGTTGAAATTGGGTATAATTTGTGGGTATATTTTGCTGCCTTAAAAAGTATATATGTATCGTATTACACTCATAAATCTGCTGAAACAAAGCATGCAACCAATACTGTGTTATTTGTTCATGCAATACACGATGCTAATAAATATCAGGCAAAATTGACTTTAGCATGATCTACACACTACGTTGTGTTTTTATCTCCTTAAGACGTATTGTTTAAATACCTGAGTCATCATCAGCAACAAATCCATCGTTCTTCAACTGAATTAAGATCTGCATGAAGTCGTTTCTGATAATGTTGTTCTCCTCGCGATACTTGATGGTTTTATCGACTGTATTGTAGAAGAAGGCGGTCATGTCACTTCCTACAATGCTGATCCCTAGAAAGCTTATCAATTTAGGCATCGAAAACCCTACAAACTGTACGATGGATTTGAAGAAACCCAGCTCGAATATTTTTCTACCCATCCTTCTAAATTCCGTATCAGGGTGTTTGAAACTGTTGCACTCCAGTCCAAAAGCGCAAGATCCAATCACGTCCGTGTTGAACTTGGCCATTAGGGTTTTCACGTCTATAGGAGCATCCTTCAGATCTCGGTCCTCCAGATGCGATATCATCTCTACACTGCACTGAGCCACAGTGTCAAACATATATCTTATTTTACTAGAAGTGAAAGTAGGGGTGAGTTTAACTCTCAACTTCTTCCATTTCTCTCCTGTGAGATTAAACAAATGCGATGATAATGGTCTGGATATCTCGCTGAACTTTTCTCTACGGTCGGTAAAGTGCTCAAAGTCTTTAACGAATATTTTTTTAATCAGATCTAAATCATTTACCACGAAAGTTCTTCTGAGTAGCATAAAAATTCCGGCAAAAGGTAGATGCTTCGTTTCGAAATATATGTCTGAAAACCTTTCTCCGAGAGAATCCTTCTTGAGGATGATCGGTCCAATATTACCGAAGAGGAAGGTCGGCTTCGGACCCTGGACGCCTTTTTTATTCCAGTAATTGAAGTTCCTTTGATTTAGCAAAAAAAACACAATTCCAACCAACACTACGGAGTATAACAGCAATTCACACCAACACCCCATGATTATGCTTGTATTATTAATAACACTGTTCACGTATTAAAATGTTTTAAATTAAACTGGAAACATGATAAATATTTTTTTATCAGTAAAAGGCCAGTGTGTTGACATCTATGGAAGGAAAATATTTGCTTTGCTCTGGTGGTTAGAAATGGAAAGTAAATTGATTCTGATAAAGATTTGTTTCGTGTGGTAGACGATGGGTTTCTTTCAGTATAGTCAAATTCAATAAATAACTTTTTAAACTCGTTATCTCTAAAGATCAAATAGCGGGAAGCAAACGATTTGAGCCATTTGGTCTTCGCTTTCACCGTTTTCAACCTCTTCTAGCGTTTTTATATGTAGATTATAATGACTTTTTTATAGAAGTAAGCTTTTTTGGTAACATAAAGTTAACTGAGCAATTCCGAAAACCGATTGAGATTTATAAATTTGCATGCACGAGGTATCAAAAGTTGAACCCATCGTTTGGTTTCCTACCTGCCGCATCGTGTCAGGGATGGCGATAGTCAACGTGGTTACCCCGTACCATACATGTCACCATCTTTTACCATAGCAATGCGTCCATTTCCCAATTACATTAGTGTCATTGAACGAATTGTTTTAGGAACTCTGAACGATACATTGCAATCATACAATATACTCTAAGCGATCCGCAAAGCTTCAACATTGCTCTGGGGGTACAGTGAAACACTCATTAACCCGATGACAGTGGTGATAATTACATACATGTAAGTATGTGTTTTGTCATAGTATGTATAAAACAAAATGCCAAAACTTTGCCACGAGGATATTTTTTGCGGCATTGCGGAAGTTTGAATTTCATAGAATAATATTCATAACTTTCAAGTAACGTCCGACATCCGAGCGTCGCGGGTTTTTATTCCTTTGCTATTATTCACAATATTTCCACCGAACAGCCCCTGCTGTATGCGCGCGTGTAAGTGAGATGTAAGCCTAATTTATATATTTATTTCTTAAGTTGCAAAAACTATGAACATTGAAAAAATATATACAATACTTAATCGAATTTGACCAAACGTGGCGTTGTGTTGTGTTATCACACTGTGACTTGCATTATTGGCGCCGTTGACACCAAGATTATTTAGAGATGTTAGCATAAATTATTCTTCAACACGCTTGAGTCAATAAGCTAGCCATTCTTAATTTGGAATCATATCACGTATACAACTGCAAAATTTTATCGTCATAAACAATTATTTTCATCTACAGGTGTATTGTAATAATATTTGCACAAATTAAACAGTGACTGGCTATTTTTCAATGATAACGTGTAATGTAGTTTCGCTATATTAAGTACGAATGTATTTGTGTATGCATGAATATAAGAACCTACTTAAGTACTAATTGCCCAATAAATACATGAATTGCCATGGAACTTTGCTGAGTCATGATAAAATTATGTACGTGTTTTCTTTAAATATTTATGACAACAATAGAAACAAACATTTGTTTAAAAAAAACTAATGGCGATGATTTTTGCAAGGTAATTTCTTAGTCCAATTCAAATGTCTATCAACTTTATTTCCTCAATATGAATATTTATATTCGAATAACCAATAAAGTATTATGTTAAATTCGGAATTATTTTATATATATTACTCGTGTGTTAGTTACAAGACAGACAGGGGTGCACTCGTAAATTTTGCAGTACCGGAAAGTTTAATCTTGTATTATAGTAGACCGCAAGAAAATGGTCCACAGCCGCAGGCGGCTGGCTACATGACAATGTTATGAAAAATGCACATTCATTTCGATTCCGTGGATTCTTAATTTATTCCACTTGGACTTATTTAATAAATCAGTTAATGACGGTTTTGGTAAATAACAGCAAGAAAAGAGTTCATAATTATCTTGTCGTTTGATTTTAGTAAATTTGTAAATCATCATGATATGCAGGCATCAACACTTTTGATAAGCCTCCGGAATGCCGGATTCCCGCAAGGTACAACTTCCCTCGTGCCTTGCTGACTGTAATTTTCTTAATAACTCACTTGTGTTTTACAAATTGATGTTTTTGTTTATTATGCTATTTTCTCAGATAATAAGTTTATGTTTTTTTTTTTTTTTTAATTCTATGTTAAATGACGTAAGCAAATTTAAAGTATTAATTACTCGACTTTAACGCAACGCATAATATCTCTATGGATTGATTATTTCGTTGATAAGCGATTACGGTTCATTTAAACATGCCAACCACAGGTTTTATAGAATAAAAACTTCTTAAAAGATAATGATGAATTTTCCGGTGACTGTTGGCACCTCCGGTACGCTAGAGGTTATTTAAGCTTGCAGCTAGTTACTTCAAGTGAAATAGAAAAGATTTTAAATATTTTAATAAAATTGTCTGTACCTGAATCATCGTCAGCAACAAATCCGTCGTTCTTCAGTTGGATCAAGAGCTGCATAAAATCGTTCCTCACGATCTTATTCTCCTCCCGATACTTGATGGTCTTATCCACAGTGTTGTAGAAGAACTGGTTCACGTCGTCTCCAAGAATACTAAAGTTTACTAGCTTGGCCAGCCAAGGCATGAAGAAGATCAAAAACTGTACAAAGGACTTGAAGAAGTTCAGCTCGAACAATCTCCTTCCCATTCTTCTAAATTCTGTATCGGGGTACTTGAAGCTGTCACACTCCAGTCCAAAAGCGCAAGATCCAATCACATCCGTGTTGAATTTGGCAATTAGTTCCTTTATTTCAATAGAAGAATCCTGTGTGTCTCTGCTTTGCAAATACGCTATCATCTTAGTGCTGCATTGGGCCACTGTATCAAACATATTCCTGATCTTGCTCGATGTGAAAGTAGGTGACAGCTTGTGTCTCAGATTCCTCCATTTTTCACCAGTGAGGTTGAATAAATGTTCTGACAATGGTTCGGCTTTTGGGTTAAACTTTGGACTGTGATCCGTAAAGTGAGCAAAGTCTTTTACCATTATAGTCTTGATCAGCTCTAGATCGTTGACGACCCAAGTTCTTCGGAATAACATGTAAACTCCAACATGAGCGTGATTCTTACTTTTGAAGTAGATATCTGTGAATATTTCACCGAGGGAGCACTTTTTCAGTATAGTTGGTCCAATGTTCCCCAAGAAAAAGGTGGGCTCGGGACCTTGCACTCCTTTATTACTCCAGTAATTATAGTTACGTTTTAGCAAAAAATATATGATGCCGACCAAAGTCAATGAATATAACAACAGATCGCACCAACAAGACATGATCAATAGAAAAGTCACTGTAACACTTTTAACAGTTTTCAATTAAAAAGTCTAAATCTTTATGCCAGTTATTCGGATTGATTGCGTGTTGCATAAGTGAAACTGCTACTTGCTACCACTGTCAATATTATAAGGATCTGCAAAAGATTATTTTTTATCAGTTTTGAATTAAGTCCATGATAAGCAGTGCATGACAAAAAAATGCTATCATCACGTCGACAAAGTGTGAGTTTTTTTTTCTAAGGCCATGAAATAAAAGTGACTATATATATATACATATTTATAGTCACTTTTATAATGTTTTAAATCAGACCCTGGGAGTGAAATAGAATTGTAAAGTGTAATGTATTTTATGGACGAAAAATTAACAATTAACCTTTAATCTTCTTTTGACGGCCTGCATGGTCGAGTGGTAAGACACTCGACTACGAATCCAGAGGTCGCGGGTTCAATTCAGGCTTGCGAAAATATTTTTTGATTAATTAATATGTGCCATAACGCATTTAATTGTTACAAAATAAAATATAGTATATTTGCGGCACGTACCAGAGTGGTAGATACTCTTAATATTGCCCTAGTGAAAGACCACCATTCAGAATTGAAACGTTGCTTGGAATGGCTTTAGCCGTGTTTGGTGACCATATCCGAATAGCCAGGTACTTCCCAACCTTCCCCTTCCTCATCTCCTTCCCCTCACCACTACCTTCAGCCACACAACATACCCCTATTGGGAATGCCATAGTCTCACTGGCTCTAGACTGTTGAGAGCAGTAGAGACTCTCGCGCGGTATTTAAGTAAACATAAAAAACAATTCTCAATCTCTTTAAATGGGTACAGAAAATAGTCTTCGGCAAAATATTATGATAAGGGCAATAAGTAATAATTTTTAACATAACATAAATCCATCAATCGATAAAATAGAACATCCCTTTTCTCAAAAAAAGTTCTATTTATACAGCTTGTTTTTAAATTATGTTGATAATATCGTCGAAAGGTATAATACATAACATTATATTGTTCACATGACATATTTATCAAAAAAATAAAAACGTTATCCGTATTCATTTTTAGTGAACCGAATTCAATCAACAACCGACAAGTTTCCAGCACTTGAAAACACCTTAATTGTCTTCATAAGTCATAACATAACATTATATTATTTTAGGTAAGATTAAACTCTAAAAAAAAATACGTGGAAAATTAAGAGATTTTTTATGACAAATTAGTACACATTTATTACAAGAAAATGAATTAAAACTACTTTAACTTAACAAATGCACCACTTTGGTACACAGCATACTTGAAGCTAATGCCATAAGTGCGGGCATGATACAGAGACGCACAACCCATGTCCCGCTGGTTAAAAAACCTGACTCAGAGGCTGACATAGCTATTTTTTTTATTTTATAAGATCATAATTTATTTGTTTTTTGTGAATTTTGGATTTTACGTTCGTACACGTCAAAATGGCGATTCGATCTACTGCAACTTAAAGTTATAGTCCGCTTAGATACCTACCGATGAAATAAAATATCATTTGAAGCTTTGTAACGGGCGTAACGGCTTACGTAGATACAAACAAAATTAATTCGGTACCTGAATCATGGTCTTCAACAAATCCGTCTTTCTTCAGTTGAATTAAAAGCTGCATGAAATCGTCTCTCACTATATTGTTCTCTTTTCGAAAATTCATGGTCTTTTTCACAGTGTTGTAAAAGAATTGTGTCACGGAGCTCCCAAGAATGCTAACGTTGAGGAAGTTGTTCAGGGGCATGAAGAACACCAAGAACTGCAGCAAAGTGTTCCTGAAAACCAGGTCAACCACTTTTCTCCCCATTTCCCTGAACTCCGTGTCGGGGTGCTTGAAGGTGTTACACTCGAGGCCAAACGCGCACGAGCCGATCACGTCGGTGTTCAATTTGGCCATCAGGTCCTTCACGTCGAATAAAGCTTCTTCGGAAGCACTCTCCGTCAAGTATAATATCATCTCGGTGCTGCACTGGGCCACCGTATTAAACATATACCGAATCTTACTCGATGTAAATGTGGGAGAAAGCTTGTGTCTGAGATTTTTCCATTTTTCTCCACTAAGGTTGAACAAATGCGCCGATAGTGGCTCGGCCTTTTCGCTTACCTCTGCACTGTGGTCTGTAAAGTGAGCGAAATCTCTCACCAAAACATTCCTTATCAACTCGAAATCATTGACGACCAACGTTCTTCGGAATAGCATGTAAGCCCCGACAAATGGATGTGATTTGTTTTCAAAATATATGTCTAGAAACGTTTCACCTAGTGATTCCTTTCGCAAGAAAGTTGGGCCTACGTTACCCAGGATAAAGGTAGGTTTAGGACCTGGGACGCCTTTTCTATTCCAATAGTTGTAGTTCCACCGAATCAATCGACTCAATAAGAACAATGTGATTCCAACCAAAGGCAAGGAATATAAAAACACATCACACCAAAAAGCCATGACCAATGTTGACAGTTTAGAATTTTGAAATTATTCACTATTTATCACTCCTTTAAACTACACCAAAAAACCCTTTTAGTTAGTGAATTTCACCGAGGTTACAATTTAAGTCACTTTGTATATAGTATATGCTATAAATAAACCAACATATTCTCGGTTCATTTGGTAGAACAATGTGATTTATTAGGTGTAAAACAAATCAAATATAGAAGGTAAGTATTCATACCCCCGATAATCTTATTTAATCATATCTCAACATACTTATTTTATCAATCTATTTTATATTTTAGGACAACATTACACGGAAGTCGTTCAGTGCCGAACTCATGTTACGTGGCATTTCTGTAAATGTACTGATCAAACAAATGTATTTGATAAAAATAAAGAAAATATTTTAAATTGAAAACAAAATATATATCTTACAATTATTGTGCTTAAAAGTTTGAATGTCGAATTGGCTTTCGACCGGAAAGAAAGTAATTAAAAAAAACACACCAATCAGAACCGTTTTAATGCACGAAAAAGCAACGCAGTAGTTAAATAAATAAATAAATTATACAAAAAAATGCACTGAAACGATCAAAATTTATAACATTTTTCCCCACCTAACTTCGAGGCTCGTGTGTGGCATATTGTTATGCTTGTCAGCTGATCATTATTTGTTCGAAATCCTAAACGGGCCTAGAATTAACGTTAAACGGGGATCATTAAAATGTAAAAAAAATATTGACGCTTATCGTACACCATCACAAGTAATTAATTATGAAACCTGGGGTTATTTTTTGGCTAATGAGGCTGTGATCTAATGCGGCCATGTACAATTTTTAATATCTTATCGTGTTTGTGATATTTTTGTATGATGAAAATCTCTTGATACGCTAAGAGAGTAGCGCATGCAATAATTAGTATCAAAAACACATGTTAGGTAAAGACATCAATCATATATATATATATATATATAAAATTATATTTCAATATAATCAATTATTCGTGCAAAGTTCAAAGATTATGAATTGCCACAATTATTTTTAATTAATTGATTATTACACTATAACAGATCAATGGTCAAAACTAATAGCAGAAAATAAAACGCAATAAACATTCTAAAAATACAACCACTAACCACATTTTACTAAATTTTATTATATCCTCTTTGAGGAATATTACTTCAAGAGCGCTTGTCTAGGCTGTGAAATAACTGAAAACCGACAGTGAAAATGCTTTAAAAAGGTGCTTCTAAAAGCTTTTCACATATTATGTATTAAACTAAAACTGGAAAAAACATAATATTTGCGGGTGTTGTGGACAGTAAAGTTGTAAGATAAAATGCCAAGAATTATAAAATTAAAAAGACGCAGAGGATAGAAAATTAAATTTAATAAATATTACTGCAAAAATATGAAAATCTCCTTTCATAAATTACTTTGGTTGGGGTATTTGACTTTTTTTTCTGGTAACTTTTGAAAACATTTAGAGTTTTTTTTTTCAATTTAAATCCTTAAAAAACCATTCTAAAAAAGGTTCTCAACTTTCAATAAGTATTCGATATTGGAGATTTATGTTTTATATCCTAGCTGAGAACATGACATGCTCAACGTGATTGTGTTACCAAGTTACCATGCATATTAGATCCCAATAATATATTGTCCATTGTTGAACTAATAAAGTTTGATAACATTCTTAAAAATGAGGTGAAAACATAAGGCATGTGCCAAGTATGCATATTTAGAAATTCGAATAATCGTCAAACTAAAATTATACTTCACCTGTCTGGAGTCAGTAAAATATTAGGCTCTCAGACAGATTGCTTATCTTCATCTTTGGTCTCGTTTGATGAATTAGCCAAGGTTACCACATATTGGTACAGAAGATAAGATAAATTCAAATGGACAACGAATGAATAAGAAGATATTGGATTTCATCTCCGTGAATTATTTCGCGAATATTATTAAAAAAAAAATTAATTAATTAATTTAAAGAAATTACAGTTATTATTAGAAATAAAATCTATAAATTTGCATGTCATTAATGAGTTTTTAGATCACGACGGAATATTAAGATAACAATCTATTTATTCTTAGGAAAACTTGCACCAAAATAACACAGCACTTTGGATTTGTTATATTAGTTAGTGAGAAGGAAGCATCAATAATTTATGACTGAGAAGGCTGTGCTGCATTTTGTTAAAAAATGTTTTTTTGTAAATTATCTTTTGTTTTCTATTTAATGGATCTAACTTCTAGTGTGCCAGAGGTGCCGATAGACACCGGACGTTCATCATTATCTTTTAATTTTTTTTATCATTTAAAACCTGTTTGCATATATTATCTAAACCGTAATCGTTTGGTAACAAAATAATCAATCCATAGAGATATTTTTCACTGCGTTAAGTTCGGTACAAGTCGAGTAATGAATATTTTAAGTCAGAAGGGCTGAAAAAAAAATCGATTTTCAAAGTGACATTACTGTTTGTATTTTCAGGAAAACTTCGTGCGATTCCGTTTTTATTTGGAACGAAACTTAATAAATAAAATAAAATGTCAAAAAAATCGTCACATTTCTTGATCAAACTTTTTTTAGTGACGTGGGGGAGAAAAAAATAATTCTCCGAATATAAGAAGCTATTCCAGGAAAACCATTAATACTTTTGAAATACAGTTTGAATCAATACATAAACACATTATCTGAGAATATAACATAATAGATACGAAAATATCATTTTGTAAAATAAAGTGAGTTATTAGGAAATTACAGTCAGTAAGGTACGACGGAAGTTGTACCTTGCGGGAATCCGGAATTCCAGAGGTTAATCAAAAGTGTTGATGCCTTCATTTTCATGATTATTTGAAGCGCCCTTGAGGTGATTTTCCCACAAAAACGGCGCTTTAAAAGTTATCCATTTATTATTATTATTATGATTTGAAAATTTACTAAAATCAAACATCAAGATAATATGATTTTCTTTCTTACCGTTATTTACCAAAACCGTATTTAACTAATTTATCAAATAACTCCAGGTGGAGTAAATTAAGAATCAACAGAATTTTCTATAAATTTACACGAATTAGAGCAAATTGACAGTAATTACAATTACTTATTAGAGCCGACAGCGCCCTTGAGGTATTTTTAAACAAAAACAGCGCAATACAGATTATCAAAATATTATTATTAACTGGTACCTGATTCACTGTCTTCTACATATCCGTCGTTCTTCAGTTGGATCAAGAGTTGCATGAAATCGTTCCTCACGATGTTGTTCTCCCCGCGATACTTGATGGTCTTATCCACAGTGTTGTAGAAGAACTGGTTAATTTCGTCTCCGATAAGACTAAAGTTAATGTATTTAACTACCCACGGCAAGAAAATCACCGTGGACTGTAGCATATTTCTCCAAAAGCCTAGATTGAGCACTTTTCTTCCCATTCGTCTAAATTCCGTATCGGGGTACTTAAAGCTGTTGCATTCCAGTCCAAAAGCACACGATCCAATCACATCCGTATTGAATTTTGCCATCAGATCTTTTACATCTAAAAAAAGATCCTCTGGTTCTTTCTGTTTCAGATACGTTATCAGCTCAGTGCTGCATTGGGCCACTGTTTCAAACATATACCGAATCTTGCTCGATGTGAAGGTTGGGGACAGTTTTATTCTGAGCTTCTTCCACCTTTCTCCGGTGAGGGAAAATAAATGAGCCGACATCGGTTCAACCTTCTCGTTTAGCATTGGAGCGTGGTCAGTAAAGTGGACAAAATCTTTCACCAATATAATTTTGATGAGCTCCATGTCGTTGACGACCCAAATTCTTTTCATAAGCATATATGCTCCGGCATGTGGAAGGTTTCTGGTTTGGAAGTAGATGTTCATGACCGTTTCACCGAGGGACTCTTTTCCCATCAAGGTAGACCCAAAATTACCAACCAAGAAAGTTGGCTTCGAACCCGGTATACCCTTCCTATTCCAGTAATTGTAATTCCATCGCATCAATCGGCTCAGCAAAAACAATGCGAAGCCAATGAAAGGCAGACCATATAACAACATATCACACCAAGACGCTATTTAAAAAATGACAATAATCACTTCACTGACATTGACTAATATTTTACATAAATGCCCGGTCGACTCAGGACTCCATAATTTGTTATTTATTTCAATTGCACAGAAACCAACTATTCTGATGATACTGGAATAATACATGATAATATAATGTGCTCAAAATGTTATCTTTCTGGGATTATTTGCAAAATGCCGAATCTTCGTATTATTATCGGTAGTAAATTTACAGATAATGGATACGAAATTTGACTTATTTCAATTTTATGTTAATATCGGTAGGTACCCCATCAAAGATTGTAAGATGACGGTGCAGTAAACAAGGAAACGGAATTCGAATGTGTCCTTTAAGGGCTGATTCACACCAACGTCCGGTTCCGCTCAGTGCCGATATTGTTCCGCAAGAAAACTTATTGATATGGTATGAATATCAATCAAGGAGTATGTGCCAAGACAAAGTTGTATGGCAGTATATCCTTCTGCCCACCCTTGTGATATTCAACTACTTATTTAGTTAAATAATTATTTTGAAGTGTAAAAATACTTACAACGCAGATTTTTTTTTTAACCATTTTTTTATCACTAAATAATATTTTTATTAATTATTAAAAATATTATTTAGTGATAAAAAATGGTTTTTGATAAAAAAAAATCTGCGATGTTAGTATTTTTACAATTCAAAATAATTATTTAACTAACTAAGCAGTTAAATATCACAAGGGTGGGCAGAATGATATATTGCCACACACATATATATATATATATATATATATATATATATATATATATATATATATATATATATATATATATATATAAGCCACTTCAAGGAATAGTTTAAATCTCGTTAACTGTCGATCTTCGGTCCGTCAGCGCTTTGTAAAATTGGTGACCGTTCTACTTGATAAACCTAACACATCATGATTATTTTTTACCTTTACTGCATTTCGGATGAATTTACATTTAACCATATGAAACTTTGTAGGCATCCAAGCGGCTTTTTGTGTTCATATCGAAGAAATTAACCAAAAACCTGTTGGACTGATGCACTTAGACAATAAACCGATTAAAAGGTAAATTTAGAACACGTCTGATTATTTATTAGAGGGATTCGTGTATTTTTTTCTGGTGTATTATTTAAATATTAGATCACTTGGAGAGCTACTTTTCATCGCGTAGGTAGGGTCCTTTCACTTAAATTACTATTTATTATGCAATACCAACAAGGCAACATGGAAAGAATTTTATAACCTACTACAAGCCTGTTTTTCCCATTTTCATTTCAATACCGAAAAATAAGCATTACCTGTTACCAATGCCTTCTTTACCGTAAGCACCAAAATAATATAACTCGTGAATAGCAAGTAAAATAAAATATTGTACCTAAATCGTTGTCTTCCACGTATCCGTCGTTCTTCAGTTGGATCAAGAGCTGCATAAAATCATTCCTAACAATCTTGTTTTCTTCCCGATACTTGATGGTTTTATCCACAGAGTTGTAGAAGAACTGGTTCACGTCGTCTCCAAGGATGCTAAAATTTAGCAAATTGACTATCCACGGCGTGAAGAATGTCATGAACTGGAGAATGCTTCTCCAGAAGCCCAGATGGAATATTCTTCTTCCCTTTTGTCTAAATTCTGTGTCGGGGTATTTGAAACTGTTGCACTCTATTCCAAAGGCGCAGGATCCAATTATATCCGTATTGAATTTTTCCATCAAGTCCTTAATGTCCATAGGAGGATCCTCGGAGTCTCTGCCTTTCAGGTGTGATATCAATTCAGTGCTGCTTTGGACTACTGTCTCAAACATATACTTGATCTTACTCGTTGTGAAAGCAGGGGACAGTTTTCTTCTGAGATTCTTCCATTTGTCTCCAGTGAGGCTAAACAAATGGGTCGATAGTGGTTCAACCTTTTCGTTATTCCGATAACTGTGGTCAGTAAAGTGGGCAAAGTCTCTCAACAAAACACTTTTGATGAGCTCCAGATCATTGACTACCCAAGTTCGTCGCAAAACCATATATACTCCGATATATGGGAGACCTTTTGTTTTGAAGTAGATGTCCATGAAATTTTCACCTAATGACATTTTTCCCAGCATAGTAGGACCTATGTTACCAACCACGAAGGTTGGTTTAGGACCTGGGACGCCCTTTTTATTCCAGTAATTGAAATTCCGTCGCATCAATCGACTCAGCAAAAATAATGCAAACCCGATAAAAGGCAAAACATTTAACAACATATCACACCAACACGCCATTTTACAAAATTGATAAAACCACTTCACTTCTGTATCATGTAAAATAACATAAGAGCTTTAATATATAAATCACTAATATGAATGCATGATTACAAACCTTTTTAACTTATTTCCACTCATATGTCCGTGAGTGGCTCGATACATTATATGGAACCAATGACGTTAATATATATACCGTATATTTACTTTTAATTTGACCAGTCTGAAGATGCCCGTTGCAAGGTGAAACCGGTTCGGTTAAAAATAAATTTGTGGAAATAAATCTTATCGTAAATTCATATTATGATTGTAATTATGGTAGTTGTCATTATTTGTTCTCAGAGGTATAGAGTTATGGCGATAGAATCGATTGATGGAAAAATATTTTGGGCATTAATTTAAGTATTTATGGTTTTAAAGTTTATTTTGTAGAACTTCATTTTAATTTTTAGGTTTTTTAATTTTATTTAAACAATAATTATTGTTATTTTTAATTTTTAAAAAACAATTTTTACTTAAAAGCTCTGCGATGTAATTATTTTTACGCGTGACAGCTGTTTCGCCTTCTGAGGTCATTATTAAACAGCTTTCACGCGTAAAAATAATTATATCGCAGAGCTTTTAACTAAAAATTGTTTTTTTTAATTTAAAATAATAATTATTGTTGTTTAAATAAAATTAAAAAACCTAAAAATTAATTTAAGTTTTCATGAGAAGGGTGGTTCCATCTTTACTTTCAGCACCGAGAAAAAAAGTTATTGTGCTCTGGATCTTTTTAAGATTTATTGTGTAATGATATTCCATCGATAAAATAAAGAATAGTTTTTCTCCCGTTTAATATAGTAAAATTGGTTCAGATGCAGCGCCAGATCCACTATGCATTCAACCTGTACAAAAAACATAGGCGCCATCTCTGAAGGAGCGCCGTGAAACTAAAGATTCTAATTTAATCTACTTAAAATATATGGAAAATCATATAAATATTTCGAAAATAATTTTTCTATTGCGCTGGCAGTATCGCTGTGCACTGAACGACTAGCGAAAATATATGGAAAATAGTTTTTTGTCACGGATTTTTTTTATGAATTGTATAATGGTTATTTGAACATAAAGTTTATATTTATGTGGTGTGTCGTACGTTAAAATCGATGCGATCCAAAGTCTATAGCCAATCAGCATGCCCGTATTTTCTCCCGGCAGTCCATATAGTTTCTGGTAGTGACAGTCCGTTTTAGATATTACATCCCTAAGACGCAGCTGTTCTGACCTATTATCGTATTTTTATACGAAAATAAACTATATAGATAGTTACTCTACAGTCAATTCTCATATGAATTCATGAAAAATTAAAAAAATGGGGAGTCTTTTCGATTCGGGGATTTTCGGGGGTCTGTTACCAGCTTGATCATTTCAAAACTGTCAATTTTGCTGCATGAATTAGAAATTTATTTATAAACTTCTTAAGCCTTTAGGTGTTTTTGGGTTATAAGTGTCTAAAGATTAATTTGTGTTTGTTACAGTTTTAGTTCATAAACTTAAATTCGCAAAGCAATTTTAAAACGTTAAATTTTTTGTGACAAATAAAAAAGGAGGATGGAGGGGGGGGGGCACAATCGGTGCTTACTGTACAGGGTGCGAGATGTCGTGGAACCGGCCCTGTTCAAATGGAAATTACCTCGCTCCATAAAAATAAACCTCATAATTGATCTTCCTCATCACAAAATAAAGCGAGTTCAGAACAGTCAGATGTCCAGGAATTCCCATTCCTTAATTCAGTCATCAATGTTAAAATTAAATCTAAATAATTATTTTATAAGATTCTTATTTGTTGAGTATACGTGTATTAAATATGATGCAATTATTTAAAAACATAAATATATTTAAAATTGGTAAGGATAAACAATATGTATCATTGTGTTATCATTATCAAATTTTTAAAACAATTCACTATTAAAATACATTTTTCTCCATAAGCTTTCGGGCGTCCAGCTTTAGACATGAGCCACTTGACGGCAATCTCGACTACATTGGTTTTGTTCATACTTTACACATTAACATTAGTCATTGGCTCATTAATATTTCTATCTCACCAGAGTACGCATAAATCTCATAGTAGCTTGGCTTGGTGTGAGATGGCCATTAGTTAACGTAGAATATACAAAAGTCGTGGTCTTTATACCATTCTTCGATACAAAAGAGTTATTTCGACTTCTTATTGCCCGCCTTCAAATTATCACTGCATTTTTTTAATAATATTAATGATAAATTTGACATTAAATAATATTCGGATTCGATATGTGAACAGGAAATGGTTTTATCAAAAATAGTTGTTAATAACACACTTTGATGTATTGTAATTATTTCGGTGGTTATTTACTGTTACTGTATTTTTAAAGTAAATTTTTACCTTTTTAATGATATTTTGAAAAATGCGAGAGCTAGTAAAAATATAAAATTCACTCGCAGATCATGTGTCCGTCGTAATTTCTTACTTTTATAACTATTCGTTGTTGTTTTAGCCGAAAACAACAAAAAAAAACAGGTAAAAATATTTACGAGTATTTCCTAGATTTGATTCCAATCATGTTGCGTTATCCTATCATGATTTAACCTAATGCATATTCAACAAACGAAAAAATACGGAGCTTTCATTTTGAAATGCAAATGACTTGATAACACTTTATTTTCGTAATTCGAGCTGAAAATTATTTTGATATTTTCAATTACCTAAAGCAAATAGAGGTTGAAAAATAGCTACTGATAAAATGAATCTATTACCTGAATCGTCTTCTATATATCCGTCGTTCTTCAGTTGGATCAAGAGCTGCATGAAATCGTTCCTCACGATGTTGTTCTCCTCGCGATACTTGATGGTCTTATCCACAGTATTGTAGAAGAACTGGTTCACGTCGTCTCCGACAATACTGAAGTTCAGGTACTTGAGCACCCACGGCATGAAGAACACCGACAGCTGTAACATATTTCTGCAGAAGCCTAGATGAAGCACTCTCCTGCCCATTTCTCTGAATTCTGTATCGGGGTACTTGAAGCTGTTGCACTCCAGCCCAAAAGCGCAGGATCCAATCACATCCGTGTTGAACTTTGCCATTAGATCTTTCATATCCATAGGAGTGTCCTCCGAGGTCCTGCCTCTCAGGTGCGATATCATCTCAATGCTGCATTGCGCCACTGTATCAAACATATACCTTATCTTGCTCGATGTGAAAGTAGGAGACAGCTTGTTTCTGAGTTTCTTCCATTTTTCTCCAGATAGGTTAAATAAATGAGCCGATAGTGGTTCAAACTTTTCACTAAACATTGGACTATGGTCAGTAAAGTGGCCGAAGTCTTTCACCAATAAAGTTTTAATGAGCTCCAAATCATTGACGACCCATGTTCTTCGCATAAGCATATACGCTCCGGCGTGTGGAAGGTCTTTGCTTTGGAAGTAGATGTCACTGAACGTTTCACCGAGAGACTTTTTTTGCCGAATGGTAGACCCAATGTTCCCAAGCATGAAAGTTGGTTTGGGGCCAGGGACACCCTTCTTATTCCAGTAATTGTAATTCCATCTCATCAATCGGCTCAGCAAAAAAAATGCAAAGCCAATGAAAGGCAAAACATATAGCAACATATTATCACACCAACACGCCATTTTACAAAATGACAACAACCGCTTCACTACTTCAATTCACTTTCTAAAAAAGTTTTACTATTTTAACTAGTTCCAATTTAATGTTTATATATTACGTGTAGAGTTACCGAAAATTCAGACAACACTGATAAAATATTATCTCCTGTCATTGATTTGACCTTATTTACCATTTTATCTCTTCAGGTTAGTTCGAGGTTTACAAAAACCTGGCATTAAAATCAAGTGTAATAATACTGTAGTAACTAGATAAATAATTACATTTATTTACTCATTATGTACCCTTAATCGTTTCTATATATATTTATAAATGACCACTTAAAGATTATAGGATGACGGAGAAATAAATACGCCGATTTAATAGAGACATTATATTTATGCGCATACCACTTCGTACGTTAATTCAGTCACCTATGAGCTAAATACTAATAGAAATACGTTTTAAAAAAACCGTGTGAATGAGACGTGATTTGATTATGAAATATGTATATTTTAATGTGAATACGTATTGCTTAGCCGCTTACGAAATGCTTGTCCATCTTCATCATGGCGCTACATCCCAGGGTGGGATTTGGGCTCTTCCACAAATGTTCTCCACTGGCTGCGGTCCCTCGCTATTCGTCTCCAGTCCTCGGTCCTCGGTCCTTGGTCCTTCCCACCCTGCTCCATTTCTCTTCTAAGCAGTCCACCCAGCTCTTCCTCGGTCTACCTCTGGGTCATATTTTTAGATGTCCTATCATCTGTCATCCTATCTACGTGTCTAGCTCATCGCAGTCTTTGGAACCTATAAAATATAATCTCACAATCATCGCATGCTCTATAATATTTTGGGGTTTTGAATGTATTGAAAAATATTCATTTACATACATTTTAGGCATCAAGCCTATTTAAGTTCTAAAATATTAAGAATTTGGTCATTCAATGAACTGTAAAGTAGATATTTTCAAAGTTGATTTTCAAAAGGATAAAATTGACAGAACAGCTGACCGTAGTTATGTTAATATCTGAAATAAGCTGTCACTACCAGGAACTACTTTTGGAACCAGTTACCAATAGCAATAGATAAAAGTCGATAGCGGAGATATAAGATTAAATTATATTTTTATTTTACCAGAGTATCACATGATTAAAAAATTAACCCCCAAAAAATATTGAAAATTAAAAGAATTCTGAAAACCAAATGAGCGCAAAGTCACCGGTACAATGTCACTGGGACAAAAATATGAACCATCTTACAATTTATTTTTTATTTTTTATAATCTGTTGTTTTGTTTGGGTTTCTACTTTTATTCTTTAATGGAACTTAATTAATCTAGAATATGTTCATTTTTACTATATTTACATTTTAATTTTTGACTGCTTGTTTCCTAAATAAAAAATAAAATTTGAAAATATAAATTAAAATTAAAAAATCTCTCACGGTTTATTTCGACTGCCGGGAAGAAAAAACGGGTGTGCTGATTAATTACAGACTTTAGACCGCATCAATTTTAACGTACGACACTCTATAGAAAAAAAAAACAGACTTTACGTCCATTATACTGCAATTCGTAAATAATTTCCGTGATAAAAAACTTTTTCCATTCATTTTCGATAGTCGTTCAATGCACAGAGATGTTGCCAGCGTGGATTTATGGAAATTTATCTATTTTTTTGGACAGTTTTAACGTATGGTGGATCTGGCGCTGGTAATAAACCATTTCATAATCGTGGGATCTCTAGGTCTTCAACCCATTATTTAATGAATTTAATGATTCTACCGAGCTCCTTCCACAGTACCAACAGCACAACTAACGTGCAGCCAGATGAGTTCCAGGTGTTTCATTTTTCCTTACTTCTAACTCACTTCAGACTCGAGTTGGAGAGTGTAGTAGACGCCCTCGCCTCGCCTCACCACGCCACGCGTTACCTCGCCGGTAGCGTCGCGCCCAAGCCAAATGATGTAAGACCCAATAACGAGGGCACCCACTACACCATCAATAACAATCCAAGAAACAACTGCGCCATACGAGATCCACCGCATCGAGAAAAGTTTTGCTGATGGTCAACGAGAAAATAATTATATTTTTTGACTGGTTAATAATTTTCGCTTTAAAAACATTATGTTGCGAGTAACAAATCCCTTCGAATGACACAAACGTATACCATGTCATGTTATGATATACGATTCTGTATTAACTTAAATCTAATAAAAAATAAACAGAATAATTTTGCAATTATTTCGAAAAAAAATCGTCCGTTCGTTTAAAAGGATAATTTCAAAATGATTTGCAAGAAGGTAGATGTTTCTACTGCATTGACTGCCTAACTTAACATTTATATCAGTATGCAAAAATAACCTTTACGATGCTTTAAATACGTTTCAATTGTGTGCATTCACATTGTGAAAAAACGTTGTCTTAAATCGAAATGGCTGGTATCGCTGGAAGAATGCGACAACTCTACATATTTACATTACTCCGTCTCATAATTTTATTAAAATAAGTTCGCGCTAATTGGTCTCTCGTTTCCAGAGCTTGTTTCTGTTTAATTTTGTCTCCTTTTTACACCCTTTGTGAACTCGTATCAAGTAATAAACAAAAGGTGTTAATTTTAATTCCTCGCCGTCGGGTTGAGAAATTACGGGTTCGATTACGTCTATGGATAGTATGGTTTTTTCATTAAATATAATATATAAGCGCTGGGCGCGTAAAAAAGTATTGTAATTAGGTACTATCAGCGCCTTGGCAATTTGCTGCCCTACTTTACAGTGATTGGTTCTTGTTGGAATAAGTAAGAACCAGGAAGAATGACGTAAATATTATTTATATTAGGGCTCAAAAAGTCGCGATTCGCAGACCTGTGAAAGCGGTAGGGTTCGAAAATATTTGACAAATTCTAACTTATCAAATACCGTTGATTATAATATGGAAATTTATTATTATTTGATTCGGTACAAATAATTATTCCGAAGATGGATGGCGACATCTATCGCAAATAAAATAAACTGTTTTTAAAATACCAGACCCGATGTTTGGAATGAGCCACAGTGGTTCAGGAAGTATTGCATTAAGTTTTTTTTTAATTTATCGTATTTTCAAATCCACAGTATTTTTTTTATATATATAAGTTTTAGTAACTGTTAAGTGGAACATTTTTGAAAAACCAGGAAAGTGGTATTTATTGACGTTTGAACAGCCTATATATGCATATAATTATATTTATATAATAAAGACCACATGCCACATGGTATATAACTCTTATTTTTTAAGTCAAATGTGAATTGTCAAAATACATAAATAAAACGAGTTATATGTTTTAAACATGGATTTGACTAACTATCATAGACATCAGAACGCAGAAATAAATCAAAAAGTTAAAGATTAGATTACAATTCCACTAAAACAATACTTCAAGTTTATAAGACAGTTACAAAAAAAAGACAGTTTTTAAAGGCTGACCCAGTGATGTGGTATTTAAAAAAAACATTCAGGGCGTAGTTTAAAAAAAGCATCACAATCGGCTCATTTGCATTCAATGACGTAACGAGCCAAAAACATTGTTTAGTTTATTATCAAAATAGCACAATAGAGTATTTTCACGGTTGGAGCGCTTTTAAAACCAGTAACTGTTTTTGAAAATATTAAAATCTTACGTTTTTATTAAAACGATCAGAATCAGAAAAATCATTTTCACAGAGTCCGCACCTTTCTAACAGTAGTCCACATTTGTGAAAAACATTATTTAAATATATTCCTTTTTGTCAGCAAAAAAATGTATTTACATGATTTTTTCTGATCCAATGAAGAAATCAAGAGAGTGCCGCCTCATTTAGACCAAGGTCATTGATGTTTATTGCCGCTTGCTCAAGCTGAGCGCGTTACGTCAGAACATCCAGTTTGATAGCCGTGAACCGGGAGCCACGCCTTTCCTGGACCATTCACCAACAACTTATGATGACTTTACCCACTATTTCCCAAATCTATGTAACTATGTTATTATACATTTCCGAACAGTTTGATTATATTTCAGCGTATTTTACTTTTAGTAAAATAAATCTTAAAATGCACAGAATTCAAAATCGAATCATTGCGTTGCTCAAAATGACTCTAGCTTTGTTTAGTAACCAGATCTGTATAAGTACATTCCAATCACTTCAATCTTCATCCTCTCCCAAATCAGGGGTGGATAGTGGATACCATAGTCCCACTGACTCCAGACAGTTGGAACTCGTATGTTAGTGTCACATGAAAAAGATAAAAACCAATAAAAAGGAAAGCAACCTTCAAGACGATGTTCAATCATGTCGTTGGAGATCTTAATTAAGTTTTAGTTAGTACTATCATTGAACTCTGTTTATGATTTTCAATATAATTCATCTAGGCACCACTTCAACAATGATATTTGTTTTCAATGAAGAAGGTAATAATATATAATAACATAGTTATTTTAAGTGACGATAGTGACGATGAACCGTTACCATCACAATATAAAATAGTGTTGTTTGTTATGTGTGCAAGTAAATACTACGTTGAACTTGATCTGATGCTCGCGAACCGTCGACTTTTACAACGAACGATCAACTAACGAACTTTTGGTATTGACTCTCAGCCTAGTCTTCTGATTGCTTTTAAATTGACGGAAGTCAATTCGTAAACATCGAAATAAGTTCATTTCGTATATTTCATGTGTTCTTTTTAAATAGTTTTAATCAAAATATATAAAGGCTTCTAGCGTTCTAGAGCAAGAGTGGTCTAATCCCAAATTTATACAGAATTAAGGTTTTTTTCAACCATGATGAAGTAAGGGATAAGAGGTTTTAGTTATATGTTAAAGTCAACCTTATTTGTTTAATCGTGGCCTTTGGAATCATAGAAGAAGTGTTTGGAATAGTATTATGAAAGCTTTCAAAATATAAAATAAATACGTTTTTTTTCGGTTAGATCACCATTAGCAAAAACCGTGTTTATTGCTCTTTTTTTCCTGGTGGAAATAAGAACAGATGATTTTTTTTCTCTTAGTGTCACAAAAAGGTGAAAATTAGATCAATAACTTGATTTTTCAAAATGTGAGGGTGAGACCACTCTTGTTCTAGTGGCCATTGTTATCTGATTACATCAACTGTTTATTTTGTTCACTTTTACCAGAACATGTTGAAAACATAGCCGTGTAAATACCCTTTTTATAATTTAGGCCAATAAATCTTAAATTTTTAATAGGGAGACATTCTAGAACTTGATTCGGAGCTTTAAAACTATGTTTAGCTTTTTTCCCCCTAATTTCTGATTAATATTCAAATGGTTCATTTACTGACCCGTGTCAAAATATTTAACAGCATATTTCTAATTTGTTTATTGTGAACATTGGTATTTAGTCGAGGCGATTCTGAGAGTATCTGGCACTATGTATTCACAAAGTATCGTAAGTTCGTGAATTAAGCCTCAGACCTACTCGGACCCACGCAGGGCCGGTTTCACGACATCTAGCGTCCTGTGCAGTAAGTACTAGTGCGCCCCCGAACCTCCCTCTTACCCCCCCCGCAATATTTTTTTTATTTGACACAAGTAAAATTTCCAAATTGCTTTGCGAATTTAAGTTTTGTTAAAATGATTCCAATCATACAATCCTGAACTACCAATAACACTATTTACTAGAGATCTATAAAATAATTTCCAACGAAAATAAAACTCTACTCAAGTCTAGCCGTACGTAAAGTGAGACTTATTTCGTATTATTTAAATTTAAAATCACCTCAAGGGCGCTGTAACTAAAAACTGTAACTAACACAAATTAATCTTTAGACACTAATATAATCCAAAAACACCTAAAGGCAAAGTATAACGCATCAAAATTGACAGCTGTCAAATGTCATCAACAAAATTCCCCCAATAAACAATGGACAGATCCAACTTTATGAATTCATACGATAATTAACTGTAAAGTAACTATCTTCAGAGTTTATTTTCGTATAACAAGACTGCGTTCTAGGGAATTAACATCTAAAATTGGATGTCACTACTTTTGGAACCAGAAGAGATTTTTTTTATATTACTCAAAAATCACATAATTGAAAAATAAACTCGAAAAAAATATTACTGTTAACTAATTCTGATAAATCAAATAAGTACAAAGTCACCGGTACAATATCGCCATGACAAAAATATGTACTATCTCTAACGGTTCATTTTCACCTTTGTATGAAAATGACGGGCACGGTGGTTGGATATAGACTTTGCTTCTCATAACTTTAACGTATAACAAACACTCCATAGAAAAACAGACTTTACGTCCAAATAATCACTATGCGATACGTAAAAAATTCCGTGACAAAAATCTACTCCCCATACATTTATGCTAGTCGTTCAATATACAGCGATGCTGCCAGCGTAATAAAAATAATAATCACCCCCATGATCTGGGTAAATTAAAAATTATTTGGGGAAATATTGATATGATTTAGAGAATATTTGAAGTAAATTTAAAAAAGATCTTTATATTCCCAGCGCCCCTTCAGAGATGGCGCCTATGTTTTTTGCACAGTTTGAACAGTTTTTATGGATCCGGCGCTGGACCCACGTTGGACCGGAGTGTTTCGGCCTTGGACTGTTCGCAAAAAGCTGTTGTAGACAAGGTGTAAATGTATTAAAGTAACAGTGGAATATAATCTAAATCGCCACTAATATTAAAAACAATGAAATTTTGAGGTTTGACCTTAAATGTAGATAATTACAAAAATCAACGGTATGTAATAGTTTTATCTACGACCTACAAAAAATTTCGCCTACGCCGATTTCCTTATTAATGATGTATTAAATGAGTTTCATTTTTTTAATGTAAAAGGGTTACGTAACCAGCTTTTTTGAAACGCTGGCTCATTAGACCCAACAAAATACTTTTATTAAGTCACCCGATATCTTAACATATGTGTGATATGATATTTCTTAGTTGATAGCCATCGTTAGAATTTCTGGATGTCGTGGTCAAAATATTTCAAGGTTCCTGTATTTTTTTCCCAAATACCAAAGGATAAAATAAATTTTAGTATATCTTCATGTTTCAAATCAGCTGCTTAAAAGTGCAAACTATTTTGAATGTTTTTTCACATATTTTAGAATGATAAAAAGAGACATATAGCAACGAAAAATAATATTTTTATTATGGAACGCCATTTTTTAATTTAGGTACCTAGTTACGTTTTTTGTTTAAAATAATACTTTTCCACTCGCCGAGCATTTGGAAAACACATAAATTGACCCTTCTGCTAAAAATGTTGTGCATCACTGGGTTATGCCATCCAAGCGAGATTTTTATCATTGGATGATGAAAGCATTACAATTGTGGTGATATCGACGGAAATCCGGTTATTAAATGATTGAATAATATTTATAATACCATGATATTTATAATTACTGTCTACTTAACAGTAAACAACAATTGATTAGGTGAGACACTGAAACTCGTGTTGAGAATGCAGTAAATCGGTGCCTGCTATGGCATTCGAACTTGATCGACCCGACTGCTAGTTGAACTTATAACTAGGCTCACCACCATCTCATTTTTTATATAAAATCCAGATTATCTATTTATATTCTTTATTCGCAAAAAAAACTTTTTTTTTCAAATTATTACTGAATCCAAAATATAAACTACTGACAAATGAATCAGCTATTTTAACTTATATAAATGTTTGTGTTCATCAAATCTGCAGTGACGACTTACAGAGTGCACAAAGAAGTTTGTAGATCTCCACAAACCAGTGTTCACATTATTAAATAATAACAAGATTTAATGAACAATTTGTCAAGTAAGCAAGTATTTTTCAAAGATTTATTTGTTGATTCATGAGTTAACTTGACGAAAATAAGTATCAAATATATTATTGATTGTTGGATGAACATTACACAATTTGTCACACCCAGTCGTCGCAATTTGGGCAAACACTGATGAATATAAAGATGAGAGATGAGTGTTAAGTGATGCCCAATTTACATAGGCCAGTCTACAGGTCATATTTTATAAGCTGTTACTGTTACAGTGAAAAATTGGCTCTTGATTCGTGGGATTAATAAAATAATATCTTTAATTTGTTACCTGCGAGAGCATACACATAAAAACGTTCCAAATATATTAAAATAATGTTGTGTATTTTTAAGATAACCTGCGATATTAGAACTACAAGAGTAATCATTAATATCTCTTCTCAATTTTGATTTTGATGCCATCTTTTGGTGTCACGAAGAACGTCTTCTTGCTGATTTCTATTGGCCTATCGTCTATGGTGCTCACTTTATAAAATCTGAAGACCGACACGAGGGCTATTTGAATTTGCATCATGGCGACTTTTCTTGCTGCAAAGAAGAAAAAAAACTAGTGAAGAAATGTAATTAAAAAACTAAAATGTATTTATAATGATCACATCAATATAGATTGGGCACCAACAAATATCAATTCTGATCCCAGAATGGCAACATCATCGTTATTACTTTCATGCTTTTTAGAGTAGGCACAAATAAAATTGCTCTAAAATGTGACTTCCGGTAGCAATATCTTCATATTGGATTATCAGGCTGATATCTAGAGAACATTGTTTTGAGAATGAATATCCTATTCATTGTCACCCATCTCTTGGAGCCGAAGGTTAAAGCTTGATTCACACCAGCGTCCGGATCCGCTCCGTGACAATGTTATTCCGCAAGAGAGCTTATTGATATGGTATGAATATCAAGCAAGGAGTAAAATCTCTTTTTTTCCATATTAATATTTTTATTAATTGTTAAAAATATTATTTAGTGATAAAAAAATGGTTTAAAAAAAAAATCTGCGATGTAAGTATTTTACACTTCAAAATAATTATTTAACTAACTAAGTAGTTAAATATCACAAGGGTGGGCAGAAGGATATACTGCCACACAACTTTGTCTTGGCACATACTCCTTGATTGATATTCATACCATTTCAATAAGCTCTCTTGCGGAACAATATCGTCACTGAGCGGATCCGGACGTTGGTGTGAATCGACACTAATGCCATGTTTTGTGTATAAAGACTTTTATAAGGCCTTCGAAAGCGTAATTCACTCAATTCTTTTGAAAAAGCTCATCTTACTTGGCATACACCATATACCTACATGGTTACCTGTTTAGATGAATTAAGTCCCATATTTGTATTAATTTGTAACCGTAATCAGGTAATCTCAATAAACGGCATTTTATCAAAGTCTATCGAGGTAATTTCGGGTGTCCTCAAAGATCCCACCTGGTATTTTTTTATTCAACATTTATACCAACCACATTAAAAAAACACGTTTTCATAATTCCAAATATGAATAACAGCTAAAAAGTAATATAAATAACGTCAAAAACATGAAAATATGCAAAGTTATTCGTTCTCTCTCTGAGTGTTAAGCGTTATATACTTACGATTTGGATAGTTAGATAACGTTTAAATCTTAAAGTTTCTAAATGCTACACTGTGACATTTACCAGAAATAAACATATAATCAAATTCTCATATTTACTTCACAACGAACCTGTCATCTCTAAAACGGATTGTAAAAATTTTGGCGTTTACCTAGACAACAAACTTTTTTCGAATAAGCACATCGACTCAATTTTTAATTAGTTGTTGTTAGTAACCCGCGTGCAATCGACATGCTGTAAATAGTTATCATCATTCAGAAGTACACTGGAATACGCTTCACCAATCTAGAACCCAAAGTATAAACAGGTGGTATACTCGTAGAACGCGTTTTTAACAAAACAAATGTATAAAATATCTGAATTTCGAACACAACATCAACTTTCAATCTTTACAAAAAAGGCGAAGATCAGCTGAAAAAATATGATGTGCTTAAACCACAAGCCTTTAAAATAAATTACCGATACAAATTCTTGGCCCCTCTCCAAAAGAAAGTAGCGAATATGGATGTCTGGTTGCTTTATTTTCCGGAGAAAACCTGCTGGGGTCAAATTCCAAAGGATTCGGGTAGATGGCTGGGTCCTTCTGTATCCCCCATGTCGGGATGATGACCGGAGTGTCCTTCTCTATCACCACGTCTGCCTCTGTTCTGGGAATCACGTACCGCTCGGTACAAATTCGAAACATGATAGGAAGGGTGGGGTACAATCGGAGAGCCTCTGAAAAATAAAATACGGTTTTTTAGGTATTTGAATTCTGTATTTTGACATTTATGTTCTGGAATACCAACACTGAACAGAACATTTCTAGATGTGTGACTTCCTAATTATTAAATCTCAATATAATAATTTGCATAGCGCCATTATTGTGAAATATCACCTTAAGGCATCGTTTCTCAACCTTTTAAGTGTCACGACCCCCTTAAAGATAGTATAAATAACCCTATGACTCCCTCACTATATATGTTAACGTTTATCGAAGTTTTACATTACTAACGTGAAAAATAATGCGTTTACACTTGCCGCGAATACCATTTGCCACTTATTACATCTGCGAAATAAGCTTCTTGTCTCTATGGTTGTTTTGAAAACTAAATACAGATATCGTCTATTGCCACTTGAACATAATTTACTTTTGTGTGTATCTAATCTCGATCCACGTCTGATTAACTTATAAAGTGAAAAACAAATTTTACATTAATTAACACATCTGTATTTATAAGTTTATTAGGGAGTATGTACTATATGTATTATAACGTATAACACTTTATTATAACTTGAAACTCAATATATCATAAAAGAATTTTTCGTATACGTGACTTTTTTTTTTTTGACAAATTGCGACCCCCAGGTTGAGAAGCGATGGTTGATGAATGATTCCTTTTAGTTTCTGTTTCATGTTTTAGTTGAAGAGTAATATTATTTTAGTAATTAAGATTTTTTTTCGATAAATATCTACATAATTTATTTTTTTAAATGCTACGTAAATTGATTTTTCACATTGAATGTTTCCGATTTGAAATGTCAATTTTTACCATGTATGACTTGCAGCATGTACGTCATTTCCCTGAGGCTCTCGTAGGTAATCTCTCCGCTGTACCTGTCGAGCGTCTGGTCCAGTTCCTGGTGCAGTAGGGCCTGGAGGTCAGGCCGCCTGGCCATCTCGTAGAGGGTGAAGCTCAGCAGCGTGGACGAGGTTTCGTAACCCGCCACGAAGAACCCGAATGCCTGGGCGGATAATTCGCTCATTGTGAGCGAAGGGTCCTTGTCTTTTGTCGTTGAATGATTGGATTCTGAAAAAAATATACTCACACGACGGTATTATCGAATTGGATGTGAATCTTTGTGAATGCATTCCCCAAGTCAATCCAAGCTAAGAATTGACATTTTTGCTTTAAATGTTGAAAACAAATTAAATTTATTTGGAAATATGAAAATGTTCCATAGGACTAATCAACAAATCATGTTCTTGTATTTATGCATAATGACTATAATAAGGAACTGCAGTGTGATTTATTTGAACAATATTCAATATATTTTACCGTATAACTAACGTACAAGTTTTTTTAGTATTTGAGTAGATAAATTAGGTTTTTATAAGACCTGCCAAAATTTATTTACTTTATTTTTTAGCACTTTTTTTTAAATATTGTCACTAACCAGTTTTCCTTTAGTCGAGCTTCCTCGTAGTAAAGCATCGTGTAAAATAAATAAAGGAACAGTGAGTAGATAACATTGTTAACTATATTTAAAACAAGGTTTGCGTCTCTGCTGTTATTAGAATTGCAAACCAGTACAGAAATCTGTTTTGCCTTTATAAATTCATTTTTTGTTTAAAAGAGGCTCTAGTACAGGATGTTGTAGTCGAATTGCTGTATTATGAACCAGAGGCCCTAGCACGAATCATCGATATAGATTGTATCGATCATGTCGATATTTTGGAATCGTTCCCAAGCCCGACAACGAACAAACGACAGAAACTAAGCATGTTTAGTCAACTTGAGTGGTCGTTTTTTTTGCTGACGATCTGCAGTCGGGCTCGGGAACGATTCCAAAATACCGACATGATCCATAAAATCTATATCGATGTTTCGTGCTAGGGCCCAGATGTAGCTGGGCTCGATACAACCTGAAAAATTCCATATCCAATATTCAGCATCTTTCACATCGACCTGCCAAGGAAGGAACATTTTTAGAGAAAGTTCCAGCAATAAACACTTTCGGCCTTCTTCCGTCGAAATCGGAAATTTAATTTATTTTTAAAAGATAATGTAAATAGTGAGTAAGTCGACCTTAATAATATATTTTTTAAATCAATGCTATCTACCCAGAGTATCACAGCAAAACTCTTCAGTAAGGTAGAGAAAGATTACATAAAAAGTGAGACAATATAACTTGTTTTGTCTTGACACACACGTCGAAAGAGACATAGTGAGTGAATCGCGAAGTATCGTAGTAGGAATAAAATTTCAGACTTTTTTTACATATGAGCGAAAATTACCAGTATAGTTTTAGCAGACGTTAGCGCCCCACAACGAATCATGTACAGAAGACGACTTGGCGTATTAATACTATCAGATAAAATCTAGGGCATCGATAAATAAAATCGTTGTAAATGCTCGGAATTCTTCTTTGTTCTATTTGCTGGGCATTATATCGTCGCCGGAAAGGCAAAAAGGCTGAAGCTCCATTTTGAGAAGTGTACACCAGAGCACTTTAAAGTTTTCTTTTATTTTACAATAAAATTCATAAGTCTTCAGTGCCTGGTTGGATTTTTGAAAAAAAAATCGGGTAACTCAATGCTGTCAATGAATTAAAAGTCCTAAGCTTGTGTCGCTTGTGTCAAACCTTCTCTCAAATGGTAAATATATTTTAGATGGCTGAAGGGCCACAAAAGTCTTCAGAATCAAACGAGAGTCAGAGCATTCGATGCAAAAAAAAAACCAACTGATCAAAACTGCATTTTATTTAACTCATTTTCGACCAAAGTTTCGCTTAAGCCCTTTTGCCTTCCAGTCACGATATGTTAATATATCGAGAAGAAAGTCCGTTGTGTTAATATTCGAATCAAAGAACATCTTAGATGTTTACGTAGTAATTGTTTTTCGGAATTCACATTTAACCATAGTTTGATTGATATCCCACAAAAAAATGTTAGTGCATTAGATTAAATGATTTAGAAGCTTTTGAAATAAAAATCCGTTATAAATTATTATAATGTTCTCAATAATTAATTAAATTTGTCCAGTACTCTCATTTATTCCCCGTTTGAATCCCCAAAATGTATCTTACTTACTTCCTCTCTTCTTTGGCGATTTGTCTCATTTCATTTACTATGAATAATGCTAATTCTGTGAATATTTGTTAGTTTTATTATACTCACCTGAGGAAGATTGACAAAAGCAAAACCCTGGTAAGTGATAATATTTTAATAAAATTTATGGTTGAAAACAAAGTAAATGAAAAACCATAAAGTGATGACAACGTTTTTAATACATAAGTTACATTGATAATTCGACGAGATTAAATTTTGTTCCCAGAATGTAAGCGTTTTAGGTCTGAAGCATTGGTGTAATATCAGTATGGAAAATACATTGCTAGACGTTCACATGTTCACAAAGACAAATATGCGAATTAGAGAACCAGAATTTAGACGAATTGAGCGCCAGAACAAGCACGATAGACCAAATAATAACCAAATAATAATTGCATTAGTTATTAATAATTGATGCATTATTACTATAGCCTCTCTAAGCACGAAAATTTTCTCAATTAGGAAGGTTATTATTACAAACTAGAAATTATAAAGATTTAATTACGTATATACTCGTATGTTACCTACTATTAGTAAGTACTAAGTAAAACATGTCAAATTTACACAATAAAAAATATACATTAATATATATATATATTTTTTTTTTTTAATATTAAGGACAAACCGTTCCACATATTTTAACAAAGCATTAATTATTTTTCTTACCTTCGTTAACCTCTTCGATGGGTTGATTGTTTTTTAACTGTATAAGGCAATGCATGATGTCTTTTCTTCTGACATTGTTTTCTTCTCTGAATTTGACTGTTGCCTCAATAGTTTCACAAAAGAAATCACTAACTCTTTTATCCACCAACTTAAATCCGAGAACCCTTTGAACATTTGGAGCAAAAAAACTCAGGAACTGAGAAAGTCTCTTTCTCAAATCCAGGTCAAACACCATACTTCCCATTTGTTTGAACACAGCCGGGGAACCAGCAAAGCTGTCACTGTCGATTCCAAACGCCACGGAGACGATGACATCAGAAGTGAATTTCCCCATCACGTCCTTGGCGTCTATGACCCCTCCGACTGCGGCATCCATCTCCAGAAACTTCTGCATCGCCGAGCCGCAGGAAGCGATGCTTTCAAACATGTCTCTTATTTTGCTGACTGTAAAGGCAGGGGTCAATTTAGCCCGGAGCCTCTTCCAGTCTTTTCCCGTCACGTGAAACAAGCCCGCTCTGATCGGTTCCCATTGGTGGTCGAACTTGACTCCGTGATCTGTGAAGTGTGCAAAGTCTTTCACCAGAATGGTTTTGATCAGATCCAAGTCATTTATAACCAGAGCGGGGCGGTGTAGTAAATAGGTCCCGACGAAAGGATGCTGTTTTGATTCCTCGTAGATTTGGGCATAAACTTCCCCGAAGTGCTTGTATCCTAGGGCCATTTCTTTTAAACTTCCAAAGGGAAATGACGGTTCTGGACCGGGGACTCCTTTCTTCTTCCAGTAGTTAAACTTATGACGATACCAAAAATACAAGACGCATCCCAGCGAAACAAAAAATAAACCTAGATTACACCAAAACGAAAGGAACAAGAATGCCATTGAGAGTAGTGAAATGATTATTCTTATCGTAGGTATGTGAAAAACAAACATACATTCAATGAAATCATTTCTAACATATTCTCATTATATTTTAATTTAAAACTACATACGTTTTATAAAGAATAGCAACCCCATTTGAACAACCTGTCTGTACTTGATTTGAAATAAAATTATCCTAAACAAAATAAAACCACACCTTTTCGGAATGCGAATCCACACGCTTACATTGCAATATTGCAAATACACCTCGTACATACTTCGTAGGGTGGAACGATTTTTTCGGGTACTTTTAATAGTGCGGAAAATGTGCCATTTAAGAAGATGATTGTTGATTAATTGTCATTTATTTAAATATTTTACGCTGCCACCAGGACTTCAAAAAAGAAGAAAAAAAGGGATGACAAGAAGTGGTCCGAAGGGGTTTGCGTTAAAGTTTAAAGGTTTAATAAACTGACAGTTTTTGAGTGACATGTTTTAGTATATATGTATAAATAATAGTATGTAATCAAATAAAACAATATAATTTCTTATTGCGTACTTACTAGTGTAGCCTTTTCAAAATTGGGCTGAGGAATGTGTTGAGAAAATAATAAAAAATAAAAACAAATTAAAACAGACAAACCAAAAAGAACCTACCTATAATTATTTTTTTCACAGATCATATTATTTTTATTCTTTATTTGAAATATGCGAACAACAAAAAATCTAGAATCATAAAAAACACTGGAAATCTTTGACTCTCCCGTGATTTTTCTACTGTTAACGGCTATTTATAAAACAATGTGGTTAGCAACTAACATTTTTTGATTTTGTAGAAACAAAATTTCTCAGCATTCATATTGGCAAAATCAAGTTACATCCTGTTATTTTTCACGGGTAACAACAAGTTTAAAAATAATACTTGTTTTTACTTAATTTATTAAAAATGAGCATTGAAACACTATATCTAATGGGAACTAGGAAAGTGAACAAATAATTATGCGATATGAAATGATATGAAGTTTTATCATTGGATAAAGGACGAACTTAAACCTCAGCCTCACAGAAGCTTAAAACGATTGTGGTTTCAAGATGTTGGCATTTTTTTTAAATTTTCAGTCTTGGAAGGAGCGAAGGCTCTTTTTACATTCCCAATTATTTATAGTTTTTGTGTTCAATTTGTAGAACTCCATTTTAATTTTTATATAATTCAATTGAGTTAAATTTAATATTATTATTATTGAGTTCTGCTATTTTAAGTTTTTTTATTTTTGTTTTTAGTTACAGCTGTTTCGGCGTTTAAGGCCATTGTCAAACTGTCTGACAGTTTGACAATGGCCTTAAACGCTGAAACAGCTGTAACTAAAAACAAAAATAAAAAAACTTAAAATAGCAGAACTCAATAATAATAATATTAAATTTAATTTAATTGAATTATATAAAAATTCCCAATTATCTCCAATGACACGCTTTCTACATTATAAGAAAAAAATCAATTTGACTGTTCTTTTCTTTAATTTATTTTATGTTTTCTTTAAAGACTAACATTCTTCGGTTACGAATAACTTAACAATATTTTAATTCCTCTCACTACCATCATCATAAGCGGAAAATGTTGCCTGTGCAATGATGGAAGACTTAGCGGAAAATATGTTTTGTTCCACCCTACTACTTCGTAGGTAAGTAGTATTATTAATGTACCTAAAAATAGTTGATTTTCAATGGAATTTATTTTTATGATAAGAATTTTCATTGGTACTCGTTAGGTACTAAGGTTATACTGGGTTAACTTATCGAAAATAAGTAACGAGATTTGAATTTTTAGATTAAGTACGGTTTTTTCTAATGTCATACTGCTAGTGTTCATAAAATTTTAATTAGTTTCTACATTTAAATGTAATGTTTTCACACGAACCTACTCGATTGTTGTTTTTTATTGTAGATAGGTATATTTTAATTTATGATTAGAAAACCTCTAACTTATTTCTACTTATTTATTTTTGACCGGTCCGGTTTTGCCTTGCAACACCCATCTTCAGACTGGTAAAATGTTAAGTAAATTTATGGTAGCATACTGTTTGATTTTCCCGCCAGAAATAACCAACTGTTAACAATAAAGCTGACAGCTATAGATATTATATCAAAAACCATCACTATGTTACCCGTCTCAGACGCAATAAACCTACCCGAAGGTACCTGTATATTCAAATGTAATTGTAAAGCCGTTCCTGACAGCAATAAACCAAAGTACTAGGTCACAAATATTCAATATCTTCTTGGAGCTCTCAACACAGGAATTCCTAGCGAGACAGGCACATCACTACCACATTATATGATATGTAAAAAAAAAAAAGAGCCAACGTTCATTCGAGACATAGATATTATATATATATATATATATATATATATATATATATATATATATATATTTCATAGATTAACTTTGAATTTTATCAGTCTGAAGATGCCTGTTGTAAGGTGAAACCGGTACGATCAAAAATAAATATGTGGATATAAGAGTTTTTAATCATAAACTCATATAAAAATGGAATTGCACCACGAATTATCAGTTTCAAAATTAGAAATAAAATAATTTGTGTTTTATACTTTCATATTATCAGATCATGAAAAATAATTTAGAATCAAACATGTGTCAGTGTTTGTTAACCATCGATTGCTTTATTGTTATGTTATTAATGATTGCTTATCTTATCACATATCTGAAATCGTGTTCTGCTACTCTGGTACATACTCATATTTTATACTTGTATGCTAAAAATTCTGACGATAAATAGAAAAACCTAATCAATCTACCACTTTATACGACTTTTCGAGACCAAGATAAGCGATACCTAACTAACTAACTAACTAACCATCACGCCGTTTCCCCGCAGGGGTAGGCAGAGAGGACGGACCGACATATAACTCTGTCTTGGCACACACTCCTTACTTCATTTACATTCATACATCGTCTCATACATACTCTTCTGTTATTCAGACTCTTCACATGATCCGATTCAAGTATTTGATTTACTTGATCGTGCCATGTCTTTCTCGGGCGTCCTCGACTTCTTCTTCCATTCACTTTCGCATCATATATTCTTTTTACACTCCTTTCTTCGTTCATTCGCTCTACATGCCCAAACCATCTAAGCGTCCCTTTCTTGATCCTATTCATTACGCTCATATTAGCCTTGCATTCTTTCCGGATATCCACATTTTTAATACGATCATACATGGTTTTACCGCACATACGTCTCAAAGATCTCATTTCCACAGCATTCAGTCTACTTTCATCCTTCCTTTGCCAGTTCCATGCTTCACTGCCATACATCAGGGTTGGTATAAGCACTCCATTGTGGACTGCTAGCTTCGCTTCTTTGGACAATTTCTTATTTGCGCCAACAGCGTTCAGTCCTCCATTAATGGAGTTTAAGCTTTTTCGCTACTAAGGGCTATTCCAACATTTATAATATCATTCGAGGACTGGACTTGAGATTGTTGATATCTGATATGGGCTGTCACTACGTTTCCTAGTTACTGGAGACTGAAATGGAACCGGCTCCTTTTCTCGCTATTTTTTAAATCAGTGGCCGATGGCGGGAGTGTTCCTTGTAAACAGCATTGTTAAAAAATAAATAATAAACGAGCCGTTGTTTGGGAGTTCCAACTTTTTGACAACGCTGATCACAGGTTACCCCCCCCCCCCCCTCCAGTTATCGAAATATAAGCTGAAAACTAAAAATCTCTGATAAAAATTGCCTTGTCCAAAATGCAAATTAAATCAAAAATTCAAATCCCGATTTTTTTTTTCTCGGTTGATATGGCAGACTGAAATAAATGTACTCGCGGGTCGGACGTTTCATACCCCTGAACTAGAAGGTACTATAAGGGATCATAGTACTAAAATTATAAACATATGTGCAACAATTTTTTATTAAAATAAATGTTAAGCGTTGTTCTACTTTTTATAACAATAAAAGTGGAGTAAAGTTTAAATTGAATCGTTACATTGGTATTCCACCATGAAATAACAGTAATATGAATAAAAGCATTTAGAATATTTGTGTTTTGTACCAACTCCGTTATCATTTTTTGCATTTCTAACGTAAGTTTCACGCAAAGGTCACGATTGTCGTATTGCCAATTTATATAATTTTCTACACATTACATTTCACATAACTTTGATCATTCGTGTGCAGCGTACAGTGTACTCGCTACAAACTTCTCAATCATCAGTGCTGAATATCGTATAACGAAACTCCACGTATAACTTTATATAATATCTAGCTTGTAATATAATATTTGGGAAATCAATATTACTTAAGATGAATCTCTTTGTTAACGACTTTTGGATTGATTTGTGTCTGTGTTTGTTAACCATAGGAACCTCTTTATATATTTCCTTGTACCTTTGGTATCAGCATAAGTTCAGCTATTGGAATAGCAAGGGGGTTCCTGGTCCGAAACCGTCCTTCCCATTTGGCAACATAACGCAAACGTCACTGGGGAAAAAACACTTCGGTGAAGAATGTGGAAAAATCTATAAAAAATCGAAGCAACACCCATTCGTCGGGGTCTATTTCCTGTATAATAAAGCCCTTATTGTCAACGACTTGGAATTGATCAAATACTTTTTGGTGAAAGACTTTTCACACTTCACGGATCATGGCTTGGATTTTGACGTAAAAGTTAACCCCTTGGTAGCGGCGTTGTTCCACCTCACTGGTAGTCAGTGGAAGAGGCTGAGGATCCAAATGACCCCGGCTTTTACAGCCAGCCAAACGAGGCGCATGTTCGAAACCATCTCATGCTGCGGAACGGAGATGGAGAGGTATCTGGAAAAGGTGGCGGCCATCGGAGGAACAATAGACGCTAAAGACGTCATGGGTAAATTCACCTCCGATGTCATAATCTCCATAGGCTTTGGTGTGGACAGCAATAGCTTCACTTGTCCAGATGCAGAATACAGCAGAGTGGGCAAACTAACCTTTGAACCAACTCTCAAGCATAAAATAATACAAACTTGCAGCTTCTTCGCTCCAAACGTGGTGAAAGGCCTCGGGTGCAGGATGCTCAGCAAAGAAATTAGCGACTTCTTCTTTGAAAATATAAAAAAAACAGTCAAGTTCAGGGAGGAAAATAATCTTCAGCGAAAAGACATCATGCATTTGCTGATTCAATTGAAAAATAATCAATGCATTGAGAACCTTAACGATGGTAAGATGCATAATAAATAATATTGTTATTGGTAAAGTATGTTGGAGTAGGTATTTACAATTATGTTTATTTACAAACTTATCGAGTGATGGATTATGTCCTCCCGTCGTGGATGCACCAGCTGCCTTGTGGCCTTGTGGCCTTGTGGCCTTGTGGCCTTGTGGCCTTGTGGCCTTGTGGCCTCGTGGAGTTCAGTCCAAAATGTTGAGTAGATGTAAGTAAGATGGACCAGTATTTTTAGAACATCATGGGTACTCTTTTATGAAAGGAAGAAATGTAGACAATAATCTGACAGACAAGTTGTCATGTTTCCCTGTCTTAACAAAGACATAATTAAAACCTTTTGATAAAATAAGGACTATGATCCGCTTATGTTATCTTTATCATATGTTAATATTTTTCAAGCTAAAAAGACAGTGGGGAGATTAAAAAGCTTAAAAATAAAAATGGTGAGTTGAAAGAGAGTGCCAAATTAACTAGAATATTATCAAAATATTTACATTTGCTTCGGCAGGTTCTTAATACTCAAAAGACAGTATTTCTAAATACCCTTGTTGTGTTTAATGGCTTTGTTCCAGCTGGATGTGACAGAAAGAACTTAACGGTAAGGTTATATTACTAGCAAAAAAGACTTATTTATATTTGACAAATTACAGCAGCTAACACCGAGGAAAGAAGAGCCTAAGGCTCCACCCTCACGCTGGACGAGCTGTGCGCCCAGGCGTTCGGGTTCTTCGTCGCCGGGTACGAGACCACCTCCAGTCTGCTGGCCTGCCTGCTCTACCACGTGGCCAGGAGCCCCGAGGTGCAGGAGAGGCTGCACCGGGAGCTGGACCAGATCCTGCAGGAGCACCCCGGAGAGGTCCGATATGAGTCCATGATGAAGATGACTTACATGACGCAGGTTATCAACGGTAAACGAATATTATCAACTTTTTGTGTAAAATTATCATAAATTTTGAATTAATAGCTGTTTTCGAAAAATAAATAAATTTGTCTATCGCTTGAGGTGTTGCTAGATGGCTGGCTTTACGCAGGAGTTGTTTTCAGTTGTTTCTATTGATTTATATATGTTTTTTTTTAGAGGGTCTTCGTTTGCACCCTTCGATTCCCACCATATTTCGGATTTGCACCAAGCGGTACGTGATCCCTGGAACAGACGTGGTGATAGAGAAGGGAACTCCAGTCATCATCCCGATCTGGGGGATACAGAGGGATCCCGTCCTCTACCCGGATCCTGAGAAGTTTGACCCTGACAGGTTTTCAGCTGAAAATGTATCTTCCAGACATCCTTATTCGTTCTTGCCTTTTGGGGAAGGACCTAGAATTTGTATCGGTAAAACACAAAATGCATTTTTTAATTTTATTTTTGGCACCTATCGTAATATGATCACCACCAAAGTCAACCTGTCATCGAATAAAATGTTAATCGTGTTAAATTCCTCCATAATTAACCTCCTTCTCGTACGTCTTGCATGAAAATTAAATATAAAGAAAACACTAGGATTTTTCCAATAACTCATACACATAGAAATTTGAAGAACGTTCGTTCATTCTAAACTGTACGCTTTGGTTATGTTGAATAAAATGGTTGGATTTTTAAATGGTCACTTTTGTTTAACATTATTGTTTAATCAATCCAGCGGCTATGGATCTTTTATCTATTCTACTATACCCCTTTTCTTGGCATGCTTTTCTCAAACACCATTTTGTTAATTGCAGGGCTACGAGTTGCTATGATAGAAATGCGCATAGCTCTCACATCAGTGTTAAGATGCTGCAATGTGAGCCCAGCTGATGATGAGCCTCTTAAAATCAGCAACAAGACTTTCTTCATGGTACCAAAAGACGTCAACATCAAAATTAAAAAGAGGTCAAACACACCTTCCAAATTGTAAAAAAATCTCAAAAATTATAATGCAATTTTTTACTCTAGTTCGGTTTTTTTCGGCCTGTACCTATAGTTGGAAAGTGAACACCGGGAAATATGGATACATATAATATTTGCAAGATGTAGTATAAATTAACTATAAATAAATCCCTTTGTGAGTACGTACGACCGTACGAGTGTGACTTAATTATTTTGATTGATTTTGATGAATTTGTTAATTTGACCTTCACCATTCTTTTTGGTCGAACCGTTGAACCCTCAGAGCCTTAGAGTACACAGAGTAGTATCTATCCAAGGCAGTGAAGTCAGTTTTGGACTAGTTTTTGATGATTTTAACATGACTCGGCGCAGTTGGGCGTGGCTAAGACTAAGGCTACGGTATTTATACATCCATTCATATCACATATCGACATAATGTTTTTGTGTATTCGTATAGCCACTTTTTCACAGTATTTTTATCAAAAAAAATATAGCATATAACCTAAAAAACCGTTTAGTTGTGTCAAGTTTAGTGGCATAATAAAAAATGTGGGCGGAGTCCCGCCAGTGTTACTTCAAGGAACCAGCACCTTAAGATCATTATGACAGTATATAGAAGCGGGCTGGAAGCGGGCCAAGAAATTTGTTGTCTCTTTTTCTCTCTTGGTATACGCCGTAAAAGCCCGGAGAAAGTGATTTTTCGCAAGTTTGTGTAGGTTGGGTAAAAATAATTAGCTCTCCCTCCATATATTGTTACTTCAAGCTCAGAGCAATAATATAAAAAAGGGAGCGCTGCTGTAGTCGGTTTTCATGAGTTTTGCCGGACTCGGCTAGACCTGGGCGTGGCTAGGACTAGGGCTAGGGTATTTATACATTCATTCATAGCCCATGTCGACATAATGTTTTTTGTTTATTCGTAAAACCACTTTTTCACAGTATTGTTAAAAAAAATATAAATATATATATATATATATATATATATATATATATATATATATATATATATATATATATATATATATATATATATATGGTAAATTGAAAATAATATTCACTCTAATAAATTATTGCAAAGCATTTTCTTTTGCAAAATATATATATATATATATATATATATATATATATATATATATATATATATATATATCGTGTAAACTAATAAACCGTTCAGTTATCTCAATTTATTTCGCGCATCAAAACGTGTGGGCGGAGTCAACGGAGACGCGGAACATGAAGAACATTCTAACAATACTTTAAAGCGGTGTGATCATTTGGGAAATTTTGTTTTCTTTTTCTATATCATGGTGTACGACGTAAAAACCCAGAGAAAGTGATTTATCCCAAATTTGTATACCTTGGGTAAAAAGAATTAGTTCTCTATCCATATATTGTTACTCTAAGGTTGAACCATAAAAACGGACATACTCATCAACATTTAGTTTTTGGTAGCTGCTAAATAAATTGACACAACGTAGTAAGTACGTTTAATTTCCTGTTATCTCACAAATCAATATTATAGTGATATTAACTATCGTGAATTATTATATTTATTCGACTGGTTGTTAATCAAGCGTATCATGTTGTGTGAAATCATTTCGTTACAGGTAATTTTCTTTTCTAAATTTTACAGTTTTCTCCAATTCTTCCGTCAAGAACTTGATGGTTTTCTTGTTAAGCATTTTGAGGTCCACGTACTGCAAAAGTTGTGGGACAAACAGCAGCTGAAATATCAAAATAGCTTGTTTTGTGTTAACGTCGAACACACTTTAGCCCATCGTTCTCATGATGGTGTTGGAGTTTGTTTTATGTACACGTCGAACACACCTTGGCCAATCGTCCTCATGATGGTGTTGGAGTTTGTTTTATGTACACGTCGAACACACCTTGGCCAATCGTTCTCATGATGGTTTCGGAGCTGGTTTTAGGTGCACGTTAAGCACACTTTGACCAATCGTTCTAATGATGGTGTCGGGACTTGTTTTACGTGCACGTCGAACACACCTTGGCCAATCGTCCTCATGATGGTGTTGGAGTTTGTTTTATGTACACGTCGAACACACCTAGGCCAATCGTTCTCATGATGGTTTCGGAGCTGGTTTTAGGTGCACGTTAAGCACACTTTGACCAATCGTTCTAATGATGGTGTCGGGACTTGTTTTACGTGCACGTCGAACACACCTTGGCCAATCGTCCTCATGATGGTGTCGGGGCTGGTTTTATGTGCACGTCGAACACACCTTGCCCAATCGTCCTCATGATGGTGTTGGAGTTTGTTTTATGTACACGTCGAACACACCTAGACCAATCGTTTTCATGATGGTTTCGGAGCTGGTTTTAGGTGCACCTTAAGCACACTTTGACCAATCGTTTGCATGATGGTGTCGAGCACTTGAAGCTCTTGATATATTTATTACTGTCAAGATGTAATATTTGTACCTATAAGTATCGTTGAAAAAACACCTTTTAATATAATATTTTTTTGAACTAAAAATATATAATAATTTGTAATATTTTTATTCTGGACTTTATGAACTTTGACGTTATAAAATTAGCATATTTTTTTCTAGATTAACAGCTCGATTTTTAACTCTCAGCCTCATTTCAATTATGATCTTTGGAGCTATAAAAAATCCACGTGGGAGAAAGAAAATAGGACATGACACATATTGTTTAAGTCAAATTTTAAAAGTGGTCAGTAAGAAAAAAGATTTCGAAAGAAAGAGTGTTGACAGATGAGCGAAGACGGGCGGAGGTAGGGGGAAGTGGGAGAAGACTGAATATGAAAAAATGTTGACGATTTATAAAACAGTGATCTTTCGGATAACGATGTCTAATTTTTTTGGAATAATCTTTTGCTGTATCTACGCGACACGGTAATGATTGAAATTGAAATAAACTATTTTCATACGGGGTTGACCAGAACGACTGTCAAAATTCTAAACCTAGTAAGGGTCATTTTAATTCCAAACTTTTGCTATTTCGTAATAAGAAGGTTATATTACATACATTGCTGTTCAAATTTTGTATGAAATCAGTTCTTATATGGGTTAATTTAACGGTCTGAAACCTAGCAAGGAACAATTTATTCCTCGATAACAACTTCGAAACCTAGTATGTCACAGTAACATTTTTAAAACCTAGTAAGTAACATCCACTTACTAGGTTACGAAAATGCTTCAGGCACATGCTAGGTTTTGATATTGTTTTCATCAATAATTCCTGTAAATTCTTCTCGATAATTTCCGAATCATGAAATCTTTTTGTTAGTCACTTAGTATTTTTGGTTTGTTTTGAATACTTTGAAGCCTATTTCCAGCTTCGTTAATATATTATTTAGATAATCATTAGTTTTATTTTATATCGAGTTCAGTAGTGATAAGAAACAAACTTTTATTTTTGTAGATCTCAAGCGATATTATGTTGTGACACGTTAAAAGTAAATTACCTATGCAATACGATTTGTTAAATATACTTAAATGGAAATAATTATATTTTTAGGAAGACGATGAACATTTCAAAAAAGTGAGAAATGAGCCATTTATGCTGAGATAAATATATTATGCAATAATGTTTTAACATCGATCATACCAATTGTAATTTAACCTTAGAGTATATAAAGAATTTAACTAACTTCGGCGAACCTGTGGTTTATAATTTTACAGTATTATAGAGAAATTACGTGTTGTATAAAGATTTACATAGTATATCGTCATCCGAATGAAGCGAAGCTAACAATCCACAATGGAGTGCTTATACTAACCCTGATGTATGGCAGTGAAGCATGGAATTGGCAGAGGAAGGATAAAAGTAGACTGAATGCTGTTGAAATGAGATCCCTGAGACGTAAGTGCAGTAAAACCACGATGACCGTATTAAAAATGTGGATGTCCGGAAAGAATGTAAGGATGATGTAAGAGTAATGAATAGGATCAAGATAGGGCCGCTTATATGGTTTAGGCATGTAGAGCGAATGAACGAAGAAAGGAGTGTGAAAATAATATATGATTCGAAAGTGAATGGTAGAAGAAGTCGAGGACGCCCGAGGAAGATATGGCACAAGGTCCATATAAAACATTGAAAAAAATAAGGATTATGATTATAATATCGATATGATATCGATTATGATCGGTCGATAATTCCCTAATATCGAAGCATCCATTTGATTGGATTTCAGGATTGGTATGATAACGGTTTGGCTCATGAATAGTACAGAGCTGATCTCCTGCATACCTTATATGCTCGATACTTATGGCGTCGTACCCTGGAGTCTTACCTAGAGCGGTTTGCTCAATCGCGACTGCAACCATTTCAGGGGTGACATTCATTACGAGGTCATCATTGGCCGCAGGTGGACATGCTATTCCAGAAGGTTTCGTGGTATCTTCCTGATCCTCGCTTAGAAAAATGAAGTCTCTAAATTCATTAGCCATGTTTTTATCCCCCGTGATGTTATTGACGCATAGTGGAACTTTGTTCTCGGATTTTAGGACGTTTGACGTCTTTTGCCAAAACTTTCTGAAGTATTTGTTATGCAGAGATGTAGCTATGCTATTCATTTGTGCTTCGTTTTCAGACTGTTTTCAGCAATTTTGAAAGACTTCTTAGTTGTTTTCCTTTCATCTGCAATACGACCTTTCGTATTGCTTTCCAGCTTGAACCCAGCCAAGGAATGCATGCCATGCATACAATGAAAATATAGTTTCATTTCGAAATGACATTCCCAGGATAATTACGGTACTATTGGGGATACGTAGATGGTGTTGCGGACTTAGGTAACAATGTTTTAACATTAAACAATCCTTAAGCGATACTAATAAAGTCCCAATTTTCTTTAAGCGAAACTTCTTCTCGTTGCATAAAAGGTTGTCTATTTTGTATTTATTTACCTATTTTCGCTCATTCGTAAAATGTGAGCAATTTAAAAAAAAAAAAAAAAACAGTGTTTTTATTAACCATATCCGAAGTAGGTACCATTTTAGAGCACGGTAAGTGTTCAGACTAGATTTTAAAATAGTTATTCAATCAATTTAATGATAAAATCACAAATTTCAAAAAAATAAATGATAATTAAAACAAAATATAAATTAGTAAGTGCCATAAAACATGCAACATTAAATATAATCATAATTCAAAATGTTTAGCCTGTAGGTCTGGGTATCCACAAGATTATTAACATTTAAAATTTTCAAATTGTGTTTAGAAGAACTTAGGCTAAGTGTAAATATGTTTTTTGACCTTCCTGAGCATGTTATCTTAAAGCACTTGCCAGGTTTTGAAATTGGAGAGCCGAGAAGGTAAGGTAGTTTTAAGGTTCAGCCTTCGGGCCAATAAGTATAGTATTTTTTCCGACAGCTATACAGGAGCAGTGAACGAAATCTTGACACATCTACCAGAATATTTGGAAGGGTGGAACAAAGCAAAAAGAAAAAATAGAAATTCAATAATTTACTTAATTGGAGATGTTTTCCATGCTTATTTTGTACGAATCTTATTAAAAAGACGTAAATACGCGTAAGTAATATTTTTGGATTTTTACACTATTCTTTATACTCACACTAAAGTACGAGTTGTTAAAAAACGCTTAAAACCTTTATTAGCGAAAAAAAATAGGCGGTCTCTATAAGATTGCATCAGACGACTGAAATCCAAATATACCCCTTGAACTTTTACCACCTCTTATCATCCCTTACTAATTGCACGAAACTATTGTATTTTGGAGATTGAGAAATGCAATTTAAAGAGAAAATATTCAGGAACATACTTACGTGGCAGGTCCCATTAGTCATCACATCTACACGATCACTTTATAATTTATTTATTTTTACTTTTTTTTCGATTTTAGGGCATGAGAGAAAATTTTCAAGTGGAATTTCTGAATTTGTCCTTCAGTAAACCATAAGAGTAACAACAAACGGTACCAACTTAATCGGACGATTTAAAAAAATGTAATTCCATTCAAAAATAGTATAATTCGGATTTCTTTTCGTCAAAACTCTTCACATTTTTTATCTGACACATTTTCATTTGATTTTTTTGGGAAACCGTAATAATAAATTAACAGTAAATTCAAATTAAACAATGAACGTTGCTGAAAGACCCGATGGAAAGAGGAAGAGGTCTGCTAACCCACCGGACGGAGCAGCCAATACCAAAAAACCAAGAAACGATCAATTGGTTGGTAAAATTCAGTGTTTTGACCAGCTTTAACGATAGTGACCACAATGTTATCGCTGCTACAATTGAGACTCCATTAACTTCGCCCAGACACTGCGCGGCTAGCGTTCGAGGTAGCTCGCAAAACTACCAAATAAATAATTTAACAGACAAAAGGGCAAAGCTAGTGATAACTTTCTGTAAATCGTCTAATAATATCATCCACATATTCATGTACTAATTGGCCTATACGAGTATATGAAAATATGGATACGTTTTTTTTTTTTTTTATCGCGTATTATTTACCATTGATATACTGAAGATATTGCATGGCATTACCCCTGCATACCTTCTGGAATAAGATATTGTTATCATATTTTGTAAGTTACCTACTTAAAGTGACCGTCAAACGGAAAAGTCTTGGCCAAGCATTTGTTGGGGACTTGATTTTTTTATTAAATTTTGTTCACCATTTTTTTATTAAATTTCCTTTGTGAGTACGTACGACCGTGCGAGTGTGAAATTTTCTACTGATTTAAATTGAAATAATCAAAAAAAAATCTTTTGTAATCGCTACCTTCGGTGGATATTTTTTTTGTTCACAAGTAGTTACTAATAATTTGTTTCATTCACTTTATTTTTCATTTCATATAAAAATATATTTCCTACTTAATACTTATTATTCATTATATGACATATTTTGAGTACTTTGAAGAACTACAAATTAAAAATTCACTCAACTTTTTGTAGATCACAAACTAATAAACTCACCAGTTTATAATGTGCAAGATAAAATGTTTTGTTAAATATTTATTTAAATTTTGAATCGGTATTTCTTCAAAGTGCCCTGAAGATGTCACAATGGTGAATAGAGTGATGAATCTTCCAAATAAAATTTTAAAAATGTTTTTAAGAAGACATAATTCTCAATGTTTTGTTACCTAAGTCAGTGACGTGGCTTAATTCAAATAACTTTTTTTTTAAATATATATTTTATTATTGTACAACAGATACCAAATCCAATTACAGTACAATGGAAAACAACAAAAATGTTTTTTTATAACGAAACATTTTTAAATTAATATGTTTTTTGAGCATAGGGGACTTTTCGGTAAATATCTCTATATCCGAGTATATACGTGATTTATTAAATAGAATGATGCCTCTTGTTATGCTATGCTGTGCCAAAACATCTGTCCGACTATGGGGTATGCCAAACATGGTATGTTTTCTGCTGCGGCAGTATTTCTCAGGCACGAATAAGCAGTAGCATGCCAAGTGGTATGGACAATCGATGAAGTTGTTTATTATCTTGATAATTGGATTATTTGTATATCGCCATTTTTATGAAAAATCACCTCAAGGGCGCTTAAAGCCTATTGTCATGAGACCAGCATTGCGCCTAGTCTCTAGGCTCTGATAATTTGTCTCCTCGAGTAGTTCCATGTGATGCATGCACATAATATGTATGTTCCGTGCAAACGCATGTACACCTACCATACCTGAGATTTTATTTTTTTATCTGTTCCAACATATTTATATATTTGGTCTGATGCAGAGCCCAGACATTACTAGCGTACTCCACCTTGCTTCTGATCACACCATTGAAGAGGGCTGTCATCGCATTTGTGTTATTATATATGAATAACTCAATTAGACCTTTGGGTGACTTGGTTCAAATCAATTGTAATATGGTGATTTTTTTCCTTTCCCGGGAAATTGAATTTCTATTTGTATGGTTCTTGTTTAAATACGTGATATTTGTGTTCAGGAAGAGGCATCTACGGATGGTTCCCGCTTGTGCCCCGTGTGCCTGGACCATCTGCCGAAAGAAAGAATCGCCTCCCCCAACTGCTGCAGTCACGTGTTTTGTTTCCCCTGCTTAAGAAAATGGTCTCGGATAACAAACACTTGTCCAGTTGACAGGAAGCGGTTCAACGTTATTAACGTAACAAGAAGAAGTGGGGGAAGAATCACTAAGCACCGGGTCAAAAACCTTCCAAGTGCTGACACATCAAATCTTTTCTACCACTTTTTATTTTAAGATTTGTATTGCCTGAAAAGGAGTTTGCTGTCTGAAAATTGCGTTCGCGTTTTTTCAGCCTGCAATAGTAATCCTGTAGATTTGTCCTTGCCATAAAAGTCTTGGTATCAAATTAAACAATAATACATTTTGGGTGATTGTGTACAGTTTAAATTTGTTGTTGATTATGTACCCTGTGTAAATTTTGTTCATCACTTTTTGTTTGTTTTATGTGATAAAGTTTACTTCCCTTGTCACTCCACCATAAATAACAATCGAGCGGGGTTGTATAGTTACTTAACTTCATACCTACGTTGGTATTTCGAAGTTCGAAGTACCAACATAATAATATATTCGTATGCACGAATAATAGACCACTGAGATTAATGGGCCCAAAACATCTCAAAGGGTGCACAAAGGCAAGAACCGCTTCCTTTGGTGTCCTCATCTGTCATTGAAAAAAACCTTACAAAAGTATTTGATTACCTGCGTGGCAGAGCGGTAAGCTCCTTGGCTCTGGAACCAGAGATTGCGGGCTTATTCGGCGTGATCAAACAAAAGTTATTACAAACTTATGGGAATAAATTAGAATATTGCATATATGCAGAGGCGTGCACTCCATAAAGGCACATACAGTGGGTAATTCTTTCGCTGGAATAGTAGATATATTCAACTGCACTGAATCTAGTTACAAGAAGGCAATAGTAGCATACCTCTTTCAAAAATATTACTGTTAATTTATTGCATTATAATATTTCTGTTAACTTTTTTATGTTTTTGGGTGCTAATCATTTACTCCATGTTATTTTTATGTCACTATTATTTTATATTTTGTATTACACAGTTATTGAAAGCCCATAGGGGCGTGTATAATTAAATAAATAAATAAGCACTGCCTGCCCTACTATACTTGCATGAAAATATATATAATATTGGATAAAATAATATAAAATTATTGCAAAAAATAAATCTACACTTTCAGAAACACGCGCAAAATGTTGCTGATTGCACCGCACCAAGCGTCTCACTTACCTTCCTACTATGACGTGTCAAAAGCAGTAACTACATATGCTCTAACGCCGCCAACGTCAGAGCAGATTATTCTATGTTTACTAGACACAAATTGTGTATGCTGTGATCTGTTGCGCATTCAAGTGGCTCGTTTATTTTTTTTAAGAAAGACAAACATTCCCGGGTTACGAATAACCTGACAATATTTGAAAAACTCCTACTGCCATCATAAGAAGCGGAAAATGTTGTTTGTGCAAGGATGGAGGACTTATCCAGCAGAGGAATTGAACGCACGACGTCCGGGTGGGAATCCGACGCGTTTGTCCACTCAACTACCGACCGGTTTGTGTTAGTATCTTTGTTAGTGTCTAAGGCAGTGCTTTTATAGAACAAATCCAATAGCAATCAGTGAAATCCGTTGACACCTATCTCTATTATCAAATAATTCGCTGTTTTACTGCCTACCCTGATCAAAAACTCTGTGCACGCCACTGCATATATGCACCTCGTTTCAGATGATCTCAGCGTTGTCCTAGTTTGAGACCATCAAACATAATTGAATCATTGCTTCAAATGACTTTAGCCAGGTAGGTACTTTCCGACATTTCCTTCTTCTTCCCCTTCCCGACTTCCTTCAGCCTCACAATACCAATATGAAAATGGGATGCTATGGTTCCACTGGCTCCGAGCAGTTGGAACTACATTTTGTTTAGTGACCATAGAAAGGTCTAGAAATTTATCAAAATACTAATTATTTTGTACACAAACAGCTAGCTGTAAACAAACAACATAATATTATTCAATAATTATCATTTTCGTGATAGCCCATATTTTGAGAGCAGATCTCAAAGAAGGGTCACACATGAAATGTAAATAACAAACACTTAATGACGTATTTAGGTTATACTGGTCAATTCTACAATTTCAGAATATTACGTATAACCCTAGATATAAGAAGGTGAAGGTTCATGACACATCTATGTAATATTTTGGTCGCAATCATCATAATAACGGGCTTTACATGTACGCAGACTTTTGGGAGCGCGTATCCCACTGGTGGCAATTGATTTAATATAATATTATCAATGGTTTTAGTTAAGTAACTCACTAGGAAAGTTTGTTGATTGTGAAATGTTTAGGAATATTGCATCGTTGGACGGATATTTCACACAATTTTTACTGCATTCAATTTCGGAAGGTAATATAATTTTACTTAAACTAACTAACAATCACGTCCTTTCACACTAGGGGTAGGGAGAGACTAGTTTAAAGTAGTCATTAGAGTAGGTTAGTGTTATGATTTATATTTATTTGGAATTAAATTTTCAAATAATATGTAGGTAATTTAATATTTAATAAATAAAATATTAGTAAGAACAGTGAATCTGTATTGATGGGTTGCATGTTTTCTTGTAATCAAATTTAGAGAGAGAGTATTTTATTTGTTTATGTATAGTTTTATGTTAAATTTGTAGATCTCCATTTTGATTTTTTTTATAATGAAATTAATCACTTTTAATATTATTATTATTAATTTCTGCTATTTTTTTTTCATTTTTAGTGACAGCTGTTTCTCCATTCACGCCACTATCAAATTAGGGTTAGGCCACATGGAAACATTTTCAATTTCTCATTTAGTAATATCTGATAAAATATTATTGATTAAAAAATAGTTTCATGATTTTCATCACAGATGAGCAAGGTACATTTTATTCATTATAATTACAGCCTTTTTAAAGGTGCTTTGCCTAGCCGTATTCTTCTACTTTTACAGAGCCCTCAAATTATAAGTAAGACATTTGCAACTTCTACAATATTTTTATCATTACAATAAATTAGGTTAGTGTTTGGTCCTCGTTACAATATTCTACCAGCCTAATACATTCATATAAGCACAGTTTGAAGAAATAAATCAGCTCTTTTAAAATAATCATTTTATTTGATAACCTTTGCCCGTTGACCCTTTCAATTTAACCCGAAATAATTATTTGATCTTCTATTCACCTTTTTGTAGGTATGGACGTAACATACTTTATTTGGATCCGATTATTGTATATCACAACAAATAGTTGAACGCACTGTTCCGTCATACGTTTTATACATTTTTTTAATCCTACATATTTTCATTATTATTCTCGCCGCATCAGGAACCAAAGTCTTTCTCTATCTTTTAACATGCGCTACCGTGATCATTAAACACATAGTTTGACAGTTCACAGAACTTGTCTCGCTAACATGGGTTACCGTCATCATTAAACGCATAGTTTGACAGTTCACAGAACTTGTCTCGCTAACATGCGTTACCGTCATCATTAAACGCATAGTTTGACAGTTCACAGAACTTGTCTCGCTAACATGCGTTACCGTCATCATTAAACGCATAGTTTGATCGTTCACAGAACTTGTCCCCTTAAAAGATAGAGACTTTTTTTAAATCGGTTAATTAGTCGAACTGTCCAAAGCGTTGGGTTAGGTTAGATTAAGTTAGGTTACAAAAAAACGGCTATGACAATTGGTAGTAGTAGTTTTTGGATCGCATTGATTTTAACGTACGACACATCATTGAAGACTTTGATTGATTGCTAAATATCTCAATAATCTATTTTTTCTAAAGCAGCGAAACTTTCAAACCATGATCTCTAGGGTGTTAAAAAATTTGCAGAGCTTTTTTGTCTGGCATTTCTAGGCTAACGAAACTATATTCAGCTCGCAGTTAACAATCAATCATTCGAATTACAATAATTTTAACATACAGCTTGATCTACTCAATTTTTCATGCAGCCAAAGGAGAAAATAACAAACGAACAAACTATATTTAAATCCACAGATTTTTTGTAACAAAATTAACACTAGCGACGACGCCAACTGCAAATTGAGTGGGTCAAACTGTACATTTTTCCATTTATTTATTTTTAATCATGGTTATTTAAAAAAGTATTGCGCAAGCCCATTATTACATGCGTCGAGATTAAGAAGGAAATAAATAGGTTAAAGAGCAGTAGGAAAGTTTAAGCACTAAAAAAACACTGAAATTTCGGTTCTTAAACACTGAAAAGATTTTTTAAATCATCGTGTTGTGTTTCAACTGATATCATTAAAAAATTGTATGAAGAACCTTTGTTGACCCTCGACAAACTAGATAGACTTTATCAATGCTTTTCTGCACCAGACTTTAAAGACTGTGCAGTCTTCAGTGTTAGCCAAGCTTTCTTGGCAGGTACCCGTGTTCTCTTGTGGCTTTCAACAATTATCATATAAATATTGCATATTTTCTTAGCACTTAGCGTGAAAATCATGAACACCACTACAAGGGGGACATTACTGTCCGGGACTGAATTGGCCAAGTAAGTTTATTTTAATGATTTTATTAGTTTAATATTTTGATGATTTACACGCCGTTTTCATAGAAAAATCATCTCAAGGGCACTTACCATTTTACAAATGATTTTGTATTTTTGATAATGGTGTTTGAAAAAAAAACGGTCCTTTGAAAACCGAACTCAACACGGCCTAATTTGAAGCCCTCATAAATATATTAGATTATCTCATATAAGAAATGTTCCTGGAAGAGTTTTTCCGACCCCTTGAAAAACCTTATAACCGAGTTTCAAAAGGGCAAATATAATAAATAATCATTTCTAAGTGAATTTAACTTCCATATAATCTTAGAAAACTTACATAACAAATATGTATTTTAAAATACAATTATTCTTATGACAAATAAGCCCGTCGACTGTTCCAAATGAATTAAATCTTCCAAATGAGTCTTATTCTAGTTCCAAATGAGTTTTATTCTAGTTCCAAATGCGTTTTATTCTAGTTCCAAATGAGTTTTATTCTAGTTCCAAATGAGTTTTATTCTAGTTCCAAATGAATTTGTAAGTGACAAAAAGCTACTTTTCAGAAGAGAAAAGACAATAAATTCAAGTTTTGTAAATAAATTCATAAATAAGATCTTTTTTCCCACTCACAAAAATAAAAAATCATAATTCTGAACGATTTGAATGTTTGTTCAACGTTTCATTTATAAAAGGATTTATTATTATTTTTATAGAGAATTTTTGAACACGTATTGACCATATTATTTATTTACGCCCGTTATAGGCTTATATGTATATTGAAAAACATATTGAATTTCACATATTCTTCATTCTTCTTCGTGAGCCTTTTGGCGTCCACCCTAAGACAGAGACCTTTCTCAAAATTTACTACTTTTACTGATTCTAGGGGGCTCTTACCGTCAAGTCATCGGCCCGTCTCGCATTTAGGCAATATCTGATTATCTTTCCCAATATTTGCACATAATTGAATCAAAATAAAAATATTTTCTTCTGATTTTAAAATCCACAGTTTTCTTTTTATTTAAATATACTTCAACTCTTACAATAATGTGATTTTTTATGACATAGGCAGATCCAAGGAACCCTTCGAAATGATGTGCAATTACTCAAGAATCAACTTCCCGGCTTCCAGCCTGGACTGGCCATCGTCCAGGTGGGAGGGCGGGAGGACTCCAATGTCTACATTCGGATGAAGCTGAAGGCTGCTGAAGAAATCGGCATCAAGGCTGAGCTGGTCAAGCTGCCCCAATCTGTCACTGAAGCGGAGGTAAAGAATCTATGTGACTTTTTACTATATTTATTTTGCAAAGTTCTTATGCAGATGTACAAACTTATCGTCAAGGGCGTCCAAGGCGTCGAGGGTGTTGCTACCGGGAAAATTGTTTGCCATTCCAAAACAAATTACAGTGTAACCTCAGATTGCGAGTTACTTGGTTTGCGAGTGTTTCGCAAGACGAACAATATTTTTCAATAAATTTTAACTTAATAAACGAGTCTTACATCAATTTATCTGTAAAATATGGGAAATAGTGAAAATCTCCTAGAAAGGCACCACCCGAGTAAGGCCGTAACAGTGCAAACGATGAATCTGTTCAACGACAATGCAGTGTCACATTTCCGCCAAATCCTCAAAAGGAAATAAAAAAGATTAATAAAGGTACATAAAATGTACCTGAAATCGAATTTATTACATACATGTACTGTATAATAAATTTTAATATTTAAAAAGTACATACTCGTACGTATTTTGTAAAAATTATTTTGAATATATAAAACTTTTGGAACGAATCATTTTTTTTCGAAAAACCGTTTATAAATCTGTTATGGTTAATGGGTGAGCTTGTAGCTCTTTGTTTGACAGAGCTTTAATTACTGAAGAGATAAGCCGATAGGTGTGTGTTATGGGCGTGTCTGTATGCTCGAAGTAAACATTATTTTTCCTTACTTTTGGTGAAATTGAGTAAACATTTTCTAATATAGAATTTCTTTCTCGAATAGATAATCAATTTCATTGGCCTATCTGGGACCTAGAATTCAAAAGGTCTTGTATTTAAATTGGCATCAGTTTTTTTTTCAGATCACAATAAATTACACTTCTAGTGATGATCAGTGACTTTAATAGTTAATTTTTGACGGAAAGTGGAGTTACAAATACGAAAAACAAACTTTAATACGAGTTTAACAAGGAGTTAAGGCTAGAATAATTTATGCCGTTTACAACGAGAACGTTTTAGGTTTAATAACATTGCAAAAAGTACTGTCCAAGTGCTCGGTTGGAAGATTATTTCATATCTGCCCTATTTTCCTGATCTCGCTCCATCATTTTTTTAATCTTTTCCGCTCTCTATCCAACAGTCTCTGATGAATCTCCTTTAACGACACTGTTCTTCAAAATTACAACTCCAAACCACCAGATTTGTTTAGGCGTGGATTTGTAAAACTACCAGAGCGTCGGAAGTCAATCGTTAACAATGCAGCCAATGCATGAGAATGTATTATTGAAAAGTTTATGTATTTTGATTGATTAAAAAAAATTAAAACGTTGCGAATGGCGGCGCATCCACCAAATGAAAGAATTTTGGCTCATTTTTTTTAGACTCTGGATTCCACAAGAAACGGTGCTTATATTATTAGTGCAGATAACTGGATTGTTGTTGAGAAATTCCCTATACGGTGATGATACAAAATCCGCTCTTTATCATATAATTGACGAATAATATTATCAAGTATTTATTTTTAGTATTTCATATCATTTTGTTCATTAAATAATTTATAAATTACGTAATTCGAACGCAGTCAAGATACAGCAATAAAAATATACCTTATCGTATTCGTTCTCAGAACTGTGCTTTTTGGCGGAGCAAAACCAGGGGGTTTGCCCGAAATTCATATTCGAATCAATTGTGAAAATTCTGTAACAAAAATATTATTTTTTTCCGAGGATGCACTCTACCATTCGCACTCTTACCGTAAAATGGTTTTAAATTTTCAAATTGTTTTTCAGCAATAACTTCAGCGGTAAGGAACACATTTTATTTTTCTATGCCATGAATTAGTAACTTCCCGAGATAATTCTTCAGAAAACATTTTAGATTATATTAATATGCTCATCAGAATTAATTAACCTTTCCGTACTTGAATGTAAAAATCAAACGTGTGATCCGAAGGGGGGTAACGTAGATACTCCAATTGACTTTGCTTATTAATAATTTGTTTTTGGTAATACTTATAAAGAAGTATATCCATAATATTTCAGTAATTTTTATCTAAGACATTGCACAAAACTTTCGTCCGGGGTGACATTAGAACCCCTTTCAGAACAAGAGTGTTAAAATAAACACCTCGGGCAGAATACCCCAAGGCCTGCTACATCAAACTCAACTCTACACCGCCCTTATACCCCTTGTGGCGAACTGTTTTTTTAATCTCCTTTTTGCCTTAGGCCGTTTTGAATCTAAGTCACTTCTCTAGAGTCGGCATATAGAGACCCCGGAGCTGTGTCTATCGTCAGCGTGATTTATTTTTACGAATACTTTGGGAAATCTTATGTAATATAATAAAGCGTTGTTGTATTTTTACTCAATTTAAAAAACAAGAACGAATGTAAATGAATTATATATACTCGTATATTACTAACAGTTTTTCATTGTTTTCATTACAGCTCCTCATTGAACTGAATAAATTGAACGATGATCCAAATGTCCATGGAATCATAGTACAAATGCCGTTGGATTCAACGAATAAAATCAATTCTCAACTAATAACAGACACAGTTAGTTCTGAGAAAGATGTCGATGGGTATGTTCTATAGATTACTGATATATATATATATTATATTTATGTGATGCAAGTACTAAGTTTTATTTTGTAAATGTCTGTTAGTCCAGTGCCACTCAAACTTATAGTATTTTATGTTTCTCAGTGTTGCTTTAGAACCGGTATCATTTTGTAAATAAAAAAATATTTTTATTCATACATAGTAAATATAATCCTATTGAATTAAAAGAAATACAATATGCAAATAATTAAATGTACATAATTGTGGTGTCAATCAATTTTGCCTGGATGTATCCATATAAAGATGATGTGACACATTAGCTTGTTTTGTATTGGATCATTTATTTAGGACAATACCACATTTAATGGATAATGAATATCTACACTTTTACGAGATTTTGTCTTAATTATACTTAGATTGATAAACGAGTCTCGCATAGTAAGTCGATGCAAATGGCAAAAAAGTATTCAGTGGAAGTTCATGTAAATCTGCGAATTGTAATTATTATTAATTGATTATTATTTTCTGGAGCTGACATTGTACATGCTATTATCTACCGATGATATGTAACATTTACGGAATATTTTTTTTAAAGAAACTTACATTTTCTCAGAGGAAACTTATGGAAAAATTGTTAAATTTCACAAGATCATAATTAAAGATCTACAAAAAAGTCGCATTGAATGCGCTTAATTTATTACAAATTATTTTGAATGGGTCTGGCTGGCCAGACCCAAGCTCGCTGAATGTGTTATATTTTAACCGTCCGGGCTTTACATATTTCGCAATTTGGTTTTCTTATTTTAAACTATATATACGAGTATAATAATACTTCGATGACCGCGGGCGGCGATAACCGGTACCGGTCCACGGACCAGCATTTGAGTAGCACTGTTTGAGTCCTTCGAAACAATTTTTTTTTTAAACACCTTTCTGGCTTCTTAATAAACATTTAAAAAAATATTCGGTTTTCTAAATTTTACCAAAATGCAACTTAGTTCCCTTGCGCCTAACTTTACCCAATTGTAGAGCAGATACATGTATTGGATTCTTATTACAGATTGAATGTTGTAAATGAGGGAAAAGTAGCCATTGGAAATATGTCAGGATTTGTTCCATGCACTCCGAATGGCTGCATTCAACTCATTAAGAAGTCAGGTGTTAAAATTGCCGGGGCCAATGCGGTTGTGATTGGACGTAGCAAAATTGTTGGAACCCCGGTAGCTGAGCTGCTGAAGTGGGAACATGCCACCGTCACTGTGTGTCACTCTCAAACAGTTGACTTAGAACAACAAGTAAATTGCATAACAACATTTTCTAGATTAATTTATTGAATAAGTACTAATTTATGAAAATATTCAATATAAGCTATAATAACATTACTGAAATGCTCCAAATACATTGAATACCTGCAGTTTTTTTTTTGTTATAATAAAATAGAGGTAACAATGACATTTCTAATGCATTTGAATGTATTCAAAACAAAATTATTGTAAAAGTGGTGATAAAAAAGTACCTACCCAAATTTTGTTACAATAAACTGCTTCAAATTTATTACAACTGTCATAAGAGCAGAAACTGTACCTATCGAAATCGGGTTTAGTATTTTTACAGCATTTGTTTCTGAGCTGTTTCAACTTAAGAAACTTTGTCTTCAAAATAAAACATGGGTGAGTGGCAAACCGTTGTTTTCCGTGGTGAACGTGGTGGTGATTTCAGGCCAGAAGAGCTGATATTCTGGTTGTGGCAATCGGCAGAGCAGAGATGGTCAAAGCATCTTGGGTAAAACCGGGAGCGGTTGTCATTGATTGTGGAATTAACGCCATACCAGGTAAATAATTACTTTTAGGTTTATTATATTTAATCAAAATTTAAAAATTAACAGGGTTTTGAAAAACTAGTGGATGTGACAAACTAGTTTAACTTAAAATATTTTATCAATTTATAGAATAGATCCAGAGTAATTTGTTTTAGCACTCAATTTAGAATTTAATTACGTGATAACAATTATTTATTATCTTACATTTATTTTACAGACAGTACGAAAAAAAATGGTCAGCGACTTGTCGGTGACGTAGAGTTTTCTGAAGTTAAAGACGTTGCAAGCTTCATAACGCCAGTACCTGGCGGTGTAGGTCCCATGACAGTCACCATGCTCATGTCCAATACAGTCTTGAGTGCGAAGAGGGCCGCAAATGACATGCTACGAAAGCAATGGGACCTAAGGAAACTACCCTTAAAGCTTGTGAGACCAGTGCCAAGGTAAACATGAAAAATTGTGTTATTGATATCTAAATACTCATTTAATACTAAGTTTAATACTGCTAATTATTGTAAGGCGGCAATCGTCAATGAATATTTATTTGAATATTATAGATAGAAAATAAAAAGACAATGGTCACAACTGAGACATTTTTTTTGTCTCGGTTGTGACCATTGTCTTTTATTTTCTGGCTTTTTCTGTTTCATATTTGTGTTTTAGATTATTGATATTATTTAAATATTTTAAAAAAAACATAAGCAGTAATGCTCTAAAGTTATTTCCAATTAGAATATTTATTTACTTTGGAGAGAAACAGTCAAACAATAGCTTATTTTTTTAACACAATACAAGAAAATAAACATGTTTATTGAGAAGCCAAGTGTTCCAAATGTGAAAGAAAAATTGTAAAAACCAGTTTTCATTAAAGTGTAGAAATGCATAAAAAATAATCCAAATAATAAGTTTTCGGATAGTGGGAGATCCCTGTGTTCGAATCTTGGTGGCAACAATAACCTTTTTTCTCATATTTTTTCAATGCATAGTTTGATTAAATGACTACATATTAGTATTGTTTTGAGATTTCATTTGTAGTTTTATTTTTTAGCGATATTATGATTGCCCATTCGCAACAACCAAAGGATATTGTTCACCTTTCAGAAGAGATTGGAATCTACCCGAGGGAATTATCTCAATATGGCAACAAAAAAGCCAAAGTCTCACTCTCTGTATTAGATCGGCTGAAATCCATGAAGGATGGCAAATATATCGTTGTTGCTGGGTAAGTATAGTTTATTACAAATTAATTGTATTTCACCATAAGAATTCTGATAATATTATAATATCTGGAAAGACATATGCCATGGTTATAAGTCAAGTTTTTTCACTATTCCGACCTTACGCCACACATTACATTTACACAGTAAGAGGGCAAATGTTTTTTTAAAAAACTTTCACTCTCACATATTGAATGAGTTTGACGACATGATTAATTTTATTAAAGTTGAATGAATATTTCAACTATTTTCAGTTCATAATAACTTATGTCATTATAGAAATGACATAAGTTATTATGAACTGAAAATAGTTAAATAAAAAAGATGACCTAAAACTTCCAGACAGAAAAGTTTTGCGAATTTCACGATGCCAGATCTCACCCTTTAAGAGTTTTTGCTGAGGCTAACAGACTTTCTGGTTTATTTTTTAGAATTAATAATATTATTTCAGGATAACACCCACTCCACTGGGTGAAGGTAAAAGTACAACATTGATTGGATTAGTTCAGGCCCTCGCAGCTCACAAGGGCAAGAACGCTTTTGCTTGCATGAGGCAGCCGTCTCAAGGACCCACCTTCGGGGTGAAAGGGGGAGCCGCAGGTGGCGGCTACTCTCAGGTAATTACATTCATCACAACTGTCCAAACACTAAGAATGGCATCTGTATCCTCCGAAACAACAATGTTTATTTTAAAATTTGTAGATAATCTGATTCAATGGTTCTAATGTCCTGTCTTTTTTAATATGAATACTGCACAAGCATCCCGACTGCTCAGAGCCAGTGGGACTATGGCACCACTAACTGGGGTATCTTGTGAAACTGAAGTGGGGAAGGGAAGGAGAATTTTGAATGGTGGTGTTTCACCAGGGCAATACTGAGAAGAATAGACCATATTTAATATGAATTAAATGTGAAATAACACAAATTAAAGTAACAAAAAATCTTTGGGCACACCGGAATTTGAACCTGCAACCTCTGGATTCATAGTCGAGAATCAGACCTTGATTGTAAGATAATTCAGATACCTGGGGAGCCACTTTGTGGCACCAGGAGATATCATCAAACACCCAGTCACAACCCTGGTGAACTTCATCAAAAGTATTGGGCTGTCAAGGGAATAAGAAAAAACTTGATAGAATACAAAGGGCCTATAGCCCGAGTGTTTACAGGATTTATGCAGACCGTCTCCACATCAATAATAATATTTTTCTAGGTAATTCCAATGGAAGACTTTAACCTTCACCTAACGGGCGATATTCACGCTGTAACCGCAGCCAACAATCTGTTGGCTGCTCAATTGGACGCAAGGATGTTCCACGAGCTTACACAAAAAGACCAGGCGCTGTACGACAGACTGGTGCCAAAACTCAAGGGAAAGAGGGCTTTCTCCAAAATTCAGCTTAGAAGACTGCAGCGTCTGGGAATTCAGAAAACAGATCCTGATTCCCTCTCAGAAGCGGAAATATCTGCCTTTGCAAGACTTGATATCAATCCATCTAAAGTCATTTGGAATAGAGGTAAAAATAAATGATGATGTCCTACTGCATTCAAATATATCTACTTTCATGGCATTTTGTGTAATTTTGATATTTTTTTCTTATAGTGATGGATATTAATGATAGATATTTGAGAAAGATCACAATTGGTCAGTCACCAACGGAGAAGGGTTTCACGAGGGAAACAGGGTTTGATATAGCGGTAGCTAGTGAGATCATGGCCATATTGGCTTTGGCCAATGGTTTGGAAGATATGAAGCAAAAGTTGGCATCCATGGTGGTGGCGTTTGATAAGAAGGGAAATCCGGTCACAGCTGATGACTTGGTAAGTTCACTTACTGATACTATTTTATCAATGATTTTTTTTTTCATACTGATACTTTGTGACATCTCTGTGACGTCACTAAAAGCAATTTTTAGTTAACCCTTTAGTTTTGGTGGTGTCTCGGATATGTTGGAGTTTCAGAGGCATTCTGTATTGTCTTATTGAATAGATAGAGTTCTTTCACCAAGTTGTCTTTAAACCTGTAATGTCTTATTAAAGAACTGATTTTTGATACCAAAAGTATTCTCACCAGCAATTTAAATTTTTGATGTTTTCCAGGGTGTAACAGGAGCTTTGATGGTCCTCTTGAAAGACGCCATTGAGCCCACTTTAATGCAGACCCTGGAGGGAACTCCCGTGCTTGTACACACTGGTCCCTTTGCTAATATTGCTCACGGATGTTCATCTATTTTAGCAGATAAAATTGCTTTAAAACTTGTAAAGGAAGATGGTTACGTTGCAACTGAGGCTGGTTTCGGATCCGACATTGGTTTGTGATTCATATATTCTTATAAATTACCATTAGGTGAATAATGTTCTTAGTGATTCAATTTAAATTAAATAAAAACCAGGTTGCAACTTTCTGAGATTTTAAGGTATTTAAAGTAAGTAGTTATTATAAGGTTTATCAGGGGACTGGAAAAAAAAATCGTTTGTGGGATCCCACATAGGTTATGTGGGATCCAAATTTTAAATATTATTTTTCAATAAAACCAACCTTCTTATGTGGAAACATAAATGTGGGATTTACTGTATTGTAAACAGATTGTGCATTTTATTACATGCCAAAGTAAAGAAAACAATTGGAGGCAAATAAAATTTACTTTGAACTCATCTGTGTGCATAGCAATGGTTTTTCAAATATTAAAACGCGCTTGCTATACAAACAGAATAAATTACTCTTATACCGTCTTACTTATTAGATTCTTATGCCCCGGTTCAGATTGGTAAAGTTAAACTGGGCGTTAGGCTTAGTTTGACTATACCTACGCTGTTGTTATTAGTCAAGTTTTTCACTATTCTGACCTTACGTGCTGCATAATATTTACACTGCGTTTATAAGTAAGACAGATAGTATATTAACCTTAATCCAGAAATCATGGTGTTTGTGTGCAAATAGACTTGCCAGTGTGTTAGGTTATTCTCAATATCACTTATACAGTACATACCTATCTAATATAAATATTTGCACAGATTCCACTAGATAATATTGTATTGTATACTTTTACAGGAATGGAGAAATTCTTCAACATCAAATGCCGCTAGAGTGGCAACATCCCCAACTGCGTTGTGTTGGTGTGCACCATCAGGGCCTTGAAGATGCACGGAGGAGGTCCCCCCGTGACCCCCGGAGCCCCCCTGCACTCTGAATACACTCAGCAGAACCTGCCACTCCTAACCAAGGGACTATGCAATCTGCAGAAACATATTGAAAATGGAAGACAATTTGATGTGCCTGTCGTAGTGGCTTTGAATAAGCATTTGTAAGTATAAATAAATTAAACTTTGACATGAAGCACTCACTTTGTGGAAAGACATAATTAAATTTTAAATAAAAGTAACTTTGTTTTGACACCACTTTATTGGATACATATATACATAAACCAACCAGTTTCGGCTCTACCTGAACCTTCTTCAGGGTATTCACATATTTGTTCAGCCCTGAAGAAGGTTCAGGTAGAGCCAAACCGGTTGTTTTATGTATATATGTATCCAATAAAGTGGTGTCAAAACAAAGTTACTTTTATTTAAAATTTATAGATAAATTACCCGGACTTCTTCATATGGTTGGAGAGTGATGGTGGCTACATACTCGTACATAGTTTATTAACACCTCTACCATTTTCACATGGCAATTAAATAGTTTTTGTCTTGCTTAGAAACTCCCGCCCCTACTTTTATTATCCTGTATTTACCAGTCATACCCAAAAAATTCTGATTAAAAGTCAATCAAAATATACCGAATAATTAATTTTTCAGTAACGACACTGTGGAAGAAATAGAATTAGTGAAGTTGTATGCCGAAAACAACGGAGCATTCAAAGCCATATTGTGTGACCACTGGAGCTCCGGTGGGGCTGGGGCCCTGGAGCTAGCCGACGCAGTCATCGAGGCCTGCAACCTGCCACCCAAGTTCAAACTGCTCTATCCTCTGGATATCTCCATGGAAGACAAGATTCAGTGTATAGCTAGCAAGATGTACGGAGCTGGAAAAATAGAATACACTGAATTGGCAATGGAGAAAATTAAAAATTATTCAAAACAGGTCAGTTTTAAATCTTTTCCGATGAAAAAATGTATTTTTATTACATGTTTGGACATGTGTTAGGAATATTCCAAGGAAAAAATGCTTTCAATAACTTATTTTGAAATGTAAAAAATCCAAAAAATATATACATGCGTGTAACTGACAAGGCAACGTTGTAACGCACATTAATGGGATCTGCAGTGAAGACTTTTTAGTTTTTCTCTTTTCGTTTATACAGCACTCAAATTTACCCTCTGACAATATGCTTTCTTCTGCTTTACAGGGCTACGACAACTTGCCCATGTGTATTGCTAAGACATCTTTATCTCTAACTGGGGAACCGGCAATCAAAGGGGCCCCCAAGGGATTCACGCTCAAGGTCAATGACATTCTCGTGTCAGTTGGAGCAGGATTTGTGGTGCCGGTGGTGGGAGAAATATCCAAAATGCCCGGATTACCCACAAGGCCGTGCATTTTCGATATTGACTTGAATACCACCACCGGAGAGATTGAAGGCCTCTTTTAAATAATTTAAAGTTCTCCATTGTTAAACAAAAAACTATATATATTCCGACCATCAAGAGCTTGCAGGCAGTGAAATCATAAAAAAACATTTTCAATAATTTACCAAATAAACTTCTTACACATAGTTCTTTTTATCCCACCGCCGTCAAGCTCTCGGTGGTGAAAGATCACATTTTAATCAATCTATTTTATCCATCATATATAAGTTGCTATAATAAATAATTGTTTAAAACTCTTGGTTTTTATTTTGTTTAATTGTGTAACAGAAAAACAAAACAAAAGTATAATTTAGTTTCAATTGTACTTATTTTGACATGACTTTAGTTTTTTCAGTACCACTACTTCTACAATTCGCACTACTACTAGTAACGACCAACAAGTTTATGTTTAATAATTCCTGATGTTGAGTTCCATCCATGTATTATGAATTATTTGATCTTTACCGCGGCTCTTAATTTGGCTGATCTACTTCTAGGATTTTCTTCTATTTCTGCAAATGAAGGTACAATAACATGTTTGGTCAAAGATTCCCAATTACTCTCCATTAAACAACTGATAACTTCTTTTTCAAGAATGAGTGAATGATTTGAAAATTTCAGCCGGAGAGGGTTTGCAACGTTTTCCACCAAGTTACCTAGAATATGTCTTTTGACAATAGTGTCTTCCAGAGAATGGAAAGAAAGAGTCACAAGGCGACCACCGAGCTTTAAATACTTTTGCGCAATCAGCATTCCATAATTTATTTCATTTAGTTCGTTATTGACAAATATTCTTAAAGCTTGAAAAACTTTTGTAGCGGTATGTGTTGGCCGATTCAATTTATCCACTCTAATTTCTTCCCCGCAAACTGAATTGATGAGGTCCCCCAATTCTTGGGTCGTTTCCAACTTTCTGAACAAGTACCTAGATTGTACAATAGCGCCGGCAATTTTTCTGTAGTTCTTTTCTCCGCCATAAACTTTAAAAATTCTCATCAGATCTTCTTCGCTAGCCCTGGCGAGGATGTCCTTAGCAGTTGGTGAGTCTGGAAATCTCTGATAGTCCATTCTCATGTCCAGTGGCCCGTTGGTGCTCACGGCGAATCCTCGGGATGGAGTGTTAAACTGCATCGATGAGCAGCCAAAATCGAACAAAGCACCGTCAATAGAATTCTGACCCATATTTAATGTCTTCAAAAGAGAAGGCAGTTCTGAAAACTTTCCCAAAAGGGGAATAACTCTATCGGGATACGATTCCTGCAATTTGAGTGCATATTCATATCCGATGGGGTCTCTATCTAAAGCGATGATCTTACATCCCGGTGCCTCCTCCAAAATGGCCTGGGAGTGGCCGCCGGCCCCAAAAGTCATATCTATGATTGTTTGTTCTTGTTGAGGTTTAAGTAATTTTAAAACATGATTTAACATAACCGGAGTGTGAGGTTTCTTGTTCATGACTTTTGGTTCTGCAGATGTTGAGTATTCACATTGTGCTAACTTGGTAAAGTACTGCTTTGAACTAAATATATTTCTATTTCTATAGAGAATCTGCAGTTTATTCATTTTCCTCTACTCTTTTTTGGGCAATATATTTGAAAATAAACTTCTCTCTTCTTGTTGAAGATATTCCAAGAAATCCGAAGAAAGAACCAAATTGCACTCTTGAGCAGTCAAACCTGTTGATGAATGTGTTTTGGTGCGTTTGAACGAATTACCGTGTTGATTGCTGATTAATCTATTCAACGACTCATACTTTTGTTCGCACTCCCTTGAATCTCCGATGAATCCCTGCTCAGTGTTGAAAGCAGCCTTGATACATACCCTTATACGATCACCCAGATCTCTATAATAAACAAAACATTCAATATAATATATTAAGATGGTTCATAATAATAATTAAAACTGTGCTGTATTCTGTGATATTTTTTATCACGGTCCCCCCCCCTCCCTTCCCTTTTCCCATTCCCATAGACCTTATTTCGGTATCTTAGTGATAGTTGATTGGAAGACGTGGGACGTGTCAGGGAATAAACTCGCGAGTGCAAAATTAAGATTTTGGAATATACAGTATGTGCATCAGGAAGTTATAATTAGGGAGTTCATATTATGGTATATCTGTGCAAAATTGTACTTTTTTTCTCTATATTGAGGGGGAAAAATTTCACTCATCTAATTATTAAACATTATTATAAATTCACCACTAGAACAGCTGGTCCCGTTCAATGTGAGGGCAATACAAACCCTATAAATGAATTGTGAAATACTTTCCATAACTTCATGTATACTAATTATATTCTGTATATCTTTATTTATTCATCTAGTACAAATGAACAAACTTTCAACTGTATTGAGTAAGTAATAAATACCTGTTTCAATAAATTTAATTTATTGAGATTAAAAAAAACTACCCAAGTATTAGAGTTATTGGCGGATCAAATTTTACTAACCTGCCCTTTTTCGACGGATCTAAAGGCCACTTTTCTAATAATTTCAAAAAGTTTCTATATTGAGAAGTCATTCCTAGAAGTTAAAAACATCTCATGAAAAAGTTATATTATCATTTTATAGCTTAGCAGAAAACCACAAGCTATTCATATAATTAATATCCATTGATAAATAACGAACCTCTTTAAAGTCATAAATTATTTTCCTGATATTGCTGCTACTTTTGCAGGTTATGGACGAATTTGTAATGGTAGGTATCTGTCATTTTTTGCCATAGAAGTAGAAGGTTCAGAAGAGAAAATATTAAAAGAAGTGATAATGACAATCGGGATCATTATTTCAAAATAATCGATTATTTTACAATCAAAAATTTCGAAGTATAAAAAAAATATTATAAAAATATGTTTTCTTTAATACCACCTTATAAAAATCGTTCGAATACAATCGATTTCGTTTCGATAAATTCCAAAAATAAAAAAAATGAACTGAATAAGCAATCAAAATTATTGAAAACTTTTGTTTTTTTTTTTAACTATTGGAAAGAATTCCGAGCGGAAATAATTGTTTTCTTCAAAATTTTTCAAAACGCATAAAGTTCATTACGAATTTTGGAATGGATTATTATTTTTGGTAATCTATTTTTTTCTAGAAAAATTTAACAAACTAAAAAATAATTAAAAATTAAACTAGCTTCCTGAAATATTGTTATCATGCAATATTTTTAAGTCTTTAATTTTCTTTACAGCTTTCTTTGGTCATTGTTTTTTTTAAACTTGCATGCTAAAATAATCGTGCAATCGAATAAAATTATGCACTCTACAGTTATAGTGAAAAAGAGAAAGAAAAAAAATAATGACTGGTTAGAAGCCGAGTGTTTCAAAAATGTGGCCGTTCACCCAGGCATAACAGATTATTATTTCTTATTAATCATTTTATTTTTTTCTTAGAATATTGTCATGTTATAAAGATTCCCTCGGTTAATATTTTTGTAGTACTATTTTATGATATCTAAAAAATAGTCAGTCTGAAGAAGGCAAAGAAACTCCGTCCAGAATGTTTTGAAATTGAATCATCATAATCTTTGCGCTTATGTTTGTAATAATTTATATTTTTCTTTTGCCCTTACAATAAATGAATTTCTGATGAATGCTTTAGTCTCAGGTTTCAAGAGATAAGGAAATTACATATATTTTAAAAATTATTGTTGTCAATCTGTGCAGTTAAATTGAATACTCAAAAAATTTCCAAGGAGTCAGAATACAGTTTTTGTATAAATAAAATTTACAACATTTTATTTTAAAGTTCTTGAAATTTTAGAAGAAGGCTATAACGAATGAATGAAAATTCATGAGTTTGCAAGATAATTTTGAAGATTATTAGTTCATTTAACTTCAGACTTTTATTAGTGAGTTATTATGATATCGTGTAGAAATGTTGTGACGACATATTCATAATTCTAATGTTGTACCATAATATGTACACGCCCTGAAGGTGGTATTGCTTTTTACTTCTATCATAGACAATCATTATCATAGAAAAGAAATGCATTTTGTCAAAATATTTCCTTCGTGGAGTGGAATATATCAATTTATTCCATATATTTGTCCGTTTTTGAGGATTCTTTGTTATTGCGGTGGAAATATTATTGAAAATATTAACAATGTTGTAATCAAATAATACCGCTTGTAAGCTACAATTCGGCACATCTCAATTAGCAAAAATGCGTCGTGGGACATATGAAAATCATTGGGATAAGGGCCCCGAAAATTGGGTTAACCACAATCAGCGCTTTTCTCGGGGAAATCGTCGCCCAAATTTTCACGGTTTTAACACAAGGTTTGTTAAATGTGTATATTTATGAATGGTTTGATTACACAAGGGTGACAAGTATATAACTTCCCGTAAATGAAATCATTTCACTACCCTTTCTAGATTGACTTTGCACATCATTTTTTTATTGAATTAATAATAGCGAGCCTAATGAGACCATTCTTTAAGTATTCAAAGCCAATATTGAAATAAGTTTACTCCAACCATTATTTATTTGATGCACTAACGAGTACCCATCTTACAACGTACTTGATTCATATTGCTACCTCAGGTTTTGCAAATTTAATTTGACGCGATCATTATGTTTTTTTTAAATTTGGAATATTCTTTGATGTGAGTTACATTACTTGGAATTAATTATTATGCAATATTAATGCTTCATTTGTAAAGATTTTTGCGAATAAACTGAGAAAATTTTGTATTATTTTTCCAACATCTTCATTTTGAATACAAACTGTATGTCTTTTATTTTATATAACTATTTCTGCGACGGGTTAATTTTATGAAGATAACCTTTTGCAGGACACCCACTCCTCGTTGGCGAAGTGATGGCAACTTTCAACCAGATGGCAATTTTCGACCTGATGGCAACTTTCGACCAGACGGCAACTTTCGACCAGACGGCAACTTTCGAACTGAAAGCAACTTTCGATCAGAAGGCAACTTTCGACCAAGAGGTCCAGCCTGGAATCCTTCTTTTCCATCACCTCAACAGTTTTCACAACACAATGTGCACTCCCACACCCCGCCTGGAAACTCCCACCCTCCTCACGGCCCACTGGGGCCCCCTCCCGGGCCACCCATCTGGTGGGGGCCCACTAACTCTCTTCTCCCAACTCCTATGGACGATCTTTATCACCATCTAAAACCTAAACCACCTCAATCAGTCGGTTTACCATGTGACAATTTAAACGAAACCATAAACACAGTGAAGCAAAAGTTAAGAGAACGTAAAGTGAGTGAAACTAACGTAGATCATATGGGCAGTCCTGTTTCAGACTTCCCCGATGATGGTGTCACTGTGAAGGCTTCTGAAAGGCGTAGAATTGAACATACAAAGTTGCCTTACAAACCAGCATCCACCAAAAAGATGGACAAAAAGGAAACCAATATGTGTAAAGTAGTAAGATTGCCTAGTACGCAGCATTCACCCACCAGTACTTACCAGAAGAAGACTGAATTAATGCGTAGGAAAATTCTCAAACAATTATTCAGAATGGATAATCCCACAATGAGAAAAATAGTAAATCAACCAATGTCATCCTCAAAATATGATTTTGCTCTCAACAGTTTGATTAAAGAAACTAGAAGCTCCGTCAGCAACCAGTTGCGGAGCCTGGCGGAAAAGTCTCTCAGTTTCCACGCCACCAATGCAGACTCCTTGAAGGGGAAGCAGATAGTGCAGGATGCTTTCATGGGGCATCTCGGAACTATGCTGGACATTGACGCTTCGGTGGAGCTTTCCAACATGGAACCCCAAGTGATTGCAGAGCTCAGCAAAGTGCTGCAGGAAGATCTGATGGGGAACTTGAATGAAGAAATGTCTACAAGTCTCGCAAATGCTGTGCAGGATTCAGTTTCAGAAGACGTTTACTCAAATACTCCGGATTTCCCCAACTATTTAAATGACAATAATCAAAGTTTGCAAAATAACACTTTTGGTTATAACACTTCGGGAAAGACTTATTTCCACAGTAATTCCTCAAATCTTTCCGTTGAAAATACTGCATTTTCAATTGATACAAACACAAATAAAGGATATTTTAATACAACAAATCAATTGACGCATTGTACAGATGATAAGTACAATGCAGATTATCGGTTTCAGCAAAGTTTGTCTGAACACAAAAACGAACATGTTGATTGTTTTTCTCAGAGTGAGAATAATTTTAGTTCCAATCCATATTCGGAATTATCCAATGAAAGTCTTCAAGAGGGAAATACAAATGATGCAAACGAAAATACTAACTTCCAAAGTAGCTATTCTGGTTCTAACGTGAAGAAGTATTCTAGAAGAAAAAATGAATCCAATTCCCCATCACAATACTTTCCGTATGATAGTCCTGAAAGTGGTGAGAATAGATACTCCAGGCCAAGAAGTGCACACAACTCCCAGCACTTCAAGGTGGAGGACAGAACTAGTAATGACAGTCATCTATCAAGTCTAGCGGATAATTGGGCTTCAACTGAGTTCCAACGCGGGCCATCTCAAGAAACTACCAGAGACGAATCTTTCCTCAATGGTAGTCACTTCCCTCCAAATTCAAAGTCCCCTCTGACACAGAACAGCTCAATTGACAATGTTGCCTTAAACAATAATTGTGATAACTCCAGTTATGAAAGTGGTCCAGTTGCCATCGAGACCGAGACATCAGCTGGCCCTCAAATACCAGTTTCATGTCCTAAGCCTGTCGCCATAACAACGGCCAGCACCGGAAAACTGGGAAGTAATTTGCGCAAGAGAAAAATAAGCGATTCGCATTCAACTCAAAATTCAAATAAAAAACCAGACATATCTGAATGTGGTATATCAGTTCGTAAAGACATATTTCCTGAGGTTCCAACAATAGAACCATTAAATGCGGAAAATAACAGTTGTGCTATGTCTATTTCCTCCTCCGGGAACATGTCTGAACCTTTATTATCTAAACCTTCCCCTGAATCCTGCGAAAAACTGCCATCTTCTTTGTCCCCCCCTGAAAATCTAGCTAAATCCTCTGATGAAAAAAAAACTAAAACCTCCCATGAACAATCATCAAAGCATCACCTTGAAAAGCTTTCAAAATCCTCTCCTGAACAATCATCCAAATCTTCCATTCAAAAGTTATCCAAATCCTCCTGTGAAAAAGTGCCTAAAACATCCTGTGATAAGTTGTCTCACAGCTCCCCTGAACAGTTGACTAAATCCCTCCCTGAAAAGTTAGCCAAATCCTCTAAAGAAAAACTTTCTACACTCTCCCCCGAACAATCACAAAACCCCCCACCTGTAAAACTGTCAAAATCCTGTAAAGAAAAACAGCCTGAACAATTAACTAAATCCTTCCCTGAACTAATTTCGACGGGCAGCCAAACTAGATGTGTAATTTTAAAGTCTCAAAGTTCCCAATACATTCCTGCAGTTCTCAAAAGTTGTGATGCATCATCTCAAGTGTATGAATCATTAATATGTTCCAAGTCTAAAGGAGTCCAGTGCGCCAAGCCCAGTGCGAGAGACCGCTCTTGTCAAACCCTTAAAGTAGGCGGTCTCTCACCTACCTTTAATACTGATATTAACAATACAGATCATTTGTGTCACAGAGAAACACAAACAGACGAAATTGTTACAGCACTGAAAACTGATGCCATTTCTGTATCCAGTGAAAAGGAGATTGCCAAAATATCTAAAACTAAAGCTTTGGAAAAATTCAGAACCCTAGAACACAATTGTAAGCCAGAAGAAGTTTTGGAAAAAATGAGACAAATTGATAATGACATTCAACAGTTAATGCAAGAGAAACTTAAACTTTACAACATGCTAGATGTACCATCTGCAGGAATGGAAACTAATTCTTTACTGCCCTCCAGCAGTGCAAAAGGTAAACATTTGGAAAAGCTACGCATCCAGAAATATGATAGGGAGTTGCAGAAGAGAAATCACAATCATGGTAAACCCGTAGATAAACCTAACCTTAAATGTTCTCCCATTCATAATGCCAGAATACTTAAACCACGTTCATCTAAAGATAAGGCATCTACTTCAGATGCTCCACCAAATCACCAAAAAAGGAATGCATCACAAAGTGAGCATCACAAAACCAAAGAACCGCATAGCAAACATAAAAATAGTAGCAATGAAATCAAAAGTTCCAGTGACGATCACAAAAATATTAGTAATGAACATAAAAACAATAGTCATGCACACAAAAATAAAAATGTTTCCAATAGTGCTTTAAAATCTAAAAGTAAACCTATTCCTTCGAGAAGCGATAGATCTAAACACAATATAAAGAAGAATATTAGTGATAAACCAGAAGTGGAATACAGTAACTGTAGTGCTAATAATATTATTCCCGGGAAAGATATAAACAATTGTAAAAATGATGTAGTAAAAGGCCATGTAGATTTGTGCAACAATGTTGCTCCCGAGTCGGGCAATGGACTCAGCAGTTTGGAGGTCAACAATGACACCAATTACGTGGACGCCACCGGCTGCCCGGTTCCTCTGGATTGTAACTTTATTGTTTTCGAAGAAATTGTTATAAAGAGTGACAATAACCATGTTAATGATCCAAGTAGTATTGCAGATTCCCGTACTAATATAAGTAAGAGTAAAAAGAAACCCGATTTATATAAAAAAGATAGAACATTAAGAAGTGGAAATAGTAGTAGCAAATTAGACAAAAGTGACTGTGATAAGGTAGCTGTAAAACCTAGTATTACAAAATTACCTCCTGCTTTACCCATTATCAAAATCCGCAGAAAGAGAACCTCCAGTACGAGTTCTCAGTCTCGGAATAAGGCTAGCCCATTATTCAATTTAATTTCTCAACTGAACGATACAGACGAAGAGTGTGACTTTGAAATCAGTCCCCAAAAGGAGTCAAAACCTTCACCTCAAACACCAATTAAAACTGAGTGCATTGAACCAACAGACCTAGGAGCAGTGGAGAACGTCCCGAGTGCCGACTGTACCCCAGATACGGAAGAAAACTCTAAATACGACTTGGTGGACTGTCGAGTGTATTTAGAGCGCTTGGATGCCAACAAAATGGTTACACCTGTCCACGAATCAAAAGTAATAGCAAATTCTGAAAATGTTTCTGCCCCTCAAGGTTTTGAGGAAAACTATGATCCAACCATCATGAATGATGAGGCGTTATTTGTGAGCAAAGGGTATGGTAATGACGATGATTGTATATCGTTAGAGCAGTTGGATGCTGTGCAGTTTGATGATTTCTGTGACCCCGATGGGCCGAGTATTATTGGCAACATCGAAGTAAACGATTCCTTCAGCATTATAGACCAGTGGGATTCAAAGCTCTTTGAAGATGTATCTCTTCTCGAAGATCGTGAAATTTTTTCAGATAAAAATTTAATGGATGGCTTTAGAACTAACACAGAACCCAACAACTCTTCCCAAGAAAAAAATAATTCAACACAACATGAGGGAAATGCTTTTCAGCCGATAAATTGTACAAGTCACAATGATTCCATTATCGCGCTAAAGGTACGACAAAAAATTATATTAGCAGTGTATTGTGTATGCTCTTTATTTATATTTTATGTGACTGGGTCATCTTTTATTTTGCAGCCACAACCCATTTTTATTCTACCAAGTACTTATTTACTATTTAAATACTGTTTATTTTTTTATTACATTAATAACCAAATTATGCCTGTGTAAATGTTAAAAAAATTATATATTTTTTCAGTGTGTTGGAGACAACTTCCTGGCAGCGTCGCTCGATGGCAATGTATACTATTACTGTGGACTAGCAGGAACAGTGCTGAAGACCATGGCGGTGTCCCAACTTGCCGTCACATGTCTGACCATTAAACCAGGGAGATCATCATCACTTGTCTATACTGGATCCTTGGATTCCACTTTACGGTGTTTTAATTTTAAGGTATGAGATTTAATTGATACTTATAAGATCTTTTAAACCTGTGGTAGCATATTTCGGGGAACTATAATCGCTTATCAACAAAATAATCAATTAGAAGAATTTTTTTGCATTTTTTGCAAAAGACAAAAATGGAAGCAACATCTAAGGTCTAGTAATTCCTGCCCCGGATGAATCCCTATTCCACTCCACAACACGCAACAAACGCGTCTGTGTGGTGCCTGGGGAATCCCAGTAAAGTCAAACATGGAGAAGCGCAGCAACATCTCGTAAAATCAAATAACCCATATTAATAAAATAAAATTTATTTACATACACCGGAATTTTAACCCGCGACCTCTGGATTTATAGTTGAGGATCTTAGCCATTCGACCACAAAGGTCGTCTTGTTCCTCTACAACAGAAATTTCCAAAATAGCTTGGTGTTTTAATATCTGACGCTCCTGAATCCATTTTGCTCGTGCTCAGATATAAAGATAGTTATTATTGAAAATATGATGTTGTATATTATCGTTCTAGACTGGGCAGAAGGCACAGAAAGACATTGATGTTGGGGGTCCTATACAAAGCATGTTCCTCGAATGGAAAACCCTATACATCGGCACGCAAGCTGGCTTTGTCGTTCAATATGATATTGAGGTATGAAACAACTTCAACTACCTTTTAATATGTGCATCCTTGCGTTGAAGAGCTTTGTGGTGGAGATAATTATTCATTTATTTTCATTGTGCATAAAGTTTATTAAACGTTACAGAGTTTGAATGAATGCTTGTAATTGTTTTAATTACAGTAGAATCTCACTAATCCGGAACTATCTGAGTCAGGATCAGAGGTTTTTAACAAGATTTGATTGTGAGAATACGGTCATTGACGAGAGATTATTTTGGTAAATTATCTCTCATTTCTAAAAGTAGTAACATTATATTTTGTTACTACTTTTAAAACTTATGATTTTTTAAATAAATTTTACAGTTTTCCATATTTTCCGGTAATCCGGCACCATGAAGTTTTATATAAAGCCGTGTTAATGCGATACTGTTATTTAAATGATGCTTGTTTTTAATTTAAGTAAATTATTTTCAGAAAGGTACTGTGGTCCCCGAAAAAACCCTAAAGTTTTCTGATAACTCAATCCTCGCCTTGCATGCCATCAAGGAAGGTCCCAGGAAAGTGCTTCTGATCGCCTCGCGCTCGCAGGAGGTGGCGGTCAAGGACGCCGCCACTGGCTTGCTGCTGAGGAGCTTCCACGGACCTAACAACACAGTCTACAGCCTCCTTTTCGATTTGGGGAAGGTCTACTGTGGCACAAGTGGTGCAGAAGTGCAAGTTTTCGATTTTGCAGTAAGTATAATAACTTAGGAATATTTTTTATGTAATACTCACCATACCCCAGCTATGAAAGTATTGACGAAAATGAAAGCATATTTTGCAAAGCCACCCAAATAAAGTGAAGTCTTTTCTTGCAGACTGGAGACATTGTTGGAACCCACAAGGGCGGCAGGGGAGCCGTCTGCCTGCAGATGTACAGGGGTCTACTGTTCACCGGCTGCTATGACGGGGTGATTTACGTATTCAAGAAAAGTGACTGTAACAACCCTGTCGCATCCATACCCGGCCCGGGGAAAATGCTCTTAGCGATGGCCATAGTCAATAATAAGGTGAGAAAAAACCATTTTATCCGTAAAGCAAAAATCTGTTTAATGAATCTCCAAAAACTCTCAAATAGTGTAGTCTAAACTTATGAAACTTTTTGAGTCTGGAAATTTTAGGTCAACCCAACTATTTTCAGCTTGCAATGTCATTTCCATCATGAGCTAGAGAACTTTGAAATATTCATTAAAGAAGACATGACGCCATATTATTTGTTTCATACTTTCAAAGGATAGGGAAGTGGAAGGTTGGTAAGTTCCTGGCTACTACAGATTAGTTCACCAAATATGGTTAAAGCCATTTCAAGCAGTGTTTCGATTATGATTGGTGGTTTTTGACCAGGGCGATACTAAGAGTATCTACCACTACTCAGGTATATATTATTTTGATTTCAGATCATCGCTGGATGTAAGGATAAGTCCCTCTCTGTGTGGCCCCTGCCCAAGGAAGTCACTAGCTTATTTGAATTGTAGAGGAAGTGGTGTGAAGAAGGGGAAATTGATGTTTATATATCGTGACTTTGTTTGAAACTGAAAATTATATTGCAAATGTCGAGTTATTTTGTTTTATGGAGAATAGTAATTTCTGACACTTTTGTTGCTTATCTCAATGTGATAAAATCGTGAATCTGAAATGGTCTTGTTTTAAACTGTTATTTCTTATTTAAACCAAAAAGTCTCAGTATGTTTCCTAGAGTAAGTCTTAATTATATTTATTGACACAACAGAAGTAATCTAAAGAGTTTTGCCTTGTATCGGTTTTGTACAGTAATGTCATAATATTTTGTAAATAACTCTAAAAAGATGCAATAAAACTATTTTTTATACTATTTACTGTATATTAATATTGTAAATAAAAATTAGTTATTGTTTATAAATTTTACATTCAACACCAATGTTACATAAAATAATCAAAATTATATTTAAAAAGTACATTGGAAAGAAATCCAGGATATAACATGTAGTAGAATGTTGACAAACCTAACTGTTTGGGAGAGGTTGACTTTGGAGCTGTTTAAATGTCATTTGAAGTTCTAATTGGAGGTAGAACTTATAAAAGAAACCTCAGAACTTATATTAATTTCTTTAGTTTCTTTTTAGTTTGGTGTTTAGGAAATCGGCATTCTACTGTGATTGTTTTGTAAAAAAAAATATTGTTCATAATATATTCTGGTACATAGTCCAAGTACTCTACTTAAGTTATAATACTTATCTTTTTTATTGATGCTTTTGTGAAAGCATTTTAATAATAATAATAATATATTATATTTGTTCAGAATAAAAAAAATGCAACAAGAATCTGCTTTTGTTTTTTGATAAATTTTGTAATGTGGTGCTTTTGATTTTTATTCCTGATCACGAAGACCTTGATTTTTAATTCTGATCAAACGTAAAAAATCCGTTTATATTAAACCAGCCCTGGATTTTCAATAATGCTTGTTTTACTACAATAATTTAACAATATTATTCACAGCTCTGAAATTAAAAATCAAGCCTGTGATCCAAGAGGGGGTTACAATAAACCCAGTTGATCTTGCTTACATAGCGTTTTTCATGACAATCTTAGGTAATTTGTTTTTGGTAATACTGAAGATAAGTCGTATATTCATAATATTTCAATCATCTTTCTCTAAGATATTGCACAAAACTCTCATTCGGGGTTACATCAGAACCCCCATTCGGAATGGCAGTATTAAAAACAGGCAACTTCATACTATTGACTAGAAATGGTCGATATTCTTGTCCTTTTCACGAGTTCCGCAGTTGCTGTACATTTCGTTTTCGAACATTGCTAGCAACCCCCCCTCCCCCCCCACAAGTAATATTTCTTTGGCAAGGAACTGGTTCCAGTTCTTTTCGTTTTCAAGAGAACATAAATTAAATAGTTTTTTCTACTCAACAATAGATGTCGTTACATGTAAATGTAAAGACTTTTTTTTTCTTCACATTAGAATGCTATATATAAAAGAAACTTAATGAATTAGTTTGATCTACTCAACAATAGATATACATGTAAATATATAAAGAATATGAAATAAATTTCTCACATTTGAATCTCGAGGACCAGGGCCACATAAATCAAAGAAGCTTAATGAATTTGTTTGGTCTACTCAACAATAGATGTCATTACATGCAAATATGAAGACTGAAATTAATTTCTCACATTTGAATCTCGAGGATCAGGGGCACATAAATCAAAGAAGCTTAATGAATTAGTTTGGTCTACTCAACAATAGATGTCGTTACATGCAAATATAAAGACTGAAATTAATTTCTCATTTTTGAATCTCAGGAACCAGGAGCATATAAATCAAAGAAGCTTAGTGAATTAGTTTTGTCTACTCAATAAAAGATGTCGTCATATGTAAATATAAAGCCTATAAATAAATGTCTCGCATTTGAATCTCAGGATAAGTTTTAATAAAGTTTAGTAGCGTTGTGACCGCTTCGCAGGAACGCCTTCAAAGAACGACTTCTTTTTGCGGCAGTCCCAACTTCATTCATTTTTCATTGAACAAATACTTCAATTGAAGTTGGTTAAGTTGGTAATTCCCCTTGCCCGATGTATGGCATCTATTTCGAATTTCAATGTTAGCCTTTCATACGTTCGAACGATTGAAGTATCGCATCATTTAAAATTCAATTGTTCTTTTACTTCTTTCTTCGATTGTAGTTCGTAGTATGAATGAAACAATGAAGTATATTTTTAGTTGTCCGTTCCCTCGCACGTACACGTGACAGTTGCTTTTGATTTCTTTGCTTGTTTTGTCTGTATGACACTAGTTTTTACAAGGTTTTTACGAGTGTTTTTTGGTGATTTTGAATTGTGAACGAATTATTTTGTTGAACTTTTTTAATATCTCAGTTTACAATACATACCTTTCAATCTCTACCTAAAATTATGGCTGGCCGTTCAACGAGAAAGAAAAGTGAAATATGGGCTTATTTTAAAGAAGTTGGGGTTTACCAGGCCAAATGCAACTTTTGTTCTAAAGTTATATCCATAAAGGGAGGCAATGCCTGTAATATGAATCGTCATTTGCGCAATATTCACCCTATTGCTAACCAAACTGTGTACAGTAAGAAATATTCAAATTGTACCTCAAGCCCTGAAAAACGTTCACATCGCTCTTACAGAAACTGGAAATTTCGCAATTACTACATTTGCTTTTTGTAAGTTCTCTGTAAGGCTAACTTATTGTACATCATTCCTTTTAAGGCATGATACCGCCAACTAGCGTTGTGACAGTTTTGAAAGAACTGTTTCAAAGAAGTACTTCTTTTGACAGCAGTCCCAACTTCATTCATTTTTCATTGAACAAATACTTCAATTGAAGTTGGTTAAGTTGGTACTTCCGATTGAACAATCTATGGCATCTACTTCGAACTTCAATTTTTCATTCGTTCGAAAGACTGAAATATTGCATCATCCACAGTTCAATTGTTCATTCCCTTCTTCCTTCGATTTTAGTTCGAAGAATGAATGAAGCAATGAAGTATCTTTTTAGTTATCCGTTCCCTCGCATGTACCCGTGACAGTTTCTTATGATTTCTGTGCTTGTTTTGTCTATAGGACTATATAATCTCTACCTAAAATTATGGATGGCCGTTCAACGAGAAAGTGAAATATGGGCTTATTTTAAGGAAGTTGGGGTTTACCAGGCCAAATGCAACTTTTTGTTCTAAAGTTATATCCATAAAGGGAGGCAATGCCTGTAATATGAATCGTCATTTGCGCAATATTCACCCTATTGCTAAGCAAACTGTCAAACTGTGTACAGTAAGAAATATTCAAATTGTACTTCAAGCCCTGAAAACGTTCACATCGCTCTTACAGAAACTGGAAATTTCGCAATTACTACATTTGCTTTTTGCAAATTCTCTGTAAGGCTAACTTATTGTACATCATTCCTTTTAAGGCATGATACCGCCAACAACAACGTTCAAACATATGGGCAGCTGTCATCGAGAAACAATAGACAAGAAACTAGTAATAGACAATTCATTGATACACACATAGAAGAAAGAAAGAAGTAGTTTTTCTACACGGTATAATTTTTGTTATACAATAATGGAGGAGTGGGTTATGTGGTTGGGAGAGCTGTCCCGAATAAAACTATTGAGAAAAAAACGTGACTATTATTTGGTACATTTATCGCTAGCAACCCCCCCCCGACGGGGAATTCTGTGATTAATATGTTACTTCAATTGAAGGGTTCATCGTGAAGGGTTCATTTTGAAGAAGTATCAATTCGTGAAGCATTCACAAATCTGTGAAGCTTTTCCCATCGCTACCGCCAACAATTCAAACATATGGGCAGCTGTCATGTAGAAACAATAGACATGAACTAGTAATAAACAATTCATCAACACACATAGAAGAAAGAAAGAAGTAGTTTTCTGCATGGTATAATTTTTGCTGTATAATAATAATAATCGAGGAGTGGGTTATGTGGTTGGGAGAGCTGTCCCGAATAAAACTATTAAGAAAAAAACGTGCCTATTATTTGGTACATTTATCGCTAGCAAACCCCCCTTCCCCCGACGAGGAATTCTGCGATTGATCTGTTACTTCGATTGAATGTTCACCGTGAAGGGTTCATTTTGAAGAACTAGCAATTCGTGAAGCATTCACAAATCTGTGAAGCTTTTCCCATCGCTAACGACAAGTAAGTTATCTCCCGCCCCGAGACTCCGAGGTTAGTTGTCAAAGTGACAGTCGGCACCATAGACAAATCATAAGTCCTAAGTAACCTTTAAAGGCAGCTACACATCTTCAGTTTTATTGGTGCAATCAAACTGTACAGTTTATCGACCATGTATGACAGAAACTACGCAGTTTTTGTCATACACACGGTGAGGAAAACTGTACAGTTTGATCGCACCAATAAAACTAAATGTGTGTAGCTGCCTTAATCAACATAGAAATTATTATTATTGAAATAAAATTCCGCTTCAAAAAATAATCATTACCTAACAAAATAATCCTTGAATAATAATTTACATGGCTTATTTTTTGTGAAATGTAGTGTAAGTAAGATGACGTTAATAATTTCAGAAATTCGACAGGAGTTTTAGATGCAAATTGATATTTGTAAATATATTGGTGTTGGAAAAAATAACACTGCTTACTTTCAAAATGTTGAAGTTACTATGTGGTTTGATACTTTGTCTTTTGAAATTGAAAAGATTATTTAAAATAACATCAAAAAAGTGCCGTCATCGATGTTCAACAAAGACATATTTTGTAGCTTTTGGTTTAATTAGCGCAATCTAACAAAATATATTTTGATCATAAGAAAATAATTTGATTCTTCCATCGCTATCTGTAAGTGTATTTTTCTATTGTATTGTTCTGACGGTCGGTCTTAGGAATGGTTGATATCTGAAATAAGGTGACTGCGGTACCAATTACCGGAAATCGGCGTGGAACCGGTTATTAATTCAGTTTAATTATTATGTTTTTATTTCACTTTAATAATATTGAACATCTGTCTACAAAAAAAAAGCGATGATAAAAAGGTAAACTGATGGATAGAAGTATTATGATATTTTTTTTTTAATTTTAAAAGTGATAATTCGTGATGGAATTCCATTTTAATATGCATTTATGATACAATACGTTATCAAGATTTTAAAAATTCTAAATTCATTTTATCGTAGGGATGGTGATATAGGAAATTGGGTGTACATGAGGTTCTAGTTTCCGGTGACTGGCGAGGAATCGATTATTTATCCAGTTATTTTTGGAACCGGTTCCTGGTGCCAGAAAAGTTCGATGAAGAGATTTTTTTTACTAAAAACTCGTATTAAAATTATTAAGAAAGGATTCCTGTTCATCTTAGCGATATCCTGAGAACGAAAGAGCTGGAACCGGTTCTTCACCGATTAAATGGATATTCGCCATTTTTATTTGTACAAAAAAGAACCGGTTCCCCGGTCCCTGAAGAAATAATATTGACGGCTCCAGTGACCGGCTAAGAGTCGGTTCCTTTTAACCGGGACAGGAATATCGAACATCTCTATTTTATCGTGATATATGGTAACACTTTAAAATGGTATCTGTCATAAGAGGACAAGTATTTTTTAGGTAAATTAATAATTTAAACGTTATATCTGATATTTTACGTTTGATAATTTCATGTTGTAATGTTTTATTTTAATTAAATCTTCTCTGGCGTAATGTTGTGTCGAAATAAGAAAAATTATGTATCCAAAATTTGAGGTTACAATTATCTACTTTCAGGGCATCGTCCGTGTTAAAGGATATCTTGGTTTATCCAAAATACAAAAATGCTATCCCGGCAAGTGTCTTCAATTGTGTACTTTGTAAGAATTTCCACACTTCACGTTTTTTGTTCAAGAAGAGGAAAACAGAAGATGAAAAAGTGAGGCAATGTTCATTCTACTCATACAGGCAAGCTCGATTTTATACATATGTGTATTTACGTACAATAACACTGAACATTTTGTTTTGGTTTAGTCAATGGAAAACTCGGGAAGAAGGATCATACGATACACACCTAAATCGAAAACTGCCTCACAAGTCATAGATGTATGGCGAAATATGACCGTTTTGGAATTAGCCAAAGCCCTTGGCAAAGATATAGGTACGTGACTGACTTCTTCGTTTTATCCCGGTTCTACTGAGAACCTCTAATTAGCTTATTGCATGCATGCGTTATAAAACTTTAACATTTGATTAAAAAATTAAAGACATGTAACTCTCCAACTGTTTTTTTAAATACTTTTATGAATATAATTGCATTAATTGCTTGGGGGGATGAAGTTACTGCCTTACTCTAAGACTTTCTCCATTCATCATCATCTCAGCTTAGAAACATAAACTCGAGCCCGGCCTTTCTTCAGATTCCTAGTTCATTATTATTTGCAATGTAAATGGTATTGTTTTCAGATCATGTGTTGGATTGCATGGTCTATGTTGACAACTCCATCAGCTACACAAAGGGATCTTCAGTTATCGATAATCCTAAAGTTATCAGAGAAGTCGTCCGAATATCCGGCCATAAATCCCGCTCGATTCCGAGGCCTGATGAAGTCGACTCTACTGAAAAGGTAACATGATCACATAATTTACCAATATATTGTATTTTTATATTAATCATAGTAGGGGTGAAGACAAATAGTTTAATTTTATTAGCTAACTTTGTGGAACTGAATTATGTGATATAACACAAGCATTTCAACTGCCCGGGCCAGTGGAACTACAGCATCCTGGTTTAAGGAATATTGTGAGACTGAAAGAAGGGGGAAGAAGACAGTTGCGTAGTTCACTTATTTTATTTAAATTTTTAAACCTGTATAAATTATTTTTTGCTACGAAGGTCGTCTGTGTATCCTGATTGTGATTCCACCATACGAGTAGTCAAGAAACATCCACAATTAGTAACTTAAACAAATTAATGCGAAGAGAATTAAAGAAACAAAAATTTCAGGAAAACAAGGATGCTGTTCGTAACCCCCCTGCGCCCGAAGAGCAGTTGAAGCAGAGGCCCCCGGTGGTCACGGTGATGGGACACGTGGACCACGGCAAGACCACGCTGCTGGACACCCTGAGAAATACTAGCGTGGTGGCCCGTGAGTTTGGAGGCATCACACAACACATTGGAGCCTTCTCAGGTATTGTTTTAAGAAGTTATAAACCCTAAGATTTATAGTACAGGTCTTTTCACCAAGCATAACTTGTGTTGAAAATTGAGCAGGATCGGGGTGTTTTAAACTCCATTACATTTGATGGTCATTAAATCGACAATCAATACCATTTAGAATTTTTGAAACTTAAATGGTCCCCGTTAAACGGCGATTCTCAGCCCATTTCTGCTTTTGTTCAAATTGTACTGTCAAAATTACCCCAAATTAGGTCAATGCAACTATTTTCAACTTGCAATATCGTTTATTTCATAAGCTATGGAGCTTTGGAAAATCCATTTAACTGTTGAACATTGAAAATATATGTAGTTTTGAAGAAGTAATCAATGAAATTAATGTTATTCTGCAGTTAAGCTTCCAAGCGGGGAACCTGTGACGTTCCTGGACACCCCTGGTCACGCAGCCTTCACAGCTATGCGAGCAAGAGGAGCCAATGTGACCGACATGGTCATCCTGGTGGTAGCGGCTGATGATGGAGTCATGGAGCAGACTATTGAGTCTATTCGGATGGCCAAGGAAGCTAAAGGTTACTAAAGTTACTTTACTCATTACAATAAACATACAATTTCCACATATTAAACTGTCACGCTTAAGAAGTTTTTGTCCCTTGAAAACTGAAATTTTAAGAAGCCTGAGTTTGAAACCCGCATATAAGATTTCCCTGAATCAGAGGTTTTTTCCCGTCCTTTGAGAGTATCACCGTTTGTACTTACATTAATATTTTTACATAACTATGTTAAACTTACAATAAATGTGTATTTATGACCCTATTATTATTATTTAATTACAGTGTGTCATCACATTGTGTCCAAATTACTAACCCTAAGAAACAGCCAGTATTTGAAAAAATATATTCAAACCATCAGTAAATTTAAAATACCTTCACATGTAGTACAAAAATGTAATAAAAAACTGGATAAAAGCAAAAGATACCAGCCTCTTCATACTATAAGTGCTAAATTCTAAAAAATTAACTAACTTATCTGTTGTGATTTTGAATTTAAAAAAATAAAATAATAATAATAATAATAACAATATTATTTTTTTATTTTATTTTATTTTATTTTTTTACTTAATTTGAAATGTACCTTATACTGTAAAACGTAACTATAGAGAGCTATAACTATGATTTGAATTAGTATACCCACGCACTGGCTTTTGCCTATGTGGGATTTTTTTTTTGTTATGTCTACATTATTTTTATTATTTCTGTAATTTTTAAATGTATGTAACAAAATAAATCAAATAAAAAAAAAAAAAATAAAAAAAAAATAAAAAAAAAATAAAAAAGAAGTTAACCACAATCGAGGGGTTAATCTAATCAATTTATAGATTGAGCATTTTGAAGCTAACCCAATATTTAATTGAGTTAAATGAATAGGAATGTCAATTTTTTATTTACATACAAAATAATACTTTCTTTTACAGTTCCTATTATTGTGGCCATCAACAAGATTGACAAGCCAGGAGCAGATATTGTAGGTAAAAATGTTAAAACTCCTTTTCTCGAGTTATTTCCAAATTTCTTTCAACTGCTTTCACCATTCGTGTGCAATGCCAATAGACAAAAAAATTAGTAAAAGTTTTTGTACACTGAAGTGCACAAAAATTGTGTAAGTCGCGTTGGTGACACTGAGGCTGTGCACTTGAGCTACATTTTAAATTAGCGTTTGCTCAGTTTGATTGCTGAAAGCAGCTGTTAGACTATTATACATGCATATTATAAATAATTGGTTAAGACATACTATAACAGTGTCCCTCTTATAAAAAATAATGTTTAATTGTTTTCGGTGGCATACAATTCGACCTCAAGATTCCTCATTATAAATCTATAAAGCAGAAATCATCATCAAAACCATATTGTTTGTTCATTCTTTAAATTGTTCTACATATAAGAAAAAAAAAAACTGAAAAACGACTGTTGCAACTCGGGCAAAGCCGAGTAGTTACACTACAAATCAGGTTATAAAACTTAGGCCCTGTTTTGCATCACAAGCTTAATCCCAGACTCCAAGACCTTATGCCATTTCCCATTGCCCAAGCACAGAGAATCTGTCTCCCTTCCCCCATGACCCAACACTGTGAAACTTGCAGGAGGCCACCAAGCAGATGCTGTCGCAGCACGGAGTCATGGTGGAGGAGCTGGGTGGTGAAGTGCAGGCGGTGGCAGTGTCAGCCCTGAAAGGTACCAACCTGGACCAGCTGGTGGAGGCCGTGGTGCTGCAGGCGCAGCTGATGGACCTCAGAGCAGACCCCACGGGGCCTGTGGAGGGGGTGGTGGTGGAGGCCCAAACGGACCCCAGGAGAGGGTGATATTTTTATATAGGCTGTAACACTGTCAAGGACTTATGTCAGAGATGAAAATTGCTCATTTTAAATAATTGTCATAACCACCATTTTTTTTCTTTCTTTTTTAAAATGATTCTGTGTTGTCGGCATAAACATAGTATTTCATTACAGAATTAGTTTTATCGACAACAAATATTTTACTGTAAAAGGATTTTGTTACCCTTCAAAAGTGGTCTCATGATGTAGGATTAATGATTAATGAAAAAAAAAACAGTTCATCCACATCAGATCTTCTCATGCAAACATTCACATGACAAAAAAATCTTCATTGCAGTAATACCTTGTGGTACGCCTGCTTTATTTTTTAAGGTGCCACCTGTAACAGTCAGAAGTTTGTGCCAATTTCTTCAAATTCCAATTTTTTTCAAAAATTTCTAGTAATTTACTATGATCAAGTGTATCAATTTCCAATAAATAATATGAGTATATTTTTTCTTTTGTTGATATCATTATTAATTACATCAGAAAATTCTTGATGAAATAGATCTGTGCTCCTCTTTTTTTAACCCATATTGATGGGTGTCAATAATAGAAATTCTTTCTAGGTAATTTATTAGTTTTACCGATAAATATATTTTATATTTTTAATCTTTAAATTTGCAAGTAGAAAACTAACATGTCTGTAGTTTTCAATTTCATTGTATTTACCACTTAAGTAGATGAGTCTGATGATTTTACATCTGAGATTTTCTGGTATTATTTCCTCTGTTGAAATCATTTTTATCAATAGTGTTAAGATCATTCCCAAAATAAAAATGTTTTTTAAGATCAGACATTCTAATTTTATGTCTCCTGGGATTGACTATTTTTAAAACTTTTGAAAATGTTTTCGCTACCACAGTTTTGCTTGTGTTAAGAGCATGGTGTGTGGAAGTCTTAACTTTTGGATATTAATGGCATTTATGCATTAATTGCCTGAGATTGTCGGAAAAGAAATTGAAAAAGTTGTTTGATACTTCTTCAACGGAATAATAAATAGTTAGATATTACTTTGTTTCTTTACTCTTACTCTTTATTCCTAACAATCTGTTTATTTCAAATTATTTTTTTGTCTGTAAAATATATTTTTAATGACTATTATAATAACCAACTGATCACTTTCCAGAAAACTAGCCACAGTAATAATCCAGCGGGGCACGTTGCGTCGAGGTACCGTACTGGTGGCAGGACTGGGCTGGGCCAAGGCGCGCACAATGTTCTCTGAAGCCGGGGCCCCGGTGGAGGAAGCCCCCCCCGCCACGCCCGTGCAGCTGCTGGGCTGGAGGGACTTACCCGCAACCGGGGACGAGATGATAGAAGTGGAATCTGAGGTGAGGTGATTTTAAAGAAGCTATAAACCATAAGATAATACAGAACCTCACTAAGCATGACTTGTGTTGAAAAGGAAGTAAGTCGGCTTATAGAACATGATCCGCACTGAACCATCAACAACTCCATATAGTACAGTATGGACTAAAACTGATGGAAAAACTCAATTCAGAGTGAAACTCAAAACCAATCTCTTCAGATAGTCATATCCATTATGTGATACATATATATATATATTTATTCAGTCTGTTGAACCTGAGAACTCCAACCACGGTTCGTTATGAACATTAAGGTCACCCAAAACAACAAACTCGGCTGAAGGGTAGCAGCAACTGTGATTAACAAGTGTGTTTACATTGCAGAGACGGGCCGCAGAAGTCCTGAAGTGGCGTTTAAATATGCGCATGCACGATAAACAAAAAATGGACAAGCAGGTTATCACTGCCAAGGAGGCGGAGCATGAGGTGGAGTATCGAGCCAAGCTGGAGAAAAAGCGGCTCCTGGGGAGATTTAGAATGAGACCAGAGGGTCCCAGGCAGAAACTGTACACAGATTCCACTGATCCCACGCTCAGTGTTGTTGTCAAAGGTACCTTCACTATTTTTATTTGTATACCTGGAGCCAGTGGGACTATAGCAGCTGGAATATGTTGTGAGGTTGAAGAGAGTGGGGAAGTGGAAAATTGGTTGAGTTGTATTTCAGATTTGTTGGCAACTTTAAACTTGAATCTTCAATTAAATCATATATTGCGCAATACTTTTACATGAATTTATAAATGCATAAATCGCTACAAAGTTGCTTTAATTTTTCCAGGGGATGTTGACGGTTCAGTGGAAGCCATTCTAGATGTGTTGGATACTTATGACGACCAAGAGAACTGCAAGTTTGACATCATCCACTACGGAGTCGGAAATGTGAATGAGACGGATGTGGAGATGGCTGAAACCTTCAAGGGCGTCATCTATGCTTTTAATGTCGATTGTCCCAAGAATATTCAACAATTAATTAAACAAAAGAATGTATCCATTAAAGACCACAACATCATTTACAAGATGATTGAAGATATTAAAAATGAGCTCAACATCCGCATTCCTATTACACAGGAAGAACAGATAGTTGGTAAGCAATGTCTCTAATCATTATTTACTATTTCTGTATAATGTATTATATTAAAAAAGCTGTTTGTTTCTTCTCAATGTTTCGCTGTTTCAAGCTGTCTTAACGCTGCTGTATCCAATCTTTCCCTAGAGGCAGCAAAATTAATTGTAATATGACATATAAAGTGAAAAGTTAGACATTTGGCTTTAGCCAACCTTTTTTCACCGCAGATCAACTTACGGAATACTCCCAAATGCCATTTGTTTCATATATTGAAATGCATAAAATTACAATCTAAAAAACAATAACAATTTCCCTCATGTCTCGGACTCTATTGACAGTTTGTCAAACCTCGCTCGGTTAGCTGAGTTTGATCCTGGCAAATGAATTCCCTAACTGTACTGGTTGGTGTAATTTACTCTAGGCTGCGTTTGACACAGCAAAGTTGTGCATTTGGAAATGGTTGCTGAGTTTGATTGAAAACAACAGCCGTATGTGCCGCTGCTTCGAGCTGTTTATAAATATCTATTTTAACTTATTGTTTTAAATAATTTTCAGGAGAAGCTAACGTTCTGCAAGGTTTCCAGATAAATGAAGGCAGGAAAAAGAGCTATGTTGCTGGAAGTCGGTGCACAAAGGGAATTCTAAAAAAAAAATTGCTATATCGTCTTGTGAGGGAAAGAGAGACCGTATTTGAAGGTACATTTTGCTATGAATTTGTTTTCATATTTGGTACCTTCCCTTTTAAACGCTAATATTTATTATTTGTATTTCTCAAAAATATTGGAATATAGTATTCACACTAGAGAACACATTGACCCTGCTTGTGGTAATACAAGTTAAACATCCTCACTGACTTTTTGATTGTAACCTGTGTAAGGCACTGTTTGGCTCAGGGCCGGGTCTGAAATAATTTAATATTTTACTACAGTGTATGGTGTTTGGAAATCAAACCAAAACACTTGTACACGGTGTCCGAAAACTTGTGGTACAGCAGAAAACGTGATCATCTGCAGCATATGGAGAACCCGATAAAAAATAAACACAAGCTGTCCCCGGGCTCTCGGTTTTATTATTTTATAATAATGAAGTGGTTGATAAAAATTCTCAGAGATGTCGTCCACATATGAATAATCTTATTTTTTAAACAAATTTCGCCCGAATACGGCATACATGTGCTCGGAAAACGATTTATGTACACATTTGGTATGTTTACAGGAACACTGGAATCAATGAGGCACCTAAAGAATGAAGTAGACACCATAAAGAAAGACGTGGAGTGTGGATTAAAACTGTCCGATACTTCTATTGAGGTGAAACCTGGAGATACAATAGTCTGCTATGAGATGGTTGATGTCAAAAATGAAACCAACTGGAATCCTCCTGGATTCTAGGAACTTAGTTTATAATGTTATCCATAGATAGAATGCAAGTTATACAAATACATGTAAGAGTTTATTCAAACTTTTAGTTTTTTTTTAATCCTGATATTGTATGTGATTATGAAGTTGTGGATATCATAAATTTAAAAATTCATAGGAGAAAAAAAGCAAAACATCTAAGTTATGTAAATTATGATGATTTTTGAGAAATTTATTCAATGAAAATTTTTGTAAATTATTGTGATTATAAACATTTTTATTGTTAACATTTTTATGCTTCCTAGCGATTTTTTAAATTAAAATCATACATAACGAAAGAAATATATATTATAGAAAAACAAGGACAGCGAAATTCTAACAAAATACTTCCATACATAATATCATATTTCGAGCATGCCTCTCAAACCGGTATGCAGTGCTAGAATCTGTTTTTAAATAAAATACATTAGCTGTTCTCAGTCTCCACAGCTTCTAACTTACATTAATTTTCTCAAATATATAAGACTCAACTAATATTGCGTAAAACGATATTCCTACTCTGGAGTAACTAGTGGTAATTGATCATTGAAAGTGGTATCGGGGTAATCTTTTAGCAATCGGGAGTATTCTTTATTGTGTGTTTTCAGATGCCCCTTCAATGTACATTTCTGTGTGAAAGCTTTATCGCAAATGGGACACACATGGTTCTTAACATTGTTATGTATTTTCAAGTGCTCTGACAGAGCGAATTTTCTGTGGAAAAACTTAAGACAAACTTCACATTGAAAATTCTTTTCTCCTGTATGTGACAATGTGTGTTCTTTTAACCTGGAACTTGAGAAGAATGCTTTCCCACATTCTGAACAAATGTGATTCCTTTCTTGTAGGTGTTCCTGCCTCACATGAGCTGACCGGTGATGCGATAGGCTGAAGGTTTTAGGGCAGAGATTACAGTTATATCTTCTCCTTGTTATGTTATGCGCATCTGACAAATGCTGAAGTCGCAAACCGAAGGTTGAAAATCTATTAGTACAATATGGACAGGCATAGATATCTGTTTCTCCGTTATGTGTTTTTACATGCCTCCGCATACTGTTGATTTTAAGAGATTTATGGCAAACTTCACAGGTGATTTTATCTTCAACGTGGCTTCTAAGATGATTCTTCAATCCATTCAACAATAAGAATTGTTTTCCACAGAGATCGCACACAAAGTTAGGGAAATGTACGGTCATATGGGATACTAGGTCTTTGTGAGAAACGAAAGATTCTATACAAATTTCACAGGTGACAGCTGATTTATCGAGGGCATATTTAGGGACAGTAATTTTGGAGGTTTTCGATTTATTGAATATTGTTTCTTTGTGTTTTAGTTTTTTACTCTCTAACTTTATCTTTTTTTTGTTTTTGCTTATCTTTAACTTTTTTAAATTGTTCATATCTTTTGAATTTGATTTTAATTTCAACTTTTTGAAATCGTCTTGAGGCTCCATTCCCTGATTGTCTTCATTTTCCCACAAGCATTCATCAGTCAGCAACAGCTCCTCCTCTTTCACATAAATACCTATTAAGAAAATAGTTACAAATTAATGTACTGGAGCAGTATTAACAATGGCAAACGTATCTGTACTAATAAGTATGTGAAGGTCATAGCTTGGGTTAGGAAATATTACTAGAAACATACCTTCCTGGAGCACAACACCTTCAATAGAGTTTTTCAATTTCAATTGAACTTCTTCTATTTGTTTCCTGAATGAATAGCACTCTCTCAGTTTTCTAACACAAGACTCGCAAATCAGATAAAGGATATCATGTTTTTCCATCTCATTGATTAGCTAAAAATTAAAAATTAAAAAAATCATCACATTATCGAGGGAGGGAGTGCACATCTTTGTGAAATCAATGTACAAGCATATAATTTATAAGTATAAATATATACATTTACTTTAAATTAGTACATGGTATTGGAGAAAGATTAAGCTATTTGAAAGTTTTTTTTTACAGATAAGCCTAATTGTTACAGGTGTTCGAGTAGATTTTACAAATTAAATAACCAGGTTAAAGGTTCAATATTCTTAGAACTACTTACCGCAATCGAGAAACAAGAATTAACCATTTCAGCATATATTTCCACGCCATCGTTACTTTCGTAAGCCTGAAGCATGCTTCTCAGCTTATTTTCTGATAAGCAACATTGACAAAATCCTTCCAAACCTTCACTTTTTATTTTAGATTTATTGTATGTTAAGTTATTCATTTTTTGAGTCTTTTTGAAAAAAACAAAACTATGTTCAATAATAAAAAGGAGTTATGTTAAATACATGGTCGCGGCGATAAATATTGGTTTAGTATCATATAATAATAAAAATGTATCATCTGTAATGTCAAATATGAAATGTCAAACCTAGTCTAGAATCAACGACAATGTCGGTATTTCTATCCCGGTCACAGGGAAACTGTTCCGAAGCGGTTACTGGAACCGTCGATATTATTTCTCCGAGGAACCGGTTCCTATTTTTTGGAAAGTGAAAATGTCAAGAAGGTACAATCAAGAATCTCAAAATGCGAATAAGCGGTGCTTTTTCGCCGGAACGACTGCCGTTCTTTTTGACCAGATATTCCCTGATAACCACGCTTTTTAGAAACGAGCAACCGCTTCCAGCGCTTTTCATTCTTAGAATATCGCTAGCAATCCTTTCCCCCTATGAAATACAAATAATAGGAACCCGTTCATGATAACTTAAACATGGCTCACAAATTTTCTTCTTGAAACCTTTCTGATACCAAGAGCCGATTCCTCGACAGTCACTGGTAACTGGAATCGCAGTGACACCCAATTTCAAATATCAACATCCCTAGTGCAGTGGGAGTGAATAGCGCTTGCTCTGAGGCTGGATCCATTATACGATCCAAGTAAAAAAACATAGGTGCCATCTCTAAAAGGGAGCCGTGAAAATAAAGAGTAAATAAAATAATTTTCATTTCAAATATTCCCTAAATCATTTAAAAATTATCCACACTATGGGATAATTATGTTTTCTATTGCGCTGGCAGAATCACTATGCGTTAAACGACTATCTAAAATACAGGAGAAAAAGTTTTATTACTGATTGTTTTTACGAGTTGCCTAATAGTTATTTGCGATTTTTTATTTCATTTTTTTTTGTTGTATGTCGACTCTTCACTTTAATAGCATCCAAAACACAAGGCATTTTTCTTCAAATATTTTATGTATACTATTGAATTTAATTAATTACCTAGTTATTTTTTCATCTGATATCTATCCATTATGTTCAAATTGCTGTTGCATTATTATAGTGTAATCATTGACATTATAGGGATTTTGTTAGAAATAATTGTTTCCTAGATAAAGTTATAAATTATTTTTCCATTTTTGTGTGATTATAACATGTAAGTTAATGTAATTACAAAAATAAAATGCGTTTCCGTTGTTATTACAGGTGTTATCTACTTGTGTTCTGTGTTTGTTTTTTATTGAATAAAAAATACCTTGTTATTAAATATACAACTTAATTTAATTTTTTACCTTTCCCTTTTTTAATTGTGTTAATTTCAATATTGAAAACATCTTCATTTTCGTTCAACTTATGATTTAAATAAATAAACTTAACCACTCAACTAATATAACGTAAATGCCAATTCACTTTTCTGTGACCCTGGTACTTATTTTGTTCTTGTTGAAAATTATGGTTTACAAATATAATTTTATAGTGAACATTCGCCGGAATTCACGCGTTATTCGCTTAAATAAATTTACTCTATCGACTTCTGCGCTCCGGATAGCAAAAACGCTAAGAAACTCCCAAAGTTGATTAGAAATTCAACTATTTCTTCGACAAAAACAAAATTATTAAATTACTAATTTTAACGAGTCACCTTCTCGCACGTTTGTGCTCCTGGTATAATTTACGAATATTACCTTCTTTGCATCTGGGCCGCCGGTCATAAATTTCTTCGACAAAAACAAAATTATTAAATTACTTATTTTAACGGGTCACCTTCTCACACATTTGTGCTCCTGGTATTATTTTCGAGTATTATTTTCCTTACCTGGGCCGCCGGTCATTCATAGTTTTTAAATCAGCTTAGAAAATAATTTGTACATGCAGTACCTCTTTTAGCCGTCTGTATAGATAAGTATTGAAGTCATTAAACAGGTGGACACATTATTTTTTGAGTTTTTAAATCGGAATATGTCTATATAATAATTATAGCGTGCCGTGCTAAAATTAAAAAAAAATATCACAACTATTTATTCTTGAGAATCATCAATACATATAATGTAATATAGCATATAAAAAAAAACGATTGGGCATGTATGCAGATATTTATCGCAAGCTAGTTTTTAAATAATATGGGTTAAACATTTATTTTCCTCCTAGGATTTTGAGTTATTATATTTTGAGCACATTTCCAGCGAAAAGCATTTAATGAATTTTCGCTTTATTTGCCAAAAAGAAGGAACTGGTTCCTCGGAGAAATAATATCGATGTTCCAGTGACCGGATTGGAGCCGGTTCCTTTTAATCGGGACAGAAATATCGACCATCTCTACTTCGAAGAATTTGACATTAGAACGGTTTTGTAAATAATGTTTGTGCATCTGCATATACTGCATATTACATATAGGATCTAGAAACAGCGGAAACCCTCTCAATACTTGATATTTATCCCGTAATATCATGTGTATATTTCATGTCCGATTTGAAGTAGTTTTTGGATTTAACGCGAGTTTTTTTTAAATCATAAAAAAATAAACAAAATAAAAATGAGTTCCTCACTCCATCGCAAAACTGAAACTGAATCCAACTTAAACGCTGATTCCGACTTCAAAATTGAATCATTGGAAGGATTTTGTCAATGTTGTTTGTCAGAAAACAACTTGAGAAGCATGCTTCAGCCTCATGGATGTGATAGGGTGTTTGAAGATTATGCCGAAATGATAAACTCTTGTTTTTCAACGGAGGTAATAAATAGCGCTTCTTCCAATAGAAATGTGTGAATATCAGTTAAGAATGAAGTGGAATTTAAATTGTATTATAACTTTGTCACAGAGCACCAAACAAGTAATTTACCCGTCGAGCCTAAATAATATATATACAGTGGAACCTCGGTTCACAAGCATAATTCGTTCCGGAAACGTGTAATGTAACGTTATCCAAAACACTCTTATATCAAAGCAAATTTTCCCACAAAAAATAATGAAAACTAGGATGATGCGTCCAAAACTTTAAAATATTCATGTAAACATGATTCATACAAAACATGTAACTTTTTATTATTTCAATTTATTGTAGAGCACTACTTACACTGCCACAGCCCTACTTGAGTGGTGCTTTTTAGTGAAATTTTCACTGTTTCCCACAATTTACAGATAAATTGCTCATCAAGACATCGCTCGGTTATCAAGCCAAAATTTATTTTAAAAAATTGTTTGTCTTGCAAAACACTCGCAATCCAAGTTACTCGTAATCTGAGGTTTCAATGATTGCGTGCTATATTCATATGTATACATATATTTTTTGTTTTTGTTTCAGTTGATTAAGGATATGGAAAAAAATGATATCTTGTATCTGATTTGTGACTTGTGTGTTTCAAAACTAAGAGACAGTTATGCATTCCGTAAAATATTAGAAGAAGTGCAGTTAAAATTGAAGAAGACTGTTTATCAAGTTTTCCTGTCAGAAGGTATTATACTTTTCAACATTTGACGGGATTCACCCGGCTGCCATTCAGCCACATTGATGAATACTACATCTAGGCTTGGCAGGCTCGTTGCCGGTTGCTGATTGCCTTTCAATTTTCTTCCATTCAATGTGTTTTAAAAAAAACATTAGTGCCAAAGGAATAAGAAAATGTTTGTATTTGCAATAAAATAGTTTTTTCTCTGTATTTTGCTAACAATAATGTAAAAACGATAATCTTAAATATTTTATCACTGTTCTGCAATGACATTCTCCTTTATTAACTTATTAAAATACATTTTTATAGGTGTCCATGTGAAACAAGAGGATGGATATTCGGTGTACGATGAAGAAAATTTCTCCATAAATAAAGAACTGAAAACAAGGTCTAGTGGAAAATATTCTGCTGAAATAATGGGTCCCAGAATTGTAAAACCAACCAAACTCGTAGGAACAAAACGGAAAACCACTTGTGAAATTATTTATGGTGATATTGATGATTCAGTTGTAATTTTTAGACCTGGAAAAGCCAAGAAATTAGTGCCGGAAGATATGTTGAACCAATCACATTTTGGGGAAACTCATGTCAAGACAGGGAAAACAAATATAAGCTGCAAAATAATCAAGGGTGAAATAATTGATGGTTCACTTCAAAAATTAAAACCACCAAAAACCAGAGGAATTTTCAGAAAAAATGAAAGTGGTAAACCAAAGACTGAAGACTGTAGCTTAAGTGATGTTGACGAAACAGTGAAAATCCTCAAATCGGGAAAGAACAAAATAAAAATTCCAAAGTATGTGCTAGATAAATCAGCTTCTACTTGTGATAGATGTATGGAGACCTTTTCTTCTCACAGAGAACTAGTATCTCATGCACCAACACATTTTCCCAATTTCTTATGTAGTATCTGTGGAAAAGCTTTTTTATTCTTGTATAATCTTAAAAATCATCTTACTATTCATGTTACCGACAAAGTGACTTGTGAAATCTGTAATGTGAAACTCATCCCCCGTTATATGTTGAAACACATGAAGAAACACAATGGACAAACAGATAACATGACCTGCCCACACTGTCCAGAGAGATTTGCTGCATATGGAGTGAAGCTGCAGCATCTGTTAGAGGTGCATGGTATACAGAGGAAAAGGTATCAGTGTAAAATGTGCCCCAAGAACTACAGTCTTCCACACCACAGAGCTGCTCATGTTCGTAAACACCACCTGCAAGAGAGGAATCACGTGTGCACAGAATGTGGAAAGGCGTTTTTTACCAGCACTTGGTTAAAAGAACATATAATGAGACACCGAGGAGATAGAAGATTCCAATGTGAGATTTGTATGAAGACATTTTATAAGAAATACGATTTGACAAAGCACATTAGCACACACACCGATGTTAGAGAGCATGTGTGTTCTCTTTGTGATGATTCGTTTCCAAATAAATGTATTCTTAAGGCTCATATTAAAACGCATGAAGAAGATTGAGCGTAATATATTTTTTTAAACTTATGCTTAATCTTTTTCATTTTATTCTTAATCTTCTTCTTATTTATCCCAAAACTTCCAGACCAAAAGTTCATTGCTCTAACAAAATTAAATTGAATATTTATATTTTGCCAAAACTATACACATATTTTTAATTGTATCAAACTAATAAATAATATATTTACAAATTAGAATATAGAAAGTTACCCACAAAAAATAATATTGCACTAATGCATATTATGTTGAAGTTAAATTTAATTCATATATATATATATATATTAGGCATATATATGCCCAACTTAACTTTCACATAAGAAAGGTATTACTTTACATAGGTAAGTAAACATAGTATTATAAATTTTACAAGTACATAAAAACGCCCCATCTTGATTTAAATAAGAGATGATCGAAATAACTACAAATTAGCTAAATTACCCTTAATTAACAAAACTTTTAAGCTCTTGATAATAGGAAATTATTGATAATTTTTGCATTTATTTAAATTATGTCGTGTGGGCGGTAAAAGCTTTAAACTTGCATGAAATATGTATTTACTTATTTATAAAATAGTTTTCCGGGACAAAACAGAAGTGAAGAACAGAACATGGAAAAGACCAAAAAAAATTGTAATCTAACCTAGCCTAACAATACGTATCTATGTATATATATATATATACGAGTATATGTTTTTTGCAATGAAATTAATTAGATTATATCAAATTACGACAAAAAACGTTTTATTTTTCATTGTTCCATTTTTTACCATTCTGTTTTATCATTGTTTTGTTTGATCCGGTTACCATTACATACAATCAAATTGATACCTACCTACGTAAAAAAAGCGATTGAAAAGTTCCCGCCGCAAAGCCGCCGGAGGTGTGTATGCAGGGCCCTATTTATTTCTTTCTAACGTATCCCGCGTCGTAATTGCGGACCCGCAGCGGACAAAAACTGAGCTTATGCATCAGGGCTATGAAATTATTAATTTAGTACATAATATGATATATATAATATCGTTCTGTCCTGATTTTGTTTTAAAGTCGGTAAGAGGTAAACTGGGAAGAGCGGAACTCTAACTAAAAGTCGAAACTAATAATTTCGGCGGTGAGAAAAAAAATTGTTTGTGAAATTATTATGATTATTACAATTGAGTTAAGTCCAAAGGTAATAATAGCTTAGTACAAATTTCGTATACATTTGTTTTTCATCTGAATTAATTCCGATAATTAAAAAAATCCTAAGTATTTTTTTTAAGTGTTATAATTTAAGTAAATGAAAGATCATTAGTCGAAATTTGGTTTTATGCATATGTAGATCTCGTGGATTTTAAATGAATGGGGTTTAACAGTGTGTATTCAGATTAATGGATTTTAAATATATAAAAAATAAATAAAAAACAAAGAGGCAAATACCTACTAAAAAAGCACCCCCCCCATACTGGGTGAAGCAAAGCCTGATGAAAGTCGCTACTGCGAGTTTTTGCCAGCTAGTCAAAATCATTTTTAACGAAAAATTAAAAACACCCCCCAATAATACCTGTATGGTAAGCATGAGTAGCCGATCAGAAATTTAAAAAACAAATTCACACACATTAATTGTCTATGTTCGAAATAGCGAATAGCGATTCTTGACAAATAAAATACGACAGGATGCTTACTTACTTACTAGATTGTCAAAAATTACACATGATAGGGCGGTCTACTTTGCACTCTTTAACCGATTTTGGTGTTCTGTTATTTTGTTTTATCAATTTATTTTAAAGATGATTGTATGTGAAACAGTACTTATGATTTATTTATTTTAACATTTTACGGCGCCAAGCTTTGCGAAATAGTGTCACTGTTTTTGAATGCGTTTGTGAAGAGTGCATACTCCCATGAATTTCAACAGGAAAACGATATTTCGTAAGAAAAAATGGCTGTGCAGGCAGATACTGGTGGAAAGGACGATTTAAAAACCCAATTCGTCACAAGGGAAGGTACATACAGGCTGATGACGTTATCGGAATATTCCCGTCCTAATAGAGTTGGTTATACCAACACCCAAGGGTCCTCCCAGGTCCGAGTGTCCCTGGTCACGCTGCCGCCCGGCTCCCCCAACGCTGACGCCTCGGTCAGTGACGATAGGATTTGTTTCAACTACGGCAAGGAGCTGTATGTTTATGTTTATAAAGGCGTCAAAAAGGTATATTCCTTACTAGATATTTTCTGTTTTCCTAGAGTATTTACAAATCTTACAAACTGCTTACCAAATTTTCAAAATCATTGATTCTTTAATTTTAAAATCAATAAGGTAACATTTGCTTAGATGGGTAGTCTATATAATGTCACTCAGATTGTGATTGATATTTTTTATTTGTTGTCTAATCTAGTAAACACAATTGTTTATTAACGTGTTATTATTCTACATCCTAAACATTTCGTTGATAACCAAGCCTGACTCCGAGTCAAACCAAAATGATGTCGGAATTCATTATCATTTTCATCCCCTTATCCTATTCGGGTCGGGTTATCAATATTTTACAATATAAAACAATTTAATCATGTTTAAACAATACAGTAGACATTTTTGATGGAACATTATTTCTGACATTCATTGATTTATTTTTGCACAAGAAAAAATAAACTTTGAAAAGCTGATATTTTATGGTTAGGTTTTCCAGTGATTATTTGTGTTTTCCAGGCGGCCGATCTGAAGAATCCAGTGGATAAGAAGATTTATAAAGGAACCAATCCGACATGTCATGATTTCAACTCTGTGACACCGACGCCTGACAGTGTCTCATTATTGATAGGATTTTCTACAGGACAAATACAAATATTAGATCCAATTAAGAAGGAGATTAGTAAACTGTACAACGAGGAAGTAAGTAATCATTCACTTAATTGCTTGTATTGAACCTGAGGTCAGCCCTCCCTGTAATAGTCATGTTCAATGTGGCAACATTCTACTTTATTGTTGTCAACATTGGTGATACGAATGGATGTTTTATATGCAAGGTGTTTGTTGAATTGATACAAGATAACAATAATCTAGTCTTATGAACAAAGATATTCTAAAATAAATTAACTAACAAAAAATCCATACGTCTCATTTAATAATTGAAAAATAATTCAAGGACTGGGCTTTGACCGATATAATAATAATTGGCTGATTTATATAGCGCCGTTTTCGTGACAGAAATATCACCTCAAGGGCGCTTTAACTTTTAAGATTAACTAAGCAAAGGTTTTGAATAGTTAAGTGCCCTACACAAATGTTGACATTTGCACTAGATGTTTTAAAAAAAATTGTATGATATTGTTTACACAATATAATTTATACCTGCAAAAATACTGCAAGTAGCTTGTCAGAAGGGGCTTAGTAAAACACCTGCAATGACATAAAAACACTAATTTCAAACTATGCATGTCTCAACAATAAAAGTTAACATTAGTTTCTTTGCTAATATTATTAGAACTGTGTAGATATTGTTTCTTTTTAACAGCATGATAAATCTGAACTTTAAAATAGCAATATCAAACATTAGTTAATTTCCTCTTCAAAATATTTGACTATTGCCTCACGTGTATACGTAAAGCCTATTAGCCAACGATTCCTAGATTTCATACAAGCTATTTTGTAAAGGTTATTACATATATAATTCTCATATTCAATGATGCAATGTTTCAGAGGCTGATAGACAAGAGCAGAGTAACATGCATCCGCTGGGTACCTGGCTCGTGTAACTTGTTTGTGGCGGCGCACGCTTCGGGACAGCTGTGCGTATACAACGAGGAGCTGGCCTGCGGGCCCGCGGAGCCCCACTACCAACCCTTCAAGCAGGGCGAGGGCTACGCCATACACACCTGCAAGACCAAGTCCACCAGGAACCCACTGTACCGGTGGGTGGTCGGTTCAGGCGGCTGCTGCATCAATGAATTTGCCTTCTCTCCGTGCGGAGCTCACCTCGCCGTTGCCTCCCAAGATGGTTTTCTTCGAGTGTTTCACTACGATACGATGGAACTGATTGGACACGCCAGATCGTATTTTGGTGGCTTCTTATGCGTGTGCTGGTCACCCGACGGAAGGTACGTGGTGGTGGGCGGTGAAGACGATCTAGTTACTATTTGGTCCTTCAGTGAAAGTAAAGTGGTGGCAAGAGGACAAGGTCATCGCTCCTGGGTGTCTGTTGTGGCCTTTGATCCGTATACATCGTGCATCTTTGAATCCGGCCAGGCGGCCGGATCCGATGACGAAGCACGACCACTGAAGACCGACCGGCCGGGTGTCTGCTATCGCCTAGGAAGTGTATCGCAAGATACTCAACTCTGCCTTTGGGATATTACCGAAGACATTTTGAGGCCCCCAAAAAGCAGAGTGTCAGCTCATATTTCTTCCAATACCCACCCGTCTTCGCCTAACGGTGCTTTAGGAAAACCCCCCGTAAAGTGTTTAAAAAATAATAAAATAGGACTTAAACTCTGGGAAACGGGGACGTTCACTCAACCGGCGAATGCCCCCGGGGCTGCCAAGATCACTGTGGATAATCCTGGAGCTAATGGCCACGACATCAAGGTTATGAATAAGGCTAGCAAATCCAACAGCGTCACCACGGTCAACATCACAGTGGGAGGGAGGAGCCCCCCGCCGAGCGAGGCCGGAACGCTCAGCTCCGTAACCCAACGGCTGGCAGGATTTTCTTTTGGAGAACTAAAAGATAATTCTCATCGTCGTAATTTTAGTCTCACTTCCAAAAGTGGTAATTCTACGACAGATAGCAAAAATAATTCCATATCAAATTCGGTAGCCTTGCGCATGAAGTTGGGCAGTGGCAGTGACCCCATGCGACTGATCGGGACGGCGGCCTGCCCCCGCCTCGAAGAGTGTCCTCTACTGGAGCCCCTGGTATGCAAGAAGGTGGCGCACGAGCGGCTCACGGCGCTGCTGTTCCGCCAGGACTGCCTGCTGACGGCGTGCCAGGACGGAGGTGTGTACACGTGGGCCCGGCCGGGATTGCCGCCGCCGCCTGACGCCCCCGACACGTCGCACCTCTTTGAAAGAGATAGACATTTTGAAAGGATTGACTTGGTGGACTGACCCCTCACTGAAATCTAAATTATTGTTTTGTTTTTAATTGTTGAATATTTGAGTTAAATACTATATAATTTTTATCGATACGTTCTTTATGTAAAATATTTTATGAGAAAGCCAGATATAATAACAATTGTTTAATAATTGTCGGTTAAATTCGACAGAACTGTGTATAATATCTGCGTGATGATCGGACTGTGTTACTTCCCAACGTGTTTGGGATCTGTTACTATTATATTAATGCATAATATCCGAGCCCACGGCCGCTTTCAGTTGAACTTCATCCCGACTGATGTTGATGGTCTGTTGGCTCATCAGTCTTACTGCTGTACAATTGTTTGAGATTTTATACTATGGTCTAAAATAGTAATAAAAACTTGCTCATCTAATGATTTCAGTGACTTTTTCTCGATGCATCTTTCCTCGTATATGTATTGCCATTACCTCAAACATCAACTAAATAAGTAACTCATATGTTTCCATACATAAATTTATTTACAATTACCTGGTTACATTGACAGATAATTTAGGTAAGATTTTCACTAGTATTTTGTGCCCTCTCGACTTAATAAATCCAAGAGTTCACAATCAATTCTTAAAATAATGGGGCATAATTCTTGCTATATTCACAGAGTAATTACAAACTTTTGTAAGAAAACTGTAACTTGTAATTAATTCACGATAAATATATAATATTGGTTGTTAATGAAATAATCATTCCAATCAAAATATAAAATATTAGAATGTGGATAAGTCCGCTCACTAATTATTATCTCTTTACGTGTTTGCTTCTACAGTGCCAAATCAATGCTGGTAGCAAGCACTCAAACAACAGCATGTATAAAAATTGTCTTTCTAAGCCCGGAAGTCCGGTGGCGAACCTCAAAAGCCCAATCGTAACACAAGAAATAAAAACAGTATAATAATTAGATGTGGTATATAACGTAAAATGTGATAAAATTATTTGAAAGTAAAAAAAAAGAAACAGCTTTACAAATATCACACAGTCATAAATAATTCAAAGGAAAGATTCTCACAAGATTGGTTAAAAGTGCCCGCCACACAATTAATTATAATTATCATCATATAGATATAATATAATTCCATTAGTCAATTTAAAAGTTATCGAAAACAAGATTATACTGTACCTTTAATGAAATAGCATTTAGGCATATATTTCTCTGTGTTCTCTTGTCACCAGATTGCATCTCCAGCTCAGCAATCCATCCTTCAATCACCGAACATATTTCGTCCCTCTTCAGCCAAAAGTGTGTTTGGATGACCTGTTGACAAAGTAATCAAAAACTATTACTGCGGTACTGTGCATGTCCTTGTCATCACTGAAACGTGGCTTGATGTTGGAGAAGAAAAGTTTTTTGCCTTATAAGATGTTGCAAGTCTAGCGAAATGGCTGCAAATAAATAAATTGACCTCAGTATTTTAAAAATCCATTATCTAACGGGAAATAAGTTAACACGTGAATGAATATTACTCTTGCAAGTGAAAAGCTTAAAAATATGTAAGTACCAATATACTTAGGGTTACTCATAGACTCTAAGCTCTTGTGGAACTCCCATGTAGAACATGTGAAACCCTAAATTTTCCCAATAACCGGTGTACTCTAACGACTCCAAGGCTTCCTCTCTACGTCTTTCGTTGAAGGCCTTCGTGGATATCAATCTCGTAGATAGAATCCAGAGGGTTCATGGCGTGCGCATATAAATTTTATAATTTGTGTTATTTCACATTTAATTAATAAAAAAATATATATAGTATATTTACAGCACATTTCAGAGCGGTAGATAGCCTTTTTTTTTCTTGTCAAGTTAAGTTATATCCCGTGATTTTTTCATATCGAGTAACTAATATAATATAAAAAATGTCTGCATAGATGGCGAAACTAACTTTGAATGGATAACAAAACATGGAAAAGCCTTGAGAATAGAGGTGAATCATGTCCATTTTGACAGTTTCGTTGGGTGTTCGAAAAGCACATCAAGGAATATGCTAAGAATTCTAAGCATGTATACTCCCATTCATGCTCTGGCCAGACCAGGAATATTGATTTGACACTCACAGAAAATAATGAAGCTGATAATAATTAGTACGGTAGAATACTATTTGCTTAGGTTAATTTGTGTATGTACTATAAAAGTGTCTCCTATACGGATTTCATAAACGGTATAATTATCTCAGGATCGTTATTGATGAGCTTGATCCAGAACTTGAACAAATTAAATAGAAATGTTGATTTGCCAATACGAACCTGTTGAAAGCATGAGGTGGGGTTCCTCAGCTGTTCCAGCATGGCCCAGCGCACACAGGCCTGGTAGATGTTGGAGTTGTACTCCAGGCTGTGATGGGTGCCTCCTGGAGTACCACGGCTGCGCTCAAAGCCCGGCTCATTGAAGTACGGCTCCGGCACCAAGATAAGGCTCTGGATGGAGACTAACACCTGGGCGGGATGAGAACATGTTCATTATTCAATTGTGTGATGCATGCACAGACCGGTCAGTAGCTGAGTGGACAAACGCGTTGGATTCCCACCCGGGCGTCATGCGTTCAATTCCTCTGCTGGCTAAGTCCTCCATCATTGCACAAGCAACATCTTCCGCTTCTTATGATGGCAGTAGAGTTTTTCAAATACGGTCAGGTTATTCGTAACCCGGGAATGTTTGTCTTTCTTTAAAAAAAATTATGTATTTATCTTTACTCCTGTGGTAAGAATAGAATTAGTGGCCCGGGTAGTTTTTCCAGGGGATTTGAATCCTGTTTAGAAAGTACCTGCAGGAAGCTGGAGGTTTGCGCATTCCACTGCTCCTCGGGCCGGCCGTGCTAGGTGTTGAGCACCGACAGGCACACCTTGCCGCCCAGGTACAGGTTGGGGTTAAAGCGCACCGAGTGGCGCCCCGTGGTCTCCAGGTTGATAAGCATGGGCGTGTTGGGATAGTCCACCGGGAAGTATACATCCAGCTCAAAGCATCCGTTGGCGCACGGAGTGTCCGAGGGACCGGTGATGAGAACCTGGAAATAAATAAATAGTATTGTTAAGGCTGGTAACACTACTGTGTTGTTTCAAAACTGCAGGGTCAACTTTGAAAATACAAATTTTTGCTTTGTTTTTCTTTTTAAAGAAACTTTTTACTTCTATCATTATTAGCAGAAAATATTGCTTGTACAATGATGGAATATTTAAGAGCTAGCAGAGGATAGAGCCCGTGACGCCGAAAACTCGGCTACTACCGGTCACTAATAAGGAATTTGAGTCCATTTTTTTTAAAGTTCGTTTTCATAGTTCAATCAATTCTCAAAGTTAGAATTTTTTAAACGCCGCCAAAACGGCAGTATGGAGCGGGGGAGGGGGTGCGTGACGTTATCCGTACCGTCAGAAGGGCAATTTGTTTGGAATTTTAAAAAATATTCAACAAGGAATACCAGTACATTTTTTAAATTAATTTTAACCGTCTAACTTTATTAATAAAATTTTTTATAATTTTTTAAATTTCAAAATTTTATGATTTTTTTTTTTTACCGTTGCCAAAAACAGCGCATTACACGGTATTTATCTTTGACATCTCAAACTGTCATTATCCAGCTGTCAGTCGCATATTTTGTTAGCTTGTGTTTTTTCTTCAATTTTACCGCTTTTAATTTAACAAAACCTTCTAAAATGACGGGAAACTACGTATTACTATTGCATTGTACCGATATGTAAAAATACAAGCATTACTGCAATTTATCATCGTTCCAAGAAATGCAGTTTTACGTAAAAATAATGGTGTAACGCCATGAAGGCGGTATCCCATCGTACGTAAACGGTATATTTGATGTAGGAGTTCGTTCGACTAATCATGAAGCGTTTATATTTACAAGAATAATTATATGGAAATATATATATATATTCAGAATCAGTGTTTTTTTTTACATATTTTTTTAAAGTCATAATATTTTTCACTCATCTTCCTTATTCAGTTGGATTGGAGATTAGTGATGATGGATATGGACGGAAGGGATGATGGATATTACCTTCATGACGTCAAGCCTATCCTGATCCGTCCTGACAAAGACAGAGCTGCTGTAAGACAGGGGCAGGGATGTGGACAGGGTGACAGCTTCCTGGGCGAGGCGCTTCATCCGCGCTGGGTGGGATCGCTCTCCCGCGGCGCGCACCGTGCCTTCAAAGTGATACGCCACCGTGAACTTGTAGCCATTGTCAGGGCATTCTGATATCATCTCAAATGTTTCTGGAATTCGAAAACAACATTGTTTTATTTATTTCAATTTATTTATTATGTCTGCTGCAATAATGTGGCAGTTGCAGGTTAATTCTCGCAGCTTTATTTCTTAAGTATAGATCAGATTTCTGTAGATTTTTTGTTCAGTGAAGCAAAGAGGAAATAAAGTAGGGAGCAGAAAAACTTTCCATAGTGATTTTCTCTTTATTTAAGCAATCTTGTGGCAAAAGTCACCTGTACGCTGATGACTGGCAATTTTATGGACAGTGGGGGAGGCTGCTTTAAACTCACCAAACTGTAGTCGCTTCATAACTTCGAGGTAGCGGGCTTCTCTGGTGGCAGCCGAGGGTGCGCGGGGGATGGAGGGCACCAGGGCTGTGCCTTCTTCGCTGAGTCCTAGCCGGGCCTGCACCAGAGCGGAGGTTTCCTGGGTAATAAAGCACATAATTTAATACATATTTAATAGTCCGTGATATTGACTAAATAAAATTATACTTGAAATGAATTTAGCTATGTGAAATGTTAAATGCCCAAATCTGAATAGCCAGATACTTATCAACCTTTAACTTTTCAAAAAGCAACTTTTTAAGCTTCTGGGCAGTTGCGAGCAGGAGACGAGTAGAGGAGAGGAGTAATTACCTGTATATCGGGAATGAGCATTGCCAGGCCTTCGTCATCTTCTCCCCCGTCAGTTGTGGTGGTACCAAACCTGTGGCTGTAGCTGGATTTTCCGTAAATCGTTTTCTTGTTCATCCTAAACACAAGATATATGAATAAATCACCACCATACCACTAATTTATCAGGAGTGCATTAATTCATTTTGCATTCATCCATTGCCAACCCAAGTGCCAACTCCATTAACACATTGTAATCGGGCTCTTCGAACAATAGACTAGCCGGGAGCGGGCGTTTTTTAGCGATTAGCGCAAAAATATTCGGGTTGCTGCTAAACCATTCAACGTATAAATCACTCTAAACAATATGTTTATTGACTATCATTATGTTGATAATCTATATAGGTGCCTGTATCATTTAAATTTCTCATGGTATATGATTATACAATACTTAAAAAAAAAAAAATGAAACAGTTTACTGTTTAATTTATTAAACTACGCGGCATGAAAAACAGACTAATGCGGGAAATCGCTCAATCTGAACTAACAACAAAGATCTGAAAATAAATCTATGACTGTTGATTTTTTGTTTATTACCACCAAAAACCACTAATCTGTCAACGAAGGAGAACTTATAATAATTAGTTGCGACCCAGCCCAATAAACAAACCCGTAATATGTCGTGTCCCGCAAACAACCGACTGTCAGCAAAAAACGACATTTGGCGTGTCCCGCAAACAACCGACCGTCCGCAAAAAACGACATTTGCCGGGTCCCGACAACAATGTGTTAACATATATTCTCCCAATAACATTTTTGAACAATAATCTGAAATTGTTTTTGTATCATGAGAATCACATTATTAAAAAAACGGAGGCATTTTACCAGCTTACGCTGTTCAAAGCTGGGGTAGTAAATGTGTTAATTGTTATTTCCAAGTAGCCATAATGACCAAATTTATGAAAAGTTTAGTCCCAATGAGAGACAGGTGGTTGGATGAAAGAAAAGGTTGTATCAAAAGGTCCATTATCATAAATAATATTATCATTGATTGTTAATAAGAATTATTGATTTAGTTGACTATTTGTATGGAAAATTAATAAACACGAGATAAGAGTGCTGTGGGTCTGTGTGGCTGTGTTCGATTTCCCCTTACTTCCGTAACATTTTCAAATATCGAATAATCAATTTCATGGGCCTGTCTTGGGCCTAAGAGTTAAAAGGTAAATTGGCGACCTCCGTTTTCTTTCTATTCAGTATAGATCACACTTCCAGGGTTTTTTTTTGGTGTGGGATGTGTCTCACTTCAGTTTAGTGGCGTAGGTGTCCACTGTGCGGCTCATCTGGTGCAGCAGCGGCGGGATGGCTTGCAACGCAGGAGCGGGCGGGCCGGGGCCAGCCAGGACTCCTCAAGACATGACCGCACGCACCACTCGCATCACGGCCAGGTACAGCGGAATGTGACGGGACATATCCAGCACTGCAAATTACACACATTACTTAAAAACAACTTACAGCAATATATATATATATATATTTTTTTTTTATTGATAACAGCAAAAATTAGTTGGAACAATTAAAAAGTTTCGATGTTGAAAAGTTGCCCCGACAAATTATACACAACAGTTGAACCCTCCCAAGAAGTAACTCTGAATTCATAGAAGACTGAAATTAAAAATGGCCCGATTGCCAGGTTAGCCCACATACGCAACTTTTACCGGTCCCTTGAAAATTCTTATAAGAGTTTTACTATAAAATGTGGTAGGTACGGCTTCTTCTTCTAATGCCCTCTGCTATCAAAGGTTGGCTATCCATCAGGGCAATCGATTAATATAATTTGAAAAAAAAAAAACAATTCGGGAAAATTTTATGCTCGATTTTTGTGCAATAACTAAGTCGTAGGTTCTGGTGTTTAGAATTTGGTTCAAATGTTCAAGTGCCCATTAAACGCTGATTCTCGGCTCATTTCAGCTTTTGATCAAAGTGTGATAAGCTGACAGGCATAACGGTAATGCTGGTAACTAAGTCTTAACCTTCTGAGAACTGATTGTTTTACCTGAGTCATTTCTAAGGTAGGAGGATATGGCGGGCAGGAGGGCGGAACGCTGGAGCATCTGCGTGAAATCGGGCGGGAGCGCCGGCGCCTGCTGCTGCCCTTGAGAGGAGCTGGTGGAGGGCGACGAGGAGTCTGAGGAGCCGGCTTCTGAGCCTTCAGACTGTCTGCGGCCCCACTGCTCTCCCGGCTGGATGTATGATGCTATAACCTAGAATTGTACAAGTTTAATGATAATAATATTTGTATATTGACGATTTTGTGAAGTATTTGAGTTGACTTTATTTCTAGGTCACAAAAAATTTTTCACAAAGAAAATCTACAGTTTTTTGCCATTTGGCCGCTTCTATGTTCATTTTTGCTATTAGCTCACTTTTCAGATCATCAATTTTTGTATTTATATGCAACATTATGTGCTGTGTAAGTTCTTCCATTTCAGCTGAAAGTGTAGTTGCGGGTGATGCACAAAGATTTTTACGAGATTTCAACATTTTATTAATTAGGTATTAGTTTGCAATTTTTTTTTGGTTTAAAATTGTTTCCAGATATGTCGCTTTATTTAAAGGAATTGCGATTTATTTGAAGCGAAAATTCCGATAGCGTGGAATTGGCTTGTTGTCGCTATGAGCTTCTCTCATGGAATGCAGAAATGACGATGTTTGTGTAAAAATTTTGTAGCAAACGAAAGTATTTATTCAATTGATATTATAAACAAAAATAAACAGAAATATACAGATATATAAAATACATCATAATGCATATAGCAATTCTTCTTAGTTTTCTGTCTCGTTTTTGTGTAAGACAACCCAAATGTGGACAATCTACCGGTATAATCTGCCTCTCCTTCTTCATTTAATGCAGGCCATTAGAAGGCTTGCATTAAAAAATCCTTTCCTACAGCCCCTTCCTTAAACCAACTCACAAAGTTGCCTAGCCGGATGGTAAAATATATAGTTCCCCTGTTGAACACTATACTGGGGATATCTGAAGGGGTTTTTTATTTATCGCCAACCATATAGGTACCCACTAATTCTCGAACCTTGTCTTCTTCATCTCAGATTATTATCAAGTTCAAATAATAACTTTTAACTCTTTAATTTTACATGAAAATCTTTTTGAAGAAAACAAAGCATTATGTACCTGCAGTAATACTGTGACATGTTCCTCCTCAGTCTTTTGCCTCATCAGGGATTGCTCCACGTTCCAGGATTGCTGGGTGGAGCCGGTACCCAAGCCGGTTCCTTTGGCCCAGTACAGCTTACTTTTCTCTTCCGCCTTTGCTTTAGAGGAGGATCCATTTGCATTGTTGGCCTAGGTATATGAAGTTACATACATTTAGTCACATATAATTGCCAAAGTTGCCTCTAAAACAGTGATTCACAACCCGCAGCACCATTTGTTGGGGTTGAATTTTATTGGTTCATAAATATATAGGTTTATAAATAGGTTCCGTGTGCCTTCCTCTTAAGTTTGTTTATTGTATTAACTATGTTAGTTTAAGAATGAGTTAAATAAGAGTTTACACGCAAATATTGACAGTTCATTGGTCAGATCACAGTATCTGGAAATCACTACTCATTTTACTGAAGTTAGTTAAATGAAAATATATAAGGTCAGGTAGTGAAAGAAATGGAGCAGGCAATTTTGATTGGTTGTCTCGGTCTAATATGCAAAAGGTGTTATGTTATTTGACGACATTGGTTTTTATTAAAATTACATGGAATGCACTTCTATTGTATATTATCTTTTCAGTGTTTCAAAGGTATACACGGTATGGGTAACTTGATTTGAAAAAAAAAAACCTGGTTTCACCAGTTTACATATGACCTTTTGACTTGTAGGCCCCAGACAGACCAGTGAAATTGATAATCTTTTGAAGATTGAAGAGTTTAGATATCTGGAATGTTTGATCAATTTGACCAGAGGTAAAAAAAAACACACTTTTATCGGGTTATCTCTTCTATCAATAATAACAACATACGTACACAGTTGGTACTTTTTGTTTTGATTATTACCTCTTGCGGTGGAGAGTCAGGCTGCTGGTGAGTGAAGACGGCCAGGCAGGCGAGCAGCAGACGCATGCTGCCAGAGCGCAGGAGCGTGCCCCTCAGCAGCTGCCCGTCATCTGTGTGCAGCGGGGAGCCGTCTAGAAGGGCCACCAGCACGCGGAAGGCCAGCGTGCCCAGCCCCGGACCGCACACCATCATTATGTCTTCTAGAATGGGTGATAATGTTAATTATGTGGATAGATCAACAATAGGAAAGCACTACAGCTCTGGCCACAGGTTGGGGATTCATAACTGGGCGTGTAAACAAAGTATATGAAATTGATTTGGGTTGTTTCACATAAACAATTTAATATGTAGCTTACAAAACAATGCATTTTTGCTTTTTTTCCAGGGTGAAAATGGCCACCATTTTAATTCTGAGCGGTGGTCTTTCCTCAATGTGATACTGAGAGTATCTTCCATTCTGGAACGAGGTGCTGTACTACATTATAATTTATTTAAATTCTGTGATTTCACCGGGTCTCGAAGCTGTGACCTCTGGGTTTCCACTGCGTTTCTGATGTATATAGGATAACAGGTGTGCGCAACACTCTTTGTGACATTCAAATTTTGTGACATACATGCGCGTAGCGCTGGGGGCACAGTTTATTTGCGCATACATGCATAGAGAGAACACAATTCAGGTACAGAAAATTGATTGAAATTACTCTAGTTATGTTTAGTGATCATATCTGAATAGCCAGCAACCATCTTCCACCCCACCCCCTCTTCTCATATTTATTAGCCTCAAAAAAATCCTAAAATGGGGATGCCAGTTCCTGGCAATTGGAAAGTTATTCAATTTTTTTAAAGTCTTACTTCCTTCCCCATCGTCCGTAACTCCGAGCAGCAATCTCAGTAGGTGCACAGCTCTGTGACCCTCCTTCAGTAGCGCCTCTGCGTACCCCGGCAGGCGCAGCAACAACCCTAGCGCCACAAGCGAGTGCGTCGGCACCGTGTTGCTGGCCTCCTCGCTCGCCGTATTGCCACTAGCCTCGCCCACGTCCTGAAATAAAATTGAAGAAATGCAGTATGAGATAGGCGCACCAATTAACTCGGAAGCAGGCTTTTTATGCTCCGCTCAAACATTAAAAAACTTACTCCAGATTATATATTCTACATAAATTTTATTTTGAGTTATTGATATCTAGACATGCTGTAAATAATTAATAAGTAATAATTATGGAGGTAGTTGATAGCTTGGTGGGTAGAATGCTCAACTAGCAGTTGGGTGGGTAGAGTTAAATTCTCACTGTGGGTACACACTGACTTTTTCAAATTATGTTTAGCGAAAAAATCTGCACTATAAATAGAAAGGAGTCATTGTTGTCACTTACCATGAATAGCTAACACATTTATTGAACATTTGATCATTAATACTGTTATGCATTTTGGAATAGTGTGAGGTTAGGTTACCTCGTAGATCTCATCGAGCTTGACCCAGTCTGTGTCGGCGTTGTTGGAGATGGAGGGCGGTGGTGGGGGCGCGGGTGCGGGGGGCGCGGGGCACACAGGGGGCAGGTGACGCGCCAGCAAGGCCAGGCCGCCCGCTCCGGCAAACACTCCCAGCAGTGGGGGCCGGCACTGTACCCCTTCCAGAGAGTTCTCTGACCAACCGTCTACGCAAATAATACATTGAAATAAGTTGTACACATCAATAGAGTTAGACTGGTAAAGGAATAATGCTGGCAGGAAGATGAAAGTGAAAAGCCAATATTTTATTTTCCATTGTTATAAAACGGACCGCCTATTTCTGCTGTCAAGGGCGTTTTTCAGGTATTTTGGGGCTCCAGACCAGTAGATGGGACACCAAACACCGGCCCTGCATGTTTTTCTCTGCGGTAGGTTTATCGGTGCAGTGCCTAAGATGCAGTGGTAAAGGGGAAGTGAAAATTAGGTGTTTCACACGAATATACAAGTTTTCAGAAAAAACCAGTCGAATCACGGAAAACCTCTCCAAAAGCATTGGCTCTGCCTACGGGGGTTGCATTTTCTAAATCTAGAGTGATTAGATTCCTTCTGATCTGATCAATGCATACTTGAATGCTCTTTTTGTCATTTTTATTGAGTCTGTTCCTCCCCTCAATATAATGATAGAGATTTTGGATAAGTGTTCCCAAAAATATGAAGATGATCCTCACCAACTACAGGTTTTTCTGACAGATTCCGCTGTCAGAGTAGCCAAAGCAACATCCGTAGGCGCCACCATTGCTGCCTGGGATTCTTGTACGGTTGTATTCAGTTTAGAATATAACCATGACGTGCCATGTTGGTGGCGTGGAGACCTCATTGACTCTATTGCCTGATGGTTAAATAATTATGTAGACTTACCATTACTGGATTGTGGTATTACTGTCAAGTTGAGGCTCGGACCAAACTTGTGTTCGGTGACAGCACATAATGTTCCTAGAGTCGTGTTGAGGGAAACTGGTCCTTCTAGCCCGTCCACATATACCTTCACTCCATGCAGACTCCATGAATCTAAAAGAGAATAAACATATGTTTGCTACTTTTCTGTGTTCAATTATATTACTGTATTGAAAAATATATTTTAAAGGTTTTTTCCATACAAAGTTTGAACTGAAAATCGGTATTGGGTCCATGTTTGCCAAAAGTCGTAAGGCCTAACTGTAAGAAAATCTTTTAGTTGAAATCACACTATTTTTTATTTTTCTCTTTAGTTATCTTAGCCTTTTAGATTACGCCAAAAGTCTCATCAAACCTATGACCAATAACACAGGAAACATTGTGAAACAAAAGTCCACGAGAGTAACCATTAGTCATCCAAATAAATTGTGAGACATTATTCTTAAGCATTAAAAGACAACGGGTGAAAAGGTTTAATACGGTTAATGCTCCTCACAAGTCATTTTACAAACCCGTCTTACTAGACAATGTCTGTTCTGTGACGGGTACCGAACAAAGCTATATAATACAGGGTTGGGGAAAAAGTAATTTTGTATTTTTCGCTTTATTTCAATGCTTTATAAAAAGTGTTACAATCATCCGATTTAAGTCAAATATGCACCGTTCTGTTCGATAATTTGTTGCCAATGAGAATCCAACTTCATAATGCCCCTCTCGTAGAAGCCCTTGTCCCTATTGGCAAAAAACTCGGACAACCAATTTTCACAGGCCTCTATTGAGGCCAAATTTGTACCCCCAAGCGTGTTGACCATAAACAACAGGTGATAGTCACTTGGTGCCAGGTCCGGACTATAGGGTAGATGCATAAGAACTTCCCATCCGAGCTCCCGGAGCTTCCGGCGCGTCATTAAAGATGTGTGCGGCCTGGCGTTGTCCTGATGAAACACGATTCCTCTCCTATTCACCAATGCTGGCCGCTTATATACGATCGCCAGCTTCAAACGGTCAAGTTGTTCACAGTAGAGGGCAGAATTGAGCATTTGGCCATAGGGGAGCAGTTCATAGTAGAGTATTCCCTGCCAATCCCACTAAACACACGGCAACACCTTCCTGGCTGTCAGTCCTGGGTTGGCCGCGGTCTGGGCCGCTTCGTTGGCTTTCGAACACGATCTCTGTCGTTTGACATTGTTGTAAGTGACCCACTTTTCATCACCAGTCACCATCCGCTTCAGAAATGGGTCGATTTTGTTGCAATTCAGCAGCGATTCGCAGATGGAAATTCGGTCCATGAGGTTTTTTGCATCAGCTCGTGTGGCACCCAAACATCGAGCTTTTTTTTTAATCCAGCCTTCCGTAAATGGTTCAAAATGGTTTTATGATCGATATTCAGCTCCTGGGCGATGCTACAACTGCTAACATGACGGTCTATCTCGATATTTTCCATGATTTTATCAACATTTTCGACGACGGGCCTGCCAGAGAGAGCGTGGTGCATCGTTCACCTCCACTACACCAGAACAAAATCGCTCGAACCGAAAGAGTATCGGCCCCGTATACATCGCAAATTTTTTTGGTCGCTTTCGACGTTTTTCCCTTTCAGGTAGTAAAAATGTAAAATATGGCGAATTTCTTCTTTTGAGACCTCCATTCTCGACACACAATAGTTCATGACTGAACCGACCAGAAGCGTTTGTAGTATACACTCACACCTTTACAACGTCGTATGATCCAATGCGACCAATAGTGAACGAGATATACATAGTTGAAAAAAAGGGCGCGAAATACGAAATTACTTTTTCCCCAACCTTTTATAATGTGTTTTGGAAGATAGTCTAGGTAGGTATGTCCAATTTTTGTTTCAACAATCAGAAGTTAATAAAAAGGTACAAACCCCCACCTTGTGAGCTATTAGCGTTGGACGTGGATCCACTGGGTTGTTCCTCCTTCTTCCCCTTCTTCTTGCTGAGCATGGCTTGTTTGGCACAGAGGTTCCTTACGTCCTTGCTTCGTTTGTCTTTGGCGGTGTTGGCGGCAGCCACAGTCAGGCCCCAGGGGTCGGCTTCTTGGCCACCCGAGTCTACACTGGCGCCCGCGCCATGGAGCTAGATTTCTTGCCGGCGGCAACGTCGCCACTTGTCCATACGCTGCCACCTGGAAAATGAGAAATTTGAAAATGAATAAATAGAAAGTAATAGTATTTCATAACATTGCAATCAGATTTGTTTCTTTGATAACACTAACTTCAAACGTGGCAGACTGTATCTAGAATTCAGAGACTCGAAAATTTGAAATGAATGAGAAAGGTTTTGGAATGCTGCAAATAAGAGCGAGTTGAAGAAACATGAACACGGTTATTTTTATGAGTTTTGTACCCATTCTAGCCACAAACAAAATTCATGCGACAGCCTTCAGCATACTGCAAGTAACCTCAGACAGGTTCCAACTTTGGTTCCGAAAATCATTGCATTTGCGACTCTCGATTAGATCACGAGTTTCCACGGCTTGGATGGTAGTTCATCTCTTCACTCTGTTGATGTTTTCAACTCACCAAAGCTCAGATGCTGTGTGACCAGATCCGCCAGCCTTGTGTGGTGCGGCAGGGCTAACAGCATGCGTCCCCTCAACGCAGGGTGCGCTGCCAGGGCCGGAGGCGCCGATACCGGGGGCCAGCGGGACAGGGGGGCTGGCTTGCCAGCTGCCCCCTGGACTCCTACACTAACACGCTCGCCCCGAAGGACCAAGCGGAGTAGAAGGCCACGGGTGAATCCCCCGATTGGAGCGCCCACTCCTGTAAATATCAAAACAATGCAATTTAATTTTAATGAATTTTTTTGGTAGTCAATTCAAAATTAGATATGATTTAAGATTTTCATATATGTAATAATATGATGGAAGGAAATCTCACCTGGTGAAGTATCGGGATGTGAGTTGATGACATGATACAGGGTGGTGGCAAACAGCTGTTGGTTGGGAAGATGGCAGGTCATTACAGAGCCGAAGAAGCGAATTGTTTTCTCTTCTAATTGCGTGTAGAATTCATTTCTCTGCCAAATTCTGTAATTCACAATAAGATTTAATAACTCTTTCACCGCAGAAAGTACACCCGTGCGCCCCACTATTCATACCCTGTACGCTGGTGTTTCTCCAGTGTTAAATGTATGAAATATACTTGAGGACGGTAAAACTTTTACTTCTAAAAAATGTTAAATCTTCACACTACTGACTTTTGACATCTTGTGAAATTTATCCTAGATACATATCTCAACCAACGATACAAAGCTTTGAAGGGATTCTCGTCTTGAAGCGTAAATTCAGTCAGTTTGAATTTTTCCCGGGACACAGGCGATTTATAAGATTCTCAAGCTATAATATTGATGTGAATTATGTGGATATGAATATTGAGGATGTGAATTATTATGATTACTTTATCACAAGATTATTTTTCCAGTTATCTTACAACTTACTTGTAAATTTATTTATTTTTATATAATTTTTAAATGAAAATATTATTTTAAGGGACCGATCATGTGTTTATAGTGACGTTTTAACTATATGTGAAGTTGTACACTTTTAAATAATAAATATTTTTGAGACGTAGAAATGGTTAAACATGCTTAAAATATAGAATAAAAAATGACAATTTATAAGCAGGTCAATATTATGTTTGAAATTAGTTCGTATACAATCATTTTACCTGGAATTGGATTGAGGGAGACAAAGCATCAGAAGTAGGGGGCTCCAGAAACAGGATCCCTGAGGTCCTCCGAGCCAGTTTTTCAGCTCGGCGTCCATACACAAGCAGGATAGCCACTCCACAAGGATGGGCATCATTTCCAGTGACACAAGACCTCCTTGAAAATAAATTACAAATATTAAAAATAATGTTACAAAAAATGCAATCAATCTGTTACAAAAACAAAGAAAATACTTTTTATTAAATGTGATTACCCCAAGAGTCCCAACTGCCAGGAGCCAGTGAGACTATAGGATCGCCAATTTGTTATATAAGAGAGGAGTAGGAGATTGGAAAGAGACTTGGCTATTCATATCTGGTCGCTAAACAAGACTAATGCCTTTTCAAGCAACATTAAGATTCTGTATAACGGTCTTTCACAAGAGCGATACTGAGAGTATTTTCCGCTTTGGGACCATGCAAATATACCACATATTATTTAATAAAAAAAATATGTATGTGAAATGTGTTAAGAAAATAAAATATATTTATGCACATGGTATCGAACCCGTGACCTCTGGGTTTGGAGCCAAGGAGTTTACCGCTCTGCCCTGGAGGTCGTCAACATGTAATGGGCTAACAACCTGAAGAAACTGATTACTTTAGAAGGATGAAGTTTAATCAATCGGTATACACAGCAACCCAGAGCCAATGTAGGAGTGTAGAATGGATAGGTATCAAGGGATGGAATGTTTTTGTTACCTATCTCAGCATTCTGGTAGTAGCGAGAGAATGATTCTCTTGTGTTGGCCTTGTCAGAGTCTGTCAGAGATGAGTCACTGCTGCTACTTCTTCTGTCTACTTGACACTGGTGGAGACAGAATTCTGAAACATAGTAAAGAATGGAATAAAACTTCTGATTTGGTGCCTTTCAATTCCCCAAAGACACTCTTAGTTACAGCTAAAATACCTACCTAAATTGAATGATCTTTTTTAAATCAAAGCTTATGGCATATGTTAAGTGAACGCGGTCTATAAGAGGTTTTTCGATTATTGTTTTTAATTACAAATATGACGGTTAATTAATGATTTTTGGGGGCAACTTTAGAAAATAATTCTGACTAAACAGATTTTATTTTTGAAAAAATCTGAAAAGCTGCCTTATGAATATGCTTAAGTATACAATAAAATTAAAATATATACTAAAAAAAGTTTTATTTGCATTAAAATCAGAAATTAATTTAGAAATATCAAATGTTGCTTTTGCACTTGGCGAGCGGGAACGGATATCAGTAGAAGATAGGTCGGGAAAGGATCTTGCCAAGTTGCCGGCCAAATAAATACATATTTACATCAACAGTATGTGTGCCAGTTCGCCACTTGTCACTGTACTTCTAGCAGACGAATAGCGAATATTTTAGTATTAAATCCAAAATCGTGAATTTGAAAATACTACCTATATTATATAAATTACCAAAACACCCCATTTGTTTTGTTCAGTACGGGTGATTATTAATTAATTATATATATTTCTCAAACCATAATAATGAATCATATGATGAATGTTATAATTAATTTAGTTAGTAGGTAGGTATATTATAATGTTTTTTTTTTGGGTAGAAAGTGGATAAAGGGTAAACCACCCAGCGAGATCCTATAATTTATGATATCTAAGGTTTTCAAAAGGTCAAGGAATATTTGAAAATATATTAATTAACAACTCAATGATGGAGCGCAGAGCTGAAAATATGAAGTTTAAATGGCTAAATATAAATTTGGGTAAACTACTGCTTTAGGTTGAAACAATCCAACCTTACCCACAGTATTATAAAGTGTCGGAGGCCAGCTATTCCATTAAAGTTCTGGTAACTTTCTATGTATCCCCCTACATGTGTCTGGTAATTTTAATGAACTTAACAAAAGGGTCTTTCACCGGCATCATTTCATTATAATAACGTACGTTTGATTGCTTCTGCCACATTGAGAGGAAGATCTGACTTCATGAGAGTTTTGATGGCATCTGGAGACATGCAGGCCGCAGCAATGGTCATCAGCTGTGCCGGTGTCAGAATCAAGTCTTCCAGGGAAGTTGGCTTCAGGCTTTGGTGACTTGGAACTCGGCACACTTTGGTGTCGTCTGTCATACTGGACATGCCTTCAACATCTTTCCTGTTAAGTCAAATGAAGAAAACATATTACTAAATCTATATTAAACATAAACCAGAAAATCTTTATTTTAAATCAGCAAAAACTTTTCGGTGAGCTCTGGAGTCATGAAATTTTGGACTGATTATATTCAGCTTGAATTGTAATTTCCATCATGAGCTGTGAAACATTAATTTTAGTGAAAAAAAATAAAACAAAACGCTATTGAAGACGGTAGTAAAGTTCTAAATATTATAAATAGTGATTGCCTCTCCATGTTGCAGTCAATACGGTGATTTTTAGTGCAATTTACTTTTTGTCTGTTCATGTATAGGCTTTTGGTTCATGGACTAACCTGTCGTCTGAAATGGAGGCTTCCACGTTCACGGTGTTGAACGATGATGGTCGAGTATCCAGCGTGAGAACGCCCATTTTCTCCAACATCATCGTAAATAGTTCTGGTCTAATGTAGCATATCGAACACATCACTGAAATGGAAAACAAAAGGTATTAAAACTACCGATTCAACTGAAACTGAGAGGGACTTTTTTTGCAAACTATTTAATGGATGCTATGCATAATACAATATAAATATATAAGTTGCAGAATAATAAAAGACAATCCCCGTGGTAATGGCTCTGGGCCCAGAGGTCACATGATTTTTATAACTCTCATATTAACCAAAAGTGAGTTACACTCCGAAGTTGAATTCTGATCAATCCATATAGAATTTAAATAAATTAAAAACATTTTTTTTTTGTGTTTTATCTTTCAATGTCACCCTGCACAGATACCACCATTTAAAATATAAATATTGTTTGGTAAACAGATCTTAACAGCCAGATACTTCCCAATCTTCCTCTTCCACTCCAAAACATACCTCAATCAGGGAGTGCTTTAGTTCCACTGGTTCTGAGCAGCATGTTCTTTAGTGGTGTTACCTAAAACTAATTTTTTAAATGTTTTTTTTATTATTTTTTACGTGAATACCGCACAAGAGTCTCAACTGCTCCCAACTGTCTAGAGTCAGTGAGACTATGGCATCCCCGATAGGGGTATGTTGTGAGGCTGAAGGTAGTGAGGAGGGGAAGGAGATGAGAAAGGGGAAGGTTGGAAAGTACCTGGCTATTCAGATCTGGTCACCAAACACGGCTAAAGCCATTTCAAGGAACGTTTCAATTCTGAATGGTGGTCTTTCACCGGGACGATACTAGAGTATCTACCACTCTGGAACATGCCGCAAATTTACTATATTTTATTTTATCATATTAATTAAATAAAAAATATTTGCGCACGCCGGGTTCGAATCCGCGACCTCTGGATTCGTAGTCGAGCGTCTTATCACTCGACTATGCAGGCCTTGACTAAATAATAATAAACAAACCTGCATCAAGCGCCTTTTTAATAGCGGCATCTTTGGGCAGGATAGCAATCCATTTGTAGACAGTGTCAAACAGTTGAATGGTGATGAGTGGCTCCAGTTCGTACTGAACCTGCTGGTCCTTGGCCGACCACAGAACCGAGGACAGGCACTGTATGTACACGCTGCTCAGGTACTTGGTGTTGTAGGTGAAGTTGGTGGACATGAAGCTGGCGTCGGAGCTGCGCTGCTCGGCGTGACTGATGGCAGATTCTCCACAGTCCTGGAGCCAGTCGATGTAACGCTTGATGCGCTGTGAGGATAGCTCGTTCTGCAGGGTGCACAGCTGGAAGAGCAGGTCGCAAGCGGCGTCTATGGCCGAGTTGGTACTCACCGAGAGCTGCGAGGAGTAGTGGTATCCTGCAAAACAAACGAATAATACATATGATTTAAGATTCTCACTAAGGAGCCTAAAAATACTAAATTGAATTAGTCGATTCTGTGAAACTCAGAGCGGTTCGTCTGACTGCATACCGGTAGAAACGCAGCAGGCAAGAGTGAAACACCCATTCGCAGTTGTCGGCTATATGAGAATATTCCTTAACCTGCCTCACATTGGCCAACCAAGTGGCGATATAGTTCCTCTCGATCTATTGGGGTTCTTATGAAGTGCTATATGGAATATAAGTTCTTAGTAAAAGTAAATGAAATTACCATGATGGGCCGGAATGTGCGCATTACGCAGCACCAGGTCCAGCACGTGTAAAGCGGCAGGGGGTTCGGCCCCCAGGGCTCTTAGCAGCGGACCTGTGACGGAGGGAGGGGCAGCCCCACCCAGTAGCAGACCCGCAGCGGCCTCGGCCAACCCGGGGGAGCAGGCAGCGCGGGCACGAGCTTCGGCTGAGCCAAGCACACACGAGACAAGCACACGCGCCCAGCCCACACTGGAAGTAATTACGTGGTTATAGTAGTGATAATGTTTATGCAGTTCATTTGTGAACTAATATTATCTTTCAGCATTATGTCATTGGCAGAAAAGATGTTTCAAGCACTAAGATAAGATGTCAATAATATGATAAGTTGTTTTCAATTGATACTTTCTGTCAAGTTAAACATTATTTTTTTGTCTTCCTCTGTTGTCCTCCCCTATTGGAGCTTGGCAATGCCCTGCGGAACTGTACTCGTACCACGGCGTGTTGTTCTACCACATCTTTCATCAACCTTCCCTTTGATTATAAGTTGGGTAGCCAGCCTAATATGTGCTGCCCCTCATTATGAGATTCTTATTTTTATATTTAGTGCGATTTCGCAATTTTTGGTTAACTATCTACTAAAACATTTCATAAGCATAAATGATTTAAAATGAAGGCATGTGGCTACCTGGAAAATAACCTATAATTTTTCATTTAGAATGGCCTTATGTTAAGCAAGGTGGATTCTATTGATAGACAAAAAAATTACAAAAATCTAGAACAAACCTGGTTCCTGCTAACTTTTCATCTAAACGGTCCGGTGAAGAAGGAGTTGCAAAAGCAGCTGTCCCCAGAATGCGTATATTCAGTAGCCCCATATTGGAGCTGTCTCTTGGTCTGTACAATCGAATCTGAAAAAAAAAGATTATTATTAACCTATTCACAACTCATCGCAAATAAATTTATAGATTAGTTTTCAATTGCTGTCTTAACTGAGTGCCACATAATATGCTGTTGTTCTATATACATCGAGAACACCACACATAAAAAAATAAAGCAAATCTTATCAAACAGATTCAAATAGTTATTTAAAAAAGAATGGCCCCCATTATTATGCTGAAACGCATAGGTGAATTTGTAATGATATTTTGTGTTCTGTATCGATGCCTGGAATCCATTATTTATTTATTTTGTTCTAAATATACATTTTAAAAATTATATTTCAATAACAAAAGTATATTACATTATTAGGCGATACTTGTTACATACATATTAGCATTTTAAATTGAACAGTATTGATGTAGAAAATGTCGATTTCAGGGGTAAGTTCATTTAAGAGGGAAACAATTTTTTCTAGGGGTGTTACTAATTAGTTCTGCATCTCGGAACAGAGAAAGATCTTTGCCAGCGAGAAAGTGTGGCGAGTCGGACAACGGGGTAAATATAGGGACTCTCTCATAATGAATTCCAACCATCGATGGAAACAAAATAGGAATTTTAATCTGCCACAGAAACCTTACTATCATATTATCGTCTCATTGAAATTGAACTCACCAGCACGGTGTTGACAACCTGTGGTTGCACCAGCTTGAGGCGGATGTAAGTCATGCCGGCCGTGGGCTGTGGGGGCCCCAGGGGGGTCATGACACAGCCCTGAGCACACATTTCGAGACTCACTGCACTGGGACAGGCTGAAATATAATGCAAACACATTATTATTGATCTCGAATAGGGAAAAATAAATTTTAGATTTAATTAGTAAATACATCTGAATATTTTATGATGATTCATGATTATTTTGTACAGATAGACATAATTATTTCTGGAGTTGAGGGCATAGCTACTGTAGAGATAGAAACTACAAGTCCATTTTTTTTACATCAGTTTATTATTTTAGTTTTTTGGCTGTCAGTACAAATATGTTTCTAGATCTGAATCACTGTACAATCTTAGTTGCTAGTTAAATTTACAAATTCTATTTTTGTGTTGCAAATACAATTTATACAGATGTATTTAATTGGTAAAAGAAAAAAAAGAAACAGCAAACAAAAGGCATATATGTACATTGAAACATGACAAAAGTGTTAGATGAGGGAAAAAGCCATATTGCAAAACAACAATGAGATTAAAAACATGATCTTTCAACCAAAAGCTCTAGCTGGATTACCTACAAATATCAGTTGTATGAATTATGCAAGTAATAATAATGTAAAACAAACAGAATGATATAAAATATAGGCGGTCCTGATTAACAATGAATTGATTACATAATACAGACAATATGTAGGCATGCTGTGCTGTGTCTGTTTAACGGATATTACAATGCTGTTTGTTAGGAGAAAGTAGCAGCATTGATCCCTTGCAGAGCCACAGTCCCCCCACCCAACACCTGTTCACAGTTATTGTTAACAGCATGAGTTGTTTTTCTGACTCATTCTTTTGTAAAACGACATGTACATAGAATGATCAACTGTCATTGGCATTTCATTTAATAATTACATTAAGCCCCTTCCTATAATTATTACCTTAATCGACCTAACATTTCCCAATCAGGTGACAATACTGTTCCCCTGGCTTTAAACAGTACAATAACCATGCGTCTTAAGAGGCATCACATTAAACAAAAATAAGCAGAGCAGGATAAAAACATGTGAATACAGGGGATGTATAAAATTGTAATTACCCTTTAACTTACTCGAGAGTGTTGTCAGATGGGGCTGCAACTGCACCTCATGCAGCAGCACCGCGTGTGGCAACCTCACGGCCAGGTCCACTGAGCCCTCGGCCCGGCAGAAGTGGTGCGACCAAGCGGCAGATCGGGTTCTTCGGTGGGCCCCGCCGCCGCCCCCTCCGCCTGTTGCGCCCCCGGGACCAGCAGTGCCCCCGGCGCCTCCGCCTAGTAGGGCCTCAGCGGACTGGGTACTGGGGTTGCTTGAGCTTATGGTACCTGGAAAAAAGACATTAAAGCCAGGTTAGGTGAATAGAAAATGAAGTGACCATGTAGATTTTTAAATCCAAAAAGATGATTGCTTATATCATGAGATTGGTAGTCAGAATTCTTTTGTTGGTGAGACTGGCTTGCCAACTCTAGCCTTGGCCTGACCTACCAACAGTTTTAAAAGTGGTTTTACTTTTCTCTTGTAATAATAATTTTGAATTATTTAAATAGTTTTTGGAACATCCCGAAACCAATGGTTACACATTTTAAACTTACTACCATAAGTATGAATTAAAATATGTTTAGTCAATAATTTTACTATCAATCCTATGTTTTAAAAAAGGTCACCATGCTGGATGCATTCTCCCAAATAGACGCATTACCTCACTGCTCTTTACACTACTAAGATATTTCCAGCTTCACAAACTAATACATATTAGGAAAATCTAAATGTAAAATAATTACAATTTGGCAATTCAAAAATTTTATCACTTACTTAGTGGTGCGTAGTTAATCAATCCTTCTGGCAGATCAGTGGCCGGCTGTTTATCACTCAAAGTGGGTGGTTGCAGTGGTCGTCTGAGATGCGTGTGCAGTGCGGCCACGAGCCCTGCGCGGGGTCCCGGGGCGGAGCGCTGAGCCCCCACAAGGCGGGCGCACAAGGCTTCGCAGCCCCCCAGGCCCACCCAGCACTGGAGGGCTGAGCTGTTCTCCAGGTAGCGGAGGAGAAGCGAGACGAGGGCTTCAGAAAGACTGCCCCGCTCGTTTCCTTGAGAAAAAAAAACTAATGATGACAAATTTTCATTCGAACAAACACTTTGTGTTTAGATTAGATATCGGATTATATGCATAATATATATTTGAGCCTAATCTCGTCTTTAATACACATCAGTAACTGCATACAAATATTATTCAACGCATTCAACTGACTATGTATTGTATTAGCAGTCTTGACGCCAAATAAATAAAAATGTGTAGCAGTTTTTACTTTGTGAACGATATTATTATGCATACTTTGGTTACGTTTTGGTACTTATGGTTTTTTGGTTATGTACCTTCCTGTTAGATGTCTTTGTGGATTTTCCTATCAGATAAGTAGCGCCTAGCATCGAGCGATTCTACCGGTGGCAAGTAAAATATAGCGGTTGTCGTCATAAACAGTTTGAACTATACCAACTTCCAACAAGGGATCAAATAAGTTCACAGTTACACTCAGGGATGGCATATTCGAATTTTTTTTATCTTTTCACATTCATCAATTTTATTTATATGTAATGAAATTCGCGATTAATTATGTAATAAATACTTTTATTAATTAAAACAAAAAACCATTTTTGTGAATAATTCATACAATTTATAACAGTACCAAATTTGGGGAAATTATTTTTAAAGAATAACTCCAGTCTAATATTCTCTTTCCTTCCAACTTAAATAGCAGCATCTTTTTATTGTTCGTTTTTGTTGTCAAATTAATTCCTTCAGGGTTGTGATATAATTATGTTCTTACCAATAAAGTCAAGTAGAGGGATCAACATCAAGCTGGGATGTGTGGTAGAGTCAGCTAATGCGGATACAAACTTGAACAGGGCGTCTCCCACCGACAAGTTGTCTACATGGTCTGCATTGATGGCTAGAAAAACACGCATTATAAAAACGGTAAAAAAATTATACAATATCAGATAACAATCATTTATCGCAATGAGTGTAGATTTTATTTACCATAATTCGAAAGAAGTGCAACATTTGGGGCAGAGCAGGTAGATAGGGTTTTGAAAATCCGTTTCATCGTTGGATAGAGTTGTAACACTGAAAAAAAGGAATAAAAATTGTTAAGAAAGATATTTTATATACTGAAAAATAATTATTAATTAGTTAAATAGTAGGATCGAAATATGTACTAATAAGATATACCGTTGATAGCTTCGCTGTGACATCTCATAACTGATGTATGTATCAGAAAGGGGGATTACAACAGAGCTGTCAGTGGTAAGAACACAATCATATTATCTTCATTCTCCTTTCGTGGAACGGTTCGAGAGCCAAGAATCTCTATCTGGCTCACTCAGGAATATTAAATACCTCGATCAGCTAAGCAGGGGATGGCATTGCTGGTAGATGTGGAAGTGCTGGCCCCATCAGAAGCCGTCTGCTGTGAAGCTTTGCTCTCGTCAGTTTGGCTCTCGGCAGTTGATGGTTCAGCTACTTGCTCCATAGGATCCGTCTGATAATAACATATTAAACCATTAGATGGCATGTGCCAGATATTATACCCTTACGGACAAATTGCAATCTTTGGAGCAGGGATAGGAAAAGTCCAGCCCGCGAGTACATTTGGTCCGGTTCAGTTTAGATTTCAGTGGCGGGAAAGGGGAGAGTTCATTAGGATCAGCATTATCGGGAGAGTATTATTTTTATCAATTTTTTAAAATTCAATAAAAATACACTCAGGGAGGAAGACAACATAAAACTCTGAGGAATTAAACACATAAAAGTGTGTTGTGTCATGTGTCTGAAGTAATGCTAATTTTATCTTACTTTGATTGATAATGGTGCAATTGATCGAAACATTTTCAAATATCGAAATTATTTCTTGATATGATCAATTTTATTGGGGTGTCTGGGGTCTAGGAGTTGAAAGGTTTTAGGTAAATTGGCAACAACAGTTTTCTTTCAAATTGGTGTAGATCACACATCTAGGGATTTTCAGTTCGGTGATGCGGGGCATTTCTGTGGTAGTCAATATGAAAATTCATTATTATCATCAACTCATAAAATCTCAATCTATTACCTGATTCTGCTCCGTTTGCAGTGGCATGGCTAACAGCGCCCGTGCGAATCCTATGAGTGCCACCACCAGCTCGCGGCGGTCGGGCGGCCGTGCCGGCCTGGCGTTGTCCGCACCGCTGAGCGCCTCGGCCAGCATGCCACCGAGCCCCGCACCGCCACTCGAGTCGCTCGATGAACCTGCCCCAGACACCGACTCGCCGATGCCGTAAGAATCTACGCCGGATGTGGCGCAGGTGGACTGGGCTATTATGCCTGAAAAATGGGTGGTTAACACAAAAAATTAGTAACACTCATTTAATTCAGTTTTTATAAATAAATCATTTATAAATATCAACTTCATTGTGCTTGAGAAGTTTGCAGAAAAAAAATAAATGTTTTTGTGTGTATAAAAATAGTGTGTGTGAAAACATCAAAGCTTATAAAACATAACTATATTGAATTTGTACCTATGCTTTCCACAAGGCTCAATGCATCTTCAAGGTGTTCATTGCTGTAGGAGTAAACGTGCGAATGTGCCACTCGAAGCAACTCTCGCTGTGCGTCGATAGGGCCGGTGCTGGTACGCAGTGCCCCATTGGGCCCCGCCAGAGAACGCACGCAGCCAATAAGAGCTGTGCGACCCACGATGGGGGCCCGAGAAACTATGCGTCCAAGAAGGCAAGATAGCATGGCGCAGGCAACTGGACCAACCTGAAATATATATTTTTTAAATTATAATGGAAAAAATCTACAATCCACGCAGAAACAGGCAAACCGTTTGATGGATTTATTGCACTCTTTAGAGCATACTTGCCAGGTGGACATGCTGTGTTTGTTCTACTGGTATTTCAATTGAATGTGCTCTGAAGAACTAGAAATCTGTATTTAGACAATCGTTTACTAATCTTTCTAATATCGCCTTTCTAATGTAAATATGGTATTGAATACTTACCTTTATACTTCATGTTAATAACTGGCAAAAGTCATGGAAATACATTCTAAATACTTAATACTACGGGTGATATTTCACAAAACTGGCAATTCATAAAGTAGCCAGTAGTATTCATAGTATTAGCGAACCTCTCTTATTCGGGTTCCGAGGGACCGGAAAAAAACTTCTTATGTGGAAATATTTAAGGCTAAGGCTTATTTTTAAATAATGTTTTTGTTTTTAGTGTTAACACGCATTCTTGTGTAGATGCGATTCACTCCGCGACTCAGTTCTTTGATACTACACTTTTAACAAGTAACCGTTAAATTTTGAACCTTACCCTGCCTTAAGGTCTCCCAAGAGAAAGCCAGTGACTATCTTACAATCACGAGCGTGAGTGTCCCGCACAGATTAGATATTTGAATGAAACTTACACATGATTTTTCTCCACCAGCCGATGACAAATCACTAGAGAGGTTTGAAGACAGGAACTTGACAAGCATTTCACTGAACTGTGTTCCCTCAATCACCACACCAGCCATCACATCTGGGATCGCATTATCCTATATAATTAACTCAGTTATAATAAGACATCACTTTGAATAGATAATATTTCCTAACTTGAACAATAATTATTGTCTAATATTGTTATTATATTTACCATCGGAGAGTTTGCAACCCAAGACAGGCACTGGAAAGCCAGCACCCAGCATCTCAAGGAGATGTTTGTTTGCCTGAAAACATTTTTTTTTTCAAACCTCACGTAGTAAATGGAGATAAGAAGAAAATTACACATCAAAACTTTACAAGGTAGTTCACAGTTGGAGTTGGCACAAATCTCATTCTTGCCCACACACAACCTTGCGGTCTTAAGTCAAAATATAGTAAAAATGGCATTTATCAGGAGAACAGTATGAAACTTTCAATTCACCCAAGAAAATGGAAAAATAATCAGTCTGGTTTGCATGGTTCGGTGTCACTATTTGTGTAAAAGTTAGGGCTATCATAGTAATATCAAAAGAAAGTAGACACAAAACTAGATGAAATGACGTACTTATCACAAAATTACCAATTTCGCAACTTACCATATATTGAGACCTAAGACCACAGAACTACATTTTCCATAGAATTTAAGTATTTTTTTGATTGATTGAATAGTAATAATGATATTCCATTACGGACTCACTGGTTTAGCGCCTGTACGAGAGCCACGACCGCTTGCGTGGAAAGCTTGATCTTGGGCGTGAGGACGCAATCTGCCGGTGGGGTAGTATTGGACACGCCCCAGCTACAGCCGTTCAGAGTTATCCAGAGCTGGAGGACTCGTTCCAAGTAACTGCTGTCGTCCTGGTAAAACAATTGAAATTAAGTAAGTTTTATCTTGATTTATTTTTGGGGTATTACGCCGTGTTACACTTCCTTCTCCTAACGCACCAGCACACCTAATTATGGAGGAAGTAGAAGTCCACGAAAACCTTACAAATATTAATAGGGATGATGGAGTTAAACTTAATAGTTTTTGGTATCCGATATAATTCCAAAACTAAGCGTCAAAAACTACATTAAGAGGAATAATGTGGGCAACACGGTATCACTTCTACACAAATAAACACACTTTTCACCACAATCTACATATCTGCCCCGATAATGGACACTGTACCAGACGTATCGTCGGCACATTGACTATACATTTGAGTGGGCCAGTTTCTTCTAGTCGGTTAGCGGGAGCAGGCCTGAGATGGTTCTTGCAGCAAGTCGATGTATCCAAAGGCGGGAGAAGGTGATGATCCAGGGAAATGCAGAGTCAAAGAAGTTGTAGAGTGTCCAGGCGGGAAGAAGCAGTCACGAATAAGAGTCAGGAGAGTTGATGCTGGGTGGGATGCTGAGCGAGTTCTACTTTGGACCGGTTTGGGCCTTGTATTTATACCCCCGGCCCAGCACCCGCTGAGTCCGGGTTTCGGGCGCACAAACCGCCCGGTTTCAGATGGCTCATATTTTCCGCTAGCATTTTTGTAGCGGAAAACCAAAAAATCCCAGCATCAGCTCTCTTTATGATCTCTCGCTTCATATGAACCACTTCTTTCCAGCATTTTTATTAAAAACATAATTAAACATACAATTTACAAAAAGGGGTTCCCGCGTCTCATATGACGGGGAAAAAATACAAATAACAGCTTAAACCTAACAGTTACATAAGTTATATTTGTAGACGGGAATTTAGTCGTCAGAACTGTCTACTTTTATTCATGATACCGACGATCGAATTCCCGCAAACCTAATTTGCAAATTAATTTCCTAGCGGCCAAATTGCGTAATCGAAATCTTAAAGATGACAATTATCTGCCTAGCGCTCATTGACTGGCGGGTCGGTCCATTGTTGGCCGTTCTCAGCTTCCGAGTGCTAGGGAGGGGATGGAGCGTAAATACAACGCTCGGCACCTTTCGCTGTGCCAGATAGAGCTGCGAACAGGTCCGCCCGCAATGGGGGGGGCCTGCAAGGCGCGCTAGGGAGGGGATAGAGCGTAAATACGCCGTATCTTTCGCTCGTTTGTCTCACAATGATTTCGGCCGGACCATACTTTGTGCATTCTGTCGCGAGGTCTTGGCATCCACCCGTATCGGGTGGTATAACATAATTCTCGGGCGATATTTTAGCTCGGTTTTTTTTTAACAAAATTTACACATGATTATAATTTATTCTATACTTATAGCTAAACATATTTTATTATAATCGGCAGACGGTGGATGCTCGTCATGCACGATACAGACACTGCAAAACTGTGTGAAATATTGTTATTTTCGCGCAAATCAAATATTTTTAAATTACAGAGACAAATTTTCATACGCTGACCAAATGAAAATTTATAATTTTTTTTTTTCGAGGGACTTTTTTTCAGTAAAAATGTCGAATGGTGTTTTTTCTTAATTAACAGGGTTCTATTATATAAACGATATTTTACCTGTTGGTTCAGCTCTGTGAACAGCAGATGGAACGACTGCTTCAGCATTGCAGTGAGATCCTTCGGAGGAGGGGGCTCTGTAGAGACCTCGGGGGCTGGGGCAGTGGATCCCTGATTGGCAGACTGAAACGAGGGCGGGGGCGCAGGCGTGTGGACAGCAGCCGCAAGAGACCCACCCCCGAGGAGGGCCAATCTACGAACTAATACTTCCCCAGAGAGTTCGATGCCCGATTCGAGACGGGCGTCAACGGCGATGGAAGTCCTGGAGCACATACTTTATTGATTTTAAAACAGAATACTTGGTTTTAACCACATTATTTTTATGTAATCGTTGACCAGTTTCGGAATATTAAAACTTAGTCAAAATATTCATACTGATAGAAATATTTAGATGAAAGAGTGGGAGGTTAACCAAGGGGAAAGTAAGGAATATACGGGATGAACAGAGCAGTTTACTGAAAACATGTTAAGAATAAGAGTACATATATGATAATTTTAGTTGATTATTTATTGTACAGTAATTATTAATAAGGGATTTTTTCAATTGCTAATGCTTTTAAGTTAATTAATTACTTTAAACGTTAGAGGATTTTCTGAGATATACAGTAATAAAAAAATCCACATTGAGAAACAAGCTTTATAATCACTTCTTAAATAATATAGGTTTTTATAAATAAAAATTAGAAGAATTTTTTGGAATTTGCCAAACATCTGGGACTATCGTTTTTATAAAGATACAGGAATTCAAAAGATTTCATTGTAATAATAAAGGCAAAAAATGAGATAACTTAGAAGCATAGTAAATAAAAAAAAAATTAAATAATAATTCCAGTATAATAATCAACTAAAATTATCATTTAATCCCATTTTCGACATGTTTCCAGTAAACTGCCCTGTTCATTCCGTACACCCCTTACCTACAACTTCCTCTTGGTTAAACTCCCACTCCATCACCTAAATCATGGTATATATATTTTGTTTGATGTTGGTTTAATATTGTCCTGAAGATGGAAGAGTGCTTCTAAAACCGGTTGACAATTATATAAAAATAAAGTGGTTAAAGCAAAGTTATGTGATGTTATAATTATGATATGTCTCAAAGAAAATGCTTTTTATAAATATAGAATATGACATATTTTTAATAATTCTTCAGTTACAGTGAAACTCTCATAACTTTTTTCAAAATACCACAAATACAAAAATCTTATATGGGAATATTATAAGTGGGTTATGATTTGAAACCTATATAAATCAAAAATAAAATTTGCATATTACAATTATGAAATGAAAGTTTCATTGAGTTCATAGAAAAATTCCGTTGTTGCATTTGTTTGCAGATTGCTTTACTTTTTTTTTAAGAAACTTCAAATATCAACAATGTATTCTTACCCATTGCTCGTATTCAATGGAGGTTTGGGAACGATCTTCTTCTGTGACGTGGAGCGTATTTCATCAAGGAATTCTTCCATATCAGAATCATCTGATTCTATGAGCGATGGCAGCAGTTCTGCACTACCAGAAGCTGAAAACAAATATATATATTCATACGTGTGCATTAAAAGAATACTGAAACAACCATCATTACAGAGCTTTAATTCCTGCCAGCTATCATAAAAGAGAGTTGACCAGATATATTTTCATTGTCTGTTTCACCTAGGCTAAATCAACTTCATAAACATACAGATTTAACTGATCATTGAGTACTGAATGAATGTATTTTTTTAACCATAATAAAAGGCTAGTTAGCCGTCATAAGATTAGTAGTCACACATTTATAGAACTGGAATGGCTTCGCTGGGCAGATTACGTGGCAAGAATGGAAGAAAGTTGAGGTGTGGAGGAAAACGCAGCAGCCTTGTCTATAAAGAACTGAAGGAACGAAGAGAACGGCACGAGCGGAGGTATTTCTTGAATATGGTGAAGACTCCAAGGGTTGTAGCGCCAATTATGTGTCTAAGCTGTCAGCAGTGATATTGTTAAATAAATGTACAGCAAACCTGCACTGTCTTCTTTGTTGGATGGAGAGGCAGCCATATCCGTGTCGACTGGCTCACTGCCAAGATCGTGGGCAAAAGATATTGGGATGTTCTGTGCCGTGTGCCACTGGATGGTGCCATCGGGAGCCTCTGTCTGTATGAGGGGCAGGATGGATGGCGGTAGCACGGGGCCTCGCCAGCCTGTACGGTCATATTCTACGAGATCCTGGAATTAAAAAAGTTTGTGTTAAGTAACAATACCTAAAACAATTGCAAATTTGAGTTAAATACTGCTCCAAGTTGTATCGAGATCTGTGGAAATTGTTGGATGGGAAATGTTGAAAACTGAACCAGTGCAAATTATTTCCTTCTCTCTTAATGAGAACTTACCGCTTAAAGAAAAGTAAAACATAATTCATGATTGATGAAATTCTATTCAAGCTAACAAATTCAAATTGCTAAGAGGCCACTAGACTCTTGACAGCTGATCAGCGGCCAAGAATCAGCGTTTAATGGGAACCATTCAAATGTCACAATTCAGCCGAATTTGATGGAGTTCGGAACATCCCAAACCTTAGACAATGTAAGGGGGACCATTGACCAATAAGTAAGACTCACTGAGCAACATAGTTTAATTTTAAAAGCAAATACATGCACAAAAGTAGTTTTTGGTTACCTGAAGCAGGGTGAGGATGGTGTGCTGGTGCCAGGGGGCAGGTGAGCAAGCGGCTCTCAGCAGTCCGAGGACCTCGTGTTCCCTCACCACGTTGGGCAGACCTCCACAAACACCACTCAGTCGACCAACGACCTGGAATCACAAATCATTATTTATATTAGATGGGGAATTATTTTCTTCAATTGTGGCACTAGAGATCATTTGCTAGCATTTTAATTTATTAGGTCTAGGACCAAAATTAGCAGGTAATATTTTTGATCGAAACAATAATTATTTTACTAAACAATAAAGCAGAACACAATATGATATAATTTACCTTACAAGCAAGAAGCAGCAGGTCTGTATTACATGTGAAGTCCATGGACAATATTAGTGAGATCAGTCCCCTGGACAGCTGCAGAGCCAGGGCCTGTGGCAGAATAGGCGGCAGGCGGGGCTCTGCCCCCGGGGCTGGCTCTTCTCGTCCTCCTGGCCCTGCGCCCGAGCCTCCGGAGCCCCGGGCGCGGCTGGAGCCACCTGACCCTCCACTGGATACGCGCTTATTCAGCACGGAGATGCGATTCTGGATGAAATCTTCGAAGCGCTGAGAAGAAACAGAAAAAAGGTTAAGACTCTCCTTTATGGAGAGTGTTACAATTAATTTTATCTATATTATTTCATATTTTCTCAATAAATGTATATATTTATCAGTGCTGTGCAGTTGCAGTTGTGAGTCATGCACAGATCTAATGAAAACAACAGAAGTAGCTTTGCACATGTACAAAAATTACAATGAGCTTGAATTATCCGTTCGTTGACAGCAGGCCTTTGTAGAACGTACTGGTTTGACACCCTCGGACGAAATTTCGTATTGAGTAAAAATTTAAAACTAAAATAAATATAAAGAGTTTACAAAAATGTTCAATTTGTATACTGTGGGTTACTTTCAATTCTACATTACGAATTAGTAATGTCATGACTTTTCAAAATAATGGGAAGTACATAATATTTTGTTGAAAATGATTTAGACATACATTATACTTTTGTAGGTGACTACATAGCAAATGATATAAGCGGCTGCAGACATTTTATTGGGTGTAAATCACTTGAAAGTGGAATAGCCAATAGAATGGAATGGCTTGATTGAAGTGTGCTTAAGAGAAGTGAGGAATAAAAAAGTGAGATAGATACCTTAACCCAATGTTGCTTGAGAGTTGTTTTGAAAATATTTTCTTGGGTCTTGATGGCGTGGGACAGATCACTTGCAGCATGCTGCAGCGTCAGGCTAGCGGCTTGACTCGAAAGTGCAGAGAGAGCCTGCCAAAAGACAAACATGGTTCGGTATTCATTTCAATCAAGTTCAGTCGAGACAAAAAGCCACTCGTGAGACTACAAGCCAAATGATGCAACCAAATTGGGGAATAAATCTCTTTTACTATTCCTTCACCCTTTCATTTATTTAGGAAATCTCAAAATAAATTAATGAGATGACACAAAATATTCAAAGACAGAATCATTCTCTACATTGAGAGATTGATCGAGAACAGTGGATAGTGACAGGTGTGGAGACACTCGGTACTGTGGCACAACTATAACATTCTAGGGATAAGTAAATCTAGCCCCTCGATTTAAAAGGAAAGACTAAAATCTTACAACTGAACAACTTTATTCTATATCATAAAAACAAATATAAAGACATAAGAAAATAGTGTCATCACAACTACTACAAATTATTCAAAGTGAACAATAATACAAAAATATTCATTATCATTAGTATTCCAGAAAAATAAATTGAATTTTGTCATATGTGGTAACCGGGCCTTAATGCGAAAAGCACCAGTCAGAAATGAAAAAGGACTTACCAATGTCACAATTTACTGTTTAAAAAGTAATCAATCATAAGGCATTGTGTTATCATCTCTTATTATTTTATCGGTTGTGATAGTATGTTGGTTCTTTTAGAAATGAAAGATGCGTTTTTAAGAACTTTAGAAGTCTTAACAGCCCTCTATAATAGCGGCAAAACTCACGTAAACGTACAGTAGAACCCCATTAATTCGAAATCCATGAGACCTCAAAGACTAAATTTTGAATTAATGAATTCTTATGTAATTTGAAATTTTAAGGAAAAATAAATTTATTCCCCGAAAAGTCGAGTTACCGGGCGCAGCCGGCCCATCAGATTAAAATATATTAAATAATAGTGCGAATTAGTACCCTGCATACGCACGTAAATCTGAATTTCGTTAAGTTTTACCGCTACAGATAAAATATTTTAATAATAATGATAAATAATTTCAATTGTTCAGGTTACGTACTTGCACTTGGAAAGCCTTGCGCACAGCCTCCAGCTCTTCGAGACGGTGATGGAAGAGTCGCTTGTGCAACTTGCGGCGGTGTAGACGCGAAGCCGGCCCTCCGGCACGCCCTACGCCAGCTAGGCCCCCTGACCCCGGGCCAGATGGGGCCCCCGAGCCACTGCTGCCAGAGAGGAAGTCCCAGCGGGCCCAGGCATTCACGGCTGTAACGGAACAATATCAGTCAGCCCCTATGAATATTGAGTATAAGCAAGTTTATTCAGCTTAGTATATGATTACAAGTACATAAGAAATAATGCCTACTTTTGCTGTTGTTATTTACTACCTCAAACAATATGGATTCTCATAAAATTAATATTGCAAAATACTATTCAGAATATTTTGACCGGTTAGTAGCAGTGGACAAATACGTCGGGTTCCGTGACAGGCGTCGTGACTCAATTTCTTTGTTAGCAAAGTCCTCCATCATTGCAAAAGCAACATATTCTGCTTATAATGATGGTTGTAGCAGTTTTTCAAATATTGTCAGATTATTCGTAACTCGGGAATTTTGTCTTTCTTTTTAAAGAAAAATTATTATTAAGCGAGAGATATCATTTCAGCTATGTGACTGAACATTGCTTGAAATTATTTTTGTTTACCGACTTCCTCTTGATTTTATCTTTCCCCAACTCCCTTAAGCCTTACAAGATTCCTCAAAGAGGGATTCTGCCTAGTTCCACTGGCTCTGGGAAGTTAAAACCTTGGAGTAAGAATATATGGAGAGAGCCAATTTTTTTTTACCTAACCTATACAAATTTGCGATAAATCACTTTCTCCGAGTTTTTACGTCGTACACCATGAGAGAGAAAGAGAAAAATTTCGCTAAATATTTTGTTTCAATATATTTAGATATTGTAATTTGGCAATATATTTAGATATTGTAAGGATGTTTTCCGTCTCCCGCGTCTCCGCCCACTTTTGTTGTGCAACATAACTCACCGGTTTTTGAGGTTATGTCCTGAATTTTTGTTGATTATAATACTGTGAAAAAGTGGTTTTACAAATAAACAAAACATTAAGTCGATATGTACTATGAATGCATGTAAAAATAAATCCAAAATGAGTTAAATACATCACTTTTCACAGGTATTTCAACAGTTTAAAATATTTTTGACAGCACGTTAAGATTATCAAATTATTAAGCATATAAAGACATTATATCAACTAGAAACTTATATTATTATTCAATCAAACGTTATGCTATTCGTGTTGTAAGATATTCTGAATCTATAAATCATTTAATAGTATTTTTGATATCGTTTTGTTATGCCAACACTTTTTGAGGTTATGTCCTAGATTAATGTTGATAAAAATACAGTAAAAAAGTGGTTATACAGACATGTGCTATGAATGCATGTATAAATAAATCCAATATGAATTAAATACATCACTTTTCACAGGTATTTCAACAGTTTTAAATATTTTTTACAGCACTTTAGGATAATTGAATTATTACGTATATAGAGACATTATATTAATTATAAACTTCCATTATTATTTAAGCAAACGTTATGCTATTCGTTTTGTAAGATATTCTGAATCTATAAATCATTTATTAGTATTTTTGATATTGTTTTGTTATGCTAACGCTTTTTGAGGTTATGTCCTATATTTGTTTGTTTGTAATAAAGGTATGTCTATGAAAACCCTAGCCACGCCTGTTCAGAGTAGTCAGGCAAAAGTCATAAAAACTGACTACACTGCCTTGGATAGGTAGGTTTCTTTATATATTAATACTCTAAGGTTAGAACTCTTGTGTATCAAATAAAACATGTGAAAGGAAAAACATTACTTTTGGATGGTGGAAAGGCTAAATTAATTGTACAATATTGATACACAAGAACTGGAGTACAGAGCTGAGATTGAGGTAGCAAACATACTTAATATATATCAATAACGATACTCTTTAATCGGCAAAGAACTTCGGGTAAACTAACATGCATCCTTGGGCTGGGCGGTGTCCAGCAGGGCGGCCAGGTACACCAGCAGCCAGGCCAGCAGCGACAGGTCGGCTTGCTGCCAGACGGGCGGCGGTGGCACGGATGGAGAGGAGGGTGGCGAGGGAGCGGGCAGCGGCGCAGGCAGCAGGCGTGATACGAGGCGCGACACGCACTCCACCACCCCACCGCGCCATAGGCTTTTGCGGCCCATGTACACTAGTAAGATAAGCACCCTGGAAATAGTTTTAATTAACACAAGTACTCAAAATTTTGTACAAAAACAAATCTATTAAATGACAAGGGTTGGGAGTTGTGAAATTGATGTGATGTTACTGTCCCGCTGTTGTGGGCATATCTGTGTTCCTGAAGTAAGGTTAATTTTTCCTTACTTCTCTGGTGAAATTCAAAAGTCTAATGTAAATTGGTGATATTGGTTTTATTTCAAATCGGTAAAGATTGAATTTTTGAATCGGTATAAATCTATTCTGTGTGTGATGTAATGTTTATGTTTTCCCTTGGAACATACCATGTTTTTATTATTTAGGTCTTACTTGAGGCCTGTTTTTTTTTCATTTGGTTGCAATATTATCAGGGATAAGAAATTAAGACAATAATTTACCATCCATCCACAGCTTGATAAAATCAATGTTTGAACAGGCATTCTTCTCGGCTGTCGGTATATATATATAGGAATTTTTCCATAGTTATGTTCTTGGTGTGATGACACATTTGAACCAATATTAAGAAACTTAAAATAAACAAAAACTCCAGGATTATTTGTGTTCTTTCGGGTTGTTAAGCTGGTTTTTCCTGGAGTCAAAATTAAAAAGTTTAACAGGGTCTATCATCAAAACCAATAGTAACTCTTCTACATTATGTGTATTCTCCTTCAGGAAGGAGACAATTATCAATCCCACTCAATTCAGCCTTACAATATACACAGTAACAGTATTCACATTAAGGAAAACCCTGATAAACCTCATTAAAAGGAAAGGCTTCCCAAGAACATGGGAGATAGCATTGCTTATGGTAACTACACAAATTGCAACAAAGATGTATCCAGTTACCTATCCTGCGGGAATATCAGTGTATTGTCAGGGCTGTACAGGTGGGCTGTGGTGTCGGCAAGGAAAGAGCCCCACCAGGGCTGTGTGCAGCACAGGCGGGCTAGCACGGATGCCAGGGCAGCCTGCAGGCGGGGGCCCGCGTTACCCCCTACCACCACGAGCCAACGCACCATCAGGGCGCAGGAGGTCATACTGACGCTCACCAAGGGGCGCTGGAACATTGTGAAATATAAGATTAGTGCAAGCGAATAATATTTGTATTAGGTCACAAAGACTGGAATAAATACAAAATAAAACCTCAACATAAGGAATGTCAGAATAGGCATAAGGTTTCTGACCCATACACCACCGTGCACATAATTTTATGTGTGAATAATACGTGCCCACAGCACAATCCATATACGAGTACATGCATGTGTTCATCTTCAGATAAATTGTATGATTGTCAAAAAGAGTACCACGCACGCCCGTTATCCTATATACATCGAGAATGTGGTTGAGAAGGTTAACGATAAAGAAAAAGTGTTGATTGTTTGTTGCATATTTTCAAATCCAAAATTTTAGGCGAAACCGGGTGAAAATAAATTTGTTTAAGTGAATAGAATTTAGTTCACCACAAATTGACAATCATGGAATTTAGAAAGTATGTATGTTCAAGATGAGTATTTTAGAATTTTACACTGTTAAATAGTACATGATACAGGGAATGATTGGTATAAAGGTCTTGTAATTTTACATTTTCAATTCAAAGGTAAATGTTACTTACTTTGGCAAGATTATTATCGCACTCAAAACAAATATAGAGGAGAATGTCTGTGATTTCTTCCGCTATAGTTCTAAGTTTGTCGGTGGACGCCTGCTTCAGCAAAGCGGCAGGCGGATGTTTTTGTAAGTCTTCGAATATTGTATTTTCTATGTCATCGGAATTTCGTCGGGAAGAAGTCCTGAACCTTTCCATTATCCTTTCCACAGTGTTCATCTGCTGCTGAAGCTCTAAGCATTCCTGTGAAAGTAATTACAAATGTTAATACAGCAAAAGACCGGTTTTTCGTTTTCCCACATTTTATGGCAAAAAATTCAAAGTTTCGAATTTAGGACAAATTGTTTTTTCTGCCCCCAGTTTTAAGTCAGTTATATATACAATTTCTTTAATGTTTTTTAGTATTAAATCGCCATCCATTTTAATTACATTTTTAATAATTGTTAAATGGTAAGACCGTGCCGGCAAGGGAGACCTCTTAACGCAGGACTATTCAAGCAAAGTCAATTTTTTGGAAAGAAACATTGAGTATTGCGGAAATATGTTGTATTCGTTCAACTAATTAAGCAAGTCTAGAAATTACTATACTTTCCCTCACTGTCGCAATGTTGTCGTCAACCTAAGGCAGCACTTGCCGATTTTTTCTGTTTTGTATAGACCCCCTGCTTTTCTTATATTGATTTTTTTTAGCGTTGGGAAAAAGTTTTGTGAACGGTTCAGGAACTGCTAGTTCTTTGAAATGAACCCTTTGCGGTGAACACTTCAATTAAAGTCGAACTCGCCAAAAAATAGTACTAGTCGGTAGAGATCTCAAATCGAAAAGTGCTAGCAAATCAACAAAAATTCCTCTACGAAAAAAAAGCACTAGTCGGTAGAGATTTGAAATCGAAAAGTACTAGCAAATCGACAAAATATCCTCCCAAAAAAAGTACTAGTAAATCGACAAAAAGATGAAACTGAGGAAGAACCAGTTCCTCGCCAAATCTTTGTAGTTCTTTGGTTCATTGTAGTCTTTGAAGTTGAACTTCCATTGAAGTACTTAGAATAATAATAATAATATTTGGATAATTTGTATAGCGCCGTTTTTGTGAAAAATCACCTCAAGGGCGCTGTACAAATCTTAATTTCTACTTAATATTAATTCTTAGTTTATGTAAATATACAGCATCATACTTACCTGGCAGGTCACTTCTGGCAGGACACAATCACCATATCATAACAACTTAAAATTTAGAATAACTTAAATTTTTATTTATTTTTTATTTTTGTTTCTTTTTTTTATTTTTTATTTCTTTATTATTATTTTTCATTTTTAGGGCATGAGGGCAAATTTAAAATAAAGTATATCGGAGGTATTTTTAATTTTTCGTAGTGAAGAACAGATAATGGTGATAATCTTCTAATGAATTTAAGGAATGAGAGTCTGAAAAGTTTTCTTGGTTCTATTGGGCTTGTTACATCTTGATTATGGATATGATTTTCTGAAAAAATGAGTTTTGAGTTTGGCTCTGAACTCTGTTGAGTCTTTTATTACTCTCAGATCATGTGGTAGTCCATTCCAGGCTTTAGGACCTGACACTTCGAAGGCGCGCTCTCCGAACTTAGTGTCTGGTGTGCGCTTTGGTTCTTTCAACCTTCCGATAGCCGATGACATTGCCGATCTAAGAGTTGACTGTCGCGAATTGGAATCTTCAGGAATACACAATTCCGATAAATAAGCCGGAGCCATTCCGTACTTCATTAAAGTCCGACTTCAATTGAAAAATATGAACTGCCACAAAATGAAGTAGTTCGCACAAACGGAACTACCAACTTCAATTGAACTATTTTGAAATTGAACGCAGTTGAAGTATTTTGAAATTGCGGCAGTTCCAACTTCAATTGAATTTGGAACTGCCGCAAAAGGAAGTAGTTCTTTGAAGTTTGCGGGAAGCCAACATTTTGGTGACGGCCTGTCTAAATGGAATCCACTCTCGTGTTACATCTCATGCACCCCCATTTTTTTTTTTCATTGTCGTGGACCCCTTGCAGGTTGGAATTGACCCCCTGGGGGTCGATATAGACCACTTTGGGAATGACTGACCTAAAGGAACGACAATGGCCAACAATTCAAATTCAGCACTCTTATTGGTTACTTTCTTTCATTATCTTGTTTTATTGACTACCCGCAACGAATGACCTTTAGCGGGTGCGGAGTTTTTCACGACATGCGCACTCCGCCGATTGGCGGAGTTGACAGTGAACCTGTTGAATGACACGAAAATCTCCGATGCACTGTCATGTTTTGAAGGAATGCAGTTTTACCTGGTAGGCAGACAGTACACGAGGATCGGTGTCATTTTGTTGGTCTAAATAAGCTGTCATGTGAGCAGCGTTACCTCCCGACATATCCAAATATGGATCCAATGAATCTGTCAGCTTTCCAACCGCCAATCTGTTGGAAAGAACATGGCAATTTATTTGTTGGAATTCATAATACATATTGTAATGATGGGCGGTATGGATTGAAGAAGATGGTTTGTTAACCTGAATCTGCAAGTTAGATCCTGATGCAAGGCAGTGAGAGTGTTGATGTGAGGTTGTTCGCAGTTGGAGACTGAGTCGGCTACTTCTCCGTAGAACCAGCCCAGCGGTATCTTACACCTGGTGGTCGACATATTGTACCGACCAATAGTAGTTATCTAAAAAATACACAAATAAATTTATTAATAAAACCACAAAAAGTCTGCTATGATTAATATTGACGACAAGTAATCTCTCGGGTTTAGGGAATTAGAAATACTGAGAGAATATGTTATCAAACCTTCAAATATCGGCACAGCGGTGGTGGTTGGATGTCTGTCATGATGAGGTTCTTGGCAGATATATCTGGTGCCATCACCAGCCTTGTGCTATCCTGATCTTCACTGGTTAGCCATATGTGGATGCTTAAGGTTACTAGTTCGGGACACGCCGGAATAATCTGGAATAAGGGGAGAAAAGGTTAAAAAATAAACATGATACATTTCTGACATGTAGTGTTTATGCTTATGTAGTTGTTATATTACTCGAGAGGGATTGAAGTCTTACCAAGTCTGTTAGTTTGATGGGATATCCAAAGTCCAGAACCACAAAGTGTCTGGCTCCAGAATGCATTCGCTTTATGACAAGTATTTGCTGAGGGGGCTGCTGTACCAACTGTTGCCAGGGAATGGAACCAGTGCCATTGCCATTAGTGCACTGAAACATAAAAGAAAAATATTTCAGACTTTTTACAAAGGATTTAACGAAGATGTTAAATTTAACTTTTATTTTACAGAACGGAAAACAATTTACCTTTAATTCAAAAAGTGAAAAATTAAAATATAGACAGAAATTACAAAAGAACTGTTAGTTAATCAAATATTCAACACCGATACACCAAATAATACATGTGTTAGAATGTTTACAAAAAAGGACATCACAATGTTAGTTGAAATGACACAGAACTGGATGCATGAACAATAATGATACAAAAAATAATATGTAATGTGGAGAATTTAGTTTCAACCAACTCAGGTAAGAAGTGAAAACAAATGTTTTTTTTCGCAGCGTATTTTGAACAAATGAAAAATAATAAAGACATTTTTGAATAAAAATGGCATAATGAGTAAAATTAGAATAAAAAATTGTGATGTCCAAGTAAGTGTATTTTTGGAACCTTTGAGCCATCTTTATAATGAAAGGGAGAGCCGTCTGGTCGGTGGGTAGGCTTGGCTTGGTCCGGCCAGGTGGACTCGCAGTCCATCAGGGGACATTCGGTTTTGTCATTTTGGTTCATTTCAGAAGCTACGTTTTTCATTGCGTCCGTTTCGGCCGAAGCCCGTAGGTAATCGGTAAATTCTTTCGGTCCCATCAGGTCCCAAAACTAAAATTATGAGAGGGTAAAGAGGATTAGTAGATGAAGAATTATCTAAGTATCTAGTAATGTTAGTTAATAGTGCACAATGCTACATATGTACCACACAAATACTTAAAACAGACAAAAGACAAGAAGTGCAATCTGTATCGCTTTGTGAGAAATCCACTTTCGTCATTTAACATAAGATTTTTTTGAATGTGTGAATGGTTTTGACTGGCTGTAGGGAATTTCAATAAGTGAAAATCCATGACCATATTACTCATTCAGAGGTGACGCGAAACACACCCACATCAGGCTTTTAGTCTTTTATTTGTTTTGAGACCAAATGCAATATGCTTCAACTAAACATAGAAATTGTCTTATTTTTTAATCATTTGCACCACTCTGTCTAGAACTTAAATGAGAAATTAAACTATCCACATCGCTGTGCTAGTTCAATACATAATAAGTAAAAAATATATTTTTTTTACTAATAGGTGTCTTTTGATTCCTTATGTTATAAGGAATCAGAAAAAATCAATAAGTCAAAAATTTTTTTTTTTGACTTGTTACAGTATTGAACTAGCACAGCGACATATCTAAACGTTATAACAGGCAGTACATTTTTTGATATCGTTGTTTTTTTTAGACGTAAAAAAGGTATTTTGAATAATTAGGTTTTGACAAGGAGCAGCTAAAATTTTACCTGTGCCAGGCACGGTTTGGCTCAGAGCTGGGCCATATGGCAATTGTATAGGTACGTTATAATAAAACCCACACAAGTACTACACATCGGAAAGTGCAAAAGGTTAAAAACAAGATATAATCATAATGGTATTTACATTCAAAAGTGCTTTTACTATTTATTAAATTTATGTAAGTTGTTCAATTGTTGATGCTTTATTGCGATCCAGGTCCAGCAACATCAATACAAGAAGAATAAATATCTCTATGATTAGAATCATTGACAAAACAGTGCCTACATGATAAACCCAACAGCACAATAAAACACAATCCACAACAGGTTACAAATTACAATAATACCTGAGAGTGATCGGCCGCCGGAGTGATGATTCCCTGATGAGGAGCGGACTCAAGCTGCGTGCCGTCTGAGGCAGAGTGGCACGACACGCGGAGTGCTGTCACTTCGCCGAGCCCTGCCACGCCGCCGCTGCCCCCGCCACGCTCTCGCCACCACCAGCCAGCGCTGCTTTTACCTAGGGCAATGAGGATGCATAACATTAAGATTGTTGCAAAGAAATTTTGGACATTGACTGTTTGATAAATCCTTGAGGAATTTTAGTACAATTTTTTAGGAGACACATGCAGCTATTATGACACATGAGCTATAGTGGAAAGCACTAATTGTCGTAGGAAATGTGAAGAGGATCAACTTCAATTTGCCTATGGTGTCAATGTTCCACCTTGATGGAAAGAAGGCTCAGATGCCTGGGAAAACACAGTGTAGAACCAGCTGACCAGGGGACAGCTGAATACCCAACGACAACCCTGGTGAACTTTATTCAAGAGACTGGGTTACTGTCAGGGGAATATGTAATAAATTGTTTGTACCTGTATAGTTGTAGAGGTCTCTGAGATCGATCTCCTGATTTGTGTTACTGCTGCTGCCCCCCACTGTGTCTCCCGCTACAATGCTGGCGTAGGTTAGGGGAATAGATGAAGACTTGCCCAGTACTGGGGGCTCTATGTCGAATATTGTCGATTCCATCGGCAGACCGTACAGTCCAAATCTGAAAGTAAAAAAATTAGATATAAAAGACATTCAGGGAAACTTTTTTCGCATTGATGATCACGAATGTGGTGTGAACAATGATGTACACATTTTATTACGTTGGGAGACTGCAGCACTACATTTATATGGATATTTAATATATCATATAACAATGTGTTATCTAAGGGAGCAAAAATCGTAATCATAAAGAAGAAAATATGTTAGTCTGAAACATTATGATGAAATTTGCCCAGCTTTTTGGGTGAGGAATTTCTATTTCAATGCCAGTAATTTTAAGATTCCAAAATCATTTCCACCATGAGTTATGGAGCTTTAAATATCCATCTAACCGCTAAAAATAAGACAAAATACCATATTGTTTGTTCCATAGTTTTCAATTGTTAATATGCAAGGGGTACCCCAATAGAAAACAAAAACTAAAATTGTAATAGATGGGAACTAACCATGTCCTAATAATTAGTGAGTTTAAAAACTTTTTTGACCCTTTTGAATATGTATTACAACAAGCAGCAAATATTAGTTTTATTAATCAAAACCGACAACCAAAATTATTTACCTGGATCTCAAGATGAGATGATAAGGGTTGGCCAGGTCCCTCATGATAACTGCTATGTCCCTTAACAGCTGTACACATACATTGGCGCATCGCATGTCCGTGTCAAGGTGGGCCGCACGCATGGCGAGCTGTGTGAACCAGCGCAAGGAGCCAGCAGAGTGTACCGCTCCAATCAGGGGCAGGCACAGGGTCACACTCTCCATTATGGCCAGCTCCAGTTGAGAGGATGTCTCTTCGTCAAGATTTTTGGCACCCCTAAAAACCGGGCGGTGTGATTAATTTTAGATGAAAAATAACGAAGATTACATTAAAGTTATTTGATTGAGTTATGCATTCTGAGTAGTGATGGGCATAACCAAACAGTTGATTCAGAAACAAAAACAAAAAAATGAGAACAATTTTTTTCTTGAACTGTTCAACGGAATGTTTTAAATGAATTATAATTGATTGTTGAAGTGTTCAGATGGATTTAAATGACTATGTACATTAAGAAGAAAATTAATTTTAGTCAATAGTTTTTAGAATCGAAATACTAATATGGATTTAGTATTTCTTCTTAATGTACTAGTGATATAATGAATCTTTTCAAAATGGATCTCACTAATTCAGAGATAAGCTGGAGAATTAAATTGTGCATATTTTATGATACAAAGTTTAGGTAGCGCAGTTAGAGTTGACCCAAACAACACAAACGTAGGATTGTATGTATTGGTGCATATATATATACATTTTCGACAGTGATGTCTTTGCTAAACGTCACTGAGAAATAGCCTTTTGTCTTGCTTATACATACTTATTGCTATTAGCAAAAAAGGGACGGCAAGCGTACACTTTGATCGAAATTGAATACAATAAAACCATCTTAAGAAGTTTTGACACATAAAAAAGTTTTGTTTTTCGGTTCCTTGAAATTTTATACAAAAAGCACTTTCTCACATAAAACATTTTTCAGCAAAAATGGCATCCCGCATAAGTTTTTAAAGTTTGGCGGTGAAAAATATTATTATTGGATATAACAGTATTGAGGTTTTGGTAGTTTTCAATTCAAGTAAACTCTGGTTGCGATACCTAATACCATAATTGGCAATGATAAACAAAAGTGACTTACTCGCTGCATATCAGGATCAATTTGATGCACTTCTTAGCGATACTTCTTTTGGAGAGCAGAATGCAATTTTTCACTAAAGCTGAAACATTTTGCTGCACAATCTTCACACATTCAAATTGCTGGTTTTCAGAGTCAGTTCGGGAGCTGAATGGATTCTTTGGTTTATCTCTATCAGAGGGAGAGGAATCCTCGTTCATGGTTTGGAACTCGGCTTCAGTTGCAGTCTCCGGTTTGGCATTCCTGAATCTGGCCAGGCGGATAGAGACCACCCAGATCAGCAGGTCCAGGGCATTAGACTGAGCCTCTTTATCAGAATTGGTTGACGCTATGCCTAGGAGATTTTCTAAAAAGCCATTAAATTCTAACATTGCAATACGTTGTACTCTTTCTAGAGGGAGATCTGTATGCTTGTTACTTCACACCGTTATTGAAATTTCATGTAGCCAGTCACAGCCAATGTAGAATTCTACTTTCTTGTTATTTGTGGGCATTGCAAAGCGTTCTACTGTTGATCCCGGGAGAGTGAAAAGCTGATCTGAACTCTCCGAAGTTTTACTTTTTTTAGATGAAGAAATTTTCCCAGAACTCATTTCTTTGGATGGATCAAAGAGAGTTTTAATATGTAGGAGTAAAGTTCTACCACGAGCTTTGAACAGACGGGGACTAGTTAGGGTCAGTGTTCCAGATTGCTGAGTGAGGTCGAGACCTTGAGCTAACGAGAGTGGTCCAGCTAGAATCTCAGCATTATGAGCCCTCAGATATTCTGTGCTCCTAACAGGGTTTTCCACAGGTCCTTTGTGTTCAGAGTCTATTAAATTAAAGTTGATTTGATCATCGATTCTTGAGAAGCATTTAGAAGATTCCTTTCTATGACCGATGCCGTGTAAATGCTGTTTCAGGAGAGTGACCTGAATGTTGGGTGGGGTTGGACAGGGAGAATGCAGCGTGAAGCGTAGTTCTACATGGGCTATAGATAGACTCCACGGCAGGGTTAGCTCCAGAACATGCTCATCCCACGTGGAGGCGGTGTTCTGCAACCTCCAAGTCCTACTGAGGTTTTGATTCTCCGAACGAGGGCGTTGAGCGGGTAATAGCTCACACCAGCAGCTGGGAACGACGGCGCTATAAGCAACTATATTGTCCCCTTTACCACCAACCCCAGCCAAATGAACTAAGTTTTCCAAGTCCTCCCCGTCTAATGAGGACTTTTGGGCAATCAGATTGGATGGATTAAGAGGAGGTTGAGCAGGATCTTCAGCAGTGCCCTGAGCAGCTTGCTGGTTGAGCCAATTCTCTGACGTGGCCTCTTCTTCGTCAAATTCTTCCGTGGAGTCACCTTCACTGTCTCTTACTGCATAAAAGTACATAGCCCCTTTCTCCGTACATGCGCACAGTTTCTCCAAACTGGAGCAGAATGCCACAGAAATGAATTTTGATGAGTCTACTTTTGCTTCAGCAATGGATTCCAGGGTGGTCAGTTCCAGCAGCCTTAGGGCTCCATCCCGCCCTATTGTGGCGGCCAAGCCGATGCCGGGAATGTTTCCTTCGAGGTTTGGCAGTAAACACACTTCTAAAGGTGTTTCTTCCCAATATATTTCTTGTACGCATTCAGGTAGTTCGTCTATCAACGTTACAGTGGAATCAAACTTTAAGGAGTACATAACTAAGAAGGAAGTCATTTTCTTGAAGGGTTCATTTTCTAGGTCGATTTCTTCTATTCCTAATTCCATTCCATCGTCAAAGCCATTAGCTAGGAATGCGTTTTTGCCTGGATCTTTGCTGGATAGAACTACGAGTAAATGGTCTCCATCGTTAGTGGGCACCACGTGCGTGATGGTGAGGTCACTACGAGCCGAGAGCTCGCTGGGCAGAGCCACGCACTGCACAGCGCTGCAGGCGGCCGGGGGGCTGTACTCCACCAGCAACACTTCACTCTCAGTGGACTCGTTGGATGCGCTTTTGGCATTACTACTTTTAGCCGTGGAAGGTTTACTGTATGGCACTTTCATCTTTATTCCACTATCTTTGTATTCATACAGAATGTCCGAAATTCCTAAAAATGGTAAGTGATTATGGTAATTTAGAGTTTCATTATGTTTCTCATTGTGTGCATCAATTTCGTCAGTAATTTTTTTGAAGTCCGCCTCTGATGCAGTTTCATACGGGCTGTATTGAGGAATGCTAATTTTCTTAGTGGATTCCAAAGTGTAGGTCTCAAAGTTGGATTCAATATCACCAGCGGGGTGAATTGCGATAGGGTGTTGCATGTTACCAGGGAGCACAGTTGAAAGAAATTCTATAGACTTTGGCATAATATTACTTCCATTCATGGATTTTAATGAATTCTTGGGAAGCATATCATTGACTTGCCCCACTAGATCCTTACTGGAAGAACCAACTAGGCTCTTGAAGTCTATCACTGTGACTTGGTCATTCAGGCCAGTGACGAAGGCCACTTCGGGAGACAGCTCAGGTTCATCCTCCAGGCACATGTACTTGGAGAGGTAGATGTCGTCGTAGATGTTGGGGTCTCCACTCCGGCAGTTAGGGTTGGCCACGCCAGCACACTTCTTGCTTCCACCCGATTTACCACTAGTATTCTTCAAGCTAACACTCCCATTACCGTTAGTAAGAGGGGAGACGGTTTGTGCGCACTTGCCCTGAAAGTCATACACTAGGAGGAAGGAACTACTTTTCAAAGAACTATTGCTTTTGGCTTCATTGTGATCGTTCATAGCCTTAACTACTTCACTGGAATGCACAAGGGCTTTGGTGGTGATGACATCTGAGTCGCTGTTGACAGTGGCCCAGATGGAGCCCAAGTCGGGGCAGTTGATGTTGACTCCGCACACAATGGCGGGGCGCACGCGGCACTTGTTCTCCTTGGCCTCCTTGCCTTCTGCCGCCTGCTGGCTGGTCGTGGAGCTCTTCGAGCAAGGCTGATCCTTGTTCTGACATCTTCCTACAATTGCTAGAGATGACAACTGAAGCTCTACACCTGAAATTATTAATCATTGATTAGGTTAAAGATATTACAGTGAAATTATCACGGAAAGGAGAGAACTTTTTACATGGGAAAGCCTTATGCATAATATGAGGGTTCCAAATGAAGAAGAAACAATACTTCTTTTCTTACGGGTCTTGAATATCATCATAATAAAGAATGCAGATTAATAAATACCTTCTTCTTTTTCAAAATCCTCATCCCAAGAAATTTTTAAATTGGAATATGGTCCATAACATTTACTTTTTAGTAAAGGTTCTTCTAAAGTTATTGAAAAGTCTTGTTGCTGTTTAAGTTTGCAATCTATATTCCAAATAGATACTTTTCCGTCTCTGGTGCCAGTTAGGAAGATATCTCCAGAATTGCCTCTTGAAACTATAGATATAGCCGGATGGGATAACGCAGGACTTGTTGCATATGTGACCTGGACAAAACAAATATAAATCCAATAAATACTCTGACTAATAATACTATTCACGAGTATAGATATTTGATAGTTTTAATCAATAGCGGTATTGATTGGATTAACTGACTTACGTTGTAATTCACAATCATAGTAGTCATTTTGTCACAATTACAGTATGTTTTCTTAGATTTCATGTTGTGGGAGGGGGAAACACAAAATCTGGCAAATCATTCTATGGCTTGGAGCACAATAATTGTTTTTGTAAAAAGAAAGACAAACGTTCCCGGGTTACGAATAACCTGACAATATTTGAAAAACTCTTGCTGCCATCATAAAAAGCGGAAGATGTTGCTTGCGCAATGATGGAGAACTTAGACAGCAGAGGAATTGAACGCACGACGCCCGGGTGGGAATCCGACGCCTTTGTCCACTCAGCTACCGACCGTATTTGTAGAACGAGTTGTAAAAACGTCAACCGTGTAACAATGTTGGACATGCATTTGGCATATCTCCTGGCTCTGCACCAGTGCCGATCTGATTACTGATGCTAGTTTTTTAGAGCAACTTGCATTGAAACACCGGTAGAACAAACACAACATACCTACCTGGCGTCAATATTCTTAAGATTCTGTTTCAAAATCCATAATAACATATTAAAAATCGACAAGAAGCAATTTAACATAAACCATATTTTTTATTTAGTTATTATCGTTGAAGGACCATTCTACCAATGTAGGAGTATTCACATTGACAAATGGTATTTTAGGATGACTTAAACGGAATCTATAAATAAATGCATAGCCCGAGACAGACTCCAATTCAGTTGAATTCGTTTGAGCTGGAAAAACAAATCGAATATCCAATAATCGTTCACTAAAAATTTTGTATTCTATGAATTTAAAACAGGAGGAATTCCAATTCTTACTTACTACTAGAATGAAAGCAGATGTGTACTAACCGAGATTGGAATGTAGAAATTCCAGTTCTTACCACCAGAATCTAAGCAGGTGTTACTAACCGAGAGATAAAAGGAAGAAATCTAGTTCTTACTACCAGAACGAAAGTAAGTGTTACTCACCGAGAGGGGAACGTTAGGCGTGTACTCCCCCTTGACGAGGGGGCAGTTAGGTGAGTGACGTTCGTGCTCGCTCCAGGGCTCATCGGTGCGTTCCCAGCAGACGAGGCACACAAAGCATGTGAAGCACATTGCGCGGTCATCCCCGCTGGAAGACGGCTGATGGTAGAAGCCCGCCTGGGCCATCTGCGACGGCAGGGCCCATCTGTAAGACAAAAAGAAACAGTTACAAAAAATCTTTCTTATAAGACCGGTTAGTAGCTGAGTGGATAAACGTGTTGGATTCCCGCTTGGGTGGCGGGGGTTCAATTCCTCCGCTAGCGAAGTCCTCCATCATTGGACAGGAATCATTTTACGCTTATTATGATGGTAGTAGGAGGAATTGAAATATTGTCAGATTCTTCGTAACCCGGGAATTTTTCTTAATAAAAATGTTTTTGAAAACTTCTTATGTGGTAACCTAATATGAGGGTTTTACTGCATATTCTGTTACAATTTCATGTGTGAATTCTGTCGATATTCCACTCACTTATAATCCATATGCGGCCATCGCTTGAAAGTTTCTCTTCGCGCCGCTTCGGAGAACATGAGGCCGCGGTCGTTGGCGTCCTGCTTGGAGCTGCCCTGCGAGTCGGGCATCAAGTCGGAGATCCTCTGGTTGAGGGCCGAGGCGATGGCCAGTGCCGGCACGTGTCGGTTGTGCCTCTTCAACTCCGAGACTATGTTGCTCGCCACGAGCTTTAGGGATAGGTGCGGTAGCTCGAGGCATATGGTACTCCACTGAAAATCAGACATTTTATATTATTTTTAAACTATCACATATTCATATTTTTGAAATGACTAGATTTTACCCGTGAAAAATCACAAGATGTATTATAATACGCTATAGCTTGACTCGCAAAGATGAAAACTGTGAAATTTTGTTCCTACAGAATCAAATAAATATTATTTGATTTAATCCAGCTTATTATTTCAAATACAGAATAAAAATGATTGGATGGTAAAATTGGACGTAGTTATGCAGAAAACATCCAATCCCAAAAAGATGAAACCGAGAAAAAGACATTTGGAAATATGACGATACAAAAGCATTAATATGCGTAATCGGCATTTGTAAAGTGAACATCAGTGTTTTTTTCATTATGAGAATTATTACAAATAGTTCATTTATAATCTATCAATGTCTTTACTAAAAAGAAAATGTATTTCCTAAGTTACCTTTAATTTCAATGTTTTTAAACAAGTCAAATATTTACAATGTGCATTGGTAAAAAATTGAATTACCAAAAATGTATTGCATTTGGAGCTTGGATGTTTTCAGCAGATATAAATCTGGTATTAATCTGTAACTAAATATACCATTGACTCGATTTTGGCAAATTGTGGGTTGGACACTACGCCCTTTATTGCTTGTCTGGATTTGAAAATATTTTGCCAGAAGTAGGGAATAATTGATCTTACTTCGGGTACACGGAGACGCCCACAACACACTTCTATCGGTTCACCTCTTTAGTGTTGACAATGTTACAAAAATAAAATGTTTCTTATTTATGCCTTCGAGTGACAGAAATTTACGAAGAATTCATTTAAGCAAAGAAACTAAGAACTTACTTTTTGAGCTTTTATTCCCTTCTTTGGCTGGTCGTTTGCTTGCTCGATGGCTTCTCCTAAGGCTTTCACTACCTCCCCGGAACATTCTACTGATATCAATTCGATGCTTTGAAGGCATTGGTAGAGAAGAACGGCCTGTAAAAATAAACAAATGTAATTAATTTTCAGTCCATTTATATCTGAGATACTAGTAGTAAAATGATTTACTGTATTGTTTTTTCTTCAAATTGTGCATTTTGACATGATATTGGAGTTCAACTCTTCCCTAGCCTCCCCTGCACCAATTTTCAACAAAATAAATAATTAATAAAAAATAAAAAATAATAACCGAATTTCTGCTAAATTAATAATTCCCGTTTCTCAGAAGTTGAGGTGTATTAGTTTTCTCCACAAGTAAACATAAGTGTGTCAGGTTTACTATGATATGACAATAGAATCTGTTTGAATTTAGTTATATTTTCAACTGTAGATCTAGAATGTTTGTTTTGTTCATTCTGTTAATGTTTTCATAAATCCTTAACACTACTTCATTAATATTACACCTATTTTATACCTAATAATGAATTCCTATGTTTATTCCTTTTTAATCACTGTTAAAAAATAATATCACCGCCTTACAACTAAAATACATTCGGACTAGATATAAACCAACTATTCCTATTTATGTTTCCTGCCTAATTCTAGCTGCACTATACAACTGTTCTAAGCCATAATGTATCACAAATAAGAAACTGCAGTTCTATTTTAACTTTTCATTCAATCAGCATTTTGATATATATATTTATTTTGTTAGGTTTTAATCAAACCATACTCAGTTATTAACTTTGATTTTAATTCTGTTTTGTACAATATAAATCACCAAAAATGTATTTCAAACATCATTCTGTTCTTTTATAATTTATTATAATCTTTTAACAAGTGTCAATAGCATTTTTTTGTAATATTTCACTGTAATTTTATGTTAGCCACCTCAGGTTATACCTAGCGAGGTAGGTAATGTCAAGCATACAAAATTTTGTAACCAAAATAATTTATAAGAAGTCTATAATGTAAGTGTTTATAAAGCTTAATTCTCAATATGTATTACATATATTTAAACTTATTTTTGTATTACTATGCATCTCAAAACAGAATTAAAAATTATGATATTTTATAATAATACCATCCAATGTGTAAAACAAATAGCTCATTTTTACCTACCAAATGCCACAACAACAAATCAACAAAAATATTCAAAACCACAAATATTTGAAGGCAAAAAAATCCGTCTGCAAAAGATCAGTTGGGGAAGCTATAAAGATAATTCGAAGTTTTATATATTTAAAGAAGTATTGACATATCAACACACTCTTCTTTTTAATTTTTAAAAATTATAATTAGTTTTTTTTTATTACATTCTAAGATACAACTATCTTTACGGTGGAATTTATATATTATAATATATATGAATAAGAATTACGCAGTGTCAAAACCTGATTTTATTAGATAGATAGATAGCATTGGAGAAAGGTTTTGTCTATTTAAATCGGAAAGTCAGGATTCAGTTATAGTCTCTTTGCGTGCAACATATTTTATTGATTTTATCCTTAACATTTTCACCACTTTCCTGATGTTTTGGGATAACTTTTATACTTGGCACTTTTTGTGACATTCATAAATTTTCTACGAAAATGAAGATACATAATAAATGGGTACGTAGAGGTTAAACGTGTTAGGTTGGGGTATTTCAAACTCTCGAGGTCTGTCAAATTGATGATTGGTGGCATTTTGAATTTTTGATATTTGAATGGTTCCCGTTGAAAGCTGATTCTCAGTTTTTTTCAGTTTCTTACCAAATTGTTATTATCTGTCAAGCTGATTAAAAGCTGAAACAGACTGAGAATAAGCGTTTGACGGGGACCATTCAAGTGTTAAAAATTAAAAATGGTGCTGATCATTGATTTGATGGTCATCAAATGTGACGAGAGTTTGAACCAACAACAACCTTGGTAAATTAATAATTACAATGAATCAAATCAAAGAATATGTAAATATAAAAATAAATTAATAATATAGACTTACCTCCGAGAGGAACAATTCAATCTTTACTATCTGGTCCGGGTTGGACGGTTTAAGCGGTTGTTGCAATACCGTGTGAAGGAGGAGTACTCCATTATAGTCAGAGCGGACACCCAGCCCATTGCCGTCCCAAAACACTATTCGATCAGAGCCGGGCAAGTATTGTATTCCAATGGGGCCATTTCCTTCACCTAAAATTCAACCAAAGTTCCGTGTTAGAAATTGATCAGAAACAAAGCTCTTTATCAGCAAAGAAAAAAAACAATAAAAATATTTTCTAGGTGTTTTGGTGTACTTTTGCCTGCTGAAAAAGTTTTAATTCTTCAATAAATTGCCTTTTAAAGGTATACTGCAAAAGCTCCATTATAATCTCTCTCAGATTCTCATAAACGATGCATGTAACAGAGAGGTTACAACAGACCATATCAAGGATATCAATACAAATTTAATAAATTTATGTAAAAGAGCATATTTTTATTATCAAGATTCAAAATCTTTTTAACTGACAATAGTTTCATACAAGTTTACATTGAAGTATATTTTTACATAGGTACCATATTTTGTTATTAAGCTAAACATTTTAATATTATGGGGAAGATGCCAAAGTCAACAATCATTTATACAATTGGGTTTTACCAAGATGAGATAACTTACTAACACCTTACAGGCATAGACATTCTTGTAGACATCATTTATCACCACTTCATAAAAAGAATGGACATACTTTCTTTTGGCAGTAGTAACATAATTCTGATCAAAAATAACAAGCACTTGTTATGCTTCGCTAAAACGGATTTGACAGGACTTCTAGATTTTTTCAATTAATAAGACCATGTTTATATTTTTTATTAAAAATTGAATGGAGGTAGATCTGAGTCATATATAATATGGTGTGACAATTTCTATCAAACAAAGGAAAAGTTCAGATAATTTTGCTTTAATTTTTTACTGACATTTCAAAAACAACTAAAGATGTGCAGCAGGGCTAACTAAACTTATAGAGAATAAGTTTAGCATTTGAATATTTTTTATCCAAAATGATAATATTGAACATTTTTTTTACAAAATTTGCGAGCATCCAGCAAATAAATAATGACATTTAATGCCTTTGTAAGTAACATAAAATTAATTAAAAACATTTCATATATTGGGAAATAACTAATATCTTGAAAGATATTTTTAAATCTAAACAATATTATTGTATTTGCGCAATATTGTTGTATTTTTTACAAATGTATTGAGTGATTTTTTATTTAAATCCTTGCGCACAGATTTGTATTACTGTGTAATTTAATAGCGATTACCTGATTACTATTGAGTGCTCGGAAATAAGATAAAAATTATTATTACATATTTTGGAAAAATGTACCCACTTGAAAACAGTTTTAAGTAAAAGCGAGTAGACAACACAGAAATAAAGCATTTCGTTCATTGATTATTCTAACAATGTTATGCAGATTACAAATAGGGTAATTTGAATTACAAAATTCTCACATACAGTTTTTCATCCAGATATAGGCAATTATTATTATTATGTGGGTATCGAAAGGAATTGTCTGTCTACGATTTGGGGCACGGGTCAGCTGAGAAAAAAACGAGAAATTGATAGAAAAAAATATCAAAATGAAATTTGGTTCAAAACTACGTTGCAAACTTTTGTCGACACGGATTATTGTATGGAAAAGGAACACAAAACAAAAACATTATGAAAGAGCATGTACCAAATCATTAGAAAGGGGACATTTTTGAAGGTTTAAATAATAAGATTCCAAGCAGCTTGAAAATTTACGAGAGGATGTAAGGGAAAAGGGTAATATTTAAGGTTTTCGCAATTTATAACCTTGAATCCCACCTGATAAAGAACTTGACTGAAGAATTACTCCCGAGTTGACATCCAATACATGCACTTCCCCAGATTCGGTAGATAACAATATAACATTTAAATTTGGATGGTAAATAATACTGGAAGTACTGGTATCGATGTTCAAATAGCCGTCTTCTCGCAGCAACCAGGAATCATCAGCCATTATGCTTATAAATACATTTGACGGCCGCGAGAAATCGCCATTTGTTTCACGCAAAGACAAACAACGAGAAATAAAGAGGTGCGACTATTCATAGACATTTTTTAAATTAGTAAATAATAGTCATGCTTTGGTACCTACCTGAAAAAAATCGGTTTAATTAATTTTTCTAATGTTGTTTGCACAAAATAATTATTTGGCAATTAAGCTTTGATGAAATTCTGGTGAAAGGAGGTTACTTAAAATTCTTAAAATTATTATCAAGCGGGGTTTATTTGCCTGAAAAATATATACTCTCATCATGCTGCCTGGCGTTTACCGCATTAATGTGGTTCCACAATAACTTGTGCCCCGCTACCCATAAGGTGCACCAAGTTATTTGATACTACTAAAACTACTCTCCCCTCCACCTAGCCCCCTCTAAACATTTTCTGATAGAGCAATTAATAAAGTTCGTAAAATAAGAAATAGTTTTTGCACATTTATATTTTGACTTTTGTTTTTAAGCAATTTGTTCTTTTTTATTTCATTTGCTGGTTGCTTGTTTTTCCTGGAGCATCAAATAACAACAAAAAATAATTCGAAAGTAATATACAAATCAAACAAAAATCTTTACTCTGAAAATAATCCATTAAAAATTTAGTGTTTCAATTAATTATTATATGCATGACATTAATTATATCTTCATTAGTTTACTAAACGGGTGAAACGTTTTTTTTTATTTAAATGGCTGTCAATTACAATAAATATTGTTATGAAGACAAAAAAAAACTTTTTCTATACAACATTAATTCATTAATAACATGTAGATATTTAAAAACTCCACAAATCAATCAAGTATTAGTACCACCATAAAGACATTGCTCACGGTGAAATCAGAATTAAAAATCATATCAATGTTACAACAGAAACTGTAGTTCTTAATTTAACTGTCGACAACCTCTCGGTGGTTGGAGAATATTACAATTATCTTTGTTAATTAAAGTAATAATTTCTACAGATAGCAAAATATTAATTTCTGTAAATATAAAAATATTGTCTATTGGAGGTAAATAATAAAAATACATCATTTTTATTGTTACAATTTATTTTAAACGATCATTTGCACAACTTTTTTTATTCTGTGTTTATTATGATGGAAAAAGAATTATTAAATAAATACAAAACTGAACAAAAAAGTATTTCACAAACTTTTTTGAAAATTAAAAGTGACCCAAACAAGGAAAATATTTTAGATCTGAATAAAATGAAGAAAGGTAAACAAACCTATAGTCAGTCATTTTCAAGCAACAAGCGAGATGAAGATTTAATTAAAGGAACCAAACAAGACAAACAAAATATTGAAAATGTATCAGCCAAAAGGGTTCCTCTGCAAGACATCAATATACCATCACAAAATTTTCTTACAAATGTAGAATTCAGGTATGAAACGTTTAAAACTGAGAAGAAACATTTGCATAAAGAAAAACAAAAGACTCATCACGGCATTGAACCAGTTGAGCAATTATCAAATGAAAATTCTTTATTGTTTGGTGGGGAATGTTCTAAGCTTGTTTCAATAAGTAAAGATTCTTTACCGCTCTCATACAAAAGATTGAAGATTGAACCACATATCAGACAACATGTGTCCAACGATTCTTTACCACTCTCGCTTAAACGATTGAAAAATGTTAGGTTTCTACAAGAAGAGCTATCCGTAAAAGAACTCGTATCCAAAGAATCTTTACCACTCTCTGATAAACAATTGCATATTGTCAAGTCTTTGGAAGGTGAACACGTCAATACAAATCCAGATTATAGACACGTAACTTTGGAAAGAGAAAATGAAATTTTATTAATTGATGATTCATTTAGTTTTTCTAACTTTGAAGATGATAGCCTATTCTTGGATGAGAGCTATAACTTTTCGGACGATAGTCAGAAACCCAAGCATAAAGAAGAATTCAAACAAAAATCAACAAAGGAATTAGAATGCATGATTTTTAAAATACCCAAGTGTGAGAAAATTGACAGCACTCCTGCAAATGCACATGGTCTCCCAGAGTTTCAAGCTATAAAGCTGATACGAAAGAATTTTCTATCTCAACCTTTTAATGAAGATAGCGCTAATTTAACATTGCCAGAGTCTTCTAACGCCATAGTTAAGAACAATAATCTTCATTACAACACTCTGATTTCAAAGTTCAAAAATAAACACTCTGGAACTCAAAATACCCTATTCATCAATAGAAACGTACCATCTCCAATTATATATATTGATAAGCAACAAAAAGCTGACACACTCATAACATCCTCTTACAAAGTACCAGGGGTTGTATATTTGGATAATCAGGAACATTTTGGTATTTATTAAATTTTATTATTGTTATATTGTACTGTGATATACAAAATCATAATGAGTGTATTTGATTGTTTTATCAACAAATATCCCAAACAATACTAATTACCAAAAAACACAAAAATAAATGCTTTTTAGGAAGTTCCCCATGAAATAATATTTTTTTATCCTTTTAGTATTTCACCAAGTATTATATTCATCAACTTATTTGAAAAGTATAGTCAAATATCTTTTGCAAAAAGAGACAAAATATCAGCTTTCATTTGATTTTTTAAAGAAGTTTTCAATAACTGACTTAAATCGGTCAATAGTTATAAATTGGTTGATAAAACTGCAGGTAAGTTTTTTTACACCATTTTTTTTAAATCTCATATGCAAGTACTCACCGTTTACGATGGAAATAATTTAACATCGAGAAAAATAATTTGGATAACTGGTACTTGGTGTGAAAGAAAATAGAGGGGATGGGTAAGTGCGTCATTTTTTAGTTTTTTCCTTGCTCTATTAATTAGAGTGTTTCAATTCTCGAATGCTAATACATATACCTTACATATGTAGCAAGTACTAGCTACCCTGTATAACTTTGTATTACCTTTTAGACTTACATGAGAGCGCAGCATGTTTTAGTTTACACTGCTGTGAGAATGATGGACCATGTGATAGATTCAATGGAAATACAGCTAAATAAACTGCAACTAGTGGCGCTTGCATCCTTCTGGTTATCCATTAAATACCACTCTGTAGATCAAAAGGAGGTAATTATAACACAAATACATTCTAAGTAGTTACCTACTTAAATATCGCGCAATTATAAATAACCCAAGCAACACAAACTTATGATTGTGTATTGGTGCATATGTATACACTTCTGACAGTATTGTTTTGCTTTGACCTTTGCTGTTTTGCACCTCCTTAGTGTGTAATTTGGTTGAATTTGAATTCATATTCTAAAAGTTGTTACAATTATTCTGAAAGTTTTATAGGTTGTTGTTTTTATTAAAATATATTAAAAATTAAATTTGATTCATTTTCACTGGAATTATTATTGTTATTCTGAAGTCGAATAACAAGTTTGAAACATACTTAATGCAAGTAATCCATCTGTGCGAGTACTGTGTTTGAGGCAACTCTGGCTACGGTGCTTATACTGATATAGTTTAATATGATAATTTGAAAATAATTTTATATAGATGTAGCTTTTTTGGCATTACAATAAAAATAAAAGTTTTTTTTAATAGGTGAAATGGATGGTAAAACAAACTGGTGGTGCATATACCGCAGATGAACTTATAGAAATGGAACAAAAAGTTTTCCAAGCAAATAAATTAGATGTGTATGCTTTGGATCCAAGCACATTAATACATTACTACGTTCTGAACTTGAAGCTTCCAAATGCAAGTGTAAGAAAAATATTACCACTTTTCTTCACCACTTTATAAAAATGAACGGAGCAAACCTAACTCCAATATTTGACCGAAACTCAGATAACTGTGCAACCACTTTCTATTGTTACTTAACCCATTCGCTACTAATCTCAATAACCATATATTATGCGTGAATAACCTTGGCTCTTTATTAATATATTTATGCTTTTGTTTAACCCTTTGAGTGGATACCACTGTATAGCACACTGCATCTCCCAATAATTGCCAATATGAATATTTTCTCTGATGAAGTGTCCAACTAGTATGTAGTTTTATTAAAAACTATATATGTAGTTTTATAAAAAAATTATAAGAAATCCATGCACTGGTAAGAAAGAGTCTTTGGAGTAATACTGATGTTACACATTAAAATATTTATGGGTCATATTTAGCGGCCTCCGTGGTCGAGTGGTTTAGACTCTCGACTCTGAATCTAGAGGTTGCGGGTTCAAATCCCAGCGTGGGCTAATACATTTTAGATGTGTAGTTTTACAATTTAAAAAAAAAAATTAAATTTCGAAAAAAGTTACATATTATCTTTTTTATTTGTACCGTCATGTAGAAACACCTTCAAAGTTACTGCACTTTACCCCGGTACACCTTTGTATTATAAATATTATTTAATTCGAGTTGTTATCCATGGAATGTAACTTGCCAAGATTTTTGTTGTTGTTAGAATAATATCTGCCAAAAATGTATTATAGATAGGTACTTTTCTAAATTTGAAAAGATTCTTTTTGATTTAATAATTTTCTGACACATCCGTCGGTTCCAATTTTAAAAAGTTTGTACTCTTTCATATTTATATACTACCCTAACTACCTATAATGTATTTTAGCAGACATTATTCTAAATAAATTATTGTAATGGGAACAATTTATTTTTTTGGCAAGTCAAGTTAAATCCTGTAATTTTTCACAGGTAACAACTATGTAGTATATATTTTATTAGTGAATGTTTGTCTGTTTTTTTAAATTCAATTCACATTCCGTCATTTGTAATTTGTAGATAATCGTGCAGTGCGCCCACTATTTGCTAGATTGCGCATTACTCAACAGCCGATTTGTTCGCATATTGCCTTCTGTGATGGCTTCTGCAGCCGTCTATACGTCCTTACATTTGATGAAACAATACACTGATAAGTTATGGATGAACCTAAGCTTTTATTGCGGGTAAGAATTTGAGAGATTTAAAAAATACTTGATTTATAGGTATCGCAGCCATATTTGACACGAACACACTTCTCACATAGATGCATTGCATGTATAAAATATGTTATTCGATTTCAGAAAAGAAAGTTTTAGTAAAATAGATTTATTTTTAAATATAATAATAAAATAACACACTCTAAAACCCTTCAAATAATTGTAAAACCTTTTTGAATATTCAATTTGGAACAACTTATGTACTTGTGGTCCCTTTTGCCTAAAAACAATAAGTGGGCATAAGCAAGAAAAACAACTGTTTCTCTACAACTTTTGCAAAATACACAATCCTTAGTGTATGTTGTTTAGTTAAATTCTAACTGCGCGACCTTTGTATATATAAATATATATAATATTTATTCATTTGTTTCACCAACAGTGAATAAAAAGATATTTCATTATTTTCCTTTCTACCCCTTCTCTTGAAATTAAATGAACAATGTTTTTATATGGTTTTAAGTCATAGTGTTTCAATAATATTAAATATTTAATCAATCTTCTTCATCAAAAATATCAAAAATGCCGCCATGCTTCCCTAACAAAAATAACATTTTCTGTCGATTTTCATGTTTAGATTTATATTAGCTATGATCATTTTAATTCAGTCAGCTCTCCGAGGTAGCCAGAAAATAAAAATGTTCTTTATCATAAATCGTTATTCTTATCTTGCAGGTATTATCCACCCGATGAACTGAAATCAGTGAAAAAGAATCTTATTGAGGTGTTAAAAGAAGTAAACAATCCTTCTTTCCCTTGTAGGGAACCTTATTACAAATACTGTAGTAGTCGTTATTGCGGAGTTTCAAACATCATTTTAGATGTACTTTTTGATCATGATTTGTGATTCCACCAACCTTTTTGATATTCCCACTCAGTTTACCTTTAAACTATTATTTATAATATGGCTTTGAAAGCCTTTAATTCGTTAAATAATTTGTAAAGTGAAGTCAAATTCCCTCAGTGAATTAATCATACAAAATATTATACTTTTTACAAGATTTATAGTTTTTGATGAAAAAAAAATTACGAAAAAATAAAATAGTTAAGAGTATAATGTATTATGATATGAAAACATTTTGAATTTTAGTTTTTCTAATATTTTATGTCCAGCAATAATTGAGTTTATATATTTTTATTTTATTTCATGTTGTATTTTATATGTTTCTGATCACTCACTATAAGTATTTTCAAAAGTACAAGGATGGTTTTATTTATATTATTTATTCATTTAAGATTTTTGGTAAACAGAAGCAATGAAAAAAATAAAATGCAACTCTCAAACCTTTCTCTAATTTAAAATGTTAATACGTAGATAATTAATAAAAAAAAAAATATTTAATTAGGTACCTTCTTCTCCAATGAGGCTTTCGTTTTTACATTTATGAATGCCATGGTGAGTGAATGTCACGGTTTTAAAGGTGCATCCGGTTTCTTCGATACATTTCTTTAGACTGAGATAAAAAAAATACTTTCACACATATACACTTAGCTGCTTTGGCTATATTCAGTGGAGTCAAGGCGTAGTTCTCTTGTTAATGGGTATGTATTAATACAATAGCCACTTGAAATAACTGTTTATTTATAAAAAGCAGGCGTTCAATCACCGCCAGAAAAAAAACATTCGGACAGATGTTGCATGCAGGACGTAAAGACACTTCTAGCATGATACATTTATTTTTCTAACTCCTTAGTTTTAGCAATACTTTCACGGACTCTAGTTTGGGAGCCGCTGATCAAGATTGTCCCTTCATAATAAATACCACTTCTTATTAATTTAGAGAAATATTTAGCCCTTAAGCGCTGTTTTATTGGGTAACTAAAAAAAATGGTCAATTTAATAATTGCTGGGCGATTTAAATACTTTTTTGGGCGTGATTGTACAATATTATAAACTCTGGAATTATTACCCCCATGTCCCGTCATTATTCCTTAGATTTTGAATGGTACACTTTTCTTTTTTTTTGCTCTGGTATCATTGCCCTCGGCCCTCCTAACTATAATATATTTTATTCTTACAAAGGGGATCCCAATATTATTGGGCTGGCCAAACGTTCACTTAAAAAAGATCTAACATGACATCATACCAATTATCCGATGTTTTGTTTTCAAATTAAAATCTCTAAAAAGTGTATTTATTAATTTGTTGTTGATTTTTGTCATTTATTAAAAATTCAATTGAAGTTTTGTGTTAACTATCTAGATAATATTTCACAAAATGGCGCTATATAAATTAGCCAAGTTTAAACTATTAATAATAGATAAGCTTAAAGAAAAATTAATGTAATTATATCATAAAAAGTGTATTTAATAATAGTAAAAAATATATTTTTAATAAAAAATGTATTGAGAAAAAAAATTCACGGTTTGAGAATAATAGTTTATCGTCGATATTATTTCTTTAGACTGAGATAAAAAATACTTTTATACTCATGCAAGTACTTAATACCAAGAAAAATTTCAACTATTATTTAGATAGCAATGATTTACTCAAATAAACAATGAACATAATACTTTTAATAACTCCGTTTATTTTAAAAGCAGGCTTTGTTTCACCGCCAGAGTTGACAACTATTTATTGCCGCCGTTTGGGTTCTGGCTCACTGTATTTTCTTAAAATCAAAGTTTTAATTGATTATTCGCTTCTGCGTTTTGTAAAAATTATCGCGAAACAGTTCAAATATACCAAATAAGTTTGTGTTGATGCGTAAAATGGGCGTAAGTATACAAATCCATCCGAAGTTTTGTGCTAAAATCACATGTTTATTCCCTTAAATGTTTGGACGATTTTCAACAAAGCCGGCTTCATAAATAAAAAAAAAACATGAAGTTTACGTAACCTAAAAATAATGTTTTATTTTATTTAGCCAAAGATTCCCTCGAATAAAGGAAAGGAAAAGAGGTTGGCGCGAAAGAATGAACGTCAGAAGGTGGCCCAATCTATGGCTGCTGTAGCTAAGGCGAATGCCCTATTAGATCCTCTGGAGCCATTTCCCGCATTTCGGAAGTTTGATCGCGATGGACTCACAGCTGAATTAACCTGTAAAAAGGTTGGCCAGCTCGACAGTGAAACATTAGAATGGGTCTTCGAGTTGACTGAAAGAAACATGAGAAAAACGTAAGTACCTATGCATTTATATCTTATAATATTACAAGGTTGTCCTTCAGACTATCATCCATTTTCTAGTTACCATTTGCTGAACATGAAAACATTCTGAACTTAAAGATTCAGGCCACTGAGATCTCATTATTTCATTGAATCATTATCAACCGTTGTGATGCTTTCGAGCATGGAGACTCTGTTTCATGATTTAACCATTAACTCCAGCATAGTATCATGCCTAAACTGGAAGATTAGATTTAAAAAAAGTTTTGTATTGCATTCCAAATAAAAAAAATCCTAATCAAATTGACTTAGGATTTCCCGAAACAATTTTTTGACAATTCCAATAGCTATGAGTGAATCCTTTTCAACACCTTCTCCAGAATGGTTTCTGTATTACCACACAAAAATTAACCTCTGGTGGGTCGGACTAGTCAATCGGCTGTGCAAGCTTTATACCCGTTGTGTGCCGGAGTAGCCCTTCAGCATTCCCTCTTTTCCCGGTTTTTTTAAACTTTCAAGTTAGATAATAAATATTTATAATTGGTGGGATTTCTGATTTTCATGGATACATTACTGTATGTATTTACCAGAAAACCTCATCCGATTTTATTCAGAAATACATTTATTCAGCTTTACGAAAATACAATAATTTCTTAATATTTCCTTATTTAATTTTTTTTAGTAATATGAGGGAGAAAAAAAAATCGTGTCTCTGAATATAAATAGCTGTTCTGGGAATACCACTTTTTATTATAAACATAAGATTTTAATAAATACATAAACATATTATCTGATAAGATGGAACATACAAGTTTTGTAAAATACAAGTGAGTTATTACGAAATTATACTTAGCAGGCGCCCAGAACGCCTTTTATGCTCGGCACCCAACGGAAGTTTAGCTCGTTCAAATCCAAAGGTTAATAACATGGTGTATTTGCATTGACATTTGCATTTGTTGCACTCACAGTACACACTTTTGTAAACAATGTCACATATTTTAGTAAACTGCTTTCGATGTTGTGAAGTCTTCCGCCAGACATACATTGTTCATTTGAATTAAAGAGAATGTACACTAAAACACCAGATAGTAGAGAAACCATAAGCGTAGATTTATTCAGATTCTTCCTCTAGCCTCAGTATTTGATTTTAGAAAAGAAAATCACTTTTCTGCACTTTTAATAGATAATACGATTAGATATGTCTTGATTAGTTTATTTTTAAAAGCAAATATCTATAATATTTATAGTACAAACCTTTTCACTGATATAACTTGATCTGATATAACTTGATCTGATATTTAAAAATATAATAACACGTTGAACGCCGTGTGGGTCACCGGTAAGCACTTCTTTATTATAATGTTATTGCATTATGTTGTACTTAGATTTTGTGCGCTCAATTGATCTTCTCGCTTCTATTATATGGTGTTTTAAAAAATATATTTTTTTTATTTGTGAAGGGACCTAGTTGATATTTCACAGTAGTGCAATAATGTCCATGGAATTCTCACATTCAATTGCTATATTTGAGCAATATATTATGTGTTAAAGGTTTTATAAATAAATACTCAACAAAATATTTGAAAATCTTTATTAAAAAATCCTTACTGTGTACTTACAAATATAAAATACACATAAAAAAATCATAAATAGTCCTTAACTAGGTTTTGAGTCACTAACTTAAAAGATAAGGTACACGAGATTGATTGGTGATGATGTACTGAGTATTACATACATATTATTTATTTAGACTGAACATAAAGGACACAATTCTGTATCTTTATAGGTCATGTCAAACATATCCACCATTCCCACCCTATGATGATTGCTTTAAGACTGAACTATGTAGTAGTTTCTGAAGCAAATTTCCACTTAAATTATTGTTTATTACATAGTTAATTCAACCCTAACATGCAAAACACCATTAACTTACCAATGTTGATGGCATAATCTGATTTAATATCACTGACTCCGTTTCACGTTATTTTAGTGATATTTTGCATAAAAAGAGAAAATTATTGATTTTTATCACCCAGATACCTCACCGAAACCTCTAAAAAGAAATAATGAATGAGAGGATTCTGATGATTGTTTAAGCTCAGTACGCATGCACATTCATTCTTGGTGAATAATCTTGATTGAATGTGTTTGTGATTACAAATGCTCGAAATTGTGTCTATATACCAGTTGGAAATGAAGAAATTAACATTGAAAATCGATATTTTGAATAAATATAATGAATGTGTTTCGATGTTCAACAAGCAGTGGCTAAAACAATGAGTATGTCAACATTGCTGGGCTTGTAACATATAGTAGGTTAATGAAGAAATACATAACTGTCAATGAAAAATCGAAACAAATCATACCCTATGGGAAGGGTCCCAGACTAATTTGTAGTATGTATTTGTGCATGTATGTATTTGTGCATGTATGTATGTAACATATAATTCAAAACAAGCTTTGCCCATCATTATTCCCGAAACTTGTGACATATTCAATGGAATGCATGAACACAATTGGGAAAGCCTAATATTTTCAGGCATGCATGCTTCGAACACGAGTCTACGCTAGTTTGTTTGATAGAAAGTAATAGTGTTGGGGAGCATTTAGCTTAAGCCGTATTTAGTGCTTGTGTTGATATTGCGTGTTTGTTTTGGCGCAGGTACGAGAACAGTGCGTGGGGCTGGCACAGTGAAAACAAGAGAGAGGAGATGTTCGAGGACACGGCGTGGTACTTAATAGCAAAGGATCCCTCGGGCAAGAATCTGGGATTCTCCCACTTCCGCTTCGACATGGATTATGGTGAAGAGGTTCTCTACTGGTGAGTCTATTTTTCCTAATACTGCAGTGATTCGGTTCAAACATTTAATTCGGGCTGTTATTTTATTACAATCATCTTCGGACTTTCGGGAGACTTGTTATAAAAATCTATTACTACTGCGATTATGAATCGATTGCCTCAATAGTCAATAAAATACTTCTTTTCATAAATACTTATTCTATATTCAACACCGTCATCGAATATATTGTTTTGCACAAGATTGTTCTTAATATTTATTGGAGTTCCTACACCCGATGTCATGTTTGTGCATAGTCAAATCGTTGTATACATTTTTCTAAAATGATTTAATGTATCTACTCCCATTTGGGATGTCCTGTTTCACATATTTGTTCAATCCTGTTAATTATTTTTTCTAAATTATCTTGTAATAAGTGAGAACCTCCGTTTTGTGCCACTCCATTTGGACATATTTGTGCCACTCCATTTGTACATACTTGTGTCACCCCATTAGGACGTGTTGGTGTCACCCCGTTAGGACTAGTTTTTGTTACTCCATTTGCACACACTGATTTTACTCCATTTTGATATGGTTTGCTATAATATCCATTAGTTTTGGAATAGCCATTAGTGCCATGTGTGCCGTTAGATTTAATGCTACCATTTTGGTAAACATTATTATTTAAACCATTCTGATGAATTTCTTTCGACTCGTCCGTTACTTTTTCATCAGTTAAGAACATATTTATGATTTTCTTAAAAAGGAATTTACAAATTAAGACGACAATAATTGCGTTAACTAAGATGAAGGCGATGATGTCTAAGAGCAGATATTGGTACCAGGTAAGATCGAGTGCTGCTGACCTCAGGTGACGAGCACCTTTATACTTAATTACATACTCCAACCAATAGATGGCAGTGTCCATGGGATGCTGTGGTCTATCAGTAAACAGTTGTGATAAAAGCTCCATCTTCTCCATGTAACTAGAAATAAGGTAAATGGAATTAGGGTGATGATATAATAGTATGTATGTATGTGCCCTCTTAATAACTTGCAAACAAATTTCCTTAGAATTTGATACTTTGGTTATTAATTACGTTTATCAGTTATTTAGATAGTTAATGGTTCCAATGTTTTGTATTTAGCTATCTGCATTTCTTCTTTATGAAGCGTTAAATTTGTCCTAGTGTATCTAAATCATTTGACCTTTATTAAATTGATATTCTTTATACAAATGCTACAGAATGTCATTTATTACTGTTTACGCACTGCGAAAACTTGAAGTAAAGCTCTTTCTTCATAGTGGCTTTTGTAGAGGAACCAAGTAGACACATTGGATCCGTTAAAGCTTTCCCAACAAAAGACAGTACGTTAGAGTTAGTTAAACATTGCTACCTGGTATCGTTGATGAGTTTCTCAAGGCCAGTCTGGAAGGTATCCTGGTTGACGTCGTGATAGTTGATGACCTCCGCCACTCCTCGCCTCTTCAGCTCCGCGAGGTTGAGGGCCTGGTCTGCAAACAGAGGAACCCCGAGGATAGGCACTCCGCAGGTGATGGCCTCCTGGCTTCCCAGCAACCCTCCGTGACTAATGAATATCTTAGTGTTCGGGTGACCTGATAATTAATTTAGCCATAAGTCCACGATAGTGTTGAATAACACACTTCATTAAAATTAAGCAGTATAGTGAATATTGTTTTTTTTTAGTTCTTATTCTTCTGAATTAGGTTATTCATTATCACCAAATGCAAAACCCGCAAAGTTATTTTGGCAACAACCATTTTAATTGTACATTTTATTATCACATATTTATTTACAACCTCTTTCAGAGGCTATTATACATAGTCGTACATGTTCGCTGCCGTCATATATGAGTAAAACTGACCATAACTGCTATTGCTTTTTATAGCTAACATCTAAATAAGTGATTTCAAAAGAAGTATTATGGAAATAATATCGATATCTGTTTAAAAAAAACTCAGCACAGCAAAATAACTCCACAACAACATTCGGCGACAAACTGATTACATGAACGTATTCGATACCGACCATGCAAATCTGCGTAGCCGGCGGTTTTATATCACATGCTTTTCACGCGGATATGCATCAGAGGATATCAACGTGTTAAGTTGCCGATTCTGACTCCCTCCATCCATTTTATTGTTATCTTTTCTCAGTCTCATCTCGTACTGCATCCGCTCCAAATGATCAAACAATCCACGTAAAAACCCTTAACCCCTGATAGGTCTCACAAATGGTTGTCTATAGCCCAGTAGGTAGGAGGCTCGACTAGCGGTCAGATGGACCAAGTTCGATACTCAAAGCGGTTAATTGACTTTCTCTCTTTACAACACAAATTATGCACAGTAAAAAGGTTTGTACTATAAACATTTAGGTTTATAGCTTATATAAAAAACTCATTGAATAGCTTAAATTTTGGTGCCATTTGAAATCTAAATAAATATAATCTTACCAGTAAAAAATCATTCGCTTTTTCCAGTCTCCACAGTTTTGCCTCCTTCTGGATCTCTTGGTGTTTTTTTGCGTTGCATCGTTTTGCATAGCAGTACATATTAGCAATAGGTGTACGAGGCCTGTTCAAAAGAAAAGGTGAATTTTGAATTTTCGCGGGCTGTGTACATTCGATTATCGATTTTTTGTTGTTGTTATGTTGGTACACATATGTTTATCATATGTTAGCATTATCAGCCGTACATTCGATTATCGTTTTTTTGTTATGTTGGTACACATATGTTTATCATATGTTAGCATTATCAGCCGTACATTCGATTATCGTTTTTTTTTGTTATGTTGGTACACATATGTTTATCATATGTTAGCATTATCAGCCATTTTGGATTAGTGGTTTGTTTTTGACAACTGGAAAGGTTAGTTACGTTTTTGTGTGTTCTTCGATTTTTTACTTTTGAAAAAAAATGGATCAAAGAATAAATATTAAATTTTGCGTCGAAAATGGAATAAAGTGCTCCAACGCACTTAAAATGTTGACTGGCATTCGGCGAGTCTACTTTGTCTCAAAAAAGTGTTTATAAGTGGTACAAGCGCTTTACAGAAGGCCGAGAAGATGTTAATGACGATGAGCGTCCTGGAGTTGTGGAAAAACAAATCATGGATTTTATTCTTTGATCCATTTTTTTTCAAAAGTAAAAAATCGAAGAACACACAAAAACGTGACTAACCTTTCCAGTTGTCAAAAACAAACCACTAATCCAAAATGGCTGATAATGCTAACATATGATAAACATACGTGTACCAATATAACAAAAAAAATCGATAATCGAATGTACATAGCCCGCGAAAATTCAAAATTCACCTTTTCTTTTGAACAGGCCATGTATACGAGAGGCACTCAAGTGTTTGCTAGTACCACCTAAGTTTGTTACTTTTTCTACACAGTTTTATTCCCTTCTGCGTCTTCCTGTGTTTTCTCTGCGTTGCTTTATTTCAAATGGTAATATCTATTTGCGCAATCAATATGTATGAGAGGCTCTCACTATCGGCGCCATACAAAGCTTACTATGATTTGAAGGTAGACTCACATAAAATCTCCAACTGAGGCATCCACAGTCCGGTCTTGATGTTCGGGGGCAGCTTGGGCAGGAGGGCCGCATCCACCTTCCACAGAACCCTCTGTTTCTGACTACCCAGAACGGAGATGACCTGCTGCAGCTTTTCCCAGGGAATGGACTCTATCTTGAGCATGGAGCCGAAACTGAAGTAGATCACTCCTTCCTCGGACTCGTCCAGGAACGTTTGGATATCCTGAAAAAATAATTATGTTTCGCTAGTTTGTGTCTTACTAAAAACTCGCTAAAAATAGCGGGCTGCTGTCCTGAGGTTGATACAGTATAATAATATTATAGGTAGTGGGTATTTTGTTGGTGTGGCTTATTTTTTAAACTTTTGTTCTAATTTAAAGAAGACACGAAGGCCGAAACTGACTGATATATCAAAATAATTAATTCCCTTGCTTGGCGCATTGAATCTGATTCCCAATTTGACATGGAATTCATCATTTAATTTATTAAAGGCTTTTCGCACAAGCGACTAAATTCACGTAAAAGTATTTCGAAATCTACAAGTCAAGCTGCTGACAGTACCGTAGCGGGTACAAATTACCATTGTATGATAATTATATAATACAATTAAAAACAACAATGTAAGTCATAAATATAAATCGCAAAAAATAAAAATAAATCAGCACTGCGTATCCTAGAATAAATAAAATATAATCTTAACATTCTTACATGCTGCAGAATTCATTTTTGGGACGAAATAAAAGCGTCAAACTCAAAGGGCATTGGATAAATATTGTCGAAATGAATTCTGTTTAATTAATTAAAGTTTAAGAATGTATAAGTCATATTTTATAAACGTGTAATTATTTTTGATATTTATCAATAAATTTTCTTTTCACCAATTTGGTTCAACATCGGTATAGGGGAGGTTTGGGGGGTGCTGATCTTGAATTTACAAAACACAATTTCATCAAGATTCGAGAATTTCTCTACTTCGAAATCCGACCTGCACGAGTAAATTTAATTCAATTTTTGCATGTTATTATACATATAATTTATACAAAGTGTATGTGTGTAGCACATTCCAGAGTGGTAGATTCTCTCATTATCATCCTGGTAAAATATTTACATTCAAAATCGAAACGTTGCACAGTGGTTCCAAATACCTCAAAAGTAGGCATTAATTCACAGGGGTAAAAATAAGATATTTTTATTCGGCATGGGTACTAGTATATAAAAATATTAAAAATATTCTGTTTCAGTAAATTTTATTGCGATTTTGGCTTTTTATTACCAAAAATATAAAAAAATAATATTATCTATATCTATGCAAAAATATAGGCCAAGTAATGTTTAAATTTGTTTGTTAACCGTCTAATGCAGAAGATGAACAATCATCATCATCATTAGTGTAACAGATATCTGACAAAGGAATACCCGAGGAAATGACAATCGAATTCTTCCTTGCGAAAACGTGTTGATTGTTTTTTTCGGGAGTTGCATGGTGCTAGTTATGATAGGGTCAGACGTTACTTACGTTAAATTAAAAACATCTTACATATTCGTAAAAAGCATTTACTTTGTGGCTTGCCATATTTATAAATAAAACACATAAATTTTGTTTATAACCACTTTATTATAATTTATTATAATTATATTATTTATAACCCTTTCATCGTCAGGACAATATTAAAATTAACATAAAATATTGTCCTGACGATGAAAGGGTACTTTCGAAACCGGTAGACGTTATATTAAATAATAAAGTGGTTATAAACGAAATTTATGTGTTTTATTTATACATCTTCTTACATTTCGCACGAGAACATTTTCTAGAATATTTTTTAAAATCTTTGTTTCGATTTTCCTGAGCCTCTATGATAATTACTGGTCAATCGGCAGCAATGAAATCGAAATTATGTCTGGCACGTGGTAAGTAACTTGTGCGTAGTAGGGGCATATAATACCACGGATACATTTCAACGAAATACTTCTTACTTTATCAAGGGTAAACTTACGAAAATTGCCAATATTAATATCGGAACCACTTGTATTGTTACGAAAATTGTGTGCATTCTTTCGATAAAATTTTAATCTACGTCTGTGATTTCAAAAGCCCATTCTGCGTTTCTGATAAAGCGCCTGCCGATATTATATTACCGCCATTGTAATTTCCGAAACCAGGCTTAGGCTGATTGACTATAAATTCCATTCCATTTTTGAATTATTTTGTATTTTAGCTTTATTTTTGACCACAGTTTCCTATCCTTATTGGAAGTTATATAACCCACATGCAAAAGGCATTCAAACAATCTGATACAACAGTGTAACACTGATGACAAGATTTTTTGCCCCAAGTAATACATTATAAGGTAAAAACGTTTTAGGATCTTTGGATTCTATGACCTTGTCTGCACTTAGATGCCCGCCGAGGTGAACGAATAATGTCTTCTAATACATGTGGTGCTATTGGATGCCTAGAACATCCCAAGCTCATTCTTGTTGCAAACCCCAAATGCGAAAGTGATGAGATTTTTCGAAGATCTTTGATTTTGAAGCGTTTTGCATATTTAAATTGAATTTCCGGAGGACCGCGACCTTGCTGTTTTGCAGGGGTAACCTTGTACAGTGTAAAACCAATTGAAGTCTCTAATCATTTCTTATTTTTCATCACAATTCGAACTGCATTTCGACAAGAATTTGCCAATATTTTTTGTGGTGATATTTAGACACAACGATCTATTGACATAGTAGATTCAACCTAAACTATTTTCAGCTCGCTAAGTAATTTTTGTCTAGTACCATTGAAATATCAATTTAACTTTTTAAAAATAATAATATACATGGCCTGTTCAAAAGAAAAGGTGAATTTTGAATTTTCGCGGGCTGTGTACATTCGATTATCGATTTTTTTCGTTATGTTGGTACACGTATGTTTATCATATGTTAGCATTATCAGCCATTTTGGATTAGTGGTTTTTTTTTGACAACTGGAAAGGTTAGTCACATTTTTGTGTGTTCTTCGATTTTTTACTTTTGAAAAAATGGATCAAAGAATAAAATCCATGATTTGTTTTTCCACAACTCCAGGACGCTCATCGTCATTAACATCTTCTCGTCCTTCTGTAAAGCGCTTGTACCACTTATAAACACTTTTTTAAGACAAAGTAGACTCGCCGAATGCCACAGTCAACATTTTAAGTGCGTTGGAGCACTTTATTCCATTTTAACGCAAAATTTAATACATATTCTTTGATTCCTTTTTTTCAAAAGTAAAAAATCGAAGAACACACAAAAACGTGACTAACCTTTCCAGTTGTCAAAAACAAATTACTTATCCAAAATGGCTGATAATGCTAACATATGATAAACATATGTGTACCAACATAACAAACAAAAAAAAACGATAATCGAATGTACACAGCCCGCGAAAATTCAAAATTCACCTTTTCTTTTGAACAGGCCTCGTACATATTTTAAAAAAAAGAGTGTTGAAACTAGGATAAAGTCGAGTAGAAGTTAGTGAAATCAATTTATTTTACTATTGTAATCTTAGGAAATTAATTCACCCTTCACTTAGCCTTTTTTAAATATGCCGTAACCAAATTTTATTTCGACAGCACAAATATTTTACTTTAAATAATTAAATTATGTAAAGACCTTCATATATTTAATTTGTAATGCCACATTTAAAAAAAAAATATGCCAGGCTTATCTTTGCGCCCGTGATAATGACTAACAATTATCAATGTTATTGTCGATTTATATGATAATAGAGTGAGCGTGCTTCAAAAGGTTAAACAAATCATGTAACAGCAAGAATCATCCCTTTTTATTAAAGTTATTCACTTGCTCGAATGCAAAGTTAGCTCTACCTATGTTCTAATTTAGACCCCTTGGAATAACAAGGTTCCATCTGACACCGCACTGCTATGCGATAATAAACTCTAACGTTGCTTTCTATGGAGCTCATTATCTCATGACATTGTCTTCAGATGGAACCTTGTTATTCCAAGGGTCGATTTGTAAAATAAAGCTTTTCACGTTAAATTAATAGAAAAAAATATGATAAATTAATGCTGTTTGATGGTTAAAATTACAGTTTCCTAACGTTATTTGAGAGTTAGACATATTTAGTTATTATACAAAGTTATTGATTATTAATTCAAATTTACTTTTCTTCAACTCTCTCCTCCTTTGAGAAAAACTATTGACTAATAATTACATTGTCAATTTTTCAAGTGCAATGTGACATTTATTTGATGCGTACATCATAATATTGATGACTTAGCGCACAAATGTGTTAAGTGCAATCAAATGTAAATACAATTTTCGAATTAGCAATGCATCTCCCGAGATGATTTAAGTAAGTAAATGTTTTGTGTGAAACTTATGTTATTTAATTCATCCGGAATACATTATCATCAGTATTCACATTGATTGTGTTGCTTTAATCCTTATTTTAAATGCAAAGTAAACCCTAGAGTTGAACTTTCTCGTCGCACTTAACACATAGCTAACCGTGAGCTAGGCCGCGATATGTAAATGTTTTACACTATCGATCACCTTACAACAGGTCCCGAGTAACATAGTCAGGTGAACACCTTTCATATGGTTCTTGTAAAGATGTAAGACTAGTTGGAATTCATGTGAAAAATCTATTAAAATATTTTCGCTACCCTCGCCTCCCATTTCAGCCCTCGATGTCCCCCTGTTGCCCATGAGCCCACCACCGCCCCCGGGAAAGTGGCGACTTCGCTCACTTTGGAGATCGTCAATATAATTAGAGTAGTAGAATGAGAAGGTAACAATGTAGAGTAAAGTTCTTACCGTGGGTAGTTTCCCCGGCTTCTGTATGTGAAGTCCCCCGACCTCGACGATCTGCGGCACCCAGGGGCGCACCTGGTTGATGCTGAAGTGGCTGTTGAGCAGGATCATGCTGAAGTTTCTGGCCATACTGGAGATGCTGGGCAGGGGGCCTAGCACGTTCTCGGCCAGATGCTGCGCGGGCCAGTTGGCCAACACCTCGTAGGAGGCCTTGATCACCACGCTCATGATGGTGTTGTACAGTCGCTCGTAGAAGTTCATCCACTGCGTCAGAGGGTAGAAGTACAGGGGCACGTAAGCGGGGTTGTCTGGGTTCGCCACCATGTCGTTCACCCAGGGCAGGTTCACGCTTGAAACGAGCCCTATCGAAGGGATGCCCAGCTTGTGGGACACGGCGAGGAAGCACTCCGACCCGAAGATCTCGGTGACGAAGAGATCGAATCTGTTTTCCGATTCGAGCAGCTCTAAGACCTCCGGGTGGTTGAGACCGATCTCGCAAGACTGCAGGCAATCGCTGATCATGTCCAGATGATTTCCCATCGGAGACATCGCCAGAGGAACGTCTATGGATATGTTATTGGTCAGAGCGGGGACCGTTCCGTCCAAGCTTATATCCACGAAATTCTGCATCGGCTTTTTCTGGAAAATTAAACAAAACGTCAACTTTAAACTTAAGTAAGGGAATGTTACAAGTCTGGAACGCCACAGGAAGACACGGCACGATCGCAGGCTGAATACTTTAGCCGGCTCGCGCCAAGAGTCGGTATAACCAAGGGTTTTGGAGCAGACAATGTATTTACAAAATATTGTCATAATAAATATTAATATTTTAATCATAGACATCATAACTTAGGATATTTAAAGAACAACAACAAAAAGAAAATTAGAGGAAAAAAAAAATTCAAAAAAAAAGGAATTTGAAAAAAAAAGCGTACGGAGTACAAAAAATCTTTTTCCCACATCCATTTTTTCAGCACTTGTCTCACTCTGAAGATAAATTCACCTTTTTAAATTGAATTGGGTAGCGTGTTCAGCTGTGGGAGGTTCTTTGATCATATTTATTTATCTGGAAATTACGGGTCCACCGTTGGAGCTAGGCTTGCGTCATGAGCATTTTCCACTATTATGTTGTATTCAGATGTATCATTGAGATGTATGCTAACTCACAAGTTTGAACCACAATTCAGTACGAAGTAGGGGATTGCGTGAAGTCTATTCTTTCTGCCTTCTGCCTTCCCCGCGAAGAAATGGCGTGATAGTTAAAACTAACCATGTTCTTAGTTGTAGTGTTTAATGAGCGCTAGAAAACAGCACGCCGGAGTCGCGTGCTAATTAAATCAACAACGCACTTAACGCAAGTTTGAGAAAAACTAATTACATTTTAACGTTTCATTATGAAAATACTAGTTTTGTTAAGTTGCAATGTTGAAACAAATGATTACTGGCGGCCTTTTCACATGTCGAGGTAAACAGTATAGTCGTATCTTTAGGTTATCGTGAATTGAGGTTATTGTTCTTTTGATAATTAATCGAGAAAAAATGCCGCGGGCGCGAAATAAAAGTCGAGATACTAATTTGAACTCGCGCGTGTACTTTATCGCTAGATAAAAAAAAAAAAAAACATTACGAGCGCCACTCTGTCTAGCAGCTCAATAAAACCCGTTCATTCATTGCTCTTGCTCCAACTATGTACGCATTGTAAAAATAAATAAATACTACCCGATAGTTTTAAATAAAAACAAATAATATCGTAAGGTGCCTCTATACGACTATATCTACTTGATAGCATATTCGAGATAGTAAACAATGTCAACTAACCGGAATAACGATTCATTGTCCACCACTCTGATAATTCATTACGAGATTAGAGGGGCGATATAAATTTATCTTAATGATGATTTGATTTTCACGACTTTTTAATAGATTCCGAACAACGTCAATATTTAGTAATCATTCAAAAGCTCGGGGTATTGTAGAGGGCCCACAGGCACTTTAATGATACACTGCTGCATGCCCTGTATACATCGCAATTGCGTCCCGCTGTTTAGTTTGACTGCCTCTGGTCTGAAGCCTCAAAATACCTGAAAAAACCGTCGACAATCTTAACAAGCGGATTGCGGTCTTTGGAGCACAGACGCCACGTGCAAATGCTGTCATTGTTCTACCGGTATTTCAATGGAAAATGTTCCGAGCAAGTAGCATCATTGGTCTCTTCGGCCGCAGTGCACAGTCGGAACACATGCCGAACGCACGCATAACTACACATATAACACGGTTGACATTTTTTACGTGAGAACGGGTCGTTTCTACGACTCATTCTTGTGTTCAACAACTCGGCTTTGGCATGATTTGCCAGCCTCTGTGTTTCCTTCTTTCTACAACATGGGTCTCTTCAAGATACAGGTTCACTCCTTCCTTTCCTCAAAAATAATCTTTAAACTCCCAAAGATGGTATATTCACCGAGGGAAATTATTTCCTCGAGGCTTCCTAGGCTAAAATTGCTCAATTAAATAATCACCTGGCATCAACAAAAGAAAGAAAATAAGTAGGTGCTTATTTACCAGCTGTGTCCTGCGTCAAGTTGGCAAATATAATTCAATCAAATGTCATTTGATTTGAATGCTTCTGCTGGCTCACATTTTTTCCATGTATGTTTTGTTAAAATTTTAAGCATATAAGTTATAATACATGTCTTTCAGAAAACAACATCGTTCGTTCAGGAAAGTAACATTACGCGGGGGAAGGAGTACACAGTCGCCACACTTTGTTTTGTTTTCAGATATGTAATCATTCTCGTATCGCGGAGCGGGTCAAGAACCAGCGTTGGCATAGTAACAAACTTTGTAATGAGGAAATTATCTTTATAAATTTATATTGCTCTAAATTTGACTCGTCAATAGAAAAAATAATAGTATAAGTTAATTTTTTAAGAAGTTAAATTTTAACAACCGTGCACGAATTAATTGTAATGAATTTGAAAAAAAATCAACTTTTTTTTTTTACCATATTCTTTGTATCTATCTATACCAGTGTGTATGGTGGTAATGATTGCGTTGCACACCCCTGCATAACTTCCAGAATAAACTATTAAAATAATATTCAATTGATATCTGCTGTGAAATTCCAACAGTTTTCATTAAAAATCTAGATCTATAGTCTCACGCACAATAATTAAATTTGTTCCTTCATAAAATAATTAATTTTATTTCATTGCCGGCATCACATGTACGTTACCCGCCTCACTAGAAAATGTCTGTTCTGAGACGGTAATGTGAAACCTTCATTGTAAGTCTCATTTTCGATTTTAAAAAATCTACGTTGACTTAGGAAAATCAAGTCGACACGCCAAAGTGTCAGTTTTCGTAAAGTCAAATTAGGACCAAAATATATATATTTTTAAATCAATTATTCTTAACTATGTTAGGTCGTTCCTTGATTGGATTGCTTGTGTACTGGCATATTCCGGAGAAAAACGTTTTATCGTATTCTGAATGCAATTATTATTATGATCGAAAATCAAACTTGTAGACACAAAATGCTTATGTACTCGCCAGAAAAACCATTTCCGTGCTTGGAATGCAATATTCTCGATGCTCCCGCTTGATGTTTCACACGCTGAAGTACTCTGATTTAAATACAATCCTATTTTCTGGAACATAATAACTTAAATAACTTTATGTTCCGAGTGCCTTCGTATTCTAGAAAGCCTAAATTAAAGACGCACATATTAACGACGACCTCCGGAAGAGACCCGTTCATACATCTCGAGTGCATATATATGTGACTTTTCTTATTTCATGTATAATGATTATTTTAATTTTTTTTTATTTTTTATATAATTCAGTTGAATTAAATTTAATATTATTATTTAGTTCTGCTATTTTTAGTTTTGTGTTTTTAGTGACAGCTGTTTCGGCGGTTAAGGCCGTTGTCAAACTGACAGTTTGACAATGGCCTTAAATAATAATAATATTAATTTATATAAAAAAAATTGGAGTTCTACAAATTGAACACAAAAACGATAAATATATAATGATTAATATAATACCTATGTTATTTTTGCTGAAATTGTACATATTCCATATTGTTTCTATTTAACATTCGGTATTTTAAAATTTTAAAACTGATTATTCGTGGTGAAATTCCATTTTAATTCATCCATTCCAACATATTATCACTATGTAACCCGTCTCCTAGAAGGTACTAAACCCACTCGAAGGTATATTCAAATGTAATTGAAAAGCCATTCCTCTCAGCAATAAACCAAAATACTAAAGTTACAAATGGTTAATATAATATTAACAATGAAAATGAAATTAAAACTTTGTATAAGACCACAGAATTTATTTTAATATTTATGACCGACCGTTTCGCTTAGCCTAAGCATCATCAGGGTACAAAATTAAACAGTTTTATTTTGTACCCTGATGATGCTTAGACTAATCGAAACCGGTCATGTCAAACTACAAAGCCATTGCTTCTATGAAAAAAAAATTTAGAGTTTTCATTCCGGATATGATGATGAAATGTTATATATATTATACCATACATAATTTCAAATTTTACCAGTCTGAAGATGCCTGTTACAAGGAGAAACCGGTGCGTTTAAAAATAAATAAGTGGAAATAAGTTATAAAAGTGTTTTTCCATCATAAACTCATATTTGGTTTGTACATTCTTTCTGGTTTTATGAAGGGTATACCTTTTGTGATAGGTGTTATAAAAAACTGCTTTTTAGGATTTATTACATAGCTTCACATTTAGTAATAATAAAACGCGATTTAAAAATAAAATACTGTTTTTTAGAGTTGAGTTAAAATTTGCTCGTACGTTCATAGGTCAAAAAATATATTGCAGTTTGCATAATACGTAAAATTGTTGGTTGAGTGGAAGATTAGATATTGAATGAAAGTAATGTATCGTTAGTTACCATCGGGAAATGGTTGACCACGGTCACGTGGTGCCCTCTCCTGACCATCTCCCTCATAAGGCTGCCGTACATGACGTAGTGGCTGTGCGTGTTGGTCGGGAAGATGCCGAGGATGCGTGCCGCCTGCGCGAAGTCGCCCGTCATCACCACTACGCCCACCAAAAGGATCAGCACTTTTATCATATTCACTGATTGTTGTCTAAATTTTCCCTTAACACTGGCTCTCACTGATTCTATGAGTCTTTCAATTACCCTTTAGCTTTTATTTTGTGTTCACTGATTTTGTCAAGTTATTACTTATGGACGAGTCAATCGCGTTCTCTGAGATGTATAAAATAATTACCACTTATTTGCTGTTCAATTTTTTAATTGTGCTTTTTGTGTATGTTCACATTTTATATAATTTTTGATGGTTGAAGCGCGATAGTCGTAATGTAATGTTACGCGGACAGGAAAATGTCAAGAATGAGAGTCAATGACAATCCTGTTGGATGGAGTATCTGGTCTAGAAATACGAAGGAGGACTAGGTTAGCTTGTTGGCTGGATAGCTGGATGGCTGGTTGCTTGTATGAAATAGCTGAAGGGTCTGTCTGGCCCGAGCCAGAGATGTCGGTAGCTGCCAGAGAACTGGTCTGTTTGCTGTTAGACTTCCACTCCCCTCTGTGACCGGATCGACACTGCCACCAGAAAAGTCCAATCTTACTCCTTATCAACACACGGCGGTGAAATGTTCCATACCATTAGCGGCCGCCTCATTCTCAGCCCCGAGTGATGTAAGCGGATCCGTGTTCTAATCATTGTTACGCTTCTTCATTTATGAAAGGAGCCCAACCGTTGTGAACGTGTTATAAAACATAGTTATAGATTTCATTCAAATTACTCTTATCAAACAAATTCACATACCCACCTACATTATTCGAACAGAAACATCGAATCATGACGCTTTTTTTCAAATATGTACATAGCTTATCATTGGAGCATAATTTTAAGTGCTGCATCTTTTTCATTGAAATTTTTAGCATTTTTTTTACTTGCCCCTAGTGCTTAATTTCGATATCGACAATATGAATATTTCTCCTGTAGATCTTCTGTGTTTTACGCAGCAAGCCGCGCAGTAGAATATTTAATATTATTGAAAGATGCTCGCCATTTTTCTTCTATATTACTCGCGTAATAAAATATTTTTTGGACACTTAAAAATCTAAATAAAAATTGGAAAACTGTTTGGTCTTGTGTCAAAGTACGTGCCGCGGTACCTAAGTGCTACGCAGTGGCGCGGGCGTAGAGGGGCGCATTGCGTATTTCTATGCACGTGCACTTACCTTTTAACAAACACCATAACTGACTAAATTAGGGAAATATTATAATCGACAGAAAAATATATTTTTATTTTGGTGGCAAAGTTGTGTTTCAGATTTTTTGAAGATTTATAGTGTAAATCTTCGATTAAATCATGTACTACGTAATATTTTTCAAATAAATTTTGCGGAGGGCTGTTAAAACCTGCCTTCTCTAGGAAAGTTGTCATTTTTGGTTGTTCATTTCCTTTCCAGCAAAGTAAGCTTAGAAACAACACAGTCATCAAATCATACGCATTTTAATATTCCTCGTATATATTTAGACCGGTCAGTATCTGAGTGGACCTCCATCATTACCCAAGCAACATCTTCCTCTTATTATGATGGCAGTAGGAGGTTTTCTTAAATATCGTCAGGTTATTCGTAACCCGGGAATGTTTATCTTTGTTTTAAATATATATATATATATATATATATATATATATATATGAATTCGGACTAGAAGAAATAAACCCATCGGAAAACGATTATTCAGAACGATAAGTTTCACTGTATATATATATATATATATACAGTGAAACCTCTTCCTCGAATAATCGTTTTCCCGGATGTATATATATATATATATATATATATATATATATATATATATATATATACAGTGAAACCTCTATCTATCGTTCCTCGAATAATCGTTTTCCCGGATGTATCGTTTATTTCTTCTAGTCCGAATTCATTTCATACAAAAATAGATCGAAGCATCGATCGTTTCTATGTCCACCATTTTACCGCATTCATCGTTCGAATTACGTCGCGTATTTGATATATTTTGTCTGTGTTTTAACTTTTGAGAGAGAAAGAATGACAGTTTGTCGCCGCCATCAGTCGCCAGTTGTCGTCAGTTGTCGCTAGATACCCGAACTTAGTGGAGTGTGTGCAGTTATCCTTTTTGAGCTTTTAAACTATCTTCTGAAATGAGCCGTTCGATGAAAAAAGTACGTACTCTTCAAGAAAGATTGAAAATTATCGAAGAGGTGGAAAAAAACCCCGTTGAAAAACGCGTCGATATAGCCTAGCGTTTAGGAATCGCGGCATCCACGTTAAAACTAGAACACGTTGAGGTTTCTGAAGATGATTGGCTTAGATTAGATACTCAGACAAATTTTAACAATTTTGCTACTTTCGACGACAATATTCCAACGTTTGGGATAGAAACTATCGAAAGCTTGTGTGACGCAAGATTGACGGAGACAACAAAAGAGGTCGATGTTGATGAAGAGGAGCCGCTGCCTGTACCTTCATTTTCAGAAGCATGCACACTCTTTGAAAGATTGAAAACTTTCTACTACGCACACTCAATAACTGATGCCGAAAAGAATATCATTTGCAAAGCCGAAAATATACTGTTGACTTGCGGAAATAAAACAGTAAAAAAACAAATGTCGATGAAAGATTATGTATTTACAATGCAATAAACTCTTTTTTTAAAATTGGTTTTGTTTAGCTTTCTATTTTTTTAAATAAATACATTTATTTACATATAAAACTTATTTTCTTCTTATAATTTTAATCTACAAATGGTTATGCAGATTGGGAGGATGGTATCTTTATTGGATCGTATCTCCTTGTGTTTTGTCCTCTTAATCCCGTATTCATTGTTTTCCCGCATTCATCGTTTATTTCAATAGGTCCCTTTAAAAACGATAGATAGAGGTTTCACTGTATATATATATATATATACATACATATCTTAAAACATTTTGAATAAAGGGTATAACTTTTTTTTTGTCTAGTGTCGTGTTTATATTAGGAGTACGAAGAGCTTCCAGAGGTAAGAACCACTTCGCAAAATCGCCGAAACTTCAACTCTTCAGGGTGTAACGTAACGTGACATAGAATATATAATATTCTCTGTTACAATCATTTTAGGTGTTCGTATGCAAGATATACGTCGGGGTCAGAATTCAACATTTCCTAGATGAATTGCCTCGTCGTGGATTAGATGTTAATTAGAATTAGCTAAGTTGTAATTATTTTGCGATACGGCTGCGTAACTATCCAAAAATTACAAACAAAATTAGTATTTAATGCTCGAGATTAGAATTAATGCATTAGTCTCTACTGGGGTAATGAATTAATCAACTTATCTTTTGTTATGTTATGGTATCTCACGTGTAGTTATAATTGATTGGGTATTAGTTATAAATTCATTACGTGAAAAAAATACGTTACATAAAGAATATTACTTTCACAGGATGGACCATCTCCCTTGCAGTCAATGGGGTTTACTCGGTCATAATATATCTTCTCATTGGTAATTATAATTATTTACCGCGAACAGACAACTGGCAAACACACAGGAATTATTGAAGCTTTTTATAGGTTTTCAATGCCAAAACCTGGAGCATAATGCTTCGTGTGTCACTTTTCCTATTTGTTTTGAAGAAACCCAACTGAAAATATTTTGACGGTCGAATAAAAAAGGCGTCTTTAGTTCCTCTTATGGCCTACAAAAGTTAACAATGCTGTAATCATATAGTGGGTTTGATGCATAAGTTTAACACGATTCCTGTGTTTACTATTTAGCCACGATACGGTTAGTGCAGCATATAATATGTCAAGGAGTTTGAAGTACAAGGTGAGGATATTGATTTCCTATAATTTATCTCGATTCCGAGGTGAAACATACCGCTCTTATCACCAAATGAATGATGCAACTTATGCCGTAATTGATACTCTGATCGTTAGCTTCTGATTTCTGGAGCTGCCGTACCCAGTGCCAATTTAGCTGGCTTTACAAGAACGCTTTAGAGTTTAGATCAGAGGTTCCCAAACTTTTTTATCCCGTAGACCCCCTGATTTCCTAATATTGATTTTTTTAGCGTTGGGAAAAACTTCAAAGTTTTGTGAACGCTTCAGGAACTGCTAGTTCTTTGAAATGAACCTTTCGCGGTGAACACTTCAATTGAAGTCGAACTCGCCAAAAAATAGTACAAGTCGGTAGATATCTCAAATCGAAAAGTGCTAGCAAATCTACAAAAATTCCTCTCCGATAAAAAACACTAGTCGGTAGAGATTTGAAATCGAAAAGTACGAGCAAATCGACAAAATATCCTTCCTAAAAAAAATTATTATAATTAATGTTATTAGGGAATTAATGTCTATTATAAGATAATATTACGAAAGTACCTCTCTGTGAGGTGGATTATTACATTTGCGGGAAGCCAACATTTTGGTGACGGCCTGCCTAAATGGAATCCACTCTCGTGGACCCCCATTTACGTCTCATGCACCCCCAATTTTTTTTTCATTGGCGTGGACCTCTTGCAGGTCGGAATCGACCCCTGGGAATGACTGGTTTAGAGCATCCATCTCGAGAGACCGCGGGCGGCTTTCAAACCGCGCGCAGGAAAGCCCCACATTGGAGAAACGCCGTCCGCGGCTCCTTGAAAAGCGCCTCCTGAAGCGTGTGCGATATTTTTTTTAGTATTTATAGTACGTACATTTCGTTGTTTATGCTTTATGTTATTGTTTATATGGATAATGTATTTAATATCTTGATAGTAAATGTGTTTGTAATTTTACTTGCATCTGGGAAATACACATTTCCTCATTGGGGAAGTACAACTGTTGTTTATAAAATAATTTATTCAATAACATATATATTTCATTAGAATTATTGAAATAGTAAATATGCTCTCTTCCATGAATGCATTACAAACGTCAATTATTCATATCATTACCCCCCTCCTCCCAAAAGAAAAAATGGATCACAGCAATAACAGGAAAAACTCCACAGACAAAAAAAAACTCTCCTCTCACCGCGCATTTTGTTCCTTTTTATTACTAATAACCATATTAGATTATTTTTTAATTAAGTTAGTTTTTTTTTCTTCTCTCTTTTAGGGCCTCTTCCTTGTCTGTGTGCACATTTAGATTGCCAGTAAATGTACCCCTGACCTACACATATTTTTTTCAACAGATTCGGTTACAGTTGGGCACGTACGTACGAGGCCTGTTCAAAAGAAAAGGTGGATTTTGAATTTTCGCGGGCTGTGTACATTCGATTATCGATATATTTTTTTGTTATGTTGGTACACATATGTTTATCATATATTAGCATTATCAGCCATTTTGGATTAGTGGTTTGTTTTTGACAACTGGAAAGGTTAGTCACGTTTTTGTGTGTTCTTCGATTTTTTACTTTTGAAAAAAATGGATCAAAGAATATGTATTAAATTTTGCGTTAAAAATGGAATAAAGTGCTCCAACGCACTTAAAATGTTGACTGGCATTTGGCGAGTCTACTTTGAATCAAAAAAGTGTTTAAACGCTTTACAGAAGGACGAGAAGATGTTAATGACGATGAGCGTCCTGGAGTTGTGAAAAAACAAATCATGGATTTTATTCTTAGATCCATTTTTTATATATATGTATAGTGATGGAAGATATAAATTTATAGTGATGGAAGATATACATTTATAGTAATGGAAGTTGGAGTAATTAAAATAATGTTTGGTTACTTGTAACCCGGGAATGTTTATCTTTCTATATATATTTTTTCTGTTTTAAGGTTTATTGAAAAAAATGTTGATCTGTTAAATTCTACAAATTACACATTTCTTCTTACGGGACAAAACCATGCAATCTAAATATGAGCACTGGGACTGGGACTGGGACTGAGAGATGATAAGATCTCTAATTTACGCGGTCGACACATTATTTTGGACACCTTGTTCACCCCTGTTCTTCATAATGCTATATTTTTGCTCTTGATAAACATTTATATATTTTACACATTATGTAGTACACTATTGATCACCTTACAACAGGTCCCGAGTAACATAGTCAGGTGGACACCTTTCATATGATTCTTGTGACGATGTACGACTAATTGGAATTTACGTGGAAATTTTATAAAAATATTTTTGCTGCCCTCGCCTCCCGTTTCAGCCCGAATCTTTGTAGTCCCCCACCGCCTCCCATTTGCCCTAGAGGCCACCACCGCACCTTTGATTTCAGCAATGCCTTCCTGGGTGGCGTTTTCTTCCACTGGGAATCAGTGGTCTAGAAATTACCTGGCTTTAAAGAACGAAATGAAATTAATGGTTAGTGTAATATATTTTTTATTAATTATTTTTTTCATTTCTTTAAATAAAATAATGAAAGTAAAAGTATAATTTGAACCGGGTGATTTCTCGATATATCTTCTCGAATAATCGGGTAGGCACATTTACCAAAGAACATTCATCAAAGAATGGGAAGTTAGGCTGGCGGCGCCACGTCTTCCAGCGGTCGCGGTCGGCAGCAGCTGACTGAACTTACACAAAACAAAGCTCTTCTACTACCAGAATGTTAGGGGGTTAAAAACAAAATGCTCGCGTTTTTACAATAATGTTGCGGCCGGTGACTGTGATGTCATAGCGCTGACCGAGACATGGCTAAATGTGGGTGTTTTGACCTCTGAACTTTTTGGGAGTGACTTCTTAGTTTTCAGAAGGATCGAGACAATGGCAGTGGCCACAGGCAGGGGTGGCGGTTGTCTCCTTGCCTTCAAGAGTGAGGGGATGGGTTAAAGGTCGAACGCATACTCTCTCTAGAAACTGAGCAAGAGGATTTATGGGTAAAAAGTCTCGTACAAACTCTCTGTCACATTCATTTGTGTTGTTTATTTTCCGCCTAGCAGTAGGTGGGAGATTTTCAGGCAATTTTTTGACAGAATTCATTCAAATTTCGATGGGATTGGTCAAAGAAATGTCATTATACTGGGAGACTTTAATTTGCATTCCGTTTGGGAAGTTTCAAAAGTAAATCAGACTTAGAGTACTTATGCGCGGTTTTTGGACTCACAGTGTAATGGCATTCTAAATTCCAATTCCAGAATCCTTGACTTTGTTCTGTGTAATGTCGATCTCTGAGGTGATACGTAGTGTTGCGCCGCTTGTACCAGAGGACAGCTATCATCCGGCCATCGAATTCATGTACAGTTTAGGCAGAAGATCTTCCAAAAGTACTAGAGTTCCAATCCTTCAAAAACAAAATCTCAAGAGGGTGGAACTTTAGTCAAGGGAATGTCTTCAACTTGTACGATTCGATGAGCCGGATAGACTGGCAAAACCTTTTTACTTCAACTACAGTAAACGAGGCGGCGCAATATTTTTACAATTGTATTTACGATGTATTTAATTCATGCTTTCCCCAAAAACTCGCAGGCGGTGGTGGTCGCAAGTATCCTAAGTGGTTTTCGAGAGAAGTCATCTCGAACATACAGATCAAGCACGCCCATCATAAGCGTTGGAAGGCTGAAGGCCTTCAGAGTGAATACGATCTGTTTAGTTCTCACCGGGCATTGGTTAGGCGCAAGGTTCGTGAGGCCTATCGAGCCTATGTGTCTGCAATCGAAGGTAACATCGTGCACGATCCCAAGATGTTCTGGCACTACATAAAATCTCTTCGGAAGGATGGTGGTCTTGAAGATACCATGATGAAAGGTGATCAAGAATTTCATGGCTCGGGTGTGGCAAAACGCATTTGCTGATCATTTTCAATCGGTCTACAGTAAAGACCCTCCCCTTCTAGATATTAATAATGCGGTCACATTTAATACCAGAGGAGCTTCAAACGTCGATCTAGGTATATTTACCGAATCTGACGTTACGAGTGCCATTAGATATATGAAGAACTCACACTCTACCGGCCCAGATTTTGTTCCCGTATTTTTTATTAAAGGGTGCGCTGAGTTTCTTAAAAAACCATTATGTTTTATTTTTAACTTAGCTGTTAGTACTTCCACTTTTCCAGAATTATGGAAAGTTTCCAAAATTTGCCCTATTTTTAAGAATGGCTCCAAAAATCTATTGAAAATTATAGACCAGTTGCCATACTATCCGCTCCCCTGCTAAATTATTTGAAAATTAATTTATAAACTTATTTTGCCTCAAATTGACGCGTACATTATACCTGAACAGCATGGTTTCAGAAGAGGAAGATCCACTGAAACCAATCTGATGGTATTCACTGATTATGTTGCTAGATCCTTAGACAGTGGATACCAAGTAGACTGTTCGTATAACGATTTTCCAAAGCTTTCGATACCGTGAATCATGATATCTTGCTCGCCAAACTTGCCCAAATGGGCTTCTCCTTTCACATGCTTCAATTTTTCAGAAGTTACCTCGAAAACAGAAAGCAATTTGTCACACACGGAATCTTCCAATCCGCTGAGTTTTCTGTTCTTTCTGGTGTTCCCCAAAAGGGTCAATCTTAGGTCCACTTCTCTTTTTCTATTTTTATTAATGATATTGCCGAAGTCATCCGTTTTTTCTCGCTTTCTCCTTTTTTGCAGATGACCTTAAAATATTTCTACAAATAAGAAGTATTAAGGATTGCCTGCTTCTTCAAGCTGACGTCGATAACATTTCTGAATGGAGTCGACAAAACCAGCTTCATTTCAATATCTCGAAATGTGTAGTCCTTTCTTTTACCAGAGCATTTAGTCTCACCTACCACAGGTACACTATGCTCGATCATAATCTCAAACGCGTTTCCACTATAAAGGATCTTGGGATTGTGTACGAAAGTAAGCTTGCATTTCGTGTTCATATCGAAGGGGTGTGCCAGTCGGCATTGAAAATGTTAGGGTTTGTTCTCAGAACCGTCAGAGTTTTTAGGGATACCCGAACTCTGAGAACACTCTATTTCTCTTTGGTCCGCAGTAGGCTGGAGAGTGGTTCAATTATTTGGAATCCTCATGAGGGTGGGGTACTCCCTCATCTTGGAGAGGGTCAGAAAAAGTTCCTGAGATTTTTATACATGAGGGAGTACGGCCACTACCGTGGCTCTACCCAACGAACTTTCTCCTGGGCACGCTCGGACTTCACTCCCTTACAGCTCAGGGGAGAGAGGGGGTATGCCGCCACTCACTTCTTCAGACTGCTGCGGGGCTATATTGTAAACCCTGCTATTTTGGAGCGCGTAAGTCTCTATGTTCCTGATGACTATCTAAGACAGCGTCTTCATAGATTATTCTATCTTCCTGCCTGTAGGACCAACCTGCCAATGGTTCTGCCGGTGGGGGAGAAGTATTTTGCTCCTGAACAAAATCTCTTCCGATATCGACTTATTTCATGTCAGTGAGGAGAGATTCAGAAGTGAAATCCTATTGATTCTTGAAAGAGTTTCTCCTCATTGACCTGATCATCACCACTGCCTGAAATTTTATTTTTTTGAAATTTTATTTTTTTTGTTACTATAATTTGTATTTATTTTGTAAAAATAACTTATTTCTTATATGCATTAAATTCAAAAAATTTGTAATGTATAAGAAATTTAATAAAAATATTATTATTATTATTATTATTACCTTTCGGTAGTCCAAAATAACCCGATTCTGGGTGATGCAATAGCGTAACATTTTGCATAAGCCAAAAGTTAGGTTCAATCGCTGATATTTACGGGTCATCGTCGAAATTTTTAGCTTCGATAAAAATGTAAGATAGTGTCGAGCGTTTAAAAATACAGATTTAATGAAAAAGGTCTTTGAACGAAATGTTGCGCGAACACGGCAGAGATTAGACACACCGAAAAACGATAAGTTTACTAATTACCTACGCAATAATATAACCTTTGCAGCAGCACTATATTCGGAAATGACTTTTTCCTAAGAAACTGAAAATAAATGTACATAGAATTTGTAGTTAAAATGCGTTTAAACTACCAAAGTTTTAAAAGTTTCCAGCGATCCTCTGGTCTCGAGTAGCGGTGTCTTCGTCTACCCAAAGACCTGGGAACCTGCATTGGCTTTGTCACCCCCCCCCCTCGCGCTGTTTTTGAGGGGTTGATGGGTTAACCCATTCATTGTTGCCCCATTCTACTAAACAGATGACGTCATTTTCTCATATTATATTGAAATGTGGAATCTCATTTGCTGGCGACGAATGTAGAACTATTATTATACCGCATTTAATAAAGAAAATTATTAACATCAAATTAAATACATAATTACCTTCGCGAGTACGTACGTACGAGTTTGAACTTTCAAATTTGAAACTGATGTTCATCGAAATGATCAAATTTAAAAAATGAACTTCAAATCCTAACCTACCTAATAAATTACCCAGCTACGATTTATTTTATTTAGAAATTATTCTGTATTTGAAATGGGATGTATTTATTTTGAAATTATTCTATATTTTAAATGGGTGGATTAAAGTAATTAATATTCTTACAAGTTGAATTATACCCCGTAATTTTTTACGGGTAATAGTAATAATAATATTTGGATAATTTGAATAGCGCAGTTTTTGTGAAAAATCACCTCAAGGGGTAACAACTAGTTATTAACATAATTTAATATAACGTATTTGAACCGGACACGGTATTCAGCTCGGGTGACCCAAATTTCGTATAAGTGGATTTTTTTTAAATTATCTATTTTTACTATAATGTATAGTTTTTTTTACTAACAATATACCGCCGACACCAACCAAGTTTTATTTTCCGTCTGTAATTTGATTTAGTTATTTTAAAGTATGTTTAATTTATTATCTTATGCCGATTTCCTGATTGCACTTCTTTTGGAGATAATATCAAATATTTAATCAGTGTTGTTGACATTACATTATTGGAAAGTGAAAATCAAAATAGATGCTATCGGAACGTCGTAGAATTCCTTCAATTGGTTTAAGAGTGCTTGCTTTTTGCATTACGATTTCTTTTGGGAATATTTTGATCGATTTAAGAAAACCGTTTTATTTTATTGTTTATATTCTGTTCAAAAAATAATTTTTTATATTAAAAAAAATAACACATGCGGTTTTATTTAATGAAGTTACGACTAACTAATAAAATTAATATAACGTCACTCACCTGCTTGATTTGTTCGAAATTTTCAACACGCATTTGTTTAACATTCTTATGGTATGGTATCTTCGGAAGCACTCACCCTTGTGAAGAGGTTTTTGGCAGAAATCACAGATATAGCTGGTTTCACCTATTTTTTATGTGCACTGCAGACTTGCAAATCTGCTGTGCATACTTTTTCTTTCCATTGCCAATTATTTCAGCCAGAGTATGTAATTTTACGTTTTCCGATAATCTCGCCGGAGGATCTACTCGTGGAGTCTCCTTCGTAGGTTGACCCCAGTCCCTAGCGATTTCTTATTGTCAGAAATAGTTTGGTCTGGATTTACTGAATTATACACGTATGAATTCAAAAGTCCGCAATATATAAGAAAAAGCATTACCTTTTTGGTCCACTTGTTGGTTTTACTCATAATACCACAACAAGAAAGATATTGATCTTCTCTGTCGACTCATTTTATATACTTGTTGTATTCTGTAATATAATTGGGCTTCACGATATCGTCACCTGCCCTACTTTTCTTATCCAATGCGACAATGGTAGTATCATGAATCGTTGATATCATGCGTACCTCTCTCGTATCTTTGCATATCTTAATCATAATATTTTTTTCTATTCGATTATGGTATCTTCTCTTTTCAGCCTTTTTTCTTCTTTGAGGCCTGGTGACGGTGACAATCTTTCAAGTAGTATTTCTACAATAGTGACAAATGATGCCAAACATGTGTCCAACACAGAAATAATGGTGTCACGAAGTTTCTTTCCTTCCCCAGTAAAATTTAATATTTATTATATAACCTGTTCTACTGTCGCATTCTATTCGTACAAGTACTCGTACACCATACTTGACAGAGGATTTTAAGAGCGGAATCGAAAATGATCTCTCCAGGGTATCATCGCTTCATCGAGTGAAACATCTCGTTTTAACATGTAAACTAATTTGAACTTTTCTAATAAACAGGTTCAATCTTATAAAGTCTGCTAGATGCATCAGTTTGTATAGTATTATCACTGGAGTGCCATGAATGCAATATTCCTTGAAATATATGATTATAAATGTATAATTATAAACTTTAATAACTATTAATTTTAAGTAGTTATAAGAGGAACAATACCTTCCCACTACCAATGTAACCCCCGTAATGACTTACTAAATGTTTAATTGTGAGATTAATAAAAATGCTGGGAAGAACTGGTTTATATGAAGCGAGAGATCATAAGGGAAGCTGATGCTGGGATTTTTGTTTTTCCCGCTATAAAAAATGCCAGCGGAAAATATGAGCCCTCAAAGAGATGAGCTCATCTGAAATCGGGCGGTTTGTGCGCCCGAAACCCGGACCCAGCGGGTGCTGGGTCGGGGGTATAAATACAAGGCCCCAACCGGTCCAAAGCAGAACTCACTCAGCATCCCGCCCGGTATCATCTCTCCTGAATTTTTCTTCGTGACTGGTTCTTCCCGCCTGGACACTCTACAACTTCTTTAACTCTGCATTTTCCTGGACCATCGCCTTCTCCCGCCTTTGGATACATCGACTTGCTGCAAGAACCGTCTCAGGCCCGCTCTCGCTGACTGACTAGAGAAAACTGCCCCCCTCAAAATTTATAGTCAATGTGCTGACGATACGTCTGGTACACTGGGGCTGGGGGGGCTCCAATGTCATCCTCTCTGAAAGAAAAATGATGAAATTCGCACAAAATTGTTTATGAACAACACTACGCGGCTATCACGGCTTTGTGAAAAAAAGATCAACCGTCACCGATCTTTGAGTTTTTATTGAAAACATATCAAAATCGATGGATAAACGGATCTAAGTATATGCGATATATACAGATTTCTCAAATTATTGTATATTTTTCATAATTACTGTATTGACAACTCAACACGAATCCCGCTAAAAGCTGTGTAATACCATTTACGAAAAACAAATATAAATTCGAACATGATTACTATGACAGCCAGTCAAACATTTCGAGACCTGGGTGTTCTAATTGATTGTAAAATTTCATTCGAGGCGCACGTTGATATGATTGTGAAGAAATGCCTTAAAATATTAGAATTTTTATTCCGTATTGAAAATAATTCACCAATATCCAAACATTCCAAACAATCGAAATGTTATATTACTTCTATGTTCGGAAGAACTTATAATCTTTACAACAAAAACCGCAATGATGCCGATATCTTGTAGGATCATTAAAACTTGTTGTTAATAAAGCTTTATAATTTGCTATGTGTTATACTGGTACAATGTCCAATAGGGCATTGTATCAGCACACTGTGTATTATTATACATGTATATATGTTTTGTTTGAGACATACTATTTTTTCTTCCATTCCTTAATCGTATTATTTTTCTTTAATGTATTTGATATTTTTCTTTTTTTATGTTCAGTATTTGTTTTTTTTTATGTATTTTATTTTGATATAATTATTCTTACACTTCATTGTACATATAATAAATTTTATTTTTGCGTGAGGTAAACATTGGTTATTGGATTAGCGACCTTTTTTTAAATGTCATGTATGCTGTCTTGTCAACCTTTGAATGCTCTAAATAAATGAAAATATATAATATTTAAAAAAATCCTCATTTACTTATTTCAAAATTTCGTATTATTTTCCTCGGAAAGCAGTAAAAAAATATCCAAATCACAAAACGTGGATAATTTTACTATCATTTAGAGAACAATCTTGGTAGGTCATACTCATCTATATGTGTATATCCATAGATTGGTATCAGAATATCAGTTATAGCGAGAAAACTGTTTTGGAAAATCTCATATTTTCATAAAATTTTAGTTTACAAAATAATACTCCCTGAAATCCCAACACCGACCAAATGACTTATAAATCTGATGTTATCGCTAATCAATACACTACTTACTATTACTTATAAATCTTTTCTACATTTTTTAACGTACTCATTTACAATTATTATTTGTATGCCTTAAAAATATAATAACATTAATGTGATATGCTTTTTAAGATTTTTTATAGTGTTTTCTTAACCCTTTTTTTGAAATATATAACATTATGTAGATGCTCCGAACAAACTTCTTGGGTCACACATTATTGTGAATATACGAGTATATTAATAAAACCAACATTTTTTTTCTGAGAGAACATTAAATAGAAAATATAATTTGTAATATCTACTGTAAACGTTTTGAACTCTCTTTAAATTGACCTATATATTGCATACATGTTTCAAGTATGGAAAACTTACCAAAAACTGAACTTAAATCATTGAATTCATTAGTATTTTCTTGTAAAATTAAAATTATAAATTATTATTAAAATATAATTTTAATATTGTCCTGATGATGGAAGGGTACTTTCGAAACCGGTAGACGTAATACTAAATAATAAAGTGGTTATAAACAAAGTTTATGTGTTTTGTTTATAAATATGCCAAGCCACAAAGTAAATGCTTTTTACGAATATGCAATAATTTATCAGTGTTTATCTTCGGGTTTTTGAATTATACTTAACATTCGGTGGACTTTGGATTGCCACCAACTTTGTTTACGACTTGCGCGTTACACGCATGTTCTGCAATCTGTATTGCAGTGGCGTGCAATCATTTCGTTTTCCATATTTTCCTGTTGTCGAGGCAAAAAAGTGTCTGGTACTTTTGTTGTCACCGTCTTTTAAAACTTAAAATGTATAAAATAGAAGTCGCTGCCCGCCTCTCCAACCTTATTTGTACTTTAACACTATTAAGCAGATCAAAACTCTCCGTCTGTATGCCCTGGTGTCTGAAATTTGCACCATTTTTTAACACTCTAACTATTTTCAACTATCTTTATTTCCATCACGAAGCTTTGAAACATGTTTGTTTTGTGTAAAAAAATAGGCCAGGTCACCACATTTTTCAATTGTTAAATAAGAAAAAAATGCTTAGCGTGGGAACTTTTCAAAACTTATATAAAGAAAATATTCCATAAGCATAATTTTTTTTTCTTTTTTAAGATTCGTATATTTCACATGACGCGTAAAAAATAATGGCGATAAACTTTTGTTATGTATTTTACATGCCTTCTTGAAGTGTTCGTTATTTCATATTGATAAAACCATTATGTGTAGGTATATACTGTAAAAGCACACGAGAATTATTGGTGTTATCACTTCTTGAATTTATAGGTCGTTGAACTAAGGCGGATTTTTCCATGTGCTACGAACAATAACATTCCTATAGTGCCATTAGAATAACGTATTTAGCACCCACCCAATATTATTTAAATTTAAAAAGTATATCGCTCCAAGGTGTGCAATTATCAATAAAACTAATCGGTCAGAGCCTAATTATCTTATAATAATTATAACTAGAAAGTTAAAAATTGCGGGTTTTTTGCTGCTAGGCCCTGGGCGGCTTTTGGTTAGGCTACGCCCATTTTAGGTGTTGGTGGACGCCCCTTTGTATGATGATCAACTCTCATGTTAATGCATGATCGTACCAAATGTATCCGGGACACAAGTAAACAGTAATATGCTGCTGGTCCCGATCTACGAAGCGCTCGTTGTATGCGAGACAACTAGGGGTGACTATTGATATTCTGCGTTTTCCTTTGACAATGCGGCGTGTCTGGTCCAGAGTGAGAAGGTCAGGCGGTCCAGGGGGGCAGGTGATAGTCAATAAAAAGGCAGGAGTCAGTTTGAAGGCCAAATCGGGAGAGAAGCGAAAGTTTCTGGAGATCTGAATATTATCGATTGTTGCGCAATATTTTGATACTGAAGAGATAGTTTTGTAGAGGGAATTATTTCGCCCTCTTTTCATTCTCCCCAGCTGGCTATTAATTTTGAGGGATGTTTTTTTCCTACTCAACCCCCTTCTTCGCTCACTGGCTTCCACCTCGATCTCCATTCAACTCCTTTCAATTTTTATTAAAGTAACAATTACAATTTACAAATTATTATGCCCGAGTTTTGGGTTTAAATTCCTAATTACAAGTTTATCCTAAATATTACATACATAAAATAACAATCAACATATAGCGGACAGTCAGGCCGTCACATGTTTTGTGCTACCAGCCTGACCCCCGTGATAAGGTTCAAAGGGTACAATTATTCACAGGTGCAATTATCAACAGGTACGCGCCAGGCGCGTGATTGACCGGTATGTTCTGGTCCGGCGTCGCGCTCCTAGAACGCTGCCCCTTGGGGTTTTGTACCGAACCGCAAATCCGCTATGGGTATTACCTCGGAGCAATAATATACAGGAGGGAGCGCTTCTGTATTATCTGTGTAGTCAGTATTGATGATGTTTGCCTGACTCAGCTAGACCTGGGCGTGGATAGAACTAGGACTAGGGTATTTATACATCCATTCATAGCATATAACCTAAAAAACCGTTAAGTTATGTCCAGTTTAGTCGCATATCAAAACGTGTGGGTGGAGTCTTTGGAGACGCGGGAGACAGAGAACATTGTTTAATAATTTGAAATTTTGCGAAATTTTTGCTGTGTCTTTCTCTCTCAATGTGTACGACGTAAAAACCCGGAGAAAGTGATTTATCTCAAATTTGTATAGGTTGGGTAAAAAGAATTAGCTCTCTCTCCATATATTGTTACTCCAAGGGCATTACGCAATTGCCGGCTGACGAGAATGAGGAGCTTACTGATTCTAGCACGAAGTTAAATTACAGAATTAGTAAATAATATAAACATGAAGTTAATTTTGACACGAATTTAATAAAATACAAATCTTAATTTACACACATATTTTCTCCGCTGCTAATTATCGCGGGTCAGTGCGTACGACACACATGACATAGCAACTAACTAACCATCACGCCGTTTCTCCGGAGGGGTAGGCAGAGAGCAAGAACCGCCACAAAACGTCTTAGTACTCGCTCCTTGCTTCATTCACATTCATGTATCGTCGCATACATACTCTTCTGTTATTCTGACTCAAATATTTTATTCACTTGGTCGTGCCATGTCTTTTACGTGTGTCCCGAAATTCTTCTACCGTACGCTTTGCGTCATATATTGTCCTGGCGCTCCCTTTCCCATTCATACGCTCCACATGACAAAATCAACGTCCCTTTCTTGATCTCAATTAGTTATAGGACAGTTTCTTAACAGTTATTTAAACGTAACAGTAATTTAAACGGAACGGTTATTTAACCGGAACGATAATTTAACCGAAACGGTAGTAAACGTGCGGTATCGTGCTGAGGAGCCTTGTGCTAATCAGTTTTGTTAGAACTACCACCCCGTGTGAACGGGGTGTTACAATCTGCTCTTTGTTTATTTTTTTATATGAATACCGCACAAGAGTCTCAACTGCTCCCAACCGTCTAGAGCTAGTGAGACTATGGCATCCCCAAATAGGGTATGTTGTGAGGCTGAATGTAGTGGGGAGGGGAAGGAAATTGGGGAGAGGAAGATTGGGAAATACTTGGCTATTCAGAAAACACAGCTAAAGTCATTTCAAGCAACGTTTCGATTCTGAATGGTGGTCTTTCACCAGGGCGATACTTTAAGTATCTATCACTCGGAACGTGCCGCAAATATACTTTTTATTATTTTTATATGAATTACATGTGTTATGACACATAATATTTGAGTTTGCATCTAGTATAATAAAACATATTATAATATTAGTTAAAAATAATACAAAAATAATAACTGTTAAAAATAATATAACAGTAAATAAAAGAATTAGATTTCTTGAAGAAGTTCAAATAAATATTCGGTTTAGTATCCACGTACTGGGGCCTTAGCATGTTAATTATTAAAAATATTATTTAGTGATAAAAAAATGCTTTTTAATATTAAAAAAATCTGCGATGTAAGTATTTTTACACATCATAAGTAGTTAAGTATCACAAGGGTGGGCAGAGAGGATATACTGCCACACAATTTTGTCTTGGCACATACTCCTTGATTGATATTCATACCATATCAATAAGCTCTCATGCGGAATGAATATTTTTGTTTCAACTGTAATCTCTCACATTTTTTATGAAAAATATACTAAAATGTCAGTAAAAGGTGCAGCTTGAAGACCAGCGAAGGCATTTTTGATGTTTTACCTAAAATTCCACTGCACTTCATAAATGATGAAAAATATTACTGTTTAAGGTGTTCACTGGAAACCCCAAGCATTTTCCTAACTACCCGTATAGAATTAACGGATCAACCATTTGTAGTATTGCATGTATTAGAAAGCCAAAACGTGTGTATTTTTGGGTGCTGACCCTTAAGCAAACAAATAACATGTATTATAAACACAACTAGTGTGAAAAATCGAATAATAACTTAAATACAATTAGGCCTAAACGATAATTTAAAACCAACACTATAGCTTTGCTACACTCCAGCCTAGAATTAATGAAAATACTCCAAATACCTATTATCAAAAATACTCGTTAACTAAATAAATTGTACGTATTTTAATATAGTTAATGGTGTCGTCGGCTACCAACCCAGATACATTATCATTTTCTTAACCTTTACAAGGTTACTACGTTTGTTAATACGTATGTCGACCACGGCCGATAGTGAATTTCGGGTTCGGAGACATTTTTACACTTAGTTACATTTATCATTCAGTTTAATATATTAAAACTTTTTATACGTTAATAATTTGGCAACATATTCACAAGATTCGAATATGCATACATTCATGTAGCTATCTACCATATGAAATAACAAACATAATTAAACGTTCAATGAAGTAGTAGAATTGTTCAAAATGTAACACGTAAAATCAACTTACTCGATCAATGAACAGCATACATTTGTACTAATCCAAATTATAATGTATTTTTCTCTTACCATACACATTCCTTCCAACGCTTCCATACAATTAGAGTTTACCCAAACAATACACAATTAGGATTGTGTGTATTGGTGCATATGTATACACTTCCGATAGTGCTTACCTTGCGAAACATCACTGAGAAATAGATTTTTCCTTACGCATACTTTCCTTACATATTTTTTAGCGAGAAATTGACAACAAGTGTATACGTTTATGAACAAGCTAACCTTACACTCCAAGAATATATTTTTGATCATTACTCGTGTTGAGTAGATCGTGTGATGTAAAGAAGTCGAATAGTTTTTCTGAGAACAAATATAATAGGAAAGATAGGACGTTGCCGTGGTAACTTTGTCACTATTTACATATCTATTCAAGGCCAGGTAATTTCTTGGGTTATATTTTAATATTTTTTGTCAATTTCTTATGATTGTTGATTTTTGGGCCGCTGCGCCTCCTTAAGGCTGATTCACACCAACGTCCGGTTCCGCTCAGTGCCGATATTGTTCCGCAAGAGAGCTTATTGGTATGGTATGAATATCAATCAAGGAGTATGTGCCAAGACAAAGTTGTGTGGCAGTATATCCTTCTGCCCACCCTTGTGATATTTAACTACTTAGTTAAATAATTATATTGAATTGTAAAAATACTAACATCGCAGATTTTTTTTTAATCAAAAACCATTTTTTTATCACTAAATAATATTTTTATTAATTATTAATTATTAAAAATATTATTTAGTGATAAAAAAATGGTTAAAAAAAAAATCTGCGTTGTAAGTATTTTTACACTTCAAAATAATTATTTAACTAAATAAGTAGTTAAATATCACAAGGGTGGGCAGAAGGATATACTGCCATACAACTTTGTCTTGGCACATACACCTTGATCGATATTCATACCATATCAATAAGCTCTCTTGCGGAACAATATCGGCACTGAGCGGAACCGGACGTTGGTGTGAATCAGTTTTTAAGATAACGTTTCGAACGGTCTTAAGATGTTCCCCTGATGATGGACATTGTAAAGTTGTCCGAAACGTCGGTTCATAGATTACTTGGAAGTGCAACACGCTACGAATTTTACAGCTCTTATGTTTAAACATTTTCTTACGGCATTTTCTCGGTTTTCCCCGTGTATGATGTCATTGTTCAATTGACAGCAATATGTGTGTGGTATATCATGATTAGTCTCGGTACTGTGTTTAGAACTAGAATTTACTAGAAAAAGCGCTGGTATTCGGCTGAAGAAAATAACTTGTATAAACCTTTTTTTTTTCACTAAATAATATTTTTAATAATCAATAAAAATATTATTTAGTGATTTTAAGTCCCGATGAAGATTCAGCAGAATCGAAACTAGTTGACTTATACAAAAATAAAGTGAATTAAAACAACGCGTGTTTTTATTTAATTAAATAAATGTAGATTTGAATATAATATATTTTCAACTCGTTCCAAGATCAAAGCCGCCCTATTGAGAGACCATTACTTAAAATCTAAAAGTTGCTTAAAATGGAATATCTTTGTTTACTAACCAAATCCCAACCTTCCTTATACCCCCCCCCCCATTTCACTCCACTCCCCACTTCTTTCAGTTTTGATTTACGACATGACGTTTTATACGTCACTTCGATGTATGCTTTATAGCAGGGGATTTAATCATTACGGGCGACCTGCTTTTTAAATTATTGGCGGCGGTCTACTAAAATCGTATGTGTTAAGTGATCATAAGAGAGGTAGTAATTTAAAGCCAAAAATAACTTTCAATTTTAAACAGACATAGATATTACCAATTCCTATTCAACATCCAGTTGTTTTAATAACAGACATTAATGATTTCTCTACAAAAATTAAAAGAGTGTATAAATAAAAGAATATGTCTGTACGCAACTTCAGATAGGCGGGCGACTAGGAATCCAGGAATAGTTATGCGGTCGACCACGGTCAACGATTTAGCCACCCCTGCTTTATACAAAAACACCAACCGGTTTCGGCACAATCGTGTCTTCGTCGGGCTGTTTATTTTCAGTGTTTCGATTAATAACAATTTTAAGTAAGTCTATGGAAGATATACTATTAGGTCCGGAAGGGATGGGTATTGATAATCACAGTGAATCCATCTGTGACTTAAGGATTTTAGTTTTATGGCTAACAGAGGTGGCTTTACCATAGTTTCAAAACTACATTTGGGTAGTTTTATGACCTTCTGGGAGACGGTTTACATGAGGTGCGTTAGATGCGTTTGTGGGTTTTATTTTTAAATTATATAATATAGTTGTCAGCTTTATTTTTAACAGTTGGCTATTTTTGAATTTACTCTTTGATTTTTTCAGTCTCTGTTTGGTAAAAATAGTGGAATAAAGTAAAAAAATGGTATTATTAAAATCATTAACTATTTGAACTTATAGCAGTAACCGTGTATCTTACTAGCCGATAGTGAAGTTAAATGCATTCATACTTTGTGACTTACAGTTAGATATTATTATTATCGAACAAATCTGTGAATTGTAATGTTTTTGATTCGCCGGAATTTCCCTCGATTACCTCCCGTATTATTTATTGCTTCTTTGTTTATGTTATTGTTCCCTATCAATTTCTCTACGCTACACACTCAACGATATAATTAATTCTTTTGTTTTTTTTATTTTAATCGATGATCAAATATTTTATTTACATTTTTTGACAATGAACTAAGAACCCTATAAATAAGAACAAACTAGACAGATTTGGTCTGTTTACGATAGTCTGGTAGTTTTATCAATGAAATTAAGGAAGTAATTGTCACAACAGTTCTTTCTCTGTGAAACATACTAGTAAATCACAAATAATTTAGATTGCGATGTGGTCAGAGTTCACATTATTTATACGTATTGTATTTCCTACCATTTTGTACCACGTTATTTGATAAACCTTTTTTCTCCCACGAAACCGTTGAGTTACATTTAATTTAATGCGCAATTAATATCGAATAATTAAGTCAAATATTAAGAATGTGAAATGTCACTTGTATTTTTTTAACGCCGGTTAATTTTCAGTGACCTACTTATTGTTTCCATAATATTTTATATTATTTAATTGCCCTATTGAATATGTATATTTATTTGCCTAGTGCTAAAAAAATACTAATTAACATGTCTTATTATTGTTATTGTCTTCAAATTATCATGGAATCATGCAAAAAAAAAAGTTAAATTGGTATACCTAAAAAAAATAAAATTATCCTTTATATTCCTGGTCGAATTAGTGTATTGGCAAAATTTCAGTTTATTGAATTTTTAAAAAGTTTTATTCCTTTTTCTAAACATTCTGTTCCTGTATTCATCACATTTTTGTACCTACCCAACTTCATAGAAGTTTATTAATGTATTCATGAATCTGTAAGGATAAAGTGATGTTACCCTTACTGTATATTATTTAACAAATTTATAATCATTCCACCTTTGCGCTAGATTTTTTGACATTGCGCCATTTTTTTAAAACACTCAATGATTGATGACTTTGCCCTAGAAAAAAAACTACTTCTATTGAAAGAATTCACGGAATTACAATAAATTGTTGTTTATTTTTTCGTAATAATATTTCATCTTTGCGGAATCTTGATCATGTGTCGTCCACGTGACAGCGCTGTGCTTCATATGTTCATATTAGGCGAACGCCGACGCACACTTCCATAGCCGCGATTGTTATATTATCGGTCACACCGAACGTGCGTGCTCGTTACGTTTTGAGGGGAAATGCTGCGATTTCGACCACCCAACGAGTCGAGCTGCCGATAAGAGCGCGCGCCCAGATAAAATACCTGATACATCGGGAGAATTCTCCTCGCAACCTGTAACTGGCCGGAATTAAAGATCGGCGCTCCAGCCCTTTTGCCTTTCCGGCGACGATATGTCGCGGACGGTTTTTTGTTAAGCAGTAGATCGAGAATTATGCCGATCATTGCATGAAAAAAATATGGATATGATTTTCGGAAAATATGAATTTTGAGCTTAGCTCTGAACTCTGTCGAGTCTTTATCATTATCAGATCATGTAGCAGTCTATTCCAGGCTTTAGGACCTGACACTCCCGCAGCGCGCTCTCCGAACTTAGTGCCTGGTGTGCGCTTTGGTTCCTTCAATTTCTGATAGCCGATGACGTTACCAATCTAACGGCGTGTCCACACGATGACAGTATTTAGTCGAGTAGCAATTGGCAACTTAATCGATTAGTAGTTTGTAGGCACTGGCCACGTGTTGACAAAACGCTTTATGGCTGATTCACACCAACGTCCGGATCCGCTCAGTGCCGATATTGTTCCGCATGAGAGCTTATTGATATGGTATGAATATCGATCAAGTAGTATGTGCCAAGACAAAGTTGTGTGGCAGTATATCCTTCTGCCCACCCTTGTGATATTTAACTACTTAGTTAGTTAAATAATTATTTTGAATTGTAAAAATACTAACATCGCAGATTTTTTTTTATTAAAAACCATTTTTTCATCACTAAATAATATTTTTATTAATTATTAACTATTAAAAATATTATTTAGTGATAAAAAAATGGTTTAAAAAAAAAAAATCTGCGTTGTAAGTATTTTTACACTTCAAATGAATTATTCAACCAAATTAGTAGTTAAATATCACAAGGGTGGGCAGAAGGATATACTGCCATACAACTTTGTCTTGGCACATACTCCTTGATTAATATTCATACCATATCAATAAGCTCTCTTGCGGAACGATATCGGCCCTGAGCGGATCCGGACGTTGGTGTGAATCAGCCTTTAGTGGCCAGTGCCTACAAATTCTACTAAATGACGCGTCAAAGAATTTTTATAGACCTGAAACATTTTTTTCCAAACTTATAAAAATACTCGTTAACAAAAGTCCAGTTAATGCAAAGGCAAATACCGCGATGTGTTCTACCCGCGATATTTAATTAAATCATCTATGTATAATATTTTTAGGCGATCAATTTTTGAAACCAAAAATACATCTTTTTGCATTATTTTGAATGACATCGCCATAACTACTCGTAGCAAGTAGCAAGAACGATATCGGCCCTGAGCGGATCCGGACGTTGGTGTGAATCAGCCTTTAGTGGCCAGTGCCTACAAATTCTACTAAATGACGCGTCAAAGAATTTTTATAGACCTGAAACATTTTTTTCCAAACTTATAAAAATACTCGTTAACAAAAGTCCAGTTAATGCAAAGGCAAATACCGCGATGTGTTCTACCCGCGATATTTAATTAAATCATCTATGTATAATATTTTTAGGCGATCAATTTTTGAAACCAAAAATACATCTTTTTGCATTATTTTGAATGACATCGCCATAACTACTCGTAGCAAGTAGCCATTGGCCAGTGGTCAGTGTTGGTTTGGCGGTCCAATTAACTACATCTACCGCTCGGATCACTCCCCTTTCACACTCTTCAGAAATTATTAGTCAGTCGTCGTCGTCACCCACCAAGATCAAGTTCATCTTCTGGTCCCGCGTGGGGCAGTCGGCCGCTAGCCGCTAGCCGCATGGAAACACCTCAACTTCTGATTTAATTTTAAATTAATCACTTCTGGCACTACATTTAAGTACATTGATAAAGTTATCGCTGTTTTATGCATATTTAAAAACAATCAATTTTATTTTTATTTGAACAGTGTTATTACGATTCTAGTTTATTAGATTTCAAAATTTTCAATTTTCAAAATTTTCAAAATCAAATTTCATAATTTTCTTTTCTACATATTATTATTATGTATGTAATTCCCATTTCTATACCTTTCACGGCCGTTCATTTGACTATATTGTAATTGGATGATGTAATATACATGGTAACTACGTAGTTATATGTGTGAATGATGTGTTCTCAGTTTACGAGCCTAAAGGCTGATTCACACCAACGTCCGGTTCCGCTCAGTGCCGATATTTTTAACTTACAACGCAGATTTTTTTTAAACCATTTTTTTTATCACTAAATAATATTTTTAATAATTAATAAAAATATTATTTAGTGATAAAAAAATGGTTTAAAAAAAAAAAAATCTACGTTGTAAGTATTTTTACACTTCAAAATAATTATTTAACTAAATAAGTAGTTAAATATCACACGGGTGGGCAGAAGGATATACTGCCACACAAATTTGTCTTGGCACATACTCCTTGATTGATATTCATACCATATCAATAAGTTTTCTTGCGGAACAATATCGGCACTGAGCGGAACCGGACGTTGGTGTGAATCAGCCATAATGCGTTCCGGAAACGTGTTCCTAACTCAGAGTAACAATATAAAGAGACCGTACTAATTTGTGACAAATCGTTGACAAACTCGCAAAATATAGCTCTCTCTTTATGCTCGGTTCTCTATACGCATATGAGAAAAAGAGACAAACAATTGTTGAAACCAATACACGATTTGGGGCGGGCTAAATGTCATGTCCCCATTATTTGATCTGCACGAACTTCATTCACGTTTGGAGTGTCAGGCGAACGGACTGTCAAAAGTGCGTAAATAGTTAAAAACTTGAGTTATTTTTTGTCCGATATCTAGCAAAACATCATGGCCATATGTGCTATACTTGGTTGCTTCAATCGAAGTACAAAAGGACCAAAAACAAACAGTTTTCACACGTATGTACCATAAAAATCGTCTTTTTTAGTTAGATCTCAAATATTTAACATTCTAACCTACAAAACAACTAGTAACTTACACCAATATGTAATTAATCTTTGGACTATTCGTTCCAATATAATAAACTTCCGTTTGAAATGAGTTTTAGTGGATTCGTAATATTTTTAACTTAGAGATATTTACTAGATGTCACATAAGAAACCATTACAAGGGGAATACCCATATTGTACACGGCTTCTGAAAGTATCCCGGTCTTTCTTTCTCATGATACTAGCGCTAAATTGTTGGCAAACAGATAAAGACAGAATAGTGTTTATCTCTTAGTTATGAGAAGGCAAAAATTGGACTCCTAAATACCATAGCACAATCTGCTCAGTCCATTTCCCAAATAACCACTTCGACAAAACATTTATTTTTCTTTGATTTAACAAATATGTTAATATGAATTCATACGTTTCATCTGGATTTTTATACCCTTAGCTTCTAGTTAATTGTTTTTTTTTAAATCTATTGATGTGCACATGCACTATTGTACCCATTTCTGAACCTGTTCTCTGATGATTTATGATAACGATATGCATCTAGATAGTTTTAATTTTGTATACATATTATATATTATTTTCTCCTTGTTAGTTAGAATTATTAGCTTAATTAATTAAGTATGAAGCGCACTTGACGTGAAATATCACAAAACTGTGCTATATAAGTTCACTGTTATTATTATCTGCATTCGAAATTTCCTTACAAAATAACGCGGGACGGAAAACATCCCTACAATACTTAAAAGCGGTGTCATGTTTTGTGAAATTTTTTGTGTCTCTTTCTCTCTCATGGTGTACGACGTAAAAACGCAGAGAAAGTGATTTATCGCAAATTTATATAGGTAAAAAAAATTGATCTCTCCATATATTCTTACTCCAAGGTTAAGAAAATGATTTAACATCTGTTATCACCGTACATTTTTTTTTATTTTACTTTTGTTTGTAAACTATTTTGTTGATGGAACTGAAGTTCATTTTTATAATATGTATTATAAAATGTTCTGTACTAATAATTTAATTCGTTTATATTTTTATCTATAAATAAGATTTTAATAATCTTATTGATTAATGTATATTTGAATAAACAAAAAAATATACAACATTCATTCTTTTTAATGATTTACATTAGTGATTTTACTCCGAGTTTAGGCCACACCCTTTGGTCATTGCTTGGTCAAAAAGTGCGGACAAAATTTCGCAAAGTTAGGTCTCTATATATTGTTACTCTAAGGTTCCTAATCCAAAACATCCTTATATCAATTAATAATGATTAATATTTACATTTAATATTATATAATTTATGTACACTACGTCTGTCTCGACACAGAATTATCTAAGTGAGACAGACATGGACCAAACCCATTTTTTTTAAATATTTTAACAAGAATAAATAAAAAAAATCAACGCATATGTCCCCATAAGAAACAATAAAAACTTTTATGTTATGTTCTAAAACTTATAAATGATTTATGCAAAATATATAATGTACTTTTTCTACATGTTTTGTAATTTTTATTTAATGCAAGTAATCGGATTTCTTATTTATTCGTTTTGTTTTGGACTTCGCGGAAATGAGACACTGCATTGTCGCTGAACAGATTCATCGCTCGCACTGCTACAGTCGTTTATCGGGTGGTGCTTTTCCACTAATTTTTCACTGTTCCCCACATTTTAGAAACACCATTGCTCGTATAGCAAGACACCATGTTGAAATTTACTTTAACATTTTCTGGTTTTATCTAAATGGATTTTTTTTTGGCATTACTTCGTATTTTAATCTTTGAACTAACATTTAACCCTTCGCTAACGTTGTCCCTGGGACCCCCTCTACAACTCGTTCTGTTCACCGCCGTGCCTCATGCGCTTCAGTACCTTCATAAGTTCCGGCTAAGATCGTGCAGGAGAATGGATAGCTCGCTGGGTCCGTGGGATCCACGATCTCACTTACATAACTTTTTTTACTATTTTTAGTTTCTTTGGTGTTTCAATTTTATTGTCAATTTGAAGAGTCAAAACCTCGAGTCGAGTACTTCCAATCTTATTAAAGATTAGACACTCTCGTTAACTAGAGACTGAACAACGGACAGCAGATGCACTCCGGAATCGCGCGAACTTGGACACGATGCTAGAACATGAACTCAGTCCAAACTATGTGCTTTTCCCAGGTAAGGAGAATCCGATTTGCATATCTTGCTCCAAACATACCTGCAAAATGTAGGTACTTCCAGTAGTAATTCTTCCATAATTTGCGTTATTTTATTGTGATAGTTATTGATAGTTTCTCTGTAATGGTATCACGAGAAACATTATTTTCATATTTGCATAATTTTTTCTGGTAGTTTATAGTTATTTTTTTTTAGAAAAAAAATTGGCATCATAAGTTTAAAAAATATTAAAAGCCTCTTTTTATTAACGTTTGCTAAGATATAATGCGTATACAAAAAGTATTTAAAATAAAATAAAAATATTCATCTTATTTTCTATTTCAAGCAGTTTTGAAAAGCGATCCGAGGGATCCAGGGGGTCAGTGCCGTAAGTCTTTTTCACGACGTCGCTTAAGGGTTAAAGATGGTTAAAGCTAAACCAAAGATATACATTCCAAATTATTCAACTTAATAGTTTTAAATTATGAAACGGACTTAGAAAAATGAAGTTTTGCCTAAATTGAATTTGGCTACACCACGGCCTTGGGACAAAACAAGTCAGCCTTAAAATGAATGAATGATATCAAAATATTTTACCTCCTGCAGTTCTGCAGTTCATCAATATACGCAAATATCATGGATACCAATATACTGGGCGTGTTTTTATGCTTAGCGTTAAATTTGTCTAGACTGAGTCGTTTACCTCTTTATCCTTTGGAAGTTATCACTGGAATGCATGTGATTTGTTTATATTGTGTTGTATACCCATTGTAGGTTACTATATTATTGTATGTGTACAATATTACGCGTCGTTGGACGCGTTACTATCGCGTAATACATTACTTTATTCATTCCGCGTTCTACATTGAAATCATGGAGAAATTATCGGAACGGTCTAAATTCTAAGAAGTTATCTGAACCGTTCGTGACTACTCTACGTACGAGTATATACTCGAAAATATCAATGCGACCCAAATTCCATAAAATAAATGTTTTAACCTGCTGAAAATATTTCGGAGATTCCGATTTCAAATTATTGCTTCTGAATAAAATATACGAACCACAGGGATTTGGTTTAACGGCCTTACTACCAAAATAAATCTTGTAAAAATATTGCGCAATTATTGGCTTAAAAAAATAATAGTAGGTATTGTAAAACATAGTTACTGTGTTTTTTTTTATTGTCACTAGTGTTTGATTCTACGAAAATTATGTTTCTTCTCAATTTATGAAATTACGTAATTCATGATATTCAATGTGAACCTTTTGGGAAGAGGGAACTTTTACGATTCATCTTGATTTAACTATCATAATATATGTCGATCATTATCGTAATATCATTAAAATAATAATTTTTTACACACTACGTAAGATGAGCTGTAATCTTCTACACAATTTTTCATTAAAATGAAGTCACTATTTAGGAGTTGTTATTATAATAATATTAAATAAAGATTAGCAGTGTGACTCGAATTCCCGAAGATCCGTCTCGTTACACAACCCGCGAGGAGTAGGTATAATAATATAATTTGAGAATGAGAATAATTGGTTGGAGTGCCCGTCGCCATTATCTGACTAAGATGGGTCACGCCACGGAGCGATCCGCTGTGGCTGACCCGATGCTCTCTAGTTTCGCCGGAGTAGATTGCGCTGCATCGAAGTGTTCCCTCACCAGTCTGGATATTCTAAATCATCGAACGAGTATTATTGCGTATCGGGTGAAGACTACGAGCCGGGCGGCCGGGTGGTATTTTCGTCGCTTTGTTTATAATTCTCGCATTCTGGGGTCGAGGGTTAACCATCGCTTTTTATCACTCATTTCTATTAGGTCGGTGAGCTGAATTTTTGACACTTTGTTTGGATATGATTTCCATGTGAAGGGGATCAATCGTAGAACAGAGAGATGTACTATGAACCCACATAACCATTATTATTTTACAACTTTGTGTCGCTAGATTTGTTAACTAATACTACTGTCAATCGCAACGCAACAGCGCCCGCCCTTTTTTGTACCTACACTTTCGTTGGCACTAATATTTAAATACATTGTGCTTATATTATGTCCACCAAGCGTCCGCTATTACCCACACGTTCTAAACAAAGAACAATAGAGAGAACACGACGATAAATTGATATTTGTATGAACTTTACTTTCATTGGATAAATAGCGTTTATTCCCAGAACAGATAAAAGAAGAAAAAAAGCTTAACGACCCGTATTGATTTTCTCATATAGTTAGGTTGGTATCCAAATTACCTAGTATTTTTTCCAATAATGTTAAGAGTCACAATAAAGTGTGTGTTGTGATTTTTTAAAATTAAATCTGAAATAAGTATTTTTTTAATTCCTTAAGTTTAAAAAAATACATATTAAAACTCTTTATTTTTTTTTATTTCAAGTTTTTTATACCAGCAGCAGGGTGGTTGGTGCAATACCCTATCTGCCCTATGAATGAAAACAACAAAATAAAATTTATTACAATCAAATTTGACTGGTAAGTAGCTGAGTTGACAAACGCGTCGGATTCCCACCCGAGCGTCGTAGGTTCGATTCCTCTGCTAACTAAGTCTTCCATCATTGGCAAAAGCAACATTTTTCCACTCATAATGAGTTTTTCAAATTTTGTCAGGTTATTCGTAACCCGAGAATGTTCGTCTTTCTTAAAAAATAATAATAAATATATATATGTATAAAATATGCATAATAATAAGTTAAATGGAGCGTGCTTGGTGGTCTATTGATTGAATAATTTTACAATAATAATGATAAGATTGATAAGTAATTAGGGCCTCACTGAGGGGCTATACGGCCTTATGTAGCAGTTTTATATTTTAGTTAGGATAAGTTTTCCTACAAATGTAATAAAAAAGAAAATAATAAAACTATCAATATGTATAGCAGCTACATTTAATTGTATTGTACACTTATATAAAATCTTAAAAACGCCTTTTTATTAACTGTATCTCCGTGCATCTGTGTACCGTCCCACTAACGCTACCCAATAGCCATCTGATATACTATCAAATTGCATACAATACTATAGCAGGTAGAATAAAGCCTGATTCACACCAACGTCCGGTTCCGCTCAGTGTCGATATTGTTCCGCAAGAAAACTTATTGATATGGTATGAATATCAATCAAGGAGTATGTGCCAAGACAAATTTGTGTGGCAGTATATCCTTCTGCCCACCCTTGTGATATTTAACTACTTATTTAGTTAAATAATTATTTTGAAGTGTAAAAATACTAACATCGCAGATTTTTTTTTTAATCAAAAACCATTTTTATCACTAAATAATATTTTTATTAATTACTAATTATTAAAAAAAATTATTTAGTGATAAAAAATGGTTAAAAAAAAAAAAAAATCTGCGTTGTAAGTATTTTACACTTCAAAATAATTATTTAACTAAATAAGTAGTTAAATATCACAAGGGTGGGCAGAAGGATATACTGCCACACAAATTTGTCTTGGCACATACGCCTTGATTGATATTCATACCATATCAATAAGTTTTCTTGCGGAACAATATCGGCACTGAGCGGAACCGGACGTTGGTGTGAATCAGGCTTAAACATTTCCTGTTTGTGCATACAGACAAATACCATTTTTGTATGGTACGTGTATGAGGCAAACATGCCTCACACTTTTGTCATATTCGTACACCTTATATTATATTTGAATTGTCATTTTTGCTCTAAAAACACGAACACCGTGTCATATTATTTTTTTACAAAAAATCAAAAGTACTAACTAATATCAATAATAGAAATATAATATCTCCACTAAAGTTCTTTGCGTACCTTGACCAACAAATAAATCAAATGTATATAAACTGCAATTACAACATGTCCATTGGTTTGTGTAAAAATGTTAAAAAAAAGCATTTAATCAACCTAATTTGTCACTATTGATAAGCTAATCGTCACCCCAGTTCTATCTCGTCGTAAGGTCAAATTATTGTTTTTGACTTATGGTGATGACTGATGGCGTAAGGCCTTGAGACTTACTCTACAAAACGCTGCAATTTATTTTATCGTACCTGCCCTAGTTTTGTCTGTACATAATTCCTCTTGGTCGTATGTGCTGAAATGTCAATGTTTGATTCCGTTTATTTTGTCGTATGTATTATCAATTCCACTAAAATTTATGTTCATGAACGTTAAAAAATGGTTCTATCTTCTCGTTAATACTAACTTGTATCATCAAATAATAATAATAAAATGACTCGTTATAATCTTACCGGTCGATGCAACATCAATAGAATGACGTGTTGCCTCAGGGCAATAATATACAAGAGGGAGCGCTGTTGTAGTCGGTTTTGATGAGTTTTGCCGGACTCGGCTAGACCTGGGCGTGGATAGGACTAGAACTAGGGTATTTATACATCCATTCATAGCACATGTCGACGTAATGTTTTTGTTTATTCGTATAACCACTTTTTCACATTATTGTTATTGTACCCGACGTAATCAAGGCACAAGTAAACTGTAAAAGGTGGCGGTCCCAATCTGCGAAGTGCTCCCAGTAGTCGGTCTCGTTGTAGGCGAGACGACGGGGTTGACTTGTAGGGTTCTGCTTCCAAGTGAAGATGCTGCGGGTCTGGTCCAGAGAGAGGTGTAGTTAGGCGGTCCAGGGGGGCGGGCGATGGTCAAATAAAAGTCAGGAGTCAAGATTTAGGCGAAGTCGAAGAGCGGAGAGTAGTCAAGGTGAGTGATGCTGGCGGAGGACGCTGGTGATCTGCCTTTTCTCCCGTTTTTGCGCAATATATAATTGGCACGGAAGCGTACAGTCGGGGTGAGGGAACTTTGTATGGGAGAATTTAGCTCCTTCTTTTCCTCTCTCCCCGGCCGGTTGGCAATTTTGTGGGATAGATATGATTAATCTATCCCTTTTTCCTTTTCACCAGCTTTCACCCCAACTTTACTCCGTTCCTCTATCATTTTTATTAAGTTCACAAATACAGTTTAAAAATACAAATAACAAATAGTGACCGGTTTTTTAGGGCTAAATTCTTAGTAACTATCTTATCATAATATTTACATACATGCATTTATGACAATTGTGTAGCTGGGGGCCGAGTCATCACCACGGTATACTTTATTTGGCCGGGTGATTGACCTGGCCCCCGCAAAAGGGTTAGACAGATTAATTTCTCCCGCGCCCGTCGACTCAAGATTCGTCGGGGTCGGCCGGGATTGGTCCGCGCTAAACTCTCGCCATCGCGTTAGTTTTCCGCCTAGTCGGGCCAATCCAGCCCGAAGGGCTAATCTCTTTGCGTCTTTAGGGCTTGACAAGCCGGGAGAAATATACATTAAAATGATGGATGAACAATTTTTATGAAAAATAATCTTAGATCTAATTTAAATGCTACACATTGTCGAAGGTACTGCTATCGTGGCTATCGCGTCCGACAGAGTTATAAACAAAAATATAGCATATAACTTAAAAAACCGTTGAATTGTGTCAATTTATGTCCCAAATCAAAACGTGTGGGCGGAGTCAACTGAGACGCGGGACACGAAGAACATTCTTTAACAATACTTTTAAGCGGTGTGATAATTTTGGAGATTTTGTTGTCTCTTTCTTTCTCATGGTGTGCGACGTAAAAAAGCGGAGAAAGTGATTTATCCCAAATTTGTATAGGTTGGGTAAAAAGAATTAGCTCTCTCTTCATATATTGTTACTTCAAGCATGTTGCTGTTTGTAGGATACACTGTTTGCAGCCATCAGTGAGGGAAGTGGAAACGACATCGCAAGTGATACATTAAACATTTTGGATCATTTTGTTTGCTGTTTGTTTTAGTTTTGCTGGATTTTTTTACGACGTCATCTGTCAATCAAGCCTATTGATCAGAAGTATTCGGAAAGTAATCACTCGCGGGTCCTAGATCTTGATTCAGTTCATAGTGCAATATATTGGTCAATCAAGTATTTGGGAATATTTAGCCCGGTGTCCCTTCGGCAATAAAACAATATATGCATGTGCATTCAACCGCTTGTACTAAAAAAAACTTAAAGGAAAGCCCCTCACGAAATTTGTATTTACTGGTGGGAAGGCATTTTTAGTTCAGAAATGATTGGTGGAAAGTAGCCATGTTAATAATAATAATAATAATATTTGGATAATTTGTATAGCGCCGTTTTTGTGAAAAATCACCTCAAGGGCGCTGTACAAATCTTAATTTCTACTTAATATTAATTCTTAGTTTATATAAATATACAGCAACATACTTACCTGGCAGGTCACTTGGCAGGACACAATCACCATATCATAATAACCTAAAATTTAGAATTACTTAAATTTTTATTTTTATTTTATTTTATTTTTGTTTATTTATTTATTTTTTTATTTTATTTTTTTATTTTTTTTCATTTTTAGGGCATGAAGGCAAATTTAAGATAAAGTATATCGGAGGTATTTTTAACTTTTCGTAGTGAAGAACAGATAATGGTGATAATCTTCTAATGAATTTAAGGAATGAGAGTCTGAAAAGTTTTCTTGGTTCTATTGGGCTTACACATCTTGATTATGGATATGATTTTCTGAAAAATGAGTTTTGAGTTTTTGAACTCTGCCGATTATTCAATGTGGTAGTCCATTCGGTCGTTATGAATTTCCGAACTCCAAACTTAGTGTCTGGGTGCTTTGGTTCTTTTCAACCTTTCCATCTTGATCTAAGAGTTGACTGTCGCGAATTGGAATCTTCAGGAATGCCTAATTGATAAATAAGCCGGAGCCATTCCGTTAATTATTTGAAAACCATCAAATTAAATGAGTAATCAGTGAAATTTTTGAGCCCCTCTGAGATATGGGAATATTTTTGATACGCCGGTGATAAGTCTTGCCGCGGCGTTGAAGACTAGTTGTAGTTTGTTCGGATATTTAGAAGACTAGCGTATATTCCGTTGCAGTAATCTAAACGCGAAACGACGCCTCTGTTGGCAGGTCTTCGCACTGATTTTAAGTTGAAAGAACCCTAACTTGTTAATTTGGGATTTAAGGGAGAAATCAGCATCCAAATTGACGCCCAGAAGTTTGATGGATGTCTTTGGAATAAATACCTGAGAATAGAGTTAATGTTATGCTGACGTCTGCTTGTGGCGGTCCAGAGAAACTCTGTTTTGAAGGGTTTTTCAGTCTATTTGAGGTCATCCAGAGAGTGATCGCTTCTAGGCACTCAGTCAATTTTTCTTTTATTTCGGTGAGCAGTAAAAGTAAACTTGCTGGTCGTTAGCAATGTGATATAAGACCGAATGATTTGATTATTTGAGCGACATCATTTTATGAAGAGGATGAAGAGCAGTGGGCCCAGAACGGACCCCTGGGGTACTCCAGATGAAAGCGTTGTAAAATTTTTGGTTTATTCCCACCTTCACGGCTTGTAAACGGTTACTTAAGTACGATATCAGCCAATTCTTAACGCCACAGTTTAAACCAAAAAGTTTCTTCTAGTCGTAATTAGAAAACCGTGGTCGATCGTGTCGAAAAGCTGCGCTCATGTCTAAGACCGAGAGAAGTGCTAACTTTCCTGACTCGATGGCAAGAGTGATGTCCGACAAAACACGTAGTAACCCAGTTTCCGTCGAGTGAACCTTCTGTAAGCAGATTGATATTTAGTTAACAATTTATTTGAATTTATATGATAGGTTATCTGTGAAGCAGTAATTTTTTCTAGAATCTTGGATATAAATGGAAGATTTGAAACGGGTCGGTAATTTGATAAGTCTTCAGCGTCCAATTGCGGTTTTTTATTAATGGAGTTACGACAGCTGATTTTAGTGATTTGGGAAAATCACCTGTGCTAAGTGACTTATTAAAAAGATAAACTAGAAAAAGGAGCTATTTCGTTGCAACACTTCTTCAGAAGCCACGTTGGAATAGGATCAAGAATAGACTGTTTGTTTGGTGAGTTGAGTATTAGCCTCTTCACTTCTTCGAGGGATGTAGATTTGAATTCGGAAAAGGTTTCGCTATTGCTGTTAGTGAAAGATGGAGGTGGGGCGGAGATTGTCAGGGCGCGTATCGACTCAATTTTTCCGAGAAAGAACTTCGAAAAGGTTTTCGGAGCTATGTCGATTGTATTTTCGGCACGAACATCAGAAACGACCGTCTTGACCGAATTCCACAGACGACGTGGGTTTTTGCGCTCTAAGTCAATCCTTTTAATCCAATATTCAGACCTTTTTTGACTTAATGAGGATTGTATACTCTTTTTTGAGCCTTTATCCAATCGTCCCGTGAGGCAACGCCCAAGTGTCTGTAAGACCGTTCTAGTTTACGCGTCAATCTCTTCTGACTCCGACATTCTTCGTCAAACCAGTCGTCAGATTTTCGAATTCGCCGGGTTTTTGTTGAGGTTGGTGCATATTTATTTAATAGATTTGAAAGTACAGTATTATACTCTTCCGCCAGTTTGTTTGGTGATTCTGCCTCCCAAACACTAGGCGTGCATAATGGAGAGGCTTTTAAATCTGTCAGGAAGTCGTTAAAGTTAAAACTACGCCAAGCTCTTGTTGTGACAGTTCTGAAAGGAATTTTCGGTGGGTTAAAATCGACCTCAGTGCGAATAAGCCGATGATCTGATAGCCCTATATCCACTACATCCGCTACCAGAGGCGGTCCGGTTGACTTTGAAACAAAAATATCCAAAGTTCCGCCCGCATCGTGAGTTGGGGCATCAACCCATTGGTGGCATCCGAAGCAGTCTAATAAGTCGAGAAATTGAACAGTGTTAGGTGACGCTAGGTGCTCTAGATGAATGTTGTAACCAAACATCGGATTCCGGAACTCCGTAATAATCGAATGCTTCTTCGAAATATCAACTCGTACATAGTCAACAACATTAAATATATTTATTTTGGAATCCAATGAATTTCGATAATTTATTTTACAATAAAAATTTATTTTATTTTTTCTAATAAATTTTAATATATTTTTCCATAAATATATTTTTTAATTATTCAAGTAATCGGTCGTTATGAAATACTATTTACCGGTGCGAAATTCCATCTTGTCAGTGCCACCATTTCTCGGAATGCCTAGATGCTAAAAGCTTTTATTCATTAAATAGTAATCGAAATGCCCCCTACTTATAAACGACGTGTAAATGTTACGCGTGGTATAAGGTCGGAATAGCGATAAACTTTCCTTATAACCACAGCTTATGCGTCTAATTTAATAGCCTATATCCGGTGTAACTAAACCAACGCTAAGCCGCCCCGTAAAAATCAAATAAGTAAGATGGATAGTGTTTCAAAACATTTTGGTTTTTAAAGTACGCAATCGATCAGAATCTTTTATCACAATGAATTACTTTGATACGAGATTTTTGATGGTACAATACGATAACTTAACTTAAATGCTTTTTTTTATTATTTCTCGTTCATTATTGTTTTGTAATAAAATAAAATATAATCTGTAAAAATAATAATATGATTGTATAAATAATTCAGAAAAAGATAAATTTAAATAAAGAAATTTAACTCTTTGTTTTTACAGTTGTTTTCAATTTGAACATTGAAACACCCAGCAATCAATCATTTAGTTTCTTCGGCTTTAATTAGTGTGAAGGAAACAAATAAAGAATGTGTATTGTTTCAGCTACGAGCTGCAGCTGGAGACCAAGACCCATCGGCGAGGTCTAGGCAGCTTCCTCCTGCACACCCTGGAGCTGATCGGCTTCACCAACCAGATGAGGAAGGTCATCCTCACCGTCTTACACAATAACAAGTCTGCCGTATCCTTCTTTAGAGCGCTCAGGTTTCTACTCATTTTGTCTTTTTTCTCTTCAAAAGATCAATTTCAAAAAAAATGATCGATTTATCTTCGTGTTCTCTCTATTGCACTTTGTTTTGAATGTGTGCGTAATAGTGGGCCCTTTACTATACGCACAAGCATAAACGTATACACACAAACGATGTATTTATATATTAGTGCCAACGAAACTAATGCGTTTGGGGTGTGGGTAGAAAATAAAGCCGAGCGCTGTTGCATAGTTGCGATTTGCAGTAGTTGTTCCGAAAACTGCGATAAACGCCGAATACGTTTCAGCTTCGGATGAATTGTGAAATTAAAGTGGACTGTAAAACGAATGATACTTGATGGAAGATTTGTTGTATATTGTGGATAAAATGAGGATTTAAGCCAGTTTGCTCACCTGAGGTCCTTGAGAGGAAACGGCCGGCTGCCCCGAGCGATGGGTGACGAAATTTGATGTGTCCTCCAGAGACGGATGCGATGCGAATGACGAAAGACGAAAAGAGGCAATGTCAATGTCCCGAATATACCCGCTGACTCGTCAGGAGCGGGTTGTGAAACTTTTGCCCGTTGAGAGCGACACCGTCGCCGATTTGTTTTAAGGCTGGTCACAGATAAAATCAAAGAGCAAACTGACGGGGATATAGGTTGGGACTGGATAATAGACAAAAGGTGAGAACCCAGCAAGTTGTTTTATTTAGAATCCAACAGTAGTATTGGTTAACAAAGCTTTCGAACTAAAAATGGTTCATAGCATATCTACGAGTATGTAGTTCTACGATATGTGGTCCCGTTAGAACACACTATGTGTTACAATTTGTGATACCCCTTATGCTCTCTCCATTTCCCATTCACACGTGCTTGTCAATAAATCACGGTCCTTATAAAATAGCAATGCCTTATAATTTATTTATTTTTAATCTGAAGTGATATTGATTACTAGTTGTATACACCTAGTAATACATATATGTCAAAACGGTTTATACACAAAAGGTGTATATACCCAGTAGTACATATATGTCAAAACGCTCAAAAGCAATTTCGCTTAAAAAATAGGCTAGTATATCGATTGGTTTTTAAATTACCGATCGTCCAAATATTCACAAATAAAAAAACAAAATCAGTATGTATTATGCTTATTAGATTTATTTTCAAGTATTTTATTTTATAAAAAATAGTAATCGCCTTTAGCTTGCGCCGACGAATCAGTGGGTTAAGGTTTTTAGCACCAGCATATAGCGGCAATAGATCGGCGGTCTGACAGTAAAAAGGTAAATATTTTATTATATTGAACTGTCACTTTTCAGATACACAGAGGATGAAACCAACCCGGACGAGGAAGAGGACATCCCCTACGAAATCCTCAGCAAACCCAACCCCAAGATGAACCGGCCCGCCCCCGTGGCCAACCAGGGCCCGTCCCGCCCCGCCGCCGTGCACTCCCTCACCCCGCACGCACACCAGTGCTGCCAGGGGGGGCACCACCACTGACACTGACCCGACTAACCCTGCCGACTATTGGGCCCATTGAATCTACTGGCTACAGACTATTGGCCCCACCGATTCCATTGGCTCCACTGATTTCATCGGCCCTGATGATGTATTTGGACCCATTGATTTCATTGGCCCTGCTGATTCAATTGCCCTAGTAATTTAATTGGTCCCACTAAACCCATTGACTACCGTGTCTATTGGCCTCACTTATCCCATAAGCCCCACTGACTCCGTTGGCTTATCTGCATACGTTGGCTTTATTGACTCTTCTTTATTGAGGCTTCTCTGACTTCATTGGCCAATCTCAATCCAGGCCATCTTCAGATTCGTGGAGGAAACATACTTTCATATTTCTTTTTTTCTAATTATAGGTTTTAAAGTATTGAAAAAATGAATTTACAAGTCAAGTATCATCCAAAGCAACCTCTCGGCTTCTTTTTCCAGCCTGAGATAATAATTACTCTTGTCACCATATTGTAAACATTTTTTGTCCAATTGATTGTTTCTATCTTTAGTGCGATGTGCTTTTTTTAAATTAAATATAAGTCCATAATTATTATTTTTGTAAACAGTATTCTTTGTGTCGATCTTACTGTACGGTAACATTTTGTGTTAATTACACTATTTTGTGAAATCCTACACCCTTTTCCACCCCCCTCTAAGTTTAATTCAATATTTGGGAGAATATATCGTTATATTGGTTCTATTTTTAACAATTTGCATTTCTTTATGGTACAATGGTGACTGTCTCGTGATCTTCTGTTCCTTTGTCCAAGTTTGTGTTCTTTTTGTATAACTTCTATGTTTAAGTGTGGATTTTGTGAATTACGATAAATACTATTTTGATAATTTTAGCTAATAATTGGGCATTATTATATCACAACAATTTTTTTGTTTGTATAAATGTTGACACAAAGATATTATATTGGTAATTGAGAAGAGAATTGAATGTATATCAGTAAAATAATTTTGATACAAATAATGTTGTCTGTTTTTGGATTCATTGAAGAATGTTCAGCTTGTCAAACTTGACTACCGTCAACTGCTACAATATTGGGATTAAAAAACTTTATAGATGGTTCCATTTATTTATTTTAGACTGGTTAGATACCCTATTTTTTCGGGGTCCTAAAATAAACAGTCGGAATGTTATGTTAAAGTTTTTAAACATAATGGAAAGAATTCCACCAACTTCACAAATATTTTTTTTTCTCTAACTGTCAGTAGTCGTTTTATTGATAAATAATAACTAATCAAAATGACCGTTTATTACCTAATTGTGACAAACTAAAATTAAAACTGGAAGGTGTTTCCTGGTACTTACTAACCCCAGACAAATTGCGATTCCAATATTTTCTGCAAAATATTGTTTCTTTACAAAAAGAAACTAAAACTGCAAAGTTTTTATTACAAAACACGGAAATGCTGATACCTCGATGATGAATACTAACTATTATCTATACTTTCATAATATATGAAATGAAACAATAACTTTGTATACACCACAATTTATATATAAATATTGAATAATAAGTGGCGTAAAACAAAGTTATTGCTTTATTTGAATTATTTTGTTCAACCAATGAAAGAAAAACTATGAGTGTTTTTAAAGACATTTCTTTGACACGTTCATGTTTAGGTCAAATCATATCTCTTTAAATTGTTTATGAATTAATTTACATCTTATTTTTTTTAAAGTTGCTTCAACGAAAGGCATTATTTTGGAATAAAAAACTGATGTAAATTTTTATCTTTTTACTAAGACCTAACTTAGAAGACTGCCATTCCCACTAGTAGTATTTTTTTCTTTATTTTTAATATTATTTTTTCTCCAATCTTTTTGGTTATATAAATAATAAATATTGGAAGCAATATTTTTTATGGCTTGAAATCACAATAATTTTAAGATATTATTTTTTTTTTCGAGAAAATAAGTATTTAGTAAATGAAGGATACAGGAGAAATTGTCACCTAAATGTTGTAATCGAACTAAGTGTGATACGTTATTATGCAGTGCTAAAACTACTTACCTCCAACATTTTGAAGAATAAATTAATGTTATACCCCTTTGGCCTCAATTTTTCAATTAAAAATAAACTTATTTCACAAATTGATTTATATTTTGACACATGAAAGTTAGCGCTGACAGGTTGGTACTGTGTGACTTTTAGTAGTCTGGGAGGGCCAACAGTTTCACTCTTTGGAGCTAAGAGGAATAATTGTCATTTTTCATCTGTGCCCAAAAAATATTATATTGTATAACTCGAGCAATTCAATAAAAAAATCTTGTGATACGGAATGTAGGTTTTCAATTAAAATTCCTACAATAATATAGAAAGTTTAATAAAGAAACTGGATAAAATACAAATCTTTTATTATTCCTCATTAATTTTTCCTCGTATTTACTATTCTGGAAAAAAACCTTATATCTCTTAACTATTTAACCTTTACAACGCTGGGCTTTTAAATGCAATCCATCGTATCTCGAAAAATGCGACAATACTTAATAAACGGAGTGTTTTGACCTTTTAAAATACAACAATATTTAGGTTAATGAATGTTATAATTTTACTATTTAAATGTTGTATTTTATAAGATAAAAAGTGCCTATTTGTTCCTGGGTTTCAATGTTTGAATCGGCAAAAGTGGCTCAGACGCAGGGCCCAGACAATGTGTGAATGGCGCCACAGTAGCTGCAACGGTAGCGGTGTGAGCTTGGAGAAACAATGTATGAAGAGAGAGCAAATTATTTTTACCCAACCTATCCAAACTTGCGATAAATCACTTTCTCTAGGCTTTTACGCTGTACATCATGAGAGAAAGAGACAACAAAAAACACACCGCTTTTATGTACTGTAAGGACGATCTTGGTCTCTCGTGTCTCCAGGGACTCCGCCCACATGTTTTCATATGCGACTAAACTCGACACAACTAAACGGTTTTTTAGGTTATATGCTATATTTTTGTTGATAACAATACTGTGAAAAAGTGGTTATACGAATAAACAAAAACATTATGTCCACATGTGCTATGAACGGATGTATAAATCCTAAGCCCTAGTCCTAGCCACGCCCAGGTCGGCCGAGTCCGGTAAAAATCATTAAAAACTCACTACACTGCCTTAGATAGGTACCACTCTATCTACTCTGAAGAGCTTGTAGTGGTAGAAAGGCATTTGGTCGAGATCAACGAAGTGACCGGCGTGCAAGTCCCATCCCCTCGGCGGACAGGCGCTCGCCCGCACGTTCACTGGCCGGCCGGCAGCCAATCACCAGCGGATTCTGAGAATTAAGCCCCTCACGGGAGAATATTGCGTAACTTAGTAACGAGTTTAGCCATTAATATCACCAACAAACATATGCGTATTTGACGGCTGGACTCTCCTTAACGTGTTCAGCCTATATAAATATGTTAGTTTTAAGTCGTTATAAGTCCTTTTCCCCCGACCAGACGGGGGAACTCTACTGTACAATTTATGTAATTTCCTATACCTTTAATAAAAATACTGAGAAGAAGTGGTTTAGGTAGGGCGAAAGAACTCGGAGAGGGCTGTTGCTGGTAATTTTTACTTTCCGCTACGAAAATGCTAGCGAAAAATACGAGTCCGCAAAGAGTGACTCAACATATCGGGCGGTTTTTAGCGCGTGCCGCCGAGCTTAGCAAACGACCCGACCGGCACTATAAACATTGCCGTTGAAAGATCAGAACACTTACAGCCTCTCTACAAGCAACATTTTTCTCGACTTCGCTCCGCCTGACAGCTTATTCCCGCCTGAACCTCTACAATCTCTGATTGCATTTCCCCGGGCCGTCGCCCACTATCGCCCTTGTCCTCGACTTGCGGCACCCGGACCAGGCCCCCAAAGCACCCATATTAGCTGGTTGACTAAAGAAACCGGCACCTCATAAATGTACAGTCAATGTGCTGACAACATGTCTGGTACAATCATTAACACCCAAAGAAATTATCTCTAACTAACTAACTAACTAACCATCACGCCGTTTCCCCGCAAGGGTAGGCAGAGAGGACGGACCGCCATACAACTCTGTCTTGGCACACACTTCTTGCTTCATTTACATTCATACATCGTCTCATACATACTCTTCTGTTATTCTGACTCTTCACACGACCCGATTCAAGTATTTGATTTACTTGATCGTGCCATGTCTCGTGGATTAAAAATCAAATCATTAAGACGGCGGAGTGAAAAAAGCTTTTTTTTCGATTTCGAAAAATTACTATTATATTATATATCACCAATAGTTGTTCCGTATTAATATAGCTTTTCCGTTTAATATTTGTTTAATTATTTTATTTTTTAATATTACCTATTTAAGTTGTTTGCAGCAAAAATCAAACTGTAAATAAGCTGGACGACTTAGCTAGCTAGATTGAACTCGCACAACTGGATGGTGGAATCAGATTATTATTTTAAATTTGGACTCATTTATGGTCGTAACTAGCTTCCGTAGCTCGCATTTTGTTCAACGTACATCACATCACAAAAATAATGTGTTTTTTTTTAAATCTAAAATTAAAACACTTTAATTTAGTTATAGATACCTAATTCTTTTAAATCTCGTTAAATTACTTTCATATGCCAGCAAACATAGTGTTTAGGGTGCTCCAAAATGGATGCACATAAGTGACAATAAAATAAACAATCATACATAATATTCTAACAATATTTTTTGTGGTGATGAAAAAACACGATTTTCTGAATAAACATCAAAGTTGCATTGCTGACAAAAAGTTTTCAAAATTCAGTTGCGAAATGATCAAAACCCAAAACTAATGTAACTTTTACTGAGAAAAAATTAAGCACATTACTTATTAGACAGGCAGAAAAACAGATAAACACACGTTTTTTCGTTGACATCTAGATGACAAAGTACTTACTAATTTGTCATTTGTTATTTTTCTGTTATGTTCACTTATTATTCTTATTACGAATGAAATATAATATAATCTTCTAGCTAAATCATTGCAGAAGCAACATTTACCTCTCATTATGACGGTAGTAGGAGGGATCCAAATATTGTCAGGTTATTCGGATCCTGAAATTTTTTGTCATTCTTTTAAAAAATAAGTTATATCCTTAGTATACAAGAGGTAGCCCAAGCCAAAGCCAGTGAAGTCAGTTTTGGACTTGTTTTTGATGATTTTAACATGACTCGGCGCAAATGGGCGTGGCTAAGACCAAGGCTACGGTATTTATACATCCATTCATATCACATATCGACATAATGTTTTTGTGTATTCGTATAGCCACTTTTTCACAGTATTTTTATCAACAAAAATATAGCATCTAACCTAAAAAACCGTTTAGTTGTGTCAAGTTTAGTGGCAAAATATAAAATGTGGGCGGAGTCCCGCCGTTAACCAGCGAAAATAACCAGCTTAAGAACATTACGACAGTATATAGAAGCCGTCCAAGAAATTTGTTGTCTCTTTCTCTCTCATGGTGTACGATGTAAAAACACGGAAACAGTGATTTATTACAATTTCGGATGGGTTGGGTAAAACAAATTAGCTATCCCTCCATATATTGTTCCTTTAAGGTTATATCTTAGAGTAACAATATCTAGAGACCTAACTTTGCGAAATTTTGTCCGCACTTTTTGACCAAGCAATGACCAAAGGGTGTGGCCTAAACTCGGAGTAAAATCACTAACAGGGTTGTCACAAATTAAGTAAATTAGGTATTTTGTTGTGAGTAGGTAGTTGTAAATCATTAAAAAGAATGAATGTTGTATATTTTTTTGTTTATTCAAATATAAATTAATCAATAAGATTATTAAAATCTTATTTATAGATAAAAATATAAACGAATTAAATTATTAGTACAGAACATTTTATAATACATATTATAAAATGAACTTCAGTTCCATCAACAAAATAGTTTACAAACAAAAGTAAAATAAAAAAAATGTACGGTGATAACAGATGTTAAATCATTTTCTTAACCTTGGAGTAAGAATATATGGAGAGAGATCAATTTTTTTTAACCTATATAAATTTGCGATAAATCACTTTCTCTGCGTTTTTACGTCGTACACCATGAGAGAGAAAGAGACACAAAAAAATTCACAAAACATGACACCGCTTTTAAGTATTGTAGGGATGTTTTCCGTCCCGCGTTATTTTGTAAGGAAATTTCGAATGCAGATAATAATAACAGTGAACTTATATAGCACAGTTTTGTGATATTTCACGTCAAGTGCGCTTCATACTTAATTAATTAAGCTAATAATTCTAACTAACAAGGAGAAAATAATATATAATATGTATACAAAATTAAAACTATCTAGATGCATATCGTTATCATAAATCATCAGAGAACAGGTTCAGAAATGGGTACAATAGTGCATGTGCACATCAATAGATTTAAAAAAAAACAATTAACTAGAAGCTAAGGGTATAAAAATCCAGATGAAACGTATGAATTCATATTAACATATTTGTTAAATCAAAGAAAAAGAAATTAGATTTTTCTTGTCTTTTTTCATCCTTTGGAAATCTAAAAATAATTAAATAAATAATAATATTCCAATTTTGGCATAGCCCTGAATCTGGGGACGTAACCGAAATTATAAATATAACTAAGAGATAAACACTATTCTGTCTTTATCTGTTTGCCAACAATTTAGCGTTAGTATCATGAGAAAGAAAGAGACCGGGATACTTTCAGAAGCCGTACAATATGGGGATTCCCCATTGTAATGGTTTCTTATGTGACAGCTAGTAAATATCTCTAAGTTAAAAATATTACGAATCCACTAAAACTCATTTCAAACGGAAGTTTATTATATTGGAACGAATAGTCCAAAGATTAATTACATATTGGTGTAAGTTACTAGTTGTTTTGTAGGTTAGAATGTTAAATATTTGAGATCTAACTAAAAAAGACGATTTTTATGGTACATACGTGTGAAAACTGTTTGTTTTTGGTCCTTTTGTACTTCGATTGAAGCAACCAAGTATAGCACATATGGCCATGATGTTTTGCTAGATATCGGACAAAAAATAACTCAAGTTTTTAACTATTTACGCACTTTTGACAGTCCGTTCGCCTGACACTCCAAACGTGAATGAAGTTCGTACAGATCAAATATCGCGGACATGGTATTTAGCCCGCCCCAAATCGTGTATTGGTTTCAACAATTGTTTGTCTCTTTTTCTCATATGCGTATAGAACCGAGCATAAAGAGAGAGCTATATTTTGCGAGTTTGTCAACGATTTGTCACAAATTAGTACGGTCTCTTTATATTGTTACTCTGAGGGTTATATCGATTCTGAACGAAGTTCTAAACCAGAGGTTCCCAAACTTTTTTGTCCCGTAGACCACTTGTCGATTTTTTCTGTTTTGTATAGACCCCCATCGAAAAGTACTAGCAAATCGGCAAAATATCTTCCACAAAAATTATTATTATTAATATAATTAGGGAATTAAAGTCCATTATAAGATAGTATTACGTAAGTACCTACATAGGTACTATCTGTGAGGTGGATTATTACATTTGCGGGAAGCCAACATTTTGATGACGGCCTGCCTAAATGGAATCCACTCCCGTGGACCCCTATTTACGTCTCATGCACCCCCAATTTTTTTTTTCATTGGCGTGGACGCTTTGCAGGTCGGAATCGACCCCTGGGGGTCGATATAGACCACTTTGGGAATGACTGTTCTAAACTATGTGCTCTGTTACATGGCAATGTTGATCTTGGATATATAGGAAGCATCAAAATCCTCTCTCCACTTATTTTCTATAACAATATCATAATAACATAATATGTTTTTATTATTTATAAGTAGGTATATCTAATTTCATTACGATGGTGCTATTCCTTGCCCTTAACACTATTAGTATGTTGATATACATAACTCATTACATACCTACTATTTTTTTTTATACAGACTGTAATGTACTTATGGCGATCAAGTACCAAGTTTACTTATTAATGTGTTTGTGAATACTAGGGAAAACACCGTCTGATGATAACAGTAGCTACCTGCGTGTATCTGGATGTAATTTTTTATTCGTTTTGTCTAATAGTAGGTGACTGATTTTCTTTACCTGCGTTAATTTGAAAACGAAAATAATTGCATTAATTACGTTCAACATTCACCATTACAGTTTTTTGCGGTTCTTACAAATACTACCATTTACATACATTTCAATGTTTAGATATCTATTTCAAAGTGTAAAACACAATTTGCAACGAAAATAACAAAACAGTATCACATATTATACACTCCGAAAACATTGTTATTCACCAATTGCCAAAGTGAAATAAATGCGCTTTGGAAATATAGATTTCAAATTATTTATATAACAGAGATACAGGGACACAATGATTTAATATTTTTACTAAAATTCGAGAAAAAATCTAAATATTCTTTTTCAGATATTTGCTTTTATGACTGATTAATTTAGAGAAAATAAGTCTAATAACACGATAAATTGAAAACAGTAATCCGCAAGTAGACACGAGTAGGAACAGGGCGACATCTAGGAGGTAGTACTCGTACCAGCAGAGGTGATGTGCCGCAGACCGGAGATGTTGAGCTCCACCAAACTTGATAACGTACTCTATCCAGTAGATGGCGCTGTCTAACGGGTGCTGGGGCCGTTCTTTGAATACCTCGGATAAACGTTTGGCATTTTTTCTGAATCTGAAAAATTAAAACAAAAAGATAAGCACGCTTTATACTCCACCAAGAACTGCAGCGAAAATATAATTTACCATACTATTGATTTACTTCAAGGAAATACGCCATTCTTCAGTCCAAAATATTTTTATTTGGTAGAATCTATCTTTAGATATTATGGAATTCGAACTTGGGGAGTACAAGCACTAATTACTTTTATTAAATATGTACAAAATTTACAAGCCGCTATCATTCATAATATTGTCACACCGATTATACGCCGACAAAGAAACAATGCAAAGCTATTGACTGTGCTGAGGGCCTACTACCAATATAAGGAATCTTCTGGTTTACTGTGTACCAGAGAATTTTCCCGATTGAGCTAGTAACGGAAATTTAAGGAAGTATTTTTGGATTTATAAAGCATCATCTATATAATTAAATGCAGTAACAATTCAAGACCAACTGGATGGACTAAATCTAAGATCTATGGAGCTAACTTGCTTAAGTTTCATTTGAATCTTTGAATGTTTTAAGTGCTTGCATTACATGTTATGGTTAAATAATTCGGAGATCTTACTCGGGATCATTGAGCAGAGAGTTGATAGCTTTGGTAAAAGATTCCTTATTGATGTCTTTATACAACAGCTGGAGCGCCATTCCTTTATCTCGGAGTTCTGCGATGTTCATGCTCTGGTCAGCGAATATGGGCACTCCGAGCATCGGCACTCCGCAGTTGACGGCTTCCTGAATGCCCAGCAGGCCCCCGTGGCCAATAAATAACTTAGTGGAGGGATGACCTGAAAACCAATCAACATTCATGTAAGATATATTTGAACAGTGAAAGATAAATCTCTTACATCAGGAATACTTGTAAAACAGGATCTCGGTTTGTATAAAAATCCAGACTTGCAGCGACAATTAACTGAACAGGAATGTGTGCTGTTGTCAAATAAAATATCTCTTACCAGCAACCTGTATTTACGTATTGCTACTTAGGTATATCTTTTTGTTAGAATCTCGTTTTTTAGGCTTTTAGTTAAAACTTTGACTTCGATGAAGCTCACGTACCTGATCTCAATGACTAGATAATAATATATTCAAAGCCTGATCTACTCACTTAACAGATTATTTCGAAAATGGAATAATTTTGTGAAGATTACTTTAAAAAAATAGCCTAAGAATAACTACCTCTAGATAATCATTAATTTTCTGTGAGAATTTCAGCCGAAATATTACGGAAAATGAATAAATAGCGTGAAAAATCCTCACAAAGAACAGATAGCTGCGGAACCCAGTTGCTAAGTATTACATTGGGTGGCATCTTGAGTTTTGGCATGGCCGTGCCGTTGATCTTCCACAGGACTCTCTCCTTCAGGGCTCCCAGGACTTCGATGATGTCTTTGAGCTTCTCCATAGGAATAGACTCCGTGGGGACCAGGGACCCCATACTGAACAGGATGAATCCGTGTTCAGATTCGTTGATGTACTTCTCTAAATCCTAAAAAACATTAAATATTTTAATAATACATTGTACAATATTTTTGTTTTAGGAATAAAACTGTTAACGCTTTTCTGAAAACATGATTCCATAGTGAAGTAATAGAGTTAAGTCAAAGCACTTTTGTCAAATGTGTATCAAAAACATTACAAAAATCAATAAAATGGATCGGTTGACAATGGAGTACCCCTAATTTTTAATAAAATAGGAAATTCCTTGCTTCTCAATTAGTTTCAATGCAATTCTGCAGATTATTAATTTAGTAGGTATATTTGGGGAATAGAAATATTCTACATAGTTATTATAAATGTTGGAACCTTCCAGATTTTTCCCGTCTGTTTAACTCGATACATAATAATTAATTAAATATCTTCCTACTTTCACAATCAAAATAATGCTTTTACGAAATGACTTTTTCAAATGAGCAAGAAATGTGAAATAAAACAAAGAATAGTTATTAACGCAATAGATCTGCGCGTACCTTTGGTAAAGTTGGAATAGATTTAGGGATGTGCAGCCCCCCGACTTCCACCAGCTGCGGCACTGTCGGCCTGACCTGGTTGACGCTGTGGTGACTGTTGGTCAATATGATGCTGTAGTTCCTGGCCATATCCTGCAAGGGGGGCAGAGGACCCAGCGCCTTCTCAGCCAGCTCCTGGGCGGCCCGGTAGGAGTGGGTCTCGTAGAAGTAACTGACAAAAATTGTGCTCACAGTGTTGACGAGTCTCTGAACGAAGTTCATGTTCTGCGAGAAGGGAAGGAAGTAGAGAGGGGTGAAGGAAGGGTTGTCGGGGTTAGCCACCATGCTGCTCACCCAAGGAAGGCTCACACTGGAGATCATTCCGACCGTCGGAAGGCCTAGTTTATATCCCAGAGGAAGGAAGCATTCCGAGGCGAAGATTTCCGTCACAAATACTTCGTAATCACCCGACTTCAAGATCTGATTTATCACAGGGTGTTTGAGAATAAGTTCACAGGATATTCTGTTATATTCAACAAAATCTTCAAGATCTTCCAAGAAGTTCATGGCTTCTATCTCTTCAATTGACATGTATTCGTTTTGCACTATATCCAGCAGGCTTATATCAGTCAGATTATCTATTTTGTTTTCCTGAAAGAAGAGATACAAACATCGTGTTATAAAATAATCAACGAAATCCCTACTGACCGATGCATTGATATATGTTAGTAATAATGCACAGGGTATAAAAATTCATCAAAAATGAACAATAAATGCACATTTACATTAACGAACTGTGCAAAGTTGATTCACTTGGCGAAGTGTTCATTGTTCAGACCTAGTGGGGCAATTTTACAGATGAAGAAGTGGACAGTGCAAAAGATGCACTCTTTGCACATATTGGATTGCATTATTACAAAGGTGACCACCGCCAATGCAAGGTTATCCTATAACAGAGTGAACTACCAGCTTTCGTAGCTCGTAAGCTAGACAAGCTGCCGACTTTCACAAACCAGATGCACAAGCTGATATTGCCAGCCTCCTGAGCGATTTGAAAGTAATTAAAAAATAAATGTAAATAATTAGAAAACAAAACACGCCGTTTCATTTGTCTCCCGATCTGCGCAGCGCCCTTTCTAAATTTTCTCACGCCGCAATTGCGGGGACCTCGCCGCAGCGATTCTGCGCGAAAAGAACCCTGACGCGTGCACCAAGCCTCATAGGTACTTTTGTACACTTTTACTTATCAAAAGTCAATTAGAATATATCTCAACCATTTGGAACCCATTTTACAACGTACATGAAAATTCCCTCGAGCGAATCCAACATACAAAATATATATATATCTGCTAGGTCATTGAAAATATCGATTATACTTCACTGTGATGTGCCTTGTTACATTAAAATAAATAAGAATATGTTCTGACTTCTTTTTTCCAAAAATTTGTACATTAAATTTTGGATTTTCTTGAACTTCTTTGACTTATAGAATAACACGACCCAAGTAGAATGGTTCGTCACATGGTACCATACCATTTAAACAATCGGAAACAACACATTGATTGAATAGACTGGGCAATAAGTACGATAATATAGTTGACACTACGGATATTGAATATTTGCCAAAGAAAAAGTTATCAAAACTGAATGCCATTCTTGCTGTCATTTATTTTCTGTTATTGCAATCTACATTTTTCTTTTATTTCCATTTTGTATTTTAAATTATGCAAGTAGTGTATTATTATGAGGCATGAAAAAAATAAAATAACACTTCCCACAAAAATTTGGTCGCTAGTGTGGAGGGTCGTTGTGGTCATTTTTCGTTTCTTTAAGGTAAAAGGCTTCACTTGAAAGGTTAGGCAGTACCTGTACCTGTGGGAAATGACTGGCCACTGTGACCTGGTGTCCCCGGCGCACCAACTCCTTCATGACGGTTCCGTACATGGCGTAGTGGCTGGGCGTGTAGGAGCCGAACACCCCCAGAATCCTGGCAGCACTGCATGCCTCCAGTGAGGTCAGGGCCAACACCAGAAAATATAGTGCAACTGGGTTGGTTTCCTGAAAAAAAAACCACTTAGTGTTATAATATTAATAAATTTGTATACGGTTGACATTCAATACATGAGAACGAGTCGCTTTTACGACTCGTTCTTATGTTCAACAGCTCGGCTATGGAACGATTTGCCGGCCTCTGTGTTTCCTCCCTCCTTCAACATGGGCCTCTTCAAGACCCAAGTTCACTCCTTCCTTTCCTCAAAAAACCCTCCACACAGCATCCCCAAAGATGACATAGGCCCTGAGGGAAATTGTTTTCCTCAAGGCCTCCTGTGTGGAGTTATTGTAAAAATAAAAAAAAAATGGACAACTTTATATAGCGCCGTTTAATTATTAAAGTTTTGCTACTAACTAGTCTCTGAACTTGACTGAAGATTAAATAGCAGGCCATTCCAAGAATGTGGACCCAGCGCGTTGAATGCTCTGTCCCCAATGTCCAGAAGTCGCGGGTTCGAAAACCGTCATCCGCAAATAAATTTGATTTATTTATTTATATGTGTTATTTCGCATATCAACATTTCTTTTGCTTTCTGTTTGAAGTGAATTACCAAACATTTTACTTCAAAACACTCGATTTTTTTACATAACTCATATTAGGTCGTGTAATTAGAGTTGACACAAATAACACAAACTTAGGATTGTGTGTATCGATGCATATGTATACACTTCCTACAGTGATGTCTTGCCAAACGTCACTGAGAAACAGCCTTTTGTCTTGATTACGCCTACTTATTTTTATTATCGAGAAAGGGACAACAAGTGAATAAAATCATTGAACTTGAATATTGTATTTTTTTACAAGTATTCTAATACTTTTACAGTGTTGTACCAGACGTATCCGGTACACAAGAACTGTAGGAAGGCTGCGGTCCCGATCCACAAAATACTCCAAGTAGGTCGATCCCGTTGTAAGGGGGAAGGACTAGTAGTGACTATTGGGTTTGCGTTTTACTGTGACATGCCGTCTGGTTCGTAGAGAGAAAGTCAGGCGGTCGAGGGGCAGGCGGTGGTCAGTAAGAAAAGCAGAAGTCAAGGTGTAGGCGAAGTAGAGTGAAGAGTGAAGTCAGGTAAGATGTAGGCGAGTCAGAGGATGCTGGATGTCTAACTTTTGCCGTTTTTTGCACAATATTTAAATTTAATGGTCGCGCGCTGCCGGGAAGAGAAAAAATTGTATGGTGGGATTCTACTCCCTCTTTTGATCTCTTCCCAGCCTGATATTATTTTTAAGAGACAGATTTTATTGGTTTTTCCTCTTCATTGATTCACTCGCTTCTGCCCTGACTTCGATTCACCTCTCTACAATTTTTATTAAAGGTATAAAAGAGTTTTACATTTTTCATGTCCGCGTTTTGGGGCCTAAATTAATAATTAATGTTTTATGCTTAATGATATACATTTTTTCTTCTAATTTACATACAGTTGGAAGTTCGGCCGTCATCATTATTAAAGTATACTTTATATATCGGTGTGAACAACCTAACTCTCGTGACATGATTCAAGAGGTTATAATAATCGCTGGATTGTGCGTAAGTTTTGCCGGGCCTCTCCGTGAGTGGTCGCTAGGTCTACCCAGCTTTTCACTAGCGCAACCAATCTGCCGTTCGTGTCACAAAGGGCCAGCCGTCGACAAAGGAATTTAACATAAAAATTAAACATAATTAAAATTTAAACACAATTTCTCGGCCGATAATTATATCGAGGTCAGCACGTCCGACACAAATGTGCTATTTTTTATCACTAATCAACTTGTTGAATTTTGAAAAGTCGAATTACAAGTTTGAAACTTGCTGTATGTAAGCAATGCATTTGTGAGTACTGTGTTAGTCTCAACGTTCGCTGCTTTTTCTAAAAGTATACAATTATTACGAACACAATAAATTTATTTATTATTTTCTTGACACGGTGACACTAAATGTATTGATGGTTCGCATATGATTTACAAGTATATTGTCTTTTATCACTGAAGAGATAAATCAAAGAAATAGAAGAGTATTCAAATAAATTAACACTTTGTTTTAAATCACGAATTTATTATGTTTTAATGCCAACCGGTTACGCTTAGATCAAGCTTTGTCAGGGCGCATATAATAACTATTAGTTATTTATTAGCTACTATATCTAAATGAAACCGGTTGGCGTTGAAACATAAAAATCGTGTTTTAAAACAAAGTGTTCCTTTATTTTAATATAATGTCTTCTTATTATGAAATAAATAAAACAGAAGAGTGTTGTGGACGTGTCTGTGTGCCCGAAGTATTGCTGTTATCTAGTAGATATAAAATTGTTTTGGTTGCTCCGCCCCAGCTTCGTATGCCATACCTAATAATTGATTGGCCCACCGCATAGTAAACAGTTTAAATGGTTTTCTTGTCAACAATGTTGCGTATATCTTTCAAAGAGAAAATTAGTTTGCCCATTCGTTCGGCCGTTTTTTTCTATGTACCTTTACAAAAGCGTCCCTGTTAAAATTATTACCGCATTTTTTTCATGATTATAATATTTTATGAGATAAGATAATATATTGCATCTTGGTGTAATCAATCGTGAAGTTGAATATAAAATGTAATGGAAATTTATTTATTCGAGTACTTCGATTAATTTTACGATCATTTTGAAAAATTGATTTGAAAGGCGCACGTGGAAACAAATGATTCACGGATACGAAGTTCGTATTTAATTTTTTTTTCGGTGAACATTTGTAATAATGTTATTGAACTAAACAATATTTTGATGAAACAATTATAATCGTTATTATGAAGAAAAAGGTACAAGTTTCGAGATAAGTGCACTGTATACCGGTACTTTAAAATTAAGCTAATACTTTATTTTAACTATTTGATGTATTTATTTTTATTTTTTTATTTATTTTTTATTTTTTAATTTTTTTATTATCAAACATAATACAAGTGTTATATCAATATATATATTTTTAAATCTAAACATTTCATTATAAATTATAAATTACCCTCATAAAAAAGCAATGCTTGTGTGTATGAGGGGGTGTTATTTATTTAGTTACTAATAATTTGCTGTAATGATTTTTCAAAGATATTTTTTTTTAAAGTTTTCAGTGTAGTTTTTTAATTGTGTTTTGAATTTCTTAAGATCATCATTAATTAATCTTATTTTTTCTGGTAAACTATTAAAGAATTTTATTCCTAGATATTTATAACTTTGCTGGCCTATTGTTTTTTTACATATCGGGATTGGTAATGTGCATTTTAGTCTAAGATTTTTTGTATTATTGAATGGTTCGGTTTTATTTAAAATGTCTTCTTTATATATTTGTAATGTGGCGTGGTACAAATAAAGGGAGTTTAATTTAAACTCTATATTTTTAAAAGTTTTTTATTTATTAACTTTTTGTTTCTTACATTATTTTTTTTACATTACCTACCTCACTAGGTCATAAGAACCTGTTCTGAGGTAAGTGACAGTGAGTACAAGTAGAATAATTTTTTAAAAAATGATGATTTTTGTTACACAATGTTCTAGTTTGCCATGGTGAAGAATTTCAAGTGCTATTTTAGGAGGTCTACAATTTCCTTGCTATTATATTACTTTCAGAAAGACCCTTCACTTGTCAGGACAAAAGCTAAACAGCCCGTTAAACTTTAAAAACTATTGAAACAAACAACAAACCAAGCAAAACTGTTTGATACATGTTCTGTGGAAGAAAAACTTTTTCCAAAACCGGTCGACGGTTTAAAATAACGTGTAATTGTACTAGTAAGGTTAAATTTAAAGGCTTTTTGGAAACATTCAAACGTTTTGTTAGAAAATAACCGTCTATTATTAGTTGATCGAATTGATATTGTACACCTCCACTAATATATTGTTTTAGTTTAATGTTTGTATTATTTTTATTCGGTATTTTTGGTTTCTTTCAGACTATTTAAACTTAAAACGCGCAAAATTAAACAACAATGCAATTATTATTTATAAAATCAACACAGTAAAAATATTATTTATGAAATTAACTAAATCAAATTAAAACAAAAAAATGTACAAATATCAATGAATTACGCGTTAGCAATAAAATACATTATGCAACTTGGCTATTTCCCAAATAACGCCGCTCATCTAACCGACGTCGCTCATCGAATCGTAACGCGGCGTCACGACGCTCCACATTTTCTAGTAAGTTCTCAAAGCAAAAATACTACAGACGGCTGTCAAGGAGTGTACCGATCATAAAAAGTTATCTAAGAAAACAATCTTGTCACTTACCATGCTTAGGAAACAATTGATGGATGCCGATATATTATCCTTGTTGAAATCTTAATTGTTTCAGGAGTACGATTTAGAATGCGACCGTTTAATTCACTTACTAACATTAATATGACTTCCGCCATATGAAGACGGTCTAACATGTAAACTGTTCTCGATTCTCTTCGTCAACTATTTCATTATAAAACTTATGGCTGTTACTAAGAGGATTTATCTATTTACTATTGCATTACTATTATTTTTTGTTATTAATTGTGAAATAGAGTCCAAATATTACAAGTGCATCAAGTTGATTACATCACACTGGGTTATGTCATGATTATGATATCAACTCATTTTAAATCCTACCTACCGTATCTCCGATAAGATAAAGCATATCTTTCTCATTTAGATTATTGAAAAACAGAATTTACACGAATTTAAACGGATTCATTTCGCGAGACCCAACTACTTCCAGGTGTCCGGAGCTAGTGCGGCTATGGGAACCCTGATTGGGGTATGTTGTGAGGCTGAAGGGAGTGGGGAGAGAGTGGAGATGGGCAATTCCGAACAGTGGTCATCTGACTTTGACATTCGATTGTTATCATAGCTGGGACATGGAGTCGAAAGGTTTTATGTTTTTCGACAACATCAGTTTGCTTTATAAGCGGTATAGATCACGCTTCTAGTTATCTTCCATTCACTGTGAATTTATGTATGTAAATAACTTATTTAGAACTAAATAAATATTGTGTTAAAAAAAATTGCCACGAGTGTCCTGCCAACTCTCGGCGACGAGATTTGGCAAAACGCACCTGTCCCTCTTTATACTTATGAGTATATGAATTATTTAATTCCCCTCACTCTGGACATACCTTAGAGCAGTGGTCCCAAACACATGGGCCGCGGCCCGGTACCGGGCCGTGGACAAATGGTACTGGGCCCACAAAAACATTTGAAAAAAAATCTACATTCAATGTGTCCCCGCACCCCCTTCCCACACCCTTTGCGGGCCACGGTAAAATTATCAAACGTTGACCGGTCCGCGGTGCCAAAAAGGTTGGGGGCCACTGCCTTAGAGTACATAGAGTGGTAACTATCCAAGGCAGTGTAGTCAGTTTTTGATGACTTTTGCTCGACTCAGCACACCTGGGCGTGGCTAGGACTAGGGCTTGGGTATTTACACATCCATTCATAGCACATGTCGACAAAATGTTTTTGTTTATTCCTATAACCACTTTTTCACAGCATTGTTATCAACAAAAATATAATATAAAACCTAAAAAACCGTTTAGTTGTGTCGAGTTTAGTCGCGTATAAAAACATGTGGGCTGAGTCCCTGGAGACGTGTGAGATCAAGATCATCCTTAGAGTACATAAAAGCGGTGTGTTATTTTTGTTGTCTCTTTCTCTCTCATGGTGTACGACGTAAAAACCCGGAGAAAGTGATTTATCGTAAGTTTGTATAGATTGGGTAAAAATAATTAGCTCTTTATCCATACATTGTTTCTCCAAAGTACATACGTTTTTCGACTGTAGGTTAGGTACCTACTAGTTTAAGTTTTATATATTTTACATTAAAAAAGTTATTCACTCATGAGATACATGGTAATAAAAAAAATTATGCTTAAATATATATTAAGAATTAAGCTTTATTAAAACCTCAATAAAATAGGTTTATATTGTCTATATCTATACAGTGGACAGTGCTATAATTTGTCGTAAATAGTAAATAGTGGTAGATTACAATTTGATGCACTCTTACAATATTATATATTTTTTTATGACAGTTGAACTAATTCAGATTTTATTAAATATTTTTCGAAATCCTGCCAAAACGAAATATGTTCACAATATTTTCTGGTGACAAAATTCTTTTCTGGCCGAAACAACTCAATTGACATAATTCAGGTAGCAAAAAAAATATAACTACTAGCTTAACTATCTGTGAAACAAAAGTTTAAACCAAATCTTAAGCGACGCCTTCTTGTGTTGGCATAGTTTACCAACCATACGGAAAAATATGAGTAAATTTAATGACGCCCGAACTCACCGTTCGAGAGTTTTGTTGAGATAAACAATATATTAACAAGAAACAACAAAAAAAAAATTTAAGATATAACAAACACTTTGTGGAGTGAATATAATAATGAAAGCGTAAAAAAGAATTGATGGGAGAAAATAAAAACGTGGATTTTGAATCCTCAAAATCGTCTTTCTTTCAAATGGGTGCGTATAGGTCACACTTCTAAATCGGATGGGGAGGTTCTGTAAACTTTAGAGATTGATTTTATGAAAGTGATTCTACCATTATAGATTTCTAATTTTGAAACTGTTAATTCGTGGTGGAATTCCATTTTAATGATTTAATAAAACAAATTTATAACTTGTGGAATAAAGTTATAAATTTGTTTTATTAAATCATTATAGATTCTCTGTAACCGGTTTGAGGTTCTTAGTTTCAATAATAACCCACAAAGGCAACTTCAATCAAAAATAGAAACCAACTAAGAACATGTGGTAAATACAATATTCAATACTCGCGCCCAGCGCCGGATCGTTCATACGTTCAAACTGTGCAAAAAAACACAGCCGCCATCTCTGAAGGGGCGCCGTGAAAATAAAGATCTTATTTAAATTTACTTCAAATATTCTTTAAATCAAATAAAATTTCCCCATATCATTTTTAAATTACTTACAAAATGGGGTAATTATGTTTTTTATCGCTGTGCATTGAACTACTAGCGAAAATGTATGAAGAGTAGATTTTTGTCACGGAATTTTTTACGTATTGCATGGTGATTATTTGGACGTGAAGTCTATTTTTCTATGGAATTTTTACGTTAAAGTTCTGAGAAGCAAAGTCTACAACCAATCACCGTGCCCGTTGCTTTCATACAACAGTGTAAATGCACCTTTGGAGATGGTACATATTTTTGTCACGGCGACATTGTACCGGTGACTTTGCGCTTAATGGTTTTTCAGAATTCTTTTACATAAATATTTTTTGGGGTTTATTTTTTAACGATGTGATACTTTGCTAACATAAAAAAATATATAAATGAAATCCCACATCTCCGCTATCGACTTTTTCCTTATAGCTATTAGTAACTGGTTCCAAAAGTAGTGACAGCCCATTTTAGATTTTACATCCCTAAGACCCAGCTTTTCTGACGTAAGAGTCGTAAGACGAACATCTTGTTATACGAAAATAAACTCGTAAGATAGTTACTTTACAGTTCATTCTCGTATGAATTCATAAAGTTGGATTTGTCCATTGTTATTCGGGGATTTTTTTTGAATCGGGGATTCCTCAGGGTTCCCGGGGTTTGTTGACATTTGAAATCTGTCATTGTCAATGACAGCTTTCAATTTGCTACGTAAATTTATTTTTAAAAGTTTTTAAATTCTTTATCGCTGTGTGCCTTTAGATGTTTCTGGGTTATATTAGCGTCTTAAGATTCATTTGTGTTAGTTACAGCGCCTTTGAGGTGATTCTTTGTCTTCGATTTCTATTGTTGATAACTAACCTAAAAAACTGTCCGTCTCGCAGAATTTAAAACGTAACTTTGATCGGTATGGAGAGCTGAAGTTGGGATCTCGGATATTTTCTATATCTCTAGTAAATAGTGCTTTGGCTAGTTCAGGATTTTATGATTGGAGCATTTGTTACAAAACTTAAATTCGCAAAGCAATTTTGAAATGTTTCATTATTTGTGTCAAATAAAAAAAAATAGGGAGGGGTGGAGGGGCGCACTCAATACTTACTGCACAGGGCGCTAGATGTCGTGGAACCGGCCCTGCTCACGCCCCACAACACTCGTTACTCCTACAAAGGTACATTAGTAAAAAAATAGAACAATAAAGTAAAGCTTACAAATCAAACACCAATTTATTAAATAACTGCAACGATAAATAAAGGTAATAAAAATAACCGGTCAAGTCAATGTAATGTTTTATTAATTGAGATTATATTTACATAGTATCTTTCGTAATTTAGAGCCTCTTGAGAATAACTAATATATTAAGCGTTTATTTCTTTGAAATGAAATAATATCTTTGTTTTTAACCACAAAATCCAACTCTAGTATATTAAAAATCTAGATTACGGGTATGTAGGTACTTTATAATAAATTTTAATTTAAATAAATATATGAAACTTCAAATATTAGTATAAATCATTTCTGTATGAATATTTTAATCTTTTGGATCGAATCATCATAGTTTCTATTATTTCTGAGGGGTAATTTGCTTGGATATACGAGTGTTTTGGATTTCGAATAATACATTTGCGAAACGAGTTATGCTCGTAAACCAAAGTTCCACTGTATATCCATTTTTCCAGTCATTTTTCTAACTATGTACCTACTTGAGTTGTTCAAATTCCTTACATTTTATTAAAAAAAAAAGTTATACACCGATATTGCAGCTCCAGTTCAATTAAGAAAAGGTATATAAAAGTATATGATCTTAAATAGGTACATAATAATCTCATTTTTATATATATATTGAAACCAAACCAAATTTAATAAATTAAAATACATATTATTATTATAATTAAAACACTTTGTTAAATTAACTTGTTTTGTTAAAAAAAAATACCATCTACGTTTCGTCTCGTCTCGTAACTTATATTCAAAGCACTTTAAAAATAATTTTACATATTTTTGGAACACTTTAGCCCATTAAGTGGCATAAGTAAAAAGGAATGAAAATGTTTTGAACATGTATTTTCAGTTGTAATATTTATTTCTTAAGTGCCCTTAAGATGTTAGATTTGACAATCCTCAAACGGGAAATTCTTACTAGCTGGACAGTCAAAAAAGTTCTTAAAAAAAAAATGAAAATTGTTTTTTGTCCCAATAAAAATAATAATAATAAAAATATACCAATTAAACAAAAAGTGTTTAATTTATAATAATAATGTGAATATTTAAAAATATATATAATATCCTAAATAAGTAACTAACTTCAAAAGCCTCAAAAATGTTAGGATTCATTCTTAGAACATGTAAAAAATTTAATAATCTTAAAACAATGAAAATCTTGTATTTTGCTTACGTCCGTAGCTTACTGGAATACGCGTCACAAGTATGGAACCCACAATACAAAACATATGTGTACAACTTGGAACGTGTTCAAAATCGTTTCCTTCGATACCTAGATTTTCGTAGTTACCGTCCCCATGTAAATCACCAAGAGTCGGCCGCATTCTTTAATATCCTGTCGTTGGAAGATCGAAGAATCTCTGCTGATGTACTATTTCTGCAGAAAATTGCTAGATCCACCGTAGATTGCCCGGAACTCCTCCAACGGATCCAATTACGAGTTCCCAATAGACTAACCAGATCTGACCAATTTCTTAGTCTCCCTCGATGCAACACTAATTCTAAACAAAACTCCTTCTATCGGGCCTCACACACTTTTAACACACACTACTCACAATATGACATTTTTAACTCTGCACCTCACTCTATAAAATCACACCGACCATCTCACGAGCCTTTATAACTACAGATAACTACTCATTCCACAGTACCACCAATTCTTTTAACTTTAACTTTATTTCTTTAAATATATATGTTTAAAAAAATAAACAAAATCTTTTAAATCACACATATCATTATACATATCTACTACATCTAGATCGATCCCCCTCATGTCCTTCCTTTTCCTCAACCCCTTAAACATACTGATATGAAAAATTTTAAAATTATGTTTTTATTTTTTATTTGATTTGTATTTCTTTTAATTTATATCTTAATTTCTTGTTTAATTTTTAAAATTAGATTCACTTACAGTATCAGTTCACCTGTATATACAAACACTAAAGTGGAAACCTATAAATGGTCATATTAATACTACTTATATAATATTTTACCTAGTATGTATGTAAACTGTTGGTCTCCTAAACAAAATAAAATAAAATAAAAATAAAAATAAAAAGTATCCGAGGGAAATGCTGCATTTTTAGATTTTCCTGATGGCATTTAGGATTCCTTAACTGCGATGTTTTTATTATTTTATGAAATTATCGTTAGGAGATACCCAACCTTGGGTAGGTAAGGTAAGGTAGTAAGCAAAAAATTGCCTTGTTACTTCCATTTTGAAAACAATAGTAACTATAATAAATATACGAGTATTGGTTGTTTAGTTTAGACATTCTTATGCAACACTCATTCCACCTTTTTACCACTGTAATTCCTTTCAATAATTTTCGGCTTCGTTCTAATAACTTGAACAAATTTCCTTGAAATATAAAGCATAGATAATATGATTAAATAGATAGAAATGGCGACAAAGAGCGCTACATCTAGCAGTAGGTACTGGTACCAGGCCAGGCCGTGGGCCGGGGAGCGCAGGTGTCTGGCGCCGTTGAAATTCAGTACGTATTCCACCCAATAAATGGCGGCGTCCAGCGGGTGCTGCGGCCTGTCACGGAAAATGCGGGAAATTCGAGCGGCGTTTTGGCGGTAACTGAAAACAAAATGTGTAAATGCTCAATTTTGTGAACAAGTCACACTGTTATTATTCTGCGTATTTATAGCTTTTTTTTAGTGTGTATCCATTCGGTCCGGTAAACAGTAAAAAATAAAAGCATACTTTAAGCAAACATGAACTCTAACGGAGAACGTTTTGAAGAAAATGGTCACCACACAAAAGTCATGTAAAATGTTACGAGTTGTTTGATAGAAGTGTTTGTGGTCATGTATGTGTCACTGAAAACCTAGAACTGGTGTTCTCCCGACTGCAACTGGGATTCTCGAGGTAAGTGTTTGGTTTCCCTTTTCCTTTTCCATTCCTTAATTTATCCTACATTCGCTTTCACCCGATTCCGTCAAACACCATAACTAGCAAAGAGAATAGACCGCTACATAATACCGTCTTGGCACACACTGCCTTTTTCATTCATTTCATCGTCTCATACATACTCTTTAATTAATCAGACTCTCGACATGACCCGAGATAAGTATTTAATAAAATAATCAAAAAAAGAAAGACAAACATTCCCGGAATACGAATAACCTAACAACATTTTAAAAACTGCTACTACCATCATAATAAGCGGAAATTATTGCTTGTGGATGTGTTGATGGATGACTTAGCTAATAGAGAAATTGAACCCACAACACCCGGGTGGGAATCCGACGCATTTATCCACTCAGCTACTAACCACTTGCTTCAAGTACTCATCTTTTACAACTATATTTGTTTTACAGTGTTTTCGTACTCGCTCTTTCAAGTACCATGATTTTGGATTTATTTACATTTATTTATTGCCTCACAACATACCCATTTGGGGATGCTATAGTCTCACTGGCTCTAGCTGCTTGGAAGCAGTTAAGACTCTTGTGCGGTATTCACTATAAAAATAACTATTATTAACTCATTCTGCATAAATACTTGGTTCATTCTAGACACGAGAGACTGTAGATCTTCCATTTTGTTAGAAGTGAGCACCGCATCATCAGCTTACAATTAATAGACAACATACTTTCAGATTGTTCATTTTCGCGCCCATGCCTGCACATTTCAACTCTTGCCCACAGTAAATGGATAATTATAATCCATGTAAAAATTGAATAACCATGGTTACATTACACAGCCTTACTTAATACCTTTTGTGATATCAAAGCGCTTCGTAAAATCACCGCTGACTCTGACACATTCTCATTCACACTTTCCTCGTATAGAGTCGCAATTGCCTGTACAAGTTTCGTATTCACTCCATACATAGATAATACCTTTAAAAAAATCCATATCAACTCATACGCTTTTTGTAGACCGACAAAAGCACGGAAAAGGTTCTGGTTTTTCGTCAGAAAGCAATGAAAAAATCTGATCCATATTTATCCTTTGTTTTCATTTGTACTCTTTCAATCAGTATTCTACTATATACCTTGCCAACTGAACTTGAAGGGTAATCAGCGCCGGATCCACCGTACGTTCAAACTGTGCAACAAAACATAGGCGCCATCTCTGAAAGGGCGCCGTGAAAATAAAGATCTTATTTAAATTTACTTCAAATATTCTATAAATCATATCAAAATTTTTCTCCATATCATTTTAAAATTACCCACATCATGGGGTAAGTATGTTTTTGATTGCGTTGGCGGCATCGCTGTGCATTGAATGACTAGTGAAAATGTATGGGGAGTAGATTTTTGTCACGGTTTTTTTTTCACGTAATTGCATAGTGATTATTTGGACATAAAGTCTGTTTTTATATGGAGTGTAATACGTTAAAGTTCTAAAAAGCAAAGTCTACAACCAATCAGCGTGCCCGTTTCTTTCGTACAACAGTGTAAATGCACCATTGGAGATGGTACATATTTTTGTCACGGCGACATTGTACCGGTGACTTTGCGCTTATTTGGTTTTTTCAGAATTCTTTTACAGAAATATGTTTTTGGAGTTTATTTTTCAACGATGTGATACTTTGCTAACAGTAAAAAAATATTAATGAAATTCTACATCTCCGCTTTCGACTTTTTCCTATAGATAGCTATTAGTAACTGGCTCCAAAAGTAGTGACAGCCGATTTAGATGTAAATATATGAAAGCTAGATAAAACTTTGTTGTCTATTAAGATAGTTACTTTACAGTTCATTCTCGTATGAATTCATAAAGTTGGATTTGTCCATTGTTATTCGTGGAATATTATTGAATCGGGGTTTCCTCAGGTCTGTTGACATTTGACATCTGTCATTTTAATTCTGTCAATTTGCTACGTAAATTTATTTTCAAACTGTTTAAAATACTTGTGCCGCTGTGTGCCTTTAGATTTTTTGGGTTTATATCAGTGTCTTAAGATTCATTTGTGTTAGTTACAACGCGGTGATTTTTTTGTCTTTGATTTCCATTATTTCTATTGTTGAAAACTAACCTAAAAAACTGTCCGGCTCACAGAATTTAGAACTTAACGTTGATCGGTATATGGAGAGCTGAAGTTAGGATCTCGGATATTTTCTATTACTCTAGTAAATAGTGCTTTGGCTAGTTCAGGATTTTATGATTGGAGCATTTGTTAGAAAACATAAATTCGCAAAGCAATTTTGAAATGTTTGATTATTTGTGTCAAATAAAAAAAGATGGAAGAGAAGGGGGGAGAGGGCGCATTCAATATTTACTACACAGTGGAACCGGCCCTGAGGGTAATAAACCTGTTGTTTCCACATTCCATGCGCGATCTCTTTATTTTTGTACCGAGTCTATTATGATATATTCATCTGAAGCTGTTTATCTCGGTTTCGGATGTAACACTGCAGTTATGTTATAAATAATAATATAAAGAAATATCTCTTACCTGCTAACATTTAACAACTCATGCAGTGCGTGTGGTAGGGTTTCGTTGTTGATATGGTCGTACTGCAGCGTCAGGGCGGCCCCCCTGTCGTACAGCTCCGCCATGTTCAGGCTCTGGTCGGCGAACATGGGGATGCTCGACGGGGACGCCACAGTACACGGACTCCTGGATGCTTAGCAGTCCGCCGTGGCTGATGAATAATTTCGTCGATGGATGACCTTAAAAATAAAATATTCCGTTTTGTGGTACATCATAATGTTAGAACCAGTACTTGAATCACAGTAAACCTTGAAGATAGCTACAGCGAGAACTATAAGATGATAATAAAAAAAACAATTATTGAATTTGTTTAAACTAGTCACAGACACGGATGAAGACCCCCGTGGCCGAGCGTTTAAGATCCTCAACTTCAGATCTAGAAGTTACGAGTTCGAAACTTGGTGTGTGCAAATAAATATAATTTAAATGTATGTATTATTTCACATATAAAATAATATGAGGTACATTTGTAAAACATTCCAGAGTTGTTCATACTCTCAGTATGTGTGGAGCACATTACAGAGTTGTATATACTCTCAGTGTCGCCCTGCTGAAAGACCACCATTAAGAATTGAAACGTTGATTGAAATGGCTTTAAATATGTTGTTGACTTTAGCCATCCTCTTCCTCGTCTATTTTCCGTCTTCCTTCGCTTCAGTCTCACAACATACCCCAATTGGGGATGCCATAGTCCTACTAGTTTCGGGCAGTTGGGACTCTAGTGTGGGATTCACGTAAAAAAAGGCCTGAGGTTGAGATAACAATTACTGCTATATTGACTTTTCAAAAACTATGACTACTTTCGTAGATACTAAAGGAATATTAATTTTATTGTGATATAAACTCATACATTTAATCACAACTACAAGAATTTATTTATATATTATAACAGGCATACAAATTACTTATGTGCAGATCCGACATGGTTCTTTGCGACCATAAATAATAGAATTAGGTTGAGGTGTTTCAAACTTTCGTCATATTTAACATCGTCACAATTCAATGATTAGCGCCATTTCGTTTTTTCGTTATTTGAATGATTCCCGCTAAACGCCTATTCTTTGTGTTCGATCCACCATCCTTTCATACTATGCAAAAAACATAGCCGCCATCTCGCCGGGCGCAAACAGGGCACCAAACAGGGCCCCAAACAGGGCGCCATGAAAATAAAATTCTTATTTAAATTTCCTTAAAATATCTCATAAATCTTTTCAAAACTTACCCACATCATGGAATCATTGTGTTTTATATTGCGCTGGCAACTTTCAATGAAATTAATAATGAACAGTTTCAAAAACAGAAATAAATCAATTTTCGGACTATGTGTTGACTACTTGTACTATATAAAGCATATAAACATAGGTTTAAATATGTACTTTAATTAAAGTATTCTGCGCATTAAAAATAATAAACATTCACAGATGATGCTGTTATTGCGAGTTGGTATGGGTTTGTAAAAAGTGTTATTATTTGAATTAAGAAAATAGTAACCAGGAATAAGAGTGGCATCATATCATTAATAAATAATTATTAAGGTACGCTACACAAGAAGCTAATTTGTAGGCACAGTGAGGCCAATAATTTTATGAAGTGATCAAATAAAACAAATCAGGTATTTTAAACCCATTAAACACACGATTATCATTTTCAATTACTAGAATAGAAATACATGGGTTTCAAACATGAAGTGAAATAACCATCATGTAGGTAGGTATGTTTTAAAATAGCTCATTACGGTAGAGCCGTTACCTGACATGTGTATCGCGGTAAGTTAGTTATTAATTTATCCCACGTTTAAATTAATCGAATAACTCTTTTTTTGTTAACGCAATTAAAATACAAATTCAACCTTGGAAAATCGTGGACTAAATATATAATTATTTAGGTCTAAAGAAAAAAAAAGTTTTATTCACTTCTTAGTAAAATAATTAATATTATCCAAATTACGATTACAGTAATCTTGTTGGAGTTTACAGAAATGTAAACAACAACGCTGGCACTTTAATTAAGAATCAATTTATTTTTGGCAAATGTATCAAAGGAAACGAAACATTCTATAGCTTTATCATTTTATCAATTTTTTTTATGACACCTGAAAAATCTTTATATTAATTAAAATATTGAAATTAGAACACTCGATCTAGCAGCACTCATGTATAATAATAATAAAACAAAAAAAAACATACAAACAAACAAAACCAGGATCATATTATTGGCCTACTTAGGAAATCGAACCCGCAGCCTGCAGACTCAAAGTCAAATACGTAGACTACACTCCCGCGAAAAAGTACTTTCGCAGTTTTATTGGTTACTTATGTTTGATTTTTCAATAAATGTCAAATACTAACAAAAAGTAGTTATTTAACAGAATAATTTAATATTAAAACTATTAATTTTTAATTTATTTATTTAACAGCTATACTAAGAACATGGATTATATTCCACGTCCGGCTTATTCTCCTATTCTTGAAATTATATTATATGATATTGTCACATTTCCGCTCTCTATGTAAGAATCACCGAGAAATCTCCTTTATTTTTTACTCTATTTTTCAAAAGCGACTTGACGACTACGTTACATCCAAATCACCGTATTACTTCAGGAGTGATAGCATAAAATGCCAGAACGTTTGGAGTCAATGTAATAAATTATTTGTAATGCGTTTTCGACTTTAGTAAAAACGCTATGAACTTACGCATCAACCCTACAAAGGAACATGAGCGGAAATAATTTTATTTGGCATTCCACAAGGAACGGTATTTGAACCTATTCATGTAACCGGGAATTAGCTATGAAATTATAATTGAGAAAATTTGAACTAATAAAACCGATTTAACTTACAAAGAATGGAGAGTTGAGGCAGCCATGTATTGGTCCTTACGTTTCCCGGCAAAGGAGGAAGCAAAGATCCATTGATTTTCCATAGCACATTCTGATCAAGGGAGCCCAAGGCTGCGTACAGCGTGGACACCATCTCGTCTGACAAGGAGTTGGGTGGAATTATAGTGCCCAGGCTGAAGTAAACTACGCCGCCCTTAGAACTGTTCATAAAGTCTTCAATGTCCTGTTAACAATAAATATGGAATAGTCAAAAATAATATTTCAATATTGGTTTAAGTCGCATGCAACCTTGACTTTAAATGAAGAAAAGTAAACTGGACAATCTGATAAATAAGTATTACGAGTAAGTTACTTGTTCCAATTAGAATGTGCTAGCGTTTCATTAAAACTGTTGTCACAGTATTAATTATCAAGGTATGTGTATTAGAAAATCATACCGGAAAAACGATTTTGCCGCGAACAGGATTCGAACCCCTCGGACCAACCGAAAAATGAGTCGACTGCTCTAAACCACCGAGCTATCACTAGCCCGCCGCGCCGAAATTTTCCAAAATGCTATATTATGATCATTTATTGTGCAAATTGAAAAAAATTGCAGTAAAGTTATGGTAAATTGTTGAGTATTTTATTCAAAATTTGTTGCATTTGTCTTGAGCTAGTAGATCAGTATTTAAGTGGAACTTATTTCATGACTTGATAGATGCTATAATAATAAACAAGTAGTGATAGTAAGGCTTATTGGATAAAATATAATTATCCATTCCCCAATGCAAAAAAGGCGTATAGAATGTGCCTACAATGGGTCATTTAAAGTAGTTACGAGTATTTAAACAGTGTAACGATGTAAGTACGCGCTGGTAATTAATTTATCTCGGTGCATTTATCCGCAAGCGTACAAACGACACGGAAGAGTTGCCGTCTTCATTATTCGCTGACGGTAAATTGTTGTCTGCGTGATTTCTCGCACAAATGCCAAAACTCTCGTGCGAGCCAAAGGGCAAGATCTGGATTGATCAGACCCGGATTCAACACGGGATACTAGGATTATAGTCCAGGGTGTTGTATTATACTCCGAAAAATAAATGATATGAATTCACGAAAAAATTCTACAACTCGTTATACATTTGGGATCCCAGAAGAAAGGCAAAAATAGGAAGGTACTTGCAACGAAATAAATTATTAAAATAACAAAATTTGCTAATCACTGTTTCTACATGTATATTTCAATGAAATCCGAAACAGCAGAAACTTACTTTTGGCAGCGGAGGTAAAGTCCTTGGGATGTGTAAGCCACCAACTTCCACCAACTGTGGGACTGACGGCCTTATTTGGTTGAGACTCAAGTGGCTATTCACCAAAATCATACTGACATTCTGAGCCAGGCTCCTCAGAGGTGGCACAACCCCTAAAATCCTCCCAGCTAGCTCTTGTGATCTCCAATTGGACCTAATCTCATACTGAACCTTTGCGTACACCGTTGCGAGGGTATTTACTAACCTCGAGAGGAAGTTCATTCTCTGAGAAAAGGGGAAGAAGTAGATTGGGGTATAAGCAGTGTTCTCCGGGAGTGCCACCATGTCATTGACCCAAGGAAGGGGCACACTCGAGACGAGTCCGATACTTGGTATCCCCATCTTGTGAGCCACTGCGAGGAAACAGTCCGATGCGAAGATCTCCACCACAAGTAAATCAAACTGTTTCTTCTTTATAACATTGAGAACTTCTGGATTTTCCAAGACTTGTTCGCAGCTGTTCACTGAAAACCTGATGATGTCAAATATATTGTCGAGGTAAGACATCTTGCGGAAGTACTCCATGTTCACGGAGAGTAGTTTCTCATCGTTAGACAGGTCCAGTTGTGTGATGTTTTCACGTGGTGATTTCTGAAAATGTGGTCATTTTTAATTTATACAAATTGTGCACAGAATACGAGTATGTTGATTTATGGAAGGGAAATACTTGTTTGCTGGTGATTTTGATCGCTGCAATATTGATTATGCATACACAATATAATTATATGGAAGAACGCTATCATTAGCATATTATTATTAACCTCTAGTGTGCCGACGCGACGTGTCCTCGGAGACCCGCGCATTCACCATTATCTTTTCAGAAGTTTTTATTCTATAAAACCTCTTGTTCGCATATTTAAATGAACCGTAATCGCTTGTCAACGAAATAATCAGTATAAGAGAGAAAAACCATTAATATACAATTTGAAAAAATACACAAACACATTATCTGAGAACATAGCATAATTGACCAAAATATCAATTTGTAAAACACAAGTGAGTTATTACGAAATTACAGTCAGTAAGGTGCGACTGAAATCGACGAGAATCCGGCATTCCAGAGGTTGACAGAATAACAACATAAGTTTTCTTAGTTTTCCAGAGTAGGTATCTATCAATAACTTATGTAGGTATTGGGTATACTAAAATACAGCCCCGGTTCTGAGCCAACGGAGCGGTGCCTGGCGCTGGCTTAATTTTTGGCGTTTTTTTATTATATAAATGAGTACATTTTTTTAATTTTTTTTAGTTTTTTTTTAATATAGTAATATATCAATACTATGAATAATTTTCAAGGAAGTATGAGAATGATGAAAATGCCAGTTTCTAATAAGGTTTCGGTAGCTCGAGCATAAAGATAGAGCAGAGGTTCCGAGATCGTATCTCGGTCGTGATCTAATTCTTTTTATTTTCTGTTTCATATTTCGTTGAAGATTATTAATTTTATTTCAATAATTATAGTATGATCAAATATTTTCCGGACGCCTGATCAGTAGAAATTGTAGCTAAAACTTTCTTGTGTCATTGTACTACGCAACCAGTTTTTTTATTAGTTTTGATCAAAGCAGCACACAATTATTAAATAAACAGTCGTAGTCATTCAATTCAAAACTTCAAGAGTAGAGCTGTTTAAAATTATACAAAATCGTTTTGTAGCGGTTGACAAGTATTATCACAAAAGTGTTAATACATTTATTTATAGAATACGTTTATTTTTTTTTTAAACTTCATCTCGCTTTTTATTCTAATAATCCGCAATGACCTTACACACGTAACGTCATTGATAATCCGTGTATTATTTATATATATATGTAAAAAAAAAAACAAATTACGCAAAAAATTCAAAGCAATGACAAACCGTCCAACGTCACACGAATAATAAAATAATCCATTTTAAAACAAGCAAGTACCTAGGTTACAATTTATTGTTTCATTTTATAATCCGCAATGACCTTACACACGTAACGTCATTGATACTCCGTGTATTATTTATAAAAAAAAAACAAATTACGCAAAAAATGCAAAGCAATGACAAACCGTCCAACGTCACACGAATAATAAAATAATCCATTTTAAAACAAGCAAGTAGCTAGGTTACACATTATTGTTTCATTTTATAAATTCATAACATCGAAGAATGCGACAGAAGTATTAATTGATATAGCACTGTCTTATTCTTTCATTAACATTCCCTTGCGCCCTATCGGCTATATCTGTCTCATTTTCGACTGATATTTCTACATACGTTTGTCTCGTTTTTACACTAGTACAAACCCAAGCTCAAGTATGGTACGAATAAGTTCGGGAATTTTATTCTGCGCCGTGGTCGGTCGTAAAATCACGATATCAATTGCCGCCTAGAACGCGTAGTACCTACTCGTACATACAAATATATTCATTTTTAATATGTGGGCACTGATTAAAAATAAATAAAAAATAAACAGTGAAAGGGCGCTGAGCTCAGCAACGGGCGCCGATGCACTAAGCACTGTCATTAGGGACTGTAAGTGCCTTGGTAATCCACCGCCTGTGGCGGACTGCTCCAATTGCGCCTGCACAGAACCGAGCCTGCTGAAATATATTTTTTACAGCTCAAAAATTATTTCTGGTAGGGATATCTTAGGTTTGAATGATACCAAAAATTGCGGCCCAACTTTGGTGCTCACTCCTCAACATTGTTTCACATAGCAAAAGGCGAGAAAAAATTCGAACATCAAATCGACGTTGGAAAGGCAAAAAGGCTGAAGCGCCATTTTGGGTGTAGATCAGAGCATTTAAAAGTTTTTTTTTTAACAATAAAATTCATAATTCTTCATTGCCTTGTTGGATTTAAAAATAAAGTTTACTCAGGTAAATCTATGTTCACATTGAGTTACCTGAAGAGACAAAAAGCTAAAAAAAATAAAATCAAACTTGTGTCACTTGAGTCAAGCCTTTTCCCAAATGGTACATATCATTATTTTAAATGGCTGAAGCGTTACAAAAGTCTTCAAAATCAAACGAGAGTCAGAGCATTCGATGCAGAAAAAAAACATTGATCTAAACTGCATATTTAACTGTCGTTTAAGCTCTTTTACCTTTCCAGCGTCGAAATTGTTGTTTGCATTTAAGTAATAATTTACCTGCGGAAAATGGGTTGCGATGGTGACATGGTGCCCCCTGTCCGCGAGGGCATTCATGATGGGACCGTACATGGCAAAGTGGCTCTTGGTCTCCGTGGGGAAGATTCCCAATATCCTCGCTGCGTCACATGCGCATGCATTCACCACCACCCCCCACAGCACCGACAAAAACAACTGATATGACTTCATATCAAATATCTTGAATTCACTCTCACTACATCACTTTCGTTTAATCGATGGTATCCCCAAACTTTTGTATAAAATAATTGAAAATCAGCATTTTGAGAAACTAATTAAATGCGTTAAAATACCCTCTAGCTAGTAGATAAGAATGTTCTAACATGTATTGTGCACAATATAAAGAAACCTATTTTATCATTCAATAAAGCTTTACAAAAGCTGTATCAAGAATATTTTGAGACTTAGCGATCAAATCACAATTTTTAAAACATAAGTGTAATATTACTTAGGAATACTGTAAGTGAAAATCATATATTATTAGCTATTAGCTAGGTTTTTTATATGCAATAAGTAAGAACCCAGTATATTTTATCATTCATTGAAGTTTTATGAAATCAATCAACATACAATTTAAGGTCATTTCAATCAAATATCATATATTTAAAAATAATTATTTAACACAAAGGTAAATTCAATACTGCGTAGTAGCACTATGAGAGGAAAATATATAAACACTAACTACTAGCTAGGTATGCACTTAATTGTTTAATGCAATACTTAAGATCTAAAATTACTTTATCAGTCAATGAAGCTTAACGAAATCAACAGCATTGATATTTTTTGGCCCAAAAATATTGTAATATATTAAATGTAAAAAGGTTTAAAACACGTTGTTCGAGTGAAAACGTCACTTCACCATTAAACTAAACTATGATACGCTTACAGTTTTGTGTCTAGGTCGAGCCGGTAGAGGTAGGATGTGGTAATACGGGTAGTTTTAATCCAAGGAGAGTAGGTATAATAATACATCTCGCGGCAGGTATCTTTTCGTTATCACATGGCGTTATTAATAATAAAGTAGTTATTACACGTGCAAATAAAAAAAATAAAATCGTTCGGTTAGTGCCGCGTGTCGTCAGTCATTGCACGTTCCTTACAAAATCGATAATCCTTATGCATGATTCGAAGAAATCGCATCACATAAACATTTTATAAATTCTTCATAAGCATATTCCTACACTAGCGATACAATTGTCGTAGAATTAAAGAAAGCCAATAAAAATAATGGTCATATTTTTAATTTTATTATTCTTGATGCGAAAATGAATGGAAGAAGAAGTCGAGGACGCCCGAGAAAGACATGGCACGATCAAGTAAATCAAATACTTGAATCGGGTCAGGTGAAGAGTCAGAATAACAGAAGAGCATGTATGAGACGATGTATGAATGAAATAAAGCAAGGAGTGTGTGCCAAGACAGAGTTATATGGCGGTCCGTCCTCTCTGCCTACCGCTGCGGGGAAACGGAGTGATGGTTAGTTAGTTAGTTTTTTATATTCTTAATAATCAGTTAAATTTCTCCAGTAGTCCAATATTAGGTATATTTCCCGTAAACTTGTAATTTTTTTCATTATTCTTTAATCACCTTCTCAGTTGACGTTTTACCTGTTTCATTTCATATTATCTGTCTCTTTCTCACTGTTCATTTGTTATAACTTTTACGTTATTCTAATGTTTTCTCACTGTTTTCTTATTTTTTTTATATTTCGTTCTCCCTCTGTATACATACGAGTATATAACCGCACACTTTGTATTTTTTGTTTAGTTTAATTTTTTACCCTGATGATGCTTAGGCTAAGCGAAACCGGTCGGTCTTAAAAATTAAAATAAAATCTGTGGTCTTATACAAAGTTATTATTTCATTTTCATTTTATATTTTTTTACAGTTGGCTGATGCCATTTATTTTGTTGTTGATTATATAATTGGTTTTTAGTAGTTATATGTCGGACGATAGCTGAGTGGACAAACGCGTCGGATTCCCACCCGGGCGTCGTGCGTTCAATTCCTCTGCTGGCTAAGTCCTCCATCATTGCACAAGCAACATCTTCCGCTTCTTATGATGGCAGTAGGAGTTTTTCAAATTTTGTCAGGTTATTCGTAACCCGGGAATGTTTGTCTTTCTTTAAAAAAAAGAATATTAAAAAAAAAAGAAAATGTAAAGATCCAATATAGTTGTTTTTTATTAGAATTGTATAAGTAAGTAATACTTATTCACCACAAAGCGCCCTTGTGGTAATATTTCATTGAAAAAGGTGCCATAGAAATTGATCCAATATTTAAAATTAATTTTCTGCAGAACGACATTGAGTGTTACAACACTTTTTTTTACCAATTTATAAAACCGTTTCTAATAAATTATGACCTATATTTAAATGAAAACAGATTTTTTTGAAAATATATTCTAAAAAAGTTGTAGACTTATACAATAAACTATAGTAAAATGTATTAAACAAACCTCATTATATTATATATTGTAATGTGAAAACTCTTCATCAAGGATCTCCCAAAATGGTGCATCCGTTTAGAAAATGTTTACGTTTTTTGTAACGATGTTATGAATTTATTGACTATAATTTATAACTTTTCTATATTTTTTTAAATATTTAGTACCTACCTCTTTTTATACATATTATATTAGATGTACATTTACAGTAATAAATCACAGTATAAATGTGGGATATTGTCAGAAAGCATTTTTTCGGGTTGGCTTAAAGCAATGACAAAACGAATGAAAAATAGTAACAGTATTAGCTTTTTTATTGGTTCTTATGTTACATTACTTTTATTTGCACGCTCTATACAAATTTAAAACTTTTCTAATAGAGGAACTAATGAACGAAGAAACTATTTTTTGCACTGGTCACCTCAATGTCGACAGCAGCGACTGTAAAAATAAGTTTTGACGTCTGTTCAGCGATATTTCAAATTTGTTTCTCAAGAGATGTGGTCAGCACCAAACTTATGTTACTCTTCATAGAAAGGTGGCAGATCAGGTGGCTTGGACATGCAAAATAGAAGGCATGCAAGGAGAAGATGTCCAATTGACAGTTGACGCATCCAGGCAAAGTTGGAAAAGCAAGATGCTGTGCGATAAAAGGCTGGGCCTGCAATGAACGGAGGTATACGTAGCACAGGATCCCTAGCACAATACATCGACAAAGGTTTATCTACAATGTCGGTAATTTGTCATCGTTTCCGAGCACGACTGCAGATCGCCAACGAACAAACAACAGTTCACGTCGACTAGACGTGCTTTATTTAGTCGACGCAATCGTTCTCGCAATGAAGCTGCAAGGTGAGCTGCAATCGTGCTCGTGAACCATGACAATTTTCCGACATTGTCGATCAATGTTTTGTGGTAGGGGCTCAGGACAGAGATGCTTTGTCGAAGCGATATGTCCCCAACCCGAATATGAGAAGGGGGAGGAGATAAGATGAGTTTAAATTCACCTAGAATCTGATAGCAATCTGATCTTATACTAAGTACCTACCTTCTATATTTGAACAATCTTATAAGAATTAATATTGTGTGTTTTTATAGGTAGATAATTTCTATCGCTGCCGAATAAAAAACGGTGTATGGTTTAATGAAATCAAAACACAATTTTGCAGACGGCTAAAACAGGAACCAACGAAAGGATGAAGTATTTTTAAATCTATAGATTTTGTGGACGCCATTGACTGCAAAGTTATCTGTATCGATCGGGATAATCGCTTGATTAGTTTACAAATGCCAATTAAGCGTTTTTTTTATGACGATATTATGATATTAAACATTATTAAAGGAAGGCTATTATAACCTTATTATGAAGGCTATGTTTTTTTTAAAGTATTTTAACGATTTCAGAGGCAGTTGAACTGAAAAATTCCGTACAGCCAAACATTTATTATAAACAGCTGAATAAAAATGACAAGTATTATTTCAACGTTTTGTAGGTATTATTTTAATTATGTATCTCTTTTTTCGTAATTATACGATTTTTACCAAGGAAGATGTAATAGATATGTGAACTATTCAATGACACGCAAATAATCCATGCCATTATAGGTGCATTAAACCTCAGTTTTTGTTTACAATGATTTATTCGAATTATTTTTGATGTGCTAAAAATTCCGTTGTTTTTTTTTGCCTGGCGGTAATGCCTAACAACTGGCTTCATTTTCAGGTGTAATATTATTCCATACCTAAAATTTCAAACCCAGTAGAAGTGTTTTTTATGACCGCGATTCTCAAGACCGGGGGGTTATAAAAAACTGTGCAGCAAACATTGTTTGAACGGAATTGAGTTAGGTCTTCAAAAATCTGACATAAAGTTTTTTCTTAATTTTGAAATATTTCATGAATAGAAAAAAAACACCACGTAAATATTATGGAACTTTATTGTTAAGGGTTTTTTTGGCCCAATAACTTGATATTGTAAAACATAACACAAATAAGTAATTATTTAAAAAAAAAAAAAAAATACCATGCGAAAGATCAATAAATCGTCGCTGGAAAGGCAAAAGGTCTTAAGCGACACTTAGGGTCAAAAATGAGTAAAATATGCACTTTTGTTCTGCATCTCTTTTTTTTGGTCTTGTTTGATTCTGCAGACCTTAGTGGCCCTTCGGCCATCTAAAATATATTAACCATTTGGGAAACGGCTTGACTCAAGAGACACAAGGTTGAGACTATTTTAAAGCTTTAGTAACTTTAGATAACTTAGTGAGAGCATTAACAATAACACCATTTTTTAGCTTCCAAGGCGTCAATTATTGTTAGTTTATTATCATAAACCAGTGACTTGACGTAGCCTTGCAGTAAATCGAGACTTTGCAAGCCATTTGACAGGAATCTCGGAATAAATTTATCGCAAAATTTTGATTTCATAAGTCGATGGTTGCGGTAGCCGTAATGATCTTATCATCTTGTTAAAATAGTATCTCGTCCGGATCAATGACATCCATATTTTCAAACAAAAAATCAATGATCACAGTCTGTTAACGATCTTTACTGACCGTAACCCAAGCTCGAATTTTATTTTTTTATGATTTGTTAAACTATACTGATCATATATTATGTCAAAAAGTAAGCGCAGTATGAGTGTTAACCCTTTCGTAAGTTTATATAAAGACACATTATATTTGAGAACATACGTACGAAAATGTTCATTGGTTGATTAGTTTTAATCAGCACAAGAACATATCGCGTGTAAATTTATAATTTTTGTATTTATTTATTTACTCTGAATATTTCACGGAAGAGACGAAACAATTTGGCATTATATATATATATATATATATATATATATATATATATATATATATATATATATATATATATATATATATATATATATATATATATATATAATGCCTTAATTATATATATATATATAATATATGTATATATAATATATATTGAATATATATAATACCAACTAGTCTCTAGTCCAGAGGTTCCCAAACTTTTTTGTCCCGTAGACCACTTGCCGATTTTTTCTGTTTTGTATAGACCCCCTGCTTTCCTAAAATTGTTTTTTTTTTAGCGTTGAGAAAAACTTCAAAGTTTTGTGAACGAAAAAAAGCACTAGTCGGTAGAGATTTGAAATCGAAAAGTACTAGCAAATCGACAAAATATCCTCCCCAAAAAAGTGCTAGCAAATCGACAAAAGGTAAAACTGAGGAAGAACCAGTTTCTCGTCAAATCTCAGGGAATTAATGTCTATTATAAGAGAGTATTACGTAAGTACCTACATAGGTACTATCTGTGAGGTGGATTATTACATTTGCGGGAAGCCAACGTTTTGGTGACAGCCTGCCTAAATGGAATCTACTCTCGTGGACCCCCATTTACATCTCATGCACCCCCAATTTTTTTTTTCATTAACGTGGACCCCTTGTAGGTCGGAATCGACCCCTGGGGTTCGATATAGACCACTTTGGGAATGACTGCTCTAGTCATTAAACAATATAAATATTAAGATTTACGTAGAATACAGGTAAGAAAACCTTCATATTCAAAATAGACTTTTTTAAATTTTCTAACTAACTAACTAACTAACTAACCATCACGCCGTTTCCCCGCAAGGGTAGGCAGAGAGGACGGACCGCCATACAACTCTGTCTTGGCACACACTTCTTGCTTCATTTACATTCATACATCGTCTCATACATACTCTTCTGTTATTCTGACTCTTCACACGACCCGATTCAAGTATTTGATTCACTTGATCGTGCCATGTCTTTCTCGGGCGTCCTCGACTTCTTCTTCCATTCACTTTCGCATCATATATTCTTTTCACACTCCTTTCTTCGTTCATTCGCTCTACATGCCCAAACCATCTAAGCGTCCCTTTCTTAATCCTATCCATTACGCTCACATCAGCCTTGCATTCTTTCCGGATATCCACATTTGTAATACGGTCATACATGGTTTTACCGCACATCCGTCTCAAAGATCTCATTTCCACAGCATTCAGTCTACTTTCATCCTTCCTCTGCCAGTTCCATGCCTCACTGCCATACATCAGGGTTGGTATAAGCACTCCATTGTGGACTGCTAGCTTCGCTTCTTTGGACAATTTCTTATTTGCCCCAACAGCGTTCAGTCCTCCATTAATGGAGTTTCCTGCATTCACCCTTCTTTCAATATCCTTATCAGCCTTTCCGTCTCTTGTAAACATACTTCCTAAATACACGAACTCATCCACTTGCTCCAAGTATTCATCATTCACAACTATATTGCACGCTGTTCTCGTACTCTCTCTTTCAAACACCATCACTTTGGACTTACTTACATTCATCATCAACTCATTTTGCATACATACTTGGTTCATCCTAGACACGAGAAACTGTAGATCTTCCATATTGTCAGCAATCAGCACCGCATCATCCGCATACAATAGGCAACATACTTTCACACTGTTCATTTTCGCGCCCAAGCCCACACCTTTCAATTCTTGCATACAATTATCCATGTACAAATTGAACAACCACGGTGACCTTTTGTGATGTTAAACCACTTCGTAAAATCACCGTTCACTCTAACACATGCAACGCTTCCCTCGTACAAGGACGCGATTGCCTGTATAAGATTTGTGTTAACTCCATACATGGATAATACCTTCCACAATTTGTCCCTATCAACTCGATCATACGCCTTTTGCAAATCGACAAAAGCACAGAAAAGTTTCTGGTTTTTTGCTAAAAACTTCTCTGTAAGCATCCGCAATGAGAAAATTTGATCCATGCACCCCCTTCCACTCATGAAGTTTTCTAACAAGTAAAAACTGTTTAGAATAAGGAAGGTTTTGTATAAGCAATTTTACAAAAAAAAAAAAAAAAAAGAAATTAGATTAGAAAATTTACCAGGAATACGAATAACCTTAGTTCTTTAGAAAGCCCAACAAAGGACGGGTACAAAAGCAAAAACGACAATCCAAAAATGATCAAATATTATGTCATAGCTGCCAATATCTCAATAAATTTTACGACTTTTTTTCTTGATTCTAAGTTCACAATAATAATAAAGTAAAACCCACACAACGTTATCATCACAAAATTTAAAAATAGCCGTGACATAGGGTGTCTATGGTCAAGTTTTTGATTTGCTCAGATTTGATGATAATCTATGGTATTTTCGAACCACGAATCGACATACGAACTTTACTTTTGTTACAGTGTAATGTAAATATATTTACATTCATCCAATATCAGGGGGTGACGGCTTAAATTTCTCTCCAAAAACTCAATTGTGCCTTATAGCAATTAATTGTAGTGGTTCAGTAATAGTTAAAGTTTTACAAGACGTATCATATTTACGATGGATTCCCAACCCACGCAAAGTTCTGATGTCATGAAACATTGTTACGATAACTTAATCGTAGTTGATGTTGGAGCTAATTTAACGAACAAAAAATATAGTAGAGATCTCGACTCAGTAGTTCAAAGGGCAAAAGATTCGGGTAAGTCAATTTCTAGAGAATTTACAAAAGTCGTCAAATGTTACCGATCTGTCATGTCAAATCGCCAATTAAAAATAACATATTGTTTGTAAAAGTTTTTTTTTGTGAGAATTAAACTATTTTCTCACTGTAATTGATTTGATCTCTTGTTGCAATATTAAAAGTAATTCCATAATTCTGTGTGTTTTCGATACTTTCTAATGTCATAATAGATTATATAGTACGTTCTCCTCATATTTATTCATTATTATTTTAGGTGTCCAAAAGATCTTAGTAGCTGCAACATCTGTCAGAAACAGTAAGGAGGCTTTGCGTCTTACTAGAATATATCCCGGTATGATATATTGTACTGCAGGTAAATCCACCAACCTTTTTATACACATATTGCGAAAGATTTTGTTAAAATGATGAACATATATTTGTGATATGCTGAGAGACAGTTATTATGAAAATATCTTTTTTTTTATAGGCGTCCATCCACATGATGCGAAATCAATGGTAGAAGAAGACCTATGGGCGTCTTTAAAGAGTATTGCAATGGCACCGGAGTGTGTGGCTATTGGGGAATGTGGACTGGACTATGGGAAAGACTTCTCAGAGCCTGCAGTTCAACGGGATATCTTTACAAAGCAGGTACTACTGACTCCCTATACATCATGTTTCAGGGTGGTACTGCGAAATTCTAGCTAGTGATTATTATATTTATTTTTTTCATGAAGGCCCGAATAAGAAAGTGATGATATATTTTTTATTTGAGTATGGTACGTGTAATTGACCCTTTATAGTAAATATTTTACGGGCCACTACAGGCAGTAATCTGCCGCTACTGGCTTGCTAAATGCGAAGTCGGTTCGACTGACCGTAATCTAAAGACTGATTGTTTATTTTTGTTCCTGGGTGGGTAGGTACCTACTCACCAGATATTAACTGCAACGTGATAAACAATTGATCAATATTAAAGCTACAACCACAATACAAGTTTCCGACAACTTTCAAACAAAACATAGTTTATTTTTTTAAAAGAAGAATTGTTCTGTTTGTAAAACTTCACTTGGATTTTTTTTTCTTAAAATATTGGGAATCATCTTACCTCTTGAAGATGTGACTCAGATTTGAAACGATGTAAAGATAAATGGTTCAATTGAATTAATTCCACCTGGTGACACATATAAATAGTTTTCGAACATTGTACCGAGTTAATTGATTGTGTCAACCTAAAACCTGCAAATAGTGAATAAATGTATTTTTTACCCATATGCAAAATAAAACCTTGATTTTTTATGTAAATGAAAATAATCTCTATCGAAACAAAATTTTCAGTAAACGAAATTCAACAATTATACATATTATAAACTATCTGTAAGTTTCATGAAATACCTCTAAGTATTTATGTTGAAAATCAAATGAATGAATTCACTTGACGTGGTGAATCAGACTGAATTGCTTGACTGGTATGAATGAATCTGTTCATATTCATAAATGTTTGAGATATTGCTACCATTTCTTAGTAACAATACCCTTGTCTAATAATTTCTTCACTTTGTGAACTATTTGGATGATGGTACTGACATAAGTTGTGTCTACAAATTTTAAGAATTGTATTATTGTTTCAGATTGAACTAGCGTGCGAGTTGGGAAAGCCTTTGTACATCCACGAGAAAGAAGCTCAGGATGATTTACTGAACATTTTGACATCTTTCGGAAGCCGTTTGCCCCCTGTCTTTATACATTCGTTTTGTGGTACTGTCGAACAGGGTGTCCGATATATTGATGAGGGCTTTTCTTTGGGTCTTACAGGTAATAAATCACCTTATCAAATCAATTAGAATAAAGTTAAGTGTCCATTTCTTGTAGAGTATGATAAATTATTGTAGTCTTAGTTGTATTGCAAGCGTTATAAGTACAAAAAAAACCCGTAAGGTGAATTATAATACAAGAAGTAATGTTTTTTTGGTTCCAATGGGGGTGTTTGACTGACTGCTGGATGTGGACTGATGAAAGTGGTTCACCATCGAACCTCCAAACAAATTGATGATGCATGCCCTAGAGAAAAAAGTGACTCGTTAAAAAATAACACCCTTTTCCTTTCATCTTTAGTCCAGTCTTTATGTTTTTGTGCCTAAGCCACCCTCCTTTTTCCACATAGCACTTCTAAAAGACGCCGCTCACTGTTGAGGCATGTGCACTTGTACTAGCAATAGTGAGTTCTTTTTGTAAGTCGTCGCTGGTCTTAGTAGGGTTTATTTTACTGTTCCTTATTAACAGTACACTTCATTTATTGGTAGTTTTTATTTTTCAACCACATTTTCCATTTCTCCAAAGTAAAATAGAACCAATTTCTGTCTGTAGTTTTATAAGTTGACTCACTGCACTTTCAGAAATTCCAAACTCTTCTGTCTCTGGACTTCTATTGAAATATCAATTCTTTTTAAGCATTTAGAGTACAACAAAAATGAAGGAGATGACGTAAGAAACTCAAATGGACACCAGAAAGTCAAAACACTATGAAATATGTAAATGGCAGTTTGAAAGCAGCATTAACATAATTAATTTATAGTTGATAATTAATATAATAAATGCACATTATTATCTTTGTGGTTGTTTTGTTATAGGGTACTTGTGTAAAGATAAGTCGGATAATGGAGTGCGAATGCTCTTATCTGATGGTAAAATCCCCTTGGACAAGCTGCTGGTAGAGACGGATTCGCCTTTCATGTACCCCAACACTCGAGCCTCAAAGTTGCCCCCCCACGTAAAGGATGCTCTTACTGAACGGTAATTCACCATTCTTTCTTATTATTCTCACCAAAAGAGATTTGGGAATGTGAAATGCAGGCTTATTTTCAAACAAGAATAGTGTTTGTATTTTAGTGGGGAAAATATTTTTTATTTAATAAAAATATTAAAGAGGATACTGTAATTATTGCACAGATGACAATGCAAAAATCCACACCCATGGTTTTTAATTAATTTTGATTTTTGCACGTGCCACGTCATCTTTTCTTTCAATAGAGGAAGAAGATCTGCAATTGAGATATGTCTGCACATGAGTTCCTTAAATTTAATGTCTACGTTTACTGAAAGATCTGTACTATAATTTCCGAGAATCTTGCAGTAGCTTGGCACCAAATGGTATCATCATCTACTTAAACAAGCAATAATTATATAATCTATCTTTGGAATCTTTCAAGATTTAATGATTGGATAGAATTTTGCAGTTTATATACCACTCACCACTCCACAATGGTTGAAGATCTACCTGCTTTGCTTGAATTGATTAAATAAACAATACTCTAATAAATAAGACAATGATGAACCACCCTTTTATATATACACATGATAGTACATATTATTTAATAAATATTTTTTTCAAATCATTTAGCCCGTTAACTGGGTAAGTAGCAACATTTCGCTATTCCAAAAAAGCAATTCTATTGGGTATGATGAAATATTTCATTAATAAATTTCTAAAACTAGGGATGAGTTATTGTTTTGTGTATCTCTTCCATATATAAAACATGCACTGCTCACTGCGTTTTATTCCATCTTACTTCATTCTTACTGAGCGTCTTAGGCTTGCTATTAAAATGACGAAATAACTTAATCTTGCAAAAATAATTTAACTATCAAAATAAGCAAAAGAATATTCTTCAGACTGTACAAACTAAATTTGTTAAGATATCGATATTTGTAATAATTCATAGTAATTTGGGTGGCTTTTTTTTTCAGATCTATGACTTTTTTACAACGATATTGTACATTTCAACTAAACGAGCCTTGTTCCCTGCCCGCCGTGGTGGAAATGATAGCCGCATTCATGGGCCGGGGGCCCGAGGAGGTGGCCCTGGCCACAGCCTACAACGCACTCAAACTATTTGGGTTGAGCCAGTAAAATTGGTAAGATTATACATAGAATATTTCCAAATATTCATTAATTTATTTAGATCGCACTAATTACAATAAAACTATCATATTAAAAAGTTCCTACTTAAGAACTTTTCACGCATTATAAGTACATATTATTTTTTCGGTCCCTTAACTACTGAAATGGCCTGATTTGGAACCCACAAAGAGAAAACACGGTATTACACAATTTATTTTTATGTGACACCTCATAAGAGCTCCCGTGTCTGTACTGAATTATATCACCCCTAGGTTGGGGGACCTTGTAGGAAGCTATTTACTCTTGAAGAAGCCTGGATTAAATGAGGGAAGGAAGAAGAATGCCCAAGCTCATTCCACATGCATGCAACTTTACATAAGCTGAGAATGGATTAATCCTCATAATACAGATATCACTCTTGTCTGCTGAGTGTTTCAATGGTGCACCGGTGTGCAGATGATCAATGCTGCTAGATTCAAGAAGGCTCCGTTGAAATTCCTATAAAACAGACTCAATATACCTGTTTCATTTGTGTAAAAATCAGTCTACAATGGCAATTTTTCATAATAATAAAAGTTCAACTGTATGTACATGAATAAATTATTGGCAATGCTTCCAGATGGTTCCTGCTGCAGAACTGCGTGCATAAAGTTGTGGCTAATTTTTCTTGCCTACGATTCAGCCCACCGTGGTACGGTCAGCCTTTGCTGAACTTGGTACAATTTTATATTTAATTTGTACCTATCCTATATTATTCTTGTAAGTATATAAAATTTATGCAATATTTTATTTTATTTATTCCCCTTTTGTTAAGCTCTCTTTTTTTTGCTAAGCTATTCATTTGTATAATGGTGAATGTTATACTCACATGCATTTTTGTTGTATTCAGGCATTTATTGTCTTAAATTTATTATTTTTTAAATTGAGCTAAACATTTATTACAAACATTATATTTTTTAGGTTTGTAAGATGAAGAAACCATTAATTTAATGTTTATGATAATATCTAGTTATTATTAACTATGACAAGGAAATTAGTATAAAATTCATTGATAATGAATACCGATGATTTATTATAAACTGTGAATCGTTTCTAGAACCATCAGTGGTTAGCTAGCTACCCTATATAATTTATTTTGTACTGTTTTATATTCTTTATTATGATTTACGTAAGGCATAATTTATGTACTAGATCTAAGAACCAACTCACACTCTTGATTGCCAAATGAAGCTACAAAACGTTTAAATATTCTTGTGTTTATAAATTAATAATAATGTGTACGCATATAATATTTAGTTTTAAATATTTTGCCAAATGTTAAACATACAGAATATGCGTAATGTAATAAAAATTATACATCTGAATGAGAAAAGTTGTGTGTAAATATAGCCACTATATTAAAAAAAAACATAATTAACACTGGTTTAATCATGAACAATTATGTTATCAAACAATTTTTTTTTTCATTTTTTTCCAACTACATTTTGTGTCTTATTGATAGGGTTTCGGTTTTTATCTTTTCAAAAGTGTTATCACATATTTTTTAGTTGTTCATAATTTGAATACACATAATAAAAAGGAACTAAGTGCCAAACAAAAGTTAAATGTGCAGAAAATTGTTACACATTTTACAAAATTTCTGCATACTTTCCTTTTTTTTGCCCCTTAGTTCCTATTTTTTTTATGTGTATTCATTTATCCTACATAAATGTGATAGGGTAGGCACTTGTTTTTCTATTAAATACTATTAATTAACACATTTACTGATTGTTCCATACTAATAATTTCATTTAAATAATTTTGTTATTGGTTTAAAATTTTCTATACTGTTAATAAAAAGCATAACATTATAAGGTAATAAGTGTATTTCGATGTACCTATTGTTAGTTTGTAAAGGTGTTATAAAACACCTGCTATTTTGTGATGTAAATCTCTGTTTGTATGTATGTAAAATGTTTTTGAAAGTAACCATTTTCTTATCAATATGCAGAAGCAATAACATCCAGATTGACAAGTTATCTGCTGCCTGTTTTAAGATAACATGGAACTCCTTCTTGCTACTTCAACTTGAATGGCTTAAATAATACATTAAAAGATAACATATTTAAGTTACGAGTTGACTAGTCAGATATTGTAAATTTTTACGTAAAATATATTTATAAACTTCTCTTTAACACAATTATGATAAACTTTTGTTGTATGAAAATGATGTCAATGTGTTGAAAACATAATTAAACAGAAGTATTCACATGAAAGTACTAAACTATTATCAATGTTAGCCTATTTTAGTAAATGTGTTGATATTTTAATGAAAGTTTAAGTAAACATATTTATATGACATGACTGCTAATGGTAGCTAGAAAAAAGTCCATTTTATTGAGCACTTATCCTAAGTATTTTTATATCTTTAAAATAAGAGGGTGAAAAACTTTTGCAAAAAAAATATTTACGAACGCAATATATATATTAATTAATAACAGTAGATTATTTACATTCTGTCTATCAATCGAAAATTGTGCCTTATTATTCTGTGAGGATATGTGATATGAAATTTGTTGTAAAGGTGTATTATATTGTTGACTGTATACTCTATTTTTCGAATAAAAATATACTTTATTAAAAGGAGTAGCTTTTTATTTTTATTAAAAATGTTCAAGGGGACAAGATTTAAACAATATTAATAATCATCAAAACACAACAAAAAAGTTTATTGCTGCAATGGGGGTTTGAACTCGAAATCATCCGCTTTTGGAGGATCTGTTCTAATCTCCGAGCTATTATGAGAACCTTCAGACTTGCTGTGTTTCTCTATGTTATGTATTGAAGAAATACAGTTTATTATTTAATATTTTTAAGAAGCAATAATATTGCTAATTTCTGATACAGATGTAGTTGCAATTTCTGAATCTGGTGTGATTAATTTTGTGTCTTCTTTCTTTTTTAATTTTATGTTATTTGGTGTGGACGTCTGGTTGGATTCACTTGAGACATATTCTAGTTTTTCAATGACAGATTCAGGGCGTTCCAACCACAGTTTTTTGCTTGATGATGCTGGGTAGTTTTTGGAAAATTTGCACTGCATACATTGCCATGTAACTATGGTGGACTTCTTTTTCCCCCTGACCTTTATCTTCGCCGTCTGCCCGGGTAATAGGGGACCTCGGCACCTTTTGCAAATTTGTCTTTTCAAAAAAGGGTCGCTGAAAAAAAGGAATCATAAATTAATGTTGTTGCCATACAGCCAGTATTAAATAATAACTAACAAATTATATAGGAGAACAATCTAAAGATATTGGTTCGGCATATATTTTATTAGGAATTATTGTAAATATAATAGTTTTTTTAAATTATAATATTCCATCAAATTGATCATATTTTTTGTAATAAAAACCCTTGGCATCTGTTAACTTCACTTATTTACTCATAGTCAAAATAGTTATAGACAAAACACCTAACTATAGTAAACTGATATTGGTGAGTCACTTTTAGCATACACATGAAATGTCATTTAAAACAAAGTTAAAACAGCGCCCTTGAGGAGATTTTTCACAAAAACGGCGCTATACAAATCGTCCAAATATTATTATTATTAAAGTAAAAAAAAAAACACATTCTTATATTTATCGGTAATTATTTATCATTGATGGTATTTTTTTTGTTGAAAAAAGATCCAAGGAAATTATAAATATGTATTCAATGTTGAGGTTGTGATGGTTGTATCGTTGTAAGGGAATTACAGGAGATCGAGGACACAGCTTAATATGAAAAAATATATAAAAAACAAGGAGGGATGAGAACAGGAAGAAGGATAACAGGACCCTGTAATGATATCTTAGTATCCTATAGTGACGTGAATACACTGAGAAACAGTTTGCCAGTATGTCGACTGTGTTTTGGACAAAGACTTTATTCCGCAATTTTTTGTAAGGAAAGGTATGCTGTTATGCTTAATACCTGATCATTTATTTATTATATTGAAACATTTCCAGAGTGTTTAACATAACATAATTTGATTCAATGAAACGGGCCGAAAATCAGTGGTTAACGGGGGCGATTATTTGAAGTGGTAATGGTAAAAAATTCATAATGGCGCTAATCATCGATTTGTAACAGTGTAAAATGTAAAAGTGGTTCAAACCACTAGACTAAGCTTGCTTGCAAAAAAATGTAGAGTGACGCCTTTGACCAAAACACAGTCAATGTTATTTTTCATACTGCCCCTTTGTAAAAAGACTACATGGGGGCCCACCTGCTTTATTGCCCACATTAAAAACAGCCAGATTTATTTCATTCAGATCCAATAAGTCAAACACATAGTTTTGATGGTTCTAATATCGTATGGTGGAATCAAACGGATGGTACCGCATGATTGAACAAATCAATGGCATTCTATGAAGCATTTAAAGTAATAAACTTACATTCTCAGAACCGATTTTTTGGCAATATTTATAATGAGATTTCCATAATATGTCGACATCATTGGATTTGCTGCCATGAGGTCACGAATCTGAAAACAAAAGTCTCGCCTTAGATTGAAATTATATTGTATGTTTATAAAAAAGTCTAGAAGGATGATCAAACCTGAAATAAATAATTCATCCTCTGAAACACTTCGTATCCTTTACACTTCTGGGTTACTTTAGGCATCTCGTTAATAAGTTCCACATTTATTTAAATACAATTATCCAATAGAGCCAACATTTTACATGGTAAGGTAAACATGTCAAATTCGACCTGTTATCATTTTGTCTATCATAATATTAATAAAGTGTTACCATAATAAAAATAAATCGCAAAAACAAAAAATTATAAGTAATATATTGAAGTAAAAGAATCCACAGATGAAATCAAATGTGTACTGCTACCGTCTTACTATTAGATTTTTACGCGCCGACTAAGTGTTGGTTTAGTCAGACCGGACGTAGGCCATTAAATTAAACAGATAAGCCGTTGTTTTAAAGCAAGTTTATCGCTATTCCGACCTTATAACACGCGTAACATTTACACCTCGTTTATAAGTAAAAGGGCTTAAGTTTAAAAATCGACAATGAAAAAAAGGCTTCTCTACGTATAAAAAACACGCCATTTAAAAAAGACAAAATAAGGATTTCTATCCCACTTTTTTTTCAATGTCTAAAAAATAGCTTATTGAATAGTAGTAACAATGTCGTCGCTGGAAAGGTATAAAAGCTTCAACGACACTATGGTAAAAAATGAGTTAAAAATGCAGTTTTGATCAGTTTTTTTCTGCATCGAATACTCTGACTCTCGTTTAATTCTGAAGACTTTTATAGCCCTTCTTCAGCCATCCAAAATATATTTACCATTTGAAATAAGTTTTCATTCAAACGACACAAGTTTGAGACTTCAAAAAAACTTTTAAGTGCTCTGGTGTAAACTTTCCAAAATGGCGCTTCAACCTTTTTCCTTTCCGGTGACAATATGTATCTTCTCTATTTTTCACGTGGACCCTATAGATAAAAAAATCTTCTAAAAAAATTTAAAAATCTTTTTCGGCTACAACAAAGAACATGAAATATTTCGTTTTTTTTCAATATGAGCATTCTAGCTAACTCAAAAGTCACATTCCACTACAGATTGTTTCTTTATCTTAACAATATTAGCAGGTATACTTAAATAATTTTTAAGTTTATTTAAAATACGTTTTAAATTTGTCTGTTTTAAAAGTGTGTTAAAAAATGGTCTTTTGTTAAAATGGCTAGAATCGTTGGAAAAATACAACAGCACTTTACAATTATGTAGCGCTTTCATAAAAATTCTTTTACGCCTATAACTGTTTCATTTTGCGCTGATATTTTCTGCTTACTTTAGTTTTTTTTTCACATCCCTTTTGAAATTTTCGTTTCAACAAAAGAAAAATAGAATTCGTATCAAGTATAAAACAAAATACATTTTTTATTTATTTTGGGCTGTCGGGTTGAAAAATTACGGGTTCAATTGTCACCCATGAAAAATATGGATTTTAAAAATTTATTATAATTTTTAGGCACTGGGCGCATAAAAAAACATTGTAATTAGGTGCTAAGGCGCTCAATCCGCCGCCTGAAGCGGACGCTTTATGAAACTAGTCTTGCTTATATTATATTATAAATTTATGATGTAGAATTTTTGGTACTGGTAACATATTTTTTGAATGATGGCCGGGTATTTAGGGTTATCAATTTCGGACTTTAATTTATTAAATAAAATGAAATATAGAAGAGCTTTAAAAAATCTTTTTGGAATAAAAAAGTATTCCAGCACTGCACAAAATTTACCTGAAGTGGAAGCTACGTTTTCTAATGGGTAATTTTCTTTGTTTACATCACATTTGTAGGTTATAATTTTGAATAGCTTTGTAAATTTACTTACAAATTCTTCTTTTATAGGCGAAATTTGGTCATATCTACTGGGAAATATGCTCGATTTGCTGACGGCTGTGCCGTCGCGAAGCTCGGCGACACCAGCGTTATGGTTACTGCAGTTTCTAAAAAGAAGCCTTCCTCCAATTCGTTTCTTCCTCTGACTGTAGATTATCGACAAAAAGCTGCAGCTGCTGGACGCATACCCACAAATTTCTTGAAAAGAGAACTAGGTATGTAATGATCTTGATGTTGTATCATAATTTCGCAGAATGGTGTCCGTTTAGTGTGTTTCGGTTACTGTCCAATTATTACAAAAATATGACTGAAATGATTTTTTTGTTACGTTGAACAAATGTATTGTAATTTTTCATATTTTTCTGTGATACTAACTCTTAAAATAACCTGACTCAAGCATTTAATTCACTTTATCGTGCCATGTCTCCCTTCTTGTTTATGTAATTATTATTTGGACATGTTTTCAGGTCCCTCGGAGCGTGAAATATTGACCTCGAGAGTAATAGACCGATCACTGAGACCGCTGTTCCCATCAGGCTTCAACTCGGAGACGCAGATAATGTGCAATATGCTGGCTGTGGACTCAGTAAACTCTCCGGATGTTCTCTCCATCAATGCTGCCAGTGCTGCCCTCGCCTTGTCAGATATTCCTTGGAACGGACCCGTGGGGGCTGTCCGGTACAAATTCTTAATATAATAATCAAAACACTCCTTTTTTAAACTATTGTTCATCACTACGGGTCCCGGGCGTAGCTAATTTAAATATTTTCTTGTGTATTGTAGGTTTTATCTTAATATCTACCCCTTCTCAACCTTAACTGTTTTCTCTCCCGATCTGGATTGTTCTCTGCCCCAAACCTGACTCCTGATTGATTAACCATAATCCCACGGGACCCGTGGCCCTAGTTGACTTGTTGTAAAAGTATTATAACTTCCATGATTCAATCTAAGTTGCAAATTGGAAAAATATCGAAAATGCAGCTCTTTCACCTCACATAAATGCATCTTAATATCGATTTCTTTGTTTCGTTAAATACCTTTTAATGAACATTTCCCTCCTACCTCAGAGAGCCGATTGAATTAGGTTGTAGGTCAACGCGGCTTTTAATTTTCCAAAATGTAAATTCTCGTTCACTCTCAATAATTGCTTTTTCAGATTGGGGCAAATTGGCAATGACTTTATCATCAACCCAACTCGTAAAGAACTTCAAGAATCCTCCCTGAATTTGATTGTAACAGCCATGAAACAAAATTTAGTTGTAATGCTCGAGGGGTATGCTAATAATATCCTGCAACAAGACTTATTGAAGGCCATCAAATTAGGTAAAATAATTTTCATTATTTTTATGATTTTGGACTTGAATTCCAAACAATTACACAGTATTCAATTATTTGTCAGGACCATTACATATATGATTTTTTTTGTATATTTTAGGAACCAAAGAAGCCCAGGTGGTTATAACTGCGATAGAAAAGTTACAGAAGGCCTATGGTATTACTAAAAGAATTGTAGAAGAAGCAAAAGAAGATAAACCCGAGCTTGTTGAAGTCGTCCAAACGTTTTCCGTTATGAGACTTCGTGAAATTTTCAGGTACATTTTTACTACTTATTAATACGGCTTTCATTGAATATAAATACATATACACATATTATTATGTATTTACTTACTACTTACTTCTCTTTATACTACTATTATTATATGTATTATCTAATAATTGTAATGTCACGTAAAAGCTTACCTTAATCTTTCTTTTCTAGTGACTTCAATCATGACAAACTGAGTAGGGACGGGGCTGTGAATGATGTCCGATCAGACGTGGTGTCCAAGGTTCGGGAGACGTTCGGTGTCGAGGACAGTGACGGAGCCACCACCACAGAATGCTTTAACAACGTCTGCAAGCAGGTCTTTCGAGATATGATTCTCGAGCGAGAAATCCGGTGTGACGGAAGAAATTTGGAACAAATTAGGAATATTGCATGCCAGGTTGGACTATTTGTTTTTAGGCTAAGTTAATGTTAAGCTCTAATGAAGCTTGAGTCCAAGCGGAACCCCGACGGCAATAACAAAGTTATTTTTAAAAAATGTTTTTTAAATTGTGCGTTTGTAGGTTGACCTGCACAAGCCCCTTCATGGAAGTGCCTTATTCCAACGAGGTCAGACCCAGGTGTTCTGTACTGTGACTTTGGACTCTCCAGAAAGTGCTCTCAAGATGGACGCACTCACTATGCTCACAAGGTATGAGACTTATTATTATTTCAATACAGCATAGGAGTCCCAACTGCCCGTAGTCAGTGTGACTATAGCATCCCCGATTTGGGCTGTTGTGTGTTGTGCGACTAAAGAAGTGGAGGAGGGGAAGTACCTAGCGATTCACAATGTGAAGTAACCAAGAAAAATTGATCAAATTTATTTTCCCATGCTGAGATTTGAACTAGTGACCTCTGGATTCGTAGCTGAGGATCTTAGGTGCTAAGTGACACAGAGGTCACATATATTATTTGACAATTATGGAATTTTTTTTCATCGATCAAATTATGTTTGCTGGCTTTTAATATTTTCAGTCTAGTTCGCCAAATACACATTGTGTTGGTATTTGTTTCAGTCAAACAAAAATTTTTTGTCTTTTGAGTATGTCGCAATTTAATTACTATTCTTTTCAGTGGAATAAAAGAAAAAAGCTTCTTCCTGCATTACGACTTTCCCCCCCTTTGCGACTAAGGAAGTTGGAAGGGTCGGGGGCCCCGCTGGACGAAGGGAGACCGGCCACGGAGCTCTAGCAGAAAAAGGGCTCATGCCTATCATTCCCAAAGACTATGAATTCACTGTGAGACTTACTTCAGAAGTCTTAGAGTCAAATGGTATGTGATCAAACTGTATTTCCGTATAATTGAAAGAAGTATTATTTTGGGAGTACATATTAATTTCCCCGTAAACAGGAATATAAAATTATAATCCTTTTTGCGGAATTATAAATAACACACAATATAATTTTTTAAATTTCAGAATTAATAAAAAGACCTATACCATAAGTTTAAAATGTGTCAGTCTGAAGACGCCTGTAGTAGGGTGTAACCTCAGAGCAATAATATACAAGAGGTAGCGCTGCTGTAGTCAGTTTTTATGAGTTTTGCCAGACTTGGCTATATCTGGACGTGGCTAGGATTAGGGCTAGGGTATTTATATATCCATTTATAGCACATGTCGACATAATATTTTTGTTTATTTGTATAACCACTTTTTCACAGTATTGTTATAAACAAAAAATATAGCATAAAACCTAAAAAACCATTGAGTTATGTCAATTTATGTTGCATATCAAAATGTGTGGGCGGAGTCAACGGAGACGCAGGACACGAAGAACATTCTTACAATACTTTAAAGCGGTGTGATAATTTTGGAAATTTTGTTGTCTTCTTTCTTTCTCATGGTGTACGACGTAAAAACCCGGAGAAGGTGATTTATCCCAAATTTGTATAGGTTGGGTAAAAAGAATTAGCTTTCTCTCCACATATTGTTACTCCAAGGGTGTAACTGATCCGATCTAAAAAAGATAATTGAAACAAAGTTTTAAAATGATAATATCTGTTGTCTCTCTCCTCAATGCAAACACAAAGATGCGCAACGTGAAGTTTGTTTATTTATCATTTTGTGTTTTCTATCTAATTCATGTTTGTTTAATTTGTCCCAGTTGAGCCGTGGTCGATTCGTTCCGGTTCCTGCTGATGATAAATTTGGTTTTTTGCAGGGTCCAGCTCAATGGCTAGTGTCTGCGGAGGAAGCCTTGCCCTGATGGATGCCGGTGTTCCTATATCTGCCCCTGCCGCCGGTGTGGCCATAGGACTTATTGCTAAATATTCTAAAGACGACACAAAACACATAGAAGACTACAAAATTTTGACTGATATATTGGTAATACTGCATTCCTATAGTGCAGCTTTGTTAAATTTCACCTCAAACGCGTTTTACTATAGTAAACTTTAAAATAATGATTTTATAACCTAATTCTGGGGTCTTGTTCTTAAACTTACTCCCACAGTGCTCCTTGCATAGTTTAGAAAATGAAATTACAAAAACCTTACTAACAGCTAAAGTTTTTATCCTAGTCCAATCATTGACAGCCTCCGTGGTCGAGTGGTTAAGACGCTCAACTACAAATGCAGAGGTGGCGGGTTCAAATCCCGGCGTGCAGAAATAATATTTTATTTAATATACATATATGTCACATTTAATTCATAGAAAATAATATGTATGTAGTATATTTGTGGCATTTCCAGAGTGGTAGATACTCCAAGTATCGCCCTGGTAAAAGACCACCATTCCTAGTCGAAACATTGCTTGAAATGGCTTTAACCGTCCCAACCTTCCCCTTCCTCATCTTCTTCTCCTCCCCACTCATTCAGCCTCACAACATACCCCAATCAGGGATACCATAGTTTCACTGACTCCAGACAGTTGGGACTCTTGTGCGGTATTGACAAACAAAAGAAAGCAATAATAATTAAAGTTTTAGGTTAGATATTGTTGCATGTTCGACATTTTTGTTTTAAACACTTTCCACTGATTATGTGTAAGATTTGGCTGATCTAAGTAGCTCTCTTGAACAGAAATAACATAATTTGAGTTGCTCGAGTGCTGGAGTACTGGAATTTGATTGCATTTATATTTTATTTTAGGGAATCGAAGACTACATGGGTGATATGGACTTCAAATTAGCAGGTACCAAAAAAGGAGTGAGTGCATTGCAAGCTGATATCAAAATTCCTGGACTGCCGCTGAAAATAGTCATGGAAGCCATCCAAAGGGGATGTGATGCTAAATCTAAAATTATTGATACTATGAATGAATGCCTAAATGCCCCTAGGTAAATACATATTAAAATAAGTTATAATGTATTCTGTTTATCGTAATATTTGTTCAATTTCGTTCACCATAACATAGGGATATCTATAAAATGTGCACCTCAATGCATATAAAAATAAATAAATTATTTGATCATTTTGTTGTAACTTTGAAGAGGTGGTTCAAAATATTTATATAAAAAATATTGTTTGGTTTTTAAACAATAAATTATTGAGGATTGATAGTTAACGTTCTATTTTAATGCCAACTGTTTTTCATGATTTGGAGATTAATAATGTAATTAATATTTTAGGAAAACTAAAAAAGACAATATGCCAGTGGTGGAAAAATTAGAAGTCGAAGCACATAAAAGGGCAAAACTTATGGGAGTTGGAGGAGGAAATATGAAGAAGTTATTGGTCCTAACTGGAGTGCAGGTTTGTTATGCTATAACTTACAAGGGGGGGGTAAACGAATTCTCCTCTGGAGGGCAGGCCCTTTCTAGTTCAAAGTTACAGCTTCCCACTGGGGGAAAATGCGTCATAAACGGTTATAGTGATACAGACAGCTCACAAAGAAGTTGCGAGTAAGAAGAGTAAAAACCAATGGTGTTCCGTTTTGAATGAGGCGAAATGTTGGCTGTCAATTAACCTCGTTCGAGGGGTTTTTTGGCTAGCCTAACCCAACTATTCTAAAAAATGTCTCAAAAGTTCATTGGAGATCGCCGTCAGACCAACGATTGACTTGTAATTATTATGAAAGTTGATTGGTATGTCGTGGAGCTCCTGTTAGTTAATTTTATTTATAAGATTTGAGAAGGTTGCTTCAATATTTGCCGAAAAAATGTCCCAAGTTGTGGCAAACAGGTGAGTTGTTCTTCCACTATTACAATGTGCCACCCGCACCGCGCTGAGTGTTAAAACAATACGACCCCTGTGCTTCAAGCTACCTATTCAGTATCGTCCTGTGCATCATTTTTTCTCTCCTCCGAATGAAAAGTTCTCAAATAGAAACAATTTGCCGATGTGGAAAAAGTGAAACAAAAATCGAGAGAAACACTAAAGGGCATCAGGATTGATGAGTTTAAACACTGTTTGGAGTAGTGTAAAAAATCTCGATGAGGGCGTTGTATCAAATGAAGTTACTTTAAAGGTGACAGAAGTATGAATATGTAAATATTTTGCTTTGTCCTAGTTTCAACGACCTCCGTGGCCGAGCAGTTAACCTCCGAAACGTAACCAGAGGTCGTGGGTTTGAAACCAGACGTGGGGAAATTTTTATTTATTTCACAAAAGCTTTTTTTCTGACAAAATTTAGGTGTTCTTCGCAAGGGGGTTGATTGCTGACTAGACCACTGTCATATTAAACCTTCCCATAAGTTATGTTACATTTTTTTGATAGGTGTCCCAACTGGACGACACAATGTTCAGCATCTTTGCGCCGTCGCAGCAAGCCATGGATGAGGCGCAGGTGCTGATCTCTGGCTGGCTGGCCCAGGAGCGGGAACCGCAGCTAGAGTTCGGTGCCATCTATACGGCGAGGATTGTGGAGCTGCGAGATATGGGCGTCATGGTGACACTGTACCCCAGCATGCCCCCCGCCTTGCTGCACAATACCCAGCTGGATCAGCGGGAAGGTAAGTCACTTTTATTTTTTATTTGAATACTGCACAAGAGTCCCTGTACGAGATGTCTGTCTTACACACAGATTATTTATAGGTAGGCCAGTCGTACAGTAACCTGTCCGGGAGCTGCTGCGTCAGTGATGCAAGGTAGATCAGACGGGGAGCAGCAGTAGAGTAGGCGAAGCGGAGAGTTGAAGAAATGATGGCGAGAGTGACTTGTAAAGGCTGTTGCATCTATATTTATATCTTGCGCCCTACTCCTGTCATTTTGGACGGGCTGGCTTCAACCCCTTTTCATGTATTTAGGTCGTAGTGTAGGTTTTGATGCGCTGTACAAAAATCGTAGCGGATGACATAATCTTTTATGTGATTTTCCTCTTCAAGCTCGTTCTCTTCACCCAAACTGCATGTTCCCCACATTTTTATTAAGCACAGGAAAAAAAAAATAGCAGAAAGCCCGACATGTTTGAGGGATATTCTAATAACTATTTTAATTCTAAACTTAGGACATATGTTTACACTTAATTAGGCTAAGGATAGTCTATACTTTATTTGGAGATACATCCGGCCGAACTCTCATAATCTTAAACTAAACATATTCTTACGATCATAAGTGGTGGGTCTGAATTTAAAGGGTTTTCTCACTCGAGCGAAAAGAGAATCCCCAATTATATGGCTTAAATTTAATTGCAGGGATATTGTTATAGGTATTGTAGAGATTCATACAGATTTTATGCAAAATATAGATACGTAGCATACTTTTTTCCATTGAAATCTCTGAAAACTCGTAAACCTTGGCCTTTGGTAACATTATGTAAATTAAAGTTCATGCTCCATCATTGTTGTTTACCCTTTCTGCGAAAAATCTTAGAGTAACAAAATACACTTTAAGGGAAAAACATTATTTTTAGTTTAATACTCGTGTAACAGTATTCACTCAGCCTGGATAGGGACGGTACACAAATAACAAACAAACAGTCTGCTTTGGCACGGTAAACGAAAGCAATTCGAAATGCATGAAATAGTAGAATAGAAGTACCCATCCGTATGCTGTGTTTACACGGAAAATTGATGTACCTTATCTACAACAAAACACTCAGCTTCTGTTCTGGTCTTTTTAGAAAAATTCAATTGCTTCGTTCTGCTTCCTGCGGCACTCGGAACTTTAATCATGAGACTGCACCTTTGCTATTTGTTCAGCTACGTGGTTTGTCCTTCTCTAGGTAGTTGTCGTGGTCTATTGTCCTTTTATCGGAAAATTTCGGCAATCTTTTTTTTTTAGTCTTTTTAATTTTTCTATAATGTTATCGTTTTTGGGTGGAAATAAAAACGTTAGCGCGCGGTCTACTTACGTCGGAATGTATCGGGAACTAAGCACTTTTATTTATTTCTACTTTTTAAAAATGAAAAACAAACATTTCCGAGATACGAATAACCTGACAATATTTGAAAAACTCCAACTTAAATCATTGTAGTGGGAAAATGTTGCTTGTGTAATGATGGAGGACTTAGCCAGTAGAAGAATTGAAGTCACGACGCACGGACGAGAACCCGACGCATTTATCAACTCGGCCACCAACCGGTCAATTTATTATTATTGTGGATATTGCGTCACACTGTTGACTTTGATTGTACTTTTTGATTATTGAAATAATTGTTGACTGCAAAAACGATCGACCCGTTTGATGTATTAGTTTTCTTAACGGACGGATTGTATTATTTAGAATATCAGGTGGGAAGCTGTGTTTTTTCTATCTGTATTTTAGTGGAAGTAGAAGAATTATCGTCATTGTTCTCTTCAACAATTGTTTCCCGCTTGATAACGGGTTGTTTTTACGACTTTTTCTTGTGATCAACAGTTTTTACGGATTTTTGTTGTTTCCTTCCATGTACAACATGGTTCTCTTCAAGACCCATATTCACTCCTTCCTTTCTTCAAAAATACCCTCCACACAGCATCCTCGAAGTTAAATTGGTTACAAAGATACGGTTGTAGTGCGAGTTAATGTATAAAAGGACCCGTTAATATTGTATTTGATGCGCCTTTTTTATTTGTCTTTTTTATTTCCAATGGTTTGATTTTATTGCAAACGAAAAATTGCTCTGATTTTGCCGGTGAATATTATTTTCTGGATACGTAGTTCGCGATCCTCTTTTCCTCTCGTTAGCCTGTTTGCTTTTGATTTGGAGAAATCGCCGCAAAAATAAGTGTGGCAAATAAAAAAAATGGCGGGCATAGGCAATAACTTCCGAACGAGCGCGGGAAAAATCTAAATGGTCACTTTTATGGCGTAACTCGGCGCGACGGCCAAATAATTCTCTTCGTGAAATCGTTTTCATTGACAAAATATAATAAAATAGTAATGGCTCTTGATTTGTGGAGTAAATTATCTCAGGCGCCGCGTAACTGTGGTATGGAGATGAATGTTTGATTTGTTTAGCGCGGATTTTGTCCAACACGATAGATGGCTGAAGGGCCACAAAAGTATTCAGAATCAAACGAGAGTCAGAGCATTCGATGTAGAAAAAAAAAACTGATTAAAACTGCATATTTAACTAATTTAAGACCAAAGTGGCGCTTAAGCCCTTTTGCCTTTCCAGCGGTGATATATATTTTTGAAAACCTAACAAGTAAATCCGACACTTGAAAGGATTTTTACAGGCTCGTGAAAAAAATTATAAAATATTTGCTGGCTCTTAATTTAGACCAAGATGTGTTCTAATCTTGGTACATATTTTATTAAATAATCTATGATCATTCTAGGTGCATATTATTTTGGACGGTCTAAACATGATGATTTTTGTGGTTTTTACAATCTCGTGAAAATAATGTTGCTGCATAAGTTCGTAGCGTTTTTATTAACAAACCTAACAATTCTTAAACCAACCAATAATAATATGTTATTCTGCATTGTTTACGATTGACTCCCAACTTTCTGGTGGTTTCTGGAGTAATCAGGTGGTTTGGAAGTGACTGTAAAGTATTCCTCGGGGATAACATATGATTGTGTTGGATAGCAAGATCAGATGAATAGGGCAGATATTGAACAGTTAGTTGTTTAACAGTTTATTGGCGCTCTACCCTTAAACGATACAAATGGTTCTAGCGGCCTCCGATTCATCCTCCAACTTTCAAATTCAACTCCTCGGTTAGACACCAACAAAAAAATAAACAAACAAAAAAAATCGTTGTTTTTGTGCTGGACTCTATATTTTCCTTATCATACCATCAACCATTCATTTTAAACATATATTTTTACGGCTATTCCCAATGTGATTCCTATTGGCAAGAGATACCAAGTACCTCTATAAATACATGAAAAATATATATATATTTAATGTACTCGCATACATATTTCGTCACCATTCAGTTGTTTTAGTTTACTTAGCTTAATTTGACTAACGCAAAATCAATACAATAAATTGTAATGGCCATTTCTCTTTTATTTAGCTCTCCGAAAGAATAACGGTTTCGCCAGTCATTCTGGAGGCCGTTAAGTTTTATGGGTTAGTTGGAGATAAGGAACCGTGGACGGTATCTGCTTAGCGTGTACCTACATTATGTACCTAGATCTAGCCTCTAAGCCTATGCCGGTAAACCCACTAACTACGAAGTTTGCTAATGTTTAAGCAAAATCCGAAAGGTTTTTGCAGTTTTCATGATCATCTTTTAGATTCATAACTATTCGCAAAATTGAATTAGTGTGCTTGTTTATATGTTTATATAAACGTCTAAATACCATACAAAAGAAACTTACCGTTATTTTGTGCTATATCGTCAGATGCGTGGACCATTACGTTAAGGGGACCGAGTTGTAAAACTAATTTCTGTTAGTTTAATAATACTAAATATCTATATGGATACTGTGTTTAGTTTGTATTCTTCATATTGTTTTTTTTTTATCATTTCAAATTAATGAAATAACATCATAATATATCGTCGCTGGAAAGGTAAATGGGCTTAAGCTATAATTTAGTCAAAAATGAGTTAAACATCCAGTTTTTATCAGTTTTTTTTCTGCATCGAATGCGGCCCTTCAGCCATCTAAAATATATTTACCATTTGGGAAAAGAAGCGAAACAAGTTTGGAACTTTTTTTAGCTTTTTGTCGCTTCAGATAACTCAGTGAGAGCATTGAGTTAACTTTAATAAAATCTAACCAGGTACTGAAGACTTGTTTATTGTAAAAAAAACTTTAAATTGCTCTTGTGTAAACTTCCCAAAATGGCGCTTCAGTCCTTTTGTCTTTCCGGCGACGATATGTTTTTATTTTTCATCGAAACACCTGTTTCGGAATTCAAAGCCACTATCTAACTGGTTAGGCCAAAAAACATTTACTGCAATACTGAACTTTTCTACGAATAATGCAAACCATACAAATAAACTCAATTTTTCAAACACCACCCATTTTTTAGGAGAAAAGCTGTTTTTCCAGCAGAATTTCTACATTCCGTAGTACTTCTATAAGCGTTTAGTTTAATCCGTAAGCTACTAGCCAGGGCAATTTCATACTATTTTTACTGCAGGCAAATAATTGAACATTCCTCCCGTGAATACCGCGAAGAGGTATTCGTTTATCTTACAATATTATAGCTCCCACAGTGCACAATTGTCCGAGTCGTAATTTTAGCTGGCCAAAAATATTTGTAAATAAAAAAAATCGAAATACATTAATTGTTTTTGTTCATCTTTAAAATTACCATCCATACTTTTTCCAAAGCAAAACATGGTTTTTCGTATCGACATTCCTTGGAAATCATTCGGAAATATGACATTTCGGTTCGGCCAAATACATTTTTTTGATCTACTATGGTATAAAAGCGGCTCTTACTTTTCCATTTAATAGGTTACCATCAGTGAAGATTCTCATTTCCTTGTCTTATGGTTCCGGAAGTTTTTGGTCTGGTAGAAGGGTTTCTTCTGGTATTCTTTTTCACGCATATGGAAGAGTGAAAATATCTACCACACCAATAGGGGTGAATCCTGTTTGGTCAATCCAGCTTGGGCTGCTACAAGATATATCGTTCTATATTCTTTACAGGCTTTGATTGCAAAATGTCTCTAGAGGCTGTCAAGTTTCTTCTTGCTAACTTTTTTGTTCAGTGCTTCTGCCCAAACACTGAAGGGTCTGGAAGCATAAGTGACTAAAGGTTCGAATGCACCACAATACATTCGTTGTATTACCTCCTGTGGGCATCCACTAGCAGGTTTTGCTGCTCTTACGAGCATTCCAGTTAGCCACCACCATATATCGCAAGGTACAATAATATCGCACACTTTAAAATGGTTTAGGTACTAATATTAATAAATTAGTTTTAAGGTATGCCTTGCTGAACATTTTAATGCAGCTGTAATATAACAAAAAAGTATGTTTCAAAAGGATGAAAGTAGATTGAATGCTGCGGAAATGAGATCTTTGAGACGTATGTGCGGTAAAACCACATTTGACAGTATCAAAAATGTGAATATCCGAAAAGAATGCAAGGCTGATGTGAGCGTAATGAATAGGATCAAAAAAGGGACGCTTAGATGGTTTGGGCATGTAGAGCGAATGAACGAAGAAAGGAGTGTGAAAAGAATATATGGAAGAAGATATATATAATGGAAGAAGAAGTCGAGGACGCCCGAGAAAGACGTGGTACAATCAAGTAAATCAAATACTTGAATCGGGTCATGAGAAGGGTCAGAATAACAGAAGAATATGTATGACACGATGTATAAATGTGAATTAAGCCAGGAGTGCGTGCCAATACAGAGTTATATGGCGGTCCGTCCTCTCTGCCTAACTCAGCGGGGAAACGGCGTGATGGTTAGTTAGTTATGTTTTAAAAAGTTACATTTTCTTTCATATGAAACAACGGTACATATATTTTCATAGAATCAATCCCTTAAAATAAGAAGAAAAAAAAATCACCGAGAACATACCTTGAAGTGATGTCCGACTTCTAAAAAAGGACTACGGAGACATAGGTAAAGTGGCGTGTTTGCGGCGCTGTCATTTCTGATTACACATATTGATTTAAATAAGATTTGGCTGTATTTTTGGCCACCCAGTGTTGCGATCCGGACGTTAGTGCGGTGGTTGGTTTCCTCGGAGCCTGCGCAATACGTACAACTGAGATCCTGAATAATCTGAAAAATAATATCGCATGAATTTACGAGCAAATACCCACTCGCATATATTTGATAAATTCTCTGTCCTATGTTGTTAAACTTTAATATTCAATTGTTGTAGCAAATATTAATAGTAACACATAATCATTTTTGGAAACAATACCTTAATTACCAGCCTTCGCCCGGGATTACACAATACCTCACGGGTAGGTGAATATTTAGCAATATATTTATATTACGTTACTACATTTAGCATGAAGCTTTAATTTTCAATAATAAATCTCTGCTTTCTGTTTGTGTATTTAAAAAAAAAAGTTTCTGTTTTAGGTCTCGCTACTTTTTAAATTTTGAATAGTTTTTGGTGTATTTTTTTTGTTCAGTTGGTAGGTCGTTTGTCAGTAGCCTCGCCAAAGTTTGTATGCACTTAAAAAGCGTAGGCTGTCACCCGTAAATTAAATGGACGTAGTTATGCAGAAAGCGTCCAACCCACAATTAGCCAAAATCGAGTTTTACATGTTTTCCCATAGATAAATGCGAGATTTATATCTACTGAAAACATCCAAGCTTTAAATGCAATTGATTTTTCTGTAAGGGCAGACCCAATTGCCTTGGGTCTGCCCTTACAGAAAAATGCTTTGGAAAAAAAATTGGAATAAAATCAAAGGTAATTGTTATTTAATCTTTCAATCCATACAACGAAATAAATAACATTATTAATCGAATTTCAAAATTATCTGAAGATTTTAAATGTTCCCCTTTTGGCTTCACCGGTGACTCAATTTGGCCCGATTCGATGGACCGAATTGTAAATCTTGGGAATTATTAAATTGGTTTTGAGGCCGGGGCGTAAGGTAAACTGACAAGAATTGACGGCTTCTTTATCAAAAAGGTTAGATGTAATTTAATACGTGTTTTGCTATCTATACCGAATTAATTGTGTTTTGTATTATTCACCATCGATGGGCATAATTCAAATATTCACTTCGAAATTATCGGTTCAAATTTATTCGGATGAATCAACACGATTAGTCAGTGGGGAAATTCGAATATTTTAATAATCAACATGTGGTTGAATCAATCACTTGGATACGATTCAAGATCAGAGGTGGAGCGGTTTGGCTTAAATTAATTAACGCTATTCGTTAGTTGGAAAAATCGAATCTTTTAGTGATCGGAATGTGTTGAATTAATCGCTCGGATACGTAACGACCGTAATAATTGGACGAGCTCTGGGGTAGAGCGGTAAGTTCCTTAGCTCTGGAGCCAGCGGTTGCGGGCTCGACTTCTCATAAAGAGTTGAAATAAAATAATATAGAGTACCTATAGAAGATACTTTCAGTATAACCCCAGTGACAGACAACTATTCAGAATCGAACACGTCTGAACAGCCAGTTCCTTCTTCTTCCCCGTCTCCCACCACTCTTTCTTCAGCTTCACAAAATTCCTGAAATTGCCAATAGTTCCACTGCCGTCGGGAAATTGAAAATTTGATGTTACGTCTAAAAATACAACCAAGGGAATGGAATTTCCATCTATATTTTTGAGATCAAAATTATTGACCATAATGAGCGAAAAAGTGACATTCAGATCAATGTCCGATTTGATCATTTGACATTTGATTGTCCGTATTTGAGCGATCTCGAAATCTTATTCGATTATAAATATTTGTTTCGTAATTTGAAATTTCCACTATCGTAATGTTTCGAAAATGCCCATCACTACTCTCCACCGAATAAAAAAATGAACATCTTGTTTTCGGGTATCTGTCTACCTGTTTTATTATTCATTCATTGTAATTTTTCGAATGTAATTATGATAATATCTACTAGTAGCTACCCGCCACGTGCGCCGAACTTTCATAACGAGTTGCTTACTTGTCGAATTTACATAAAGAATGGGCATTCATCAGTTTCCTCTACCTAACAACATGAAAGTTTCCGCGGATTCGAGTATTTTTATAAGTTGCGTGTCGTGGTATTTACCCCGAGGTGTTTTGTTCGAAGGCTTTGATATAGTACTACTTCATTAGGATATTAAGCAAAACTTGGATATGAACAAACGGTGTTTTGTGTGATCAGTATTTGAATGTTTTTTTGTGACCGAAATTAAAATCAATTTATTGTAAGAGGTGCAATGTAGATGACTTTTTTTAAACTAATTAATTCCACCAGGTACGGTCATGATACCATCTTTATAAGAGTATGACGACCTCCGTGGTGGAGCGGTAAAATGTTTGGTTTCTGCATCCAGAGGTCGTGGGTTCAAATCCAGGCGTGGGCAAATAAAAATGAATTGAACTTACATGGGTTTCATCACATACAGAATTCGAATAAATTTATACTACATACAGGTATATAAACCTCATTTCAGAGTGGTAGATACTCTCTGTGCCGCCCTGATGAAAGATGATTTAGAATTGAAACTATACTCTAAATGGCTTAAGCTTTGTTTAGTGATCATATCCGAATAGCCAGGTATTTTCCAACTTTCCCCTTCCCTTTCTTCGTTAGGCTAGTTTCCACTAAGCGGCTAGCCGCGCGCGACTACGGTTAGCGCGGTTGATTGCGCGACTTGGTCGCGACGGTTTGCACTTCAGTCTGAAATTGGATGTCGAAGATGTAGCATGTATAATAATTATTCATCTGTCTCCACGTCGTCTCCGCCATATTTATTGACCAATTCCTCTCATGCCGCCCGTCCCACGTTTCTATTGGAGTGCTCTGGGCACTCCATGTTCCATATTGACGGCCGTATGTAGATTTCTCGAATGAAGTCTTCTGTATCGACAGTATCACGTCGACTTGGCGTAGCGATTGTCTTTGAGACTGTACGCATAAAAACACTTCTACACTCAATACCTGTACGGCGCTTACTCCGGGTGCTGGGAAAGCGGTGTAGTAGCGCGCAGAAAGCTGCTCTCATACCAGTGGGTATGGTAACAAATATGAGTGTTCAAGTCGTGTGTTCCATTTCTCTCGCGGCGACTCGCGACTCGTAGCCGCATATGTAAATAGGAAACGCGCGCGGCTACGGCGTAGTGGAAACTGGCCCCATCCCTCACTTGATTCAGCCTTACGACGTTCCTCGAATTGGGATGCCATAGTTTCACTGATGTCAATAAAATCACACAAAATAAGTGTGCCGTGAGCTTTTATAAGATTTTACTTTCAGGAAGGAAATTATGATTTTAGTTTTTTTAACGTTAGAAAGAATTGATTTAAAAATAGTAAATCTATCTAGAAATAGCAATGGAATAGTAAAAAAAGAAAAAAAATAGAAATAGAAAATTTATGGGCGTGCCGTGACTTTTTATCTTGCCAAATTAATAAGTCACGGCACGCCCATCATTTTCACATCAATGTGATCGACTTATGATGCAAGCATTTATTATCATTCTTTCTAGTAGGCACGGTAGAAGTACATAGAAATCTTACGAATATCTTTGATATACTGAAACTTTTTTACGAACGGATCTTTTCAAACTAAAAAAATACTCATTTCCACTATTTGCCCAACCTTAACGTGAAACTTCTTTGCGATCAATACCAAGGTCTCAAAAATCCCGAAAACCCCAAAATTCCAAGATAAAGTTACATCGGATCGTGATTCCTGTCACAGTACCGCCTAGGGCCCATTAGGGCCTGCCCCAAGGCCCTGTTCTTGGCGTATCCAAAACCAAACGCTAAATGGATAAGCCGGAGTCCTACCTCCTAGAACACTTACATGTGCCAACGTTTTGTCAGTAGATAGTTGTGTAATCAAATATAACATATTTTATACCATTTGTATTTTTTAAAGAAAATTCTGTTTTTGCTTCAAGCCATATCTGTTAAGATTTTGTTATAGCTCGCGGTAGTTGTTCAAACGTCATAAATTAGCCCGATAGTCTTCTCAGATTCCAATTTCGATGATTATTTAATTCTTAATTTGTTTTATCAGCGCAGATATCTAAAAGGTTATACAAAACGTGTTCAAAGAATACAGTGATATAATATGTAAAACAATATTTCAAAAACATATAGGTAACAAGTATAAAATAGACACTAAAACTATTATACGAGGGTAATTTGAAAAGTTTCCGGCCTCATCGACATAAAGTAACTGTAGAAAAAAAAAACTTCAAAGTCCGATAGATGGCCTTGAAATATGTAAACCGCAAAAATTTCAAGTCGTTCTGATCATCACTTGTCTACAAAGTTGACGGCTGATATTGTCTGTCACTAATGAAGAAAATTGAGTATTGCACAGGGATAAGATTCCTTCATTTAAAAGGGAAAACGACTCTGGAAATAAAATTACAGTTTAAGTCTGTGTACGGTGAAGCCTCGCCTTCATTTACAATGGTCCAACATTGGGTGTCCGAGTACAAACGTGGTCGTGCGTCTTTTTAGACGAGGAACGTCCCGGGCGCCCGAAAATCGCTACAATTTATTTATGGTTCTAAAGTTTATTTTGTAGAACTCCATTTTAATTTTTAGGTTTTTAAATTTTATACAATAATTTTTATTATTTTAAATTTTTAAAAAACAATTTTTAGTTAAAAGTTCTGCTATGTAATTATTTTTTATGTTGTTATAATGATAACCGTCGATGAAACCTGGGTTCACCACCATAGGCCTGAGAACAAACAGCAGTCAATGCAGTGGATTGCGGTGGGGGAACGAACTCCGAAGAAAGCAAAGGTCGTTCTTTTTTTTTTTTTTTTTTTCAGTTTGACAATGGCCTTAAACGCCGAAACAGCTGTCACTAAAAACAAAAAATAAAAAAAAACTTAAAATAGCAGAACTCAATAATAATAATATTAAATTTAATTCAATTGAATTATATAAAAAATTAAAATGGAGTTCTACAAATTGAACACAAAAACTATAAATAAAGGTGGTTCTCTCTGCAGGAAAAGTGATGGCGACAGTTTTTTGGGATAGCCGTGGAATAATTCTTATCGATTACCTTGCAAAGAGTAAAACAATCAACGCACAGTACCACGCTGCATTACTGTATAAAATAATAATAAATGTAAAGAAATCCTGTTTCACCAAGATAACGCTCGGGTTCACACATGCATGGTCACAATGTCAAAATTGAACGAATTGAAGTTTGAATTGCTTTCGCACCCACCCTATTTGCCAGACCTTTTTTAATTTTTAAAATATTGTATTTATTTTTATTCCCAGTGACTTTTTCCTGTTTCCTAATTGGAAAAAAAATCTCGGGGAAAAAAATTATAATTTAAATTCTTAGGTGGAAAACGCTGAAAACCAGTATTTTTTATGTTTAGACAATCGTTTTTTTTCTGACGGTTAAAAATGAGAGAAACATTGAACCAAATGTATCGAGTTTGCAGTGAGACTACGTCAAGAAATAATTTTTGTTTTGCTTCGAAATATGTGTTTTTCTTAAAAAGACCGGAAAATTTACAAATTACCCTCGTATAAAAACAGAAAATTCTGAAACTACAGTAGTTATGTTATATTATTTTTTAGGATTCAGCAAAGTGCTGGTAAAGATTACGCTTCATTTGATGAATGTAGTCATTCAATATATACCAAAAATACTCCAAAACTTGTTGCCCAGATCATGTATCTCATTAGTTAGTGAGTGGTCGTGTGCTTGATGCAGAAACATGTTACATTTTGTCTTGTGTTCCTTGTCGATACATTAAATTTTATACTGGCCATGTGGCAGGGCTGGGTCAATCAGGTAGTTAATGGCTCTACAATACTACATCGTCTGAAATAATTCTTCTGTCAGACAGCGTAATTAGATACATTTGATTCATCAAACTAACACACTTCATCTTTTTAATTGAAGTTTTGTGCTAAAAATTTATGAACTAAGAAATGTGTGCTAAATTAATGTCATCACGTGAGGGGTCGAAGGTTGCAAAGTTGCCCGCCTATGAATCAACTTGATTTAGCCACTTCAGTTCTGGCCTCCACTAGGTGGTAATGCTGCACGTGTAATCAAGCCCTCTATCTGTTCGATAGAAGAATTTTAATTACACAAATAGGTTTTTTCGGTCCGATTCGCTAAACCCGTTTCTGGGTTATTAGAAATTTCTAACACAAAGGTTTCTTCATGTATATATTTTGGAATTTATCACAACAGATGTGGAAATAAAGGCCTCAGTTTAAAGCAAAATTGCACACTGAAAACCCGATACATTTTTTGTAATCGTTTTATTGCGTATCTATGTGTCCTAAATTTTGCATCTTCATTTCAATTTTGATGGTGTAAATTGTAAATGTAATTTATTTTGTCTGGTCTATTTCCACGACACTATTTAATTGAATGAATCGTTAAAGCCCTCGAGTCTGATTCAACAGTTCAGAAAATATGTCCAAGATATTGAGAATCTCTCATCTGTAGGGAATTATCCTTTTTAAAACTGTTTAAAGGATTATGGATGAGGGATCTGGACCAAACCAATGTGGTTTAACATCCGTATGATTGTTACAGTAGGCTTTGTCGAATGAAAGGATTACGAGCATATACCTAATACGTTCACTTGCCATGTGAAATCATACAAATACGAAATGTATCCACAATTTTAATATGAAATTCAAGTGAAAAATACTATGATATTGTGACTTCATCAGATTCAAAATCTGCTCTGAAAAATTAAACTCTTAACACTTTAAAACCGGCGAATTTACACAATGCAAAAAAAAACAAACTAATAAAAAATTACTTTGAAAACGTGCTAACAAAGTACTGGCATTTAGTTAAAGAGACCTACCCATTCGCACCACTTGTGCAGTTAACTCATGTCAAAAACCATTCATACAAACGTCCTTTTTTATTTCTTAATTGCTTCTTTTAATGTCTTTCCGTCTCTTAAATTGTATTGTAAGGGCCGATTTCTAAATTCCTTTGAACATGCATTGTTCAATGGACCACATGTTAAACTATGATCTTAAGGGTTGACCATTGTTACGACTCTGTTTACCCTCAACCGATTTCTTCTCATTATTACTATCCAGAACGTACTGCGGTGCGGAACATAAATATGTACAGTTAAAAGTTTAAATATTGTACTCTATAAATTCTTCCAATAAAAAATATGCAAGTAAAGTGATTATATTTTATTCTACATCCCGGAACAAAAGCGCGCCTTACCCAAGGAGGCCGAGTTTCAACAACCAGCCTTCCCGTGAGACCAGATCTACTTGGAGGCAGTTCAGCAGCTCATCAGGTGCAGATCACAATCGTCGTTCCGAATCCAGAAGAAGAAGAAAATCAACAACATCAAGAAAAGGAGAAACAATGCAGATTCAACTATTTTTTATGTAAGTCGGAGATTTATATAGTAAATTTTTAAACCATTTAACATTTTTTTTGTACAATATTAATAACTTCACTTTTTTCTTTTTAATAATTCATTAAATTCCAAAGAATCAATCATGTCTTTAAAGAAAGAAAACACTATAGATTTAAATTTAGCTGAAAAAATTCTTATTAAATTTGATGGCGATAAATCCAAACTTTTTGAATTTATTGATAATAGTGAAAAAGCCTTAAAATTAGTCGATAAAAATCATAAAGATATTTTATATACATTAATTGAGAGTAAAATTACTGGAAATGCCAGATCTCTCATTCGTAATCGAAATTTTAATAACTTTGAAACATTAAAATCACATTTGCTAGACATATATTCAGATAGAAGAACAACTAATCAGTGGCATTTAGAATTGAACTCTTGCAAACAATTATTCAATGAAAACATATTTAACTATTCTAGTAGAGTAGAAAATTGTTATATAAAATTAATTAATAGCGTAAATAATGAAAACGTTAATTTGTCATGCGAAGCTCGAGAAGCTTGCATTAATCTTTTAAAAAACCAGGCTAAAAATGTTTTCATAACAGGATTAAATGACGATTTAAATCTGTTGGTGAAATCACAAAAGCCAGAAACATTAGAATCAGCAATTTCATTAGCTTTAGCCGAAGAACAAGAATTAAAATCAAAATATGAAATTAGAAAATATCTAAAAATTCCATTCAGTAATAATACCTTCTGTAAAATATGTAAGAAAAATAATCATGATACGTCTCAATGTAGATTCAAGAATAGATCTTTTAATAATAATTTTAACAATGTCAGAATCATTAAAAATCAACCATCCGTTATGTTTTGCAAATATTGTAAAAGGAGTAATCACAATATAGAAAATTGTAGGATATTAGCCTATAAAAAACAACTTGAAAATAATCCTAAGGTTCCTTTAAACGAGTAAGGACCTTTGGAACTGGCCATTCTAAAGGATTCCGACGAGTTAATTCGGGCTTTTTAGGTACTTTAAATCATTCATTCTGTTCTACTTTCGTAAATTTAAAAATATTAAAAATTGCATCAAATACTTTAAATAAATTCTTAATTGATACTGGAGCAGATATTTCACTTATAAAATTAAAAAGTCTTAAAACAAAATATTAAATTTAAAAATGACGACATTCTGTCGTTAAGAGGTATAGATTCCTCAAATAAAAATCCAAATACAACAATTGGATCAATAAATTTAAATATATGCATTAATAATAAAAACATTAATCATAAATTTTACATTGTAAATAATGAGTTTTCTATTCCATTTGATGGAATAGTAGGAAACGATTTCTTGGCAAGATATAAATGTAGAATAGACTATTTTAGTCAATGTCTTTATATTCAAGATGAACGTATTCCTTTACTTCGTCAGGATAATTCCGAACCCATGGGTCAGGAATACACCGAGATCAATAAGTCGTCTATGCACGTACTCTCTCAAAATCCTGAAAAGTCAAAAAACGTTATAAGTGAATTAAATAAAGAAAATGGTCAAAGAAACCACTTTCATACAAAGAATTCTAAAATAAATATTAAAAATTCAGACGAAAGCAATCGCGTTAAGAAAAATAATAAATGTAAGAAGAATACTAAAATTAAAATTAAAAAATCAAATCGCGTGAAATGTAAAAGCGATATCGAGTTAACGAAAGCTCAAGAATATTTTCCAGATGAAACTTTTAACTGTGAAAAGAAAAATATAATTAATGATAATATTACCAATAAATCACAACCAAATAAAATCGTTAAAACGAACGATGATACATATGTTTATACAATCCCTGCGCGTACAGAGAAAATAATTCAAATTAATATTATAAATAAAAGTAGTATAAGGGAAGGAATTTGCCTGGATAAAGAAATTATAAAAGATGTTTATCTATGTCCTAGCATAGTTAAGGTGAACTCCGATAAGAGTGCGTTTACATCAATCTATCAAGTCTAAAGAAATCAATAAGAAGTATTACGATAGAAACAAGAAAACAGATACATTCGAAATAGGAGACCTTGTATATTTAGAAAATGAAAATATTAAAACAGGAAAATCAAAAAAACTAAGTAGTCGATATAACGGACCTTATAAAATAATTGAGATAAATTCACCTGTAAACTATACAATAAAAATTAAAAATAAATTTGTAACAGTTCATGCCAATAGATTAAAACGACAACATTAATATTAATCTTATTTAGATTTTAAAGGGAAAAATAAATTAATTTAAGTAAAATGAAAATGCTTAAATTAAAATTAAAATGTTTCAAATAAATTAAAAATGATAACGTATAATTAAAAGGTTAATAACACTGAATTATGTTAATCAAAATCAAATATTATTAAGAAGAAAATTCAAACTGAATGAAGAGAAAATATAAATTAAGCAAAACTATCACCTATATGCCATTTTAGAAAATAAAATGATTTTAACTATTATATTATATAAGTTTTTTAAATTGAATTAAATAAAATGTTTGTAATTCAAAACTCCTTACTTAAGTTTGTTAGATATAACATTTATAAATTAATGTCTACAACTATTTCACGAAAAGATAATACATATACCTTTATTTTACCATCAATGGCGTACCTTGCCATTTTAGAAAATAAGTTTAATTATGTAATTATGAATGAACCTGAAAATTATAGTTAATAATGAAATATTATGTAAATGTCAAAACCTATATTACTCTATGTAAACTAGAATTTTTAAATATGTAATGAATTATTGCATAAATTAGAAAATAATAAATGGATTCAAATGTTTTTTAAACCAACAATTGCTACAATCACTTGCAAGGACAATGATATATTAATTGTATTCAAAATAGAAAGGTATACACACAAAATACTATTTTAAAAACAGATGATAAAGATTTCGAAAGTTCATTTGAATCAATTGTACCATGTTTTTATATAAATTAATGATAATTGTTGTAATCGTAAGAAACTCATAAGCTCATCTCTAGAAATTTACATATTATGTATCCAAATAATATTGATAATCACCAAATTTTATTAGCATGTCATAAATTAAATGAAATAACTAAAATCACTGATAAATTTGGGATGTGAAATATTTATAAATAAAATTGTTAGTATTAATGACTTTGTTTTCACCTATTTGACTATTTTAAAATTGATATGTATGTACCCTATTTACAAGATGTATAAGAAATGTAATAAAAATTAATAAGCATAAACATTAAAGCAAAAATTAGAAATAAGTTTTTCAAATAATAAAAAGTAATTTCTTGAACTAGGCATGTTACGCCTATATTGCATATGTTAATTTTAATATTCTATTTTTGAGTAATTTTGAAAATATAAGCTGAATTTAATATAAAAATATGAAGCTTAAGTATAAAATAAATTTCATCATATATTTTCATTTAAAATGCGGAGGTGTAAAGAGACCTACCCATTCGCACCACTTGTGCAGTTAACTCATGTCAAAAACCATTCATACAAACGTCCTTTTTTATTTCTTAATTGCTTCTTTTAATGTCTTTCCGTCTCTTAAATTGTATTGTAAGGGCCGATTTCTAAATTCCTTTGAACATGCATTGTTCAATGGACCACATGTTAAACTATGATCTTAAGGGTTGACCATTGTTACGACTCTGTTTACCCTCAACCGATTTCTTCTCATTATTACTATCCAGAACGTACTGCGGTGCGGAACATAAATATGTACAGTTAAAAGTTTAAATATTGTACTCTATAAATTCTTCCAATAAAAAATATGCAAGTAAAGTGATTATATTTTATTCTACATCCCGGAACAAAAGCGCGCCTTACCCAAGGAGCATCTGTCGAGTTCGTCAGCGAACATTACAAACGGATAAACAGGGTGTTTGCCTTGTCTGGATAAAGTCTGGATTAATGCGTTAGCGTTATATCCTCTCCTAGCGTTATGTCCAATCCATAATGTACCCGCTGGTACACTGGGGTAATTCGTATTTTTTTCCAGTTTTTCTAGAAAAAAGTATTTCATTTTGATATTTTGTATGGAATAATATTATTTTTGGTAAATCCTGTAAATTGAAAGAAAGTCACGACGATTGGTCACGAAACTCACGGCGCGTTGGAATTATTGTAATACTATGTTAGTAAATAGTTATATTCTATCCATTATTTTCTTATTTAGTTTCATTTTACACCAATATTTTAGTATTACGGTGAAACCTAAAAAAATATTTGTATATTTTCATGAATAAAACAAGTTATATTTGGAACTTGTCAAGGAAATAATCAATCATATTTTACGTCTTCCCGGAATCGAACCCTTGCCCGTGATCGGGACGTCGCGTTTAACCTCTGACATTTAGGCCATCTGGCGAAGGGTCGTAATCCAATTTTCTCTCCACTGTAACGTCAATATAAAAAGGCCTTGTAAATATCGCTTTCGACACGATGCTGATGTGTTTTCAGCCTTTTTTCATTTTCCTCCGGTTCCTTTTTCTCTAAATTGTCTCCGTCTTTTCTTTTCCCTTTCTCCCATAACTTGGACACCGCTGTACTTGTAGATATGTAGACCGCTCTGCCACAGAATCCATTGAAGATATATGTCGTTTGGGCCGTCGAGACTGTTTTGTATATGAAAAGACAAGTTGGCGCAAAGGCTTTATCAAAAGATGAGGTTTATTTATTTAAAGATAAAACGTCTTGTTCATCACATCGCTGGAGATGGAAACGTTACTCTCCCCGCCGAGTGGGAAATAAAAATCCTGATTTAATATACTTTTTCCGAATGAGACTGGTACGCTCGTAACTGATTTATTTGTACCTTTTTTGCTTTAGTGTATTAGAAACCTCCCGTTAAATCTAGACGGATATTTTCCTCGTTCAATGACTTGCTGAATAAGTAGTATGTTCATTAAATTAAAAGTTAATATTCTAATTGAATTATGGCGAGATTTGGCTAGTTGTCCACGACGTAGAAAGTTTTTCGATCAGGGGGATTCGAAGACATTATAAAGTATTGTCTAATGTCCATATTATGTCTCAACTTAAAAATTATTACTTATTACTTAAAAATTCCTCAGGTATGTGTACATGCGTTCGCACGGAACATACCCTATGTTCATGCATCACATGGAACTACTCGAGGAGACACATTATCAAAGCTTAGAGGCTAGGCGCAATGCTGGTCTCATGACAATAGGCTTTAAAATTATAAATCACTTAATCGACTGTCCATACCTCTTGGCATGCTACTGCTTATTCGTACCAGAAAAATACTGTCGCAGCAGAAATCATGCAATGTTCAGAATACCCTATGGTCGGACAGATGTTTTGGCTCAGCATAGCATGACAAGAGGTATAATTCTGTTAAATACATCATCTATATATATTGATATATTTTCAGACAATTTACAAAAGTTCAAAAAACTTGTTAATTTAAAAATGTTATAATTTGAAATTGTTTACTTGTTGTTCCATTGTACTGTTATTGGGTTTATATCTGTTGTACAATAATAAAAAAATAAAAAAATTATGCCTATCAATAAATTTAAAAAAGCCTGTAAAAATTATTTAAAATGCATGTAAACCAAAAATAATAAGTAGTGTTTAAGTTAAAATATTATTAGTCAAAAAGAAAATGAAATAATTAGATACTTGTAAAGTTAAATGTACAAAGTAACTAATATAAAATAAAAAATAAATAAATAACTATGCTCCATACAAATATAATCCAAGTATTGGGTTGATACAAAGTAACTTAGTTATTTTATTCCATTTTTAAAATTCAACATTTATAATGTAATCAAATTCTCCTGAAATGTTTTCACACCCGAGAAAACCCGGTGGCGTGGAGATGAAGAAGTTATCTTAAACCAATTTTGCAGCTCAGCGTCGATATTATAGGAGATTCTTTGGAGATTTTCAGATACAGATCGAGGGCAGAGTGACGAAATGGGGAGAGCAATGCGGATGTAGAATAACCTCCCAACCGATCTCTTGAATGGCCGCTTTGTAATTTTAGGGGTCCGACGGCGTTCTCCCCGAAAGTGGAACAAGTGCTGTAACTCTTCGGATAAACTCAAACAAAACGTTATAATACTTGAGTAATTTATATAGCGCCGTTTTTGTGAAATATCACCTCAAGGGCGCTCGTTATGTCGTAAATTATCGTTTTTTATATTTTTTTTACATTCTATTTTGTTGTTGTTTTTTTTTACATATATTTTTGAAAAAAGAAAATATTACAAAAATAATTAAGTAAAAAATGAAGAAAAAAAATTTAGACAGGAAAAAGCAATAACAAAATTAGAAAAAAACGTATAACAATATATATATATACATATATAAATATATAAATATACATACTTATGTATAGTGTAGACATAACAAATAAAATAGTATACTTGTGATCAGTCAAATAGCGGTGAAAAACACCTACCATGATATGCACATAACTTATATCCATATATATGTATTTATTTCTTCTACAAATCAACAGAAGGCTCTCTATAGCAATAACATAAACAAATAAACATTATCTAAATATATTTGATACTCAATTTTGTGTAGCCATTGATCGATAAATATATTATTGCAAATGTAAAAAAATAAAGATATTTTCAATAAAGCAACACTAGAATTAAATTACCAATAACATGATATGTCAGTAATCTTTTCAAAGCATTGTTGCTTTAGATATCAAAAACATTCCTAACTTATACACCAACCCATTACATACAAAATGTAATGTAATTCTATTGTTCATTGTTCTTGTTCGAATTTCGATCATTCAAGCGGCAAGATAGCGAAAGCTAACAGTGATTAATTAATTGTTGAGTTAAATGATGGAACCCACCCCTACACATAGTTTCCCAAATGGAGAGTTATGATCTGTCTTCTCCAGCATCCTTGTGACATTTTACTCACGCGCTTCCATTCATCTGCTACTGTCGGTCCATTTAGCGAAACTGGTCAACCCTTCATTCGTATTCGACAGTAGCCATCTGTTTTCTGCTCAATGATAGCATGAAATATGCCATTCAATGATTCTCTTGCATATGTTATATTTTGCAGTAATATTTGACACCACTATTGAATAATATGTTAAATGAAGAGATACACCTATTGCAGTGTGTTACGGGCGTATTCGTATTCCCGAAGTTAGATCAATTTGACGTAGTTATGCAGAAAGCGTCCAATCCACAATTTGCTAAAATCAAGTTTTACATGTTTTCCTATAGATAAATACAAGATTTATATCTGCTGAAAACATCCAAGCTCCAAATACAATAGATTTTTGGTAATTCATTTTTTTACTAACGCACATTGCCGATATTTGACTAAAGTTAAAGTTTAAAAACATTATAAAATGTAGCATAACACAAGAAATACTTTTTTTGTAATAAACACATTGATATATTATAAATGACCTATTTATAATAATGCTGATAAAGAAAAAAAAACACTGATATTCACTTGACAAATGCCGATGACGCATATTAATGCTTTTTTATCGTCATATTTTCAAACGCCTTTTTCTCAGTTTCATATTTTTAGGGTTAGATGCTTTCTGCATAACTACATCGAATTAACCCTCACTTCTGGTGAAATTGATTTAACGTTTTCAAATATCGGAATTCTTTCTTTAGCAAATAATCATTTTAATTGGCCTATCTGGGGCCTAGGAGTCGAAACGTACTATGTAAATTGTCGACATCAGTTTTCTTTTAAGTTGGTATAGATCACACTTGAATTGATTTTCTGTTCAGTGTCTGTAGGTATGTAATATCCCCTATGGTCTTTGACACCGCAAATAGTTTCTGTACCACCATATCGGTCATTCCATCTCAAGCCATGGAGAATATTAGGGTATTTTAACTTCAAACAGCTCCGGAAAATCGCTTTTAATTAGAGAGAATTTCGATTTATCATTCAATAAACCCATTCAAATCAGTGAAGCCAACCTTACACGCCCAATAGAAGCAGCAAACAGCCATCAACCCTTTGGGTACCATTAAACGATCAATTGTTCGCAGGATAGGAGAAATGTCAATAACGATCGTTGTTTGAACAAATATTCAAAAGTATAAAGTCATGTTCTGAACATTTTGTACTCAATTCTTAATCGACTGTAGGAATCACCGATAAATGTGTAGGTTAAGGGTCGGCACTCAATAATGACGCTAAACGCTACTTTGTAGCATTCTAATACAAGCAATACTACAAATGATTTATCTACATATTTTGTACGAGTAGTTAGAAAAATGTCTGAGGTTTCCAGTGAATACAATTTTTTAACTGTAATCCTTTGAATTCTATGAAAAAAAAATCTAAAATATCCGTAAAAGGTGCTGAACGTTTTACCTAAAATTCCAGTATGCATTTCATAAAGAATTTAAAAGATTACTGTTTAGGAATTGTATTCATTGGAAACTTTAGACATTTTTTTAACTATCCGTATATAATTAACATATAAATAATTTGTAGTTTTGCTTGTACTAGAAAGCCAAAAAGTGTGTTTATTTGGGTGCTGACCCTTAATTAAAACGGTAACGCCGAAGTATCATCTTGGGGGCAGAAGTAAGGTTTAGAACTTGGTAACGGAAAGGTTAACTGCACTTGCATCGGCGCAATGCACTGATAACGAGTGCAATAATCTCTTTCCGAGGCTTATGAGTGTAAGCTTTTCAATAAATCGTGTCGATGGGGCAGGCGAGAGGCTTTACCATCCGATACCAGGTTGTGTTGCCACGCTTCACAAGCACGACTCAAAGTCGTAGGGGTATACGTTATCAAAACGTGATTTCAGAATGGGGTTGAAAATAATTTCCCTCAACGGTCAATGATTACATTAAGCTCATTTTTCATACTTGGAAGTTTTGTGCAATAAATGTGTCATTTTTTACTTGCACGACACTTCTCATTTCGAATGCAAATAATACTTAGGTTAGGGGATTTCAAACTCTGTCACATTTGGTGACCATCAAATCCATCATCGGTTCCGTTTTGATTTTTTGGCATTTGAACAGTTCCCGTTAAACGCCGATTCTCAATTCGTTTCAGTCTGTGTTAAAATTATGATCACCTGTAAAACATGATAACATGACTCCATCATGTGTCTTGAACCGATAATTTTAATTCACCTCTCTGAGCCTCTATAGGAAAAAATAGGTCTTTAAAAATTGGGGACAGTAAAAGTCAAATCAGAAAAAGTCACCGGTTGCCGTTACTGGTAAAATAATCACACAGAAAATCGGTTTTCATGAAGTAGAAACAAATGTACAACGGTGGACCTATGTGGCATCATGAAATTTTGCACAGCTTTTTCTGTTTGTAGTTTTTAAGTCAACGCAATATTATATTTTCAGCTTCCAGCTATTTCCATCATGATCTGTAACGCTTTGGTATATTTATGTATCTATCAAAACGAAAGACAAGACGTTATATTGTTTTTCCCCTTGGAGGATGAAATTTGGTTTACACATTTCAGTTTTTTTTAATTAAAAAAATGGGTTAAATGGTTTTATCAGTCGGGCGAGGTTGGGTAGTAACTACTGGTAGTATGTAAATACAAACATTACAAGTCTACCCTCTGAATAATTTTATTTTGATTTTCGAGACTTGTACGTTTTTCCTTTGAAATGTTTATATTATAACGTAAATTAAAATGCCAATGCACATTACACATCTGTGTACATAATTTATTGTCGCCGTTAGCGTTTTGGCAGGAAACATGTCTAATTAACTTTCTCAACTGCCGCGACTTTGATCCATCGCTCTCCCGTGCAGCGAGAACTCGCTAATAACGTAGGTTAGGTGACGGGCAGCCTTCGACTTACGTTATCTTACTTAAATGACAGTAAATAAAAAACCCCAACATTAATTATTTTTTTAATCGCTTTCTGTGTTTTAATTTATATTTGAAAAATATCTTGTTAGTGAACAAATTGGAATTTTATGAAATGAAAAATGAACTTTGTATAAGACCACAGATTTTATAAAAAAAATTATGGCCGACCGGTTTCGCTTAGCTTAAGCGTCATCAGGGTACGAAATTAAATTAAACGAAAATACAAAGTTTGCGGTTATATATACATGCAGAGGGAGAACACAATATTAAATAAAATAAGAGAACAGTGAGAAAACGAAAAAATAACATTTCAATTATAACAAAGGAACAGAGAGAAAGAGACAGATAATATAAATTGAAAGAGGCAAAACGTCTACTGAGAAGGTGATTAAGTATGTCATGAGACAAATTTAAATAAAAATATGTGGTTTTAAACAAAGTTATTTTTTCATTTCATTAAATACATCAAACCACAAAGTAATTACTTTCTACGAAAATATATATAAAAATTTATCCAATTTTAAATATTTACCGAATATAAATTAATTAATAAATAGAAAATTACATTTATATTAGGGTGGCAGAGTTGTATTTCAGACTTTTTGGCTATTTAAAGCTTAAATCTTCGATTCAATAATACATTGCGCAATGCTTTTACATGAATTTCGCCGCTGGTAAAGAGGGCCGTCAACAGTTTTATGGTAAAATAATTTATTCAAGAATAACATTGAAAAGTTAAATAAATATTTCAATGCTCACGATGAAAATGACGTTGCGAGCAGAACATTGAACGTTGAACTAAACCTTAGAGTAACTTAGAGACCTAACTTTGCGAAATATGGTAAGGAGTTTATGACCAATCTTGACCGAATAAGGTATGGCATATATGCTTCCAGCCAATATAATGCGAAGAAAACCGTAAAGAAAAACATTATTCCGTCTTTATTTGTTCGTGAACAATTTTGCGTTGCTAGCATGAGAAAGGAAGAAACATGGATTCGTTCAGATGTTGGACTAATCAGGGAATCCCCATTCTTACAAATTTACGTGAGAATTCCGTATATCTCTCTAAGTAAAACATGTTAAGAATGCATTGAAACTCATTTTAAACGGAAGCTTATTATATCGAAACAAATAATGCAAAGATTGACTAAATATTGGTGTAGGTAACTAGTTGTTTTGTAGGTTAGCATGTTAAATATTTGAGGTTAAACTAAAAAATACGAATTCTTGGATAAATACCTGTGGAAACTGATTTTTTTGGTCCTTTGTTACTTCAGTTGAAGCAACTAACAACTGCACATATAGTCATATAATTTTTTTTTTAATATTGCACTAAATTCACTTAAGTAATTATATATTTTAAGCTTTTTGTCTGTCAATTCGACTGATAAGTAAACTATTGTGAAGTTAGTAATATATTGAAAAATGGCTACACGGCTTTTAGCACGCTCCAAATCATATGTTCTTAATAACAATTGTTTGTCTCTTTTTCTCATATGTCTATAAAACCGAGCATAAAGAGAGAGCTATATTTTGCGAGTATGAACGATTTGACTCATAATTAGGACGGTCTCTCTATATTGTTACTATAAGAACTAAACATATCTAAACAGAAAAGCTGTGTGAATTTCTATCGTCAGAACTCACCGTTTTTACAGTTTCGTTCATTCAGATTGTGTGCTTTACAGTTAAGATGAACAGGCCTATGAAAGCGATAGAGTATTACGTGAAAATGGTAATTTATCAGACGTTATAAATAAATATCACGGCGGTTAATCGTGCACTCATTTTGGGCGGATCAAGATTAATTAATATGAAGAATGGGTTTCGTGGGATTAAAGCTGAAGTATTTTATGGTTGGCGGCTGTACAAATTAATCACGGCGGAGGAGCCCAGGCCTTTATTAGAATAAATGAGCTTTTAGTACGTAAGTGGGTTTGATTTGGGGATCTGAATCCAGGGTAGTAACTAAATAATTCTAAGACCTGCTGAGAATTTTGTTTCACAGTGAAACCGTGGGAATTTTGAGACAATGTTCGCAGATCAATCATAATTTATCACCTCGTGTCAGAATACTTTACTAGTCTTTTACGCAAACCAATCGTTTAAACACGTCGTAGCAACGATAGCAATTTAATATTTTGTCCCAGCTCTCTAGGATATTATTTCCATGGCTCTTGAGCAATTATAAGTATAAACAAATATATTCATAATAATAAATATATTTGCGATCAAATCGTTTCCGAATCATTTTTGATTATCGTAGGGTCTTAGCTGCCGGATTGAGATTTTTGTGAGGAGTTGCAGGATTCACACAATGGGATCAAGTGAGAAGCTTAAAGATTGGGGATTCGCTTGGCATCGAACCCCTGCAATTCTCTATAGAAAAGTGCACTGGTGCAAAAGTCTTGGACATGCACTCAGATTGCCAGAAGAGCAAACATTTTTGTTGTAAAGATCCGAGTATTATTTAAGACCAGTAAACTTTTGGGCAGATGATTCATAACTAATTGGTAATTAAACGGATTTAATTTTGCAACACCCTTCTGCATTTTGTGAAACAGAGCAGAACAATAATAGATATTTTTTTCTTCTATGGATATCGCCCACTTTGAGAATCACTGCCCTGTACGAATAAAAAATCACGATGTCTACTTCGGGGATTCGTGTCCCATAGTGTTTTGCTTTAAATGGCTTTATATACGTTTTGTGACCAGATTTGTAATTTTTTTGACAAGTTTTAGTACCGTTTTAGTGTTGTTTCTAATTTTGAAACTCTTAATTCGTGGTAGAATTTCATTTTAATAATTTAATAATCCCATTTTTTTATTAAGACCTGACCGGCTTCACCCTGTAACGGCCATCTTCAGACTAGTACATTTAAAATGAATCTGTGGTAAATATACTTAATAAAAACAGTGGAAAAACAAAAATGGTATTATAAAATTATGTTTCTGTGTTGTTTCAGTAACGTTTTAGTAATGTTTCAGTTACGTTTCAGTAATGTTTCAGTTACGTTTCAGTAATGTTTCTGTCGCGTTTCAGTAATATTTCAGGTATGTTTCAGTAAAGTGTCAGTAAATTTTTAGTAAAGTTTTAGTAATGTTTCACTTACGTTTCAGTAATGTTTCGGTTATGTTTCAGTAATATTTCACTAATGGTTTAGCAACGTTTCAGTAAGGTTTCTTGAACGTTTTTTGTCACGGTAATATTAACTAAAGATTGCTTGACTCATTGTGAAGGTTGAGGATAAAAACACAATACATATTGCGTATGTCGCTCTAATAATAACAGAATGCCTACTCGCCGGCTCCTCGGTAACTCGATCGCCTCTCAGATGCGCCACAATTTATCGGCACGTTCGGGACAGCTGATAAATTGACGGGCCTTAGCGATTTTCCGGAATGGCCGTCTTCAAGGTGACAGCAGTCAATGAAAATCCTCACCGTTCTATGAAAGCACCTTATATTTGTAACCCGCAGAAGTCTATATCAAATTTCTTCTTGCGTTTATCTAAAATTGATTTAAAGTTAAGTGCTTTCGGGGAGATATTTCACCGAAGACGTTATACCCATTATTATTTATTTTATTTTATTATGATTACACATTATCATTTTTATAGACTTTTTATGACTTGAGCGTGGCCCTTGAGGTGATTTTCCTACAAAAACGGCGCTATAAAAGTTATACATTTATTATTATTAGTTGACTGAAACACCCGACTCCGGTGCAATGCTATCAATTTATTATATTTTAGGTAGTGATATAACGATTCTACATTGTCAATGACGATTATTCAATCGATACTTGTACGATTATAAATTATTTACAAAATTATTTCGCTTAAGTAAACAAAACATTTCAGTACAATGCAATCTACATTTTATGAACAACAGTATATTTCACACGAGCATCATCTGCGGTGTACTTATTTATTTACTACCCATGAGAATCAAACTTACTTCAGAACTTGGTTAATGGATCAATGTAATTACATAATATATCAAAATGTGTATACGTATATCAGATCTGTATGTTTTCACAAAATATATAAATAAAAGAAAATACCATTATATAATAGACAATTCACATGTACGCGTTTGAAATGTCGTAAGACTCACATATTTAAAAATTAATAATAAATTTATCCAGTATGTGACTGTTTTATATAATTTTAATATCCTAGAGGGTAATTCTCACATGTTTGAAAATTAATAATAAACACATTTATCATGTGATTGTTTAATATAATGTTAATTCATAACTTAAATCGTACTCCGTACTCATCGTACGTAATACAAAAGTGAAAACCTATGAAGAACATTTTTTATTATTAACTTCAAATCTCAAGGGAGTGGTAGAATCTCATGCATTATATAGTTATAATACATGTTAACTATAATATAACGATAATTTAAAAATTAAATAGATGTTTGGAAATAACATAAGAGTAAAAAATAAATAAAAATGATAATTTTTATAAATTATAACAGTAGTGTAAAATAACACTTAAGATTAGTGTCGAGACATCAAGTATTGGTTCTATTAATTAACAACCATTTTCCGACAAGTTTGATTATGCATTTTCAAAAATAAAAAAAATAATTAAATATAATTCCCTCCTTCCCTGTGCACACTTCCGATCGAGAACTAATAATGGCGTTCACTCATTTTTATTATTATTTTTTGTTAATACACATCAGTTCGGAAATTTGCATGTCAACTGCACTTATCTGGAGTTCACTGCAGTTCTTGCACGGATAACCGTTTTATGTGTTTTGTTACTTCTTGGATACTCATATAAATATTGAGATACTGAGAAATTACCAAAGCTTACTTACATTATTATAGTCTCCGACCACGATGCATCGATTGGCATATAGTTATAATTATATAGTTATTATTACGCATCAGTTCTACCAAGGTGCGATTAGTCCGACAAAGTTTGTTAGAGCTATTGTATAAGTATTGTTATAAGCATTGTTGTATAAATTAAAGAGGATTAAACAGATCCTGCAGCTGTTATAATTGGCGATGAAGTTTCTCAAGGCTACAGTTAACAGGAACACAGCAGTTATGATATCTATGAATAGTAGAAAAAACAAAGTCCCTCTTATCTTCTTAAAACGATCCCACAACGTGTAACTTTTTCACTTCGAATGGGGTTGATAACTTTTACTAATGATTTACGATAAGAACTCGAGAGAAATTGTTCGAGATAAGCTTGGAATAATTAACGTTGATATTTTGCATGTGGCGTAAAATACCTTTACTACGTTTTTCACTGAATAAATATATTATTTGAACTAAAATGCTTAAATGATTTTTTGTTTCAAATTGTGATAATAGGTACGTCAAAGCAATTTTCAATATTAATTAATTATTTCGCCCACAACCAAAGATTGCTTTTGTGCTGGAAACAAATATTAATTAACTATACCTAAACAGTTTCCGTTAACTCCCACCCTCTACTCCCGGTTTCTATCCTTTCTCATTGTGAAACTTATAATTTCAGCATTTTAACACAGTGTAGACTAATTATTTTAGCGTTTGTTAGCATCACTTTCATTTTGACGAAGGAAGGACTCTTTCTAATCTGGTCACAGTTGAAATAAATTAAAGGCTCTCCAATTTAAAAAATATGTATTATTCCCAAAGAGTTAAAAAAAAACTCATTCTGGATTAGCAACCAAAATCTTATAAAAGTATTGCGAAATTTATAATTCAATCGAAGATCTATGATATTACTCATAAGTCGGAAATAAATCGAAAATGTAATTCTGCTACCCTAATATTAAAACTATCGTTTTCCATTTTAAATTTAGATTTGCCAAATACCTTATAGTGAACATCTTGACATTTTCCGGCTTCCTCGGAGAGCCAACTGAATTAAGATATTATATAAACGAAAATCAAAGAATTCGTAAAACTTTTCCGAAAATTCGATCACCTGCGTTGGGGCCGTTAAGTAGATATTGATTAGTTTTTTCCAATTTACATTTATTTCCAACATATTTTTTTTATCTCTGTCCTATCATTATAAACTTTTTATAAACGCGAACTAATATTCAATTCGATTTTTAATACCAACGAAACTCTCGCGGGTTTCTAAAAGTGGTAAAAGCGACCAATGTGTCCATCTAGCCGGTGGCAACATTTGCAACCTTGGCTTTTCAATAAAGAATGGCATTCCACATATCGCAGGCGTTTAGCGTTTTTTATCCCCATGCGGCGGAAATAAGTGGTTTCATGAAATAATAAAGCTAGCGCCCCGGGCGAACCTCACATTTTTTATGTGTCAGGGTGATAAAAGAGGGTTTTGTGCGTTTAAAAACCAGTTCTGTAAATATTCTCCCCACCGAGAGGTGGAGGCTTTCACTTACAGCGGCAAGATATGTCATTTGACCTAATGTTAACCCAAAACAACTTTTTTCACTACCGTAAATAAAGGACCCCCAAATGGTCTGGTCACGTAGACTATCATTGTCACGAACACTAGTAATCGTATATAATACCCACGATCCGAATCGGTTATATACATGAAAATGTTTTTTTTATTATTATTTCTTCTCGTTCAATTCTAGTTTATCGTCGCTAATTAAGTATATTGATTCCAGTGTCCTGGTATTTGTTTTGGTTGTAAATATGTTAATTATTACTTTAATGAGGTACGGCGGTATGCTTAAAAAACTTCGTTGCATTTTCATGGGTTCACATGTATTTACTGTTATTAGTTATTGTTATTATTAATGACCAATAATAGTAATACGGTTTTGGCTAAACTTAGTTTTTGTTCGTGGCACAAGTGTACAGCCATGAGACACGCCAAACGCCTGTCTTATATTTGTACACGATTGACTTTTACCGCACAAGAACGGGTAGTTATTACGACTAGTTTAATAATAGCACGGTTGCGGAATGCTTTATTGCCCAAATTTGTGTTTCCTCCCTCCATCTTCAATATACTCGTTCCTTTTCTTGAATAGACTCCGCAAAGCATCCCCTAAGATGAGATGGCCTTCGTAGGAAACCCCAGGGCTTACTGTTTGGAGTTAATATAAACACTAAATAAATATTGCTTTTCTTTTTCTACTTTTGAAATTTATCACGTGTGACAAGATCGTAGTCGTGAAATTATTGCGATATGTATTACATAATACACCCTTCAAAAATATCTTCCATAATACCAATATACTCGTGTTATTATAATTCATTGCGTTTTATTAGGTTAGGTTACCAACGCACAACTCGCGTATGTATGAAATTGACATGTTTTTGTTGTTGTTTTCGGTTTGAATCGGGTAATTTTCGCATTCACCGCCAAAACATGCTGTTTTTTTCTAAGAAAGTCATCACGAAAACACAATATTCTGGAGAAGAGTACGCTGAAAAGCTTTGTAATGCAATGAGTAGTCATTCTAGTTACTTCTTTATTCTACATTACCAGGTGAAATAATAATAAAAAACCCTATTTTTTCCATAAAATTTATTCTGTTTATTGAAGTGTGTACGTACATACTTAAATAGTTAGTAAACATAATTTAAAGTTAAAATAGTATGGAAGAATAATATGAATGCATGTTTTTTGCGAAATGAAGGTGTTTGCAATCTTATTATGAATGAAATGAAAAAATAACTTTGTATAAGACCATAGATTTAATTTTTATTTTTATGACCTACCGGTTTCGCTTAGCCTAAGCATCATCAGGGTACAACATTAAACTAAACAAAAGGTACAAAGCGTGCGGTTATATATATACATACAGAGGGTGAACACAATATAAAAAAATAAGAGAACAGTGAGAAAACAAAAGAATAACATTTAAATAGAAAAAAAAACCACAAAGTAGTTGCTTTCTTCGAAAATATATAATATTAAGCATACGACTGAAGTATGTTTTTTTGCAGTTCTTACGTACTTCTGAAAATACTGGTTTTAACAAATAAATTACTGGCCTAAAAATAAAAAAAAGAGAATTTAGGAGTGCCTTTTGAATAAAAACTTCACAGGATTTAAAACTTTCGGTAAAAAACAATCGGTAGTAAAACTAAAATAGTCCGCCTCAGCACAAGATCCCCTAGTGAGAAAGACTAAGACAAACTTTTTGAATTATCTTTTAAACTTTAGATTGGATTACTATTTAAAAAAAATAAATATATATTTATTTATAAAATAAAATAAAAAAAACTGCAGCTGTGTTAAGTACAAAAGTTGTGCAAAGTACCTTTATATTAATAATGAATAATAACATTAACAAAACGCAAGGTAAAAATAATAAAAAATTTCAATTTTTACGAAGCTTATAAGTGACGGTGGGCCCCCGTTGTCACAGTATACAATTTTATAAAATTTCTAACGATGTTCCGTCGCCAATTTTTACTTTTGAAAATATCGAATGAATTAAATTATTATAATACTAACTTAATGCTGTACTGAACATTTCTTGTTTTAGAATGCAAATGGCGTAAAAGTCGTTCATCATTCTGATATCATTATTTATTTACCCAAGATGTACGAGTTCCGACCCATGTTGATGCTAAAATGAAGCTATTTTATTTTAAAGTTATTCGTAAAGCGTTCATACGGCTGAAATATTTATACCATGTTTTTCTAGCTTGCCTCGCAGATAAATAATTTACCAAACGCTTTCCATAGCCATCGATTTTCAGACAAATAATCTGATTTCTGCACTTAATACATTTATTTATCCAGTGCTTTATATACTTATACCAAGTTACTGAAACCAGAAGATATTAGATTAAATAATTTTTCATTAGTTCGTAGGATGGTTTTTTCGTGTAAATATATAGAACACAGGCGTGCCTAATTATTAATAAAAATAATATTATTTGTTTGCGTTACGAAGTAGAACAGGGAGTAAGACTCAATGTACTTCTTACAAGGCGATCGCCAGATTCGTGAATTGCATCAAATGCCAACTGGCACGCGATCTTCTATTAATGTTTATCATCGATACAATGCTTGCGAGAAAGGCCTTGTTAAAAACATGCAATACATAGTCTGTTGCAACGTTAAGTAAACTACCGCGTCACGATTGCGGATTGCAATTCCGAGGCTGTTATTATAATCCGGTTTTCCGAATTTTGAGTTTCGAGAAATATACGAGTAGATATCCGGATTGGTTTATAGTTTTTCATAAACAATTATACTATAATTATGTATATTTTGTTTAGTAAGCACTTTCGACAACATGTAAAACGCATACGGGCGTGTCTAGGGTTTTCATGGACACCTTTTTACATCCATTCATAGAACATGTCGACATAATGTAGCGTTTGTTTGTATAACCACTTTTTCATAGTATTGTCAGCAAAAATATAGGATATAACCTCAAAAACCGTTGAGTAAAGTGGCATAACAACACGTAGTGGGTGGAGACGCGGGAGATGGAAAACATGCTTACATACCTCAAAGTGGTGCGATATTTGTGGCAACTTGTCTTGTCTCTTTCTCTCTCACGGTGTAAGACGTAAAAACCCAGAGAAAGTGATTTATCGTAAATTTGTATAAGTTGGGTAAAAATATTTAGCTCTCTTCATATATATTCTTACTCCAAGGTTACAATACATCGACAGTGAATTGTATCCGCCCACTGTATTGAGGCATATATATAAATATATATCCGTCACACTAATTCAGTTTGTACTCATATACCTTCGAATATACCTTGTCTACATGGGGGTGTATATATATATATAAATATATATATATATATATATATATATATATATATATATAAATATATATATTTAAATATGTATAATATAATATATAATATAACAAATATAATATGTATTATATTTATATATTTATATATTATATTTGTTTTATTCCTTGCACGTTGTACGCGCTAATTTCATAAAACCTTAAATTGAAAAAAAAAAACAAATTTCGAATCCGGATAATCTAGATTTCATATTTAAAAAATCCGAATACTGATTCCACTGTAAATAATCATAAAATTCTCGCTTTTAGAAAACTACACATTAGTATACTGTTATGAATATTATGATGTTTTTGTTGTTTTTATAAAGGCGATATCAAAAATATCGTACAAAAAAAAAACTCCAAAATAATTATTGTTTTGTTTTTCCTTCTTAAACGAACGTTTTGGATTCCTTTTTTTATTTATAGTTTTTATATATTTAATTTGTAGAACTCCATTTTTTTAAATAATTCAGTTGAATTAAATTTAATATTATTTAGTTCTGCTAGTTGTAGTTTTTTTGTTTTTAGTAACAGCTATTTCTGTAAACAGTTTTACATTTTTTGTTAGCAGTGTGATAATGGCCTTAAACGCCGAAACAGCTGTCACAAAAAAAAAAACTAAAACCAGCAGAACTAAATAATATTAAATTTAATTCAACTGAATTATTTAAAAAAAGTTTCGAAACTAGATTAGATCTCTCGGGCTGTTTCAGTTGACGCTTAATATATCTTGGGTGTTGATTTCATATTGAGTTTTTTTTTTTTTTACTTCTTTTTTGATTACATGACTTGTAACTGTCTGAAACGTTTGCTATTTTAAGTACATCTCAAAACGCATGCTGTCATCAAACATATTGAAAATAAACCATTTTATTATATTACTCGTTTGTGAAGGCTTGTCTTATGTGGGTTATATCGACGAGGTTTATGATTGAACTAATGGCAGCTTTACCGACTTCCGTTTTGCTTGGATAGCGGCAATCCTACGGTATGCACCCTCTGCCACGCCACGTCTCCCAAGGGGCTGGGGTCTGGGCTATGTAAGATTCTGATAACCTAGATGTTTCCATGTACCATGTGTACCGTACACTGTAGCTACACTGAACGCGGTTATTGAGCTTTTGAATGTAAATTCATATTCAAGACGTCATGTGATCCAGAAGTCATGCTTAATGACAGCTAATGGCGAATAACACGCTCATTGTCATGTTTATTTAACGTAAATTTTAAAGAACGTTAATTTGTGGAATGTGCAAATGCGTATATTGCTATTTCAGGCGCTATTTGTTATATTTTGTTTGTTGTGTAGCTAAAAGTTCAACTGACCACAACGCGTAGGCAGATTCTATTGCCATCGGCGAGAATTTTGAGTTATTTTTCTCTTAATGAGTTATTCTATTAAAAATATACGTTACTATCACAGAAATATTAATGTTTGTCTGAAATAACACATGTCTTACACATTTCAAACTTTTAAGAGTAATCTGTAAAATGCATGAAACTTTTATTTGTGAGTACTTATCGTATAACATTTTTTAGTAGTGCATAGTAGATACGCAATTATTGGTATTGGGAGTGTCACTGGGAAATTTCAGTAACTTCTTAACAGTATTTTTCTTGGTTACGTAACTTTGAGATTTTTGTTACGTTGAACATGCTGAACGAAATTTGTCGAGTATAGAAATCGAGCTTTTGATATCTGAACTCAAAGGCTAACCTAATTTACTAAATTTGGCATTCTAAAAAACACTATTTTGTAGTGTCATATTTTAATGATGTATTTTTAATATTCTCCAAAGCTGCTTTACTTAACTTATTGGTTTTCAGAACGCCACATTTTCAGGCAATATTGAGATGACGAGGCCGCACTTTGCGGCGGTAAGTGTCTTTTCCCGGTGGCGCTGTTTCCGTCACAGCCTCTGCGAAGAGATACATATTTATATTTCCAGTTTCAGGAATCTCGTTTTCTTGGTTAACTTGAAATCACGACTAAATAAAACGTACGTTTTATTACAGCACGCGGCGGTTAGAAATTTCCGAAATGAAGGTAGTTTTTAACGAATTATCGTGCTTTTTGTTCGCTGTGTTTTTGTGAAATAATATGACACATTTGTTTATAAAATTTACTTTATATTTTGTTTATAGAACAATCGACGTCCCAGGATGACATGACATGATGAAGTAATTACATAAGTAGAAGAGTATGAATGACGCGATGCATGAATGTGAATGAAGGAAGAAGTGTTTGACAAGACTGAGTTGGCGTTATGTTTAGTTTAATTATATATTTGGACTGATATGAATGCTGCCTATTGTCTAAATTATTATGTAATCATTATGCTCCTTTTACATATAACTGTGCATTACACTTCAAAATTAGAACTATCTAACAGAGTGAGATATTTTTACTTATGTTTTTTTTTTGTTACAGGTAAGTGCTCATCTCTTCAATCACGTTCTCGCAGGTAAAAAAAAATTGTTGCAAAATCAATCAGAATTAATTCAAATGTGCATCTCGGGAAAACCTTCGTTTTTGAAGTGCTATGTCGCCTTGAAGGTGCGGTGCTCGTTTCCACACCTTCGTTTCGCAAACTTACTTTAGAGAAGCCCCATTGTAACAGTTTTATCAAATTAGCTATGAAAAATTTCATACGTTTTATAATGTAGTGCATTTATATCAAGGTGCAGTAGGTTTTAGGAAAGCTGTGCAATGAATAAAAGTAATTGTAAATTAATGAGTTTATTTGTTTTAGGGCAGCAGAGCTGCTTTTACATTTTGTTTGCTATTTATGACTTAGATCTTCGATTGAATCGTAGCACTCTGTCACGAGTGCGGAGGCTTGTTAAGCCTCTTTATATACGTTCAAAACAATTTATTACGTCTGATTATGTATACTTGATTATGATGGAAGCGTGTTCCTATTATTTTTTTTCCAATTTTCGTTAATGAACTTCACGAAAAAAAATGTCTCGTCAAATTCGTATCAACGGAAATGGCTCTGATTAAATAAATATCTTACCAATGCGATATCCTTTTTTATAAGCGTAGTTTATTTATTTACTCATTTCTTTCATTTGATGTCTGAATATAATATATTCGGCAAAAGGCCAGCGGGTTGAAACGTATACACCACTATGGTGTGGTGATTCTCTGGGGGTGGTTTTATTTGATGGGCGGCTCGGATTGTGGGCGGCGAACATCTGTAGCCTCCGCCAGACGAATCGCTGTACGAAATTTGGATGAGCTCTCCGATGGATGAGATGCGGATTTAAAATTCAGATAGCCGGGGATTTCAGCACGTGTGGATGGGCCGGATAACGAAACTATTTTGGAGTTTATCGAGTTACCGAATAAAATTGTAAAACGAAAATGAATTCCTGTGAATTGTGTTAGTAACATTCAAGATACATAACGAGTTTCCTTAAAAAAAATAACGAAATCGCAGAAATCTTGCTGAGCGACCGTTGTTATTAGTTTCTGTAGTTTCCAAAGACTGCGATAAGCTGGGCATGTAGAAAGAATTCCAGATGACAAGACAACGAAAATCTTGACCATGTGGGTACTCCGGTGGAAGAAACCCAGAGGTAGATCGAGGAAGAGGTGGATTGACTGCGTGAAAGGGGGTTGGAATAGGACGGGAAGGATTGAAAACTGCAGGCGAGTGGCGAGGGACCTGAGTCGGTAGAGTATTTGTGGGGGGGGGTCAAATTCCTCAATGGGACGTTGCGTCATTATGAAAATGCTATCCAAATACGAAGACGATGTTTCGACTAAATCCTAACCATATCGCGGCAGTCACTCTGGCTTCATGAAATTTGCACATCTTTTTTTATTGGTCAACGAAAATATTTTTAGCTCGTTATTTACATCCCGAAGAATAAAGCTTTTAAATTTAAAACAGTTCAAAATCACACCATAATGTTTTCACCATATCATTAAATTATTATAATACATAGTGTTAAAACATGGTGTTAAAACAGACGAATCCGGGTGGTAACTACTAGTTATTTATATGCATTATTATTACTCTAATAATACGAACAAAAATTCTACCGAAACCGATATAACATTATTATGAGAAATATAATGTATAAGAGGAACGCACTCGGGGCGTTGAAAAAAGGGTCATTCAGTTTGGTTGGGTATTTTAGCTTTAAATCCAAAATATATTTTTATGGACGGGCCCCAAACGCGTTCATCTTAAATGTTTTATTTATAGCCAGATGATAAAATACCTAATTTACTTACGGTCGTTCCTCTAACCCAAAATATATCTGTTATTTTTTAATTCACTCCTATTTTATTTTCTGTACCGTATTTTGTTTATTCTTAGTAATTTGAAATCCAGTCATATTTTCCTCTAAATGTATGGACAACATTATAATTAATGTATCTCTTACTTTATTTTTCATATCTACCTGAAGAGTCATGGTTGTTTTTTAAAACCACTAACTAACAATGTAATTGTAACGTTTTTATGTCCTGCGATTTCTCCGCAGCAGGCCAGTGGCGCCAAACGTCCCTTTGTAGGATTCTAATACAAGCAATACTACAAATGATTTATCTTTAACTTCTATATGGGTTAAGAAAATGTCTAAGGTTTCTAGTGAATAAAATTCTAAAACCGTAAACATTTAAATTCTATATAAAATGCATACTGAAATTTAAGATAAAATGTCTGGTTTTCAAACTGCACCTATTACAGACATTTTAGTATTTATTTCATAAAATTTAAAATTTTTCAGTTTAAGAATGGTATTCACTTTTCAGACATTTTCGTTTATTTAACTGCTTGTATAAAATTTATAGAAAAATAAATCTTTTGTGGTATTGCTTGTATTAGAATCCCACAACATGTGTATTTTTAAATGCTGATCCTTAAATAAGTATATTATTTATTTTATCATGAAATATAAATTAAATTCGAAATACGCCCTTTGCTTAAATCATCGTTTGTCAACCTGGGGGTCGCGATCGGGTCAGGATAAACAACAAGTCACGTATACGAAAAATACTTTTATTAAATAATGAATTTCAAGTTATAACGACGTGTTACATATACCTACTTTTTGATAAACTAAAAAATAAAGATGTGTTAATTAATTTATTAATGCGACGGTTGGGTTTGTTTTTCAAATAAAAGGTTTTCTATACGTGGATCCACATTTGAAACACTCATACGTAAATTATTTTAATGTGATAATAGACGATTTCTGTATTTAGTTCTTAAAGCTACCGTATACGAGAAACCTTTTCCACACAAGTAAGAAGTAGAAAATGGTATTCATGGCAAGTGTAAACACATTTTTTTCACGTTAGTAGTAGTGAGGGGGTTGTAAGGTTTTTTACATTAGTTTTTGGCTTTTAAGAGGCTCGTGGCACTTGAAAGGTTAAGAAACGATCGCTTAAATTATCTCGAAACTCACCTATATCATTTTCTTACATACAAATATAACTAACTAACTAACTAACTAACTAACTAACCATCACGCCGTTTCCCCGCAGGGGTAGGCAGAGAGGACGGACCGCCATACAACTCTGTCTTGGCACACACTTCTTGCTTCATTTACATTCATACATCGTCTCATACATACTCTTCTGTTATTCTGACTCTTCACATTACCCGATTCAAGTATTTGATTTACTTGATCGTGCCATGCCTTTCTCGGGCGTCCTCGACTTCTTCTTCCATTCACTTTCGCATCATATATTCTTTTCACACTCCTTTCTTCGTTCATTCGCTCTACATGCCCAAACCATCTAAGCGTCCCTTTCTTGATCCTATCCATTACGCTCATATCAGCCTTGCATTCTTTCCGGATATCCACATTTGTAATACGGTCATACATGGTTTTACCGCACATCCGTCTCAAAGATCTCATTTCCACAGCATTCAGTCTACTTTCATCCTTCCTCTGCCAGTTCCATGCCTCACTGCCATACATCAGGGTTGGTATAAGCACTCCATTGTGGACTGCTAGCTTCGCTTCTTTGGACAATTTCTTATTCGCCCCAACAGCGTTCAGTCCTCCATTAATGGAGTTTCCTGCATTCACCCTTCTTTCAATATCCTTATCAGCCTTTCCGTCTCTTGTAAACATACTTCCTAAATACACAAACTCATCCACTTGCTCCAAGTATTCATCATTCACAACTATATTGCACGCTGTTCTCGTACTCTCTCTTTCAAACACCATCACTTTGGACTTACTTACATTCATCATCAACTCATTTTGCATACATACTTGTTTCATCCTAGACACGAGACACTGTAGATCTTCCATATTGTCAGCAATCAGCACCGCATCGTCCGCATACAATAGGCAACATACTTTCACACTGTTCATTTTCGCGCCCAAGCCCACACCTTTCAATTCTTGCATACAATTATCCATGTGCAAATTGAGCAACCACGGTGACATTACACAGCCTTGTTTTACACCTTTTGTGATGTTAAACCACTTCGTAAAATCACCGTTCACTCTAACACATGCAACGCTTCCCTCGTACAAGGACGCGATTGCTTGTATAAGATTCGTGTTAACTCCATACATGGATAATACCTTCCACAATTTGTTCCTATCAACTCGATCATACGCCTTTTGCAAATCGACAAAAGCACAGAAAAGTTTCTGGTTTTTTGCCAAAAACTTCTAATATATACATTAGATAAATATTGTTAGCTTAAAAAACGAGGATTTAAAAAAATAAAAAGTACCTCGAGAACCATCTCTGTTATAAAATCTTCCATATGCATAAGAAATACGATAAATGTAGTCAATATATTTTGGTCATAACAATAATAAACACCTTTCCCGAAACGACATTTAACACAAAACACCTTTAACGCAACATAAACATACGTCACCTTTATAGTTGCACGATAGGGTGGACCGTCAACGTATGGAAGTTTTTTTTGTCGAGTTATTGTATCTTAGGGGTCGCAAACGGTATGTATACATTTCAATAATGAATTCGTTTTAAGTTTTAAGATACAATTGTATTTTTTATCCTACGGTTTTTATCTCTTTGAATATGAGACAATTGGAATTGCATCGCCTTAACAACATTAATAAGAAACTAATATATTTTATTTATGTGCTTGTTGTGGAGGTTTTTATATTGATGACTTGCGAGTACCCGGCATGCTTTGCAATAACACTCAAAGAAAAAAGTGTTTGTGTTTTAACTCTGTTTATTGAAGTGCTTTTGAATACACAATATTTTTCGTTTTCCTGTCTAGTGCGTACCAGAAGGTTTTTCGACGGTTTGTTAGAGCTTTGAGAATTTTAAGGTTTGAGCTTTTTAAGCTTTGAGCTTTTTAAGCTTTCAGCTTTTTAAGCTTTGAGCTTTTTAAGCTTTGAGCTTTTTAAGCTTTGAGCTTTTTAAGCCTTGAGCTTTTTAATCTTTGAGCTTTTTAAGCTTTGAGCTTTTTAAGCTTTGAGCTTTTTAAGCTTTAAGCTTTTTAAGCGTTGAGCTTTTTAAGCTTTGAGCTTATAAGCTTTGAGCTTTTTAAGCTTTGAGCTTATAAGCTTTGAGCTTTTTAAGCTTTGAGCTTTTTAAGCTTTGAGCTTTTTAAGCTTTGAGCTTTTTAAGCTTTGAGCTTTTTAAGCTTTGAGCTTTTTAAGCTTTGAGCTTTTTAAGCTTTGAGATTTTTAAGCTTTGAGCTTTTTAAGCTTTGACCTTTTTTGATTTGGGCTTTGAGTTTTTTAAGCCTTGAGCTTTGAGATTTTTAGAATTTGAGCTTTTTGAGTTTTATAAGATTTGAGCTTTTAAAGCTTTGAGCTTTTTAATCTTTGAGTGTGTTAAGCTTTGAGCTTTTTTTCGTGCTTGAGGTGTAGATCGACCAATAGTTTTTTTTGGTGCTATAATTAATTTGACAGCAAAAGTAATGCATTTTCACGACTATTACTATATCTAAACAAAGAAACATTAATTTAAAATTTTTATTTCGTTTCAAACATGTGTTTTTAAAAAATAAAGTTTTTAACTTAGTACCTAATTGTGTGTTTTCATTCTGAAAATATTCCACCCAAACAAACCTTCGTTTGTAGAATAACAACATCAATACATAATGGCGGGTTCAATGTTTTTCATAATAATTTTAAAACATTATAGCAACCGTTTTACACATTGGATTTCATTCAAACTACTCTCTAAACAAACTATACTATTTTCAGCGAAATCGGTTTAGTAATTTTCGGGAAAATCTAACACAGACAACAGACAACCATTCATTTTTATATATAGAGTTTTATAAGTAGTTTTGTCCATATTTTTTTTTTCATTTTAGAACAGTCAAACTAAACAATTTTCAAAATATTTTTTATGTCATCAGTATTTGAATTCGCAACTTTTGTGACCCCTGACATATCCAAATTCGAAAACAGCTTTGACGGTCCACCCTATTGCATAAGTTATCTCTGAATAAAAAAGGGATTTCCAATGATACAGTGTCACGCTCCCGCTACTTCCTGCGGATGTCTCGGCTCACGCTCCGAGTTTTGCCGCCAATGTTAGAGCCTTTCGCCACCCTCTGCCGTGTCCCGTCGGTAAATAAGGGAGAGCCTTATCGCCTTTTAGCGTTTTATTTTATCCGTCAGTCGGTACAAGCCACTGAACAGATCATCTCTGGAAGTGTGATCTATACCGATTTGATATAAAATGCTAAATGTTGCCAATTTACACAGTGGATGATAGTGAGACAGTTTGATGCCATTGATTTTCAAGTATGGAAACACGCCCACGATCCACTTTTATCGCTTTTTCTTTTCAGCTTTACAGGCGATAATCCGCATAGAGACTTCCTGTCTGCGTCTTGGGCAGGATTCTGTCGAAGAACTGAGCCTGATACGATATTATTAATTTGCTTTGTTTCGGTTTTCTCTTTACTTATACCCTTACAACTTAATGTCCACACTGTCTACTGAAAACCATATACGCATTGTCATAAAATATTTATTGTTCTTTTGTGACTTGTTGTTATGTTAACTGTCCTCAATCTAATTTCCTTTGCTTTAACACATTTGTTAATATAAATTAATACGTTTCATCTGGATTTATTGACCCTTAGCTTCTAGTATTTTTTTATCTGTTGATGTACATATGCGCTGTTATACCCATGTCTGAACATTTTTCTCTCATTAATTATGATAACGATCATGATTTTAGATAGTTTTAATTTGTACACATATTATTTTCTCCTTGTACACTAACAAGGAGAAAATAATATGTATACAATTTAAACTAGTCTTATTAGCTTAATTAATGTAGTATGAAGCGCACTTGAGGTGAAATATCACAAAACTGCGCTCTATAAGTTCTCTGTTATTATTATTATCTCTGGGTGTAAAAGAGTACCGCGAACATGGGTGAAGTGGTACCACTTTTCAAGATATTTGGAATGCCACAAGTCTATTTTCTAATAGAATATTCTGAAAAAAATAATGAAGATAACAACTAACTAACTAACTAACCATTACCCCGTTTCTCCGCAGGGGTAGGCAGAGAGGACGGACCGCCATATAACTCTGTCTTGGCATACACTCCTTGCTTCATTCACATTCATACATCGTCTCATACATACTCTTCTGTTATTCTGACTCTTCACATGACCTGATTCAAGTATTTGATTTACTTGATCATGCCATGTCTTTCTCGGGCGTCCTCGACTTCTTCTTTCATTCACTTTCGCGTCATATATTTTTTTCACACTCCTTTCTTCGTTCATTCGCTCTACATGCCCAAACCATCTAAGCGTCCCTTTCTTGACTCTATTCATTACGCTCACTTGCATTCTTTCCGGATATCCACATAATAATAATAAGAAGAAGATAATAATAATAATAATAATATTTGGATGATTTGTATAGCGCCGTTTTTGTGAAAAATCACCTCAAGGGTGCTGTACAGATCTTATTTTCTATTATTATATATTAATTCCTAGATTCAAATTTTTTTTAAAACGTTTTAGAATAAGAAAAATTATGTATGTATATATTTTTTCATAGTTTAAACAAATTTTGAAAAGTGGTCTTCGTCCCACATTTGTGGTAAAGTGGACCCATACATATTGTTATTAATACAAAAATTAAAAATCCTAAATTTTGTTTTCGCTCTCCTGAAAATCTGCGTTTATTGACTCATTCCGTTCTTCTTTACACACACATATCTTCAATTGACAGGCCGCGAAGCTATGAATTTTTTAAATAAAAATAATTGATAATATTTGTGTAAAGGTCGTAAAATATCTACGTTTACGTAGTTTTATATCGCGCAGTTAGACTTGAACCCCTAGTGGCCTATGTACGGCGTAATGTAACGAGGGCAGCAGGTCTATTGAATTGGCCCGAGTATTTATGTATTTTAAATTGAAATGGACAAAGGTCAGATCGAGTGGTAATAAATTACCGGCCGTTTTATGGGACTATATACTGATGGGGAAAGATCATTGAAGTGGGTTTATTTTGTGTTTGTGCCTTGAATTAAAACGTTTTTTCTTTGCCCCAGAAATACGTTTTCCAAAAGGGCAAACTTTCCCAAAATGAATCCAATTGACCCAGTCTTTTATATCGATTATAACATTTTTAATATGACTGAGATTTTTCCTAATGGTTCTGCTGATCTGCTCTAGAGTCATAGAACTGTTTCAACCTGCCCCACTGTTCTAATTTATAATAATAAATGGATAACTTTTATAGCGCCGTTTTCGTGGAAAAATTACCTCAAGGGGGCTTTGTCACGTATCAAAGAATTTTATTTTACATAGCCTGCGTTATAGCCAAATCAGTTTTTTTCCTTAACGTGTCGAGACAGATAGTTCACCGTCTTTTTACCACTAATAATAAACACATACTATACACTTCTTATACTACCTCATGTGATCCTAACGATATTGTCTGGTAAGAAACCCAGCGAGGTTAAGGTAATTTTTCGTTGTCGATATTCATTTGATATAGGAACACGTCCAAATAAGAGATATTCACAATTTAATGTTTTCGTAGATATTTTTACTCCCAACGATAAACAAATAAATGTGCTATGGCTAGCATATAAATCCAAGTAGGGAACAACTGCCTTGTTTCCTTCGTAAACCATCCTCTGTAGTAAAAACCTATAATTCTATGAGAATGAAAAAATAACTTTGTACAAGACCACAGATTTTATTTTAATTTGTATTACCGACCGGTTTCGCTTAGCCTAAGCACCGATTGGGTACAAAATTAAATTATTATTTAATCACATTTTCAGTTTCGTTTTGCTTCTTTCATTTCATATTATCTGTCTCTTTTTCTCTGTTCCATTGTTATAATTTAAAATGTTATTCTATTGTTTGTTCTCTTATTTTTGTATATTGTATTCTCCCTCTGTATATATATATATAACCGAACACTTTGTATTTTTGTTTACTTTAATTTTATGCCCTGATGATGCTTAGGCTAAGCGAAACCGGTCAAACAAAAAAGTAAAAATAAAATCAGTGGTCCTTTATAAAGTTATTATTTCATTTTTAATAAATATGTCAAACCACAAAGTGATTGCTTTCCACGACTGTATTATTTTATAAATAAATTTCCGCGATATCTCGGTGACAGAATTGAATACGATTTATTTATTTGGAGAAATATATAAATATCAGCGTAACAAACACAATGATGGTAATAAAACAACTCAAAAGTCATTTTTAGGACTTTCTGTCTTGAACTGGTATATTAAATTATATTAAAATTATTATTAACGGCTTTTTAATTTCCAGGGCTTCTAAATTATCTAATCTTATTACTTTTCTATTTAATACTAATCCCTACTATTATTAAACATTTGTTTCGTTTCGATTATGATTAGCAAATTCTGACAAGGCATTGCTAGTTGGACATTTATTCTGTTCTTTGACTATAAACTTACGGAGCGTTTTACTGATACAGAAAATAAGACAATCTTTACCTCAGAGTAACAATATAAAGAGACCATACTAATTTGTGACAAATCGTTGACAAACTCGCAAAATATAGCTCTCTCTTTATGCTCGGTTCTATACGCATATGAGAAAAAGAGACAAACAATTGTTGAAACCAATACATGATTTGGGGCGGGCTAATACCATGTCCGCGGTTAATTGATCTGGACGAACTTCATTCACGTTTGGAGTGTCAAGTGAACGGACTGTCAAAAGTGCGTAAATAGTTAAAAACTTGAGTTATTTTTTGTCCGATATCTAGCAAAACATCATGGCCATATGTGCTATACTTGGTTGCTTCAATCGAAGTACAAAAGGACCAAAAACAAACAGTTTTCACACGTATGTACCATAAAAATCGTCTTTTTTAGTTAGATCTCAAATATTTAACATTCTAACCTACAAAACAACTAGTAACTTACACCAATATGTAATTAATCTTTGGACTATTCGTTCCAATATAATAAACTTCCGTTTGAAATGAGTTTTAGTGGATTCGTAATATTTTTAACTTGGAGATATTTACTAGCTGTCACATAAGAAACCATTACATGGGGGAATCCCCATATTGTACGGCTTCTGAAAATATCCCGGTCTCTTTCTTTCTCATGATACTAACGCTAAATTGTTGGCAAACAGATAAAGACAGAATAGTGTTTATCTCTTAGTTATATTTATAATTTCGGTTACGTCCCCAGATTCAGGGCTATGCCAAAATTGGAATATTATTATTTATTTAATTATTTTTAGATTTCCAAAGGATGAAAAAAAGACGAGAAAAATCTAATTTCTTTTTCTTTGATTTAACAAATATGTTAATATGAATTCATACGTTTCATCTGGATTTTTTATACCCTTAGCTTCTAGTTAATTGTTTTTTTTATATCTATTGATGTGCACATGCACTATTGTACCCATTTCTGAACCTGTTCTCTGATGATTTATGATAACGATCATGCATTTAGATAGTTTTAATTTTGTATACATATTATATATTATTTTCTCCTTGTTAGTTAGAATTATTAGCTTAATTAATTAAGTATGAAGCGCACTTGACGTGAAATATCACAAAGTTCACTGTTATTATTATCTGCATTCGAAATTTCCTTACAAAATAACGCGGGACGGAAAACATCCCTACAATACTTAAAAGCGGTTTCATGTTTTGTGAAATTTTTTGTGCCTCTTTTCTCTCTCATGGTGTACGACGTGAAAACGCAGAGAAAGTGATTTATCGCAAATTTATATAGGTAAAAAAAATGATCTCTCCATATATTCTTACTCCAAGGTTAAGAAAATGATTTAACATCTGTTATCACCGTACATTTTTTTTATTTTACTTTTTGTTTGTAAACTATTTTGTTGATGGAACTGAAGTTCATTTTATAAGATGTATTATAAAATGTTCTGTACTAATAATTTAATTCGTTTATATTTTTTATCTATAAATAAGATTTTAATAATCTTATTGATTAATGTATCTTTGAATAAACAAAAAAATATACAACATTCATTCTTTTTAATGATTTACAACTACCTACTCACAACAAAATACCTAATTTACTTAATTTGTGACAACCCTGTTAGTGATTTTACTCTGAGTTTAGGCCACACCCTTTGGTCATTGCTTGGTCAAAAAGTGCGGACAAAATTTCGCAAAGTTAGGTCTCTACGTTACTCTAAGATCTTTACTTTACCGGCCCTCCACACTAGCGACCGAATTCTTGTAAAAGTCTCACGAAATCAATCGAAGATTTAAGCCATAATCGCAAAAGAATCGAAAATGAGGTTCTGCCTACCCTAACATAATTACAGTATTCTATCGAACTGCCGTATTATAATTTCTAATTTATATTCGCTAAATACCTTATTATGAGCTTAATTCTTTATAAACATATTTTTTACCATAATCCAATACGAAATAGTAAAGAAAAAAGGAATTTATTTTAACGTGTCTCGATAACTTGATTCGATTAGTCAATAAAAGAGGACTCTTCTGCTGTCTGTTCTTTCAAACTTATTATTTCATATCTGCAAAAAACATTTTTCTGACTGAACGTTTCGTTGATCACAAAATCGTAAAAAGTCGTGGTTAAAAAATAACTTCACTCAAACTGGCGTCCTCCATTAGCATTCTTCATTCTTCTCGCCCCAATCATTTTAACGTCACGCTCTTCAATCAAATATTTCAATCCGATTTGAATAATGCCCGCGAGCGGTCCCCCCCCCGCGCCGCAAATTCCTCCACAAACTCAGCGACAAGTCTATGATAAGGCGAAAGAAATTGAAAAAAAAGTGGAAGTATTTCGACGGGGAAACGTGAAAATATTTCCTCGGGAAAGTGGAGAAACTGGCTCGATCCCCGCGCAGATTTGTGACTTTAGCGCGTGTATCTGATTGATGAGCTCCCCCTGCCCCGGGCTACCCGGTCTACCCGGTCTACCCGGTCTGCCCGGTCTACCCGAACCCAAGCAGGCGGGATATTTTCTTCAAGGTATATAAGAGGCTTACTTTTCCACTTGTTTTCTTGCAGACAATCGTGTGGTCTCGCTAATGGCCACTTTTCATTTACCAGATGTATTTTGCTGCTGAAATTTTTACTCCTTTGATACACATGAAAAAAGTCGATTTTGAAATTAGTCTATTTGTGTAACTGTTTATTTGTGGTGGAATGCGGTTATAATATTTTTGAAATAAGACTTATTAAAGCATTAATGCTTATTTTAAAATATATATTTAAATAATATCAATAATCAACAACATAAATATGAAAGAGAAAAAGCCAGAAAATAAAAAGACAGTGTTCAAAACCGAGACATTTATTATTATTATTATTATTCATGTCTCGGTCGCGATCATTGTCTTTTTTATTTTCTGGCTTTTTCTGTTTCATATTTTTGTTGTTGATTATTGATATTATTTAAATATTTAATTAAATAGTTTATTAAAAACATTATAACCTTGTTTTTTTTTGTACTACAATCGACAGGTTTTTTCACCTTGTTACGATAATTTTCACACGTTAATTTTAAACTTGTGCTAGAATATTTTTAACATCTGAATCAACCTGCTTTGATAGAGCTTTTACGTTGGTGGAATCGTTGGATGCTGATTTGCGTACTAAACATTATATTTTCGTAGCGTTTTGCATAAAAAAGTTATTTACTCACCATTTTTGAAGCAAGCTCGCATTTCTTTCGTTTCATAACGTTTCCCAACATCGGGGTGCCACAGTATCACAGGCTTTGATTACTTACGTCATGGTTTGACCATTTTTTTGTTGTTCTTAAATTATGTAAGTTTCAGGTGTCGACTTTGACGTTAGGTAGATTTAGTTGAAAACCGAAAACTACGTAATTTATGGCGCCGTTAATTCCACTCGCTGCCACAATCGCGATGATATCGTGACAAAGCAGTTAATAAATGAGCTGGTGTTGAAATTACATAGTTAAATATCTTGACCTGGTTTATGGACCTCTAATTGCCTACTACTGCCTTGCTTTACACATTTGATAATATGTATGCCATAAACGCACAAGAATACCGTACACGCTTAATTTATCCTTTTTTTTGTTCTTTTCTTTTTTTGTTCTTTTTTTCCCGTTTCTTTATTATCCTTTTTATGACGAAAGACGAACATTCCCATGTTACAAATAACCTGATGATATTTTTTGGATTTTTTCTAATACCATCGTTATAAGCGGAAAATGTTGCTTGTGTAATGATGGAACACTTTGCTAACATAGGATTAAACTCGCGACGTGCCGAGTGTGAACTCGACGCTTTGTACCACTCGGCCACTAACCGAACTGTCGATTAAGCGGAAGAATGATACATAATTTTTTTGCACCTTGGTTTCAAGGATGTGAAAAAACGGTTATTTGTTGCTACCTATTGACAACTGCAATATCATAGTAATCATTTGATGAATATCACATCGTCCATCAGCGCCATTTTGAAATTTTGACATTCAAAGGATTCCCGTCAAATACTAATTCTCGGTGCTTTTCAGTTTTTGATCAAATTGAGATCAGCTGTCAAGCATAACATCATGTTCATCAAATGAAACGAAAGTTTAAAACAACCCAACCTGAGTGTTTTCAAGTTTTCTCGTTTTCTAAACCACCATTTTTACATAAGAAGTTTTTAAAACATGTTCTATTATATTGCGGGTTTCGAAAGCAAATAAATATTACAGTTATCTATTTATTACTACCTGGATTTTCCTGAGTTTCCTACCCACGTTAAACTTTTTTTTCCAAGCTCCATAGATCATGTTGGAAATGATGTTGCTTGTAGTAAAACTAGTACAAAAACTTTAAAGTCAACCGTTCCACGAAGGGTCTTCGGTTACAGGGTTGTTTTTCGATGACCCACAACGTTGTGGTCTACAGGACGCTGGAGCCAACTAACCCCTCCGGGAGACAAGTAATGGACTCGCCAGCTTGGCTCCAACTAATGTGAAAGTACTGTTCTGTGAACTAATAGTCTAAAATATCTGTCTCCTCGGCCTCGAGAGGATCACACTGGGTCATTTATTTATATTTCGCAGAGGTCAAATAATAGTTCTCTGCATTTTATGGTTGTAATGCTTGAAACGATATCTTAATATCTCTGGCAAGGGAATTCTAGCATTTGGCAACTATTCTACATTATTTTAAAGTTTAAAGCTTTTTAACTTCAACTTTCGTCCATGAAGATATAACGAAAGCGCCAAAACACCATACATATATAAATTATAATTTTTCCTCATACTTGCTCTGTTTCCTATCATAAATGTGAATTAATTATTCCAGTTAATTTTTATCCAATATACACATATATTTTACTTGTCTGAAAATATCTTAAAATGTGTCAAATATAAACGTTGTCATTATATACCTGCTGGAAAATTACAGAAGTAGTTTAACAGGATTTAAATGTAAATATATAAAAAAAATGAGTTAAACCTAAGCCTTTTTATTACTTTATGGGCAAAACGTCGCCATGACTGCTAACATTCCAAAGCCTGATGAAATGCAATAGAGCCTGATTAGAAGGTTACATCCGCCTTCTACCCTAATTTTTCTCCAGCAGATTCTCACATTTTACAGTCTCTCTTTCTATCTAAATCTCCTTTAAAACAGACGCTTTACTCTTCAAAATATCTTGACGTCTTTTTCACCTCGTTATTCTCAACATATTCGGCTACGAGAAAAACATATATTTTTTCCCATTACGTAGAACATGCTCTGCAGGGTGCTCTATTGAAAAACATAGTACCACCTACGAACGTATGCATTCACCCTATAGACCGGTGAGTAGCCGAGTGTTTAAAACATCGAGCTCCCAACCAGTCGTCTCAGGTTCAATCCTCTGCTACCAAGTACCCCATCATTGCACAAGCAAAATTTTCGCACTATAATGATAGTAGTAAGAGGAATTTAAATATATACAGACTATTTGTGACCTGTACATGTTTGTATTTCTTAAAAAAGTTTATAAAATGATGGTGAATATTTAGAATACAATGAATTTGCGAGATTTATTACCACCGTCTTGTTGCCATGCAATCCGATTTCAGTGATTTATGTTTAACCTTAAAAGTTTATTCATATTCTTTTTGGCTGAACCCTGCAGCTCATGGGATGTAGCCGCCTCCTCGCTGGATGGAGTGATGTATGAGAACGGCCAGTAAATGACTGGGAACGACCCTATTCCCGCTAAAAGGTTACTCCATCAAAACTGCTATCGGACCACCGCGAGGTCTAAACACCGGAATACTCCCCTTGCTTCCAGAGCCCGGCCAGACTGAAGACATCTAATGAATTTACATGCAAATGCTGTTTACCGTTTTTTATCCCTTTGGTACACGAATAATGTATTTTTATGTAAATATTGTCAACAGTTCAAACACACATTCATTTACATACATTTTTGTTTCGTTTTTGAAAATTTGTTTATTCAAATTTTCATTTAAAATATTTTTTATTTTTTAATATTTTGTTTTGGTAAGTATCGTAATTTTGACGTTTGACAACTGTTTTGTTTTTCGGAAACATTGCCTAACTGACAGTCTAACGGACTATTTAAATAATGATATCTTAACGAAAATAATACGATTTCATTGTAGCAAAAACTCTAGAGTGGGCGTTATGAAATTTGCAAAGCTATTCTGTCTGAATTTTTTAGGTCGTTCAAGGAATTCATTTAGCAATGTTATTTTCATCATGTGCTATGGAGCTCTTAACTATCAATTTTTCTGTCAAAACATAAAATGCAAGGCGCCACATTATTTCTAAGTATAAATTCAAATCTCGGCTGAAATCTGATAGTGTTTCCAAAATGCAATTACCATTAACATTTGCTATAAAAATTGGATATTAAATATTAATTAACAAAGTCGGCCTCATAATCAATATTTTTTTTATCATAGTTTTTTTTTTGAGACTTGCGCTTTAAGATCGGAGCTTTGAGCTTTTAGTTTAGAGCTTTGAGCTTTAAGCTCTGAGTTTTAAGCTTTAAGCTCGAAGTTTTAAGCTTTAAGCTCTGAGCTTGAAGCTCGGAGTTTTGAACTTAAAGCTTTGAGATTTAAGCACGGAGTTTTGTGCTTTAAGCTCTGAGCTTTAAGCTTTGAGTTTTAAGCTCTGAACTTTAAGCTCGGAGTTTTAAGCTATAAGCTCATTGCTTTAAGCTCGGAGCTCTGAGCGTTGAGCTTAAAGTTTCTTTTTTAATTGTTTAATAAGATTAAGAAAATATAGAGTTTGTTCACGATATTCCAAGTCATTCCATTCAGTCAAAATACATCTTTTTTTCAGAGAAAACAACACAAACCCATTCCGGAACTTTCCTTTTAAAGCTTTGTTCGGCACACCGCTGATATGTCCGTTGTCACTTATTTCTATGCGAATGTCGCATGTAACAAAAAGAGAGCTTACAAAAACGCTCTTGGTGGCAGGTTCATAACATTGCCCTATCCCTTCCGTGAATCTAGAAAGTTCCATCAAGGTATTTTGCCTGTTCATCGTCTCCTTGATTGCATTCCTAGTAGCTCTTTTTTGCCTGCTTAATAGTTTAATCACGCAGCTTTAAGTCCCAGCGCAGAAGGAATACGAGTGGATTTATCACCCAGCCAACCCGTGTACTGAGAAGACAGTGTACTTTGTGGACGTACGTAAATGCATCATGAATAGCTTCGTTCATGCGTGAGGCAGACCTACGAGGCAGCATTGAAACGCACGCCTCGCGCCGCGCCGTTTGGACGTATCTCCGCGAGGCGGTGGCTGCCCGAGGCACGTTCACACGGCACGAGGCTTGCTTTGCGACGCTGCCTCGTCCCTCTGAATCTAATCACAAGTTTCACGTTTGCCAACTTTGTTTATTTAAAAAAAATAAACTTGAGGATACGTACGATTGTGTTATGTACCTGAGCTTGACGATTTTCTTTGTTAAATATGATGTTTCATTTTATAGTCTAAATAACTCGACCGTTATTAAGGTAAAGCTGCTATCAAAATTTACGGAAATATAGCGGAATTAACGGCCCTCCACACCGGCGACCAAATTCTTCTAAAAGTATTATGAATTGAAAAATTCAATCTAAGATCCAAACCATAAACTGATGTTGCTTATAGCCCGTGATAATTATGAAGATATGAGTTGAAAATACTCGCGATGGTTTAGAAATTCCAGATAAAAAAGCTGTGCAAATTTTATGACACTAGAGATCACCATTCGCGATATTTGATGTATCCAACAAATTTCCTGCTTTTCGGAAAAAAATAGTTTTTCTCCTTCATTGATCGATTTTCTGTATCACCTAATAATTTTAATATACCCATTGATATATCCAGATACTTTTTATAAAGTTTTTTTTATAGCATGATTAGATTGCCTAAGCCACCACGAGGGCGTACTAAAGTAATTTGATAGTTTAAAAATAAGTTATGAGTCCATTTTTATTAAAGAAACAGCTTCTTCGATCGTGAAAATGATCCAACATCTGTTGCGGTGAAATAAAACGAGGAGTTTAGCTGAAGAATAATGGTAATACCGTCCCAAAGACTTTACAATTCTTGCTTGGAGAGTAATATTTGTCTGAAACATCGGCCCTCGGAGGCAGTGCGAGGCAACATTAACCGGCCGTAAACTTTTGTCGTATTTAACCACTGAACAGGTAATCCCCGGAAGTGTGATCGATACTGATTTCAAAGAAAAAAGCCGTTGTCTATTTACACAACAACTCTTATCACCTAGGCTCCAGATGGGCCATCAATTGATTGAAATTGAGGCTGTATCGAGAACTCAGCTATTTTGGAGCGAGTATGTGTCTATGCTCCTGAAGACTATCTAAGACACCGTCATCATAGATTATTCTACATTCTTGCCTGTGAGACCAACCTGCCGATGTTTCTCCCGGCGGAGAGAGGTATGTTGCTCCTAAACAAAATCTCGTTTCGATATCGACATGTTTTGCATCAGCGAGGAGAAATTCGATAGGAAAATGCTATTGATGCCCGAAATAATATTTTTATGACGACGCGATCTTTACCACTGCCTACAATTTTTTATGTAAATTTTTTGAAATTTTTTGATGAATTTCAAAAGAAGCATGGAAGAATTGAGCTTACTTTCGGGCACACGAACACGCTTACAACACACTTCTACAAGTTTATCTCTTCAGTGAAGGCAACATTAACCGGCCGTAAACTTTTCGCCTTTTGTCGTATTTAACCATCCCATTTTCTTGCCAGCGTTTTAACTGCGGGAGTTTTAATTGTTTGCTAAACACTGGAGGCCGTATGTTTATGTCCGATTCCATGCGGAGGCGAGTCCCCTGTCCAGTGAGGCCACTGAATCGTAAGGGACGGTCTTTGTTTTCTGATTGCCTCGAGGAAACTGCATTTTAATATTATTCTCGTTGAAGAAATTACTAAAATCAAAATACTTTTTAAATTCAACTACTATTTGTTGACGTTTTCTCGTAAAAAATCTGGTTGCGCACATTGAAAAAAAAACTATTTTTTTCACTTGAAGAAACTGCCATACAAAAGATTTTAAACTAAATAAGATTGTGACTAGTTTTCTCGTAAAATATGTTGGTATTATGTAGATGTATTAAAAAGTCTTCGTATGTCATGTTTACATTTATATTTATATTCGTGGTAGCTGTGAAATGTTCACTAAAAGGTATTTAGCTAATATAAATTAGATATTAACCTGTTAACCGGGGACTTCCGCTTTGAATTACGCAACATACAACGGGCGCGAACTCTTTCACTAGGACGTGTCAATACGTGACGCCCGGAGGACGTAATTTCATTTATTATTTTTTATTTATTTATGCTTAAAATAAATGAAAAGACTATGAAATATGTATTTTTTTGTTTATTTATATATAAAGCACAAAGGAAAATACAAAATTAGTCCTCAGTATCGCTCAAATTACTGTCAGATGACTCCGATGACGTACTCATAATACGTCTCCTTTTTCTACCTGCCGCGGCCGGTACATTGATTTCGTCATCGCTGATATCGGTTTCATTCATTTTGATGGATACCTAGAAAAATGTATTCTAAAATAAAAAGGTTGTAATTATAAAAAAAATATAAGTAAATAATATAAAATACGAAAATAGGTAGGTAAGTGTAAGTACGTACCCGTTACTGCTCCAGTTTCACGTCCACCACTCTCAATAGCGAAATGGTACTGATTCCCTCCGTGTCTTAAATTCACGTCGAGACATGTATGGATGACTAAAACTTTTGTTGCTCGGAAATATACGTTCCGCCTATTCCAGGGCACAACATATATTTCAAGTACGTATTAATATGTCTTACCCGTACTCGATACTGTTTACGTTTGACGTATTTATACGTTCCGCCCGGTTAACAGGTCAATACTTAATATTAGATATTAATACTTCATAAATCAATGGAAAAATGTCTTAATGCTTAGACATTTTGTTTTAGGACATAACATCACAATAATAATATTATTATGTCATAATAAATCGTCTACAACCTTGTGGCAAGGTAGTTTCGCTTTGCTTCCGATAAAACCTGCACAGGAAAGCAAGCTTAACGGGATTTTATGATCGCCTCCGGTGAAATTGGATTTTCTGAGTTTTCACCTGCTTTATGTAATAACGTGTCGCTCATTTTTCCTTTGCGTCCATTCCACCAGTACCTAGCACAATGCAGCATTGTATTATAGCGATGGGAAAACTTCAAAGCTTTGTGTGTCATTCGGTGACTCATCCGCCTGTTAGAAATCCACTGCCGGAGTGACAGTGACGAAACTGTTGCCGTGACAAAAGTCACCCGTGCAAGCCTGGTTTTATTCCTGTTCTCAGGGAGGGTAAGCTAAGTAACATTTCGACCGCATTAATCACATATCTTATATGCGACATATTTTTCAAAAAGAAAATTTCTTTTATATAGATTGTTTTCTTCAGAACCATTGTGATTTGTCATCAATGCTGAATATCTTGTTAAAAATCGCCACAAAAAAGTGATTTATACAAAATAATCGAACGTAAAAACTGTTCTAAATCTACGAAAAATATTTCGATTCTGGAAAGAGTTTTCTACTGTTTGAAATAACCGATTCGACTTCTTTTCTAGGTCGTGGCTTGAATTTACTCCTCCCTAATTTGTGCAGTTTCCCAGTCAGTTTCGCGCATTTCAACAAGTGAATCACCCAATTCATCTGCCAAAAACGTTTAGGCATAAACACCGGGGTATGTTGCAACGATTAATCAAAAGACTTGTATTATTACTTTAATTCGTTTTTTGTTACACAATGCGTTACTGTAAAAGTCTTATAACATTTCCCTGTAACATAACGTTTGAACCGAGTTCGTTTGTTCCATTAAAGCATTATATTAAGCCTCCGTGAATGCTCGTTTTGATTTTTTGGTTTGATGATGCTCTGACTTCCATAGTTATTTGTTACCCGAGCCTGTCGCGACCTCCCGGAATGGCGTGGCCCGGGCTTAGGGCAGGCCGCGGGACCGCCTTACACGCAAATACTGCAATCCAGTCGCCGGCTTTAGGTTGTACCTGTAAGTCTTAGCATTTTCCAAATCTATCTTTACGTTCGGAACGGAATTGATTAATGAAAACTATGTTCATTTTCGGTTACTTTGAGTTAGGGTAGGTTAGCTTCAACGCTTCCATTTCTAACCATTACATAAACAAATCAATAGATTTTAGGATATACCGGTATATTTGCAGTAAAAAAAAATGTTGATTTAAATAAAAAATGTTTTAGTTTTAAGCCACTTTATTTATTCACATATAACATTCGACCGGTTTCGGTTAAACTTAACCTTCTTCAGGAAAGTATATATATAAACTGTTTATATATATACTTTCCTGAAGAAGGTTAAGTTTAACCGAAACCGGTCGAATGTTATATGTGAATAAATAAAGTGGCTTAAAACTAAAACATTTTTTATTTAAATTATTATGTCAAGCTACAAAGTGATTGCTTCCTTCGATAAAAAAAAAGTTTTTATCTCTTTACTTTTGTTAATTTTTATGCTTTGCAAACTCCGAATAGTTTTCACTCCATACATTAAAAAAGGTTTCAAAGCTGTTTTTGTATGACAGTGGCAACGATTTGTCAGCGGCTCAGTGGCTCAGTGGCTCAGTGGCTCAGTGGCTTACTGCCGCAGTCAACCCACACGCGCTTGGCAATTTATATTTTCTCACGCAAGCTATTAGGCGCTTAAGTTTTTTGTACCTTCATTGAAACCGAAATTTTATTTAGCAAAAGGGCAGACTCGTATTTAGTTAATGAATTAAAAATAACAGATTTTAACTGAACTTTATTGGTGACTTTGTTGTATTGTATGTTTCATATTGTTGCTAATATGCAGTAATAGGCAGCAGCTTTCTAATTGTGTATTTCTGTATGTGTCATTGATGTAACTTGTAATAGATCGTACAAATTTATTTCCGCTTGAAATCTTGTGCTTCTATCGCAAAGTATTGAAATACTGAGAAGTGCAGACAGGACACTCGGACGAACTTGCAGTCCTTTGAAGTTAGCCTTTTCTTGACTTTGAGTTGAGGTTTTAAAATTTTCAGTTCCTTATTTGGTGAATTTTATAAAGATAGTTTAACTAGGCCCTCTTAAATATTCGTTTTCATCATTATCGTTCATTAAATTAATACACGTCATAAGATTTTTAACTTGAACATATTTTCAGAATAAACAAAGTGACCAGTTTTAGTAAATATTGTTACAAATATTTGGAGATTTTCAAAGACATAACATGATCAAATGAAATTTAAAAAAATCATATAATTGACAGTTGAGATGGTATATAGAAAACAAAAATTTCATGGCTTGAGGTATATTCGTTTCCCACCTTCAGTAAGCCGGGAATTTGCGCATGCGCGTGGTAATTTGTCTCCGAGTTATTGCTAAAAAACAATACTTACATATTGCCCATTTTTCGCCAGCACACAGATGTACCAGATATAAATTAATTTGATTTTCATGAATTAAATTAATCAACACGGCGTCTGTGATGTGTTCAACACGAATGTCTTAATAAGCGAAGTGAGTTTATTTTTTTATATTAATTTCACACAAGAGGCTCTTAGGCGCCTATGTCATCTCTGGGGATGCTGTGTGGAGGGTCTGTAACGTCTTAACATAATACATACAATTTAGTACAGCATCCATGTGCTATGTTCAGATTAGCCGAGAGTGGTAGTAAGTTTCTCCTTGCAAGTGAAGCTTCATAAATGAGGCAGGCGCGTGTAGCGTTCGAATAAACTCTCGCATTAAGACACTGTAAACCAAGCGAATTGCTCCAGGCCTGTGTTTATGCGAAATGTGTGCTTATAAATCTACTCGGGCTTAGCTGCTGTGGCCAGAGCTATAAAACAACGTCTGGCTGCATCTAATGCACCGTTATTCTGAATCAGCTTTTCCCAGCAGTTTTCAGAACTTTTTAGGCTAGCAGTTAGCATGCACTAACGAGTGCGCTTTTTGGTACGGCGATCGCCGTTTTTTTATTCCTCGCCTATTTTTACCCGGATTTCCTTCGTGTAGTTTTTTTTTTAAATATTCACTCTCGAGAGACTGGAGTTTTTTACGGCATGATAAATTTAATTAAATTTTCTGTTAAGTACATTAAATCCCATGCGAATGGTATCGGAACATCCAGATAAGCACGCATTATTGTAACCTCAACAGAAAAAAAAGTACGTCTGTTGATGTTGAGTTTAATTTGTCCAGTAAGAATGTTTTTTTTAGTATTGTTTTTGATTGGATTGGAAAGTCCGCAATATCTGTAAATGTTTTTTTATGATACAGTCTTTCGTTTAGTGCTTAATAATGCATTGTAAGTGAGTAGGTTTCTTTGTATTTTATAGGAAATTTAACTATAGTTTCAAAGTTTTTTAAAGCTTTTTTATAGTTTATAGTTATTTGCCTAGCTTCGTAAAGCTTAATAGCTTATAGATTTTTTTTAAATTGAAAAATCTGAAAAAACCGTCCATTACCATAAGTAGGCGATATCGTTTTTTCACATATAAAAGTATGAACTTTTCGGCAGTAAAAATATCAATTAAGGAAAACTACGGACGAATGTAACAAGGCACGGTTATAAAATATGCGATTTAAAGGTAAATGTGGGAGTAGAGGTGTGCAATAAAACACACTTAATGTCAATACTAATATCCTGTCAGTCGCGCATGTCGTCAGTAGCGATATGAGGTTGTAGTGCGGAAATCGTATTTTTGGAAGCGAAGAAAGTTTTATCGATATTTATTAAGGGTCAGCACCCAAAAATACACATTTTTTGGCTTTCTAATACAAGCAGTACTAAAAATTATTTATCTGTTAATTTCATTCGGGTGGTTAGGGAAATATCTTGAATGATTTGGAATCATTTTCTTCTTCAGACGAGGCGTGCTTTTGGTAGTGAACTTTTGAAGAGTGATCCTTGTATGTTACTCGTCTTTCGGTTTTTGCCTAACCAAAGAGAAATTAGTTCAATGTGTTAAACCTTAAATATAACAAATGGAGACATGAAAAATGCACAGAAGGAAAACAAATCTACGCTTGCCATAGTGGAAAATCGAAAAAAAAACGAATATATTTTATACTGTTACATTAAAATTATTTTTTCCAATACCTAGTTTAATTTTTTTAATCGAAGATTCTTAAAAAAAAAAAAACAAATAAACATACTAAAAATATGAGCAGCCTTCCAGCCTGCCAACCGTCTCTGGTACCAGGGACAAAAAGTAATATTTTTCGGGTAGCCTATTTTATCTCGTGATTACTTCATAATTTGATAGCAAAAATGTCTGCAAATAATCACTGAAAATACGTCCCGAGTTTCCCCAACGCGCCTTCACATTAAATTTCTAGCTTGTTGTGACGACATTCGATCGGTGTCTTATCGATTGGGCAAAAGCTCATTTACATAGGGTGAACTAGTTATTATTCGATATTTCTTCGTATTTTATGTAAGTTGCTTAGTCTTTAGCCTTGTTTCAACAGGTTAATTTTTTAGATGGCGTCAATATTTACTACAGTAGGTCTCGTAATTAGCGCCCTTGGCGCACCACCGAATAACAAATGGTCATGGTTCGAACGTAGGGATTGCAAATCCAGAACTGTTTTGGAAAAATCGAATTTACAGTTTTCTTAAGACTCAAAATCCGGATATTTAGAATTTAATCCGAATTTTTGAAAAGTATGATGTTATTAAAGACACACTGATTTAATTTCTTTGATCAAAACACTGTTGGATTTTGAAAATTATTTAGAATTTAATCCGAATTTTTGAAAAGTATGGTGATATTGAAGACACACTGATTTAATTTCTTTGATCAAAACACTGTTGGATTTTGAAAATTATTTAGAATTTAATCCGAATTTTTGAAAAGTATGGTGATATTGAAGACACACTGATTTAATTTCTTTGATCAAAACACTGTTGGATTTTGAAAATTATTTAGAATTTAATTCGAATTTTTGAAAAGTATGATATTGAAGACACACTGATTTAATTTCTTTGATCAAAACACTGTTGGATTTTGAAAATTATTTTTAAATACGTTAAAATAAACACGTATCCTATATAACCAACCACGTACTCGTACATAACAAATGACAACAATACCATCTTAGGAAATATATCTTTCAAATCAACAAAACAATAAATTACTATGGATTTATTTATTTTTATTTGTTCTTTATTCATATTTTTTCTTTTTATTATATTTAATATGTTTCTTTCGAATGTTTGATTTTTTTTCAACTGTATAGTTAGCGCACTTATTTGTACTAAATCTTGTATTTGTGCATGATGCGAACATTAAGTTGGGTTAACAATCTAATTATTATAAATTTATCCATAACTTAGAAGTATCTAAATGTTAAGTAGTGTATGCCTGCTAGCCTATAAGACGTGTTCATTTCATAGAAAATAGCCCCGTAAAGAACTTTAAAAAAAATCCGGATGATTCGGATTTCATGTCTAAAAAAAATCGAATACTGATTCCACTGTGAAAAATCTGAAAATCCGAATTTCCCGAACTACGGGTCAACCGGATTGCAATCCCTAGGTCACTGGTACTTAAATTGTGTACGGTAAAAGCCTATTTCGTTTGCGTTGACAACATGATTGATGGTAAAAATATAAGGAATAACATAGAAGCCGCTAATGCATATTTTATGAACTCAGTTGATTTTCAAGGCCCCATAATGATGTTTACCAACGCGACCAGGATCGTCGTAAATTTAATCTTATTTTAGAAATGCGTAATATATTATTATTAGGTAGTAACTAAATACCGTCAATAGTTTAATTATTTAGAAAACACAATGGAATGTTTTGTTTTGCTTTTATCGCAGTGAATCATAATATACACGATTTACACCGTTCGAACATTCTCGCAAATATAAACTTGATTATTTTTTTTCCAATTTAATCGCCAAAGCTTTTACTGATTTCCGAGAGCATATGTTATTCTTATGAGAGTTAACGATTTGTTTATAAAAGCAACCGTTGTGCAAATAAATCATCGAATGAATCACACCGAGCAGATTGGTAGAAGACATAGTGGAGGAAAGTGCCGCTTCTCATGGCTTCAACCTGCTTCAATACCTAGTTCTGATGAAAGCGTACCTCCGATGTGATATGAGAGGGTACCAGAAGAATACGGCCACAAATCATCAAACGGAGCTATGAATGCCACATAATGATTTGAATAAATAAACATATCTTGTTCTGCTCTCAATACTATTATGCAGACTTTCGAAAGTTTTATTTGCTTGACGGATAGTATAATATTGCATGAATGGGATAGGTTTTGTTTGTCAAATGAACAAAGGCTTCTAAACCTATCTTTCTTATTGTAGGTATTCATGATGTTTATCTAATTAACCTTTACTCCTATGAGTCTCTTTTGATGTATTTTTTCGCTTGTTACCTCTTATTTTGTACTCCCTTTTTTAAATTTGTCTATGTAAAAAATATTATTACTTTTTATTTTATAATTTTATCCTTCTTTTTGAATGAGTTTTTTTTTACTTCTTGGGAATAAATACCCAGAAATGTATTTTTTTGTACTATATTATCATTTTAATAAATAAAAATAGGTTTTATATCTGGCAAATATTGCAAATTTTGAATACACGGAAAAGCCATCAAAACACGGAATTCAAGAGTAAAAGTGTAAAACGTTGAAGAACTAAAGGGTAAAGAGTTTTCGTTGATTATGAAACCCATTAAAGGAAACATTATCAGTTTTGCTGATGATACCGTTTTGATGTTTCAAGAAGAAAACTGGACGGAAACTTTTAACGTTGCTGAACGAGGGCTTAATGAACTTCAAAATTGGCTTCAAATAAACTCTCTCACCCTCAATGTCAGCAAAACTAAATATTTAACGTTCTCCATAGACTCAAGGAATCAACCAGGGCAAGCACTACACCTCAAATTACATGAATGTCAAAGAAATAATATCCAATGTCGCTGCCCCATTATAACTAAATCACAAAACATAAAATACCTTGGAGTAGTAATTGATGATAATCTTAAGTGGGACCTACACATCAAAGGTATTACAGAAAAACTCACAAGTCTTATATATTTCTTTAAAAACCTTAGAAATGTGGTAAATAAAAATGATATGAAAAAAGTCTACTACGCATTATGTCACTCTCGAATCGAATATGGAATCATGGGATGGGGATCTGCAACATCTAAGTACATACATCAAGTGAATACCATCCAAAAGGGAATCATAAAAACCATTCTTAAAGTACCCATAAGAACACCTTCGATAGAAATTTTTAAAAGTTTTGATGTACCCAATGTACTACAAATATATGCCAAAAATATACTATTAAAACTATTCAAAAATAAGGAACCCCTCACTGGACCACGCATCCATGACACTAGATCAAATCAAAACGATATAAAAAACATACCATATTATAAAACCGCATTCGGACAAAGAAACTGTACATATTTAGCAACAAAACTCCACAACATCCTTCCTCCGGATATAAAACAAATAGAAAAACTAAACGAGTACAAATCAAGAATTAAAGTCTGGCTGAAAGAACTCAATGAGATAACATTAAAAGCAGTACTAAAAACGACATAGAAGACGCACCAAATTAGATGACATGAAATTACATAACTCTAGTCCGCCTCAGCACAGGACCCCCTAGTGAGGAGGACTAAGAAAAAAGAAAAAGAAAGAAAAAAAAAAAAAAAAAAAAAAAAAACGATGATAACAAAGAGTGTTACAAATATAATAATTAATGTTCCTAATTTATCTTTACTGCTATCTCTGTTAACATTTTCACACATACATCATATTTTGTATTTGCATATTTTCTCATTTATATAGATGCTAAATAAAAAAAAAAAAAAAAATAAAAAATTATATCAGAACTAGTTTCTATGGAAAATAAGGGTTTTTTTTTCGAATAAACGTTTCAAATGAATTTTGTTTCTTGAGTCACGTTTGACCGTAAATCGATCTATTTTCTTGTTCGCAGTAAGAAATTGTGGAGAATAAGCTGTAGGCGTGTTGTGCTATGTCTTGAGTACATTTAAAGAGAAATATTGAAAAAACGGAAATTGATAAATGGAAATTAGATTTTTTGATCGTTTTTCCTTATTTTCAGCAGCTGATAACGAAAATAACATAATTACTATGAACTTGCGGTTTTCTTCATTTTTTTTTTATTGTTTCAAGCGGCGAAAGCATATAGGTTGCTTTATGAAACGATGACGTAAAAACTTTTATTTTAGGGAAAATTAATAGCAGATTAGTAATTAACATGTATATAATAATAAAAGCAGTAAATTATGCCAATTATACATTTTCCACAGATGACTATGAAATGATATGTAAGGTGTGACAATATACAGTTATTTTTTTGTAATTTAACTGAGTTGGTGGGGGAGAGAAAGGTGGAAGGGAACATGGGAATGAGATAAAAGGAAGAAGGACGGGAGTAGATGGAAGGTTAGTTTCAGTGATATAGTTTGGTGCAGTTGGGTCATGGATTTTTGTTTAATATCACGTATAGTCGAGGTGAAAATGTCAATGTAGTAATAATTTATAGTGAATAAACAAATGTTAAAACTTCCATTGAGTAGTATAAGGTTAATATAATTTATGCAGTCAATGCATGTTCTAGATTAAATCTGGATGAATGGCATTGTATACAACGTATTTTTAATAGATGGCTTAGCTCATATTGGTTACCTTGCACTTGAGCGGTTTTTTCAAAAGAACATGTATGAATTTCGACCCTCGTGGCAGAGCTGTAAGATCCTTAACTCTAGGTCCGGAAGTCGCTGGTATAAAACCTTGAGAAATCAAAGGAATTTAAAAAAAGATGTAATGATGTTTCTATCTCGTCCTTTGCTTATTTATGCCCCCCTTGCGCCCCCGTGATTTCCAAAGACCCCCCACCCACCCCCCGCTTTTCAGCGCCGCCTTTGAGTCTTCTAGCGCTCCCGAGGGGCGGTAGCGAGCGTTTTGGGAATCTCTGACCCAATGGATATTTATTGCATTATTTGTGAACAGAATAATGGTTTCCCTCTATTATGCGAGTTTGAAGTACCTTCATTGTCTTTTACGACTTCTTCTGTTCGGACAGACATTCACACTTCTTAAAAGGTATACTTATAAAAATACAGCTTTTCAAGTTTTGGAAATGTCTTAGAGTACCTAATATGAATGTGTTTTTATAAGAAAATCTTTTTCTAGTGTCGTCTATAAGCAGTGCCGGAACTACACTATTTTGCGTCCAGTGCACAAAAATAAATAACACCCCTCGCTTCCCAGCTCATTTTAAATTCATTCTTCTCTCTTCCCATCACATTACACCATCTTGTTTTGTAATTTTTATTTATTTTCTTTCTTATATTGCTACAATTACTTGAAGAAACAGCTATAATTGGCTTAAAAAAATGAATGTGCTTATTATAACTGAGACTGTTGGTCTTCCAAATAAAATAAAGCCCCCAAGTCGATCCAATCAAACCATCTCGAACGAAATGGCGCACTCCTTACGCGGGTGGCGATAAAGTCGAAATTACACGTTTTATTTTATTTTGTGAAGCTCAGGCAAAAATAGTAAAAATATTTTTCGGTCAGAGTCTAAAAAAATTAATTTGCTACATTATATTTTACAATACAAGCAAATCCGAAAAACGTAGAAGATTTTGCCTAATTTTTTCAGACCTGAAACATTATTTTTCTAGGCTCTTAAAAATACTCGTTAAAGCAAAGGTCAAGATGATTTCTACTCGCAGTGTATAATAATTGCATCCATAATGTTCATAGGCGATTAAAATTTCAATCCAAAAATACATGATTTTTCATTATTTTTAATTGCACCGCCTTAATATGTTTTTGTACGTATTATAATTTTTTATACATGTGACGACGAAATAACAATTATTATATTTAAACTATTGGACAATACTATTGAAAAATAACGTTTTTACCATTAAAAACTGTGGTTTGCCAATATTGTCTACAAACAAAAATGTGTATTGAGGTTCAAGGTTCAAACAAATGAGCGGAGCCCTCTTTAGACTATTAATCGTTGAATGCCATTGATAAATAAAAGCGAACGTCTGCACAAGTTTATGCTTCGTGTTGATAAATGGCAATCACGAACAAATTTCTGGATTTTTGCGCAGGGGCGGCTCGTGACTTTTTATTTTGCTAGAGTGCTAAGATTGAAAAAAAAACGTCATGATTGATGTTGTTATAGCCGAAATCGTTTATTTTTACAAAAAAAAGTAAGAAGTTTTTCAAGATTTTTCAGTTTTGCTGAGTCAATGACCCAATAAAACTAAAAAATCTTCATACAATAAAAAAATATTTTCGGCTGCAATAACGTCGTATTTTTCAATCTCACCACTCTAGCACACTAAAAAAGTCACGAGCCGCCCCAGTTTCTGCGCTTATTTTGGAATTTACAAAATCTAGAGACGGAGCAGCCCCAGTGCCTTTATTATCAACAATTCTCCATAAAAAGACAACATTGTTACAATTGTGTCAAAATAAATCACGTGGCCGTCGTAAACTCTTACTTCGTTCTCGAACCATCTCGTCGGCTAATTTAAAATACCGTAATAAAAAATGGACGTCATGTCTGCTTTTTAGCGCCAAGACCTTTTTTATTATTTGCTCTCCCGACCCGAACCTGAAAAACCCCGCGTGTCGGATTATTCCAAAACACTTATCGTTTAATTTTATTTTAATTGCCCCTCGACGTTATCAAATATGATTAATATTTTGATGAGCACTTTAATTAATTGACCTTAGTTCAAAAAGATTTTTCATATATTCTCAACATATTATATTAAAAGCGAGTAATATACAAGATGAAGTTTTAATGAATATTTTAATTTTTTGCTAAATATTTACTCGGGGAAATTATATTTTATGTAGGTAATATAAAATGTTGTTTAGGAAAACATTTATCAAGCTTTAAAGTTTTTTTTAAATAAAAATACACACGCTTTACTAATCACTTTCGTTCGGGATTTGGATTCTTGTGTAAAATATTTTGTTACATAATTCTTTAAAATTATAAACAAACTGTCAAACCATTCATTTTGTCTCTCAATAAATTTCAGCACCCCCTTTTCTCGATGAACAATAAAAAAAAAACATCGCAGATAATATTAATTTATTTATCTATATAATTCACAGCAAATGTTAAAAAAAAAATAGTAATACGGTTTAGGAATGTAGTTTAGTAACACATTTAAGGCTCAGCACCCAAAATGGCGTTAAAACTCACTTTGTTGTATTCTAATAAAAGCAATTCTGCACTTGATTTATATGTTAATTCTACATAGGCAGTTAGGAAAATGTCTAAGGTTTCCAGTGAATGATTTTTTAAAGATGTAAACTTTTAAATTCTATGAAAAACATACTAGAGTGTCAGTAAAAAAAGTGCAGTTTGATAAAACACCTCAGTCATTTTCGAACGTTTTACCTAAAATTCCATTGTATATTTCATGAATAATTTAAAAGATTACTGTTTACAAATTGTATTCTGTGGAAACTTTAGATAGTTTCCTAACTGCTCATATAGAATTAACAGATAAATCATTTGTAGTATTGCTTGTATTAGAGAGCCGAAAAGTGTGTATTTTTGGGTGCTGACCCATAGTGAATATTGTTCAGAATTTAAGGAAAATATAACTTGACGAACAACATGTCTAACAAAATAAATAATTTGCCTATCTTTAATGGATGTTTCAAAGCTCCATGTTAATTATGAAAATGGTATTGCATTGACCTAGATATTACAGACAGGAAAGCTGTGTAATTTTCATGTTGCGAGATTTTTCCGTTCGAAGGTTTTTGCAACCTTATTTATACAAATAGACTGTCTGCTTTTTTAGTAACTTTAAATAATTGGATATTGCGAAAATTTTGCAAAATTTTCGTATATTATTTTTTCCTTTCGGATCAAACTTTACTCTGATAAAAAACTATATTTAAATTCAAAGTCGTACGATGTTTATCTCATACATTATATAAGAATATATCAGCGCCAATCTAACGTATTTTTATCCAACAGATTATCAGATGGATAACAAAGTGCTATCCATTTAATCATTTTAAATCACCGCATCAGCTATACGCTAAAGAAGCAAATGAGAGCCGTTATAATATTATTTGGCTGACCACATCCTAAATCTTTTATTTGGCGCATTAAATTATTTTCATTAAAAAAAATATCTCCCTAATTCTCGTTTTTTTCTGTAAATTTTCATGAAAAAAATATTTTGTCATTTTTTTTTTGCAAAGTTCTAAAATGTACACGTTATTTAGCAATTTGCATGCATAATCAAAGCTTCTGATTCCATAACACTATATACTCGACTAAATCGATCGAACACACATACCGATTTTCATACCCCCCAAAAACGATGAAGGTCTATTTTGTTTCCTGAAAAATCAACCTTTTATCTTTTTGCATGAAACATTCTCCGAAAGTTATATTATATTCGATCAATCGCTGTAGGAATCGGTTTATTAACTTGATTGAGATTTAATGGATCGTAGAATCAAAATTATAGGATTGATTTTTAAATATTAAGTATTATGAAATGAAACAATAACTTTGTATAAGATCACGGATTTCATTTTAATTAAAACCGACCGGTTTTGAAAATTAAAATAAAATCCGTAGTGATAAATAAATAAAAAACATAGTGTGCGGTTATATATACATACAAATCGAATAAGAGAAGAGTAAGATAATAATAGAATTACATTTTAACTAAAACATAGAGAAAGAGACAGATAATATGAATCGACAGAGGCAAAACGACAACTGAGAAGGTGATTAAGGAATAATGGGAAATTTTATGAGTTTACGGGAAATATACTTAATATTGAACTATTGAACAAATTTAAATGATTATTAGGAATATGACTATTAATTTTAATGGTTTTCTTTATTTCTAGTGCTTCTAAATCATTTAATCTATTGCCATGACCATTTTTGTGGAGAATATGAGTACCGGTGCTTTGATTGAAGTATGATCTTTTTCAATAAGATGATAGGCGAATCCCGAAAAACTGTGGTTATTTAAACACCTAAGATGTTCTTTGATTCTAATATTGTAATTACGTGTTGTCTTACCTATATAACATAGGTAAATACTAAAATACCTATGATTATTTTCCATGAAAATTAAATAAATTAAGTATTATTTTAATTGTTTCTATAACGATAATTTTGAAATGGATATCTCAATTATGGCCATAAGTCAATACTAATGAATGTGCACAAATTTTCCTGGGTATATGTACTGTTTTGTTTAATGTACATTGTGCTGTGTTTTTCACTCCTGTTTCAGTTTCCAGTCATTATTTGATTCCTCGAGATTTTACACTGAAATAATATATAATACTTTTTTTTATATTATATGTAATAATAAAACCAGTGGTTATAAAAAATCGTTTCAGTATATCGTTTGAGAATTTGTTTTCTCTGAACGCTAGTTTCGCAGGAGGTATTAGATATTTCATTATACGGAGATAGAACAGACATTCCGTGTTTTTTTAGTCGGATTTAAAATTGAGAGGATTTGGATGATTATATTTTTTCAAGATAGTAATCGTTTCAAGATAGGGTAGTTTCACGGCCCGTGTACAATTTAGCTCCAATAAAGATATAAAAAAGTGGTTATGAAAGCACAGTAACAAAAAGTCACGTAGTTTAATTCTGCCGTTCTACAAATGGTTTTCACGCAAAGGCGGCTGTTGAATTTTTTCGTGCTGGAGATCTAAGATTATAAAAAAAGTTTCCCTTTTTAAATTGTTTTTTGTACGGAGATTTTCATGTTTATTGGGCACTGCACCAGCTTATGTATTTGTTCTTCAGTAACAATCCAAATAATTTATTTTTACTTCCTTATTAACGACAATCCCTCGCAAAATTGTTAGAATAAGGAAGTTAATTAATATTCGGTATTTAATAAATCTTTAAAAATAAGTTTTTTCTGTTTATTTTGTAAATATTTTTTTTAAATATTTATTACACAATCGTCATCTTTTATATCCAATAACTGATTTTCGTTCCTGACTATGACTACCGAATTTTATGGTGACGCAGTTAATATTATTTTCAATACTGTCATGCAGGTAATATATCACCGGTTTGTTTTCTTTGTTTGAGAGGGTTTCTCGACGGTTCTCATACGCATTTCTTTATTGAAGATATTTTGGGTTGAATAGTCACGAGTAGACAAGGAGTCATTTTATATTGAGTTTCTCTAAAATGTAATATTAAAATATGAACGCAACAATGAATTGGTCGAAACCGGGAACTACGATTCATGACAAGATGAGACGTTAAAATCAATTGGAGATACGAGTAGACGAGGGGTTATACTATATCGAGTTTCTCTAAAATGTTATATTAAAATATGAACGCAACAATGAATTGGTCGAAAGCAGGAACTATGATTCGTGTCAAGATGAGACGTTAAAGTCAATTGGAGAAACGAGTAGACAAGGGGTTATATTATATCGAGTTTCTCTAAAATGTTGTATTAACATATGGACGCAACAATGAATTGGTCGAAAGCAGAAACTACGATTCGTGTTAAGACGAGACGTTAAAGTCAATTGGAGAAACGAGTAGACAAGAGGTTATATTATATCGAGTTTCTCTAAAATGTTGTTTTAACATATGGACGCAACAATGAATTGGTCGAAAGCAGGAACTACGATTCGTGTCAAGATGAGACGTTAAAGTCAATTTGAGAAACGAGTAGACAATGGGTTATATTATATTGAGTTTCTCTAAAATGTTATATTAAAATATGAACGCAAAAATAAATTGGTCGAAAGCAGGAACTACGATTCGTGAGAAGATGAGACATTAAAGTCAATTGGAGACACGAGTAGACAAGGGGTTATATTATATGTTATCAACATTTTCTCTATTTGTATGGATGAAAATCTGTCGCCTACTACCATCGTAGATGTAATATTGAACAACCTTTAACAGATTTAATAGATTACTTTTACATCGATTTACACATAACTTTGATTTTCACTTTCATGTACTTAATTTTTCACTATATTTAACACTATTGGTGTGGCCGTTTACTGTTAAGTTTGGCCGTCTAACATATTCATTGATTAATATTTTTTTTACAAAAATTTCCTTTCATACGTATGTATGTCAGTTATCCAGTCTAGTTATAAGTTATTGGTAAAAAAAAACCGGAAAGAAAGGTTCTTTTCTTTCGAAACTTCTAATTTGTAGATAGCGCGGGCGCGTGGAAATAATATAAAAAGAGATGTCCCATTTCAAGGTTCGTCGTAAAAATGCAAATCATCACCTCTGCGTGAAGCGTAGGGCGGCTGGGGTGGGCAGGGGGAGGGAGGAGGGCGCTTTTACGGGAAACTTTTCTACGGCCAAATTAATTTAACTCCTGGATTTTCAGTTGTCAGAAAAAACGCGAATACAGCTAACCCGTGCATTGGACGTTTAAGTAATTTATTGGGTGAGTTTATAAAAAATGGAAAACAAAAATTCTACCGCCGGATTTTCTTTCCTCTATATACGTTTGATTCTAGGTATTTTATTGAATAATTAATTGCACAGAATATACATTTATTGCTGTCATTGCTTAATTCTTTTATATTCTACTATTTTTCGCAATAAAATATTTTTTGTGTTTATTCAATATTTCAATGTCTAATATTGTACAATCAAATGGTCAAGTAAGAGTTTGAACAACAACCCTTTTGAAAACATTCATAATATGGTTTTCTTGATGTACATACTAATACCCTTCGCAGGATTAAAAAAAGGTGCCGGGTTTACTCGTGAATCTGATCTGAATAGGGCATTTTAAACTAGAAGTATTCAGAGCGGAGCCGATGCAAGTAGACGAAAAATAGTGATTTCTCATCATCGTTGAGTGAACTTTACACCTCTTGTATGGCCACCCGCATTATGTGTGGCCATGTGTAAATAATAAAATTTTCGCGGTTTTACTAGTAGCTATAAACACATAGAATGTTATTGGAGTCGTCAAGTCGAAGTATTATAATACGATCTCCCTTCTGGCGTAATGTAATATCATTTTGATAACCTTCCTCGTAGGGATGTTAAACATAATATTTTGGGCGTGCCTCTTTAGGTTTAGTATTGCATTTGTCGTTCAATCCTGCTGCAAATGAATCTAAACGTTATTATGACGCCGGGAATGGATTCTGAAATGACTTCCACGAAGATTTTGGTCGTAAATGTAGGTTTATTGTTGGTGAATAGCTAGCGACGCCTGTGGGCCAATGTATGCTGTTTATTTTTCGTGAATTTTCTTTTATGATCCGATATTCCGAACCAGCATCAACGTAAAAACAGTCGTGATGTGGTTTCTTTGAGCACGCCGGTTCACACCTACCTTGAAAGATTGTATTGTTTACGTGGTGTGAATTCATCAAAATGCTAAAAGATTTCTAAGCTTTAAATATCTGTCTAACACCATAGATAATTCGCTTATTTCGAGTGGGTGGCGTAATTTGTGTTCTGCTGATTTGTAATCTGGACGTTTGGATTTAGCAGCAAGAATTATACCTAAAATTTATGACTTTCTTCCACATGCTTAAACACCAGACAGTTATCTCTTGATGTTAAAGCACGCGGGGCAAGGGGGTTGGGGTGTTTGTAGTTGTGGGGGTAGCTCGGGGCTTATACAAAAATCGCGTGTCAGAATAAACGTAACCAAGTGTCGATTTCCTTTACACTAACTGTGAATAAGTTCTTAATAATTCTTCGAAATACGAAACATTTCAATATAATATTATTGTGTGTTTGAGTTCGCAACTTCTAACTTAGCAGTAAAATTTCACGGCTTCTTTTCTATAATCAATGGTTTTAAATTACACAATTTACTCAGTGTAAAATAATAAATGTAATATAAAATAATTATAACGGCACCCTTCCTTTAATAATGATTTTTCAGATAAAAACAGCAAATGTTTCGACATCTCAAATTACCTAATTTTGGTGTAAACAAAACCTTGAACTTAAGCTACTTTCAATAACAACTTCGGTAAATTACGTTTTAATTTTTCTTGTCATTTTTATACAATACCTAGAAGTTTAGAAATTAGGAGTGTCAAATAAAGTTGTTTTACACTGTCATTAAAAAATGCTATGTTTGCACTTAATATGTTGTGGTTGTTCATTAATTATTGTGCGATGTGCATCTATCTACCTTGTTCGACATGGTCTATTTGATACAGTAACCATAGTGGATAAATTATGTGCATACACTATATCTGTATTATGTCACCGGCTTACAAAATGATGTATTCGTACATTTCGTCCCCCTATTATAATATCATCATATTTATAATGTTTGAACTGTCAAAAACTTAGTTTTATATTTTTATTCATCAAGCTTTTCTTGCAGGATGTGTACGAGTAACTAAGGAGCGTCTATGCGTACTCACTTTTACATTTTTAACTTGCTTTTTTTTCGCACTCAGATTAACACAATACACAATATAAAATATATCGATTCGATTTCCAAGTACCGAGGAACTTTCCAATACTAAACTGTAGACATGTGACGTACGTATAGGAAATATCCGCAACTTTCCCCGGCGATATTTTAGCAAGTCGAGTTCGAGTTGAAGGCTGTTTGAATGTTTTTTCATAAGAAATACACCCTACTGTTGGCGAAATCATTATACGGACCCTCCCCTTCCGGCCAAACCTTAGATTTCTCAGACTATGGGCGTGCGTTACGTCATCGGTTTATTATTCAAGGCACTCTGCTACCTGTTCAATTATATTAGTTTTTTTCATTTTATGTTCAACTTTTAAAAGGCATATCGTTATAGCAGTAATTTACATTTTTTAAAGAATTTTTGTGTATATTACGTATTAATTTATTTTGTTTTTAAATAATTTACAACCATATAAACAATACACCCATATATTTTTATCCTTATTCCATTTCTTTACTTTAAAAATTTTCTTCTATTATTTAACGTATTCTGTATTTGAGGAAAGAAAACGCATATTTTATTTTTTATATTCTTATCAGCCGTAGGTAATAAAAAAGTGATATTGCTACAAAACGAAGAAAACTCCAACATCTTGATCATATTAGGAACGAAAAATACTAGAAGACGTAACAGAGAAAGGCGTAGCACTTTTTTGGCTTCAAAATCTACGTAACTGGTACGGGTGTAGTTTCACAGTGTTTCGGGCTGTAGGGTGAAGATTGCTCTGACGATAGCTAACATCCGGTAGGAAAGGGCATTAAAAGAACAATCTGCCGTTTCTTTAATTTAACAATTTCGATTTTCCTTTACATCTTCCACTAGCGATTGGCATAATACAATATTCATTTTTGGCAATCTACGGTAAGGAACGACATTATTTTCGATTGCTTTAATTTATCCACTACCAACATGTTTCGATTATGCAAATCTTTCAAGTAAATGTTTCGATAATTTAAGTATTTCGATCATAGAATGAAATAATTCAAATGTTTCAACATTTCAGTGATCAAAAGCCATCTATCACAGCCCTAACCTATCTTTACTGCATTATCGCAATGATTGATATATCGTAGCATCATCAACACCGTACTTGACATGATTACACCACCGATCTTCCTGTAGGGGTTGGATAGCGAAAGAGATAAGAGGGACGCCAAAGAATTAAATCTGTATTTAAAAAAGTCCTAAAAAGTTGTCTGCGACAAACCCTTTGGCCAAATATTTCTCCCGCCCTCTTTTATCCCTGGTTAATCTCGTCCGTGTTCATCCGTCTCCGAGGCGTTTCGGTTAGATTAAACAGCCATCTTCACACTCCATTGTTCCATTCTTCTCCGGCTGTAATAAATAATAACCCCCGCTTGTGCTCGCAGATTTATAGCCCTGTTTCAACCCTCTTCAAAACGACATCCAACATGTTTCTTGATAATTTTACAATCAAATTATATAAAACGAATTAAAACGGGTATCCTTAAGGTTCTAAACTTTGGAAACAGTCGCATAATCTGGGATATAATGTCTCGCTAGGAAGGTAGAATAGACCTACATTATCAGATTATAATTACTAAGTCGTATTTTAACTGAATGCGCCGTTGTTTAATTTTTTTTCGTAAAACATTTTCTCTCTGCTTTTATATTAAGAACGAGGAATCATTCGTTTTTCGAATTGGGAGAATTTTTCATTTAACAGTTACCGTACGAGAGGATATTTTTCCAGAGGACAGGAAAACTGAATTGGCAAGACACTCTAAAAACCCTAAAATATTTAAAAGTTTAACTAAAGATTAAATAGAATTAGTGAATGGTACCTTTCGTAGACTAAGCACTAGGTTATATAATTAAAATAATGTTTATTTTGCTATATAAGTCCTACAAGAGTGTATTGTTATGTAAAATGTTTTTTTTTCTTTTGTTACCATGAAGTAAAGCCCTGTTAGTGTTATTATATGTGAGATCAAACTAGTTTTACCCGTCTTCACTGGGAAATTATTTTTCCTCTCGGTAGATTTTAACATTCCCTTTTCAAAATATGTTTTCTTATGGCACAATTGAAAAATGCGAAACAAACTATATGGCGTCTTGAAATCAATGGAGATTTTAATGGGATATGATGGAATTTTGTTGCATTCCGAGCTGTGCAGTATTATTGGGTTGAAATTTGAATCTACATGTAACAAATTTTCCTTCTAATGTCAGTTTTATGAACAAATAAATCCTGAATTTTATCTTTAATCGATCTTTAAATGTATCTAAGAAGAAATTAACGGCGAAGTACGCAATGCGAATTGTACCGTTTTACAAGTCTGCAGTCGTATAGTTGGTGAACTGCATCTTCCCTTTCTAATTCCACTTGGATTTCCAGCAGACTAACGTTTAGTTCCGTAACTGCGGCGGTTACTGCCTTACTGCTCGAGATTATTCGCTGCACAAAGTTTCACTGCAGATCTATTAACAGACTAGTGGAACTATTTCGGTTGTAGCAGTTCATTTCAATTCATTCCCTCTTGTAAAAATACTGCCTTACTGCTCGAGATTATTCGCTGCACACAGTTTCACTGCAGATCTATTAACAGACTAGTGGAACTATTTCGGTTGTAGCAGTTCATTTCAATTCATTCCCTCTTGTAAAAAAAATTCACTTCTATAATTCGATATTATATAAATGGTTAAAGATCAATAATCGTTTAGAACTATCACTTGAGAAGAACGCACACTTTCTTCAGTTTAGTTATTTAAGGTATTTTAGCCTGGGGCTTTTGTACGGTATCACGTTCATTTAAAATGAAAATTGCAATCGGTTGGTGGTACTTTTTTACCGTACTGGAAATATTTGTTAGTTAGCTATTTTCAATACTCATCCACTAGCGTTTTATGCTACTTATTGAAAATTCATATAAATACTTTTAAGCTTTGAGTTTTAGAAATATTTAAAAACCAAAAACTCCCGAAATCTCAAAACACACCTCGAAGGGTAAAACAGAAAGCAAAAAACACCTGATTTAAGTAACAGTTGTTTGACAAAACATGCTTAAATGTTGAAGGAGATAAATGGGGTGTTTTCACTCCCTTTATGTATATGCGACACTGAGTCTGCAATAAAAATGTCCCCTCATCTTGTCTTGAACACTGGGCCATCAGGGTGGGCCATCAAAGCAGTAAACATGTTTTTAAAAATCTTCCATACCACTTTTGGCTTTGTGCCAGAGGCAAAAGTTCATCGGTTCAAAATATATGTATTCTTTTGGTTGCTTGTCCCATGGTTAATAATAATTTACGACCACAACTATATTTATATCATAATATATAACATCCCCCACAAAACCAGCACTAATCTTAAATGTACTACATTATTCTATACATTCTCGTGTACACTAAAACGCATTTTTAAGAATAATTTTTGATAGAAGAAAGATTAGAGATTTTGAACGAAACCGTGGAAAATAAGTGAAAAACCAATTAGTTATTGCACTCAAGTCATCAAACTTGTGAATCGTGAAAATTATGTTAAAAAAAAATCGCTATAAATTTATACATTTTTCGCGAAATCACTCAGGTTATCCCAAATATAGGCCTCCGTGTAGGGTCAAAAGTCCTATTGAATCTGAATGTAAAAAAAACGGTTATAGTCAAAATAGACGTACGCTACTTTTGCCACCCCCGAGGAAACGATATCTAAAAAAATAAAAATAGAAGAAGCTACATTTGTGGCCCACCCTACTGGACAATTAGACATTTGTTCATGTTTGTAGTTTAATATCGGTCGTTAGTAATATCACAATTACACCCTGTCCAGTTCACACTGTACTATGTTAAAAAAAAATCGCTATAAATTTATACATTTTTCGCGAAATCACTCAGGTTATCCCAAATATAGGCCTCCGTGTAGGGTCAAAAGTCCTATTGAATCTGAATGTAAAAAAAACGGTTATAGTCAAAATAGACGTACGCTACTTTTGCCACCCCCGAGGAAACGATATCTAAAAAAATAAAAATAGAAGAAGCTACATTTGTGGCCCACCCTACTGGACAATTAGACATTTGTTCATGTTTGTAGTTTAATATCGGTCGTTAGTAATATCACAATTACACCCTGTCCAGTTCACACTGTACGGTGTACGGTGTACGGTGTACGGTGTACGGTGTACGGTGTACGGTGTACGGTGTACGGTGTACGGTGTACGGTGTACGGTGTACGGTGTACGGTGTACGGTGTACGGTGTACGGTGTACGGTGTACGGTGTACGGTGTACGGTGTACGGTGTACGGTGTACGGTGTACGGTGTACGGTGTACGGTGTACGGTGTACGGTGTACGGTGTACGGTGTACGGTGTACGGTGTACGGTGTACGGTGTACGGTGTACGGTGTACGGTGTACGGTGTACGGTGTACGGTGTACGGTGTACGGTGTACGGTGTACGGTGTACGGTGTACGGTGTACGGTGTACGGTGTACGGTGTACGGTGTACGGTGTACGGTGTACGGTGTACGGTGTACGGTGTACGGTGTACGGTGTACGGTGTACGGTGTACGGTGTACGGTGTACGGTGTACGGTGTACGGTGTACGGTGTACGGTGTACGGTGTACGGTGTACGGTGTACGGTGTACGGTGTACGGTGTACGGTGTACGGTGTACGGTGTACGGTGTACGGTGTACGGTGTACGGTGTACGGTGTACGGTGTACGGTGTACGGTGTACGGTGTACGGTGTACGGTGTACGGTGTACGGTGTACGGTGTACGGTGTACGGTGTACGGTGTACGGTGTACGGTGTACGGTGTACGGTGCACGGTGTACGGTGCGCAGTGTATAGTGTACAGTGTGTGGCACAGTATGTTTCAAATGTCATTGCCAAATTTCCACAACTCGTAATAAAGTTTAATGGGGCATAGTCGTCCGTCCCTTCTCACTCGTGACTGCCGGTACGTGCTACGTGCTCTGCTCTGTGTATGCCCTATTTCTCTCTCCAACCTTTTCTTCGGATATGGCTTTTTTATTAGCTATATAATATATATTCATATTAAATATATGAATACCACATAGGTGTCTAATAAAATATATAATAATACGCTATGTATGAAGCAGAAATCCGTTTTCTAAAGTAACGAAAACTTTCAAACGGTGATTCAGTGAATCATGAAATTTGCACGGTTTTTTCTGACTTGAAGTTGTAGGTTAAAGAACATATTGTCAGCTTGCAAAGTCACTTCTGTTATGAACCATCGTGTTTTACTTTTTTTTTTGACAAGTATTTTCGGCTCTATATTTTCCAATTCTTATTTCCGGGGAAGCCGGGAAGTAAAGTTGGTACTGTGGTACTGGTACTATGCGGCTACTGGTACTATGTTGGCATTTAAAACATTTCATTACTGAGCAGTCTGACCTCTAGCATATAAAATAATTATTTTTGAAACATGGTTATGTTTCAAGTCATATACATTAGAAAAACACATATGTTAGTGCCGCGACATGGATTTGAAAGCCGGATTCTTTCACTAATTAGAACTGCTTTAACCATTCATCTCACCTGCCGTGGTTTCCATTACATTATGGTGGTGGTTATGCCATTTTTACATTTTCTTTGAAAATTCAACTTTTTTTAATTCGAAACAATACTATCTTTTTGGGGTTGAAATTTAAAATTTCATTGATACATTTTTTTGTATAGCGAACAAATATAAATGAATAGAGTGGAATTATGCAAATGTCTGACTATAATAATGAATTAATTATTCACGAAGCTGTGCTTTAAGTCTATTTAATGGTAGACGTGATCGTAAAGGTCACTTATTATTTAGCATTATCCACTTTGAATTTATATTAATATAATTATTGCCTTTCTATGGCTAAGCCGTTTTCCAATCAGTGTTTCCGAATACAAAGCCACTTGTCTCGAAATCCCAGACCGCTCGCAACTTTCCACGGACGTGATCATTACTGAACGTGACCTACACCGACTTGATAGAGAACCGATGTCGCTAATTTACATAAGACCTTTTGACTCTTAGGCCCTAGATAGGGCGATCAAATAGATTATCCATCTGTCCAAGAAAGATTTTTGGTGCCTATTTGAAAATGTTCGATCGATTTCACCCGAGCTCAATGGTTCGAACCTCAAGGCAATAATATACAGGAGGGAGCGCTTCTGTTCTCTCTGTAGTCAGTATTGATGATTTTTGCCGGATTCGGCTAGACCTGGGTGTGGCTAGTACTAGGGTATTTATACATCCATTCATAGCACATGTCGACATAATGTTTTTGTTTATTTGTATAACTACTTTTTCACAGTATTGCTATAAACAAAAATATAGCATATAACCTAAAAAACCGAGTTATGTCCAGTTTAGTCGCATATCAAAAAGTGTGGGCGGAGTCCCGGGAGACGGAGAACATCCTTACACTACATAAAAGCGGTGTGATATTTTGCGAAATTTTTGTTGTCTCTTTCTCTCTCGCGGTGTACGACGTACAAACCCGTAGAAAGTGATTTCCCAAATTTGTATAGGTTGGGTAAAAATAATTAGCTCTCTCTCCATACATTGTTACTTCAAGGTTCGAACTCAGCGTACGCTAGTAAATTAAAATAAAGCATTTGTGTTATTTTTCATTTTAAAATTCAAATAATATAATACAGGATATTTGCGGCACGTTCCAGAGTAGTAGATACTCTCAGTATCGCCCTCTTGAAACCACCCCACACAAAGACCACCATTCAAAATCGAAACGTGGGGTGAAATGGATTAACTGTATTTAGTAATCAGATCTGAATAGCTAGGTAATGTTCACCTTCATCTTCCCTGTGTCCTTCCTCTCCCCACCACCTTTAGTCTCACAATATACCCCATTTGGGGATGCCATGGTCCTACTTGTTCCGGGCAGTTGGGACCTTGTGCGCTATTCACGTTACAACTAAAATAAATAGACACGCCCACACCACACTTCTATCGGTGTACCTCTTCAGTGCAAGCAGCGAACTACAAGACCATAGCACGTCGCGTTCTTCGTAAAGTGTGGAATTGATGATTCCATCAGCTTCCCGGGTGACAGCTTGGCGCGTGGCGGAGTTAGTACTCCCACTGCGTCCCTCACCCCTCGGCTAATATCTCCCCACGAGCCTCTCTATCACGGAACGACAGCGCTGACAACGACAGGCAGTTCATCGGGATGGATTATGCTTTGGAAATTGACCCTGACTAAGGCTGCTCTGATTTTGTTACCAATTTTTAGTTTTCTTTAAAGAAATAATATCTTGCGCAAATTCTTCGAGAGGAACGTTTGAAGTTTGGAATAAATTTAACCCGCCGTGTGCCGTCGGTGCTTATAGGCACCAGGCATTTGTCATTATCTTTTCAGGAGTTGTTATCCATTAAAACCTGTTGTTCGTATATTCCAATGAACCGTAATCACTTCCATAGATATATTTTGCATTGCGTTAAGTTCGGTACAGGTCGAGAAATAAATATTTGAAGTTTGCTTACGTCAGTACGGCGGAAAAAAACGATTTTCAAAGTGACATTACTTTTTGTAATTACTGGAATGCCTCATGCAATTTTATTTTTATTTTGAAGTAAAATTATTCATCCACACGAAAATACAATAAAACAACAACAAAAATCCTCACATTACTTAATTTTTTTTTTTGTGACATAATGGAGAAAAAAATCAATTCTCCGAATATAAATCGCTATTCCAGAAAAACCACTTTAACCATCAACATACAGTTTGAAAAAAAAAAACAAAGACATTATCTGAAATGATAGCATAATATTTGTCAAATATTTTGTAAAACACAAGTGAGTTATTACGAAATTACAGTCAGAAAGGTACGACGGAAGTTGTACCTTGCGGGAATCCGGCATTCTAGAGGTTACATCGCTTACGTCGAGTTGAATTAAGACAACTACAGGTTTTCAATTCTCCAAGAGAACCGATTGAAGATTTATCGACACTTTTTTATGATGCCGAATTTAATTACGACTTTAATTTATAAGTTTTCTTTAGCATTATAAAGTAGATTTTTTTAGTATATTTATTTTTCAAATCTTTCTTACTAATATATTTTTGTTTGTTTATAAATGCATATAACAAATAATGGTGATACAACTGCATACCTAAGTAGAGTGTTTGGTAGAATAGTTCGATTCGGAGGAGATAGCAATAGTTTTATTGATCGGTTTTAGGTTCAAGGTTTTTTTAAATTCCAATTTACTTCGAGTTTTATTGGTTAGGACATAATTTTTCATATTTAAAAAATGTAAAAAAAAAAATTAAAAATAACGAAGAAATACAGTAAAAATGTGTTTTACCACGGTTATCTTTTTATTTGCAAAATTAAAAGAAATAGTGTTTTCAAAGGTACTATTTAAACATTTCAATATTGTTTGCAATCATTGCGTCAATAATGAAGCGATTTTATTTTCCATTCAAACCGGTGGTTACCCAGCGGCCCTTCGACGTGCGTAGTTAAATTAATTATATGCATTACTGCTGGTTTGGAACATTCCTAGCATGATATCGGGCCGTTACGTCGGGACGTGGAAACAAATTCAATTTTGTATTTGATCGTTTTAATTGGAACTGTTCAGCTATCGTAATTAGTTCATTTTTTAGGCTTAATAAGAGCTGTTGAACATGCCTAATTTAATTATAATGGTTTTATAATGTTTCCTTCTCAGAACATTGTTTCTGTTTAATATTATTCAACCAATTTATGTGTTATATTACATATTATTTAAATAAAAATAATACAAAGTATATTTGCGACACGTTCCAGAGTGGTAGATACTCTATGTATCGCCCTGGTGAAAGACCACCATTCAGAATCGAAACGTTGCTTGAAATGGCTTTAGCCATGTTTGGTGACCAGATCTGAATAGCCAGGTACTTCCCAACCTTCCTCTTTCCCATCTCATTCCCCTCCCCATTATATTCAGCCTCGCAACATACCCCAAGTGGGATTGCCGTAGTTCCACTGGCTCCGGATAGCACATTAAAAAACCTGTTCGCCCTAAATACCTCAAACAGAACAACGTCACTCACTCTTCAACTCCCCTGCACCACTCACTTATCTAAATATTCCCATATATCAGATCACCTTTGAGGTCTCCACTTGCTAAAATATCCTAAAAAGGATTTGGGAAATTTTTGTTCAAGTTTTGCTGGATATTATTTAAAGCTATTAACAGATTGATGGCTCCGTGACTTATTCATACTGAATTTTCGAAAACACCAATTGACGTGTATTGACGAGTATTGGAAGGTTGAAGGGAGCCCAAGTTTTTTCGAAGTATCAAGCTCTAAAGCTTGAAATAAACTACCATATGAACTAAGATTGGTAAATGCCTGAAAAACAGAATCCAAGCGATACTCAATACTCATTCTATTTCTTCACATATGGGACGGTCCGCCCACCTAAACTTTTATTTTTTTCTTTTATAAAGAAAGACAAACATTCCCAGGTTACGAATAATCTGACAATATTTGAAAACTTCTATTACCATCATAATAAGCGAAAAATGTTTCTTGTGCAATGATGGAGGACTTAGCCAGCAGAGGAATTGAACCCACGACGCTCGAATGGGAATCCGACGCGTTTTTCCATATCTTTGAAAACACTGCTTGCATACAACCAGCAAAAAATATATTTTTTAGTTTTAGTAGAACTCCATTTTAATAGGAATGAAAAAAAAAAAATTATAAATAAATATATTTATATACATATATATTTACACTTATTTATTTATCTTTGACCGGATCGGTTTCATTTTGCAACAGGCATCTTCAAACTGGTAAAATTCAAATCAAATCTGTAGTATATACGTATAACATCTATGCCCGTAATGCACGCTATTGGCTCTATATAAAATTAAACATTTGTGACTTAGTATTTTGGTTTATTGCGGCCCGACCAAAAAAATAAAAAAAAGTTAAAAAAGTTACAAAGGTTTTTCAATCATAAATTCATGGCGGTAAAAATGTTTATTTTACGCTTTAAATACATTTTTATAATTGTATTATTCCAGAATTTAATTTCATATTGCGGTAGTGCCCTTTCAAAAGATTATTTTTCCAGATCTCCATCTAAAATGATCGATTTTAATGAAGAAATTGAACGTTGCCTGCTTAGCTCAGATGTCCACCAACCGCCCCTGGCATAAATAGATATTATAATGGAAAGCTTTATTTTAGAGCTGGTCCGTGCTACCCACTGAATAGATTAACCGTTAGAAGTGTGTTGCGGAAGTGTCTTGTGTGCCAGAAGTAAGCCCAATTTATCCTTACTTCGGGTGAAATTAATCAAACATTTTAAAATATCGAATTTATTTCATAAACAAATTGTCAATATCATCGACTCGCCTGTAACCCAGGAGTCGAAAGATCTTATGTACCTTGGCGTTCTTTTAATTACACTTGTAGAGATTATTTGTTCAGTGGTATTACTTAATTTCTATAACATAAGATTTTATTTCATGTCCTTTTTTCACTCTCGATAGTACACTCGTATTTCACAAGTGTGTACATTTTTACAGCCTTAGACATTTGTATACTCGTACAAGTTAACATCAATTCTCATTTATACCATAAAGCCTCGTTTAATCTTTACAGAATTACTATTTTTTAGGTTATGTTAAGTACAATTTAAGGTTTTTTTCGATTTAAAGGAAAGCGCTCTTGAGTACATACCTACTTATATAAGGTAGATCGCGAAAATGGCGCACCTCAAAGTATTATTATTATGCGTTAAAATTAATCTATTAATGGGTTGTATTATATCGTGGCTGAAGGTTGGCCATTGAAGCCCGCTGTGATTAAACAAGCATTGGCGCTACTCGCCCTTATTGCAGTGGACTAATCATTTTAGTGGGTTTTTGCCCAACCTTTCTCGTATAATGTTTATTAGTCGTGATTACGTTTGGACACGGTATTAATGCGAAGATAATCAGCAAAAAAAAACACTACCTGCGACGTGTTTTGATTTTACTTAAAATTTTCAAGACTTTTACAAAACCGCAACAAAATATATACATAATATAACATTACACTGAGTTGTTCCTATTTACAGTATCCAGTGTGAATATTGCCCACCGAGTTAAACACCGATAGAAAAGAGCACAAGAAGATGATAATAATTAATATTGTTTAGTTCAAATACATTTTTTTAAGTTCTGCAAGACGTAGCTTTTTTACGCGTGATAAATTCCAACTTTAATTTTCAAAAAGCCATCTACGTCTGTATGTGTAATTACAGGTTTTCAGTTTATTTTACACACACTTGATTTGAACACTGTAAAGCTGTCCCGAGTGTTGGTGAAAGCACAAAGTTTAACATCAATAACCCTTGCACCCTTATTGGCCATGAATACCTAAAAACATAACCGTACCAGGGTGTAATATTTTTACGACTATCGACCTTTTGTCAGCATTGGTGTGGAAAAGTTTCAAGAATATACTAAGATACTAAAAATAAAACTTGATATTGTCAATTTTAGCTTCTCCGAATCAAGCTTTCCAATGGAAACTTTTAGTTGATTCCTACCTCTAAAGTCCTGCACTAGTAATTTTGTTGCTTTTGTTTGCAATTAATACATTCGATGTCAGTGTAATAATTATTTACCAAGCTGACTCGACGTGAACTGCGGGAACAGCGACCGCGTCATGTTTTATTCCACCCAATAACGTGACTTTTCAGAATTATTAATGGCAACAATCAATTTTAACGGTGTACGAACAATCACCATTATACATGTATAATGCCCTAGATGAGTCCTTATTTGTAAAATAAACGAACTAATATATATATATTCGTAGGTTAGATTAGAATATGTAATTATAAACGTGATTTCAAGATTTATCCGTTATTTTTAATTCGAGCAAGGTGGTTTAATCACTAAATCGCTGTAAAGTGTGATATCTCTTCCTACTTTGTTTGCTTGCAAACTATACCCTCTGAACAGTTTGACTTCAGCATCATATCGTTTAACGCAAAAGACTGATCATCTGTGATTTGATATTAACCAGACTGGGGTCATTTTGGGTACCTACAGCAAATTTCAGTGTTTATGCTTACATTTCAAACTATTCTAATGCTGTCATTAGCGAATGTATTGAGGACCACTGTTAATTTTTTTTTTTTTTTTTAATAGTTTATTCCAGATCTCAGGGAGGGTGGTGCAATCCCATGAGTTCCATATAATACATAGAAAGATAAGGAAAAAAAAAAATACAAAGATAATAAATAAAAATAGAAAACATGATAACATGGTAATAAATAATAGCAATAAAGAAATAAAATTAAACTTCGTTTCAAGACATCAGGAAATGACTCCATTGTTTATAAGTAAATGGATTTTATTAATATGAAATCATGGACTGTTGCGTGCCGGACGAAGTTTGTGGAATATCATTAATAGCTTTTCACAATTCCGCGTTTTTATTCGAGCGTAAACTTTTTTTTTAAATAAATAATATGCGTTTTACAAAAAATATTGTTTTAAAAAAAGCGTTATTTAAAATTTTCTTGTTTGATTAGCAGAATTTTAATTTTTTTAATCTTAATCGATTTAATTATATAATATTATGTTTTGCTATTTTTAGTGACAGCTGTTTCGGCGTTCAAGATCAGTTTGATAATGGCCTAAAATAAAAACTAAAAATAGCAGAACTTAATAACTAATACTGTTAAATGTAATAAAATAAAATTATAAAAATGGAAATAATGGAACATCACTTTGACGAATAAATTTTTTAAAGCGATTTAAATTATGCGTATTTTTTTCCCACCAAAACGATATGTTTATAAGGAAGGCGTCTGTGACGTCATACCGGCCAACGTTTGTAGACAGTTCCAGGTCTCGATGCGAGATGTGTCAGTAATATTAGCGATTTTTACTGATATTTCGGAACGTTTTTGAAATTAATACTTATTTTATGAAAATCTTAGACTTTAAGTGAAACGATCAGTCAGAAAAAAAACTTGTAACATTCCTTACGTTTTTAACACTATTCCTCACTTGTGAAAATACTCCGTTGAGGTTTTAATAAATTAGACACGGAAGATCCATTCCGTTAGTTTCGCTCAGTTTCGACTTCAAAGTTCTTGGAAAGGACGATTTCGGTTATTTCCCGTCTGGAATTTGAGAAAGAAAATCTCATAACATCTTTTTCTAGCTTCCTTGCGGTGATCTTAGATTAATTTGGGTCATTTGGGTAGATTTTCTCGTTCGTTCATAACGTGGAAAGTGCCAGCCACTGTTAGTGAGTTGCAGCCTATCCGTTCTTCATCTCATTTCCTTCTTTTTCCCAAGCTTACCGAACCGAATAAACATTATTGTGGAATTAAAAGTGATAGATTGCTCCAGTCAGGTTATTTCCATGCTCCAACTAAGTTAATGCCATGCTCTTGTCAGCGTATTTACATGCTTCAACCACGTTAAATCAATGCTTTAGCTAGGTTACTTTAATTATCTATTTGGGGTAGTTGGTTTATTCATTAATATTATCTTGATAATTTAAGGGAAATTTGATTACCTATAGGTAAACTGTTAAATAAACTAACATAAACTACTCGTCAAGTAACTTTAATAATAGGATTAACATGGTTGTCTACTTGACGAGTAGCGTTACTCAGCGGCGGTTAAAGATATACCATACGCTACTCGACCAGTGGAGGTGGTAAAATACCCCCATAGTCGGGCTAAATCAATCCTCTAGCTGTGATACCGATTTTTGTATGATCTTGCAAGGTTGAATCAGTGCCCCAGTTAGGTAAATTAATATATTTGCCAGGCTAATTAAATGGTTTGTTTTTTAAGAGTTTTATCTTTTACAATGTACATTTGTTAGGTAATTTTTAACTATTCGATACCGGCTTAGACACGTCCGTGTCATTATCTAACGTTTTAAAACTTAAAAAACAAATTTAACAATAAAAAAAATTATGTAATAAATGTACATTGTAAAAGATAAACCTCTTCAAAAGCAAACTGTCTAGAATTTGTTAAATAGTCAATATCCAAGAATTACAAACAATAATTAAATGTTCTTGATTCATTTTCCCGTCGAGCTAAATGTAACGCTCTAGATAGATTCATTCAATGTTCTTAATAGGTCGATGCAATGTTTTAGCTGCAGTGATACCTATAGATACACTGTAAACACTGGTTTATAAATGACCCTCTAATTCCGAACTCACAGAGGGTGCATCTACTGATGCGAATAAATCAACAATACCGTTCAGCTTTTGTATTCTGTTTTTTTTAGTGATGGCTTAGCACATTTTCTAGCTACTATTTGTTTTAACTATAACCTTTGGAATGCCAGTTTTCCCGTAAGATACAACTTCCGTCGTACCTTGCTGAATGTAATTTCGTAATTCTCACTTGTGTTTTACAAAATGATGTTTTCGTCAATTATGCTATCTTTTCAGATAACGTGTTTATGCATTTTTTCAAATTGTATGTTAATGGTTTGGGTGGTTTTTGAAATCCTTCTTTTCCTCCTTTGAAATGTGTCAATTTTTACCGATTCTTGACGGCTCTCGCCCATCCGAAGTGGGTAGTTGTTTTAACGACGTCAACCTATCTCGTATATGGGAAACCTCTGTTTCGTTTTTCCAGGAATTCATGCCACTCGATAATATTTGAATTTCAACGATCATCTTCAAGTCGTGCCCGTGCCCATCATAGTCCTATTTGATGTTTGAGATGGTGATGTTAATGTCAGAAATTAACTATAGCTACAGTAAAATTCTGTAAATGTGTTTTTTATGTGAGATTTATTGAGACGCCAACAAAATATCATAGCCTCTTTGTCGCCTATAAAGTGTTCTTCCGAAATAGCGATGCGCTTGCTCCATAATGCATGAGCCTCCGTGTCTCGGGCAGCCAGCCCCGCTCTTTTGTAATATATTGCTGTCGCCACCGCGTATTTCGGTTGTCTTCCCAGATATACGAGTATAGTACTAGACAGTTAACCTAATAATACTATTCAATACGATCCTAACAAATAACATAATTATGGACGATACTGTAAAATGACGACTTCCGTGGCAGAGTCCCTTGATTCCGGACTGAAAAGTTGCGCATTCGAGATCCAGCGTCGTCATTTTTTTTGTAAAGTTTTTTGAGGTGTTTCCCGACGGAATGTAATTCGAATAAAATAACATTTAATATATTTCACCTCGGTCCATAGTGGAAAATTCTCTCAGTTTTGCTCTGGTGAGAGATCATCATTCAGAATCGTGACGTTGCTTGGAAAGTATGTTTAGTGACTAGATCTGTTAGCCAGCTACTTCCCACCTTAACTATATCCCACCTCCTTCCTCTCCCACTTTATTTAACCTGACGGGTATCGATTTACTATCCTTAGTATACTCAGAATTTGAATAGATCGGAAAACCACCTTTCCGTACCAGGAGCCGCCAGGATAAAAATGGTAGCCTTCCCGATTGCGGGAATATAAAACGTCTCACCAAGAACAACTACTATGCCTATTGTTTTTAATTAATGAAGAGATTACAATTTTTCAATATATTATAATGTGGTCCACTGATATTCTGTGTATATTCGCTCTGTCAAAGAAATGAATTCATCATTATTTTAATATTTATTTGAGCACTGCACGAGAATTTTGCTGTCCAAAATCAGTGAGACTATGGTACTTCCGATTGGGGAATGTTTGAGATAGAGGGGATTTGGAAATAGGTAGGTTGAGTAAGACCTGGCTATTCAGATCTAGTGGCTAAAGCCATTTAAAGCAACGTAACGATTCTGAATGGTGGTTTGTCATAAGGGCAACACCAAGTACCCCGAGTTCCCCGGTACGAAGCAAATGTTTTTGTAAAAAAAATATATTAATCTTAAGTGATACGCCTTGCTTGTTAAGTGCAAGATTTCGGTTTAGACTAATTTGGTGGTGACGAGTTTACTATTTCGATTGTCCTTGTAATTTTGGTTATGAAGTCTACTAAAATAGGTGATAATTCCTTGTGGCTTATCACGATTCTGACATCGTCCGATGCCGGTTGCGTCGTCTGCATTATGAATCTAGTTTAAATCTGTCTATGCTGAATAGGGGACAAGGTATCTAATCAGGAGATGGTAAACATTTTGCTGGAAATATCTAGGTATATATTATGTATTGTTATATCAACAGCGTTTACCGTATGGTTAGGTGAAAAATTTTGTTAATTTATATTCTGAAATTTTGACAACTATAGTTATTAATGATCTTTTTGCATATAAAATACGATGTGCTAGTTTTCAAATGACAGTATTTATTTGTTTCCGTGAAGCAAATAATCAATTTCTCATTTGCATTGTTCATTTTGCTATTAATTCATCAATTATGTCACAACAAACGCCTCCCCCTTCCCCTGAAAATACAACAGAGTTCGAAAATACAGGCCTGCTAAAGTTGCCTATCGATTTGAGCCTTTTTTACTCATTCTTCCCTAATACTCTTTAACCCTGCGATGCTATCTAGGGCTTACACAAAGCTTAAATAATAATAATAATTTCTTTATTAAATTCCTTATACATGACAAACTTTTAAATTTAATGCATATAAGGAATAAGATTTAAATAAAAAATAAAAATACAAATTAAAGTACCATATACTCGTAGATACGCAAGAAAAATAAATTTTCAGGCAGTGGTGATGATCAGGTCAATGAGGAGAAACTCTTTCAAGAATCAATAGGATTTCACTTCTGAATCTCTCCTCACTGACATGAAATAAGTCGATATCGGAAGAGATTTTGTTCAGGAGCAAAATACTCCTCCCACCGGCAGAACCATTGGCAGGTTGGTCCTACAGGTAGGAAGATAGAATAATCTATGAAGACGCTGTCTTAGATAGTCATCAGGAACATAGAGACTTACGCGCTCAATACACAATGTATAGCCTCGCAGTAGTCTGAAGAAGTGAGTAGCGGCATACCCCTTTCTCCTGAGCTGTAAGGAGTGAAGTCCGAGCGTGCCCAGGATAAAGTTCGTCGGGTAGAGCCACGGATAGTGGCCGTACTCCCTCATGTAAAGAAATCTCAGAAACTTTTTCTGGACCCTCCAAGATGAGGAAGTACCCTACCTCATGAGGATCCCAAATAATTGAGCCTTATTGATATATCCTCTTGTGGATTTGACTTAATTGACTTTGATTTTTTAGCAATAATATGGAAGAACGTCTGCAAATTGTGCATTTTTTTTGGAAAAAAAGTAAGAAGTGCGAGGAGAGATTCGGTCTGCATTGGACCGAGATCACCGAAATATTACGAAATATACGTACGTCTGGAAACGTCTTGGGGAGAAAATGGGACGGGTTAAGAAAAGTGGCCGAAAATGCTCATATATATTTTATTAAACTATCGTTTTATCCTTACTTATTGGCTATACAGGTGTTGCTTAGGAATATTCTGTGCATTTGATGTTGATCACAAAATGAATAAATATGAATACTAGTTTTTTCTTTGGTTCCAGTTATTTTATGTTTCTTACTTAATGATACTTTTTTATTATCTTTCTCTTGTTATATTTTTGTTTGAAGTTGTATTTGCTATCTGTATATTATGTTTTATATGCGTTCTGTACTGATGGTTCTTTTTTGTTGTTAAATGTGTACAAAGCCCAAATTGGGCTCAAATAAATAAATAACTCTCAGAGTGGTAGATATTCTCAGTACCGTTCTGGTGGAAGATTTTAGAATCAAAGCGTAAGTTAAAATGGCTTTAACTGTGTTTAGTGATCAAATCTTAATAGCCAGCTACTTCACTACCTTCCTCGTCCCCATCTCCTTGTCCTCCCCACTCCCTTCAGACTTACAATATACCTCATTTTGGGATTCCATATTCCTACTGGCTCTGGGCCGTTAGATGAACTCCTGTGCGGTATTTACTTGAAAAATTAAAAAAAAACTTCAAATACAAAAAGTTTTGCAAATAACTGGTGATATGAAAATGTAATCACTGAATATATAAGATAATAACGCTTGTTGACGCAAACGGCTTAACATAGTTCAGCAGAATACGATACACGCGTCATTAATAAGCTGTCGATCACGGTCGTCATATCGTAATGCTGAATGAATAATCTCCTTTGTTGATCAGTGCCCGATGAGTAGAGTGTTCGGTTTGACCTGCCCTACCCTTTTTCGCAAGTACCTACCTCGGGCGTTCTATTGACCCATTGACCTAATTGTCCCCTTTCTTCTGTCTCCCCACAGAAAAGACGACGCAGACGGAATAACCGCTTGTTCGTGTTTTGATCGCTATCGGATTTTTTGGGGTAGACGCTAAAAGTTTTCCGGGCATCTTTTAATTAATGAAAGTTACAACTTTAATTCAGTTCTAGCTTGTTTTTGGTGGGTTAAGACTTGTTTAAAATGATTTACTGGTTTTTATCAGCTGATTCCACGCCATTAGAATGAAAATTATAGAAAATCCCTGTAAAATATTATTATTGATGAGAACCACACCGACTTACATGCTAAAAAAAACGACTAAGAGTTCCAAACCCGAACAATAGAAATACAAAAATACATTACAATACAATTATGTGGTGTTTGCGTTTGTATTTGACTCTTTTTTTTACATTAACTCCACACAGGAGACCTTGTGGGACATAGTTTTCTTTAGGGCTCATATCATCTTTGGAGATGCTGTGTGTGGGGTCTTTTTGAAGAAAGGAAGAAGTGAACCTGGGTCTTGACGAGGCCCATGTTGAAAGAGAGAGGAAACATAGAGGCCGACAAATCGTTCCACACGAGCTGTTGAACATAAGAACGAGTCGTAAAAGCGGACCTTAACCGTGTACAAATGTTGGGTACGCGTTTGGCGAGTTTCCCGACTATGCAATATAGGACAACAGCTCCTTCCATATTTCTCCACATAGCTCAAGCTGAACAACTATGTAAGTTAGGATATATAATTATAGTAGGAAATAGTTGTATAGATTAGGAAATATTGATGTTTTTCTGGGGTGCAAACCGATTCTTCAAATTTTGTTTAAAAACTCCCTATTTAAACCATATTTTTATCCATGCGTTTGAGGAGAAATCTAAAAATGGGCAATACCGACACTACTTAGAAATCCGTTTAAGATAGGGGTATAATTTTTTTATTATTATCAGCCAGGGTTTTGAAATCAGAATTATCCCAAACATTTGGTTTTTATTTTATTTAGTCTAGTGAGCCGTACTAAATGGGCCCGTGGGTTGTTTACCACTGTCATCGGTAATCAAATAACTGCCATTAAAAAAAAACATACAAATTGGTCGTACGTTTCTTCACGGTTAATAACGGTGTTGCAAAAGTAAAATCGCAAACTTACTCTTGCCCTTGCTTGTGATTCTTTCTGGAATTCTGGATTATACGATTAACAAAAAACGTTTCTGGAAGCAAGATAACTTTCGTTTTTGTTATTAATTCTCAGAAAAAAATTACACATTTATTTAATTTCACTTACGGTGGTTCTTACAATTTACAAAAACAAATTTGCCTTTTTTTTTAAAAGGGTAAGAACAAATTTGTACTGATTCACTTTTGTTGCGTAAAAAATAATTGCACTATTATTTGTTGCCAATTTATCATCCCCTGTGGCAGTGGAATAATGAGTTGATCCACATAATACTAGCTCACTTCATTAATATTCAACGTTTTACCAATGAATTACAAATAACTACCACCGACTCAAACGCCATTGTGGAACAAATAGAGATGTTTGTATCCGAGCCTTAGAGTACATAGAGTAGTATCTATCCAAGGCAGTGAAGTCAGTTTTGGACTTGTTTTTGATGATTTTAACATGACTCGGCGCAGTTGGGCGTGGCTAAGACTAAGGCTACGGTATTTATACATCCATTCATATCACATATCGACATAATGTTTTTGTGTATTCGTATAGCCACTTTTTCACAGTATTTTTATCAACAAAAATATAGCATATAACCTAAAAAAACCGTTTAGTTGTGTCAAGTTTAGTGGCATAATAAAAATGTGGGCGGAGTCCCGCCAGTGTTACTTCAAGGAACCAGCACCTTAAGATCATTATGACAGTATATAGAAGCGGGCCAAGAAATTCGTTGTCTCTTTTTCTCTCATGGTGTACGCCGTAAAAGCTCGGAGAAAGTGATTTTTCGCAAGTTTGTGTAGGTTGGGTAAAAATAATTAGCTCTCCCTCCATATATTGTTACTTCAAGATCCGAGCGGTCTAAAACCTCGGGGTCAATCCTCTGCAAGCTAAGTCCTCCATCATTGCGCAGGCAACCATTTCATCTGACGATATAAGTGAGGCGAATTCTAATATTATCAGGTTATTCGTTTTTATTATTTAAAAAATAGTTTTTTGTCAATATTTGAGTGTTTTACTAGTTAATTTTCTTTTTGGCAAAAAAAATGTATTCCCGATGGTTAATACAAAGCAATAGTGGATCACGTACGCAATACACGATCCACACAAAAATAAATAGGAAAATGTGGCCGACAAACACCACATTATTAGAAAAAGTTTTTCGTATACAATTGTTCCGTAAGCGAGTAAGCGCTCTTCGCGTAGATTGACTTAAATGATTTAATTATTTTTTTTTGGAGGAAGCAAAAACTTGGGGTATGACTTTATATATTAAATGAAAAAATACACTTTGTAAAACACCACTTTATTTTAACTAACCACCAACCAGGTTTCGCTTATCTCATGCTTCGTCAAGGTTTTTTATATTAACAGTAATATTTAAATTTATTTTAAGTGTATTTTTTTATTTAATTTATTAAATAATTCTGTTGAATTGAGTATTTTTTTATTACCAATTAAAACTACATGGTTGTACACACCACTTGGCGGATATATATTTTAAACTTTAATTTTTTGGAATGTAGGCTTCTTTTGATGTTAAAAACGATTTTCCGAAAACAGAATATTTTTTACTTTGAATTCCATTTATATTAAAGCTATATATTTTTAATTTATTATAATAAATCGATACGTCATTTTAATACAGGAACAAGTCCACGTCTAAGTGAGTGATATAAACGTTTTGCTGAACTTGGAACACACCACAACAGTTACAAAAATGATTAATATTTTTAGTTCCATAGAGAAACTAATCAATATGGTACGGTTAGCGTATGAATTCATGACAGGGAACAACTGAGTAAAATGTAATGAAATAATGATTAGTTTTCATATATAACAAACACTTTATAGTGTGATATTATAATTTAAAAAAAAACAATTGCTTTTTATTACACCACTTTAATTTATATAACACACAGCGGTCCGCTTACCCAGATGTGGGTATTTTGCGCGGCAGTTCCGTAAGTCCGGAGACCCGGAAATGGGTATTTCGTAGTATGAACTTTTGACTTGAAAAAACTTACATGTTTTCTAACATCGGTGTTGTAATAATTATAAAGTATACACTTCATAAATGTAAAGTATATCATAAAGATATCATAAACAAAAAAATGTAATTACGTCACCGTCGTACGGCACTTTATAAGAATTTATTTTGAAGCAAACAGCACACACGATTTTTGAATGGGAATGTGTAAAACGACACCGGTCGGAGATAAAGGTCCCTTGTTATCTTGTCGATTACGGTCGCTTGGTGATTAATTATATTGACATTTTTATGACTCACTTGAAATTACTATGAACTTGACAACAGTCAGTGGTTCTTAAATATTTGTATTTTAAATATTTTTTATATCGCTTTTTGTATTTTATCACGCCGTTACACGCTCCACAGATTGGAAACTACTGTTATATTTACAAATATCTATGCGGTGTGTCCTTTAGAAGACACACGTCGAATTTAATTTGAAACTGTTGGCTAGTTTTACAATTTAATTGATTTTACGAAAGGCGTGTTTTTTTCTTCATTTTTTGCAAAATACGCCGGACTCCAGCCGACGCTTAGCGCGAAATACAGCGGCCCGCAATGTGTATGCCGACCAGGTTTGGCTACCACCGTAGCTTCATTAGGGCAGTATATAACTGTGTATACTATGATTTACAAGTCGTGATTAAATCTTTTCGTTATTAGTATAAATTAAAAATTTGTAACACTACGTAATTGTTTGACTTAAAGAAAAGAGTTAATATTAAAACCTTTCATTTATTGTTTAATACCCCTTTATCACAAAGTGTCTATAAAGGAAGTGCTAAAATTAATATATTATTATGGTATTATTTGTTTTGATTTTTAGTATAACGGAAATAATATAATTTATTTGCTTTGTTTTTGGGGCTTTTAAAAATAATGGTTTTACTCAAGGCGAAAAGCACACTACTAAAGATCTTATTAAAATAAGTTTATTATTGTAAAAAAAAAACCCCAATCTCCAATTTTAGCAAAATGCTGTATTTCTATTGCTTAATTAATTAGCCTTAGATTCTCATCGAACACAGCGAAATGCTCTATCAAAAGCGTTTGCATGACGTGCCACGAGTAAATGCATAACGCTCGTTCATTTGGCGGTGTAATTTCGCTTCCGTGTGCCGGCACTATCCAGCGTCGGTGAACTTTCCGGATATTATCAAAACACCTGAACTGAATGCATTTTACACGATGCCGATATGCATTTCTAAAGACTGTTGCGCCATGGCTAAATACCACGATATTTTAAGGATGGTTTATAAAAACGGCATGGAACTAATGAAATAGTGAATTTATGCTTAAAAAATCTTTTGTCTTTATTTTTACCAACATGATAAATCGTCAACCAATCCAGCTAATGTATGGACTTTACTTTTGGTATATTTGGCATAGAAATATCTCCATTTATTTATTCCATTCTCTTATTGCACTCTTTTAGTACTTGTGGAAAAATATTTAAGCCCTATTCACAAGTAAAGAAAATGTCAGGCATGGTGTCATTTTGACGCGGGAGTCGACACTCGGACATTCACACCAAGTACTAGATGCTTTTTGTAAATTAATATAGGTGGTCGACAATAATGAGCATTTTAATCTTATATCTTCGAGCAAAGTTAACGGAATATCTACCGTTATTTACAGATGAAATTTGAATAATGCGTCGCTAAAATCAGTCTCTGTAGTCTAAAATAGTCGTTAATACCGCTTACATGGGCAAGATCGCTCGCCTTCAACCCCCCTCTGTTAGATTCTGTACAAAATCAGGATGACGAAAATTACATCCTTTTGCGAGTGGCGCTTGAAGAACACACGAACCGTCGAGTAGAATATATATAAAAGAGGCTCTATGTACTTACCCTCGCCGTCCGGGTGCTTTTGATCAGCAGCCTCGATTACAACCCGGGCGGGACCCTAATTCAATGATTCATTCAGTGGACGCCAATGTGTGATAAAAAAGGGGAGAGAAATAATGAGATAATTAGGTTATCGCTTAGCAGCCTGCCATGTCTTCCAGCTTTGCCTTACAACCCTTATTTCACCAAGGGGATAAATAAGATGTGCTGAAACAGGTGGGGGGTGCGAAGATAAAGACGCTTCCTGCCTGAGAGAAACCTCATGAAATAAATTTGACACTTACAAATTACATACCATTGTTGAGAAGTCGCTATCGTATTTCTTACTTTATATTGATTTATATTTAGTTTTGTCATCGATTTGAAAAATATGTCACCTTTTTGTAACGGGGGCCTGTCAGTCGTATTTTTTTCAGTTGATAAGTTAATATACAATATTCTATAATCTCGAGGAGACTATGCGAGGGAAACCGAGCGTTGTAGAAGCTCTCAGTTTGCCTCGCCTCGCCGTACCTCGCGTTGTTTCACCTGCACTCGGTCCCGTGTCGGTTTTTTGTGTCCTAGTCAAAGAACGCGATACCGTAAAGCGAACGTAGCTAATGCACAATGAATAATAATATAATAATCGAAGGGGCAACTACGCATTACGATAGTGAAACGAGCTGGATACGTACTCTCTCGCCTTGGTCCAAGTCCCGTTAAAAGTAGAACAGACATAATAGTTTCACGATACTCTTCGACTAACGAAGAGAAGAGAATAACTTTGGCAACTTCCCACAAGTTAACTAGGTAATAATATTAGGCTAAGTGATACAATATAGTCGACACTTTGTATATTGGAAGTTTATCAATATATAAAAACCAAATAAAAGTTTTAAACTGTATGCCATTCTAGACATATCTTTTATTATTCTCTATTTTGTGCATTCTGTATTTTATTTTCATATATATTTCATGTGTGCTATTTAAAAAAGGAAAAGCAGCCAATCAGCGTATGTAATTAAAACTACGCTGTCTACCGATTGTGCAATATTTTGTCAAAGCCCAAATGGGGCGTGATTAAATAAATAGTCAGATTGCATATGCAATTATTTTTTGTCCTTTTTGAGCCATTAATGCATATTTTAATTAAAAAATAAAACATGTATTGCATATATGTCAATTTCCGATCATTAGAGATCGAAAATTGACGAATAAAACAGTACTGAAATTATAAACCTTTTAAAGTAAACTTACATATTATTTACTATTTCTTGTTTTAAGTGCATATTATGCATTTTTATTGCAAAGCATATATATTTCTGCTTTTTTGTGCATATATCAAAGGTATGAATATATGCATCATTCGAGAAAGTTTGTCACGTTTTAAACAAGGCTTTAAAACATTTAAAAATAAATAAATGAGTAAGTTATTTTAAGCTGCGTTCCGACCTTCTTTACTCGCTTTTAATCAGGTTTTTGAATAACCTTTTTTGTTCCTCCTGGGAAAATAAAATAAAACGACCAACACGAGGTCCTCCCCCAGTTGTCCCGACCCGCGCCGGCCAGGGAAGAGCGCCGCCTCGTTCGAGAAAATTAATATGTCTTCATTGTAAATCACCCCCATAGATTCGACCGTCCTTTAAAATGGACATTTATCTTGTTTTTAAGGGTGCGGGTTAAATAAAAAAAATAAGATGGTTTAATTATCCGCAGAAATATATATTTTTACTGGCATTTTAATGCTATCCCGTAAGCTCTTTGGTTTTTGACCCAGAGCTCGCTGGTTTAAATCTCGGCTTGTGCGAATGAAACTTTTTGTAGTTTGTTTGGACTTTTTCTCAAAAATAAATATCAAATACTTTTTTCTTCTTTTCAAAAGAAGGATGTATATTCCCGGGGCTACGGCCCAATTCAAAATAGAAACGTTCCTTAAAATAGTTTAGCGACTAGACCTAAAGAGCCAGATACTTAACAAACACTCTCTGCTTCCACCCCTTCATAAATTCTTTCATCTACACTACAATACTTTGAATGAGGATGCCGTAGTTGCACTGGTTTCGGATAGACAAGCTAAAATAAATAAATGCGACATCATTTTTCTTTACCATCCTGATTTAATAAAAAATCAAACAAATGGGAAGTAAAGAAATTATTTGTTTGTAGATCACATTAAAAGCACTTTTTAGACCAAATTATTGACCATGTTGTCTTCACTTCTTTGAGGTAGTTACAAGATGTATTGAACATCATAAGATTTCCTAGTCTTTCTTTCGCTTAAGTCGCATCTGTTTGTATTCTGGACCACGCGACAGACCACCCTACACCCCTCGGGGCTATTCGGTTCAATTTATCGGTTTGGCGGATTTCTGGGTCGGCTGCGGTGTTTGCAGCCGTCGGGTCGGGCCGTACTCTTGCGGCCACTTGTCCACTTGCCTGGTGTTGTCTTTATTTGACCCAACCACCCCCAAGACTCGGGCGGGTAAACACCACCCTTAACAAAAAAGGAAACTTCTCACCGATCAGTTTATAACCCACCAAACATGACAATCCGGACTGAAATAATCTTGGTTTCCCCATTTGCAATACGCGGTGGTTTTAAATGCATGTTGGTGATTTATTTTCCCTGAAGAACGGAGCACGTTGCCTTACTTCTTTTCTTTATAAAAAACTATTACGTTTTTAAAAAAGTGAGCTGGCTAACCTTTTTCCGTGGACTAGTTTCTAGAAAATGAAACAAGTAAAACCGACTCGGGACCGAGCGCAGGCGAGGCGACTCTAAAAGCCGCGAGACGAGCGCGTCTACTTCATTCCCCGCTCGGCCTCCTCGGGTAGTCTCACCAATATTGTAGAACAGGCATAATAAACTAATGTACTTGACATATTCTAAATAATGTATAATATTATGCCCTTGGAAGTTGTAGCTGTATTTAATACTGACTGGTTTCTTTAATCTTGAAGATGCGACTAATATTTTCAGTCTTGATTAAAATAAGAATGACTGCTGATTTTTCGCTATTTAAACACTGAATTCTTCTATTTTCCTTCCATTATTTTAGCGAAGAAATATGTATAGTCACGTCCAAAGGTTTGAAATACTGAATAATTATCACATGGATTATTGATTCCCTATTGCTCGAGTGTATGCACTGGACATGTATTATGGGAACTGCAGAAAACATTGGCGTGGCTGAACAAACAATATGCATCCAATTGATACCAATTACTAGCTGGATGATAAATTGACAAACAAGTGAATTGATATGGACTCTTTTTTAATAATTCGTGCTGTACAAGACCGGGGTAATAATTTCTGTTAAAAATAACGTATTTCCTTGTGATAAATAGACTTTCTTATTTTCTTTGAAAACCGTTTCATTTATCCATTTCTAGAAAATAAAATTATTTATTAGTGATGTACATTAACATCAAAATTTGTGTAAGTATTTATGAATTTCTGCTAATTAATATTACATTTGAGTATCTTAACTATAAAATCGATATTTTATTATCATGTCTTACTAAAAACTCTCAAACGGTGAATGCCATTTCCATTATTAGTAAAGTTATTATAGAGGTTTGAAATATTTTAATAAACCCTCAGAAAATAATACAGGATGTCATATTGTTTGTTCCATATTTTTCACTTCTTGAATAAGAATAAGCATTTTTTCAGTGTTTCTGTGTATTTATTACAAACATTTTAACAGAAAATAACATAATATTAAGTACATTTATAATAATTATTGTAAATATTAGTAAATAAGTGCTACTATGTTTTGTTCGTTCGATATTTATTCTTAGCTAAGCAGATTGCCTGTTCTAAGGAACCAAATTCACTAAAATGTGTAAACTATCTGAACGTCCTTTTTTAAATCTTGTTCATTATGCTTACATTGTTCTTGAATTCTTTTTAGATCTCCTCACTCGTAATATTTCCGTAAGTTACTTCACCACGCATATGCCTAAATGATCTAATTTCTACAGCATTTAGTACGTTTTTCTTCCTTTGTCAAATTCATGCCGCTCCCCCATACATTAGGGTTGATATCAGAACTCCTTTGTGAACTGCTAGCTTCACTTCGCTTAACAACTTGTTACTAGCTACTACTGTATTCACATTCTACAACTAGTTTAATTAACCCACTAACCCTCAAATAACTTACAACCCATAATATAGTATATGGTAGTAAGAGTTTTTATTCAATCCCCCTCTGCAAACAAACAATTATAATGAAAATAGGTGTACTACAAAATGATACAAATAATTATTGGTTGAAATGTGTCTTTGCGTGACACCAGTTCTAGGACTTTATCGTCTCACAAATATCAATATTCATCGTTTCTGGGTATTTTTTTTTTGCAAATATTCACGTCCTCTCCGCAAATCAACGCGAGTCGAGGTGAGTCAACGCAACTCACTTCTCGTTGATGATGCTCTAACCACTCCCTTCCTGTATCATATCACGAATCAGTAAGAAATGTGATCTGGCCCATTAGGTCATGTAGACTGATTGTTTCATGACGGCATTCTGACTTCATAGACGCATAAATTACTCGGAGGGACGGGTTGTGCTATTCTAAAATCCGTTTTAATTTTTAAAAATATAATTTGAATTAATTTTTTTCAGCAACCGAACTGAAATCAGTCATTGACAGGAATGTACGGAATGTTAAGAATGAATATTTCGAAGAAACAGCTTCTAAGTTTTCCAGATATTCCTAGATTCGAATTGATCGGGCTCAGGTTGACAGAACGTTACTGTTCCCCGTGATTGAATCACGTTATATTTTCGTCATACATCATTAAATATATTCAGCGTTAAATTCTGCTCAAATGCCCGATTTTAATGAGACATCCAGAGCGGTTACATTCTTGATTGTCTGTGACTCAGAGGTCGATAATTTAGGTATAATGTCAAACTATTTTATATTTGCACCTCGTAACAGAGTAAAATATATAAATAGTCACTCAATTTCGCCTTTGTTAGATACCGCTATTTGGAATTGATACTTATTGATTGAAAACCTTGATCTATGTTTAGCGACCAGATTTGAATAGCCAGATATTTCCCATGATTTATCTTCCCCCTTCCTACTTCGTTCAGCCTTTTAACATTTCTCAATTTTTTCAAATTAATACCTGTTAGTTTGTCGGAAATCGTTTTATCAACTCTCTAGTAAAAAAAGTATAGATCATACAGTATTATATGTGGTATGTTTTATTTTTTGCTTTAGATAAAATGCGAGACATTTTTGATTACAGATATTGGCAATAATGCAGCCAAATAAATTTCCTACATAAATTGTTTTGGTTTTAAAACAATTATCTTCTCTTATTTTCTTGAAAGATATACAACCTACTTGTGTCTTATTTTGTCACTAATACATATCGTGTTATATACACATTGCATTGCACTGTCACTGCACTAGGCCTACACATTATTGTTAGCTGTAAATCAACAAGTTATCCGTACGTAGTTATTAATCATTCACCGTTATGTGCATAGCCGCTATCTGGTCAAATAAATTATTCGTGTCGTACGTAAGGTGACTGAAATGTAAAATGACACTTATGTAAAATGCGACTGGAGGCGGCGGCGAGGGAATCAGTTTGCTTGCCGGCTAGTTCTTATAAAAATTCATACGGTCCGTAACCTCTCGTTCTGTTACATTTATGATAAAGAGAGGTTACAGCGGAGCTTGGTATGCCTATAGCGCCTTTAATCTTGACAATATTCTCTTTTGGGTTAGGTATTCTATAATATCTTGACATACATGTATTATTAATATCGCGTTACCTGACGTTCTATCATATTGATTGATATTGCAAACGTATTTATCTCGTTCGAATCTTTGTAACGTTATTATGTTATCTCGAATAAATTGTCGTTATCAATTTTTGATCTACGTGTTTTATTACCATTTCGGGAATTATTTGAGTTAATTAATCTGGTACCGATTAACTAAATAACAAATCAATTTTTCCATATTTGTATAAATGCATGCTTACCCCTTTCGCATTAATTGTTGATTTAATGTAGCAAAGACTCATTTTATCCGTCTTAGAACAGACGTGGGGGGGGGGGGGTAGCGCAAAGAAATTATGTAAAAATAAAGAAATAAACTCCCAGATTGTCAGCGATGTAATTGAAATTTCGTCAATTCCCTCGTGGCATCACGGCACACTCCTTGTCTCATTCATATTCATACATACTCTGCTGTTATTCCGATTTTTACAAGACCCGACTCAACAGTTCGATTCAATTATGTTTGTCATGTCCTCTTCGGACGTCCCGACTTTTTCCTTCCACCCACTTGCGTGTCTAATCTAATCTTAATCTTGTTCATTTTTCTTGCATTTCTTTTTTCGTCCTTCTGCCGGTAGGTACCAGAAATCCAATAGCTGTTGGTCTCTTTTCCTCTGAGGCTTTGCTGTTCCTGCATTCAGTCCTCTATAATGGAGTGTTCTCATTATCCCTCCTGGTGAGGCTCTTATTAGCCTCCTCGTTTCTCACGAACTCCCCAAGTACCCAAACTTATCCACTTGCTCAGAGTATTCCCCGTTCCTATATTAAAATGGCGATATGTTTTATCTGAAATAAAGTCATTGCTGTATTCGTAATCTTGACCCAAATTCGTAAAACATATTTTATCTTTGCGAGCATTTTAGCGTTCCTATATTATTGCTAGCGAATTATAGCCTTGCATAAAGCGTTAAACCTTGGCCGAATACAGCTTCAATTGCATTTAGGCTTTTTTTCCCAAGGGTCGGAAAATCATATTATCATGTGACACATTTTGTTTTTGATAACCTTTATTTGTCCCTGAAAAATGGTTACGTCAATTTCGTAGGATTTAAACTTTATGACTAATAAAACTGACCTTTCACTTAGTTTCCTTTTAACATATTTGTAATATAATGTTTTTTCTTATTTTTTTTCTTCATTTCTTTAAAAATAAGGACAAGTAATGTTCCCGGTTTTTGATTAACCTGACATTATTTTGAATTCCTCCTACTTCCATCATTATAAGAGAAATCGTTGTTTATGTAATGATGGAGGACTTAGCTAACAGTGGATTTAACCACAGCCCCTGGGCGGGAACCCGACGCATTTTCCACTCGGCTACTAACCGGTCCTTTTCACCAAACTTTTATCTAAGAATCACTGTTTTCTAATTAAACCTTTTTCATCATTTTGTCCATTAATATTAATGCTGCAAAGATGACTAGGCAGTTAAAAGTCTATGAGATGAATTTTGTACCCACTATCAATTTATTTGTTTTTTTATTTATCATGTTACACAATGTAAGTGTAAGTGCCCTTGAGGTGATATTTCACAAAAATGGCGCTATATAAATTAGCCAAGTTTTATATGAAAACCAACAACTTTAATTGACCGATCGATTTATGGTCCAAATTAACGACCCTTCACACTTGCGACCAATTTTTTATAGGCTCTTACTAAATCTAAGATTTTTATAAAATATAAGAACCTAAATCGGAAAACTATGTTATAAGTATAACGTAATAAGTTATAAGATAAGTTACAACGTATTGTTTTACTAATTCTTCTTTGCTCATATAGTTGAATGGTTGACATTTTCTATTTGGGATCGTTTTAAGCGTTCCCATAAAAAGCCAATCTTTTAATGTTTTTTCCATGTCGTTTTCGCCGTTAGTATCGCTTGACAGTGCCTACCGTTAAAATTTATGTGCACCCATGGAATACCATACGGCGGCATCTCGTTCAGAATTCAATCTATATGTAAAATAGTCGAGCTTTTTTAATTCGATCTGTCTATTTTCAAATGCAAAGCATTGTTAGATGAGATCGTTTGTGCAATGAATCATTGAGTTGAATGAATCATTCGGAAACGCACGTCATAAAGCGTTTTGTTTGTGAATTCGTTTGGCACGTTACGCAACATTCGTGTTTTTGTGTGCGTGTAGTGTATGTAGTGTAATTATTTCAATGTGGATGTTGGCAATATTTTCTTTGATATTATACACCCAGTGGCGTAACTTAACCATATTGCCCCAGTCGATGTATGCCAAACCTATATTTTATACTTTTGTGTGAAAATATATTTTTTCTTTTTCTTTCTAATTGTTGTGATATGTGCAATAGAAAAATGCCTAGCTATTCAGATCTGGTCACTAAATATAGCTATGATCATTTTAAGAAACGTTACGACCACGAATGGTGGCGTCTCATCGACACTAAAAGTGTTCAAGTTTTATTTGTAGAATTGTATAATCATTTTATGTTGCGCTGTCATAAAGATAAATGACGTTCGTTTTATACGCTTAGTAAAACTTTGAGAAGTTTTGTTACCCAATATAATTTTTGCTGCCGATAATAAATTTAGAATCGTCACAAAATGCCTTCTTACAGTATGCACCATATGTTTGGTAAAACATAGTTACCCTGTCATATGTGATGGTATTATATTATAAGAAATAAAGATTTAAGTTTATAAAATTTAAAAATAAATCTCCTTGTATTTGATAAATGGTTTAGTTAGTTGAATTAAAACACGTATTTTTAAACCTTATTGTTGTCAGCAAGTTGTCAAAATATTTTTATCCACGATAAAATGAAAATAGCTCATCGTAGCTCTGAAATCATTTGTGTAAAGTGCATAAAACGTAACGATGTAATAATGAACACAAACCCAGCTCAAGCAGTGTCAATATTTAAATTGAAAAATCCTCGTTAATACATTTTCGCGTTGCGCGGGAATCGAGCTCGAAATCTTCCAACTTTGGCAGTTTTTGATCATCGTAAGTAAATATTAATCTTTGTAACGATTTTCGATGATCACGAAACATTGTAGTTTTTATGAAAATTATATTTATTTGTCATTTTTTTTTCTTTACCAATCGCTAAAAATAATAATTTTCTTCAATCTGTTCTCAAGGTGTTTATTTATTATATATGATTTCTGTGCCTTAACTATACACCTACGGCTAGATCTCAATAACAGTTAAACCAGCCATTCATGAGTTATTTCATCACAAATTAAAACACTTATATCAACATAATATAATAACCTATAAACTACTACAATACTCTTTATTATGGAATTCATCAAGGATCTAAACTAGAACCACTACTATTCCAAATATGGGTGAGGTACGAACATGTATAGAACGGCTGCCCTGCTGTTTAAAAAGCAATTGAATTTGTAGCAAAAGCATGGTTTAACAATCGTCTTCTTATTCTTCCAGGTGGCGCACCCCTCCGCCCTGGGCCTCAACCAGGGCGACGAGATCCAGGTGAAGTACTTTGGCAGAGACCCCGTGTCCGGCCTCATGCGGATATCCAGGAAGGTGCTCCAGGGACCGAGCAATGTGGTGAAGAACCTCGACAAGACCGTCTGAAAACTAACCAACAATCCATTAAATCTCTTGTTAAAGGACTCTACAATTAGTAGAATGCAGAGCTTGCTGATGTTTTGTTTTAACATAACCTACATGTTCTCAATGAATACTCCATTTCCGGGAGACTTAACGAGATTTCTTAAGAATTTTGGCGTTTTTGTTTTAACGAGAATTTGTTATGCATTAGACCCTTTTTCCATATGGACCGATGTCCTACGACAGCGTTTAACGAATTGAGGCCATCTTAACAATAATTAATCTGAAGTAAAATATTTTTGTTTTCAAGATATGATCCCTTTCCTTGTAAGATTAATTTGGCCTTATTAAATATAAAATTATGCTATCATAAAATATCACATTTTATTTTATTAATTTTTACAAACCGTTATAAAATCTTGGTTGAAGTCGTTAGTCATACCTTCCTACTCCATTTAATTGTAATTGTTTTTTTTTTAGTTTATACAAAATAAATATAGGTACGCCAAAAAAATATTAAATAACTATTGCACGTCATCAGTCTTTTATTTTTGCTTTCTAATGCAGATATTCAAAATTAATGACAGAGGTTCGAAAAGACAACTATATTCAAAAGTTGGAAACTATCGTCCCAGAAACGTCCCAGAAATCTCCCAAGAAAACCCCTAAAGAAAAAAAGCTTTTGATCTAGAATAACGGTTACAACCTTATAGTTACAACTCAATAACCGTCTATTTACGGACGTGTGTCCGTTTACAACAAAACACCGTATTAACCTCCTCCATTCAAATTAAATAAATTACTTTCGTCATATTATGTAAATAGCACATCTTTGAAATATTATCATTTTTACAAATGTATTTTGCAAATATTTAGTTTTATCTTTAAAAATATATTGGATATTTTTGTTTAAGTGTTTGTGTATTATTGACTTTCCTTTGATTTTAGAACAAGGATAATGGTATTTATAATTTAAATCAGAAAGAAATCCAGGTTTTCTGAGCGGTTCCTCACCGAGAAACTCTTCATCGCTCGGCAAGTAAGTACCCATATGATCATTAAAACCCTCGCTAAAAAGACTTGTTGGGTCTTGCAGGATGTTCTCAATTTAAGTGCTTATTTACAATTCCCATTTTACAGTCTCCGGACCGTCGTGGAGGCGAGGTCTACGCAGCCTGGCAACGGACCGCCGTAGAAGACTGCCCTGTTAAAGCGATGTTGTTTTTTTTTTGCCTTAATAGAAAACAAATTTTCCCCGAAATTATCAAGATGACAAGATAGTAGTATCTATTTTTCTGCCGTGAAAAAATTAACATGATTTTATTTCATCTAGTTAATTAATTTAAAATGCGAAATTGGTACGTACAAAAGTTTTTGGTGTTGACCGAAAACCTTATACAATAATCGTTATAATGAATTTACGTCAACGAATTCTTATCTAACAATGAAACTTACTTGGCCTTATAATATTATTATGCATCAAACGTTTTGCAATTTGAAATCGTTTGTAATTTATCCTGTAAAAATAACAATCGTATTTCGGATCACTATTTTTAAAGTCATCGTGTCAGTATTCTCTCGCGTGATGCCAATTAATAAATAATTATTTTTTGTTAACTGTAAAGACTTTTTTTTCGATACGAAGACCTTATATATATATATATTTTTTTTTAATTATACCCATTCTTTCATCCTACACATATTTCTTATAAAATATCCCAATGGAAAGTTCAGCTAAAATTCCCCAGATTAACAAATCGCAGAATATATTGTTTTGTCATCAAAATAATCGTCTCCGACGCACGACGAATTCCGCCCCAAGATTGTCGTTTTACGTTAGTCTTTGTAATTAGATAATGATTTTTGATTTGATTAACTTTGATTTGTCGTATATCTATTTTTAATGACATTATCCAATGTAGTCGAATTTCGAAGAAAGGGTTCAAAAATGTCTCGTAAAAGTTACTAATACCAAAATACGAAATAATTGTCCACTTTTTAATAACTTTTTGAAGCATTCTGTTATTATTTAAAGTGTCCGAGCAACCACACAATCTTCGTTCAGACAATTTTGAACAAAAAAAAAAAAAAAATGTTTTGGACTGACGTTCTATAAAACCTTTTTTGAGTATACATAAAATCAACGGGGTCCTCGCTTATAAGATTAAAGCAATTTATTCCATTCCTTCACCACCAGAAGAATTATGTTACAGCGCTATTGTATTATCACATATCATATGTTATTTATTTTTGTTTTACAACAATGTATTAATAATAAACCGATATATTTTAAAAGCTGTCTAAAATAGGTAAATTATGTATAATAGTTAACATAAATACTTAAAATTTGATACTAAGTTCATACTTAAATTTGCTACACGTCATGTAGAATCTATATTTTATCCGAGATTATTAACTAACCTAGATAGTCTTCCCAGCCTGTGATGGTGGCCTCGCGTGTATTGAGTGGAATATAGAATTCTATCTTAACCTTCTATCTTATCGATAGAACAACGTTCAAAAGTTGAACGTTAAATAAAGAGAAAAAAAAACCAACTTTCTCAAGATAAAAGCTTCCGGAAACAGTCATAGGTAGGAACATAACTCTCATGTGGAGGTATCGTAAAAAAATATTTTTAATATTGTTAACTACCTGAGAGCCACTCTCAAAAATGCTACGCACTACCAGGATTTTCAATTGCTTTGAATTACGTATGACAAAGCCCATCATTCTTGTGTTTGACTTCCAGATCTTTTTAATGTGAACACGGAATGTTAAACGAAACACAGTTCCCAAGTTAGGACTTGTGAACTGTTTATGTATTTCTTTAAAGCCCTTGACGACATGTAGGGATGTCGTCAAGGGCTTCAGAGACGTATTTCATTTTGTAATTAAACTACACGGTCTCGTGTGACCTTTTAGGGCGCATTAATTAACATTTGTGGAAGTTAAATGCGAGTGTTTTTTGCAATATGTACTACATTAGATAACTGTGATTCCCCGACTAAAATAAGACATGGTAAAGATTAATATTCACAAAGAGACACTTATTCAAACTTTGGTCCGCAACAAAAAATGCTAAACAATTTGTCCACCCATTTATACCGCATAGAATTTTTCATGACGCAAACGTATCTAAGCGTGGTTGAATATATGAACAAACATTTTTTTTGCACAGTTAATTGAAGTTCCAAAGGTTTGACACAGTTTCAATCAAACAAAGCCTACCCTGGCGCTTGTGTGGTGTTTTATCGAATTATTTTTAAACGCAATATCTCCACCACGCTCGAGTAAGTAACTTTATACATTTTTGGGTTTCGAGTGTTTTTGAAACGAAACAAAGCTTTTTGCAATTGTATTACTCGATCTACTGCGCGATGCAAGCCTCCCAGTTTAGTTCCGCCTTATTTGGTATAGAGAGTTCAGGTGTGATGGGATATGTTAAATTAATTACACGAATCCAAATCCTTATAATATTATATTTTATTAGAAAGCAATCTCCTTGTGGTTTGACATATTGTAGTGATTGTTCTGCATTTTATATTAGTAAAACAACCCGTACTGTCAATGTATCTTGGGTGTTTAAATAACCACGGTTTTTCAGAATTCACCAATCTACTTATTGACAAAGATCATACCTTCAATTCACCGGTGCTCATATTCTTCACGAAAATGGTCATGACAACATATTCAATAATAGTAATACTAGAAATAAAGATAGCCTTTAAAATTAATAGTTATATTTATTCATACCAATCATTTAAATTTGTCCAGTAGTCAAATATTAGGTACATTTCCTTTAAACTAATAAAAATTCTCATTATTCTTTTATTACCTTCCCAGTTGACGTTTTGTCTCTTTGATTTCATATTATCTGTCTCTTTCTCTCTTTTGTTATAATTTAAATGTTATTCTATTGTTTTCTCACTGTTCTTTTTTATGTTATTTTATATTGTGTTCTCCCTCTGTATGTATATATAAACACACACTTAGGCTAAGCGAAATCGGTCGGTCATAAAAAATAAAATATAGTCTGTGGTCTTGTGCAAAGTTATTATTTAATTTTCATTACCTTAAAATATTATATACCAATACATATTTTTACTAATATATTGTTATGATCCAAAACCCCATGACACGGCAGTCATCATAGACGTTTTTATTGGCATTATGTGAAACTACAAGTATTATCCAACAGCTCTCAACATCATCATCATCTTCGGCTCTTAAATCCTTGTTTGTGTCATATATTATGGAACGTTGTGTCTTTGCCGCTTCTTGCTGCCTGCCTCCAGTTAGAATGTTAGAAATTAAAATATGGAAATCGATAGAAAAAGGTAGCAGAGCTGCATTTTCATCTTTTCGCAATTTATAGCTTAGATCTACGATGAAATCTTAGATTTTATAATACTTTTAGAAGAATTTGGTCGCTGGTAGAGAGGGCAGTTAAGTCTATACAGGCTTTTAACTGGGTAAGTGTTGACGTGATCTGAATCCTCTTTGTAATTTTATTGTTGTTCTAGAATACATAAGTCTGGCAGGGCACTTATACAGAACCTTGGCGCGGCGGTCCCTCGGAGCTCGCGCGTAAACATAAAACAGTTTGGCCGGGGCGGGGGTGAGTGGGTGGTGCTCCCCAGAAAGTCGGCCGCCGTATCTGCGGGCGTGCGTTCCATCGTAATTATCATTCTTGTTCGTGAGATACATCCAACACAGGCAATATGTCTGCATGTATTGTTGGCCAATAATGCATATTTTGATCATCTCTGTTTACTACACCCTCGAAACTATCTTCGTTTAATCACAAATTAAAGTTCTGGCAAATACATTTTCAACACCCTTTCCCTGTGCCTTAGGTATCGTACAATGTAATTTTGTGTTTTGTTATTTCTTTCAAATTAACTAACTAACCATCACACCGTTTCTCCGCAGGGGTAAGCAGAGATGACGGACCGCCGTACAACTCTGTCTTGGCACACAATCCTTGCTTCATTCACATTCATACATCGTCTCATACATACTCTTCTGTTATTCCGACTCTTCATATGGCCCGATTCAAGTATTTGATTCACTTGATCGTGCCATGTCTTCCTCGGACGTCCCCGACTTCTTCCATTCACTTTCGCATCATACTTTATTTTCACACTCCTTTTTTCGTTTATTCGCTCTACATGCCCAAACCATCTAAACATCCCTTTCTTGATCCTATTCATTACGCTTACATCAGCCATGAATTCTTTTCGGATGTTCACATTTTTAACACGGTCGTATATGGTTTTTCCACACATACGTCTCAGGGATCTCATTTCCACAGCATTCAGTCAACTTTCATCCTGTCTCTGCCAGTTCTGAATTCTGCGAGTTTCTTTCAACTAAGCGGTATTAATAATCTACACAACTGAAATGGATAAAAATACGTTGAAATTAAAATAATTGACACGCGTAGTAGTAATAATAACATTTAGAAATAACATGTCAAGTTTCTGATAAATTAATATTCGTTGAAAGGTCTTGTGAAATTTCTTTGACAAGACAGTTATAAATGGCGTTTTAAATTTGATGGGATCATTTGTGTTTTAGGATCTCCTACTAATATCTAATCTTTTTGCCATGTTTATAACTAATGCGGTCCTTTTTTAATGTGAGTACGAACTGTTCGGAGACAGTGGGCTTATGGCATCCCCAATTGGGGTATGTTGTGAGGCTGAAGGGAGTGAGTAGGGGAGGGAGATGTGAAAGAAGAAGGCCTCTCAGATATGGTCATTAGACACGGTTATTTGCATTTAAAGCAACGTTTTGGTCCTAAATGGTGGTCTTTCACCAGGGCTATACATAGACTGTCTTACTTATTAGATTTTTACGCGCCGATTTAGCGTTGGTTTAGTTGCACTGGACGTAGGCCATTGAATTAGACAGATAAGCCGTGGTTGTAAAGCAAGTGTATCGCTATTCCGACCTTATAAGACGCGTAACATTTACACCTCGTTTATAAGTTAGCGGGAGAGTATCTACCATTCTGGTGCCTTTCGCAGGAAAGTTTCTTTTTTTTAGATATGAGGAGGTTTGTGTAAATTTTGTTTTACGTTTATATAGGTAGTGAATGTTTTAGTGGCTGGTGATAACGTGCCAATAGGCATAACTCTAATATGACAGAATCTCAGAAACAATGAATTGCTGTTCCTCAATCATCACAATACTAATTATGGGTATAATTCTCCAATGTCCAGAATGTCAAGACTTGTTAACTCAAGCCATGATCTTGAAAATTTTGAACATTTTTTACGACTCTACCAAAACTTTGACTAGACCATGGCTTGAATGTTCTCTCTTATGTTTATTTTGCCTATTTTTGTCATAGCTTCATTTATTTTAATGTATATGGTATTCCTTCTCTGTTGCCCTTTTTTATTTCGTGTTTTAAATGTATTTTTTGTAATTTGACTTTAGTCCGTTAATTTACAAATAAATAAATAAATTACGTATTCGTCACGTGTGTGAATTTGCGCTTTTAATGCTGGTCGTCTTACACAGGGATGAAAGTAGAAATACGAGTGAACGTACTGAAACCACTTTATCTACCTGCTTTATTCATGAAGTTTTGTAATGTCCACAAAACTCTAACAATAGAAGAACGCGTATAGTATTAGAACAGAAAAAAATCTTGAAAAAACACTTGAAAACTTTTAATCGATTTGAACAACCGGAGTGCAAAAGGTTTCATGAGTTAGGATCTTCCAACCGAAACGCGGGATACGACAGGAATAAAAATTCGGTTGCTCGATATTCATTGTGCGAGGTTGCACAGGTATTGGGGTACAATCGTGCGCGAGATGTGCAAGGGCCGGCATTGTCATGAACTCTGAAATATCATTTGACCAGGTGTTTTTATTTAACTTTTTTTTACATAATATGCTGATTTTGTGAATCGTATTGATATGAATTTATGATTTAAACGAACTCTTATTATTTCCACTTATTTGTTTTTGACCGGACCGGTTTCACCTTGTAACTGGCATCTTCGGACTGGTACAGTTCAAAGTGTCTATGGTACTATTTTTGTCCGGAATGGACGCTATTGGCTCTATATAATATTGAAGTTTTGTGACTTGGTATTTTGTTATATTGCTGGCTTTAGAATTACATTCCAATAATCCTTCGGGCTGCTTCCTAACATGACTACGGATTATCATAGATTTTCATGTTTTAATTTCTGAATCACCTTATGATGAACATCTTAATTCAGTCGGCACTCCAAGGTAATGTTAAAACGTCCTCCATAAGATATTTTGCGAATACACATTGAAATTCAAATATTTAATTTCACAGTGGCAGATACTTTCAGTAACTACCTGGTGAAATACCACTAACCAATAATCGAAACGTTGCTTGAAATGGCTTTAGCCGTGTTTAGTGACCGAATGTGTTTAGTCAGGTACTTAAAAACCTTCCTCTTCCCCAGGTTTTACCCATTCTTTCCCCTCCCCAGGGTGGTAGAGCATAGCATAGATCTTCTAATGAATCTTTGAAGTCGAAATATTTTGCAAGAATTCGGTCGCTGGTGTGGAGGGTAATAAATAATATTGTTTAAATAGTTTTTTTGTATATATTCGTAAAAAGCATTAACTTTGTGGCTTGCCATATTTATAAATAGAACATATATACTTTGTTTTTAACCACTTTTTTATTTAATATTTTGTCTACCGGTTTCGGAAGTACCCTTCCATCATCAGGACAATATTAAATTAATCTTTAGATAATAACTTCATCTCTTCTGGAAGAAACATATGTGGAGATAAATTCTGTACACGATCAAAAAATGTAAAATATAATCACTTCAAAACATACATTTTTTGATCGTGTACAGAATTTATCTCCACATATGTTTCTTCCAGAAGAGATGAAGTTATTATCTAAAGATTAATTTAATATTGTCCTGATGATGGAAGGGTACTTCCGAAACCGGTAGACAAAATATTAAATAAAAAAGTGGTTAAAAACAAAGTATATATGTTCTATTTATAGTTTTTTTGTAATTTATCGGATTCCAGAGATTATTGGTCGTGTTATTGTTACATGTAATGTTATGTCAAGTAAGTAGGTACCTCAACGTTTTTTTAATAAAATAGAATTGCTCTCTTTGTAAAACTTTCAGTAGGATTTTTTTGTTAGAATATCGTGAATAATTGATAAAGTTTCTTTCCAAAGTTTCACGGTGCCACCCTGAAAGGCGGCGCATACTTTCTTATAATGTTTGAAACATCACGGCGCCTCTCCGGCACCTTTGAGTCCTAGGCGCCACACGACTTTGCCTTATGGGTGCCACGTTCTTGAATATGAATGAAGGTAGAATGCACCATTGTCGCAGCAAGCGTTGATTTTAAAAATAAATAAAGTTTTTTGTGAAAAAATCTTTATCATCGCACTAAAACTTTGCTTATCTCTTTTGTGGAATAGGTAGCTTAATGTCTATGTTCTACGATGGCAAAAGGTTAATGATTTATTTTTTTCCTGAAAATACACGACCTGCGCTTCGTATCTACCAGATCTATCTATTCTAGATTGACTAGAGAAATGACCAGAGGAATGACCTTAACACGTCATATTTACGATTGGTTTAAGAATACCAACTATCTTAGGCATCCCGAAACCTAGATGGAACCCAAGAGGAACTAACTGGGAAGGTTGAATAAAGTGAACCTAAATATACCTAAAGAAAAAGAGGCTATAGAAATTAAAAAAATATATTTGTACATATTGCAACAATAGGCTCATGAAAGTAGACAATTCTAAACTAGGTGCGTGAAAGTATCATTGTGGTCGAACATTTAACGTAAAATCATATAATGCAATAAACTATACTTAAACAAAAAGAGAAAAATATAAATATTATTGTGTTATGTTGGAAAAACTATTCTACATCTCCGTTCCATGAGCTGTCCAGTTGTTGGTATGTGACGAATTTGAGTGGATAACAGCGGTTATAAACTAACTAACTAACTAACCTTCACGCCGTTTCTCCGCAGGGGTAGGCAGATAGGACGGACCGCCATACAACTCTGTCTTGGCACACACTTCTTGCTTTATTTACATTCATACATCGTCTCATACATACTCTTCTGTTATTCTGACTCTTCACATGACCCGATTCAAGTATTTGATTTACTTGATCGTGCCATGTCTTTCTCGGGCGTCCTCGACTTCTTCCATTCACTTTCGCATCATATATTCTTTTCACACTCCTTTCTTCGTTCATTCGCTCTACATGCGCAAACCATCTAAGCGTCCCTTTCTTGATCCTATCTATTACGCTCATATCCGCCTTGCATTCTTTCCGGATATCCACATTTGTAATACGGTCATACATGGTTTTACGCACATCCGTCTCAAAGATCTCATTTTCACAGCATTCAGTCTACTTTCATCCTTCCTCTGCCAGTTCCATGCCTCACTGCCATAAATCAGGGTTGGTATAAGCACTCCATTGTGAACTGCTAGCTTCGCTTCTTTGGACAATTTCTTATTTGCCCCAACAGCGTTCAGTCCTCCATTAATGGAGTTTCCTGCATTCACCCTTCTTTCAATATCCTTATCAGCCTTTCCGTCTCTTGTAAACATACTTCCTAAATACACAAACTCATCCACTTGCTCCAAATATTCATCATTCACAACTATATTGCACGCTGTTCTCGTACTCTCTCTTTCAAACACCATCACTTTGGACTTACTTACATCCATCATCAACTCATTTTGCATACATATTTCGTTCATCCTAGACACGAGAAACTGTAGATCTTCCATATTGTCAGCAATCAGCACCGCATCGTCCGCATACAATAGGCAACATACTTTCACATTGTTCATTTTCGCGCCCAAGCCCACACCTTTCAATTCTTGCATACAATTCTCCATGTACAAATTGAACAACCACGGTGACATTACACAGCCTTGTTTTACACCTTTTGTGATGTTAAACCACTTCGTAAAATCACCGTTCACTCTAACAGCGGTTATAATACAAAATAATCTACCTTTCCAAGTCCAGCGTTCTTCACATCAATATTTATTTCAATATCTGACCGGTAAAGCGGTTTTGAACATCGCAAGAGAGCATTTGTAACAAATAAATAAACCGATCTTACAACTAGCCAGACCAACTACTGGCACCAACAGTGTTTTCGTGGAATTATTTCACTTGACAATGATAATATTCAGCTTACGTGATTTATACAATATTCTGTGTCGCAATGCGCCAAATAAAATGTCATGTAATTCTCAAGAAATCGAACGTAAAGACAGATAAATCTTATCACTTCATCATACCGAAATGGTAGTAAATCTACATCGAAATCAATACCCTTTTATCTGGCAGATAATGATCATGTGACTTACCGTAATTACACAATATAATAATTTCCTTTCGGAGCACTTTCGTACGGTGTGAACTTTTCAAATTTAGAACTGACGTTAAATGAAATTATCAAATAAAAATAATTAATCCTTATCCACCGAATAAAGTACCTACCTATAATGTATTTAGCAGACATTATTCTATATTAGAAATGGGTGGATTAAAACAAGTAATACTTTTTCCCGTAATTTTTTAAAATCGTTTAATTGTTTGAATCCCACGATTTTTCATGTGTAACAACTAGTTTGATAACGGTTATTGTACATATCTTAAAAGCCGATATTTATAAAATTTACGAGAAACTTTTAGTTATTCGTAACTCACGATAATTATGCAAATAAAAGAGAAGCACTTTGCTTCTTATAACCTAGATATACATATGTGCGGAAGGTATAATGGAATGAGTAAAAAAACAAAAACAAGTTTTGAAATAAGTGTGCAGAGTTGTTCCTTAGATACATATCTAGCAAGGAAAAATAAGAAGAGTCAGAAAATAAAACAATGTGCTATTATTTTTTGAAAAAGGACATGTGACAAATGACATGATTAACATACAAAAAAGAAAATTCCTGAATTTCGTTTTGGCTCTCCTGAATATCTGCGTTTATTGACTCATTCCGTTCTTCCTTGCGCACACAGATATATTTGTTTTATTGATTTAATTTTGGTTTTATAACCGTGTTGAGCTTTTTTCTCCTCCTTGAGCCATCGTTTCAACAATATCTTTTTGTATATATGTATTATGATATCATCCCTTTTAAGAAAGGTTGTGAGGCTGATGTGAGAAAATAGTAGGGAAAGATGAAGATGATGGTAGAGACTGGCTATTCACATCTGGTCTAATAGCTTGGACCCTTAGCTATACTGAATGTCTTCCACTGAAACGAAGTGAAAATTTATAACTTTTTTTTTTGCTCGCGCCGATCTCACGTCTTCTGGATCCGGAGCCAAGTAGTTTACCGCTCTGCCACGAAGGTCGTAATTAATAATTATTAATAGCGAATACTGAAATAATAAAAGAAGTACAATAGAATGTCGCGTGACTACGTCCATTTTGTTTGTAAAATCGCTCCGTCAATGTCATGTTTTCTAATAAAACTCGAGGGAATTCACGAAAAAGACGTTAAAAATCATAGTTAATCTAGTCGTTTACAATATTTTTCCAACGGCGGGTTTTATTCCCGACACGTCCAATGTCCGTGGCACTGTTTCTCTACTAGTACTCGAGCATCGGAAACCTTGTACGCTATTTTCAGTTAACTCTATCTCATCCGCATTATTGGATTATAATTATTATACTAGTTCTACTACCCGATATCGCCCGTGATTTGAAATCTTGTATTGAGTCATCTCTTATATTTTGGTTATAAAAAAAAACGTATTTCGCTCTTACAGTATATTCCACAACATTTATTCGAAATATTATTGAATCTTTTAAACAACATTGTAAATAATATACCGAGTAAACCACCGAAGAGAACACCCGATAGAAACATAGACATAAAATACAAAACACGTCATATTCATACAAATCTTACGAAAAATGTGGCACCGCTAGTACCGACTTGTTTCCCGTTACACCCATTTATGAAAAGGATAGCCATTCAACGAATATGTGTGTACGGATGAGATAGCAATATGAATCTGTTACGCTACTGTTACAGTCGGGTACCGCGTCACTAGCCGTGGTTGTCTTCACACACCTATGTATTTCTGCATTCGCTATCTCACACCGTTTTTGAGTATCTAAAAACCTTGTGAATAATTGTATTTATCGAATTGAAATAATAAGTGATTTGTGGGTAGTTATGAATGGAAAGAATGTCCATGAGATATGTTTTTTGCTCCCGAATGATTTTTACATCTCTCAAGGCATTTTTTCTCAAAAAGGAGCCTACAGCGATGCGTTTGTGACAGCTGGTGACAGCTTGTCTGTCAAACGAATTTTTGTGTGATACTAAACGCAGTAAATCTCAGGTATGTCTCGCGGACTCGGTTTAGTGCATGCACGCGCGTTGTCTCAGTAACGTATCTACATTAATTAATTCATCTAAGGATATAAGTGTATTCTGAGCGTGTCTGATGCGCCCGAAAGTAAGTCAATTTTCCCTTACTTCGTTCGAAATTGTTTAAACTTTTTGAAATATAAAAAAATCATAACGCCAGCACTCAGCGTTTTCTAGTTTTTAGTATGAAATGTCAACAGATATCCTACTTTATGGTTAAGATTCAATAAGGAATTATTCATGACTAAATATCACTTTTGGTGTTATCTACAATTTTAGGGCAGGTAGGTACAGAGCTATTTTTTACGGTTAGTATGGATTAAGAAATTGATACCTAATCAATAATGTCTTTGAAACATAAGGCGAACGACGTTCGCAAGCATTTTTATCAGCAATGATATTGGCACAATTGAAACAAATGTACCTACCTACTATTTTTTCTTTGCACAACTATTTCTGCCTTTTTAATTTATTAGGTCAAACAAACCATGACCTCTGCGGTAAAACGGTAAGCTCCTTGGCTCTGGTCCCAAGGGGTATGGGCTCAGAACCCGTCGTGAACACACACAATATAAGTTGGTCCCGTTTGTGGATTTTGAAGTGACATCATTAAAAAAAATATTATTTTCATCTCTTTCAGCGTGGCAGATATTCTTGGGTGTGAGATTAAAATTTATAGCCAAAACATCCCAACGATTTTAGCTAAGTGAGTAAATATGAATAGCTACGTAGGTACTATCAAATATTCTTATTCTCTTTTCACCCTCCCCCCCTCTTCTCTCAGCGTTACAAAATTCTTCAATTTGCCGATGCAACAGTTTCGCTGATTCTGAGTAAATATACTAGATTTACTTAAAAATATATACAAATAAATTATCTACATCGCATACAGTATATTTGAACAGATGTATAAAATGAGATTGTCTTCGTGTTTATCATTTCTCCACATTAAAATAAAATTAAAAAAGTACTTCAGTTCATTGTTCTGACTAAACATTAACTTAATTTCAGTTTACTCATGCTGAAATACTCGTAAATAATTTTCTTTATTTTAGCCAGCATACCTGTCGTCAGTTTCGTAGAACAATATTGTCTCTGGTGACAAATTATGTTAATTTCCTTGGATTTGTTTGTGCTGCACTTGCACAAGATATGCAAATAATGTTGTCATTTTTGATGATATGCAATGTTAAATTATTGTTGTAAACATCTTCATGGTATACTGTTAGTAGCACAGAACAAACAGTCTGTACTCCGTTAACTGTTGTTTGCAAATATTTTTTAACTATACAGGGTGGTCGGTACACGATACAAAATACTATAAAACACCATAAATGAATGTACTTTTCGAATCTCAAGAGTTATTGAATGATAATAACACGAAAAAGTAGTACTTTGACGGCCTTTTACACCAGTAATGATATTCTTTTAAAAGTATTACGAAATCTAAGATTCAATCGAATATCTTAGCTATAAATCCTACAAAAAAACAATAATACAGCTCTGCTATCCTGTCAAACAAATATTTTTCCATGCATTTTCTAATTAACATTCTCTCAATACCTTGTAATGGACTTCTTAATTCAGTCGGCTCTCAGGGAGCTGAGAAAATCTATAGATTTCGAAAACAGTTTAGTTTTTTTCTCTTCTTTATGGCGACTGCAAATATTAGTGTGTCAAGCTGTACTATCAAATTTTATTTTATTATGTACAAAACGTGCATTTTTATTAATTTTTTCTACTCTTTACTATAATCTACCTCTGTAATTGTTCACGAATCGACATTTTGTTTAGTTAGATGTTTTTTGCTTGAATATTTTTCCTCAAGCTATTAGACACATCAATAACCAGTCACCCTAGGATCATATTCATAAGAATGCACCTTAAAATATAAATGATTGAAACATTGATATTTTTAACCAAGATTATAATAATTTTTTATTTGTAGATAAATTGTGATATTATCATTTTGCTTTTCAAGGAATGGCATTGAACATAACCAGAAATTCCATATCTTTTTATTTATATCTCGTATAATCACTCGATTAATTAATTGGAGTAAACACTTGAACGATTCTTATGTCGAATTTTCAACAAAATATAAGGTGCGGAACGTTAGATTATTTGTGAGATAATAAGAACATTTTTATTTACTAGTGAAAAATCTCTTGACTTATTAATTCCCATTTCAAATATATAATAATTTCTGCTTAATACATAATAGGTAGGTACAACAGTCCTACCATGCTAGGAATTCTAGGTGCGTGCAAATATTTTGACGGTCGAATAAATGAATTCATTATTTTTGAGTCTTCTGGTCCACCTTAGTTCTGAAGCGTCAAAACATTAAATAAAACAAAATAACTTACTTAAATATTTGAAGCACTCGTTTTGAAATGTGTTCTGCTTTCACCCTTGACTTATGGGTCAAAGCTTTTCCTCTTTAATTGGACCGCCAATAATTCAAACGTAATCTTTCATTTTGACGAATTTAAATCAATATGGCGGCCGCCTGGCATTATTTTAACAAAAGCATTTGTACCGGACATATACTATACATTATAAATATTATGTATGTATGTAATATGTTGTGCCTAAGGTTAAAAAGTAATAAATAGTATAGTATTGAGAGCGGGAAAAACTGTGTGTGTTTTTAGTTAAATTTTCTAAAATAAAATTTGAGGTTAAATCAAATTTATTGTTTTATTTAATTTATTATGTCAAACATATTTCTAATTCAGGGGGTCGTAATATGTTAACTAAAATAAACCACCCTACTTTCTATGAACATATTTTATCAACTACACATAAAAATATAACATGTTACGTTAAAATAGTTATTAAATAATTTAAAAAAAAACTCGAATCGCCAAATATCTTCACAAATGCTCTACTCAATTTTAAAGGGAAAACTGAGTACATTATGGCGTGTCTACACGATGCCAGTATTTAGTTGAGTAGCTAGTGGCAAGTAAATCGTTTGTAGGCACTGGCCACTAAAACGTTTTGTTCACACGTGGCCAGTGCCTACAGATTCTACTAAACGATTTACTTGCCACTTGCCACTCGAATTAATACTGGCATCGTGTGTACACGCCATTACTGACCAACACACTTACCCTACAAAGACAAAACCCTAAATCTAATTAAAATTCCAAGATTAAATACATCTTTTGGCCAGAAAAACCATAAATTCCATGCTATTAAATTGTGTAATACTCTTCCAAATGATATTAAAAATACCACGGAGATACAAAGGTTCAAAAACGACATAAGAATATGGCTAAATAAACATAAGGATGAAGAAATAATAAAAATTATGAAGACAACATAATAATTAGTAACACTAACACAAAAACCTGCAGTCCGCCTCGGAACAAGAATCCACAGTGAGGACTGTGAATAAAATTAAAATATTACAATATAAGTATATTTCTAATTCGGTCTACCTATAGAATCCATAAATTACAATTACTTAATGAAAGAATTAAAATTATGAACAGTTTCAGACAGTAGGCTTATTTCCGATTTGACTTTTGTTTTTAAAATTGTAATACTATAGACAGCCCTGATTTATTTAGCTTAATTACCTTCCATATACCCTTAGATGTATTAAATATGCATGTACCTAACAGAACTACTCGATCCAAAATTATTATTGAATATTACAATAATATCAGGACTGAGTCATTTAGATACTCGCTTGTACCTAGATTGCATACAGTGGCTAATTATTTCGCAGAAGGAGTAGATATATTCAACTGCACTGAATTTAGTTGCAAGAAGGCTACGATAGCATACCTCTTTCAAAAATACTAATGTTTATTTATTGAATTGTAATATTTCTATTGTTTTAGGGTGCTAATCATTTACTTCATGTTATTTTTATGTCACTATTATTTTATATTGTGTATTGTACAGTTATGTAAAAGCCTATAAGGGCGTATATAGTACATATTTCAAAATGTAACATATTTTTAAATAATGTATAATTTCTTGAATAGTCTTTAATAATAATTAAGAAAAAAAAGTTTTTCAAATAAGCGATCCAAAAAAATTGGTAAAATAAATAGTGATTACATACAGGTAATCACAGTCTAGCCTTGCGTTGAGATTTTTTGTATCATTTGGTATTTAATTAGAGATATTATCTGATGATTCATATTGTCGTATGTTCTGACGAAGTCATTAGATTACCATCTGGTCTTGGGTTAGACACTTCAAATATAATAAAAGCTTTGACTCAGTCGGAGTTTTATCTATACCGTTTATTTTACATTGAAGAATGAGCGTGATTAGTTCATGTCAGGTGGATTAGCTTAAGCCTTTCGTTTTTAAACCGGGTGGCGATTAAAACGGTCAAAATAAATAAAGCGATTAAATTCAAGGCACGGCTATATTATATAGCGAAAATCTGTGTGTATAAAGCAGCGAAAACTCTCGAACGGTGAAGTCTGGCATTATAAAATGTGTAAAGTTTTTTCTAATTGAAAATAAAGAGGAATAGTATAACATGTTAACAGGAATAGTCTTAGAGTATACAAGAGGTAGCCCAAGCCAAAGCCAGTGAAGTCAGTTTTGGACTTGTTTTTGATGATTTTAACCTTGAAGGAACAATATATGGAGGGATGGCTAATTTGTTTTACCCAACCCATCCGAAATTGTAATAAATCACTGTTTCCGTGTTTTTACATCGTACACCATGAGAGAGAAAGAGACAACAAATTTCTTGGACGGCTTCTATATACTGTCGTAATGTTCTTAAGCTGGTTATTTTCGCTGGTTAACGGCAGGACTCCGCCCACATTTTTTATTTTGCCACTAAACTTGACACAACTAAACGGTTTTTAGGTTAGATGCTATATTTTTTGTTGATAAAAATACTGTGAAAAAAGTGGCTATACGAATACACAAAAACATTATGTCGGTATGTGATATGAATGGATGTATAAATACCGTAGCCTTAGTCTTAGCCACGCCCATTTGCGCCGAGTCATGTTAAAATCATCAAAAACAAGTCCAAAACTGACTTCACTGACTTTGGCTTGGGCTACCTCTTGTATACTCTAAGATTTTAACATGACTCGGCGCAAATGGGCGTGGCTAAGACTAAGGCTACGGTATTTATACATCCATTCATATCACATATCGACATAATGTTTTTGTGTATTCGTATAGCCACTTTTTCACAGTATTTTTATCAACAAAAATATAGCATCTAACCTAAAAAACCGTTTAGTTGTGTCAAGTTTAGTGGCAAAATAAAAAATGTAGGCGGAGTCCTGCCGTTAACCAGCGAAAATAACCAGCTTAAGAACATTACGACAGTATATAGAAGCCGTCCAAGAAATTTGTTGTCTCTTTCTCTCTCATGGTGTACGATGTAAAAGCACGGAAACAGTGATTTATTACAATTTCGGATGGGTTGGGTAAAACAAATTAGCTATCCCTCCATATATTGTTCCTTCAAGGGAATAGTTAACTTGTCATTGATAGATTTTTTTTCTTCTTTTTTTTTAAAGAAAGACAAATATTCCCGGGTTACGAATAACCTATAAAACTCCTAGTGCCATCATAAGAAGCGGAAGATGTTGCTTGTGCAATGATGGATGACTTAGCCAGCAGAGGAATTGAACGCACGACGCCCGGGTGGGAATCCGACGCGTTTGTCCACTCAGCTACCGACCGGTCATTTATTTATTTATTTCATTTTTTAAAAGAAAGACAAACGTCACGGTTTACGAAAAACCTGACAATATTTGAAAAACTCCTACTGCCATCATAATAAGCGGAAGATGTTGCTGGTGCGAGGACGGAGGACATAGCTAGCAGAGGAATTGAACCCATGACGCCCGGGTGGGAATTCGACGCGTTTGTCCACTCAGCTACTAACCGAAAAAAGAGACACATGGACATTTTAAAGCTTTACAACTCGTGATGGAAAACGTTAATTTTTACGTATATTTATTAATTTGTGAATGCTAAGGGCCTAAATGCAAACAGTTTCAAAGTGATCAAATTTAAAAAAATATTATTTCTAATTTATAGTATTTTATGCGGTTGACTATTACGATTTACGATTACCTGTCCAGATTGACTAAATAATTTACTAGAATTTATTAATCTTCTAATCTGCTAAATAAATATGTTGCTTTTTATCTTTTGTTATTATCCATGGTGTTATAATTGATCATGGCACTTGGAAAAATCCCTAATTAGCTTTATTATTTCCTTATCCTTGGCTGGAACAGATTTTATCGTAATGCATCTGGATCTTTAACGAGAATTAAATGTAAATGAGTAATTCACAAAATATATGAAAAATAATAAGCTGTACTACGTATAGCCGGGAGAACTAAGGTTGGGTTAACGTGTGAGGCTGGTTGAGTTTCTTAAAGAGGGCTGGATTGAATGAGGAAAGATATACGGCAGGTGGAATGAGCCGGTGAAACGTCTCATTCTCACACTACCCACATCAAGTGTGAACATCCGCTCTTGTTGTGTAAACTTTTATTTGATTCAGTTTGCTTAAATAATTCTATTTTTATTGTTGATTTGCGTACCTAACTACTGATTAGCATTTTACTTGGTTGCGTATTATTATTTTTTATAAATTAATTATTTGCAAGTACGAGTATACAGTGCAATGTTATATTTTAAATAAGTAGGAAAGAATAAAGTAAAACAAAAATATGATTGTAATTTCTGCCAAAGAATTTATCCAACTAACAAACCATCACCCCGTTTCCCCGAAGGGACAAGCAGAGATGATGGACCGCCCAACAAATCTGTCTTGGCATACACTCCTTGCTTCATTCACATTAATGCATTGTCTCATAAATACTCTTCTATTATTCTGACCCTTGATATGATCTGACTCAAGTATTTGATTCACTTGATCGTGCCATGTCTTCCTCGTAGGTCCCCGACTTCTTCTACAATTCACTTTCGCGTTGTATATCCTCCTTAAACTCCCTTCTTCGTTTATCCGCTCTACGTGTCCAAACCATCTAAGAGTTTCTTTCTTAGGGGGGTATCACATGCATTAATGTAGTATTGTTGAATTGGCGAGTTGCATATTGCGTACAACTACGCTGGAATAAAAACTAAACAATAAAAAGTAACAAAAAACAATTTGTTTATATGCGTACCTTTTTGCTGGACCACAATACCACCTTAATGCAATAGTTATGAAAGGAGTACTGATCGAAATGCGTATAATTTTTCATTGCTTACGTATGAGTCATTTCCTAAAGGCAGTATATTATGTTGGTATGATGTTCTTTCAGGGGTGTCTCGACATAACCCTGACCCATTTTTCGCCAACGTAGAAAGGCAGAAAGAAGGGGAGATAATGTTCTCAGTTTCCTAAATGCACGTGTTATTTCTACATCAAAGTGTTAATGATCAATTCCAGTATATTATTGGTTGATGAATAATATTATTTAAATAATATTTAACAACCACAGTGGTAGATATTTGAGTACTGCCCTGAAGACCACCATTTAGAATCGAAAGTCGTTACTTTAAATCTCTTTTTAACTTTTCGGTGACCAGATTTGAATAGCCAGTTACTGCCAAACCTTCTTCTCCATTCTCTTTCCCTCCCTGACCCATCCAGCTTCACAACACACTCCAATTATGAATGTCATAGTCCCACTCACTCCGGGAGGTTAGAACTCTTGTGCGGTATGTTCACGTAAAAAAAAAATTGTAGTGTAAACAGAAGTGTTTTAGAATTATTTTTTAACTAAAAATTAACTAAAATCGTAAATGCTTAAAATTTATAGAACATACATTTTCACTAAGTATTCATTTTGTTGAAGAGGGAGCAAGTCGGTTACGTGACGCCATTGGATTTATCAACATATAACGTCAGAGAGTTACATTCCGGATGGTATCTGTGACGTCAGAGCCGAGCCGGAGCGTTCAGATTTGTTGGTAATTAATCTTTTTTCCAAATCGATTAATTATTTATTATTTACGAGTAACCAACCACATACAGTAAACAATATGTTTTCGTAGTCGGCGTTTGTTGTTTTATACTAAAAATATATTTTTTTAAGGTCTTTTTTCTCATTGGATATCACCATTTTACTTGTGTTATTTCCGCCGCAAGTGTTGTTTGGCTACTGAGCATCGGGTAATCTCTTAGACCTCTGTCTCTAATGTAATTATACTCGTGCAATCGGATTAGACCCTGTTGAAAGCGAATGCTTATAAGTAAATTAGATTCAATGAAAAATAGTTTAAATGTAAACAGTGTTTTTTTTTCAAAATCCAATTCTAGTCGAAATACAATTTTTTTCATATAGGTATTATTCGCTGAATCTTTAATAAAGCAAAAAATAAATCTGCTTGTGGGTACATTTAATGTCTCAGTCATTTTTTTCGAATGGTGAGTTCTGGCGCTATTCGATTCGCACTACTTTTGTTCTCTGTATTTCTAAAATAATAACAATTATTTTCAACTTGCAAAACTATTTGCACAAAGAGCTATAGAGCTCTACAATATTATTTTAACTGTAAAAAATAAGACACGACGTCATATTTTTATTCTATATTTTTTAATTGTTCAACAAGATTTTTGAAAAAGTTTGTTGAGACCTGTTGTCGGACAGTAAATTTTTGAATATTAATTTATACATTATGAAAAATATAAAAAGTACTAAAAACTTATTTTAACAATAATAATCCTCTTTGTATCATAATTTAATGTTTAAAAAGTGTTAAATATGACATTTTAACGTTTTAAGTTAAGTAAATTAAGCGCAATGAATATAATCAAGAAAGGGACGCTTAAATGGTTTGGTCATGTAGAGCGAATGAACAAAGAAAGAAGTGTGAAAAGACTATTTTCTGCGAAAGTGAATGGAAGAAGATGTTGGGAACGCCAAAAGAAGACATGGCACGATCAAGTTAATCAAATACTTGAATCGGGTCATGTGAAGAGTCAGAATAACAGAAGAGTATGTATGAGATGATGTATGAATGAGAATGAAGCAAGGAGTGTGTGCCAAGGCAGAGTTGTATGGCGGTCCGTCCTCTCTGCCCACCCCTGCGGGGAAACGGGGCGGTGGTTAGTTAGTTAATTAAGATAATTTAACATTTTACATATAATTATGCTTAGTTTTCAAGCACTTTAATAGAAACTGATGTGTTTTTTTAATAGGTATCCAAAATATAAAAATTTCACACAAAATTCGTTCAAAACTGAGTAATCGTAATAGTAATTGTAGGAATTTATATTTTTAATCAGAATATATTAATAATTCGTTGATTTGTCAGTAGTCATAATGGTGTCTTATTTAGACTAAGATACACATATTAAGGTTCTAAGAGTTAAAAAAACAATTGGTACAATATTGTTTTTAGAAGAATGTTTAGTAAATGATACTAAATTACTTTTGGCAATAATAATATTCAAATTGTTAAAATAATAAGTCTTACACTTATTAGTGTGGCAAAGTTAACCTTAGTTCAATTATTGTGACATTTCAACACGACAAAAACATTTCAACCGTGATTTCTTCAAGCACTCGTGCTCATTCAGTTCGGGCAACACGCTATCAGCGCGATCTCTGCAAGTCCTTTCTTTTATTCTAAGATGGAGATGACTGTATTCAAATGTGTTATGATGTGTTTTATTGTCATTTTTTTAATTCTTGGTTTCGTCTACAAAGCCAAGAGACTGAAACAAGACGTCAAAGTGTTGTGAGTAATCGGATTATTTTATATACATATGTGCTTGTTACAAAGTGTTTGAGTGTTTTTAAAGAAATTGTATACTCAATTGGAACAAATTGTTAGTGCGTAAAAAAAAAACAACTTTCGGGTATGTACAATAAAATCTATAACTCAACTTGGGAAATCTACAAATAATGTGACTGCAGTCTAAAACCTAAATTGTTTGCTTATTATAAAGGAAGTAACATGCATAAACTACTTCACCTTCACACGAAATTCAACGTGAATCAATTTTACGGACGTTCCTTTGAAGACAATGACTTTTTGTTTTCAAAGAAAAAACTTGTTAATGACTTATATTTATATAAAGTAAGTAACTTTCGAGATATTTGTGATAAAAGTTTTCACAGATTGATTTCGTTTAAATTCATGCATGAATAATTTTCAGTAGTTCAGAAAAAGGTTTTGCTAGCTCTAAGCTTGTATCTATGTATTTATTTAACCTATTAGAGATATTATTAAAAAATTTATTGCCATTTTTCGATAAATATTACCGCAAACGTACTTAAACAATCAAGAAAACCACCAAATACTATAGCTGAAGTTACAGTAAAAATATTTTTAACTTAAAAACTCATGGGGAAGTAATTAAATGATTACATGAAAAATCATTTGGAACTCTACTCTACTAGACGATGTATCATGTAGAAGTATGTAAAATGCATTACATTAGTGAGTTGTGGCGACCTTGTAACCTTTTTCTTGGAAGATGTTTCATACTAAAGACACTCCTGTTTTATTATTCACTCTTTAAAGTGCACTTTGAACTAAGTATTTTTCACGGAATTTAGTTCTCCTCGGAGGAACCTTGGTCCAAAATACTTTCATAAACTCTCCTTTTACCTGTCTTTTCGTACATCCCGCGGTGTGTATTGTGAGTCAAATAACACAGAAATATCTCTCTCCTCTCATTCTTCTCCGAGTGTATCTGTGTAATGTTTAGTCCTAAACACCTTCTTCTTCTTTTACATTCGTTTTTAAAATACTCATTTAGTTAATAAACTTGGCCGATGCACAACCCGACGCACGTTGGGCATACTCGTACTTGTAATTCTCGTGGTTAAAACAACGTTATGAAAAAAAGATAATTTGACATATTCACTCATCATCGCATAATAAGGAAATGGGTTTATCAATGATTGTTCATTACATAATACCGTTTACTAAGTCTGTTGGCAGAATCGTTTTTTTCGGGGAAATGTTTACTCCTAATCCTTATCGTGTTTTTTTTTTGAAAACGCTTATTTCGTTCACCGATCTGACCGATGTGCAATACGACGCACACCGGGCGAAATGGGAATTATAGAGGTGATTAAAATAACTTTAAAAACAATGGACTTGCCCCTTTTCTTAATTTTGTTTACAATAACGCTCTTCGTGGCGCCAAATACTAAATAATTTTTTCGCCCTCAACAAAGTAGAAAGAAAAAGTTCGTAATTTGTTGCATCAATTAAATGGTTTATTGTTTAGCTAGGTTCCTATCCACACGTTAGAAAAATACACAAACAACAAAACCACCTATTCTTTATATCCATTACATGAAGCAAATATTGTTAATGTTAACGACAGGAGGTTGTTTTAAAATTTTATGCAAACAGACATTAGAGTTGGTATATTCGTACATATAAAAGGAATGATCCATCCTGCTTCTTTGTGAAACATAACACTAAACATGTGAATGCTGTCATAAAACGATCACGAAACAAAGCCTAACGTTAATTACCCCTTGCTTTATTTAATCCTTTTGTTACTAATACACCGATATCTCGAACCATCGTTAATACTATGCAAGTAGTTTTTATGTATTTCGTGAGAGTGGATTTTGGAACGCCAAGAATCATCATTTCAGCCAGTGTGGGACACGGGGAGAATCAGAAAGCCGATGTAGGTATATTGTGAGCCTTTTCTACCTGTGACGCCAATATTGATTCTTGATTATTTACTTAATTAGTTTACTGAACCCATAACTAGTTTTCAATGTCATTTATTTACGGTCCCACCACGATATCGATCAAATTCTGATTCAAGTATTATGAAACTGAAATTCAATACAAGATCCAAATAATAAATCACAAAAAATCGATAATGCAGCTCTTCGAAAAATTATTTTTCTCTCGATATTTGTGTTTTTTTTCCTGCTAAATACCTTATAATGAACATCTTAATTCATACCTAAGGCAGCCGGGAATTATAAACATGTTCATTATAAGTAATGAGATATTTAGCGAATATAAATTAGAAATTGCAAAATGGAAATCAACAGAAAATGTATTAACATTAGGGTTGCAAAGCGGCATTTAAATTTTTTTATGATCTTGGAATGACTTTTTTCTAATTTTGAAACTGTTAATTCGTGGTGGAATTCCATTTTAATGATTTAATAAAACAAATTTATAACTTTATTCCACTTTTATTTTATGACTGGACCGGTTTCAGCCTACGACGGCCATCTTCAGACTAGTACATGTTGTTCAGACTACAACATGTACTAGTCTGAAGATGGCCGTCATAGGCTGAAACCGGTCCAGTCTTAAAATAAAAGTGGAATAAAGTTATAAATTTGTTTTATTAAACCATCTTGGAATGAATTTTAAATATGTCAGTATTTTTCCAAAAATATGTTCACTAGTGTTAAGGGCTGTTATTATTTACGTTTATCGGTGAATTTGTCAACTATTCTTTTGCGTACAACACCTTTTATCGTCACATCACATGCTTATCGGATAATCCCTTCAGGAAACAGATTTATCTGAACCTAGCCCACGTTTCCATTATGCATGGCACATCACGTGTGACGGTATTTTCTGTGGAGGCTATCAAAGTTATACGGGCTACGTGAGGATTTACTCCTCGGTGGAATTACGTTACGTACTCGTATACGTTACGAGTCCCGAAGGCTGCTTGTAGAATTTGCCGACGCGGATTATGCGAGACGCAATGCATTTTACGGTGAACCGACTACATCTAATAACATCGAAGAAAATAAATTACAATGTGTGGACTACCGACTGAAGCTGTTGGTGCAATTGAGATATAAAACAGCTTTTCTGATGAGAAAAATACTGTTACCAACACAAGGAAAGACGGAATGTGTGGTTAGTGCACTTATTTTAAATGTTGTATGACAGGGATTTGAACGCTAGGATCTCTCGCTATCCCAGCGACTGATTTAACCACTGAACTATCGTGCCAACCGTCAGACCCACTGCGTTTTTCCAATCCTGGTTATTGAACATGTGATAATTAACATTGTTTCAATTGTTATGTCATAAGCAACCAGATGTTGGAAAATGTTTGTTTTCAACTTTGTGCCACTTTAAATATTGTACATTGGAATATGACCTCCGTCTTAAAAATTGTACTCACCATCGCACTAGAGACGATTTCCGCTATAAAGATAAAAAAATGTTTTTTAATAAAAAAAGCCAGATTTAAAAGAGGCAGAAATATAATTTATTGATCCCTACCAATTCTTAAAGATATCCAAAAGCTGTAGGGAAGGGCCTAGTAATCAGTTTTCACGCACGCGTTGCTAATCGTTTTTGCATAAAAGGCTGGCACTCCGCAAGACAATGGTGGCGATAGGAATCGCAGAATGGCAATGAAGCGATTGCCACCGCTTGGAAACTAGTCTTCTCTTCCTTCCTGTCTTCCTCCCTCATCTCTTTTGTTACCCCTTATTTAAACACCGTCAGCCCATTCAATCCACGCATTTTGCTGAGCAAGTTTTCAAGGAGTTTTCTGTTTTAAATTTTACTGAATAAACCCGCGCTACATTTACTGTATAATGGAACAAATACTTTATTAAAAACTTTTCAAATTCAGTGTCGTAGTTAATTTATTATTAAGGTATTTTATGAATACCTCTAAAAAAGTTACAGCGATTGCGACATTGTTATAAGGATACTCGTATTTGTAAGTTTTAATTTTTTATTTATTTTATGTCATTTAGGAAAACATACAGTTTTTTACAAATTTTGATAAATAAAGTTATAAGTATGTAGCATTCACCAGTTAAGTTTCCGCTAGTGATTATAAAGCATTCCAAGTGCATTATAGTAGTTTTTTAGTCCTCTATGAATACGACTATGTTTTATGTTACTTCTGCGATGATATTTTCTGCTATAGTATACCTACGGCTGATTTCTCAATTCTGAAGATATCTTTTTTTTTTTTTATGCTAGGGGTAATCTTTTTATATTTTCCGCCTAGCTTACATTGAGGTCGTTACGCGGTACTTATTTCATTAAAATACTTGTTTAAAGCTCTTTGGGACAACAATTTGGATACTAGTATATTTTCTTATTGAATGGGCAATGATATTGATTAAAGGCACGCGTAATTACGTTTGTCTATAACAAGAAATTCTCTTTCGTGAAATACCGACAGTAATTTTATTTACGTCAGCTCTTATCAGTTATTGAAAAAAAGATATGGTACTGGATTTGGGTGTAGATTGCGAATAAAACCAGGTACTGAGTAAGAAACAACATGACGTCTTTGGGTAAGCAGTGACGCAGTTCACAGAAAACAAACCGTAAAAAGATTAACAAAATTAAAGGCTTAATAGTAATTAAAGTTTCGCTAACGTCATTAATTGTGTTGAATTTCAAGTTAGCATGAAATTAGATTTTTTCTAGAAAAGGTAATATAATTGCAGGTGATGTTTTACACAAGCCATTTTCAGATGATTTTCCAGTTCAACCGTTTTACCGTGAATTAACGCGGTTGCCAAGGCGTTGTCAATTACACCATTTTATAAGATACCTTTTAGTTGTGATATCATGCGGCAAGTTTGCAAAATTTCCGGAATCCTTTTGTTAAAAATATAAGTTTTCCGGTAACCTGTTCATAAATGTCTAAATAGAGAAGATTACGTATGCCAGCAATGTATTTCTGATTTATTGGTACCTAATATAATATTATTGAGAAAAGATAAATGATATTTGAATAGTAACGTGTTAATAATAATATTTGGATAATTTGTATAGCGCCGCTTTTGTAAAAAATCACCTCAAGGGCGCTATTGGGGTTTAGTGGGAATTTGGATCTTATTCAATACGACCCCCAAACAAGTTGTGTTAAACAGGAAAACAAAATTCTTGAAAATAAAAAAAATAAATCGACAAGTTAAAATTTCAAGACCCACATGAAAAATTTCGATTTTTCCAACATATCTGAGTATAGTTTTACCAGTAGGTACACTAGAACTTATAATATATTCTCCTCCCGACCTTTCTCCCTCTGTTCATCCGCGCTACACGTTTTCAATCCATTTAAGAATTTATCTCTTAATCATTCTAGAATATAAATCATTGGATTTAAATTACTCAACCTCAGAGCATTTTTTGTCTCGACGATGTTTTCTCTTGAGGCTCGTTTTGTTTTGGCGCGATAATGGTTATTAGCGGGAGATTCTCTTAATACTGCCCTAGTGATAAACCACCATTCGAGTTGGAAAAGTTTCTTGAAATCACTTTAGCTAGGTTTAGTAAGTATACTTAAATAGCCAGGTAAATCCCGACCCTCACCTTCCTCATCACTTTACACACCCACACTTCTTTCAGCCTCTCGTCTTACCACGACGACCTCAGTGGCCGAGTTCCTTGGCTACGAATTCAGACGTCGCGGGTTTGAAACCCGGCGGGGAAAATAAATGTCATCTGTAATACTTTAAATACAAATTAAAATAAAATGATATGTAGTATATTTGCGACACGTTTCAGAGGTCTAGGAAATCTCAGTATCGCCCTGGTGAAAGACCACTATTCAGAATCGAAATATTGCTTGAAATGGCTTTAGAGGTGTCAAGTGGTTAGGCACTTCCCAAGAAAGGAGTGTAAGGAGAATATATGACGCGAAAGTGGATGGTAGAAAAGTCGGTGACGCCCTAGAAATACTGTACTTACTTGGGTCGAGCCATGTCAAGAGTCAGAAAAACAGAAGAGTATGTATGAGACGATGCACGAGTGTGAATAAAGCAAAGAGTGTGTGCCGAGACAGAAATGCTCAGCAATTTGTGGGAAAAAATCGTGGTTAGTTATTTAGTTAGATAGTTTTACTTCCCGACCTTCTTCTCCCCCATCTTTTTCCATTATCCTCAATTAATAATTAAAAAAACACACAAATTAGAATAAATCAAAGTAATCTTAATTTTAACATGGTTTTAAAAAAAAAGTTGTGTCCGGTTAAACCATGGTAGGGTAATAAAGCCCCATAAAAAATGTAATATTTGATAAATAAAACAATTTTGACACGATAATATAACACCTTCAACATAAATTTTTTTAAACGTAATTCTTGTTTTAAAAAAAATCATGAAAAAATCATAAAAAAAATGAATGCGTTATGGTCGGTTTTCTTTGGTGAAATCAATATACTCGTATACTTCACTGTAACATTTAAGACACCGTGTGGTGTGTGCATTTTATATATCCTCATATTAGTAACCCCTTCTTCTCTGCATCCCTTCCCATCGCTAAAAGGGCATTCTGCATGATTCTTTATCATGATCAATCATAAACAAAACATTGGCCTTTGGCGGTTTCATATTGACCAACATATTTATTTGGCCTTATTAACCGTCGCGGGTTGGATTAGTATTATTTTCGCATAATGTATCAATCGAAACGTTTTTAATGATGAAACCTAAAGTTTAAGGGATAATTAAAAAAATAAAACCATTTGAAAAGAACAAGTTTGTTACCTATAACTAATGGTTTTTTGCGGCGTAATTTTATAGAAAAAGAGAAACAAAACCACCCTCCGAACAGAGTCTTTGCCAAGCTCCCAAGATAGTGTCTCTAGACTATATCGCACTTTTTCACTACTAGAAAAGTTTCAAGGAAAAGCGTATAATAATAACGAGTTTGAGAACTGCTATAACATACGTAGATAAAATTGTCCTATTCATGCAACATACTAATTTATTTATAATAGTAATATTACTATTGGTACTGTGATAACCCTATGGAATCATTATCATCTGCCGTGACATGGTAGTAGATAGATATTAAAACGTAATCGTGTTTTAAAAATATATTATCATCCTTCCAACTTTACGTAGGAGTCTCTATAGCCCAGTCATCCTAGCGTTTATGATTGAGTTAAGTAAAATAGTTTGGGAACTTGGCAGATAATGTTTTCGTTTAAACATTTTGATCAATACGTGAATAGAAATTCAGAACCTTAAGGACACACCACGCCATTTTGGAAAATGTGGTTTCTTTTACGTTTTCTGTAAATTTCTTGAAAGATATATCATTTTGTTCGTAACGTGATTCACTGAAAATATTAAGTCGTATTATATTTTAATTTAAAACAGTTCATTTGTTTTTCTTTTTAATTATTTTTTAGTTTTAAAATTATACTACCCTAAACTTCAGAAGTAATGCCAGAAAAAATCATAAATTTTTTGATTAGTATTTTATTTACAAGAAAAAAAAAAGTAAAATGAAAGATAACTGTTTTTGACAATATGACTTTTTTTTCGGTTATGCATTTTACTGGTCATAATTTTTATTAATTACATTTATTAGCCATGAAACCATAAGGAACATATCTGCCAAGTTTCAAAACAATCGCACTAAATTTGAGGTACTTCAAACTTTCGTTACATTTGGCGCCGTTACAATTCAACAATTAGCGCCAGTTTTGTGACATTTTAATGGTCCCCGTTAAACGTTGATTCTAGGCCAATTTAAGCTTTTGAACAAAATGTGATCAACTGACAAGCATACTATTATGCTTTTCAGCTGATCACAATTTGTTCAAAAGCTAAAACTAACTGACTGCCAGCATTTAACGGGGACAGTTCAATTGTCCAAAAAACAAAATAGTGTTAATCATTGAATTGTGACAATGTCAACCATCATGAAAGTTTGAAACACGTCAACAGATATGATCATCTAAGGACTTGTTTTGTTCTCGGATGACTGGGCTATAGATTCGAAGCGTTAATACTCGGAACAAATTTGCTATCCACAAAATTGCAAGTGATTAAAACAAAATATTTGTCATCGAATTTTCTTTTTATCGATACTAACACGTCACACAAAAGCAATACAGCTGTAACCGTCACTTCCAATATAGTACTTTATTGATTTCGTACATAGTTATGATTCGATCCTGATTTGTCCTCTTACAACAGTATTCTATTAACAATAAGCTAGTTTCCCTTTTTAGTGACGAATAACAAACATTATACCTTAGTCGATCCCTAGGGTCGACTGCTAAGAGAGAGAGAGAGAGAGAGCTGACGATATTATGAAGATTTGCAAAAATAGTTACAACTTTGGTCGTATGTCACATAGACATAAAATACAAGACACGTCATATTCATACAAATTGAACGATAAATATGGCATGCTCTGAAAGCATTAAAAGGATAGCCATACCAAGCAGAATATGTGTGTATGAATGAGATAGCTATATGAACGTCCCGCGTTACATTCTCCGCGTTACAAGCCCTCTCTTCCCTAACGAACTTACGAGCGAAGTAGCATGCGACGTACTCGTGTACTGTCGCTAGGTTGTCTTCCACACACTTATGTATTTCTGCATTCGCTATCTCACTTATTTGAATAATTGTATTAATTGAAATAATAAGTGATTTGTGTGTACTTTGCATGAAAAAAAACTCCATGAGATTTGTTTTTTGTTCCCGAATGATTTTTACACTTGTCAAAAGCACAGGAAGGCATTTTATCTCAGAAAAGTGCTTACAGCGATGCGTTTGTGGTAGCTGGTGACAGCTTGTTCGTCAAACGAATGTGTGTGTGAGACTAAACGCAGTAAATCTCAGGTATGCCACGTTGGCTTAGTTTCGTAGTCACACGCGGTGTCTCAGTAACGTATCTACATTATTTAATTCATCTAAGGTATGTCATCGCATTTTGTAAACAATTCTGCCAAAAATTTATTGTAAATTGTTACTTACAATGGATTGGCTCTCGGTATCCTAGACCCGAACTTGAAAACGAACATTCCCGAACTAATATTGACCGCCTTCGTGTTTCCCTAGATTTTGATTTTTGTCTATAATTTGGGAGAATTTCCCTCGAGATTCCTTATTTTGTCGAGATTTTTTTATCAGCATTTTATTTATATTTAACAGCTTTAGAACAGGTGCATAAAATATATGCTTAATAGAGTTTGATTGGAGAGATAAATTTTGATGTTCGTATGGAGTTAACACTAAAATCTAGGTTAATGTTTAATTAAAAACATCTCTATTAAGTTAACGAAGTTTTATTAAAATCTGCTACTTCTATATATGAAGTGAAGATTAGATCCATAAAACGTATAAAAGAATATTACCCAAAATATAATATGCATATAGAAGTAATTAGATTTTTCTTCAGATACTGGGATTTTTTCTTTTAGTTACAACCCTGCGAAAAGAACACGTGCGTCTCCGTGTCAACTCGGTTTCGTCTCGTATGTAAGAAAGGGCAATCATAACCTCCATCCAATAAGCCTATTCTGATCCTTGCCACATATTTCCTTCAAAATTATTTTATTATATGTAAAAAAGCGCACGCGGAAGAGGGAACATGTAATAAAGTACAATTATATGTTCGTTTGCGTCTTACCGTGCCACGCACGTATTATGATTTTTCCTTTTGACAAATTTCCTTCAAATTGTAAGAACAAATTCAACGGTCTGAATTCGTTCCTTCCAAGGTATATATTTTCTCTACGGCGCAAAGCAGACGCGGGACGTCTACTCCTGGCGACTCCTTTTCGCATTATGAATTCAATTCTTTCACGCTATCGTTTTTATGTGTTTTTGGTATTTAGAAAAACCGCATATTACTAGTTAAAAAACTTTTTTTTTCTTCAATTTATATAGTTAAAATACTGTAATATTTAACAATATTTTAATTTTATTTATTATACAGTTTTTTAGCACATACAAGCCTGTTCAAAGTTCATCTAGTAACGTTTTTTTTTTTTTAATATATGAGGCTTGTAGAAACAAACACGGCAAAGTCCACCAATAATGGAAAATGAGTTAAATATGAGGTTCGAAAGAGTAAACAAAATGCTTCATGATGCAATGTTGCTTTCCTAACAAATACGGCTCTAAACTATTTATTTTTACGGATTAAAATTGAAGTCCATAACAAACTCGGCAAAGTCCACTTCTTTCCAAATCAAAGACGGCAGTTTTCAAACGGACCAATAGGAGCGTTGTAAACAGCTGTTTTCAAGATGGCCGCTCTTTATGTTTCATACAACATTACAACCGTATTGTCTTCTCAGCTGCTCAGTTTATAGGTGTTTTTTACTATATTTTCGTAATTTTTTTTATTTTTATGCATAGTTTATAAAAACGGAATGAGCCCCCAACGAAGTAGTACAAGAATCGGCGAGGAAACGCATAAAACAGCCCCAAAATTGGAAGGTGAACATTGCTAAAAAACAGAAGTTATTACCACTTTGTTTTTGTAAATGTTGAGATATTGACAATTTCGCAAATTACCGAAAATGTCCGCTGACGTGCATAATGAAGTTTTGTTTCTTGTTATTTTTTTATGGACATTATTTTTTGACTTACTAAACAGCATAGTGGTAAAATAAATGAGTTTTTACTTACGATTTAGAGTTTTATTGAATAATATGATTACTTTATTAGTAGTTATTGTTCCGTCATTAATATTGTAGAAATCATTGCTGTATGAAAAATGTATCAATGATAATTCCAAGCAACATAGAACCCGGAAAAGTTGTTTTGAAATCGTTAAAAGTGAGAGATGTCAACTATGTTTTGATCAAGCATTTCGGTGATAACTGGAGAAATCTTCCTGCTCTTGAATATTATTCCGCATTCATATCTTATTAAACCTTTAAAACAAATTTATATAAAAAATACCAGAATAATAGTTATTATTCTTTTCTGATTTTTTTTCTCGATTTTTTCGTTTTTTTTTTAAATTAATTAATTAGGTCATCATAACTTACAAACTTTTTCAAAATATTTTGTAAGATATTATTGTTTTGTATTTCTATCAAAATAAATACTTTTTTAAATATAAAACTATTTTGTTACTGACTTTGACTGCAACCTTACGAAAAAACGTGTCCATTTCAAAACTGGCAAAGTCCAGTTGTGTTGAAAACAAAAGCGGCAGTTGTCAAATGTGAACAACAAACACGGCAAAGTCCACTATTAATTTGAATATATTTTTTGTTTTGCACCAGTTAAACTAATGTATCAAGAAGAAAATTAATGTTTTTAGTAAGTACTAATTGTCGAATTTATTTTAGTGACAGTATCACAAGTAATTTTTAAATTAAACGTTTTTTGTTCTTCCTTGAAAACTGTAGTCAATGGACTTAGCCGTGTTTGTTTCTACAGGCCTCATATATTCATCGTTGATTAGTCAATTTTAAAAAAATCGTGGGATAGATCAAAAAATGTTCTATCACAATATAATTTTTTATGTTTATTTAATATTTGGATTTGACCACAGAAGAAGAACATTTGGAGGTCGATTGACAATTAATTTAAAACAGCTCTTTTATAAAGAGTTGTAAAGTAAGAAAATATATTTTTTATAAACTTGGTTGTATAAAACATGTATGTATCTAATGTGTTTTTTAGTTAAGCTTTTTTTGAGGTGCTGTTGTGGATACAGACGACTTTTAAAATGCGCAAAAAACATTAAAAAAACTGAAAAATCTGTCCTGTCCTGTTAATGTGGGGTTTAAAAAGTTGCGACTTACTACTCCGAGTATATATAATTTAGAATTTTCAGAGTCAGTTTTTTTGTAATAAGATGTAACATACGCAGATACGTTTGGGCTTTTTGGCCAAATAAGATAATTTTTAAAAATCGTTCTGCCAAAACCTTTCGGCTGACTATCAAAAGTTACAAGTTTGCATTAAAAATAATATATTAGGTATATAAACGAGCATTAAAAAAATAGTTATACAAATGATATGGAAATTGATGTTTAAGAAAAAAAAAAGATTATTCAAAGTATACCGGTAAACTTGACATGCAACTCCTGAACCGTGTGATGAATTTTACGCACAGCCAATTTCGGTTGTTTAGCATTATGTGCTGGCCGGCTTATTTTAGTATTATTTATTATTGGTACTCGGAAATGTTAATTTAATTTTGCCCTTGGGTCTTAAAAGTGGAATATGTGATTTTATGCAGTTTAAAAAATCTATAAACAGCTTCTTAATATCAAGTAAGTTATTTTTGATTAACAATTGTTCCGTTGGATTTAGATATAGCTTTTCGATCGTGATTTGAATAATTGTTTTATGACTTACGTGATCTGATAACGCGGAGCGCCTTCCAGAGCTCTATCTCTCGATACTGCACTATCAGCATGGCGTATCGTATCGGCTATCGGCTGTCGGCTATCGGCTGTTGCTGGAGCCGCTCCACTAGCTTGTCTAGTTCCACCAGTCTCCGACGCGGTCAGCAGTTAGCGGTTAGTGCAGACTATTTCGCGAACGCTAACTTATTCGACTCTGAAGTTTCCCCGTAAGTGTTGTTCTGCGAGTGTTGAGTGCTTCTTTTGAATTGAGATAACTTATGAGTTTGTTCTGATTCTCTTCTATACTATTTCGAATTGTTTTTAGTTGAAAGTGTTTCCAGTGCATAAATAAAGTGTTTATTCGCAACATCGAAAGAATTTCACTGTGTGACTAACGCATTGACCTTCTCAACTCGTCTGTTGACTGGTTCCGGACCCACGCCCCCACCGGTTTATGATTGCCTACCTAATGACACGCCGGTGATTATTACAGCATCGAAACGAGATTGGAACCGTCACTCGTTTCTCGATTTGCTCCGCTGTGATAGCAACGATGATCTTTAACAGATGATCTTACTTCATTAGACTGGAAAGTGTTGTACGATGATTGGATTTAATGAAAGATAAAAATAGAAATCAACTAGACTCGTAGTAAAATTTAAAAGTGACCAGACACATATCAAGATGAATTCTATCGGCAGGTTGTGTCTCGTGCTCTGCCTAACGGCGGCTCCGGCAATGTCTCAGAGCACCGTGACTGCGCTCAGCGGGGGCAATGAGGTCACCACCCCGAACGGCGTCTCCATGGCGAATGCCAGCACCCCAGCTTACGACGAAAAGGTTTGCGAGGATGGTCTCATGCTGCCCGCGTGGAAGCCCCAGGGAAATATCACCACGGGAAACCGAGTCTTGCGAGGCCTTGTTTACTTTTTCATCATGCTGTACCTGTTTATCGGGGTGTCTATCATTTCCGATCGCTTCATGGGTGCTATTGAAGTCATCACGTCCCAAGAGAAAGAAGTTCGAGTAAAGAAGAAGAATGGCGAAGTTCAGATAGTTGTGGTTAGAGTTTGGAACGAAACCGTTGCCAACCTTACTCTGATGGCTTTGGGATCCAGTGCTCCCGAAATCCTTCTATCAATCATCGAAATTGTTGCTAAAAACTTCAAAGCCGGTGATTTGGGCCCGGGAACTATTGTTGGATCGGCTGCATTCAACTTGTTTGTTATAATTGGCATCTGTGTACTTGTCATCCCCGATGGAGAGCATCGTAAAATTAAACATTTACGGGTATTTTTCGTGACGGCCACATGGTCTGTATTTGCCTACGTGTGGCTGTACTTGATTCTGGCCTACTTCTCCCCGGGCGAGTTGGAGATTTGGGAAGGTCTTCTCACCTTAATGTTCTTCCCGGCAACAGTTCTCACTGCTTGGATTGCTGACCGTCGTCTCCTCATTTATAAATACCTCCATAAAAATTACCGCATGAACAAGAGAGGTGTCATTGTCCAAATTGAAGGTGGCGACATCGAAATGGAACTCAAGGAAGAGGAACAAAAATTTCTCGATGGTGAAATTATGTCCGAGGAAGTTAGGGAATTCGAAGAGTCCAGGAAAGAATATATTAATACTTTAAATGAACTCAGAAAACAGTATCCACAAAAAGACTTAGAATCGATCGAATGCATGACCCATGAAATGATTCTTAACAATGGTCCTAAATCTCGCGCCTTCTACAGAGTGCAAGCTAGCAGGAAAATGATAAACAGTGGAAATATAATGCGCAAGATTTCAGAACGCGCACATAGCGACCTGACTGAAGTGAAGGCAGAACTGCAAAGGCAAGACGATGAACTCGCTGAGACTAGCAGCAGCAAGATTTTCTTCGAACCTGATCACTACACCGTAATGGAAAACTGCGGCGCGTTTAAGGTTCGAGTAGTCCGCACAGGAGATACCGAGGAAGCGTGCAGCGTAGACTTCCACACCGAAAACGGAACTGCCGAAGACGGTAGTGACTACATCGGCAAAAAAGGCACACTTTACTTTGAGAAGGGAGAATCCGAAAAGCGCTTCAATCTCGAGGTAATTGACGATGATGTGTTTGAAAAGGACGAGCATTTTTACATCCGTCTGACTAATGCCCGGGGCCCGGTGTCCCTGGCCTCCCCCAGCCTGGCCACCGTGATGATCCTGGACGACGACCACGGCGGAGTGTTCGCCTTCGCGGAGAGGGACCACGAGCTGGTGGAGTCGGTGGGGAACCTACGACCTGAAGGTGGTGCGCTACGTGGGGGCCCGGGGCCGCGTGTCCGTACCCTACTGGACCGAGGTTGGGACCGCCCAGGAAGGAAACCAGTACGAGGCCATCAAGGGAGAACTCGTATTCGAGAACAATGAAGTCGAGTAAGTCACATTCAAAGTGTTATATATATTTTTATGATTATTCAATGCTTTTTTTGGTAAATGCGTATTTTAAGGAATCATTTAAAACAATATGTACGTGTTATCGAATAAGTGTTTTAGTAGTAACGGAGTGGCAAATACCTCAAGTATCGCCCTGGTGAAAGACTACCGTTTATAATTGAAATTATGGCGTTGCTTAAAATGGCTTTGGCCTCGTTTAGTGACCAGATTTAAAAAGATATGCATCAACCTTGATCTGTATCATTTTCTTCTCCTCCTCACTTCTCAGCCTCACAACCCACTCCGAACTGGGGATGTTACCGCCATAATGCCTTCGGGTGGTATTCATATTAATAGGTAACTGTAAAACCAAACCATTCAACCTAACCTAACCTAACCTAACTTCCAAAATGGTTCGGAATAATACGTTAGTACCTCAATTATCTCAATTTCGTAATGAAAATTATTTTTATATTTTGATTTTTGTTTACTCGAAAGAATATTACCTAAACAAACTACACTGATTGGCGAAATCGATCGAGAAATATTGTGATAATATATAATGGCTTTAGCTATGACCTTGAGAACCAGTTTATCATGTTTGTATATTCCTCCACACTTACGTCTATAATTCTACGTTATTTTGTAAAATCGCCAAGTTCTCTCGATTTTATATTTTTTACTACAATCATCATCACCTCAAGAGCGCTTTACACTGGTTATTGTAGGTAGACTTTTCTACAGAGGAGTGTTTTGAAAATACTTTTTAAATCCATTTCTGACCTAGACTAAATGGCAAATTATTCCAAGAATGTAAATCCATCGGGTTGAATTCCTCTGCTGGCTAAGTCCTCCATCATTGCACTAACAACATTTTCCGCTTCTTCTGATGGCAGTAGGAGTTTTTAAAATATTGACAGGTTATTCGTAACCCGGGAATGTTTGTCTTTCTTTAAAAACAAAAAATGGTCTGTCCGTAAACTTTGCAACATTTATGCAAGAGGGTTTTCCAGTCTTTTTAACGTCTCAGACTTGGTCGACTTGAGCGTAAGTGGCCTCTGAGTAATAATAATACTTGGCTAATTTATACAGCGCCGTTTTTGTGAAATATTCTGTGACTCGAAGTTAGTGTAGGCAATCACGTAGAAGATTATATCTCACTATTTGACGGCACCCCATATTTCACGAGCTGTTGTGTTAAATACCCTTTGTAGTCTGTTCAAATGCACATTCGGCATACATACTACTGCAGCACTCTAATGTCTCCTGGGAGACACTTACTTGTGGGTTTCAATTCTCTTAGATAAGATATACTATACTTAATCGTAATGCTAAGTTGATTACTAATTGGACGTAGTTATGCAGAAAGCGTCCAACCCACAATTTGCCGAAATCGAGTTTAACATGTTTTCCTTTAGATAAATACGAGATTAATTTGTGTTGAAAACATCCTAGCTCCAAATGCAATAGATTTTTGGTAATCATTTTTTTTACTAACGCACATTGCATATATTTGACTTTAATTGAAGTTTAAAAACATTATAAAATGTAGGATAATATAATATAATAAATACTTTTTTTTATTAAATACATTGAAAGCTGTTAACTGTCCTCAATCTAATTTACTTTTCTTTGATTTAACAAATATGTTGATATGAATTCACACGTTTCATCTGGATTTTTATACCCTTAGCTTCTAGTATTTTCATTTTTTTGATCTGTTGATTACACATGCACTGTTATACCCATATCTAAACCTTTTCTCTCATGATTTATAATAACGATCATGATCTTAGATATTTTCAATTTGTATACATGTTATATATTATTTTCTCCTTGTTAGTTAGTCTTATTAGCTTTATTACTTTAGTATGGAGCGCACCTAAGGTGAAATATTACAAAACTGCGTTATATAAGTTCACTGTTATTATTTTTGTTAGATTATAAATAAACAATTTATAATAATGCTCATAAAGAAAAAAAACACTGATATTCACTTTACAAATGCCGATTACAAATAGTAATGCTTTATTATCGTCACATTTTCAAACACCTTTTTCTCAGTTTAATATTTTTGGGGTTGGACGCTTTCTGCATAACTACGTCCAATTGTACATATTTATGCAGAAAGCGTCCAACCCAAAATTTGCCAAAATCGAGTTTGAATGATTTTAATAATTTCAAAGAAATCGTACTGATTTAAAGGGAATAATGTCAACTCTAAAAACTTTCATTGGACAATTATCAATGAAAAATTGTCGTCTGGGTGCTGCAATTTATATGTATGTAACTTATGTTCAAGTTTAGTCTATTTTTACACCTCTAGTTTGAGACCACATCAATACAATTCAGAACACTTCACAAGGTTCACCAATTTTAAAAATAAAACAATCATCATTAGAAGCTGAGTGGATAAAGGTGTCGGGTTCCTAGCCAGGCGTTGTGGGTCCAATTTCTCTGCTAGCTAAGTCCTCCATCATTGCATAAGCAACATTTTCCGCTTATTATGATGGTAGTAAGAGTTTTTCAAATATTGTCTCGTTATTCGTAACAGAGAAATATTTGTCTTTCTGTTTAAATGAGGAAAAATAAAAAAAATGAGGAGCTGAGACAATTTTAGTCGTAATAAATGGTTCAAGATCACTGGTGTGCAGTATGCACAAAATAACACCCGCCACAGATCCCTGCGGCACACCGCAATAATATCATATAAATTAAAACACGAAAACCGATTTAAAAAAAATAAAATGCATTAGGATAGTAGAGCTGCATTTTTAATGCTTTTGCGATTTATAGCTTAGATCTTCGACTGCACCTTATAATTCCTAATACTTTACAATAATTTGGTCCCTAGTATGTAATTGAATTAATTCGTTTTGTACTTAAGCATAGTTTAACGAATATGAACGATTTTTATTCGTCACTCTCGTCACAAAATGATGGCGGGTAAGATGATGATGGTATCCATAAACATAATTACCCATTTAAATGATTCGGTCATTTTCATTTTTCTTTGCGATGTTTATGAATGATGATTAAACGTTTACCGTCTTACTTATTAGATGTTTACGCGCCGTTGTAGCGTTGGTTTAGTTACACCGAACGTAAGCTATTAAATTAGATGCATAAGGCGTGGATATAAGGCCAGTTTCTCGCTATTTCGACCTTACACCACGCGTAACATTCATACCTCGTTTATAAGTAAGGGGGCTATTCTATTTATGAGCGAAGAAAGCACCTCTGGTGGGTGTTTAAGACACTAACAACTGCTTGCGGGGAGGTAAGGTATTTCGCCTGTCAAATATAAATTACTAGGATACATTGTAAAACATACCGTCTTACTCATTAGATTTTTGCACACGCCGGTTCAACGTTAGTTTAGTTACACCGGACGTGGGCCATTGAATTCGACGCGTAAGCCGTGGTTGTAAGGCAAATTTTTCACTATTCCAACCTTACTCCACGCTTAACATTTACACCTCGTTAATTAGTGGGGTTAATATATTATGTCGGTTGTACGCAACCGTAAAGGAGTACTTACGTTTATATCTATACATAACTGAGATATGAGCACGATTTGACACTCTTACACCAACTGAAAGTTAACTATGTCAAGCTGTAGTTCAAAAATCCTAACAGAAGTATAAACATGGAACATAGAACACATTCACTTACATAATACTCATTTCCAAATATTATTTAAATATTGACAAAGCACAATTATTGTCACCTATTTCTATATACTACTCCCAGATACATTTTTACTTACATATGATGGCTATTTCGCCTTTGTAAGTATTATAAAACGAAAATAAGTACCAACAGTGATTATCGTGAATGGTTGGTGTCCGATTACAACATAATACATTATAAACGAAACGTAAATGTTCGTCATTGAAAACGGAAAGTTAGTGTTCATTTATTTATTTTGTAGAGTTCTATTTTATGTATTTAAAACTGTTCAACAGTTTGGAAACGGTTTCAGAAGACGAAACAGCTGCCAGTTGTTGTTAATAACTATAGCTAGCAGAACATTGTATAGTAATTTTGATAAAAAAAAAATAAAGGCAGAAAAAATTACACACACTGAATAAACCATATCGTCGTCGGAAAGGCAAAAGAGCTGAAACGCAATTTCGGGAAGTTTACACCAGAGCACTTAAATTTTTTTTCTTAAAGTCTTCAGAACCTGGTTGGATTTTGAAAAAAAAAATTAACTCAGGAAAGTCAATGCTCTCACTGAGTTATCTGAAGCCACAAAAAGCTAAATAAGTCTCAAAATTGTGTCACTTGAGTCAAGCCTTCTCCCAAATGGTACATATATCTTAGATTTAGTGTCTGTCTCGACACAGTAATTTCCCGGTGAGACAGACATGGAAAAATCCCATAATTTTTTATTTACCAAGAAGAATAATATTTTTATTTTTTAAAAGATGGCTGAAGGGCCTCTAAAGTCTTCAAAATCAAACGAGAGTCAGAGCATCCGATGCAGAACTGATAAAAAAACTGCATATTTCACTCATTTTTTATTAAAGTGTCGCTTGCGCCTTTTTGACGTAAACTTTTTTCTGTAAATCAGTTTATTTTCGAATTGGTAAAATCACACTCCTAGAGATTGTCTGTCCAGTGGGTACTAGGTATTGCATAATCGCTTAATAGGTTCGAGAAACAACCCGTGCTCGCCGAACAATGCATGAAACTTTACTCACCGTTCCGCTGTGTACCGAATTGCTATGGAGTTTTTTGTGTTATAGCAGTGTCGGCTCGTGACTTTTTAGTGTTTTAAAGTGCTAAGATAAAAAAATACAACGTTATTGATGTTGTTGTACCCGAAAATAATTTATTTAAAAAAAATAAAAAATGCATGAATTATTTTTCAATTTTGGTAGTGCACTGCCTGCACGGCTCGCTGAAAAATCTTGGAATAAGATAAAAAATAAAAATCGTTTTCGGCTACAACAATATCAAAAATGACGCTCAATCTTAAAACTCTAGCACACTAAAAAGTCACGAGCCGCCACTGGTTATAACCCACGATCGTGATTTTGGAACGCTGTCGCCGGCCAGGCGTATAGTCGATGCAGAATATCAAGTTCAAGTCGCGCGAGCGGCCTTGAATTTAAAATAATAATTTAGGACCTACGCATTGTAAAAAATATAGCCATCTTTTGAATAATCGGCGCACAGAATGTTGGATGTGTTGGGAATATATTATTATTAATAAGGTCGAATTACTAGTATAAGCTAACCGGTTTTGCTTCTTTTCGTTTCGTTGTTCAGATGCTTTTTTTAAAAAATCATTTTCTTAAGATTAAAAAAAAAGAAAAAAAACATGCGACGTCTTATAGTAATTTTGACAGCTTAATTAATATTGATACTTTTATATACCAAAGAGAACTACTCGATCCAAAATTCTATTTAGCTGTAACAATTACATCAGGACTAAGTCTTAGATACTCGCTTGTACCTAGATTGCATGTAGTTGGTAATACACACGCAGAGGTGGCTGATGTATTTAACTGCACGGAAATATGATGTTATAGCCTTCTTAATTTTTTTATGTATTCAAACACTGTTTTCTACTACTCCACAACCATTCCTTATTTTTTTTGTGCATATAATTCTCATTTTTTCACTGTCAATTGCAAACCTTTAATGTAAAAGCCATCTCGGTCGTATATAATATAATATATAAATAAATAAAATCTTCATTCCTCGTGACGGAAGTGACGGTGGGAGGGGTGAAAAAAATGCGTTGGTCTGGAACTTACCAGAATATTAGTAAAATTTTAGAACTTTTCGTTCGATAGTTTTTGCTTCTTCATGCACTATGATTTTCTCTCAGAAACTCTTTTGGCATACGTACCTTGTTTGCTAATTTCATCTTCATTTATACTTCGTCTCATATATACTATTTGGTTATTCCGTCTATTGATATGACCCTACTCAAGGATTTGGTTCAATTGTACGGACCCCTCTAACTTTTTATTCCTCGCACATGGGTGTCATAATATATTCTCCTAACCCTCCTTTCTCTCATCTGCACTGCATGTGTTCAGTTCATTCAAGCGTCCTTCTCTTAATCGTACTAAAACATAAAGTATTTAATTTACTTAACCACGAAAAATATTTCATTTTGAAGCATTTTTCTCACAACTCCTTTCGACGACCTTCTGCCGAGATCCTTGGCTACGAACCCAGACGTCGCGAGTTCGTAACCCGGCCGGGCAAATAAATTTTATATTTATGATTTCACACACAATTTAAATTAAACGATACAATACTATATATTTGCGGAACGTTTCAGAGTGGCAGATAATCTCCATGTCGAGGACTTGTTGGAGTGCTGCCATTTAGAATCGAAATGTGCTTGAAATAGCTTTATATGGCCAGACTTCTTTCCCTTCAGCCTCACAACATAACCTAATTGAAGATGCCATCGTCCCACTGGCTCCGGGAAGTTGGGACTCTGGTGCGGTATCACGTAAAAGAAAAATAAGTTTCACAAATAACAACAAATTATAAATCATTGATTACACGTAGTTAAAAACTAGTTGTTTCAGAGCGCTAATCCACGTAACAGACACACTTAACTTAGACCGGTTCACCACCGCACCGACAAAATGAACCGATAGAGATGTTTGGTGGGCGTGTCCGTGTGCCCGAAGTAAGCCAAATTTCCAATTACGAAAATTAGGAACAGGTTCCTCGGAGAAATAATATCGACGGTTCCAGTGACCGGCTTGGAACCGGTCACTTTTAACCGGAAGTTTTTTTTCGTATAGTAGAGCCAATTTATTTGATGAAACCATTTAACTCTGGATATCTATTTTGTTTATTATTTCGTTCCACATTGTTTTGTTTTATATTGATGTTTGCACTGCTTATGAGTATATATATATTTTTAATATTTAAATATTTGTGTTAAGCTTTTAAGGGGTGTAAATAAATAATTATGGAAATAATTTCTTGAATAGATTATGAATCTGATTGGTACGTTTGGGGCCTTGGATTCGAAAAGTCGTAAATAATTGGCGACATCAGTTTTGTTTCATGTCGGTATAGGTCACACTTCTAGGGATTTTCTGTTCAGTGGTTGGTTGTTATAGCGCGGGTCTGATTGAAAGAAGTGTTGTGGCCTAAAGCGGTATGGCGTGGGCGGGAGCTAATGTTGGCTGGGAATGTGTGACTTCATTTAGCATGACATCGACGCCGCTCAACCTGTGGGATTATCATAATATGCAATCGTTCAGTTTTCTACGAAAATATATTATCTTTTTGTTACTTCAAGGCTACATAACTAGTGAAATGTATTTTCTTGTGAAGTGAATAACGTGAAGATGGAATTACTGAACGTGAATTACGCTGCCGTGAACACCTCACAAAGAAAACTTCATTTAATCGTTACTATGCAACGATTTAACGTTGATAATTAAATCTAAATAATACCTACGAGATTGAATTTTTCAAATTTGGAACTGATGTTAATTGAAATAATCAAATTGAAAATAATAATCTTTTCAAATCTCTACTTACCCAATGAAGTATCTACCTATAATGTTCCTTAAACTTCTCGACCTCCCTATTTCTCATCTCCTTCCCAACCCCACTACCTTTAATCATACAACATACCCCTATTTAGGACGCCATTGTTTCATTGGCTTCAGACAGTTAACCTACCTATCTATCTAATCTACCTATAATGTTCCAAATCTACCTCATCTCCCAACCCCACTCTTTAATCACGTTATGTTCAGTTGGGAGCAGTTATGACTTTTGTGCGGTATTCACTTAAAAAAATAAATATTAAAACATATTTTAGCAGACACTATTCTAAATTTGAACTCGGTGGATTAAAGCAAAAAACATTTTTCTTGGCAAGTTAATTTCCATCCCGTGAAAAGGTTAACAAAGAGTAAGTTAAAAAATAAGAACAATTGTATACTCGTAGTTAAGGCATACCACATAAAAAAACGGAGAAAATATTTAAATTTAAAACAAAAGTCTTTATTGCACGATGTCCCCCAAGATTTTTTTTTAATACCGACGCCAAAAAATGCGTTGAAAATCGTGTGTTATCACGTGATAAAAAATAATCCTAAATATAAAATGAAAGAGAGATAACTTTTTTAATTTTATTTATTCGACTAAATACGCAATACATTTTAATTGTGCTATACTTTCATATACTAACTGTTAAAAAAATGACTTAAAATTTAAAGAAAAACATACAAATATAATAATAATGAAAGGTTTGAGAATCGTTGTAAAATACGCAAATGAAATCTTCCCGTCTATCCAAAACACTATTTTTTGTAAAAATAATAATTTTGTTTTTTTTATTGTTAACACCACACAAGTGTATCAACTGATTGTGGCCAGTAGAACTATGTCATCTCCATTGGGGTATATTGTGATTACTAATGAGTGTGGAAAGGAGAATGAGATAGAAAAGAGGAATTACGGAAGTTCCTGGCTATTCAGATCTGGTCACCGAATACGGCTAAAGCCATTTCAAGCAACGTTTCGATTCTGAATGGTGGTCTTCCGCGATATAGTAGAAGGTAGAGATTAACAAACGAAATTGTGTTTATTTTTCTATTGCTATAAGTTGATTTAAATGTAATGGTTTTGAAACTTTGCGCACATATTTTAATTAAGGCTTTTTCATAAATAAAGTAAATTGACACGCCGTTATCATGGAACACATGGTTACTTTAAGTTTTCTTAAATTTCTCGAAAAAACTTTTTATCTTTGATACTAAGGCTTAATTAATTTCATATATTATACTACACTTCAATAGGTTTTTTTCCATTGAATGTTATAGAACTACAGAATTATATGCCCAGGATGCACTACCATAAAAAACTAAATTAATTAAATTCCCCGAAAAGTATTTTATTTTTAAAAAACTGAACAGTAAAATGAAATCCAATTATTGCCGAGTGAACTAAACCGTTAGTTTTTATGAAATACTTTTAGTCATTCATTTAATATATTTTTTGCTCCGATCTTTCTGTGACACGTGGTTCATTCCAATTATACCGGTATTCTCATTATTGATTTCTCGAGATGAATAATAAAATAATTAAAATATATATATTTATATATATATATATAAATATATACAATACACACATATATATATATATATATATATATATATATATATATATATATATATATATATATATATATATATATATATATATTTTAGTCTTTTGGCACCAGACGATTTTTTTAACATAAAAAAAAGCTTTTCAATATATTTGCCACAGTTCTACTAAAAAATCTCCTATAGTACTTCGAAAGTCACACTAAAATATGCATTCTGATGTACATATTAAAAAAAAGACATTTAGATAATATATTTCATATGAAATAAAACAATAACCCTGTCATTAACCACTAATTTTATTTAACTTTAACATTGTCGCTTTAGTCAACCTTCCTCTACAAATACAGTTTCTCTACACACCTAGTTTTAATCACTAATAATAGATTGGACTATTTTGAAGATTTAAAAATAAAAATAAATCCGTTACAAACGATAGAACTGTTTTTAATAATTAAAAGTTCAGTAGTCGCCATATATTTAGTTTTTTTCTCGTTAAATCTCCCAAGTTTCCCTTACTCCCTCTCTCCTTTGGCGTTCTGTCTAAATTTTATTTGATTGAAATGAAACAGAATTTTTGTCTCACTCTTAAAATATAAATCTTAATTTATCTATTTTATATACTGTATCTCTCTCTTTACGTATAAAGCAAACGTTTGAACCACTGTCACATTTTATACTGTCGCAAATTCATGGCAAGCGACATTATGATTTTTTTACCGTTACCAATTCAAATAATTGCCCCGTTAACCACCGATCCTCAGCCTGTTTTTAAAATTTGATCAAATTACAATCAGGTGTCAAGCATAACAGCCTGACCGTAATGTTTTCACCAAGGGCTTAAATTTCTCCGCAAAAAAGTGTAGAATAATGCCTTTTACTTAGTATATTATTTCAAAGTGTATATTATTTATTTAACAAAGATCTCATAAAAACAGTTGTTTACCAAATACATTAAGAGATGAATGATATAAAAATATTGTAGATACATGCATAGTGCAATAAAATAAACTAAATATTTATTTACACCTCACGTATAAACAAGGTATTATATATCCGAAGGAGTTATATGAGTACAAACTAAAGTAGTGTGACGCATTATATATGATATAATAACGCAAATAATGTGAGTAATGAAAAAAAAAGATAAAAGAAAGGTTTATTCTTATACACATGTAATGAGATAATCGTTGAGTTGGCAAGTGTAAAAATGTGTTTCAAAAAATATTTTATTGAAGAGTATATAGATCGTTATGTACCCAACGGTCACTTTTGTACATACATCAAGAGATAGTGACAGAACTCTATATATTTACATTTAATTATATCTATGGTAGATGCAGCTTCATTGAATAGTTCTATCGTTTTGTATATGGGCGTATTTTTGTATGAGGAAGTTCTGACTTTTGTGTGTAAAATGTCACATGATGCCTCGCACGAATGTACTAACTTGGGTAAAACAAGTTGACCTCCTTTAGTATATATGGGTTATTACGTTTACTTGTAAAAATGTTTACCCAAAAACATCTTCCGGCAGGCTTGCAGGGTGTGAAAATCTAGCATTCCGCATGAAAATAAAGAAGGGAATAAAAATGGGTAATCTGTATACTCCCTCATGTACAAGCAACGCATAAACCTCTTTTGCACTCTTTCTATTTCGTGGATACGGTTCTGTTCTGAAGGGGTCCACACAATGGAACTATATTCCAGGATGCTGCGAACAAGTGCTTCATACGTTCTTCGAATTGCGATTCCGTTAGTAATGATTTTAAATTACGAAGAACCAATCCAAACATCTTATTAGAGACTACGGGAGACAATGTCAGATATGTGAGACTTGCACGAAATATTTGCCTCAAAAATCACGCCAAGGTCTCTGATTTCATCTTCTTGCTTTAAATTTATTTTGTTCATTTGGTAGAGAAACAAAAACGTGTCTTTAGACACGCAAATATTACTACACAGCATTTCTGAATGCTAAAGGGTAGGTTATTAAGATTCGACCATTTGGGGGTCCGAGGTTAGATCCCTGGGGAATTCCGAAGTTGGTTTTATATTCAGAAGAAATATGATATATATAATTATACATATTCCCTGGGGAGTTTGACTAAAGCGAAACCGATAGGTATTAAAATAAAATTTGTAGTTAAAAACGTAGTGATTTTTATTTTTTATATAATTCAATTGAATTAAATTTAATATTATTATTATTGAGTTCTGCTATTTTAAGTTTTTTATTTTTTATTTTAGTTTTTAGTGACAGCTGTTTCGGCGTTTAAGGCCATTGTCAAACAGTTTGACAATGGCCTTAAACGCCGAAACAGCTGTCACTAAAAAACTAAAAATAAAAAATAAACTTAAAATAGCAGAACTCAATAATAATAATATTAAATTTAATTCAATTGAATTATATAAAAATTAAAATGGAGTTCTACAAATTAAACACAAAAACTATAAATAAAAAAAAACGTAGTGGTTGTTTCATTGAATATATTATATCAAACCACAAAATAATTAATTTTAAGTAAGTGCGGGTTGCGGAGGATTTTCCATAAATATTACATTAATATACGAGTAGTTTTGTTCTTAAATAAATAATAAACTAAGAATAACTGTGGCCTATGGTTCAGGGCCAAAAGGAGTATGGAATATGGTGAAATATGTATTTTTTACCTACCTATTCAAATGTACAACTTTTGAGACTTATGACGAATCGAAATTCAAAAAGTAGTTTTGATAGCTTCTTGTGTTTTCTCCGTATTGGAATAGTATTTTTAGCAGTTGGTATTACTTTCTTGCGATGAATAATACAATTTGTAGAATGAGTCAATCGCACATGGCATCGATAAGCCCAATGGAATTTTTTAAACTAGTGCGGTTTCTGTCGCGATTTTGTTTATAATCAAGATGGCCGAATTGCGTCCGCAAAAACCCTCCTTCTGACTCTTGTGAACGGGGTAACATTTTTTAATTACCCCTCTGCTTTTGGAAAACTTATAGAAATTGAACCTGCACTCAACACGGTCAAGTGCAAGTTGAAAGGAATGTATTAACTGTACCCATTTTTGAAAAACCGAAACCTTCGATGAATTTCTGAGGCAAGTTCATCGTTGGTTTTGGAAATTAAGTATGATATGTAATCCTTCGGGTATTTTCATTAAAAAAATGTGTTAAAACGCCCAAGAATCCTGACTGCCCTGAGTCATTGTGTCTATGGCTATCTCAATTTAGGGAATATTTTAAAGCTTAACAAAGTGGGGGAAGGAAGGCAAAGGGAAGAGACAGGTTGTCAAGTAACTGGTTAGTGAGGCCCGTTACTAAACGCAGGTCAAAACATTTAAACAAGGGCGGAAACAAGGCGAGTACCGTCCACTGTAGAACGACATGTAATATAATTATGTATCTGGATAACTACACATGTTTTAAATATAAGTTTATTTGCCCACGGCAGTTTTTGAACCCGCGGCCACCGTGTCCACCGTTATGGGACTTACCGCTGTGCTGCGGAGGTTATCGAAATGATAAACATTAAAATAGGTTAACCACATTAATTTATCTATGGATATAACCTTTTTGTACGCGATGATATTGTGTGATCTTGATAAAGTCGGCACGGCTTGTTTACCTCAACTATCTTAGGTTGTTTATATTTTATTTGATTTATAAAGAAAATACTAATATCGCGCGCCTGTGGGTGATACAAATAGTATTTAATTTTGACGATAAGTAATACACATTAATTAATTTCTTTTGATAGGCGAGCTATAATTAATGAGTAAAACATAGTGGAAAACGTTCGTGAAATACAAAGCAGATAATATTTTATCGGGAAATCATCGCAAAACGGAGCTACCCTCTGATGTAGTGTACACAGTACAGTGTATAGAATGTTTATGTAGTTGGTGCGCAGGCGCCCCCCTCCCCCCCGCGCGCCTTGCCCCAGGCGGCACTGCACACCGCTCTGAACACAGCGGCGGGACGGACGTGCGCCACATCCAGCCACTTCCACCGGGAAAGTAAAAGCGCGCCAAAAGATGCGGAAAACGTCGCGACGCAACTTTCGTCTCTCCGATAGATGGCGCGGATAATTTGACAGTTCTTCTAACTCTTGTAAAATTCTTGTAAAAGTTCGTCTGTTTCTTCATCTCTCTGTGATTTCTGTTTGTCGCGCCAAGTTTTTGGTTTCCCCCCTCGACCCCCCCTCCCCCTCCCCCTCCGCCGCCCCTTCGCGGCCTGTGTTGCATTTCGCGCCAAAGCTCGTCCGCGGCGTCAGCTAAACTTTATTAGACCAGGATGAGCGTCGCGAGGAAAGCTCCGCGCTAGGAATAGATCCTCCGGCACTACGGCAGTACGGCCCTCCGCCCGCGTTCCTCCGGCGAGCGCTTCCTATCTGCGCTCGTGATCTGATAACGCGAGTGCCTTCCAGAGCTGGGCTCTCTCTCGATATCGCACTATCGGCGTATCGGCTATTGCTGGAGCCGCTCCACTAGCTTCTCTAGTCTCCGACACGGTTAGCGGTTAGCGGTTAGCGGTTAGTGCGCCCTCTTCCGACCGGTTCTTTCGCGATCGCCAACTTGCTCGACTCTGAAGTTTCCCCGTAAATGTTGTTCTGTGAGTGTTGAGTGCTTCTTTTGAATTGTGTTAACTTGTGAGTTTGTTCTGATTCTCTTTCATCATTCTATACTCTTCCGAATTGTTTTTGTTGAGAGAGTTTCCAGTGCATAAATTTAAGTGTTAATTCGCAACATCGAAAGAATGTCACTGTGTCACTAACGTATTAACCTTCTCAACTCGTCTGCTCGTCTGCTCGTCTGTTGACTGGTTCCGGACCCACGCCCCCACCGGTTTATGATTGCCTACCAGATGACTCGCCAGTGATTATTACAGCATCGAAACAAGATTGGAACCGTCGCTCGTTCCTCGACTTGCTCAGCTGTGATAGCAACGATGGTCGTTGACAGATGATCTTCCCTCATTTGACTGGAAAGTTTTGTACGATGATTGGATTTAATGAAAGATAAAAATAGAAATCAACTAGACTCGTAGTAATATTTAAAAATTAACAGACAACTATCAAGATGAATTCCATCAGCAAATTGTGTCTCGTGCTCTGCCTGGCGGCGGCACCAGCTATGTCCCAGAGCACCGTGGCTGCGCCCAGCGGCGGAGAGGGGGCTACCACCTTGAACGGCGCCTCCAAGGCGAATACCACCACCCCAATCAACGAAGATAGGGTTTGTGAAGATGGTCTCATGCTGCCCATGTGGATGCCTCAGGATAATATCACCACGGGAGACCAAGTCTTACGAGGCGTTGTGTACTTCTTAATCATGCTGTACCTGTTTATCGGGGTATCTATCATTTCCGACCGCTTCATGGCTGCTATTGAAGTCATCACGTCCCAAGAGAAAGAAGTTCGAGTAAAGAAGAAGAATGGCGAAGTTCAGATAGTTGTGGTTAGAGTTTGGAACGAAACCGTTGCCAACCTTACTCTGATGGCTTTGGGATCCAGTGCTCCCGAAATCCTACTGTCAATCATCGAAATTGTTGCCAAAAATTTCAAAGCCGGTGATTTGGGCCCGGGAACTATTGTTGGATCGGCTGCATACAACTTGTTTGTTATCATCGCCATCTGTGTTCTTGTCATCCCTAATGGAGAGCATCGTAAGATCAAACACTTACGAGTATTTTTCGTGACGGCCACATGGTCTGTATTTGCCTACGTGTGGCTGTACCTGATTCTGGCCTACTTCTCCCCGGGCGAGTTGGAGATTTGGGAAGGTCTTCTCACTTTCATGTTCTTCCCGGCGACAGTTCTGACTGCTTGGATTGCTGACCGTCGTCTCCTCATTTATAAATACCTCCATAAAAATTACCGCATGAACAAGAGAGGTGTCATTGTCCAAGTAGAAGGTGGAGATAGTTCTGTCGAAATGGAACTCAAGGACGACGGATTAAAATGCCTCGAAGATGGAATTATGTCCGAGGAAGTAAGGGAATTCGAAGAGTCCAGGAGAGAATACATTAATACTTTAAAAGAACTCAGAAAACAGTATCCCCAAAATGACTTGGAATCGATCGAATGCATGGCCCATGAAATGGTTCTCAACAAAGGTCCTAAATCTCGCGCCTTTTACAGAGTGCAAGCCACCAGGAAAATGATGGGCAGTGGAAACATAATGCGCAAAATTTCAGAACGCGCACAGAGTGATTTGAGTGAAGTGAAGGCAGAACTTCAAAGGCAAGACATAGACGAAGAACTCGCTGAGACTGGCGGCAGCAAGATTTTCTTCGAACCTGGTCACTACACTGTGATGGAAAACTGCGGTGAGTTTGAGGTTCGAGTAGTCCGCACAGGAGATACCGAGGAAGCGTGCAGCGTAGACTTCCACACCGAAGACGGAACTGCCGAAGACGGTAGCGACTACATCGGCAAAAAAGGCACACTTTACTTCGAGAAGGGAGAATCCGAAAAGCGCTTCACTCTCGAGGTGATTGACGATGATGTGTTTGAAGAGGATGAGCATTTCTACATCCGACTGACTGACGCCCGGGGCCCGGTGTCCCTGGCCTCCCCCAGCCTAGCCACCGTGATGATCCTGGACGATGACCACGGCGGAGTGTTCGCCTTCGCGGAGAGGGACCACGAGCTGGTGGAGTCGGTGGGGACCTACGACCTGAAGGTGGTGCGCTACTCGGGGGCCCGGGGCCGCGTGTCCGTGCCCTACTGGACCGAGGACGGGACCGCCAAGCAAGGAAACCAGTACGAAGCCATCAAGGGAGAAGTGGTGTTCGAGAACAATGAAGTCGAGTAAGTCACATTCCAAGTTTTGTATTCTTTCATTTATTTATTTAATGTTTTGTGGATAATATTTCAGAACGCATAGCACTCCGTAATTATTATTATAGGCGAGACAATATCCGTTTTTTTCGTGTGTTTTTTTAAATTACGTGATTTAATTATTTTATCGTTTTAATTTTGAATTAGTTTTTGGGAAGTGCGTATTTTCGGGAATCATTCAAAATAATATCTGTAAATTATTTTAAATACAACTTTCATAACGTAAGTGTTTTAGTGAAATAACGGAGTGGCGAATACTTTCGACTGGTGTCGCCCTTGTTAAAAACCTCCATTTAGAATCGAAACGTCGCTTGAATGGGCCAAAGCCGTGTTAAGTGACGAGATTGAAATAACCACGCACTTCTTAACCAACCTTTTCCTTATCACCTTCTCTTTCCTATTTCTTTCGGCATTACAATATTCCCCAAATCGGGAAAGTAATAGTCCCACTCTCTCCGGGCAGTTGGGACTTTATGCGGTTATCATATAAAAAAAAAACTGTAAATTCAATCATTGAACCTAGCCTAACTTTTTAAGTGATTTCGAATAGTGAGTAAGAACCTAATATTCCTTCATTATGAGGATTTTGTGTAGTTGAAGTAATAGCACATACATACGCGAAGTTGGCGAAATCGATAGAGACATATTAAAATAATATATAATGGCTTTAGTTAAGACCTTGTGAACCAGTTTATCATGTGTATATATATGCCTACACACTTGCGTCGATAATTCTAGGTTTTTATGTTCATTGGCATAGAAAACCTTATTTTATGAGTTAGTCGCAATCGAAATGGACTTAGATACTACATTTATTTTTTTAAATATTTGTATTTTTAAAACACCTAACTATAATTGATTCGCATCGAGGTAAATTTGAAATACTAGAAATATGATTAATTATTATTCCGGTTCATTGTGTTGACAACTCCACACTACTGATCAATCCACTAAATATTTGATAAAGTCTAATCAGCATTCGATATAATATAAGACATTAACCAAATATTTGTTATAAATTGAACCATGGGTATCAATAGAAAAATATATTTGTGTTAGGGAAGCAGACCTACATTTTCGTTTTTTTTTTTCAATTTATAGCTTAAATCATCAATTGAATGTTGTAATTCCTATTTATTTTATAAGAATTTTATCGCGAATATTATATTTTAATATCGCATTATTTATTTAGGCTTTTATGTATGATTCAACAAATATTGACGATTTTTATTCGTCACTTGCGTTACAAAATGACTAGATTTTGTTCCACGGGTATTGAAGGTGATGATGGTATAAACATAATTGCTAATTACCTCTTTAAATGTCTGAGTCATTGTCACTAGTATTTGTGATTTTGGTGAATGATAAACTCGCCTTTATTCTAATTATATATTGGAACCACTAATAGTCTTTGGTAGTTTGATTATAAAAAAAAACATTGAAAAATTTAAACAGCACTTACTCGTACTCTAATTACTATGGAGTGCCGAATGTGTTTTTTTTTTCTCTTAAAATCTACACCAGAGACGTTACTGACTGCAAATGTTCAGTGTTTTTGACTGTTGTTACGTGACAGTCGAAAGAAGACTACAAACGGGTTCTATTTTGCTATCATTTTCAAAATTCGAACAGGAATTATAAATAAAATAAAATTTTGATTAAAAGTTACAAAATATGGATATTTTTGATTTCACGTGAAGGTGTCGAAACAAAAATCGAATGTTAATTGTGATACTAAAATAAATACCTACCTGTACCTCAATGATTTACTGGTATCCAATGACAAAATAATACATCAAAAACAAAGCGTAGGTATAGCGTTTTGCCATTAAACGTGGACTATTTAATGTTTATTTTGTAGAAATCAACAAACATTAAGTATGAATATTGATAACGACTCAACAAAATAACCATTTTAAAAAATTTTCTATGTCTTTTTCTGTTTCATATTTCGTTGAAAACTATTGATAAGGTCCAGAAAAGTTACATAGAATTAATTATAACCTTTGCGTACCTCCCGCAGTTGGATATCATACGCAACAAAGCAGTAACATTACAATTATTTGGTGAGTTCATTTCCTGCCTTTATAGGGAACCAAATTGTGTAGTATAATTATATTTGAGGTAAAATTATATCACAAGTTAATTAGGGTTTTTATTACGAGCGACCGTAACGGTACTGCCACTGATGAGATACTCCGATAGAAGTAAGTTCTGGACGTTTCCGTGCGCGCGAAGTAAGCTAGCAGTAAGTAATGTATTCATTACTTCTTGTGAAACTGATCAAACATTTTCAAATATCGATATTTTATCTTGAACAGATAATAAGTTTCGCTAGCTTGTCTAGGGCCCAAGGGTCGATTGGTGTCAAATCGGTGAGATCGCCCTTCTAGAGATTGTCTGTTCGGTGGGTACTAGGTACATAATCACTAATAGGTTCTTTAACAACGCGTGCTCGCGTATTAATGAATGAAACTATAATTCTCCGTACGTGCTCCGCCGTGTACCGAATCGCTGTGGAGTTTTTTTGTGATATAAGCCACGAACGTGGTTTTGGATCGCTGTGGCCGGCCAGGCGTACAGGCGATGCAGAATTTCAAGTTCAACTGGGTTGTGCCCGCGGTCCTAAATTTGAATTTATAATTTGGTACGAATTCTTCTAAAAAATAAAACCACCTCTTAAATAAAATGGCACAAGCGCGTGGAATTTTCGATGTGGTAGAAATATATTACTTATCGAAGGAAGCAAACACTTTGTAGCTTGACATTATAATTTAAATAAAAAATAATTTTGTTTTAAGCCACTTTATTTATACACATATAACAATTCGACCGGTTTCGGTTAAACTTAACCTTCATCAGGAACGTATAAGTATAAACTTTATTAAACGTTTTATTTTTATTTAAAATATATTACTATAATTAATAATTTAGTGAAATTACCAGTATTATTTGTACCGTTTTTCCTTTTTTCGTTTTGTTGTTTGGTCGCTTTTTTCTGAATTCATTTTTCATTCATTCATCAGAAATTTCGGGGTCATTTGAGAATATTGATCGCCTCAAGGATACAAGGAACAGGAAAACAAGAATGCCTCGAATAATAATTGATTTATTCCAAATAAACGTATCGCTAGTGTAGGTACTGTCGATCCGACACAATAGTGTCAAGTAACAACGTACCTTTACAAGGCATCATTAAATAACAGTGGAAATCGTTTAAGACGAAAATGGTTACTACGACAAACCGGTTAACACAAAGAAATATTCTTATTCCGACAAAATCCCGTGCGTGTTTATAAACCAAATTTATTTTAATATGGTTAACTTTATCATGTTAAACAAAATAGATTACCATGATAATGAATCTTTTAGATGGTAAAACTTTTTTTTATAGATACTATTTCCGTGTAAATAGAGTGACGTATTATTCATATTTTTCATGTACCTTCTTTGTTTAAAGGTCAGCACCCAAAATGCATACTTTTTAGCTTTCTACAACAAGCAATACTACAAATTATGTATCTGTTAATTTTACATGGGTAGTTAGGATAATGTCTAAGTTTCCAGTAAATGCAATTCTTTTAAATTATTTATGAAATACATACTGAAATTGTAGGTAAAACGTTCAAAATGCCTTAACTAGTTTTTTAACTGCACCTTTTAGTGACATTTTTTTATAGATTTTATAGAATTTTAAAGATTGTAATTTAAATACTTTATTTACTGGAAACCTTAGGCATTTTCCTTACTACCTATAGATAATTTATTCATATATTATTTGTAGTATTGCTTGTATTAAAATGCTACAAAGTAATTTTTGGCGCCATTTTGAGAGCTCAGGCTAAACTTCCATTTTGTAAAAACTTGTGGTGGGTTTTTTATTTACTTCTTTGAAGTCGATTTTTTCAAAGACGAATATCATTTAAATCTCAACAGTTTCAGTCTTAACGAACTTATTTTTTTTATTTTATCCGTTGGGGTAAGAAAATAGGATTAGAAGTTTTAAATAATTATTACCACTAAGCAGTAAATTTGAATTTAGTATTGTTATGTCAGTAAGCTCTTTGATAATCCAATTGGGTTTAATATTCTATTCAAGATTCGGAGATCCAATAAGAATACAAAACATTTCACGATATTTGATGGTATCAAGTTAATGAAATATTTTATTGAGGTTACGTGTGGTGTTTCTAGGTCTTATTTCATTCTGTTCACCACAGCAAATTACTTGCTAGCTGTCCTAAATAAACAGCTAGTCTAAAGTTACAAACCTATTATTGTATTATCAGTCAAGTAGCAAATACATTGTTATCTAGATTCTTAAACTAGAATTGTTAGTAAAAATGCAGCCAATTTAAAACATATTTTAAATGTGGTTTTTTAATTAAAATAAATAAGTTATGAAACAATTTTAAAATTAATGGGAAAGCTATCCATTTTCACTACCGCCGTATTATGGTGTATGTATACCAGGTAGTATGCTTCAAATACTTCAGTTATGGTTGGTGACTAGATCTGAATAACTAGGTATTTACTCCATTTTCCCACAGTTTTACAACGTTTTCCAAATCAGGAATATAAAAAATGCTATTATTTTTCTCCCTATTGTTAGCAAAAAACCAATATGTCAATGTATGCATTTTACTGGCTTTGGGCAGACATACTAACAGGAAAACTAACTCTTCCAGGCCTTTGCAATAATTTTTTATCCCGTTTATTTCTAATGCAATTGGTTGATCATTAATGATACCGTTTAAGATTAACGAAGTGTGCATGCAAAATTAGTTAATGATGAATGTAAGTAAATAGAAAGCCATGGTGTTTGAAAGAGAGAGTACGAGAACAGTGTGCAATATAGTTGTGAATGATGATTACATGGAGCAAATGGAGGAGTTTATGTATTTGGGAAGTATGTTTACGAGAGATGGAAAGGCGGATAAGGATATTGAAAGAAGGGAGAATGCAGAAATCTCTATTAATGGAGGACTGAATTCGGCCAGCGCAAATAAAAAAAAATGTCCAAAGAAGTGAAGCTAGCAGTTCACAATGGAGTGCTGATATTAACTCTGATGTATGGCAGTGAGGTATAGAATAGGCAGCGGAAGGATGAACGTAGACATGTGTGATAAAAGCATGTATGGTCGGGTTAAAAATGTAGATATCCAAAAATAATGCAAGGCTGGTATAAACGGTACGAACGGGATAAAGAAAAGGACGCTTAAGTGGATTGTCAGAGGAATATATATGGCGAAAGTGAATGGTAGAAGAAGCCGGGGACGCCCGAGGAATACTATACATACTTGTGTCGGACCATGTCAAAAGTCAGAATACTAAAAAAGAATGAATGCGACAATGTTTAAATGTGAATAAAGGAAGATACAGTTCTTTGTATCGCCCTGGTGAGGGACCACCGTAACGTTGTTGTTGTGTTCTTTTACAAAGTTGACTGACTTATAGGAGCTATGTATTTCTGCAAATACCAATTCGCAACAATCAAGTATACAAAAAGTCCGAAACTTTTTCGCAGTCCGCCACATATGCAAATAGTCAAAATGTTAATATAAAAATATTAACTATAAGTTCCATTGAAATTTTATGCCATGTCCAGTTGTAGATATTTCGATAGTAACATTTTAAAATCTATGTAGGTCGTTTTAAGTACTTTATTGTAATTTTAGTCATAGTTTTATAGGCGCCTTTGATGAGATGCGGCTTAGTGAGGCCCACGTCTCAGGGAGAGAAAACCCCGGCAGTTTAATAGTGGGGTTCACAAAAAGGTGCTTATCTATGAACAAAGTTACTAAAAATACTGTAACGTTAATATGTTTTAATACTCACTGTGAGTCACCTCTGAACTCGTGTACCAGGGCTATCCCACGATATGCCGGTGACGATACGATGATTCGTCAAAAGGAAACAATGAGACAGCGTGGAGTCGCGAGTTGAATTACCGACATTAATTCGTAATCGCCAAACATGCAAGTATCTGCTATCTACTGGCTGACCTTCGCCGTGGAATACGAGACCCCCATTGTACGAAAAAATCAATATTGTGGCTCGGTGAATTCAAGATGAGAATTCGGAAATTCCCCGATAACATCTATGAATAAATTTGTAAATAAGTTCCATTTTTTTGATTAATCTTACTTTTATTTCGATAAGGTATATATTCTTGAGAGCTCATAAATCTTCGAGGGTTATAGATAAAATATACACCTGGAATATTAGCTTTCGATTATTTTAGCATTGCTATTCAAATTCGGGTTTGTTATCTTTAAAGCAGTAAATCATCAAAAAATCACCAAACGGTTTGCTCTGACGTCATGAAATTGAGAGTTTTTTCTGTCAGTAAGTTTCAGGTCAACGATTATTATACAGTTGTTCAAGTCTTTTTCATCAGGAATTATGGAGGTTTGAAATAATTATAAAACTAAAGGAAATTTACAATTGGCGTCATTTTGTTTGACTTCAATTATTTAATTGTTTTAAATTTAAAAAAAATAGAGCGTTGAAACTCGGTCGAAGCCGGGTTTTAAAACCAGCAATTCAAAGAATCTTGTAACGGTGGGTACCACGTGAACTTCATTTTATGAAGCTGCTTCAAATATTTTGATATTAGAAATTCAGTTCACAAGCTCCAAAGATGAATTAATGTATTAAATACAAAAGTTCTTTCATTTTTTCACTGAGTTCGTTCACATTGAAAAATCAAAGAATTAGCTGCCTACATTTAATCCCCTGAAAGTGGAAAAAGGTAATAGCGTTAACGAAAGAAAAGGAAATCGAACTTGTCAAAAGGTTAACATAACGTTGGCACACAAAATTTTATAAATTAAGGCTCATAATATAACATCAATCATGCGTCATGAAAAAATAACACAAATTTCATTACTTAAACAATAATCATAAAAATGTTTTCATAAATTTAAATACGATTCCTTTAATACAATTCAAGTAATTATTTTATAAAACCAATGGAGGAATGACTTCCATTACCATATGAGGATTCTTACCCAACGAATTGTGGGTTCTCCTCTAGACTAGAGCACTGGACGGCTGATGTGTGACAGGACCTCTCCAGCGCAAAACAGAACTATCCAAAGTGAAGTGACGCGGCCTCCCTGCCAACTGACATGGCGCGAGTGAGCGCATGACGTCAAAGGCATCGGACCCTTCGGACAGCGGGAAAATTTCATGCAATTCTTCCTGTTAAATCAATCAAACTTTAATGTTAAGGCTAAAATAGTTTTTTTTTTGTTCAAATCATTTTTTTTGTCGGGATATTGCAAATGTTACAAATCAAGGATGGTGGACGATTCTAGGTGTTTGTCAAACTTGGGTATGTGTGTAGTGCTGTCATCAGGTTTCCAACATAACTGTGTAAATTTACGAGTGAAGGCTATTTGAATTCTGGTCTTCAAATGTCTATTTTATTTTACCATTGTCTAGGTTTCTCATTTTCGGGCTATTGTAGAAGAGCGGAACGTGATTAAATTTTCAATTCAAGCTCAAGGCGGTAAACGTGTTTAAAATATTTTAGTTATTTAAATGCCGATGTGGTATCGAATTTGTGTTTTCAATAACCAACGCTAGCCCACATGGCTTGCTGTTATATATTTTTTTTTAATTTTCCCCATGTATTAAAAAACACTGAAAAGAAAATTCTTAAAATTATATATTGTACAAAAAAATATATAAAAATATAAGACCTGTAGGCTCTTAGGCCCCAAACAAGTGAATATAATTGATTATCTGTTCACGGAAGAATTCGATATTTGAAAAAGTTTGATCAATTTCTCCAAGTAAGATAAAATTGACCTTGCTTCAGACAAACTGGACACGAACACAATACACTTCTATCGGCTTTTGTCTTTAGTATTTATTAAAAACGTTTGGCGGTGGCGCAAAAGAGTGCCTCTTGTATCGACCTTTTATTGAAAAATAAATGGACCCATGAACAGAAATGGTAAAGTAATATTTAATGTAATTAATAGTTTGAAAGCATAGAAATAATTTTTAAATCGTCATCACTAGATAAACCCAACCTGATAGGTCCACGTCCACAAAGAAAAGAGTGAAGGTTTTATAATTATTTTTTAACACCAAAAGCAGTGAAATGTTCGCCTAGAAACGGAGCTGTCTATACGTATTAGAAAATTCTACATTTTTTAAATGTTGCTACATGGAGGAGTGAAGGCGAACTCGTGCCATAGTTAATTTCATAGAAAAGTTTATTGGTTGTAGCTTATATAAAGCACGCCGCGGGCAAAACGAGGAGGCTTCTTCTTCTCTACATGAACACGAGGAACATTTCAATTTTGGCTGCGGGCTCAAAGACTCTTTGAAAATAAAACTTGATACGGTTTCTGAATACCCTGTGCCTTGAACTTATAAGAAGTTTTTATGGTAATATGCTCAAAATATTATTTTCGAATAGGTATAATAACATTATGTTTTTTTCGACATTTAGTCTTTGAACAATGAAAATCGTTTCTCCCTTGGAGTGCCTACACAACTTATGACGGTTAAACCTTAATTAGATTTTTGGTAATATTTCTTGTCGGTGCAAATTTAGAATGAACTGAAGAAACTTACAATTTTGATTTTGTTCGAACCTCTGCTACAGATGAAACAAATGTTGACTCTCCGATACGGTGGATTTGGCGGTTTTGCGTTAGATTGTTGAAAGCGTGGCTTTATGTTTAAACCTCAGTTTATGTATTAGAAACTAAGTGTTTTAGGGAAAGCTTACAAGTAATATTGCGATCAGTTATTGAACGTTGTACAGTGGACTTTTAACTGCGTCTTTCTTCGTATGGGTAAGGAGTGGATAGTAGATAAAAGAGAGAGCGAGGTTTCGTTGCTTTTTACTAGCATCCGGCGTCCGGGCGTCGCGACGTTTCGTTTTGTCATTCCATCATTTGCCGTATATGTAAAATTCTTGGTAACTATGAGTTATAAAAAGTTATCCGAATATAAAAAATGATATTAAGTAGAGGAATATAAATAAATTCAGCATATGGAAGCACATACCCACCTTGTTATAAATACTATTAGAAAATACTTATATCAACATACGAGTACATTTTGTACAATTTTATAAAGATATTTGTTTCCCCGTACTATCTTTAAGAACTGTAGAAGAATCACTCATCGGGTGTTTTAGTGCATGCGAGGATTTTTTTGGTTCAGTGTGTGTTTTGTTGGAATTGTGTATTTGTGTACTGTGTGTGTACGTATTTTATCATGGAAACAGTTCCAATATCAACTGATCACATTTTATTGACGTATTTTATGTATTTTGGAATGTCCAGTTATTCTGTTCGTGATCTGTTGTGTGGTTTTTGCCCACGGAATGATCGGAATCGCTGACCAAACGTTTTGAGACAATTTAAATTTGAGGATTTGGTTCATTAGAAAAGCGCAGGAAAGACTTTGGTTTAATTTTCATTTACAAAATTATAAATTGTTTTATTGACTCACCTTTTCTGTTGCAACTTATTCAGGTCAACATTCCTTGCCGTAGACTAAAAAAAAATAATTGCTGTTCCTCAGTCATCACAATACTAATTATGGGTATAATTCTCCAATGTCCAGAATGTCAAGACTTGTTAACTCAAGCCATGGTCTTGAAATTTTTGGTAGCAGTCTAAATGATTTTTGTCATTCTTTACGACTCTACCAAGACTTTGACTAGACCATGGCTTGAGTGTTCTCTCTTATGTTCATTTTGCCCTATTTTTGTCATCGCTTCATTTATTTTTATGTATGTGCTATTCCTTTTCTGTTAGTCTTTCTTCCATTTCGTGTTTTAAATGTTTTTTTTGTAATTGGACTTTTAATGTCCGTTAATTTATAAATAAATAAATGTCTTGCATCATTAGGGGGTTTAATTATTTTGCAAAAAAAAATATGGAAGAAACAACTTTGTTGAAAATAAAAGGTTTTCTTGTGGCATGCACAACTTTTCAGTTTTTATAGACTCCACGCCACCGGTGTATGTAATAATATAATGTAATGAAACTACGTAAAATTTCAACGAACTTTAAACACCAGATGGTTTGCTTAAACTTTTACAGAGTCACTCATTCTGTATATATTCTTTGTTTATATGTATAACTAGGTACTTGGATACTTTGGTGTCTATACTTAATCCGTATTTTAAGGTGAAAAGCATGAAAATGTCATAATATATGAGTCTTAACACGATGATACTAAAGTTGAAACCTTGAAATGTATATCGCTGTGACATTTAGTTGGTTTTCGCTGATTTATTATGTTTTCGCATTAAAATGTTTGGTAACGTTTTCATACCATTTACTTTTATCATCCGATTTCACCGGAGATTTCATCACCCGATTTATTCCGTAAAATAAGTAACAACCACTGTGTAGTCTAAGATAATGACCGGTTAGTAGCTGAATGGACAAACGCGTCGGATTCCTACCCGGGCGTTCTGGGTTCGATTCCTCTGCTAGCTAAGTCCTCCATAATTGCACAAGCAAGATCTTCCGCTTATTTTGATGGTAGTAGGAGTTTTTCAAGTATTATCAGGTTATTCGCAACCCGGGAATGTTTGTCTTCCTTTTAATAAAACCAAAATAAAATATTATCTTATTTTTAAGGAAAATTAGATAGATACGTTCTTCAAAGCTCCATATTTTATATCATGATAAAAATGACGTCATAACTCGATTTTTTGTCGTTTCAGCACGCATTTTTCACTTAATAAATGATTTGCGGTTTCCGAGACACTGTCTCCTTGTGTATTCCGATACAAATCTCTATCAACTCATGTCACATTTATTATTTTATCTTCAAAGTACCTTCTTAAAAAATGCAGTAGATTAATATGTCATTTAAAAATTGCAGTTTTTCTGCTTCTACATCAGTTTTTGTTTTTGATATTTAAGTACTTTTACTTTACTTATTTTAAGAAGCGTTTGTCTAATTTTCATGATCCCACACCGGACTGTTCGAATTTTTTCCGCTGCTTTTCTACTTTAGAGTTTTATTAATCAGAAGTTAGATCACATCGTGGTGTGCTCTAATGTACAAACTTAAGCACATAACTGTCTGGTTCTCAGAGTCTGCGTCTCAACTTTTTAACTGCGGTGTATTTTATTATACCTACTCTATTTTTATTTGTCGAATTCGGCATTTAAAGTCCGAACAATGCGGGCATTTGGCATTCTTCCAAGACCGCTGGGATTATTGATTAAGTTATTCATAAGTAATTATTATTAACCTTACGTATGCGTACATTTAAGAGAAAGGGTAATTCGAATAACATTATAACCCCATAATAAACCTCTATGGCACTTTAGTGGAGCTAAAACGTTATTCAATTTCTATAAATATTTTTTTTGTTTTAATATATTAATAAAAACATAGTTTTTATGTTTAATTTGTAGAACTCCAACTGTGGTAGATACTCTAAGTATCGCCCTGGTGAAAGACCACAATTCAGAATCGAAACGTTGCTTGCAATGGGTTTAGCCGTGTTTGGTGACCAGATCAACTTAGCCAGGCACTTCTTAACATTTCTCTTCCCTATCTCCTTCCCCTCCCCACTACCTTCAGCCTCACAATATACCCCGATTGGGGATGTCATAGTCTCACTGGCTCTAGACGGTTAAGAGCCGTTGGGACTCTTATGCGGTATTCACTTTAAAAAATAACTCCAAACATCTAGCAGATCTTAAATGTGATTAAATTAAAATTATTAACAAAGGGTTTTCACACCCTTCTGATACGTCGATTCACTCAAATTGCTGTCAATTTTTTCGACTAATCGAATTTCAGCGAACGCTAAGATAATTTTTTTTTTTTACTTAAACGATTATTATTATACAATTATTTATGCAAAGTGCATATTTCATGAAAAAATAAACTTTTCGGCTTATAGAAACGTTGGCTAGCCTAGTGCACTAATGGGTGCTTCACGAATCATAAGTTAAGATAAGTCAAAGGCAGAAGAATCTGCGAAGGGGCACCCAATTTCAGTGCATGCACATTTTTGATTGAACGTTTTCTTTTGACAATCATCACCACCATCAAGATGACAGCGCTACATCCCAGAGTGGCTTTTGGTCACAAATTTTCTCTACTAGCTAGAGCTCATAGTCATTTGGCTCCAGTTATCATTCTTTCCCATCCTGCTACAATATTCTCCAATGCATTCACCCCATCTCGTTTTAATGATTTAATCAACTCATTGTGAAAACATGTTTAATTTCAAATCCTGGAATGTATAAACCGACATTGTTTACTTTGCATTGCACATTTTTTGTGATTTCAAGTGATGATTTTTATTTTTTCGTCAGTGCGACCGACTCAAAGATCATAAAAATTAAGACCGACTCGTAAACAACTAGTCACACTAACAGTTCAAAAGGTTAATCCACTTATTAACCATATTGTTTGGTCGGATGCAGCAACTACTCTCTAATAGTGAGCTCTGCCATCACGAAATCTGAACTGCTTTTTTCTCTGGATTTAAAAGGCATACAAAAATATTTTCACCATGCAAGGATATTTCCACCATGAATTATGGAGCTTTGAAATTTTAATTTAGTGAAAAAAAAATAAGGCGAGATGATGAGAAAAAAGCACTTGTTTAGTATAAAATGAAAAATAATAATAATATTTAGCTATGAAAACGAAACTACCGATATCTTACGTAAAAAATAATTAAAATAATTAAAAATCATCCCCTCTTTGTACCCAGACCTCCGAGTCATTGATGTTCGGAAGAAACTTTTCTCACGAAAATGGTAAGAATTTTCCAATTTTGTCCAATTGCGAAAAATAATTTTCATTATAAATTTAACTTTTATAAACGAGTTATCGGAAATAAGATTTTCAAGAATTTAAAAAAAATAGTCGTCTTTTCTGTGTCGTGGCAAAACTATTGGAAAATTACATTACGGAACAATTTGATTAATGGCCCCTAACGCACAGGGTGGTTTTTATTGAAAATATAGCTATTTCACATTTTTTTTGTTTGTTTTTTTATCGGATTCGAGACCTGGCGTGGGAGGAAAAAGGGGTTTCTTCAAAGATATTTGAATAAAAAGGAAGCGTTTCAGAGTGGAAGATACAGGCAGTATCGCCCTGGCAAGGAACCACAATTGCGGTTAGTGGAGATTCTAGAAATGGCATTAGTGAAAATAAATGAGTGAACAGACTTGAAGAGCTAAAAACACCTCAATCTTTCTCTTCCTTTTCTTCTTCACATTTCCCAAAAAGGTGGCCGTAATACCACTCTCCTGGCAGTTGGAGCTCTTATGCATTATAACAAATATATAAGAAGTAACTAATGGCTAATTCATGTGTCATCTGTCTTAAAGGTGTCAATAATAATAATATGTGTAATATACGCTGATTTAATTCTCATTGTTTGAAAACTAATTTTGACTTGATTTAGTAATTGAATTTATTTCTCTTTGTTCTATTACTAAGTTATGTAATACTTATTTCAGCCACTTGAGTTATATCGCATCGATTTGATATTTGTTTTTTTTTATAGTTATTAATTATACTTATGTTTAAACATATATTATTTAAGCTCAAATAATATTGCAGATTGGATATTGCATCAACCACTCAGTTTTTCTAGTATAAAAACTAAAATGAAAAATAAAAATACATATTATATCGGTTAGTTGATTGAGCGGTTCAAAGCGTCGGGCTCTCGAACAGATGTCACGGGTTCCTTTCCCAGCTATCTAAGTAATCCACCATTGCACAAGCAACATTTTCCGCGCACGACGATGATAGTAGGAGTAGTTCAAATGTTGTCAGGTTATTCATACCCTAGGGATGTTTGTTTACCTGTTTTATATATATTATAAACAAAATATACGTTACCACGAAAATCAAAGAGTTAACCAGATATAAGAAGTATATGGTATATAGTAGTAGGTAGATGTCTACTGACATCTACCGAATATGGTTTTAGATCAGGTCTTGGTACAGATGATGCTTTATTTAATCTAACGAAAAATATATACAGTAATCTCGACTTAAATATGAAAAGCCTAACAATTTTCTTAGACTTGAAAAAGGCATTCGATACCGTCAATCATAATATACTGATTGGAAAACTTAATAATTTAGGAATTAAAAATAACTGTCTCTCCCTTTTGAAAAATTATTTATCTTATCGCCATCAATGCACAAAAATTGGTGCTCATATTAGTAAACCAAAGTGTGTTAGACATGGGGTTCCACAAGGAACAGTTATCGGCCCGTTACTGTTCCTAATTTATATAAATGATCTCTGTAATATTAACATTTCGGGAAAACTATTCTCATATGCTGACGATACTGCAATCACAGTACATGGTAAATCCTGGAACGAAGTCACTGAAAATGCTAATAAATGCACCTCCATTGTCAAAGAATGGCTCAACCAAAACCTTTTAACTCTGAACTGTGAAAAAACTATTTATATTCCATTCTATAATACCAAAAAGGCTGCACCTCTAACTAACCTAAATATAAGGTTCCATAACAATAACTGCAACCCTATTTTATGCTCTAATTGTGTAAAATGAAATCGGGAAATACAGTCAAATATTTAGGAATTACAATAGATAGTCAACTCAAATGGACGAATCATGTAGAAAAGCTTGTAAATAAACTAAGATATTTAACTTACATTTTTAAACGATTAAATAACATAGTTGACATAAAAATAATGAAATTGGTGTACCATGCATTGGTTCAGTCATCAGTATCTTATGGAATAATCGGTTGGGGGGGTATTTATAATACTCATATTAAGCCATTAGAAATATCTCAAAAATTAATAATAAAAATAATGTTGCATAAAAACATTACATACCCCTCCATACAATTATTCCAAGAAGCTGATCTCTTAGATATAAGAAAAATTTATTGTATACAGTGCCTAAAGTACATATTTTCGCGAAGTAAACTATTTGCAAAAAATGAAAATCGTTACAGCAACAGAATAAATAATGTACTGGAGGTACCTCTCTGCAAAACTAGACTTGCGCAGAGACATGCATACTTCATTGCCCCAAAAATGTATAATTCACTTTCATTACATTTTAAGTGTTCAAATTCAAATTCCTTAAATACATACAAAAATGTAATAAAAAACTGGATAAAAGCAAAAGATACCAGCCTCTTCATACTATAAGTGCTAAATTCTAAAAAAATTAACTAACTTATCTGTTGTGATTTTGTATTTGAAAAAAAAAAAATAAAGTTGGTTAAAAACAAAAAATACCAACCTCTTAATACCATAACTGCTATATTTTTTTAAATTCTTAACTAACTTATCTGCTGTGATTTAAAAAAAAAAAAAAAATTAAAATGTTTTGCTTAATTTGAAATGTAACTCTATATTAATTGTAATTATATACTGTTTATCTATTTATATTATTGCTATAGAGAACCTACTATTGATTTATATTAGTATACCCACGCACTGGCTTTTGCCTATGTGGGATTTTTTGTTATATCTACATTGTTCTTCCTTATTTTCTTTTCTTTATTGTTTATAATATGTTTCTTTCTTTTTAATTAATGTTTTTACTTTTGTAATCTTTTTCTTTTCTAATTTAAAAAAAAAAAATGTATGTGACAAAAATCAAATAAAAAAAAAAAAAAAAAAATTATAACCCTAAAATAAAATGATTGGTTGATAAGTGCCTGCTCTTTAAACGGCCCTCCACACCAGCGACCGAATTCTTGTAACAGTGTTACGAAATCTAAGATTCAATCGAATATCTAAGCCATGTAATTAAAAATAGAAAATGCAGTTATTTATGTTCGCTGAATACCTTATAATGAGCATTTTAACATTTTCCCGCCACCTTCAGAGATCTGACGGAATTGAGATGTTCTTTATACGGTGTTCAGCGAATGCAAATTAGAAATGAAAACATGGAAAGCAAATGAAAAATGTATGTGTGTAAGGGTGGCATTGCTGCATATTCGATTTTTTGCGATTAATAACTTGGATCTTCGATTAAATCATCGATTTCGTAACACTTGCAGAAGAATTTGGTCGCTGGTGTTGAGAGTTAAAAGAGTAAGCATAATATTACTTTAGGGATGTAGTGACACTCGCATAGTACATACGTACCTTTGTTGCATCGGGCACGAACGTAACAGTAACAGCCCATGTTCAAATATGTGTGTCCCAACAAAATTCCCGCGCCTGACACGTGACAAGATGGCGGCTGTTCTTTTTTGCGAATTCGCGAATAGTCCGGCGCGGAGAGGCGGGAACGGCGAACGGCGGGGCCCGTATTAATAGCCCCAGCGTCACGGCGGCGGCAGGCCGATGACATCTCCCCTGTCTCCGGAGTCCGGCGGCCGGCGGCGATACCAATTATTATTATTGTTTTGCGGGAGTTTTTCACGCATCGCGTCACCCGCTCGCCCGCTCGCCCGCTCGCCCGCTCGCCCGCTCGCCCGCTCACCCGCTCGCCCGCTCGCCAGGTGTTGCGTAACGCGTCATGTCATAGCCAGCACGCGGAATGTGTCGCTCGCCGCGCGGCGCTGGGAGATGACCTTCACGAGGAGTCCATCGCGGGGCACCGAGCTGTCAACGGGGCGGCCGAGTATCGGTGCTACTCTTATATAAACTTCCCGCTTCGTATTATCACCATGAGGTATTTGATGGTCTTAAGTTGTACTAAAGTTACTCGTACATTTTTGTGTTAGAAAATAGCACGAAGGCGCATGGAAGTAATACCAAAAGTATTTTTTTTAAACCATCCCTGCGGTGCGGTAAGAAAAATTAAAAAAAAATATTTTTATGAGTGCAGAGTAATAATCGTATTAAAAAGTCTGCGGTAAAACCCGTGGTAAATAGAATGATCGTTGAGCCACCGACGCTAAGAAACATCTTGTAGAACAGGATTTGCAGGTACCTTTTTTATTAATCATCGAAATAATATCAATAATCTTCAACGAAAATACGAAACAGAAAATAAAAACCAACCTCTACTCGAACTCAGAACCTCTACTCTTTCCGGGAGTAACGTCTCTGAGCTACCGAAACCTTATTAGAAACTGGAATATTAATCGATCTCACACATAAAATTATTATTATTATTATCATTATCAATAAAAAATGTACATTTGCAATTTCACAATGGCACGGTTCTTTTAGTTGTTTTGGTACATTCAGACTTCTAGTTACAGATAAGAACGTGTTATGAATCGATAAAGATCTTTTATTTTCTAATATAAAGTCTCTTAATGGCGAATCAAACACACCCTTAGATAGTTTCTTCCTTCTGTAAAAATAAGTTAGGTCTGAACAGATTCAAGTCAGGGAATATAAAATAGAATAACCGGGATGAGACCGAAGTGTGTACGGTGTAACTATCGTATCGTAACTCATTTTAACCCTCAACTTGTGATTTGCCACGGCGAGCTTTCGATAAAGTTAACGTAGAAACCGTTTAAACTACTAACTAGGACTGGATGCCATTAAAGCCAGCTGTGTTTCCAAATACGGGAAGCCAAATTGAATTAGCAAGAACGCATTTAACTTTAGGAAGGTACTGGACCACGAGGAACGCGTGCAAATGTTTATTTAGCTTTCAAATACGGCTGTTAGAAATGTCCAAAAGTTGTTTTTTTTGCAAATATCCAAGGAGTTTGTCGGAGTGTTGTGAGGTAAAAAAACAATAAAGAAACGACAGTGAGAAAGGAGAGAAAGTTTGAATATTGTAGCTGTTCAAATCTGTTCACAAAATGTGAATGAAATCATTTGATCGTACTGGTTTTTCACCAAGGCAATAAGTGAAAGCATTTCCGCTCTGGACCATTGTTATGCAATATGGTTAATTGAAATCTATAAACGAAATCGCTATCCAAGCGCTGAAATCTACAACTACAACCATTTATTTTTCTTAAAGAAAGATAAACATTCCCGGGTTACAAATAATCTGATAATATTTAAATTCCTCCTACTGCCATCATTAGGTGGAAAGGGAAAATGTTGTTAGTGTAATGATAGGGAATTAGCTAGCAGAAGGGAACACTCGACTACTAGCCGGCCTTAACATTGGTGATCGCTTAGCAATTATTTTAACGCAATGAACACCTACAAATTAGGAAAATTAGGGTGTAATTTTTTTAAAAAGAATCTACAAAAAAATGTATTGTCGTTAGGGAAAACACTGCTATATTGCATAAAATATTATGTAATAACGATTAGGCGAGTAATGAAATATGTATATTTTGTGTGTAAGCTTTCAAGAACTAGCACAAAAGGTCTGCTAATTTATATAAACATATTCATAAACTAAACAGAAGCAAGCGATGTGTTTATTAATTCGTCAGTTTGCATATTGCTTGTTCGCTATCAATGCATCAAATTATTTTAGATTCGGATCGTATATTTATGAGAACATTTTGAATAAATTATTTACAGAAGTTACATACATTTTGCTGGGAAGAATACGATAAGTCGACCAGTCTATAATCGATGTCTTGAAATGGGTTTGAGGAAACAAGCATCCGAGCTAATTATTATAATTTAAACGAGGGCGATTTGATCCCATGCATTGATTTGCCTCGAGATATTTATGTCTTCTCTCCTGTATAAGTTAACGTCACTATTCTTTGGGAATCGATAGTATTATTTATGAATTGTCGGAAATCGGACACAACACAAGACCATTTATTTTGAAGAAGGAAGGGAGGATATTTATTTATTAGCCCATATAAATAAAAAAATGGAATTTAACTCCCAGATAATGTTTCCAATATAGAACCCCGGCATCATGGTGTTATCAAAAAAACTTATCGCTTGGAGTTATTACTGTCAGCTTAAAATAGCTCTTCTTAGACCCATCTAAAATTTACTGTCACATTGATGGATGTTTTAACTTTAACTCGGAAGAAGAGAATTTTCTAAGAAACGAATTTTATCGGTACTTTAATTCAAAATAATAATGAAATCACAATATGTGTCTATGATATCTGCGAATTTGTGGCCTTCTAAGTTGTATTTCGCTGTACACGAGTTTTAATATTGGTATGCCATTTATAAATATGAACTCAAACTGAAGCGATCTGAAGTATGATTTATAAAATTTTACAGTTATCAAATAAGTATCCACGGATAAAAATATCTTTTTTTTAAATAATGGTACGTGGTAGGTGTCATTGATACCATTTCAAAAAACTTTTTCGGTTTTGGAGCTGCTGTTGGTGATCTGATAATGTTTATGTATCGGACAGACGGATAAAGCTAACGTTTATCTGCACATTAAGAAATTGGCCCTTACATTTTGTTGTTAAAGTCTTCAGTCTAAATAAAAAACATGTTTCCAACAACTTTATAATGATAAAAATAGTAGGTTAGAAAAAACGCTATAAAAAATCTGTTTTTTCTTATCATTGACGAGAAAAGGATTATTTAAAAAAGAATTGTGTGGAAGAAAAACCAATATTAAAAGAGATTATTTTTCTTATATTTGAGATTTGGTTTTATTCTTCTTGATTTTTAGGTATTTAATTGAACAAATAAAATCATTTGAAAGGTTTTTGCAAACTAAATCTATAAACGAAACTTTCTAAAGGAACCGTCACCGATTTTCGAGCATCTTAATGGCATAATGGATGGCTGACTTAATCTCAATTAAAATAAATTCTGTTTGGAAGAATGGTGACTTATTTGAAAAGCTCACCATAAATCGACGATAATTATCTATCCACTGTTCGCTTATCCTTCGAATTTTTCAAATATCCGATGAATGAATCACCTTGAAAATGACATTTCAAAAATTTAGTATCAAATTCGCAAGGTTGGCCCACTTCGCTAAAATAATACTACTAAGAAGACAAGACTGGTGTCGGATCAATATTGTTTTCCTTCTGTCATAATTGGTATAGTGCTGAATCTACGATATGTGCAGATGGAATTTACGACCAGGGCGTAAAACCGAAAACGGCGCGAAGAATCGCTCATGATTTTGAAAACATGATAGTCAATTCTTGCATTTGAACACAAAGTTCAGATTTTTTTTAGCTTTAATTTTTTATAATATTTATCAATGCTATTCAATTACCAAAACTACTGACACCGAGGAAATTTATGTATAATATTTTTGAAACCGGTCAGCCCTCAAGAATGACTCTAAACGTTACTTTGTAGCATTCTAAACCAAGAAATACAACAAATGATTTATCTGCATTTTTTCTATGGGTAGTTAGAAAAATGTCTGAGGTTTCCTGTCAAAATGTCAGTAAAAAGGTGCCGATTGAAAATCAGCAAATACTGTTTTGAACGTTTCCCTTAACACCCTTGGCCGTAAAGGTAATTTTGGAAAATCACAGTTAGTATTCACCAAAACTTGAACTAGTATCCCAATGTTTAAAAAAAATAAAAACATTCTACTGGCTTACGAAGTAAGATATGCAAACGCAAACAGCGTTGAGTTTAACAAATTATAAAAAATGAAGAGTATATCTCCAAAGAACAAAAGTATAATAATTATATTTCGCTGATATTAAGTCAGCAATATACATACATTTAAATATGATTCTAATCATTGTAAATAAGTCAGTAAAAAAGGCTTATATGCCAAACATAAAAAAACACACCGTATTTATGTTGAGACCTTGCCTGGAATAATGTTGTACACAACAGTGCACTAAACTTATTACTGACAGGAAATAACTCAAAGTCGAAAAATCGATATTTTCGAAAAAATCATCAAGATATCGCCACAATCGCAAATATTTTTTCTTGGCCAATGTTATTCTTCAAGTTAATACTTCTATTACATTCATTTTTTCCGGGTACGGACTTGATAAATTAATGCTAAAGCTAAGATTGTGTCCCCATAGACAGGATTCACTAAAAAATAAAAAATATATAAATTCGAAAAGATTTTGGTTTGACAAATATTTTTAACCGCGAAGCCATGTAAGCCCCTCAAATAACTTGTCGGCAAAAGCTTAGAAAAGCTATTATGATTTGCAGGTACAAAAATAATCTACAAGATAAACGAGATATACTAGGAATACAAGAATAACGACAAAACAAAAAATTGAATGTAAAAATTGAGAAGCAATATTATCAAACATAGGTTTTAGTGAATATTTCAAAGTCGTTAGTTGTAGGTATAGATTTTGCTGTTAGAGTTGACCCAACCAGAACCACCAACATAAGATTGTATGTATTGGTGCATATGTATTTACTTCTGACAGTAATGCCTTTTCCAAACTTCACTGACAAACAGCCTTTTGTTTTGCTTTCCCCTGCTTATTATCACTGGCGAGAAAGAAACAAAAATCGAACACTTTTATCGAATTTTAACATTTGAAAAGTTTTGCAGTGTGTTCTTTTTACTATATTATCATTATTATTTTAGAAAATTTTCACTGTATTTTTTCCCTTAAGTTGAATAACGAGTTTAAAACATGCTGTATGCATGTAAAGCATCTGTGTGCATACTGTGTTCTGCATAGAGAGTTTGCCATTGATTTTGTAGATTTAAAGTATTCAGGTCAATTGATCAATTGTAAGCGGCCCTGATGTAATTTTTTGCAAAAGCAGAGTTAAATTATTGATTCATTGTTATTGAGAAAATTACAAGAACACAGAATCAACATAACATTATGCTTTAGGGCTTATCTGCTAGATTATTTATCATCGACCCACTGTGCGATTCTATTGAAGTTTTGCCTTAAAATTGGTATTTACCATTTAGGGTTGTGATTCCGTACAAAGGTCTAAAGAAAACCTCGTGTAAAGTGGAGCACATGCTCAAGTCCACACGTTGACCGTGAACTAATTCTGACGACACTCTAGATAAAAGTATAATTCAATTGTCATACATACATAAACAGTCCCAGTCTTGATCAAAATACCCTTTACCCATCTGCTGACATTACGACGGCGGAGTGGAATAAAGTGAGCAGTGTTCAATGGAAATGAGTTTGTTTTTACGTTTAATTTGAAAATTTAATAAATGGGATTGAAGGAAATGCCTATTCAACATTCGCCAACGATAAGCATTCTCAGATTAAAACGACATTTTTACTGATGTTAATTTGTTATGTTGGCTTGATAATAATTACATATCGACTCGTTTAACTTTGCAGTCAGTGACATCACTACTGTAGATTTTGGTGATTCTTCTTTTTCTGGTGCACTCTCTTATCGAAAATAGGCTATTATCAGGAAAATCTTCACCATGAGATAAGCTATCATCAGGAAAATCTTCACCATGACATAGGCTATCATCAGGAAAATCTTCACCCTGAGATAGGCTGTCATCAGAAAAATCTTCACCATGAGATATGCTGTCATCAGGAAAATCTTCACCATGAGATAGGCTATCATCAGGAAAATCTTCACCATGAGATAGGTTGTCATCAGGAAAATCTTCACCATGAAATAGGCTTCACCATGAGATAGGCTATCATCAGGAAAATCTTCACCATGAGATAGACTATCATCAGGAAAATCTTCACCATGAGATAGACTATCATCGGGAAAATTTTCACCATGAGATAGGCTATCATCCGACAAATCTTCACCATGAGATAGGCTATCATCGGGAAAATCTTTATCATGAGATAGGCTATCATCAGGAAAATCTTCACTATGAGATAGGCTATCATCGGGAAAATCTTCACCATGAGATAGGCTATCATCAGGAAAATCTTCACCATGAGATAGGCTATCATCGGGAAAATCTTCACCATGAGATAGGCTATCATCAGGAAAATCTTCACCATGCAGGCAGCATGTTGAAGTACCAGTGAAAATTCCCGGACTTTGACTTCACTCGGATCGTTAAAATATTATCTGAATGTTATAATTTAATTTAGAGTTTTTAAAATTATTATTATAGTGAAAGCACAACAAAACATATTTCTACATTATTTGTTGGAATATAAAAGTTTAACCAAATAAATATCTCGAAATAATTAAAAAGTTTTAGTTTAACGGGAAGCTAATAACACAACTTCAACTGGATGAACTGATGTTTGAATTGTTGGGACTTTTCATAGGTTTTCAAAATTTATTAGTGTAAAACTTTGAAAAACATGGGTAACTTTTCATAGATTTTCCTGTTTTCATAACTTTACATCATAATATCAAAAAGGATATATAATTCCTCAGCTGACCACTTAAATGGTTAACTAATCGAGCTGTACATAAAGTACAAACAAAGTTTTCATGAAAATAACCTTTATTGATCTATCTTATCCAAAAACATAAAATAAGGAATAATATTATAATGACATTTATTTAATCGTTTCATGAAAACGTCTCCGGATGTTATACGTACATATATAATGAACTAATATTAAAGTGCACATATTATCGCGAGTGACATTGAATTCAATGCACAATACATCGGCTTCATCAAAGAGAAGAATGCATTATTAAATGTGTACAACTTATGTGCATACGTTTGACGTCAGTTGCATTTTGAGGGATTCAATTATGTATGTACAACGCAAGGGATGGAATATGAAAACAGCACCGTTTCTATTTAAATACATACGTATTTCTAGTAACTATTACTATTTTATTATGTTATTATGCTTTCGTATTATTATTATGGTTTTTCTTTTACGTTATTTTTTTTATTCTTTAACCGTACGTTTTTCATTTAAATTATCTCATAATGAAGTATTCATATGGCAGGCAGAGGATCGCACCCACTGCCCTGTTCCGCTGAAACAAACTTTATCACACTAGCACGTATCTACGTACTTTTTGAACTTTTCAAATTTAGAACGGTGGATGAAAATTACCAAATTACAAAAAGATCTTTTCAAATCCAGACAAGTGATTGAGAAATATATTTTATAAAAATATTTTTGTGAAAAGTACTCCCAGTATCGCCCTGGTGAAAACCACCTCCCAGAATCAAAACACCATTACTTGAAAATTACTTTTGTCGCTTTTAGTGACCAGATCTGAAAAAAACAGGTATTTCCTTATCTTCTTCTTTCTCGTCTCCGTCCCGTTCTCGCTTCCTTCAGCCACGGTTGTAAAATTAATAAATAAATTCGGTTAAATACTTAATGCACTGTAAAAAAACACACATATTATGTGATTTGCGAACAAATATACGAAACATGTTTATCTTAACTGTGAAACAAAAAAATCGTTAACAATTTGTAAGTTGATTATATTTTCTTATGTGGATTCCGCAAAAGAGTCCCTACTGCTCTTTTTTTAATGAAGTCAAAATTTCTCGAGTTATGAAAACCAGATAATATTTGAAAAACTCCTACCACTATCACAATAAGTGAAAAAATGTTGCTTGTGAAATGATGGAGGACTTAGCTACCAGAGGAATTGAAGCCACCACACCTGAGTGGGAAGCTGAGGCATTTGCCAACTCGGCTACTAACCGGTCAGCTCTTAGTCAGTATCAGCGCAAGTGCGTAACAATTGAAATTCGGGCCCACGTACACAGCTATCGGTTTACCTCTTCATGTGTGCAACGTATTTTGTCGTGTTCCGCCGAATATTTACTGGCAAGTTCGGTAGCTGGCACTTTGATAGCAGAGAAGCCATATGACCGAAGAAGGAAAACGAAAATCAATTGGATTCAGGTCAGTGTCCCCCGACGGCTAAACCTGGGATCATCGTGGCGCGCGCCCGCGGAGTCAAGCGACAAGCGGCCAGCAATTGCCTTGGGGCAGGCCGTTTCGCGGGGCACCTCTCCGATATGTCACTACTAACATATGTGCTTCCGGGGATGGAGAAACTTAGAAAAAAGGATCAGAAAGTATATATCGCACTATCATAAAAGTTGTGGTGGAAATTTGACGAAATATCATCGCCGGAAAGGTAAATGTCCTGAAGCGCCATTTTGGGAAATTAACACCAGAGCACTTTTGTTAAACAATAAAATTCACAAGTCTTCAGTACGTGGTTGGATTTTGAAACAAAAGTTAATTTAGGTAACTCAGTGTTTTCACTGAATTATCCGAAAAAAAAGCTTAACAAAGTCCCAGACTTGTTTCACTTGAGTCAAGCCTTCTTCCAAATGGTTTATAGATGGCTGGAGGGCCACAAAAGTCTTCAGAATTAAAAGCCAAAGCATTCGATGCAGAAAAAAGAACTAACCAAAATTGCATATTTAACTTATTTTTGACCTAAGTGTCGCTTAGCCCTTTTGCCTTTTCAGCGACTATATATACTTTTTATTATACCACTTTGTGAAGAATTTTGTGGTACCCTCTTTTTTTGTAAAATGCAGTTATCAAAGACATGTCGATTAGACCGATAACACGATTTCTCGAAAAGCGAAGGTTAAACCACTCTTGCGCTATTAGCCTATTGACTGTCATTCTTCTATAACCTGTTTTCATACAAACTTTGCTAAATCGTATTTTAATGCCCTGCGTCAAAATTGTATCTTTCTTAGGCCTAGTCGTTTAAACCCCTTTTTGATGAGTTAAAGCGGAAAATTATACATTTAAACGGTCCTCGCTAACTGCCGATCCTCATCCCGCTAGCATTATCGGGTGCACTATGTCAGAGATGCTGTATCAAAACGGTTCGATCTTTAAACATATTCGCTTGTCCGTGAGCTTTAGTAATTGACATTAAGATGTATGAGTTATGAATCGATTATTCAAATATGACTGTGAAAGAATATCCCAAAGCATGGGTACGAACATTTCAACCAAACCTTATGTTACCTTAATGTATCTATCAAAACCGATCGCTAACTTACCAAATAAGCCAAAATCAATCACCCTTTGAGCTTTGACCATTCATATTGATATATTAATCTAGTTACTTTAGAAATAGATGATTCAAACTTGACTTGAAAGAAATTCCCGTACCGCGTCCCCGCCAACTATTGGACAGCTCAACCGAAACTGTTAAAGCGAATTACGTTTTTTCTATCAAGATCGATTGAACTTGGAATCATAAGTTTTGCCGAAGGCAAAACACAAATACGCTACGGTTGTTAACAACGGCGCACGAAAACATTTTTGGATTGGGGATAGAAGGCTTGGTTTGCCATTACGCCGCTTGGTTCGTTGGCTTGCCTTTTTGTAGAAAACCATTAATTCGGTACTTCGTGGTAGAATCATGAGACAGAATATATTGTTACATCAAATATATGAAAATCGTTTCGTACGGTGTGATGATGATGTGTGAGAGAACGGTCGAACCACCGAATAGTATTTATATAGGTACCTTCGTACGTAGTCAAATATTTGAGTTTCCCAAATTTTATTGAGGAAGCATACCGTGAACAGTCCCTTTTACTTTACAAATAATATATTTATCGCCTACGGGGGCGCCCTAGAAATTTTGTAATAAGTTTTTTGATTAATAATTACGTTGGAAATGTTTTAACACAACTAAGCTTTTTATTGAAAGGGTGTTTGATAAGACTTTCCGCCTTGGAAATCGATCGGTTGTAAAATTGGTTTTGCACGTTTATTTGGATTATTTTTGACATACTGTATAATTCTCAGGACAATATGTGACTGACCGTGTGAAACGGTCTAAACATATTTTAGACAACCGCATCTCTTCAACGTCTTCTTTTTCCATCGCCCACTACCGCACCAGGCCCTTCTGTAGCCTTCGTGGATCTCTGTAGCGTCTCAGGGGGCGATTCCGCACACCTTCTAAATTACTGAATACCTTATTTATATCCATTTTAGAAATTAAGATGAAATTAACCATTAATAATTTCTTAATGAGTATGTACATACGCACATACGTACCAGGGTGAACTTTTAAATTTGGAACTAATGTCAATTGAAATAATCAAATTTTCAAAATAATCTTGTAAAATTCCTCCCTACCTAATAAACCTGTAATGTATTTTAGCAGACATTATTATATATTTGGAATGAGTGGAATAGAGCAACTAATATCATTTCTTGACCAGTTAAGTTATATCCCGTGATTTTTCACGAGTAACACCTATTATGTAATAATTAAGAAACCACCAAAAAACATTCATTTTTAAGAAGTTTTTAAGTAACGCATATTATTTTATGATAACTTTACTGCCTACTAACAAATCAAAAGCACAGTATAATTAAATCTGAAACGCGATATCTTGTGGTGGCGCATAGTAAACGCTTTGAATTTGATCGATTTATTCAAATGAAATCGTTTAAAAAACCTTACAAGTATTTGACTAAGAAAAGCCATTCCTCTGGAAGGAGGACGAACGTTAAGGGCGCTCTGCAAGCGCCCTGCCAGAAGGGGATTCGATTCCGTTTAATTGTAATTGAGAAATACCGTGGTTTTATTAGGGGCTCGTCTTTAAATACCAATGCTTATACTTCAACCCTCGTTCATTTACTCAAGAATTAATCAAAATCATGGCCCGTTTATTGTGTGAATAATATATATATGGGTACTTCCTTGGATCCTAGCCACTTTCTACGTAGTTATATTTTGAAGTTGGGTTGATTAACCACACAAATATGGTTTACACACTTCACTTCAAGGGATATTGATCAAAACTTTTATACTACGAGTACCTTCATCTTTATTTTAACAGTTATTACTAAATTCGTATTTTCTGTTGTCTGTTCTTTCGTACTAGAGACCAATGTTTTGTAAAATATTGCTAATTACATTACAGGTTGACTTGGTTAATTTTGCAGTAGGTCAAAAAGCGAACTAAATACGGCATAATTGGTGTTATTTGGTTGTCAAAATATTTTTTATTGGGTTTCTTCAAATTTTTTTGTTTTTGTTTTTATGATATTCATGAAAAGTGATGCACATAACATTTTTATTAAGATTTTGGTATTCGCAGACTCTTAAAACCTATGAAAATTCCAATATTAGAATGAGTTGCCGCCTATTGAATTATGTTGTCAACATTACATGAAATAATTACCCCTGAGAAAAGTTTATCATTTTGGAGTGGATATCGTATTAAAAAATACTTTGTATTTATACTGGTGGTGTGCGATTAATTAATTCATGTTTTTTAATGTAGTCAAAAAATTATTTAATAACTCTGAATGTGGGGAACTGGTATTAATAAAATCTACAGTGACGACGCCAACAACAATGACATCTCAGGGAAGATTGACGACCGATAGACAGTAATAATAAAACAGATAACAGCTTATAAATCATCAGCCAAGAAAGTTCAACGCCGCCCTAAACTCACTGTATCGAAAAGCTAAACATATAGTAATAAACTTTATACTAGAACGATTTTTTTTTCATCGATTCTGTGTAGGTAATATGCTTCTCTACACGAGTGTTTGCATTCAAGACAAACGTAGTATGCAAAAAAGTCCTCTATTATAAGACAATGTATTTGTATTTCATTGATGATGAGAATAGGCAAAAATACAGTTAACATCCCATGCGAGATAGACAACTGTTAGACAAAACTCGTTTTTCAGTGGTGGCCAAGAGGAACCAGCGGGGTTCAAGGTCACCCTAAAGCTCGCCAGATCGATGAGATAAACAAGTTTAGGGACATTACGTGACAGCACAAAGCACGGATCACACTCGGCTGATCTCCGCGGGAGGGGCGGTCCCACTCGGAGGCAAGTTACGAGACTGGTGGGACTTCGGCGAATGGATTTCGCCAAACTTTAGAACCGAGCGTTTAACGTATTGGGTCCTTATTTTTGGAATGAGCACATTCACTAAACGAGTACGAAAACATAATATCAAAGTTTTGAGAAAAAATCGAGCAAAGGATTTTAAAAAAAAGTTATTTGAAATAAAATATGTTTTAAATACAACAATTTTTTTTATGAGTCACATCAATCATAATTATTTTGTATTTATATTTAATGCTAAAGGCGAACGCAGATGGTGTCTGTTTCACACAAAAAAATGTTTAAAGTTAAAGGCTAAAATATTTAACTTAACAAAATGATTTATAAAAAATCAAATATATATTTAGTACATTGAAAGAAATAACTTTGTTTTTTTTTTCAATGTAAAATACAGACATTAGACATCAATCGATTTTCCATGATTTTAGAGGCAAAATTTGCAATTATTTTTGCAAAAAAATCTCGCTCCAGCTGCCTTGAGAATATTTTATAGTCTAGAACAGGGGTGGTCAAGAGTCGACCGCGGTCGACTGGTTTACCGCATAACTATTCCTAGTCGCCCGCCTATCTAAAGTTGCGTATAGACATATTGTTTTCTTTTTAAACTCTTTTTATATTTGCGTAGAGATATCATTAATGTCTGTTATTAAAACAACCGTATATTGAATAGGAATTAGCAAAATTTTAAATTTAAAGTTATTTTTTGCTTAAAATTACTACTTTTTATAATTTATTTACGTCCGTTTTAGGCTTTTACATACATTTTAATATATTTTATTTTTTTCAAAACAGTAACCTCATTAGTGCAAGAATTGTATAAAATAGAACAAATAAAAAAAGAGTATTGAATAGCAGATACAAAAAAAACTAATAAAATGTTCAAAAATATTGTAAAAGAAAGGAAATAAATAATATTAAGTAATAGGTCCAACTATTAGTTTAGCTCTATCAGATAACAACAACTGTTCTAAATTAAACTTATAGTTTGATATTGACGTGTTAAATATATCAGCGACATCGGAGTATATGTTTCCCAGATGCAACATTCGTCGCATAGGCGTGTTGAATTGTGAGATTGAAGCAGAATTGCTACAATAGTACGGTAGGTACTGCCTTGTAATCGTCTTGCTAGGAACATGAAATGAAATCAAGTTTAATAGTTCAGGGCTGTCAATCATTGATTTTATAATTTTGTATAAGCAAATCAAGTCGGTAATTATTCTCCGTTCAGACAATCTCAATAAATTAAGATGACAGAGAAGATAATCGTAATTGATAGATTCCCTTAATAAGCCCATTCTGAAGTTAATAAATCTTAAGAATTTATTTTGAACTCTTAATCACTTAACATAGAGTAAGATGTTAGTAGACCGCCGCCAATAATTTAAAAAGTAGGTCGCCTGTAGTGATCAAAAGTTTAACCATCCCTGGTCTAGAAAAACGCACCCGCGTGCGTTCCTCTTGAGAACTTTTGAAATAATTTAAAACTACTAAACGGCGCTAGACAAAAAATCAACAATACTGATCCGAGAATACAGAAAGCAGCTCAGTCAGGGGTTTGCATGACGGCATTGATGGTGGCTGACGGTAATGCTGATGTTGGTGAAATAATATGGGTCTCGCGGAACCGATGTAGTTTTTCTACGGGTAATCTGTAAGTAAGGCCATCAAGCTGCACGGGTAACGTAATTAAAAGCAAGCGCCGGCTCAGGCGACACTAATAGATAACAGAATAACAGGTAACAGGTAACAGGTAACGGCGCAATAGGTAACGGTGTAATAGGCATTAGTGCGCCAGCCGTGAGAAGCGAATCTTTCAATGGCGCTCGACGGTTGTGGGGTATCCGCGGGCGATATATATTGACATTGTCGCGAAAGAGTAATTTCCGCTGAGGCAACTAACGCGGTCGTTTAAAGCCGCTGTAACATTGACACGGACTATGTCATGGGCGTCCAACACTTGGCTTCCCTCGGCCACGTTGAATGAAAAGGAAATGTATTTGGCTGCACGTAAAATATGTGCAATTTATTTAATTTATTGAGATGAAACCCGTACTTGGATAGTACGTAATATAACATAAGTAAGTTTTGACATTTGAACGGATATACATGAAATAATACAGTAAAACGTTTTGAGAAATTGAAGAGCAAAAAACATAAAAATACGAAAAACAAATCAATTTTTTCCAGTAGATTAACGATAAGTGAATATTTCGTTTAAAGTCTCTAAATTTTAAATTTTTCAAATTATAAAGATATCAATATTTGAGGTGTATTCATTTCGAGTGTATGTAGGCAGAAATGGGTGCATGTATGTGGTAGTTGGTAGTGACATTATTGTTGCAGAAAAGTAAATTTTGCCGAGTTGCTCGCTTTGGGGTACTCTGAAGTTGATAAGGTGCAGGAGTTCACAACAGTCAATTCGGAGTGAATTATTTTGAACATAAAGTTAAGTCAGCTATTTTCCTTCTGTTTTCTAGGGTGTGGATTTTGAGTGTGTTTAAAAGGAATGTAATTTATGTGTTGAATTGGAATGTGTAGTTTGAAGTTTATGAAACGTAAAAATTTGCGCTGTACACGTTCAATATTGTTTATGTGGATTAGATAGTATAGGGGACCACACTATAGAATTGTATTCTAATAGACTACGTACTAACGACAGGTAGACTATTTTTTATGACTTTTAACGAGTCGAAGTCTTTGATAGTTCTAAGAATAAATCCCAACATCTTCATACCTTTACTAGCGATTTATTGATTTTTGACATTTGAACGGTCTCCGTTAACCGTAGATTCTCAGCCCGTCAGCGTTTGATCAAATTCCAATGACCTTCTGGTTGACAGCTTAAGCCGACCAAACAAATCAATTTTTTTTAGTAGAAAGCAATCGCTTTATGGTTTGACCTATTTAAAGAAAAAAAAAATACTGATTATGCTTAGGCTAAGCGAAACCAGTCGGTCATAAAAATTAAAATAATATTCGTGGTCTTATACAAAGTTATTTTTTCATTTCTTTAAATCAATTTAAATTTAAAACTGCTTTATATTTAAAGTCGAGAGTAGGCGATTAAACGGAAACCATTCAAATTTAAAAAAAAATCAATGAGCTTGTACACACGAACTATCCAAATACGGGTCCTTGAAAAGAGTACTTGCAAATCGTACTGTCAAACAGCGAAAAACAAATGAAGGCATGATGAAATGGACATATTTTTCAAGGAAGCAGATCTAAGAAAAGTCGAGTAAAACGGATTATCAATTTTACGATTTTATCGGCCGCATAACTGGCAGTCCGGGGCCGCAGATTAGACACGCCTGTTCCTAGCAATCTGCTCGAGTTCACTCGGGTAAGGTCTGCCAATGTCCAATAAAGGCGACCTCAAACTTGTTTCAGCTCTTATACAAAATCCGTGAATAGAGTCATTTCTAGTAGAAGAAAAAATACAAATTAAATACTAGCTAAGGTAGTATTCAACATGCCTCTTATTTGATCTCAGGTAATTCGAGTATCACCGATTGAATTCCTTTCCAGATTGAACGTTGATTTTGATATAGTCGTCCAAATCCCGGCGTGCGAAAATAATTTGACTCAATTTGTATGTGTTATTTCAAATACGTATGATATGAAACATTATATTTATTTTATTTGCGGCATATTCTAGAGCGGTAGATGCTTTCAGTATTTCCCTGGTGAAAGACCACTAATAAGGAAGTTGAGTCCATTTTTTTTTTATTTTTTTATCAATATCCACCTTCAAACTTAAATATAGGTATTTTTTTTTTTTTTAAGTTAGTTTTTATAGTTAAATTAATTCTCAAAGTTTGAATTTTGTACACGCCGCCAAAACGGCAATATCTCAGAGGTAAGGAGCGGGGTGGGTGCGTGACGCGTTTTGTACCTTCAGAAGGGGCACCACACGGTACTTATATTTGACATCGCACATTGTCGTTATCCAGCTGTCAGTTGCATATTTGTTATTTTGTGTTTTTTCTTCAATTTTACCGCTTTTAATTTAACAAAACCTTACAAAATGTCAGGAGATAATACGTCTTGCTATTGCATCGTACTAATGTGTAAAAATACAAGCATTACTGCAATTTACAATCATTCCAAGAAATGAAATTTTACGTAAAAAAATGGTTCACCGCCATTTACTTCGCGGCATCGCATCGTACGAAAACGGTACATTTGACGTTCGACTAATATGAAGCGTTTCTATTTTATGGCGTTTTAACTAATTTTCAAGAAGGGTTTATTAATTCTGGGAATAATAATATGGAAATATACATATATATTCAGAATCTGTGTTTTTCGATCTACATGCACATATTTTTTTAAAGTCATAATATTTTTCACTCAACTTCTCTATTATAATCGAAACGCTTATTTAAACTGCTTTAGCGGTGTCTAGTGACCAGATCTGAATAACAAGGTACAGAATTTTAAAAAAAATGGTACCCATATATATATTTGTATATGATACCACACAATAGTCCCAACTGACCAGAGGCAGTGGTACTATGACCTCCACATTTAAAAGGATGTTATGAGTGAGAATAAAGGGAGTTTGTCAATGAAACTGAAATGAGTGATGAGGGAAAGGGGATAAGGAATAGGAACTTTAAAAAGTACCCGGCCATTCAGATCTGGTCATCAGACACAGCTATAGCCATTTCGAGCGTTTCGATTTCGCACTTGGGCGATACCTAGAAAATCTTCCACCCCCCGAACAAAGGTACGTAAAAAATACACTCCATTTCAGATACTAGTTTAATTAATGAAAAAAAAAATATATATTTAGCTCCTCAGGATTTAAATACGCGAGCCCAGAACCTAACTCTGTCGTGCAAATATAGTTAATATTATTTAAACATGATGCTTTTCCTTTTTTTCTGAGGTCATCTACGTCTTCTTCGCATTATGAAGTGTTAAATACACGGAATGACTTTAGATTATCATGCATTTTATATCTGTTAACAAGTCTAATTAACAGTAACTCGTTAATTGATTGCCACCAGTTTACCTTACTCTAAAATGTAAATCTTGTATTGACCAGAGTATCCTTAACCGGTTGCAACAAACTAACGACATATATGTACTTCTGTACTATATTAGACATACAATATATAAATACATCACACATTTTAATCAGCCGGTTATATCAAAAACCAAAACTCTGCTGCAAAACATATTACATTGATTTTCGATATGTAACTTGACTTGCCAAGAAAAAACATTAGTTGCTTTAATCCACCCATTTCAAATATACAATACTTTATTAGCTGGGTAGAGATTTGAAAACATTCTTGTTAATTTGATACTTTTCTGAATACAGCCGTCAGTTGGAATATTAAAAAGTTCACACTCGTACGTATGTAACATACTCGTATGCACGTACTCACAAAATAAATTATTTATAGTTAATAAGCTTCTATCTGGTTTCGCTAGAGATTCAACACTCGTTTATTTTTTACTTTTTTCGATTCATTAATTAAATAGTTCATACCTCACAATAGAAATAACGTAGGGAGCGATAATCGCATTGGCTGAGAAATTTCTGTTAGAAAAAGCTGTGTAAATTTCATGACGTCAGAACTTGAACCGCTAGTAAGATTTTAACTAACCCCACACAGACAAATTATATATTATATAATGTAGTGAAATGATTAACTAAGCGATCCCACGTGATATTCTTTACAGTAGTTTATCGTTTGTCCTTCGTCAGGCATTATTATTAAATCAAAGGTGACACTATCGACACTTCTTGTAAAAATATCTATGTAATTAGGTTTGAAAGGAAGAATCTACGTTTCACATAAATGTTATCTTTACTATCAGGTTGATATCATATTTAATCTAGAATAAAATACTGTGGGTTTATTGCGATACTAATAACTAGATTCATCCGATTACACTATGAGCACGCATATAGGTACATACATAGAGCAGCCAGTCCATAATAGGGAGATTTTGAACCGTGTTCCATTTAGTTCAGGGGGGTAGGGGGGGGGTATATGGCGCGGGGAAGGGACTCTCGTACGACAGCCGAACGATGCTTTCAACTTTTGTCGAAATTAGCCGAGCGCATCGTGACGGTTGTTTGTGTTTTGCGATCTTCATATTATTTTAGGCAAAAACTTAATCTATCTTAATTAGTAGTTATTTTAATGAAATAAACTTTGTGAAAATATTTTCGCATCGGTTTAAAAAGTACATTAGCATTTTAGGGCAGAGTTGTTCGGCGAGATGTGGCTACAGCTGGCTCCAGTTGAGCGGAGCCACTTCTAGAATCTAGTGCCGTAGCTAATTATAATCTATGCGAGCAAGTAATATAACTTTATTATCTCTGATAATATTTTAAAATATACCATATGAAACCCATTGCTTTGTAGCGTTTATTTGCGTCACAATTGATGTATTGATTTGATTTACGATCGAAACGTAAAAAATATTTTTTTAATAACATTATACAACAGATGAATACAATATAGGTTGACTATAAAGCATGAGTTAGACATTACGATATTTTTTTATCTGACGTAAAATATATTTTTATTCATTTACTACTGTTTGAAATGTCATTACTGGTACTTTCAAATCTTTATCTTTCCCTTATTCTTTTCCACCCCTTTTTTCAGTCGCACATCATTCCCTAATTAGGGATGCCACAGTCCTCAATTTCAGTATTTTTTTAGTCCCTGGGCAGCTTGAACTCTTGAGTGGTTTTCACATAATATTTTTACATTAATTCGAACACCGCTTCCAACGGCCGCTTTTACCAATCAAAAGTATCATAGCGATAGACTAAGGTTGGGGTGTTTAAACCTCCGTCACATGTGAATTACGATCTAATCGTCGATTAGCGCTATTTTGAATGTTTGATATTTTAATGGTCCCCATTAACCACACATTCTCGACCCGCTACAGAGTTTGCTCAATTTGTGATCAGTCGTCATGCTTAAAGGATTATCATCGATTTTATCGTCAATCAAATGCGACGGAAGTTGAAAAAAAAAACCTTAGCGAATTTAACTCATTTATTTATTCACTTTATTTTGTATGGTCTTTTTGATCAATTCCAATAGAAACAAAGTATTCAATTTAGAAAGTCTAAAAATTTAAGAAGTCTAAATAAAAACTTTTTATTTTATTTCGTTAACGTAATTAAATTACCGGGTACATTATAGTTATTTGTTTATTGAAGTAATATTAACAATCTTCAAATAATATGGAAACACAAAACATAAACAGATAATAAAAAGATACGTGACCGAGACTCGAACTCGGGACCTTTCCTTTAACCGAGAGCAGCGTATTAACCAACTTTTCCATCGCGACCTATTCATTCACTGTCATTTTTTAATAATCTCTTACTTGAAGACTTTTAATATTTTTATTTCATATTTTTGTAGAAAACAATCACTTTGTGGTTTGACATATTTAATGAAAATGAAATAATAGCTTTGCTTAAGACCACATATTTTATTAAAAACTTTTATGGCAGACCGGTTTCGCTTAGTCTAAGAAAAATCAGGGTACAACATTAAACTGACTAACTACAATAATACAAAGTTTTTATTTCAATATTATTTTGATTTTCACTAGGCATCCATCTTTATAATCTTTAGCAACGTTATGTCCGATGACAATCGAAAACATATGATACTTACATAATTTGCTAGAATGAGTGGCATTTACTTTTTAAAACAGACATTTGATTATTGAGACGTTCAAAATTATAATTTTGTACCGAAAAAACTACGTGAACGTCACCCTGACAGCTCACACGTACATAGACGGGGTTAATTCATACAATTAGTAAACAAGTAAGTAAGTGTACGCTGACAAAAAATATGTTGGTGATGTCAAAATTCGTTCGAATTATTCATATTTTTACTCATGAATTAATTAACTTCACTCAGTTTGATTTAAAAATTGATACAGTCAAATAAAATTGTACTTGGTAATAAATAAATGTTCCACGAAGAATGGAATAATGAAGCAAAACAATTCGCCCGAAATTCTCCGACTAGATTCAGATTCGTGCCCATTAAAAAATGTAGCAGCTTTCCTCGAATACTTTTAAGGAGTCGTTTATATTTATTTAAAATAACGCTAATGTTGGCCTAAGCGAATCCGCCCAAGTATTGAAACGAATAATTAGTTCTGCTTTGAACTTGCAAAATGGTCTAAAAAATTATTTCACATCCCGCCGTGACAGAAATTTAGAATCTAAATGTTTGTTTGTACAAAAATAATTATTTTTCATACGTTCACATTATTATGAAACGTTGAACCTTGTTTGGTAGCGTTTCTTATCACTAGAATAAATTGCGTGAAATGGAAAAGAATGTCGTTAAAATGGAATTACATTGTGACCGAATACTGCTAACGAAAATTAATTAAAATTTATTGATCAGTAGTAAAATACTCGGAAAGAAGTATCCGTTAGATCTTCGAGAGCTTAGGGATAATATTTAATTTCAAATAAGTAAATTTTCAAATGATGGGGGCGTATTGCCAATTTAATTAAGATGTTAATGAAGCGAATATAAATTACAAATAAAAATATGGATATCGATGGAAAATGTATTTATTTTAGGGTAGCAGAGTTTACGGCTTCCATGGTCGAGTGGTAAGACTCTCGAATACGAATCCAATGGTCACGGGTTCAAACCCGGCGTGCTCAAATAACTTTTATTTAATTAATGTGGGATTCATATAAAATAATACTAAGTATATTTGCGGCACGTTCCAGACTGGTAGAAACTCTTAGTGTCGCCCTGGTGAAAAACCACCATTCAGAATCGAAATGTTGCTAGATTGAGATGGCTTTAGCCGTTTGTAACTAGATCTGAATAGCCAGGTACTCCCCTAACTTCCTCTTCTCCATCTCCTTTCCCCCTACTACCTTCAGCCTCACAATATACCCCAATTGGGGATGCCATAGTCTCTCTGGCTCTAGACTGTTGGGAGCAGTTAGGACTCTGCGGTATTCACTATAAAACATAAATAAAAAATAAAACGAATTTTGCCATTACTAATTTAGATTTCCAATTTGGTCTAAGAATTTGTAAAACTTCCATGCAAGAATTTGGTCGCCAGTATCGAGGTCCCAGTCAATGCACGAGGCAAATGTACCTCTGGGTATGTAACGATGCCAAGCATCAACTTTAAGACGTCCGTGACGAGCTGTATATTGTTATTACTCCCTATTTTTTAGTGCTTAATTTAAGCATTCCTAATATGATCGTATTTAGTTAAAGCTTAGATAGAGGTTGGCTAAAGAGCTAATACCCCTAAGTGCTATTGCAGAGCAAATTAAATAAACATTGCAGTATAAATATTCTCATTAAGAATGAAAGCCGCCATGTCTCGTCCATGGGAAAAGTACTATTGAGCAGAAAAAAAAACATCGAAATCACTATTCATAGATGTAAAGAAAAATATTGTTCTTATCTCTGTATTTTTTATGTAAAATACAGCAAGAACGACGGTGTCACAGTTATTGGAGCTGTCGCAAGTTCAATGTTCATGCAATTTTACAACATATTTTATAATTATCTTCTCTACCCATTTTACGAAAGTGACCATTAGTTAATATTTCCGCCTGACTTTGTTTCCTGCTGCAAGTATGTTCCTACATCTCTATGTCGGAATACGGCAAGATGACTGATGGAATACTCGTACATTGGGTCGTATAGCGGTGACATCGTTCAGAAACAGAATAATTGCAAGAGGCATTATACATCCATTTGTTTCTATTGTAAAAAAGATTGATGTTAAAATTATGCTGTGGAAAATTCGTAATATTTTTAATACATTTTCCATGTCAGCTTTTGTAAATCTAAATTTATGGATACGTTTAACTTCTACAACACCTTTACTTCTAGAAATCAATTGCTTTTTAATATTTTTATGTGATACTGCACAATCTCAGCGACTCAGTGACAGTGAAATAGCGATTGTTGTGAGACTGAAGGTAGCGGAGAAGGTGAAGAAAAAGAGTAAGATGATGGTTGGAAAGTATTTGGCTATTCAGATTTTACTAAACTAACTAAATATAGCTTAAGTCGTTTCAACTTTTAAGTAACTTTTAACATATGAATTGTGGAATTTTACCACAGTAATGTGTGTTAATGCTGAGAGTTCTTGTACTCTGAAAGAAGGTGCAAATATTTCAAATAAAGTAACTGCATGATTTTTTTAAATTTTAATAATATTAAAAAAATACACAAGAATGATAGCTTTTCTTCACCCTCACCAGATTGTGTAAAATTTTTTATAATTTTATTTCTAATTTATACTCACTGAATATTTTATAATGAACAATTTGACCGTCTAAATCAGGTAAATAAAAAAAGAAACACAAATATTTCGCAATAGCCTTACATGAAGTTGATTCCGGTGAAATGTTGTAATGGATTGCCTACTTGCAGATACTTATTAAAATTACTCACAAAAGTTTTGGCTTGTGCGTCGTTTTACTCGTGATTATTTATCGAAGGCTTTCTATGGAAATGGGGGTGAGTTGTGTTGCCGTACCGGGGGAAGGTCAGTGGGAAAATTTTCTTGGAAAAAAATTATCGACCCTTTCATGTATTTTGCGAGGTCGACGACTAACGAAACTTCCATTTGGTAGTATGATATACGAGTACATGATGTTTTATGCCTGCCATTGCATTATTGAGATGTGACGTACTTTCAGAACACCTCTAGTCTATGATTCATCAACCGGATAGGGTTAGCGAAAAAAGACAAATTAAATTTATCCCATTGAGTATAAAAAGGTGGAAGTGGTATGGAAAATTTGTGTACATAAGTATGTATGATGTGATATTTCACAAAAACGTATAAATTAAGATTTTTCTGGGTGTAAAAGCGGTAAACTGCTTGACCTTAGACTCACGAGTCGCGAGCTCGAAACCCGGCGTGGACATATTATATTTCATTTCAGTTAACTAAGTGAAATGGAAAATTTATGTACATATGAATGTATGAGGTGATATTTTACAAAAAATGTATAAATTAAGATTTTTATGGGTGCAAAAGCGGTAAACTCCTTGACCTTAGATTCATGAGTCGCGAGTTCGAAACCCGGCGTGGACTCATCATATTTAATTTCATTTAAGTTCAAATAAAATTTAACAAAAAAATGTTAAGGTATATTTGAACATCGTTCTAGAGTGGAAGATACTTTCAGTATCACCTTGAAAACCCACCAATCAAAATAGAAACGTTGCTTTGCTTGAAATGGCTATATATATTTTTCATATTCAGTTCAGACTACATTCATAAAATTCTTCAAATAGGTATGCCATGGAGTTTGAACTCATCTGCGGTATCACACAAAAAAGTTTAATATTTTATTACCTTCCTTTGGTAAAAACGCTTCTCAAAAAAGATTTTAAAAACAAATTTGAAATAAAAGTCTGTCCGAGTGACCTTTTGTTTGAAATCAATAATGATACTATCTTGTAAGGTGCAGACACGCTGCTCGGTAATTAGAACAATTATTATAAATACAGTGTCACAGTCACTCACGTTTATTTGTCTGGCTTAGAGAAAATTGATGGCAATTATTTGATAACACGAGTCAGTAAACTTTGTAAACAGTTCGGAAAACTTTTATTTGCTAGCAGTAACTATACCAGATTTCTAAGGCAGGTGAACTTAAAATAATTCTGTAAACAGATTGATGTTTCAGTCAAAATTATATAATAAAATTTGAAGGTCATTTGAACTTAAAACTTTTCGGTTTTGTCACACTTTACTTGCATAGCTTCGTCTAGATTGTTCGCCCAATGCACGTGAGCCATTCACAACTAGCAAATAAATAATTTAGCAGTCAAAAGGCAAAATTAAGTGTATAAAATTATTTGTGGCCATAATAATATATTCGGGCCTTACCATAAATGCTCAAGTATTTATTAACTCACGTGCTAGATGGAATCGGCTCATGCGCTAGACTCGCGGTGTTCGGACAAGGCTAATGATTCATCGCCCTTGGACGGACTAATAGTTTTGTGATTTTATCACGCCGTAACTTATGTTGGTAGGTATATTTTAATGCAACAAAATGAAATGTTTCGCGGTCCAGAGGCACATTAAGGGGTCACAGGTTCGACGGCACTTTTAATTTCTCTTAACGGCCCTCTACACTGGCTTAAAATTTTTGTAAAAGTATTACGAAATCTAAGATTCAGTCAAAGAAAATACATTTTTCTATCGATTTCCATGTTTTCATTTCTAATTCATATTTGTTAAAAGCCCTTTATTGAACATTTTAATTTATTCGGCTCTTCGAAGAAACCGGAAAACGTTGCAAACAAAGTCGCATTAAACTCCGTTTAAAAAAAGTTGGATTAAATCCTTTGGCGTTTGTAACCCGAGCATCGTGCATCATCCACGATTCTTTAATTTAAAAACAGCGAATATTTTTAATTTAGGACCCCTTCTTTCTACGTTGCCAGAGTAGGTAATTTAACTTGCCGGCGTATGGCAAAGAGTAGGTACCTTTATATTTACATAGCAGTCAAAAGAAATGGAGCTCTCGCTTAATAATGTAGCGTTTCTTGTAATCAAATAGGAGCGCAGTCGGTATTTTTCTGTTTCGCTGAAGGAATGTTCGAGGAATTTCCCATTACGTAGGCGCTTGGTCGTTGCAACGATTAAGGCAGGTTGTCACCCCCGGCGTTTTACGAGATTACAAGGCAGAATGACGAATAACGTAAAAATAGCAGAATTCTTGTTTCTATTGAAAAGTACCTGTCACATTAGCAAAGAGTTTACAACTTACAGGAAAAACTCGCGTATTTGATCATGATTGTATTAACGTATAGATAGATACATTTATTATAATGTAGGGTTTATTTACGCCTGTAATTATTTATTGATAGTCTATCCCACAAATCTAAGCATTTGCGCACACCTCGACGTTTATTGATATGTAAATAGGTATTAATTTCTGTTTATTTCATAAAGTCCCGTTTAGTCAAGTAGCTGTATTTTTCAGTGATTTAAATGGAGTTTTAGGTAAGTTTCTAGCTTTGTTAAGTGCCCTGAAGGTTGAACTTGCCAAGTATCATTCCATAGTTTAACTGAAATTACCACTAATTCCCTATTGGGGTGTTAAAGGTATACAAAGAAAGTATAGAATTATCTTTGCAATGGTGGCGTCGCTACTGTAGATTTAATGGATGCAAAAAAATAGACTTCAACAATAGTTTGAACCTTTGGCCGCTAGCACAGCTTAGTATGTGGAACTGTACTTTGAATAGGAGTGTGTTGTGTAATTGCTTAAAGTTATCGGAACGTCATGCTGCCAGTTAAACATCAATCAATTTTCAAATATGAAATAGGTTTATTATTCCATATTTTAGAATTTTGGTTATTTGTTGTTGGGAAATCAGTAGACGCTGTTGAACGTCAAACTTTATAATTAATCGTCAAATAACTTATTTCTGTGTCAACATGGTTTTCTGTGAGTTTTCACAGGTTATGTATGAAAATAGATGTAATGTTCTCAATGCGTCTTTACATTTCAAAAATTAACTTCTTTTATATTATTAATACTAGTGTATGGAACGAGACGTATCCGGTGTAGCACGAAAAACCACAACAGTTACCAGCTTCCACTTTGAATCTCGGTTGGGAGTGTTCAATTTCTCACATGTTGGCAAAATATTGATATGATTCCTTTTTGATTTTTTAATTTGTTGAGAATTCCGCACAGCCTCTAATTATCCTGTGCCATTGGGACTATGACCCCAATCGGGGTGTGTTATGTGGCTAAAAGACGTGGGGAAGATAAGGAGTTAGGTAAGAAGAAAATTGGAAAGTACCTGGCTATTTAGATTTGGTCACCAAACACGGCTAAAAGCCATTTAAATCAATATTTCGATTCTAAACGGTGATTTTTCACCAGGGCAACACAAATACTATGTATTAATTAAATGCGAAATGTTTGTTGGGGCTTCCTGTCTTAGTCACTAAGTGCATATTATTACGGCTCATGTTCAGTCATTCAAAGCCCATAATTATTGCCCATTAACAATATCTGCCAAGCAACCCAGATAAATAACCTAGTTTTTCTGTATACTGCAAATATACAGTACAAAAGAATGAGTAATCAAATAATGCAAGATTTTAATACTCTAAGAAATTGTAACTTCGTGGTAGAACGTTACTTAAAAAAAAGAGTTTCAGTACATAATGCCGTCTTCAGGGCAGTTAACACAATTTTATGTCTGCTTTTAAAAGGGAGAAGAAATTACAAAAATTACAATTTCTTCCAGAGAGGGAAGGGAAGGGAATAGGAGAGGAAAGAAAATGAGCTTAGCCAGGCTTGGAAGGGAAGCATTAAGTTGGTGGGAACAGAAGGGCCTAGTTAATTTGTCCTTGAATGTGGCGTTTGAAATGACCCTCTGTAATATATCCGAGGGTTAGAATCTGAAGCAGCTAGTGGATTTTCCAGTAACAAAAATGTTTAAATTAGTTATTCTGAAGGCATAGGTGTTTTGAGAGTCACAGTAAAAGCCTGGAAATCATTCAAATGTAAAAGGGACCTTAACCAAAAAGTGCTGGAACAGTGCAATTTTTTGTCAATTTCAGCCCTTTAATATTTAAATGTTACTAGCCGCCACCGGGAGCAATGATTAGCTAGAAAGTTAATTTGGTGTTGCAATAATTGCTGTGAAAAATTGTATAATGCATGAATTCGGGATATGGGAATTACGCATATGCAAAAGTTTATAACTGATTTCATTTCAAACCAATTTAATTTGAACATTAAATTAAAAATAAACCTTCCTTTAAATATAAAATTGCCTTCATTCTACATCATTTTTTTTAAATTATAACAGACTAATATTTATATAATTTCAGTAGAAAATGTTAATTTGTCAATTTTTTAAAATATGTAATGGTTACTTTAAATCAATAGGGTGCCTTTGTAATGACAATTGTGTGGGAAGTCTGTCTCGCACATACTCGTAGACTTTAATATAGGGGCACCGGTCAGTCGGTCAGTAGCCGCTGTGTCTTCTCATAATGCGCCTGTCTGGGAGCTGCTGGGTCGGATATCCAAAGGTCAGTAGATCAAGCGTGAAACGGTAATGGGCAAAGCGAAGTGTCGAAGAAGTGATGTTTGTGTTGTGATGAAAGTGATTTGAGTAGGCTGCTGCTACCCGGCGCCCCACTCCATTTTTTTTAGGCCGGACGTGGACGAATGCAACCTTTTTTCTTGTATTTAGCAATTTCAGATTTGTTGTATCATCCGCTAAGCTTTTTACAGCGGACATAGCAAGAATGCACGTTATTCAACTCTTTAAGTTCTCTCGCTCAGCCCAAACTGCATCTTCCAACATTTTTACTAAGCCCAAGAAAAAATACCAAATACTAACTAACCATCACGCCGTTTCTCCGCAAGGGTAGGCAGAGAGGACGGACCGTCATATAACTCTGTCTTGGTTCACACTCCTTGCTTCATTAACATTCATACATTGTCTCATACAAACTCTTCTGTTATTCTGACTCTTCACATGACCCGATTCAAGGTTTGATTTACTTGGTCGTGCCATGTCTTTCTCGGGCGTCCTCGACCTTCTTCCATTCACTTTCGCATCATATATTATATCCACACTCCTTTCTTCGTTCATTCGCTCTACATGCCCAAACCATCGAAGCATCCCTTTCTTGATCCTATTTGTTACGCTCACATCAGCCTTGCATTTCTTTCCGGATATCCACATTCTTAATACGGTCATACATGGTTTTACCGCAAATACGTTTCAGGGATCTCATTTTCAAAGCATTCAGTCTACTTTCATCCTTCCTCTTCCAGTTCCATGCCTCACTGCCATACATCAGGGTTGGTATAAGCACTCCATTGTGGACTGCTAGATTCGCTTCTTTGGACAATTTCTTATTTGCCCAAACGGCGTTCAGTCCTCCATTAATGGAGTTTCCTGCATTCACCCTTCTTTCAATATCCTTATCAGCCTCAATATATAGAAGAGGGGTTCCATGCCCGAAATTTTTGGGAGACATTAAACAATTTACTGATTTCTAGATATGGTACATTATTATTACTAATTAAGCTAAGGACAGCTCGGCCGTTCTTTGTGTTTACGTTATTTTACGCCACCCACGGCCAAACTCTCACAATATTAAGTTAAAATATGTTCAGACCTTAAAGTAATTGTATACTGTTTCTCTAAGGTTCAGTCATAATGAGCCAGGGGTCTGGGGTTGACAATTATCGCGTGTGTTGTGATTGGCTCTCGGGTCCGGCCAGTCAGGAGGCCAGGCTGCAAACGGGGGCCCGGCTGCGGGGAGAGGGGAGCTGGGTCCACACTCCAACGTAAATATGAAGCTCCCCTCAGTCCCCGCATTATTCTGATAAAGGAGTCAGAGCATGTAATCCAAGTTCATACTCTACTTGCCATTATACTAAAACCATAATAGGACGTAGTTATGCAGAAAGCATCCAACCTACAATTTGCCAAAATCAAGTTTTACATGTTTTCTTACAGATAAATATAAGATCTGCTGCAAACATCCAAGCTCCAAATGCAACAGATTTTTTGTAATTATTTTTTTTTTATTAACCCATATTGTAGATATTTGACTTAAATTGAAGTTTAAAAACATAAAATGTAGGATAACAAAAAGAAACACATTTAAAAAAAAAACAAACTTATTAAAAGATTTAAACTATTTTTATAATAATGGCCATAAAGAAAAAAAAAACACTGATATTTACTTTACAAATGCCGATTATGTATATTAATGCTTTTTTATCGTCATATTTTCAAACGTATTTTTCTGTTTCATCTTTTTGGGGTTGGATGCCATCTGCATAACTACGTCCAGTTGTCACTGAGCTACTGGCAGAGAGAGCATAGGCGTTCGAGCTCGCAGGCGCAGTGAAATTAGGGAACGAAGACTGTCATGGTTTGAAAGTCCTCGTCTTCGATAATATTATTTGGATAATTTGTATAGGGCCGCTTTTGTGAAAAGTCACCTCAAGGGCGCTGTACCTGGCATTGAAAAAGAATAGCACTGAGTAGGCGATTTTCAATATTTTAGGCCGTATGCGCTCGAATATACTCAAATAAAACTGAACTTGCTTGTCACACACACGGGCTTCTCAAAAGTGATCGAAATCGGTAGTTTTCTATGTGGTGTACAAGCTGGTGAAATTATATAAAACGGGATATTTTTCTACTTCTCCCACTAATTTTGTATTCACTTGTTGATAAATTGTCATTATTACAAAAATATATTGAAATTATAATAAAATTAAATAAAAATTATAAAATATACGGTATTTTAAAATAAAATGATGTGACAAGAAACGTTGATGTATTCAACAGGACGAGAAACTAGGCGACTCAAAACTCAAGTCGAAAACGAGTCGACAGCTCGAATTGCTTACCAACTGGTTACTAAAGCGTTAGTGACTGGTTAATGGCCGTCTGCGGTGCCTCTTTCAATTACAAAGGTTCAAACTCTTGGTTCAAGGAATTTGCATCCGTGATCAGTTTCTTTTGAGTATATCGTGTGTAGAGGGCCTTAGTGACGTAACCCAAGATCTCGCTATAAATGTTGAATTTGCTCTCGGAACTGGTGTATTACAGCTCCATTTTGACTAACTCATTTTCTTGTCTGGTTACTAAAGTTACTTTTTCGAATATCATGTTCACACCGCACGACTTTAAAATAATGTAAGACTGGCAACTCATCACATCTGAGCCTTGCAGTGATATGATGATGGAGACTGGTAGGTTGTCCGAAACGTGATTTAAAAATCCACGAGAGACTTATATACGATTAAAAATCGCAAAAACTCACAAAATTCCAATATTCAAAGATGTATTCATTTTATTCGTTTGATTCAGTGTCATTTTTTCGCGTGGGAGCGCGATTGGTCGAATTTGCCTCAAAGTTAAATGAATCGTACTTAACTATTTAAATGCCATCTGTCTGATGGCCAAGTTTCCGACGTGTGGGTGGTTGATTAAGACCAATAATTTTTTTTCGAGAATCGTGCCGCCAATCATAATTTTATCCGCGAAAACGGAAAGCATAGGGTTATGTCATCACCCGAAACCAATTATTTAAGTACGGGTTTTATCTGTCGCCTCTGTCTTGGTTGCTTTGAAATGTGCGAATTGTTCTCGGCGGTTTCAAATGTGAAGATTTTGTCCATTTTTCTAATAACCGAATCGCATGGCATTCCCTAGCTGGTATATCAAACTTAAGAATGCAGTAAGCGTCACAGAGGCAATTTCCGCACTATCCGATTTCTCAAATTTACAACTTGGCAGCCTCCACAGTAATGAATTTATCAAAGAAAATGTATGATGTTTACGCTTAGTGCCGCAGGCATTAACTCCACATGCTATGTCTTCATGGGAACCTTCTCTCCCCACTCCCTTCAGCCTCTTTGGGTAGTTAGAACTGTGCGGTATTACACATAATATACGTAAAAATATGCTGTGCTGGATTTTTTTAAGGAGAGGAAATAGCGAACTGCGCCTTCAAATGAATCATGTTATTGAAAGAGTGAAACGGAGGAGTCCAGCTGTTCAATACAAGAAGCAGTTATGAAAACGATCAGATCCCATGCGGAAAATATCTACCATGTAAAAATGTCGACCACGCTTTTGGCATGTCTACCAGCCCTAGAGTACAAAGAGTGGTACCTATCCAAGGCAGTGTAGTCAGTTTTTAATGATTTTTGCCGGACTCGGCAGACCTGGGTGTGGCTAGGACTAAGTCTAGGGTATTTATACATCCATTCATAGCACATGTCGACATAATGTTTTTGTTTATTCGTATAACCACTTTTTCACAGTATTGTTATCAACAAAAATGAAGCAAATAACCTAAAAAACCGTTTTGTTGTGTCCAGTTTAGTCGCATTTGAAAACATGTGGGTGGAGTCCCCGGAGACGCGGGAGACCAAGATCATCCTTACAGTACATAAAAACGGTGTGTTATTTTTGCTGTCTCTTTCTCTCTCATAGTGTGCGACGTAAAAACCCGGAGAAAGTGATTTATCGCAAGTTTGTATAGATTGGGTAAAAAGAATTCGCTCTCTCTCCATACATTGTTACTCCAAGCTCCCAGGTATATTCTTATGTGATAAATACACTATTTCTTGGTTTCCATTCCCACTATGGTTTAATACTTTTATCAGTCTGTTTGCCAATTTGAGTTGAAATAACGATTGTAAAGGGTCAGCACCCAAACGTACACTATTTTTGGCTGTCTTATACAAGCAATACTACAAATGATTTACCTGTTATTTCTATACGGGTAGTTAGGCAAATGTCTAAGGTTTCCAGTGAATACAATTTCTAAACAGTAATCTTTTAAATTATTCATGAAATGCACGCTGGAATTTTAAGTAAAACGTTCGAAAATGCCTTTGCTGGTTTTCAAACTGCACCTTTTATTGACGTCTGAGTATGTTTTCATAGAATTTAAAGTATTACAATTTTATTCACCGGAAATCTTAGACGTTTTCCTAACAACCCATGTAAAATTTACAGATAAATCATGTGCAGTATTAGTTGCATTAGAATGCTTCGAAGTGACGTTTATCACAATTTTGAGTGCTGAGCCTTAAGTGATTACAAATTTAAAAGAGGAATTTCGTAAAATGCATGAGGAAATAAATATGTTTTTTTATCTATACATGCAAAAAAAACATCGATAATGTTGGCTTGTTGATAAAACACGAATAAAATATAAGTATGTCCTTCGCAAAAAATATTCTGGTTTGCGTTTTCTTTTTTTTTCATAATGGATGATGGATCGCCTAAAACGAAAGCGACTCCGGAAGAAGCAAGGGACGCGCGCTCCCAGCGTCCTTCTCCTCACACGTTCCATCACAACAGACGTGTCTGATGAATATTTTAGATACATTTTATTTTTCGGCAGAAGTTCCTGCTGCCCTGGTCCCCAGACGCGCTACAGAACGGAGGGATGAACCATTATAATTCTCCGGATCAGAAGGCGTTTGTAAAGCGGCGAGGAAATTAATGAACAGGCCCATCCGTTATCATGTTGCTGTTTTGCTATAACCTGTTGAGCCTGATTGTACAACATTACTCCGTGTTCACGCAACGTTAATAATCAATCAAATACTGTGGTAGGGAGGAGTACTGTTTCTCACAGGATGGACCTAAAAATTCAGTCGGGCAAAATCAACTTCAAAATTTCTGCACCCCGGTGAGCTAGCAAACCGGATCAATGATTATCCAGAGTGGTAGATACTCCTAGTATCGTCCCGGTGAAAGACCACCATTCAATATCGAAACGTTGCTTGAAATGGCTTTAGCCATGTTTGATTACCAGATCTGAATAGCCAAGTACTCCCAACCTTCCTCTTCCCCTATCTCCTTCCCCTTCCCTCTACCTTTAGCTTCGCAACATACACCAATTGGGGCTGCCATAGTCCCACTGGCTCTAGACGTTTGGGAGGAGTTGGGACTCTTGTGCGGTGTTCATGGTATTTTTTTTTTTAAATCCGCATCTTATCGGAGGTTGGATATCCCAAATACAACGAATGTGAATCAAACTATTAATCCTTATTAGTATTATCGTGCTAATTTACCTGCCTACCTAGCACAAAAACTTAACCTAAACTAACCAAATAAAAGAAAACCAATTTAAAATAAATGAGATGATGCCACTGATGGCGCAGTGAAATTCTTTTCGGCATGCCATTTAAAAAATATCGAAACGGGCAACAGATGAACTTAGTCGATAGTGAATGAACTATATATCAACATAAACCTCTGTATCGAGAACCTCCAACAAGCCATTCTTGTTGTATAACCCGACTTTCAAAAGCAGCATTCAATTTTCAGTTTCTTCAAACATCCCTTACCTCTTTGTTCACAAATACTTAATTAGCAATTAGAAAGTTCAAGGAGCCGCTAGGTTTATTCTTTAGCCGCTTCTTCCAATAATAACATCATCGAACCCCTTTCAAGAAAAAAGGAAATAAACTAATCCTAAGTACCTCGGGTAAGAAAAAAAACCATTATGAAAACCAATTACAAAGAAAACGATCTTTTCTTATCTAATGAAGCGAGCATTCGGTTAATACGTAGAGATGGCGATAATGAATCGTCGGGTCCTAGACTTGGCTCGGCTGCGAGTCTCTTGTTCGGTTTTCGCGTGTTCCTGGCCCCCCGCCAATTACTTTGCACAATTCTCGTCGGGTAGGTGGCTTATTTACGAGGGACTATTAAAGAAAATCGAATCTGAAGAGTCGAGACGACGGAGTGATTATGCTGGTAGAGGCCTTGACGTGACGATTCCCCAGAGCTGGAGGATTTGACACAGAATTCTCGCGTTCAGAGCAATTCAATACTGCTCTTGAGAGAATATGGAATTTCAGTCATCTTTTCTTCAAGTTTGAATAGATATGTGAATCCCTTCACGGTGAACAGTACAATCGAAGTAACAGATCAATCGCAGAAATCCTCGTCGGGGGGGGGAGTTGCTAGCGATAAATGTACCAAGTAATAGTCACGTTTTTTTCTTAATAGTTTTATTCGGAGCAGCTCTCTTAACCACATACATTGATTTATGTACTTACTTGAAGGTGTTATGTTATATTGAATTTGCACTCACTCTTTTATTATTCTATAGCAAAAATTATACCGTGTAGAAAAACTTTTTCTATGTGTGTTGATAAATTGTCTATTATTGGTTTCTCTTCTATGGTTTCTAGAATGACAGCTGCATATGTTTGAATTGCTGGGTGTATCATGACTTGGAATGTTCTACAATGAGTATGCATAGCCTTACAAAGAACTTGCAAAAAGCAAATAAATTACTTACAAAATTTCTAATTTCTGTAAGGGCAATGCGAACTTCTTTCAGGGCTTGAGGTACAATTTGAATATTTTTTATTATACACAGTTTGACGATTTGGTTAGCAATAGGGTGAATATTGTGCAAATGACGATTCATATTAAAGGCATTGCCCCCCCTGGAAATAACTTTAGAACAAAAGTTGCATTTGGTAAACCCCAACTTCCTTAAAATATGCCCATATTTCACTATTCTTTCTCGTTGAACGGCCAGCCATAATTTTAGGTAGAGATTGAAAGATATGTATTGTAAGCTGAGATATTAAAAAAGTTCAACAGATTAATTCGTAAAAAAACACAATTCAAATTCACCAAAAAACACTCGGAAAAACTAGTGTCATATAGACAAAATAAGCAAAGAAATCAAAAGCAACTGTCACGAGTACGTGCGAGGGAACGGAGAATTAAAAATATACTTCATTTATACTACGAACTACAATCGAAGTAAAGAAGTAAAATAACAATTGAACTGTAGATGATGCGATACTTTAATCGTTCGAACGAATGAAAAACTAAAATTGAAGTTCAAAGTAACTACAATATGCCATAGATCGTGCGAGCGGAACTACCAACTTAACCAACTTCAATTGAAGTATTTGTTCTATGAAAAATAAATGAAGTTTGAACTGCCGCAAAAGGAAGTAGTTCCTCGAAGTAGTTCCTACGGAGCGGTCACAGTGCTAGTTAATACCGCAGAGTCCCAACTGCTCCCAACGGTCTAAAGCCAGTAGGACTATGGCATCCCCAAATTATATGTTGTGAGGTTGAAGGTAGTGGGGAAAAAGAAGGTCGGGAAATACCTGGTTATTCAGATCTGGTCACCAAACACGGCTTAAAGCCATTTCAAGCAACGTTTCGATTCTGAATGGTGGTCTTTCACTAGGGCGATACTTAAAGTATCTACCACTCTGGAACGTGCCGCAAATATACTATTTACTATTTTATGTTATGACACATATTAATCAGATAAATTTATTTGCGCAAGCCGGGTTCTAACCCGCAACTTCTGGATTCGTAGTCGAGCCACTCTCACTACTCGACCACGAAGATCGTCTAACTTAAATGCTATTGTTTTTTAGTAGTTATGTGTTTTTTTCTTTACAAAAAGGCCCGATTTGAAGTAAAGGGGAACATACGCGGCATCGAAGTCTTTAATACCAAACTAAACTAAATGATATCTTTTTGATCAATGGTATGACATATAAAGATATATATTTTTATGCTTTGTTTATTTATCAAACATAATAATAGACAATAAAACATGGAGATAATACATTATATTGTAAAGTGTTACACTCACATTTATTTTTTATTTCAAGATTTTCGTTATAAAGGTGTACCCTCAAGCTAAAAAGAAAAAAAAAAAAAACCGTCCTTGTGTGTATGGGGGGGGAGTGTTATTTATTTAATTATTAAGAAACTGTTACAATAATTATTTTATTTTAAGTTTTCAGCGTATTTTTTCAATCGAATTTTGAATTCTTTGAGATCATATACCATATTTTGTCTCATCAATAAAAGCTAGGTACTTTAGCCATAAATCTGATTTTTTTTTTGTATGAAACGGGCCCTGCATGCATAAGGCGATGCATTGTAAAATAATTCAGAATCATGTGTTTTTTGTTTGAAAATTTGATCGCCTAAAAATATAATATTATGACTGCTTTAATTATACTGCAAGTCGAAAACATAAAAATGCTGCCAAGTGTCAAATTTTCTACTAAGGAACGAACTTTCTCGATTGTCTTGTGAGTTTCTTTACATAATAATATGTAAACGCTTGTTTCGTGCTGTCCGCATGTTAAGGCCTGAGGTATTTATAGATTGCTGACAGCATCCCGTGGCGCTAGTCTGTCTGCTCCTTACGAGCTATTTTAATGAGGTCCACTTCAACGTTGAATTTTTGTTCCCTAAAATAGATGGCCAGCGTTTACTCGTGTTGACAGGCGTTGGACTTATATAATTGGAGACTGTTGCAACATTTCACGGGTACCGTGTGGATTTGAGATCATCAGAATAAAGGTGTATTAACGATGCTAATTTGACGACGTCGAGTATCGTAGAGTATTATGTCAGCGAAATTTCGCTAAATAATGACCTCTATGCTTTAATAATGATCTGACGTATTTCTTTAGGTCGATACAATTATTATTGAATTTGAAAAAATACGAGGTATTGTTGTACATAGCTTTATCTTGGCTGTAATCTGAAGTAGCAAAAACTCTCGAACGGTGAGTCATGAAATTTTCATCGGTTTTTTGTAGTCAATTTCTATCATCATGTCATTTTATCACGAGGTTCGAAGTGTTACATTCATCTCCCTCTCAAAAAATTATACTAGACGTCACATTAGTATTTTCTTCTTCTTTATTTATGTTGATAACAAATGTGACAATGGTGTTCGCTATGTCTGTCTCCCCGCGGGGAGTTCCCGTGTCAAAATATTCTTCATTTTACAGTGTTGTTAATGTAAAAATAAGGGAATATTCAATGAGTAACTACGTTTAAGAATCTTATTCACGAACTTTCACAAAAGCGATAAAATTATTGTACAAGTATTACAGTTTTTATGATTCAAACGAAAATCTATGCTAAAAATCGTAAAAAAATCAACAACAAAAAAAGCCGAATACCGCACCAAAGTCCGTGATGTTCCTAATCGTCTGAAGCCAGTGGGATTATAGTATTCCTGTTTAGGGTATGTTGTGAGGCTGCAGGTAGTGGAGAGGTTAAACATACGCGGAAGAGGAAGGTAGGAAAGTACCTAGCTATTCATATCTGGTCATTGAGTACAAGGATAGTAAATAAAAAAAATATATATATTTTACCCGCAGATAAAATAAATATCAAATGACAAACTATTTCAAGCAACATTTTGCTTCTGAATGGTGGTGTTTCACCATGACAATACTGAGAGTATCTACTACTCTGTAACGTGTTAACGTAAGGTATATTATTATTTTTAATATTATCGCCTTCCAGTTTCTTAAAAGGGGAATGAAAGTAACATAGAACTACTTAACAAATTTAGGTTAATAAAATCCACTACATATTAATGCCTTGTTTTTGTTCAATGTTCGCTCACTATTTAATATGTAATCGTTCTCTTTCTCACCTTCCTTCTTGATGGTAGTATTAACAATTTACTTAATGATTGAAAACAAAGCCATGGTTTATAGTCGTTGTATATATTGTGTCAAACCGGAAAATGATTGTTTTCTACGAAAAATAAACAGTAAGAATAAAATCGTTACGTTTATTTATATTATTTACAGCTAAACAACAGCTGTGCGGGTGATTTGCATATTGTTAAGTGAAATTATTTTAATCAATCGCCAGTAAATTATCTAAAAACAGGTGGTTTTCTTTTTTTGTGTGTCCGATAGAATAAATACCTAACCATGACACGCTTTCCCGAACCCGTGGGCAAATGAAAATAGACTGAGGACGACTAATACATTTGAAAACTCAGAGTTAAAAATTTAACTTTGTTATTCACACATCAATCATTATGTTTACGTACTACACTATAATTTTATTTGATTTTTACGAGCTGCCCGTTATGATAATCGACGTTTTAATACGAGTTTATTTTGTGAAATTTGACAAAAGAATGAATGAAGCAGAACATCTGTTTTTCTATCACGCAAAACAATTATTGAACGAGAGCTCTGCCTCATAGTTAAATTTTCCGAGCTTTTAATGCCTTGGATTTCTAGGTCAATGCAAGTATTTTCCTAATTTCGAACGTATTTTCTATCTTGATCTATAGAACTTTGAAATGTTAATCGAAGCTTCATAGCATTTAGCTCAAAAAGTTGTAAAAAATAAGCCGAATCACCAAGAAAACTACTTTAAAGGAATGTTTTATCTTGCAACCCTGATAACGATTTTTATAGAAATATTGTTATTTTTAAAAATATTTTCATTATATTTTATTTTATATTATGTTCTCCCTCTGCATGTTTATATAACCGCACACTTTGTATTTTTTGTTTACTTTAATTTAGTACTTTGATGATGCTTAGGCTAAGCGAAACCAGTCGGTCATAAAAATAAAAATAAAATCTTCGGTCTTCTACAAATTTATTATTTCATTTTCATTAAATATTGTTTCTTACAATTTTTACAATTAAATATTTTTGTAAAAAAGTGTTGAAACTCCAGCGAAACCGGTTAACTACTAACCGAAAATCAAGTGAACAGTTTTCTATTTTTTTGTAATTTATGAAGGTTTGAATGTGTAAATATAATGTTTTATTAATACTTACGGGTTTTACAAAAATACAAGTAAAACTACATTAGGGTTCGCATCCGCACGTGAATCTTTTAAAGCTACTAACCTCTCTTTTGTTCTGCTGGAATTTGTATTTGAATTTTAATTCACTGCCTTCATGCGTAGTTACACACATCGTTGAGGGGAACACATACAACGTATCTCATTAATTCATGTATTTGTTTCATTAGATGGTTCAACACAAGTTTCTTTATTCATCTTTTTTTAAATATAATACACTGCAACCCACCAAACCGAGCGTATGCTCTCAATATGGTAGTCGAATATTTAAAATAATTAACATTTTATAATGCAGTTTAATAAAAAAAATAGAAGTCGTAAATCATTATCAAAAAAAATTTTAAAAAACTTTGTATAAGACCACGAATATTATTCAAAATTTTATGACCGACTGATTTCGCTTAGCCTAAGCATCATCAGGGTACAAAACTAAACTAAACAAAAAATACAACGCGCGCGATTCAATATAAATACAGAAGGAGAACAAAATATAAAATAAAATAACAAAACAATGAGAAAACAAAAGAAAAACATTTCAATTATAAAAAAGGATCAGAGAGAAAAAGACAAATAATATGAATTGAAAAAGAAAAAACGTCAACTGAGAAAGTGATTAAAGAATAATGATACATTATATGAGTATATAAAAACAAATTGTGGTACTAATTATTATTACCAATGCAGGCTAGAAATAAATAATCATATCTCTTCCATACGCTATCCACTTGTTGGGGTGTGATGAATTCAAGTAGTTAGGCTTTGTGGCACATCCGGGGGTGCTATGTTGAATAGCAGCCGATATAATAGACAGTAGAATTCAAATAATCTACCTTTACATGTCCAGTCTTCTCCGCATACTGATACTGATGCCCCACTGTTGAATTTGGCAGCCACCTCTGGTCTGGAGCTCCTAAATACCTGAAAAAAACCCTTGAATCTGTGCAGAAACGGGCGGCCCGTTTGATAGATTCTCCTATCTTAACAAACGGATTGCAAACTTTGGAGCACAGACGTCAGGTGGGAATGCTGTCCTTGTTCTACAGGTATTTCAATGGAAGATGCTCCGAGGAACTTGCGTCATTGATCCCTTCAGCACCGGTGCATAGTCGGGAAACTCGCCAAACGCGCGCCCAACATTTGTACACGGTTGACATTCAATACATGAGAACGGGTCGCTTTTACGACTCGTTCTTATGTTCAACAGCTCGGCTATGGAACGATTTGCCGGCCTCTGTGTTTCCTCCCTCCTTCAACATGGGCCTCTTCAAGACCCAAGTTCACTCCTTCCTTTCCTCAAAAAAACCCTCCACACAGCATCCCCAAAGATGACATAGGCCCTGAGGGAAATTGTTTTCCTCAAGGCCTCCTGTGTGGAGTTATTGTAAAAAAAAAAAAAAAAACTTGAAGATCGCAACAATTAGCTTTGTAAGAGAGATGACTGATGATCTTCTGAAGGTGTTGATGATAAATGTTAGGATAAACCGGGGCTAGGAATAGAGATGGCGTAAAGGGTCTTCAAAATACTATAAAATTCATTTCAATGGTTGGAAAAAAACCGTAAAAGCCACTATGGAAACTATTTGAAAAGCACTTAAGTACTGTTACGAATTTCACAAAATACCTTACGATAAAACAAGTTTTGGTAGTTTAACTAATCACAGAAGCCCTCCACATTAACGATCAAGTTCTTATAAATTGAACATGTAAACTGAAAATCGTGAAAACATCATAGTTGTAGTTCTGCTACGCTATATAAACACATTTTTCTGTTGATTTTCACCCTCTGATTTCTAATTTATATTCGCTAAATACCTTTTAATGAAAATCTTACAATTTTGGCTACCTCGAAGAACTGAATGAATTAGAATAATATTAAGTGGTTTTTAAATTTAATTATGAAATTTAAAAAATCTCACTGGACAATTAACATGTTAACTAGCCCAACTTTTGTACTCAACATTTTAATATTTTGGCATCAAATCGCTATTCACTTGAAGCCCACATTTAATCATCAACCACTTACAAGTATTGTACTTCCTATAAAATGAAATGTTTTAAAATTGTTATCATTTTTAATTTCCTTTGTTTCAATGTAGAGTAGTCTCCTACATTTCTCGGTCTGAAGAGTTCGTAAAAAAATGCAAAAAGGGGCTGCTCGCATTAAGATTGCCTAATGTTAGCGAAATTCGTCTTCCGGCTTCGGAGTAACTTCCGGCGCAAATCTACAATACTGATTAATCATGCGTGTTTCCTCTAACCTACTTGCATTAATGTTACAAACGTAAAAAAACCCAGAACTCCCTTTTTCTTTCGGAATATTTTATACAAGTTATTTCCTAATTCTTTTTTTAATTGTATTTCTTTATTATCTCTCGAATTATATTATGTTGTGACTTGTTGGGTTTAAAAAAATATAATTAAAAAAAAAAATACTGCACAACAGTCCCAACTGCTCCTAATCGTCTGAAGCCAGTAGGACTATAGCATCCCCAATCGTAGTGTGTTGCGCGACTGAAAGTAGTGGGAAGGAGAAATAAATGAGGAAGATGAAGGTCAAAAAGTATCTGGCTATTCAGTTTTGGTCACCAAACACGGCTAAAGCCATTTCAAGCAACGTTTCGATTCTGAATGGTGGTATTTCACTAGGGCGATACTATGAGTATCTGTTACTATGGAACGTGCCGCAAATATACTATATTTTATTTTATATTAGTCAAAATGTCAAATAACACATATTAATTACAATACATTTATTTGCGCATGCCGGGATTTGAACCCCCGACCTCTGGATTCGGAATCGAGCGTCTTAACCTTACCAAGAACGTCGAGGTTTTAGGTTTTGTAATGAAAATAGTTGAAGTATATTATGTAAGGGAGGTAGAGAGGGTTGGACGTTTTCATTTTTTACTGAATGTTTTGGTGTGTGAACGTGTTTTTAAGAACTTTTATTTTATAATCGCCTAACGTTTCAATCGTCTCAAGGAATCAATTAACTTGATCTGTGTCATGTTATGTTTTCCTGAAAAGTTCAGAACTTCTACGTCTGCCATTTGGTTTCTTTTTTTGGTTGGTTATTATTATTCTCGCTTACTTCTTAGATCTACTCATTCGCAATTTGTGCCGACGTATTTTTTTTCCATACATACATTTAAGTTATACTGAATTCAGTCTACTTTCGTCCCCTCCGTCAAATCCAAGTCTCATTGCCTAACCTCAGGGATGGCATCAGAACTCATGAATAATTGCGAACGTTGAGTGGTGAAGGTAAAAGAAATTGGAAGAAGGGGAAGCGGAAAGGACGAAGGCAAGTTGTAAAAACAAGGCTATTCTCATTTGCTTAGTAAACATAGCCAATGCATGTTAAGCAACGCTTCATTTCTGAAGGGCGAAGTCTGAATGCGATATTATTAATCAAACCATTATACTGTGTGCATTTGCGAGAAACTCGGCGGACAAATATGGAACACCCATTCACAGTATGATGTGGGCTGCATGAAAATGGGTAGTTTTCTTAATTCATTCTTGTGCAAAACGAAGAACGAGCTACCGGATGTGTGTTTCCTCCCTCGTTTAATCCGTGACACAACAATTTACAACCAACTTAACAAATAATAATATTGATATTCGGATGATTTGCATAGCGCCGTTTTTGTGACAAATCACCTCAAGGGTACTGTACAGATTTTATTTTCTAGTATTAATTCCTAGTTTAAAATACTTCTTAATACTTATTTTATTTTTACTAAAACAACAGTCATTTTTTATAATTTTATTTTGACAAATTTCTGACCCGTATACACAGAGAAAATTATTGTTAGTTGATTAGAGTATTGATAGCGGCGATGACTTTGCATTAACAGGTGACAGATTAAAAAAAAAATATTTATAATACAAATAATGTAATATATATTACAACCCCCCAATCTAGGTCGTATTATGGCAGTCTGCATTTCATTATCCAAGTTCAATAATTCCAGTGCGGGAACGTCATGATAGATCACAGCGTTATTATAAATAGTATTAACAAAATAAAAATATATTTATATACCAGGTTTTTAATTGTTTTTGATTATACGTTAGTGTATACTTGTAATAATAAAAAAAATATTCTTCGCATTTCATTGCCATTCTTAAAAATAATGAAATATATATAATAAAACTCAGATCGATTCATAAATATTGCTGCAATCTCGCTTTACCCACTGTTGAGTATTACCGTTAAGAACGTCTCAAGGGTTTAAGCTTGAGAAAAGTTTTGTTTTTTAGAAGTGAAAAAGTAATGTGCGCGTTGTTGGGAGAACTATAATTTATTGCGTAAACCGAAAAAAGCTGGCACACGCCACAAAGCCGAAAGACCGGGCCGCAAATACTCAACAAAACCTCGCGTTTTTTCACACTAATTTTATGCTTCGTTCTATTTCTGCGTAGCATTCATTGTATTGTTAGGCTCTAATCATGTCCCGAGCACTAAGTTTCCTCGCACATGACATGTATTTAGGACAAGTCCACCTAGAAGTGTGTCGTGGGCGTGTCCGTGTGCCCTAAGTAAGCTTATTTTTTCTTCCTTCCGGTGAAAGTGACCAAAAATATTAAAATATTGATATTCTTTCTAGAACACATTATTATTGTCATTTTTTGTTTTTTTTATTGTGAATACCGCACAAAAGTCCCAACTGCTCCCAACCGTCTAGAGCCAGTGAGACTATGGCATCCATTGCTGTTGAATCGAATCGCTTCCGATATCGATACTTTTTGCATCAGCGAAACTGTATTTAAACAGCAAGTTTTATTGCTGCTTTTGCTTAAAATAACTTGTATTTACCATATATCTATTCTGTTTAGTTATTAAATCTTGTCTTATATTGTATATTATATGCAGCTTATAGTGTACTCTGTTTTTTTTGTTTACTCCATATGTATTTTTTTTGTACATATCTTTAATAACGCCTTAAAATTTTATTTTAAAATGTTATTAAAATGAATAAAGAAATTGAATTGAATTGAAATTGAATCCCCAATTGGGGTATGTTGTGAGGCTGGAGGTAGTGTGGAGGGGAAAGGGAAGGAGTTGGGGAAGAGGAAGGTTAGGAAGTACCTGGCTATTCATATCTGGTCATCAAATACGGCTGAACCCCATTTAAAGCAACGTTTCGATTCTGAATGGTGGTCTTTCACCAGGCCGATACACTAAGTATCTACCACTCTGTAACGTGCCGCAAATATACATAATTTTTTTTATGAATTAGATGTGTTATGACACATCTTACAGTAATAATACGCTTATTAATTAAATATAAGTTATTGGCGCACACCGGGTTTCAACCCGTAACCTTTGGATTTATGGTCGAGCGTCTTACCACTCGACCATGGAGCCGTCAATTTTTTTGGTATGTCTGGGGCCTAGGAGTTTCGTTAGCTGGCGACATGATTTTTCTTTCAAATCGGCTTAGATCACGCTTCTAGGGTCGCTGTAATTATATGGCGGTTTATGCCGTTTAGTTTTTCATTTGTTGTTTCATTTAAAAGATTGTTAAATGTGTTAAAAGCTTCTTTTAATTGAAACTAAATGTTATTCATTTCGTTAAGCTTACTATGGGCAAGATACAGTTGACAATTTTATTTTATTAATATATGTTAGAATATTTACGATATAATTCGTTTTTAATTAATATAATATAGGTAATGTAATATCAGGATTTTGTTTTTGTTTTAAAGTTATCTTTTTAAGCAATTAAATTGATTGGATTCGTTAAAAAGTGCGATAAAATCAAATGTACTTTTACACAATCAAATACATTTTATAATTTTATAGAAAGCAATTACTTTGTGGTTTGACATATTTAATGAGATGAAAAAATAACTTTGAATGAGACCGCAGATTTATTATTAATTTTTATGACCCGTTTAATTTTGTATCCCGATGATGCTTAGACTAAGCGAAATCGGTTGGTCATAAAAAAATAAATTAAATCTGTTGTCTTATATAAAGTCATTTTTTCATTTCATCAAAAGCATTTTTTTTTACATTCTTTTATTTTTGTACAACAGTTTCACACTGCTTCGAAATAAAACAATGTAACCCTTTATAACGGTCTATTGGGTATTTAAAAGCTCCATAGGTTATGGTGGTAATGAAGATGAGGTTAAAACACTTTTTATCGATCTAGAAATTGTAGATTGTAAAAGCTAGGTAAATTTCAACACGCCTGAGCTCCCCTTTCGATAGAACTTAAATTTAAAAGAGACTAGCCCAACACCATTGAGTGGTATCAATAGATTGTAGTCCACAGCGTTTGGAGTTATTTCAATTAATTGTAATAATCCTAATTAACAAAAATGAGGCGTACAGGCGTTTTAAACATCCCACGTTCATAAATATAAATAATTCGTAAAGTCGGCGAAATACGGAATACGCCCGTCAGGTGACTGGAATACTCTAATTTATAACAATTAGGCGAATCTGAATTAATCTAAATAGGGTGAAACACTGCCGAGGACATAAATAACATGTCTTAAATGTAAAACGAAAATCTATTTGTTTGAACGGTGAGCTTTGTCCTCCTGAAACTGGCACGCCTTTTTGTAAGAAATTTCAAAGTCAACTATTTTCGGTTCTCAGTGTCACTTCTTCAACGAAATATGGGGCTTTGGACAGTCGTTGGACTGTCAAAAGAAGACAAAACGGCATAATATTTGTAATTGCTCAATTAGAAAACAGTTTTAAAGATAATATTGTTGACTAGTACAGGTGATTGCCGAGCAGTTAAGATTCTTGGCTCCGGATTCAAAGGTCACGGGTTCAAAACCCGGCGTGGGTATTGAAAAGTCGTAATAGCGTACTTGGTTAAGAAAGAGGAACAGAGGTTGCCTACAGATGAGATGGACTGACAGTCCAAAGAGGACCATAGGTTTGAAGTTAGAAGTGTGTATTTGCAATACGTGCCAGATTGCTAGATACTATCAGTATCGCCCTGGTGAAAGACCAGCATAGACACATTGCGCGTTGCTTGAAATGGTGCTGTATTAAGTGACCAGATCTGAATAGCAGGGTACTTCCTAACCTTCCTATTCCCCATCTCGTTTCTCCTACTCTTATCAGCCTCACAACATATATAAAACGGGGATGCCATAGTCGGACTGGCTCCGGGCATTTATGACTTGTTCGGTATAAACAAAACTTTTTTAATTAAAAAAATATATTTTGTCACAAGATATATAATATATTTTGTCGAAAGTATTTAATGAGACAAGAAAATCTAATTAATTAAAAAAAAAATCGAATAAATATGAAGGTACTTATCTGATGATTATATAACCAATAGAACATGTAGTGCATATTTATAATCTAATTCTTCTGATTTAAGTAACAAGGCTTAGTTTTCCCAATAGTTACGTAGTTAAGAAGTGACATAAATACTACATAGTTACCTAATGTAGGACATTAATCACGGGGATAACGTAACAATTACAAAAGCTTAAATGATTGATGCGAATGCTTGCAAATTTTCAATCATGAATCTTCCAAGTTACGATACAAGATGTGTAAATTAAACCCCTCAATAATTTTATGTAGGTACCATGTATTATCCTTTTGATGCAAACATTTGATCAATCAAATAACAGATTAGAAAAAAACACATGTAGCTAAAATTTATTAGAGAGTTTGTATTTAAACATGCTATCTAAAGGTTATGTGAAAAATATCCATAATTCATCCGAGGTAGAAGAGGTTAAAGTACAACTAGCCTGGTAAGTCCTCCCAATCACATTGGTTAGTTGGTGCTGCACCTAGGAAGTATCAAAATCCGTGTTGGTGGCCTCGCGTGAAATTATATGAAATATGGAATCCTATCCCAGCTAAGATACAAGGTTTCGATAGGACACCGTTCAGAAGTTTATATGCCTAAGCAGTAGTGCAATATCCGGCCGGAAACTAAGGCTGCAATTTTAGCATTCTGCAAATAAACGCTGGAAAAGCCATGGGTAAAAACTGAACCCTCTTGAGAAATCGTAAAAAAATCTGCTTTCACTGAGAAGCGTTGTACTCAAATATGGTGATCCATAAGCACCCACAAATGTAATTTTTATCGATTCTTACAATTTCATGTAATTTCAATGGATTTTACGTAACCTTGAACTTTCTTCTATTGTGATTATTTCTAAACAGTCTCATTGTTGTTTACACCACACCTCTAATTTATTAAAATAATGGTAGTTGCCCCTAAAAATCACGGGAAGTAATTAGACTAGCCAAATATTTTTTTTGCTCAATTTCAATAGAATAATGTCTGCTAAAATATATTATAGGTAAGTACTTGTTTAGATTGCAAATATATATATTTAATATTATGAATAGATCCGTCTATTCCGATTTTGAAAAGTTCACACTCGTACTCACAGAGTAAATTATTAATGTTTAGTTAAAGTATTGTCAGCGGCAATGACTTTGCATTCATGACTTTTAGAAACGTGCCATTTTTTCAAGCGTGAACGTTACGAAGAGTCTGCGTGTTAGCTTTCTGTGCATGTAATATTATTCAATTGCTGAATCTACACATTTTTTGTTGTTCATCAAATCATTTAAAAAAGTTTAAGCAGATTTACTATAGTTAAGGGTTTAGTCTATTTTTTTAAATACTCTCGTTAAATAAAGCATTTCGAAAACTATAAAACAAAATATCACTGACACAAGTCACTCGTAAATGTGTAGTGGCAATTGATCGTGTCTTCTTAAAAATCTCTTTACTAAATAATAATTTAAATATTTCTTCAAATAGCTAATATACTCGTAGTTATTTGTAATTTTTTTCTTGTTACATTTTTGTGTGAATTAGGATCTTTTCTTTTTTCAAATATTTCCGGGTAACAATGAACAAGTAATTTTTTCAAAAACTCGTATCATCTGTAGGTAAATGGGTAAAACTATTAAAATCTACTTATCTAACATATAAGGCCTCCCATAGACGATATTGAACAAAAATCGCCATCCATTAATAAGTACCATATATTTTATATTATGAATGTTTGAAATATGCTTAATTTTAATATGAACTATGATTTTCACAATGTTAAGACCTGTGTTAAACAGGTCATGATTTATTTAAGTCATTTATGTACCTACCTACACACGGGTACACCATAGACCAACATATTTATGCGTAGCTGAACTAATGAATGGTATCAAAGCATATTACGTATTCAAGGGGTTATCAAAGTGTGAATGATGATCCCCTAAGGTTTGGTTGAATCCTTCAACACCACTGAAGCGATAAACCGATAGAAATTTGCTGTGAGGGTTTCCGTGTGCCCAAAATAAGCTCAATTTTCACTTACTTCTGGTGAAATCGATTAAACCTTTTCAAATATCAGTATTCTTTTTGGATCAAAAACATAGTTTTACTGGCTTGTCCGAGCCTTTGGAGACGATGGGTTTTTGTAAATTGGTAACTTTTTTCACAGTTTTCTTCTGTACTGTACTCACACTTCTAGTAGTTATCTGTGCAGTGTTCACCACATTAATAAATCTCGTTGCTAAACGTCTCATTCGTGACGGCAGGATGTACTAAGGTCATTAAGGCTAACTAGGTCTTTAAGCCTTTGAAACCAAGAAGTTCCTCTCAGCACATCAGTCGGAGCATGTCTTCACATGTTTTTGTTTCATAAGTTTTACTGGACATTTTTTGATTATTATTTTATCAATAATAAGATTAAAAAAATAATTTTTATAGAAAAGAAATGAAAAAATAACTTTGTATAAGACCACAAATATTTTTTAATTTTTTTAACCGGTTTCGCTTAGCCTAAAAATCATCAGGGTAAAAAATCAAACTAAACAAAAAATACAAAGTGTGCGGTTATATATACATACAGATGGAGAACAAATTATAAAATAAAATAACAAAACAATGAGAAAATAAATGAATAACATTTCAATTATAACAAAAGAATAAACAGAAAGAGACAGATAATATGAATTGAAAGAGATAAAACGTCAACTGAGAAGGTGATTAAAGAATAATGATAAATTTTATGAGTTTTCAGGAAATACACCTAATATTTTTTACCTGACTATTAAGAATCTATGATCATAAAAATTAAAATTTTACAACGTTATTTTTTATTTCTTTAAATATGTCAAACACAAAGTGATTGCTTTTTACGATATTATTATTTTTAATTTTTATAAACACAGTAAAAATAACTGTTATAATTTTAAATTATTGTCGTGGAGTGTGAAGTTAGTGTTCGGATAAAACTGTCAGAAAATTATTTATTAAACAAATAAAAACCACAGATTTAACTCACTACCGCTGTGGTGTAATGGATTTTTTTCACTCTACTCTCATTTTATTTTTATTTTATTTCGTGATATATTTTGTTTATATTTATTTTCTCTCTTTGTACGTTCTTTAATTTTTGTTTTCCGAATTTGAAATAATTGTTTCGTTGCCATCTTGTCAATTTCATTTAGTGGAAACATCACTGGTTGACGCTTATTACATTTTTAAAAATAAAACTGCATTTATAAAAAAATATATATTTAGTAGATAACATTATAGTTTGATTGATACGCTATGAACTGAATTTACAAAACTATATCTAATTATAAGTATTATTACATTATGTTTTACACTTGATCATAAGAAAGCTCTGACAGTGTGATATATTTTTAATCGTTGTTTTTCTTTTGTTACAGGTAAGTGTTACATTTTTTGAAATACATTCTACGCAGTGGTAAGATAATTACATTTGTAGTTGACTTAAATACAATGAACCCATAAAACCAGTCAAGCAAGTCTCCAACTATGAATGCCTGTTTGAATGTGAATGATGCAAGGAGAGTGTGCCAAGATGGAGTTGTGTGGCGTTCCATCCTCCTGTTATGTAGCTATGGTTAAATGTATTATCATATACCGAGAGCCTACAGCACATAACATTACATCATTGGATACACAGATGACACCACTTTTCACTTAATGGGTTGGTGTTAATGAATGTGGTTCAAATGGCTCCAGTCCTGCTATGTTTTAAATCGTTATGCTAATTTATTCGGTAGAGCTCAGCAAATCGAGGAATGCGGATGGCTTTTCGTTTACTGCGCAGCTTTGCCGAAGCGGTTCGGGAAGGAGACAATCCGTACAATGGTGATAGGCGACTTTTTTCCGACTGACCCCGCCATCTACCAAAATACGTTTTTACCCATCAGCCGCATTCTTTCGTTTGTCAGACTCTAGCTAATAGAAAATAATGCAGTCACTATATAGTCGACGTGGATCTTGAGTTGAAAATATTATTTATTGTAAAACATTTTTTTCTAAAAAAATTTTTTAGAAATTTTATCCTTGTCTTGCATGCTTGATCATGTCAGATTAAAATTTAAAAATATATTTTTTAAATAGGAGTATTTTGCACCCGAGGTCCACGTTATTTAAATACTAAAAAATACCTTATTTCCTATTATCGGACACATCCTATATCGAGTATAGAACACGTTCTAACCTTTCAGATAAAAGCTTGGTTCAGGGTTATTCGTTAAATTTTAAACCAAACATAACACAGTAACCTTGTTTTTAAAATTAAGGTCACGTTTACCGAAAAGTATATTCATCTCGGCGATAACGCTCCTTGCAAACTAAATACGAACTCTTAGTTTACCGAATAGTTTATTCATCTCGGTAATAACGTTCCTAACCAACTTATTACGAGTCCTAAGTTTATCGAATAGTTAATTCATCTCGATGATAACGCTCCTAGAAAACTAAATACGAACCCTAAGTTTACCGAATAGTTTATTCATCTCGGTGACAACGCTCCTAGCCAACGAAATACGAACCCTAAGTTATTGACGTAGATCCCATTTGTCTTTAATCTAAGAATTTATATTGGGGAACGGTTCCTATTGTTTCACTGGTAATTCACTGGTACTGGAAATAAATACTTACTACGCAATAAATGTACGTTCCAGTCAACGTTAATTACTTAGTGTATCTTGAATAACTAAACAAATATTATTTTATGTCTGGCCTTTTTACTCATTACTTAAAACAACATTATTATTTTAGGTTGCGTAGGTTATGAAGGTGATGTAGGTTTATTTAATAAAACAAATTTATTATTCCACTTTTATTTATGAATTAACACCACGAAATATTACACCGCGAATTAACAGTTTCAAAATTAGAAATGATGTAGGTTGTGTACTGTATAGGCCAGATCCTTCCCCTCCCCACTACCTTCAGCCTCCCAACACACCCCAATCGTGGATGCCATAGTCTCACTGGCTCTGGACGGTTGGTAGCAGTTGGGACTCGCGGTATTCACGATAAAAAAAAAAATAATACAATAATAGATGGTGTAGGTGCAATATACCTTGATTTCCCATATATTTATTAGTTAATTTTATTTGCGAAATAGTTAAAATAACGTTAGATGCTCCGAGGAACTTGCGTCATTGATACCTTTGGCACCGGTGCATAGTAGAAAAACTTGCCAAACGCGCGCTCAAAGGTTGACATTCAATATATGAGAACGGGTCGCTTTTACGACTCGATCTTATGTTCAACAGCTCGGATGTGTAACGATTTGAGGGCCTCTGTTTTTCCTTCCTCCTTCAACACGGGCCCCTTCAAAACCCATGTATACTCCTTCCTTTCCTCAAAAGACAATTCTCACAGCATTTCCAAAGATGAAATAAGCCCTCAGGGAAATTATTTCCTTCAAGGCCTCCTGTGTGAAGTTAATGTAAAAAAAAGTTAAGATTTTTCTCCTCTTTCCAAGATTGATATCTCTCAAAAAACATAGATAATGGTGTACATCTATTTGTGCTTCTACCATATATGATGAGAAAGCGTAATTAATAATTCATAACTAATTTCATGTGCTTGAATAAATTCAAAATCGTCCGTTCTCAACTGCTTTCTAATAGCATCGAAACTCCTCAAGTCATATCAAATAAATTAAGTAGTGATTTTATTTGATCGTATTTGGACTGAGTAGAGTCACCAAAGACCGGAGACTACATACCCTAGTCCCGAAGGATTAACCCCCTTGCGGGGCACGTTCCACGCCCCAACCCACGGGGCCTTCGGGGCGTCGGGTAAGTGGAGGCATCGGGTCGGAGCGTTGGCGGGAACTAGTTTTGAATCTAAAGCGATATTATCGGTAAGGCGGTTGATACATTTTCAGGATTCTGATTTCTAAAACTTCCGATGCCACTGTAGTATGTATTGATTGTGTATTGGTTGCTATGGCCGCAGCGGTGGGCGTGATACGAGTACTATACTGCCTTACGTTGGGCCGTTTGGCAACATAATCAAATATTTGCTTCATTCTTGCGTAAAAATGTACGAACTTGTAAATTCCACAGAGCAGTTGATTGAATCGAATAACACAAGGCGAATATATTCTCTTTGGAAGGCTTATTGAATCGCGTAGAAAATCAAATGAGGTTATAAAAATATCCGACATATTTTTATGCCGGCTTACAAAACATTCATAGCCAAGAAAAATCCGTTTAATTTTTCCATTCTCGAGGTAGTCGGGTCGTTCTTTTTTCTCATGTGAAATCTTGACGGTTATTTTTCTCGGCAAATTTGGTATCGAATTTATATTCAATAATAGTATGTTGTAGCACGAACAGAGCTTTTATGTTACACTTTTTCTAATAATAAAAACACTCTCCTCTTTAGACGACCTCCGCGATAAAGCGGTTGACTTCTAGGCTCTAGAACCAGATGTTGCAGATTTAAATAGCAGCACAAGATAATAAAATATTTTTTTGCACTCAGTTAAATTTAACAAAAAACAGGTAATACATTTGTACCTCGTTCCAGAGTAGAATTTTCTCTCATTATCGCTCTGGTGCGACCACCGTCCATATTTTTTGATTATTTAGGTTACGAATAACCTGGAAATATTTGAAAAACTCTTACTGCTATCATAATAAGCGTAAAATATTGCTTGAGCAATGTTGTAGGACTCTAGCAGAGGAATTGAACTAACGACGCCCGGGTAGGAATACGACGCGTTTGTCCACCCAGCTACTAACCGATCAAATGAAGACACACATTTCTGGGTTTCGAAAAACCTGAGAAAAATATTTTTTTTATTTATTTAATTATATACGCCCTCATGGGCTTTTACATAACATATGATATAAAACATAAAATAACAGTGACATAAAAAATAACAATGATTAGCACCCAAAAACATGATGAAGTTGATAGAAATATTATCATGCAAATTAACACTAGTATTTTTGAAAGAGGTATGCTATTATGCCCTTCTTGTAACTAGATTCAGTGCAGTTGAATATATCTACTATTTCAGCGATAGAATTACTCACTGCATGCAATCTAGGTACAAGCGAGTAAATTTAAATGACTCAGTCCTGATTTATACTCCTTTCTTCCATTATTAAAAGTTACAGGTAATTTGAGCTTGGGCTGTAATGCATGTTCTAATTTTTTTTTTCGATAAATTCCTTAAAATGCACATTCTAACATTTTTGTTAGTTTTATTCAGTTGGCTAAGATGTTCATTATGAGGTATATACCGATTATGATCACAAATTTAAAACGTAAAAACTGATGAAAAATGTACTTATTTTAGGGTAGCAGATCTGCATTAAAACGGCCGTTAAACCGTTATTTCATTACCCGTATATGATTTACGTAAAAAGGCTTTACAGCCACTTATTGGATTACCAGGTGCCGTACAGTTAGGTAATGTAGCGAAGCTAAATAAGCACCCACCGGAAAAACACAGATATCGATTCACTCGCTTAAGTTGTACGAATTTTAATCTGAATTCAGAAAGTCAAACCAAATTGTGATAATATCGATGGAAAGATAATGGATATTGATGGATTATTCCAAATACTGACACATTGTCAATTAATTAATTATACAATAATAATATAAAAGTAATGGTTCATTGATATTAATATAATCTAATTATTTTTAACGTTCGTATTTGGAGGGATTGGAAGAGCTTGAAATTTCGGGGAAAACTAAACAAATTATGTTATGGGTCAATGCATACGTTCAAAGTTTTTTTAGATTTTCTGGTCGTAATAACATTTGATCAATCAATTTTTTTTGAATGCCATATTATTGTTTTATTCAAAATAAACGTCTTGAGTTTTTTAAATCTGTGAATAGCTTGTATTTATTTACTCTTGGGAGTTAAGTTAAGTGGGTATTGAAAACGAACATTGCCAACATATCTATTTGTAGTATTACGAGTACGAGTACCTAGCTAAAGCATCGGAGGCCGCCAGAATAAAATATACAGGAAAACCATCAACGTACTACTAACATTTGAAAAGCCACAACTCAAGAGGTAGGCTGTTCAATGGATTTTCAACCTTTACGCTCTTTGTTCAACGATTTTAAAGAAAAACCATTTTAATAAATGCTTTTCGAAATTGGCTCGACAACGTTTGTACCTGAAAACCACAATTTTTCTTCTGGTGTGGAAATTGAAAACTGCCAAAACGTTTTGAGTCAACTATAACAGAATGATCTAATAGTATCGATTCGATAATTACTTTATTAGAAAATTTTGCATCGGCCAATAGTTTAAGCCATCAGTCCTTGTAACAGATGCCTTACATCACATATTAAATTTAAATTTGCTCTTATCAAAATTAATAACTGCACTTGGCAATGTAGGTAGTGGTAACTAGATACGTATAAAAAAAGCTTTGAACGCCGAAACAGCTGTCATTGTAAAATAATAAGCAAACTAGCAGAATCATATTAAATTTGGTTAATCACAAGTAAAAAAAAAATAATCTTTAGTAACTTTCATGTCTTTTGGTGGGTGAAAATCATGAAAAAAGCATGACACGTAAGCATGGCGCAACCACCCACATTATACAAAATTAAATGTATTAAGATCCGAAAACAATCTAACTTCTGAGTCGATTAAGCGGTCATTTCTCTGAACCGATTTCAGCGGGTCAGTGTAAACCTGGCCGGTTTAGTCACGCCAAGGTCAAACCCAGTTGTGTTCGGACGGTTTATACCGGGAATAACTGTTACATAAGCCGCTGAAGACTTTATTCACAGCTTGCGTCAGGATACGACATGCGATACCACTAATAGGAGATATTGCGTTCACCAGGCGGAAGGGTATTTCTAATAATATTATTTTTAAATTTTATTTGTAGTTAGTTGTGCTAGATTCCCAGAACACGTATTAAAACAAGTGGACACCAGATGAAGTTAGAAATATTCATCTCGCGTCTGACCCCACTGAAAGTTAGTTCAGATTCTTTCTCCACAAAATCTTTGGTCATTTGTCCACAGGATCCACAAGGTAAGGCCCAAAAGCCTAGACAATGTGTGAATACAACGCGCTGTAGGCTACTGAGCATACTGTAACCGACAAATACCCACTTGACGCATCCTGCCAAGGAAGTGATGAGGCGATATCCACAAGACGGCGCCTAAGGGCCTAGACTGTCTCAGTAATCTTGGTGGCATTCTTTGACTCCTGCCATTCGAGAGAAGAAAATAAAAAGGTTCTACAAATTAGCTATAAATACATACGAGTATGTATTTACCTGTCTAAGCTGTAAACGTTGATTTGCAATCAACGTGCGCTTTTATCAATGGTCTTTGATATTTTCCTGTTACACAACGAGGTGTTTTCCCACCGGCGGAATTGAGTGACGAGCTACAGCTTTTTCCGCTGACGAACACTTCAAGCGCACATCGCCTAGACAAATGATATTCTTTGAAGATTCGACTTCTGTTTTGTAAACATAATCTGTTAGATTTTCTGAAAGATATTATGTGGATGTACTTTTCAATTTGCGATATTTTAAAAATAAATTAGTTTTTTTAGAGAAGTACCAAAGTATCGCACGTATTTCAGCGACGGTTTTAAAGAGATTAGACACCAGGGATGTCCCTATATAAGTTTAAAAACATTGATTTAGAAAATGTTCATATATTGTAATCGAAATTTAAAAAAAAAATATTTCAAGGAATCGTGTATAGCTTGTTTTATTTTCAAAATTTTGGTGATTTAATAGGATTTAGGATATTTTATAAGACAATGGATTGTAAAATATCAATTAAAAATATGTTTTTTCTTAAAAAAGACATGTAATACCACAAAATAAAACATGTGTTTCTGTCATGTCTCAGTAACATGATATGATGATATAACTTCAGATATAAAGATAAAGTAGAAATGGGCCGGATAGTGGCCGAGTAGCCTAAAGCATCATTCTATCCAGGTATTACAGGTTCGACTCTCCGCTAGCTAAGTCCTCCATCATTATACAAGCATTTTTTTCTACGAATAACGATGGTGGTAGGAGGAATTAAAATATGTTAAGGTTATTCGTAACCAGTGACAGTATATTTTTCTTTAAAAACGCAAAACAAACATAAAAATACAAACACATACGAGTATATACATATTATCACCGGAAAGGCAAAAGGGCTGAAGCGCCATTTTGGGAAATTTACGCCAGAGAACTTAAAAGTTTATTTTTCTTCAGAATCAAACAAGAGTAAAAACATTCGTTGCAGAAAAAAAAACTGATCAAAACTCCATTTTTAACTCATTTTCGACTAAAGTGTCGCTTAAGCCCCTTTAGCCTCTCCATAGACGATTTAGTTATACACGCTAATTAAAGTTAATTTTCCGAGAGCACAATAAAGATCCGTTAGTTTGAGTGTTACACGTAGCAATCCCGCAAGAATTTGATATAAAATTTTATCGCGAACCCTTTCAATTAAATAGTAATGTTTGATGCGAGTACCAGTCCCTACTTATGACCAAGTGATCTGATAAAAGCTGTTACTTTCCGTACAAAGTGATTGCCCACCAATAATTCTCAAAATGATGGCTTTTTTCAATAACCCGATTACTTAACGTGACGTGTCTGAATAATAAATCAAGCTTGCCCGCTTACAAGGAAACGGCCTGAAGGTGGCGGCCTGGAAAAGACACCGCGCGGCACCCGATAATATTTCTTGCATGATGTTCAGAAGATAATTTAAAGCAGCCTGCATAGGGACCATTCCGGGATGCTGCACATCTTCACCCGCTGCGGAATACGTAATTCCAGACATTCTTAACCAAAATCTACTAAAAACTACTGCTGTTTATTTAAAATTATGTTCAAGTTTCTCTGGCTTAATGGTCAGCACTAAAAAATGACACTAAACGTAATTTTCTGGCATTCTAATATTATGCAAGCAATCCTACAAATGATGTATCTGAATAATTTCAATGGGTAGTTAGAACAATGTCTGAGGTTTCCAGTGAATACAATTTTACTACTGTAGTCCTTAAAATTTTATGAAAAACGTCCTAAAATATCAGTAGAAGGTGCAGTTTTGAAATCAGAAAATGTATTTTTGAACGACTTCATACCATGGCGTATAGAAGAAGTTGCTCCATAAAATTGGTTATTTGTTATGAAATTTTTAATCTAAAAGTATTAATATTCCACATCACTAGTTACATTACCGCCCATAAATAAAACGGGGGTTAGTGCATCTATAGCGTGGTTACATTTACCCAAAATTGAAAAATATGGGGTGTAAAAAATTACATTGCAAACTTATAGATACGTTCTAAGGTTTTCAAAGTGCAAGCAAAAGATTCGGTAGTTGCCGTACTTTCGAATTAGCGAATCTAGTATTAAACTGTCACGTTCGCTTGAGGTCTTATTCTATATTTAAACTAATTGCATTAGTATGTGCCAAAATACCCTCGTGTGGGTTGAGAAAGTGATTTCATTACACTGCAAACACTGGTAAAAGCCAAGGAATAAAATTTCATTCATAAGTACACGCAAATTACTTATTATCTTAAATAAAACGATTATTTCCACTTTTTCCCGAAGATTTCAAGCGCCATCAGAGAGCATGAGATGGTGAATTTAGCAACACATAAGTATAAGAAATATCACCTAATGGCAGTAGGTTATCTCATACGGCGTTCCCTATTCGTAAGGATGTAGTATTTGACGCATCCTTTAAGTAAGAAACGCTGCCCTATATCTATTTCATCCATACACACATTTTTTTAATGAAATCTCTTTATCATACATGATAAATGTTTTAATGAAGAATTTACTGGAATCGTAGGCGTGTTTGTTAAACATTCTTTGTAAATATTCTAAGAAATCTGTCTATATGTTTGTAATGTCATTGTATAGTTCAAATGGCCAAATTCATTTGGTCATATTCACATTATATTATCCGAAGTCATATAAAATATTATTATTTTAAATATTCTTAAAACAAATACAAACACAGAAATCTATAGTTCAAATGGAATGAACTTACCAAATACTAATTTTAGTCTCCTATCCCAAGTTCTAGTCAAGTTATTAGTAAATTATCAATATACTCCTAAATTCATAGCAAATAGCCAAAGTTATGAAACCACTCCGTCTATATGCCAATATGTGAAGTCACCTCACCACAGTAAATGTTCATTGATGAAAGCACTAAATTATGATGTCTATGGAAGATAGAAAGTCTACATGCACTCCCCCCTCGTTTACACTTATCCCGATTAACCATACTTCATTAATATTGAAAATAATCGAATTATTTTTATTCTGTCAGAAAATGTGAAGTGGCAATTTCTTCGACAGCTGATAGTAGGTCAGCGATCAAATTAATATTTAATTTTGTCAGGGAAATAATTTATTTGCACATACATTGAAATAAAAACACGCCATCAGAAAATATTATTCTAGACGTTTATTGTAAGTCAAGGTTATTCCCTTGAAAAATAACAAATAATTTTTGTATTCCACACTTATACATTTTATATTGAAATGAAAAAATAACTTTGTGTAAGACCACACATTTTATTTTAATTTTTATAACCGACCGGTTTCGTTTAGCCTAAAAATCGTGAGGGCATAAAATCAAACTAAACAAAAAATACATAGTGTGCGGTTATATATACATACAGAGGGAAAACACAATGCAAAATAAGAGAACAGTGACAAAATAAAAGAATAACATTTAAATTATTAAAAAGGAACAGAGATATGATTTGAAAGAGGCATAACTTCAACTAAAAAGGTGATAAATAATGAGAAATTTTATGAGTTTTCAGAAAATATACCTCATATTGGACTCCTGAACAAATTTAACTGATTATTAAGAATTTGACTAATTATTTTAACGGCTTTCTACGAAAATATATATTTTTTGAACTTTCCAAGTTTTTATGATATTTTGGATCAAGAACCAAAACAGGTTAATCGATCGTAAGTTACTGTATAAATCTGCAATGATTTACTTCAATTTATTTTAATTTATTCATTCAGTCGGCAGTCAAATGAGTGACTATTGAACGAAGAAACTTGTAATTAAAAAAAAAATAACGTAATTTGATTTAGAACAAAAAATGTCGCTACCTTTATCTTATATGTCTACCCCAGCCTCAAATGCTTCATTAAAAAAAAAAACGAAGCTTCTGTATATTTTTAAAGAAATTATCTTCACAAAGTATCCTACTTAATTTAAATGACCTCAAATTCTAAGCGATGACATAACAACTCCAACTGCTTATCCCCGTGGAACTTGCGATTTGATGGCTTTTAGTTTCATCTACGTCAATTTTATTATTATGCGGCAGAGGGCGTAAGTGAGGGTAATAAAGAAAAGGTCAGATAAAAATGGAAATTCAAATCCGGTCACTAATTTAGCTATGCAAAGTGACGACACGCTACTCGCTGTACTGACAGGTTATAAAACGAATAATTGGCTTCACAAACACAAGCTTTTTCGACCATTTGCGACTACCACGCTGAGCCGTGTTCAGATTCGCTATCTCAAATAATGACCAAGAACTTTACACCCTTACCAACTAATGGCAGAAAGTATGTAACAGCCTGTGAATGATTAAACTATAATATGTAACTAATCACCCTGGCCATAGACCAAATAATGAATTGACCAAAACTTAAACTAAGCCTAACTAAACAACCAAACTAACTAAACTATGTTCCAAACCACGCATTTGCAATCATTATGATTTTAACTTTCGGTTCAAACGATTTGAACTCCTTATCGCGTTGCTACGCGCACACTAATATTTTTTTTCTTTAGTAAAAAGAAAGACAAACATTCCCGGGTTACGAATAACCCGACAATATTTGAAAAACTCCTACTGCCATCATAAGAAGCGGAAGATGTTGCTTGTGCCATGATGGGGGACTTAGCCAGCAGAGGAATTGAACACACGACGCCCTGGTGGGAATCCGACGCGTTTGTCCACTCAGCTACCGACCGTTCAAATGCGAGACAATATTATCCACGAATTGAATAAGCCGATTAAATATTGTTTTGTGGCAACTGTCGCCTCCGCGGTCGAGTGGTAAGCCGCTCGCCTATGAATCCAGAGGTCGCAGGTTCAATCCCGTCGTGGGAAAATAAATTTTATTAAAGAGATGTCTTTGTATAAAACCTTTATATATATTAAAGAATATTATTTACATTTTTATGACCGACCGGTTTCGCTTAGCCCAAGCATCACCAGGGTACATGATGATTCTTGGGCTAAGCGAAAGATGAAAGCGGGTGATGATGATGATGATGCTTAGGCTAAGCGAAACCGGTCGGTCACAAAAAATAAAATAATATTCAGAGTCTAATGCAAGTTATTTTTTTATTTCTTCAAAAATGTCAAACCACAAAGTGATTGCTTTCCACGAAAATGTAACTTTTATCTAATTCATATGTTATATTACACTTTTAATTAATACAAAAATAATGCATACTATATTAGCGGTACGTTCCAGAGTTCTAAGTATCGCCCTGGTAAAAGACCACCATTCAGAATCAAAACGTTTTTTGAAACGGCTTTTAACCGTGTTTGGTGACCAGAACTGAATAGCCAGGTACTTCTCAACCTTCTTCTTCGCCATCTCCTTTCTTTCCCCACTACCTTCAGCTTCACAACATACCCCAATTAGGGATGCAATAGTCTCACTGGCTCCAGACGGTGGGAACATTTGAGACTTTTGTGCGCTATTCACAAAAAAAACCCTAATTCACATTTACGAGCAATGTGATCTTAGCAAAGCATGTATCATAGAGCCTGGACGAGATGTTTTGAGGCCTCGGGCACAAACAAACGTGCCTCCGTTATCAAGTGAAGTTTTCTTTCGGGGAGATACAAATTTTCTTTTTTTTCTTTCTCCGAGCTTATGTAATTACTTGTTTTAAAACACCCTCAACTTTCATGCTCTAATAAAAACGTTAAGAAATAGTAGAACAAAAGTTCTACTATTTAACGACTGCGAGTAGGTTCAAATCGTTTCCTAGCGTGTCGATTTAGGTGCCCTTTAGATACCGCGCCGTCGGGCAGTGCCTCGGGCGCCAACCCCCGCCCTAGCTCTACGTAATAACGACATTTTAATAGACATTTAAACAGTGTACAACATAAACATGCCTGTCATACTCTTAGCGGGACGTGTTGTACGGCATTTTGCGAGTCTTTTCTTGAGGCAATGGAGTGCAGTGCAACATTTTCGCTATGGTATCCCTCAGTTGAAGCTTCGATTGGGTGAGGATACTTACATTTCGTTTTTTTTTTAAACTTGGTGCAAAGACAATAAGAGGCTTTCAAAATAATTGAATAGTAGCTTCGCTTAAAAAAAATTAAACACGCGAAGCGATAGAGGTCTACGGTTCGAGAAAGTGGTAGGTGCCCTCGACTGATGCTCGGATTAGTAGTAAAATACAAGGCACACATCCTTCGACTGTATAATCTTTGAATGCAAGTGATGGTTCTTCTTGTAAGTTATTCACAAAACACACGTATCTAATAACTACATCAACACGCTATCCTTACAAATTTACAACAAAATTTGTTGTTCTAACTTCTAATTTAATCACGCGGTTTCCCCGCAGAGGTAGGCAGAGAGGACGGACCGCCATACAACTCTGTCTTGGCATGCACTCCTTGCTTCATTCACATTCATACATCGTCTCATACATATTCTTCTATTATTCTGACTCTTAACACGGCTCGACTCAAGTATATGGTTTAAATGTTTTAACATGTTTCAATATACAAAAACATAAATAAGATTTGCCTGGGTTCGCCTGTTAGCAGTACCTGCTCTACTGCATTTCCCAATTCGCTGCAGTGGTCACTGAATAGATAATCGAAGTAGTGGTACACGTAATCCACCGTAGTCCACGTAATCCAAGAAGTGGTAGCGTCCTTTCACTGGGGCACAAAAAAACCTACCCGGTACCGAGCATTGTCGAGGCGAGCGTGTCTACTGCATCTCTCGCTCGGGCCCCAACAGGCAATCTAGCCGATAGCGTAGAGCGGGCAATTTATATGTTTGCGAAGTGAGATTTCTGTCCAGACCTTACTTGGTACACACAAACAAACAATATAGGTTTGAGTCCGACTGAATCATCATCAAACACATCTCAATTGAACTCGAGCGGGCAGCCGCCACGCTGCGTCACCAGTATTTATATTTCTGGCATTTCCTGAAAAATTACAAACTGTTTATCAGTTCCTCCTACCCCCTGCCAGCCAGAAAAATATGTATGCAGAGAGTGTTAATTGAATTCACGTTTGAAAATGCGTCCGAATATAAAAGACAGTTTGTTTATCAAACAACTCGAGTTGATTCAATAAAAGTAAAACGGCGTTGCTTGTATTCCCAGTGGCCGTAATGTTTTATTAATCCTCGCCACTATTTGTTTGGAAAAGTGATGTTGTGTGTGGATAGTGCAAAGTTTTAATAGCATTTCTGAAAAAAAAACTATGAAGTATCTTCGTAGAATTTTATAATAGTGTTATTAAATAATTTCATTAAAAAATAAATCATTTCAAAGATGGGAAAAATGTTTTTTTTTTTGCGCTATTGAAGGTTGTTTAATTCTCAAAAAAACTCTTGAGTTTCAACTCCATTTAAAAAGAAAACATAATTAAAAATGCTTACCATGCATAAATTATTTTCTAAGCATATACTAACTTTCCTTTACAAACATATAAATACATTTGTCACCTCACAAAATACTCACAACACTAGAACAAGACATGCACATCAACTACAAATACCTAAATAATCCATCAAATACACAATCAGTCAAGTATTCATTGTTACCATAAACATATTTCTCAATCGATTTTAATTGATAACTAAAATACTCAAAAAAAATATTTCAAAGAAAATTGTATTAAATGTAAAAAATAAAATCAATTATAGGGAGGTACTTTATTAGGTAAGTAGGGATTTGAATAGATCTTTTTTTTTATTTTGATGATTTCAATTATTATCATTTCCAAATTCGAAAAGTTTACAGTCGTACGTATGTACTCACAAATAAAATTATTTTAAGTTAATTTGGAAGATTTCACTTCAAAAATCTATTGAATAAGAGAGTTAAATTTTCAATGGGCTTTAATATAATCTCTTCTGCTATTAAAAATAATAATTGCCAATTAAGAACTTTGGATATTGAAAGAAGGGTGAATGCTTGTAAAGCAGCATGGAACTGGCAGAGGAAGGATGAAAGTAGACTGAATGCTGTGGAAATGAGATTTGAGACGGATTTAAAACCATGACCGTATTACAAATGTGGATATCCGGAAAGATCAAGAAAGGGACGCTTAGATGGTTTGGGCATGTAGAGCGAATGAACGAAGAAAAGTATGCGGAAGTCGAGGACGCCGAGAAAGACATAAATCAAATACTTGAATCGGGATGAAGAGTCAGAATAACAGAAGAGTATGTATTAGACGATGTATGAATGTAAATGAAACAAGAAATGTCCGTCCTCTCTGCCTACCCCTGCGGGGAAACGGCGTGATGGTTAGTTAGTTAGTTAGTTTAAGAACTTATACATTTCGTTGTTAAAGGTAATTAATGCATAGATATTTATAATGATTAATAATTTAAAATTCAGATTTAGAGATTTTAAAATCGTACCCAGATTTATTTAACCGCATTTTAATATACCATTATACGGTTTATTACCTTTTATGAGACGGACTACATAGATAATATGTAAGTATTTACCACTCTGGTTCATGTCACAAATACACAAAATATTATTTGTATTAAATATTTGTGAAATTACAACAATTAATTAAATAAAAATTACTGTCATGCCGAGATTTGAACCCGCGACCTTTGGATTCATAGTTCAGGATCTTAACCGCTCAAAGGGCGTCGAAAATTTGTGGTCGTTAAAAAATCAACGTTTTTCACCCCGACCTAGAACAAGCTTAAAATGTTCCAATTTTAAATTGCCAGAATTAAATTAGTGTGAAACCGGTCTGATTTAAAAAAGGTACGTATGAATTTTATATATCCGAACAATATATTTTTGTTGTGGATAATAAATATATTATGTGCAGCATCCCTCTCACCGGGTAGAAAAGATTATCTCTTCATAAAGACATCCCTGACTACAGTTGACACAGGAAGAGGGAGAAATATTCCCTTACAATGCGGATTTTTTTTTACAATACGATATAAATATATTATGTAATTGAATTTATTCAAAACGATTTCAGTGTCGAAAATTGTATTATCTAATTATAATGACATACAAAGTATTCACAGCCGATGATGGACAATATTTTAATGAATTACTTTTTTTTATAGAAAAATATGTTATTTTAAATAATATTAAGAGTTTTGAGAGTTTTTTGATGGTACCTATTAAAAACAAATTGTAATTTGGTTTTACAAGGAAATCGGTGATTATAAATAAATACATACATATAATAATAATACAATTTAAATAGGCGAAGCTCGTCTTAATACTGGAATTATTAGGACGTTTTATAAGTTTTCAAAGCCCATGAATGCCAAAACCATGATAATATTATTTTGTCCATCACGTTTCATATTCTAGCTGCCTACAAAGCTATCAGTGTCTTGCTCTAAGCATGGTAATCAAGTAGGTAATGGTCTAAAAGTGCGCGTGGCATAATGATCTATTCTCGTATAAAAGTGTGTAATCGCTCGATGAATCCGTATTAGGAGATGACAAAAGGTGTATCTATTGTATACAAATTGAATACAAAGAGATCCTTTCCGTTATAAATCATTCGGTTGTTTGTAGAACGCCGAAGATTTCATGTATCGGGTAAACAGAATATTCCAACGCCTGCACTGTTAAAAGGTTTACAGAAGTGTTTCCATCGAAATCACACAGTCCGAGGCAGTAAATCAACAGCATAATTATTGATAGCACAACAGATTCTTTGAACTTAGCAATCGTGATGAATGGCAAACATCTTAAATGTGATGTTATGACCGGATCAAAAGTCCGCATCTGGCGGGCCTCGGGAAGACAAATGTCTGGGAACTGGCCACTGAACAGATAATCCCTTGAATTGTGATTATACCGTTTTCAAATAAAACATATTATTTTATAACAACATAATTTAACTTATCAAAACTTTACGATGCATTGTGATAATAATTACTAAAACAATATTAATAAGATATGAATATGAACTGAAAAATATACATAAAACCTAAATATTATGTTATGATCGAAATAATATTCGATTTCAGATAATATTCTTTAATTTTTTTTTGAGAGTGGTATCTATCAGAAAATATAACGGTTGGTTATTATATTCATGACACCATCTATTTTTGCGATTGTGTTCGAAAAAAAGTTTGCTTACAAATATGCTCAAGTCTCGGTCGCAACACGATATATATATTTTTTTGTGTCTTTTTACTTTGAATCTTGTTAATATTATTTCAATAATTTGAAAACATAATTACTCACAAACACATATCAATTCCAGGCCACACAGACACGCCCACAACACACCTCTTTTTTATCTCTTCAGCGGAAGTGTCTCACTCGCTCACTGGCAGCAGCAGAAACATCTAAACTTAGAGATTTTTAAATGGGTATCATATTTTCAGTGGAAGAATTTTGGTGATTTAAAAATTTTTATTTTTACTCATTGGGACTTCACATTTTATATATGAAACGTAAAATTGCCAGCGTTGAAATATCTGATTCGAGCATTTAGACACCTACATAAAATTATTATTGTTTTTATTAAATTAATTAATTAAATTATTATAATTATTGTTTTTATTTTTTTAATTAAATAATTAAAATATCTTGCTAACATACTCGTACATAGCAATCCCGATGAATTCTAAAAACTCACTCTGGGACAAGAGAAATTAAAATTTTGTTGTAACTACATGAGTTACAACAAAATACAGGGTAATCAAACTAACATAAATCAAACAATACAGCATAATAAGAAATACAATATTAAAAAATTGATAATTGGTTTTAATATAAGATACAACTAAATTATAAATACATTAAAAACGGAAAAAAAACCCTGAAATGCAGTAAATGAGAATGTTTTTACTACACCGGGAAAAGAAAACGGATTTGGAAATTTAATAAAATCTTTAAATGAATATAAAAAATATTCTTTTAAAGCATTATTTTGGATTTTTTTACTAGGTTGACTGTTTTTTATATTTATCTAGAAGCGAGTTATGTAATATGTAGGCAATATATTCCAAAGATTTTATCCCATTCTTTGTGGTGTGTGTAAGTGGAATGTGAATTTTATTGTTATTTCGTGTGTTATTATATTGGTAGATGTTTTGATTTTAAAGTAAAGGTTTGATGCTAGTGTGCCTTGTTTGCTGAGTAATTTGTAGAATGGTGCTTGTGATTTCATGGCTGGGGAGGATCTTGATTAAAAGGATGCCGGTATTTGAATAAATGTCCCTGACACAAGTGCCCCATGGAAGTTTTGCTTTGTTTTACTATCCCACAAAGGTTTTCAAAGCCTTCACCAGAGAGCATTGATCAATTACATTTTCTAATAACACACTTTATCAAATTCAGATTATTATTATTTGCACCTGACACCTTAAAATCTCTGTTCTCATCGTGACAACTTAATGTTATTACAAAAAAAATTGACGGGCAATCAATTTAACATTATTTTCACGTTTTCACGAATTTCAATCCGTATAACATCAGGTCAGTTAGAAACGGTGTGTTGTTCTACCGGTATTTCAATGAAAAGTGTTGAAATATTCATCTCCTCGGCAACGATGCACAGCTAAGAGTCATCCCAAATGCGGTTCTAAAATTTGCATGCGGGATTTGGCTTGTGAGTATGGATCATTTTTACAATTATTTCTTGTGCTCTAAAGCTCGACTGTAGAATGGCTTTTGTGTTTCTTCCCTTTTATAACATACGAGTAGGTATCTTCAAGGTGCAAAACAAATTCATTCTAACCTTTGCTTAACATGTCCTAAGCACTGAAGCTTCAAAGCTGACAGAATCTAAGGTGAAGATTATCTACACACAGGACATGGGAAAATCGACAGTGTTCACAGTAAAACTTGAACGGTTTTATAACGCTCCCGTTTTATATTAAACTAGTTGTTACCCGTGAAAAATTACAGGATGTAACTTGACTTGCCAAGAAAAAATATAGTGGCTCTAATCCGCCTATTTCAAATATAGACTAAAATCTGACAAAATACATTAAAGGTTGGTACTTTATTAGGTAGGTAGAGATTTGCAAAGATTCGTTTTTGTAAATTTGATAATTTCAATTATTATCGGTTTCAAATTTAAAAGTTAATATACCGTACAAGACTCTCAAGTGCTACCAACCGTCTGGAGCCAGTGAAACTATGGCATCCCCAAGTGGGATATGTTGTGAGTTTGAAGGTAGTGTGGTGGAGAAGGGGAAAGAGTTGGGGAAGATGAAGGTTGGGAAGTACCTGGCTATTCAAATCTGATCACCAAAACACGGCTGAATAATTAAGCAACGTTTCGATTCTGAATGGTGGACTTTCACCAGGGTGATACGCAAAGTATCTACCACTCTGGAACGTGCCGCAAATATACTTTGTATGAATTAAATGTGTTCGTATTCATATTAATTAAATAACATTTATTTGCACACCCCGGGTTTAAAGCCCCGACCTCTGGATTCGTAGTCGAGCGTCTTACCGTTCAATTGGGCAGGCCCGTCAAAATGTCTACGCATGTCTACGCAAACGTCAAACACATGGTGTAGTAACGGAATCCTTTGAAACAATGTAGGCCCAATAACCTTTTCAATTCAAGCTTTCATAATGTTTATTTTTTCATGGACGTAAACAGGTTTTATGTTCCCATGGACACAAAACAACCGGCATTAGAGTGCGTTTTTAACGGTCCGACTTGTGATCCGTTTTCTTGGAAATATAGAAAGTGTTTGCTTCCGCAGAAATGCGAGCCAGGTGAAAGTATAAAAAAAGAAATATTTTTGTTAACAGTCAAAATTAAAATGCTTCATTTTCGCTTTTTAGATTTGGTTAATTGTAGCGCCGTAAAAATCTAGAATTGCACGTGAAAGGTGCTGAAACACAGGGGTTGGATGGGACCGAGTGCGTACTCGTATCTCTTTGAAGATATTTCAATGAAAACATCCTTGATGGCGAAAAAACCCTTGTTTCTTCGAGTATAATTTTGTAGGTGTATAATGCGAAGGAAACCATTTCCCAACAAAAGAAACAGCGTCATTAACATCAAAGCTGTTTTTACGATGGCCAAGGAAGTAAAACCAAATGTATGTATCAAAGAAACGGATTCGGTACTTGGTATAGATGAAGCAATACGAGTCGTTTGGCTGAGCTTTGTCGCTCGACTGGACTTCTGACGAATATTTTCTTGTCGGACATTAAGCTTACATAATGTTATGAACGTTTAGGATTTGTCACTGATAATGTTTATCGGTTCCACATTTTGTCAATCGCCTTTGTATTAATAAGCTGTGATATGATATTTTTTATGTTGTTTAACAGTAGGCCATGTCGTTATGAAATTTGCTTAGCTTTTAAGTTTTCATTTGATCCATGGAGTTTCGTAGTCGGTAAAGTCTGAAGTCTTTGATCTATTTAAGTTAACTCATAAGTGAAATCTTTTGACATTTTTGTTGTACAATTATTTCACTGTTTTAAGCGCACACTTTGGTCGAAAATGAGTTAAATATGCAGTTTTGAACAGTTTTTTTTCTGCATCAAATGTTCGTGACTCTCTTGTTCGATTCTGAATAATTTTGTGGTCCTTCAGCCATCTAATTCATTTGAGAAAAGGCTTGACGAAAGCGACACAAGTTTGTGACTTTTTTAGCTTTTTGATGCTTTAGGTAAGTTAGTGAGAGCATTGAGTTACCTGAGTTAACCTTTTTCCAAAATCCAAACAGGCACTTCATGAATTTTATTGTAAAACAAAAAAAAAACTTTAAAGTGCTTTGGTGGAAATTTCCTAAAATGGAGGTTCAGCCCTTTTACCTTTCCGGCGATGATATGTTGTAAAACTCAAATGACAAATGTTTGAATACTATTAAAGAATAAAAGCAATCATTGTGAGCCCACAATTTTAACAAAAACGCAGTAAAAATTATTTGTTTGTCTCTCTAAAACTCTCAAGCTCATGGCTTTTTCCATAAATTTGCACACCTTTTTCCATAAATTTTCTAGGATTATTTTCAGCACCTAACATAATTTTCATCATAAGAAGAAGTGCTGCATTGTTTGATTTGTATTTTTCAAAATTTCTAATAAGAAAGATTGCGAAAAAAGTTAATTAAAATCTCGGGCGAAGCCGGGTAGTTAAGCTAGCCACAGTATAGTTATTTCAATCAGTTTGAAATTTTGTAAAATGCAATTTAACGGATACCAAAATCTGAAAATGCCTCCTAAAAAATCATTATCCTACTTCAAACTACGTGACGACTGGTGACAGAAAAATTGCTATAAATAATTCCTTTGTTAGTACGTGCGTGCATACGTACGAGTGTGAACTTTTCGAAATTGGAAATTGGATTAGAAAATTAATAATATAATAAAAATAAATAATAATATAAATAATAATAAAATAAAAATAATATTTTTCTATTTACCTATTAAAGTACCTACCCATAATGTTTTTTTAGCAGACATTATTCTTCATTTGAATTGGGTGGATTAAAGCAACTAATATTTATTCTCGTTAAGTCAAGTTACATTCCGTGATTTTTTCACTGGAAACAAGTATTTACAATGTAAATTACTAGGTAAAATGAAGGTATTTTTTAAATATTTTTTTTGATGAGTTTGAGATCTGAATTTTTTTCTTACTTTCAAAACTTAAAATTAACCTAACTTAGAAATGTTCAAACTGAATATTATATCCAACTTCGACGATAAAACAACTCAGTACACTATTAAATAAATAAATCGCGGTGATTCACAGAGCGTTTTTCATTTAACAAAAAAATATATTCATGAAATTCTACTAAATAAATATTTGCTCTCTAGACAAAAATACATTAATGTTAACATGTCTGGAACGATGTTTGATCAAGGTTGATGTACTGTACTGTAGTTGATGAATTCTGTTGTGTTTCATTGTAACTTTTTTTAGAACAGAACATTTTTGAAAATGTTCAAAATAACACATTTAATATTTTCATACATTCTTGTGTATGTTTTTTCTATTTTACCTGACTCTTCTTATAACATATATTGATACTAGAATAAATAGAAAGGTAAAATGCTTGGCTTTCTGTCGGATGGATTGAGTTTGATACTCACGACTGGTACGAATTTAATTTCACTTTAAATTTCACAATTTAACTTTTCAGAACCAGTTACGGTTACTTAGATGGTTTTCAGCGCTGGATCCACCATACGTTCAAACTGTGCAAAAAACATCCATTTATCTCTGAAGGGGCGCCGTGAAAATAAAGAAATTATTTAAATTTACTTAAAATATTCCATAAATCATATAAAAAATCGCTAAATAATTTTTAAGTTACCCACATTATGGGATAATTATGTTTTTATTGCGCTGACAGTATCACTGTGCATTGAACGACTAGCAAAAATGTATAGAAAAAAGTTTGCTGTCACGGATTTTTTTACGAATCACATAATAGTTATTTCGGCATATAGTCTGTATTTCTGTGGTGTGTCGTACGCTAAAATTGATGCGATCCAAAGTCTATAACCAATCAGCATCCGCATTTTTTCTTCCCGGCAGTCGAAATGAACCGTTAGAGATGGTACATATTCTTGTCCCGGTGACTTGAGATTAATTTGATTTTAAAACTTATTTAAAGAAATATGTTTTGGGGTTTATTTTTCAACCATGCGATACTTCGGTAAAATAAAAATATATCAAAAATGAAATCCCATGGGAGGACGCAATAAGTCCTTGCTGCACAAGGCAGAAACTGGAACCGGCCCTGATAGTTTGTACAATACACTTTAGGGTTTATAGCTTCTTACATACATAATAGAACAAGTAGGTGCCCATACAAACAAAGGCTTAGTTATAATGAATTGCAAATAAATAAATTGAATGTTTGTGGAACAATATATCACAGATTGATAACATCTCGGGTCCAGTAATAACTCAGCAGAGATTAAATACGAACGTTGATTTTTTTGTTCACATATTATAGGTTTAACAACAGTCCTCTTCTTAAAACTAGATTGTCGTGATATAATAATCAAATATTTTTAAAACCGCTCTGCTTCTTCCGCATACCCTTATCCGTTCTCATTAATAACTAAAAACTTCATGTATTTTTGTTATTTATTATTCTAAATCTTTATCTAAATTTGAAAATCATAAAATTTTTCTAATAAACAAAAAAAAAATACAGAAATGTCCTTCGATGGGTGATTCGACAGTCAAGTGTACTCACGGCTAACATTTGGATTGTTAAAACTATACGTTTAATTTAATACTGTAGATCCCATTATTTTATACTCTCCTCTTTATTCTACTTTACTCTAATCTTGAATTCAACACTTAATATCTAGAAACTTTTTTCTGCATTGTTTTTATTATAAGAAATATGTTTTCTTGACGAAGGGAACAGAGTTCTTCTGAAATCGTTCGAAGGTAAAATTATCCACTAAAACAGAGTGTTATTTTATGTAATTTAAATATTTTATTAAAACTGAAAATAATTTTCTTCAACAGTGATTAACCGATAAGTAGGTACCTATACTGCCTACGCAGTCAATTTAAAACTAAGTTTTTTTCTCAATAAACACTTAATAGCTCATTTTAATATCGGATTTATCAAAGAAAATGAATCGTTCATCGGCGAAACGCGAGCTTTTACTGCTCGACAGTTAAGCTCTCAACGCGGTGATTCGGAAGCTCCTCCGGGCCGTTTATTTGATACAATATTCATCACTTTGGCTGCTTTTTGCTGAAACGGCTCAATAAATGTACATGTGAGATAATCGATGGCTCGGCTGTAAATCATGTATCGGCTCGGACTATATGTTAAAAGTGGAAATACTGATTATTGAGTATTTTTCCTGATAATGTGTACCGATAAACTTACCCAAACTCCACGCGATATTTTGGTATTTACTTTGACAGTGGGAACAGAATTATGTTGTAACAGCTGACAATCTAATATAATTTTCATGAAATAAAACTAGTAACCCCGAACTAGAGTGGAAGTCTTTCATCAATCTTCCCATGAATTATCAGTTTGAAACATTGTATTTATCGCCTCTCATGACGTGACCAAGATATTGGTGTTTCCTTATTTTCACGTCCAATACAATTTTGCAATTTTCGAGCATCCAATGAAGCATCCAAATTCACATCATTTACCCTTAATTTCCGAAGGTGTTATGTAGATACGCCTATATACTCACATTCAAAAGTTTCACAACTAGTCAATAGGTCATTAGAAGTGCCATAATTTCACTGGCTTCGGAATATTATTAATTAGGTTTTTTTTGTTATTTTTTTTAAAGAAAGACAAAAATTCCCGGGCTACGAATAACCTGGCAATATTTGAAAAACTCCTACTACTACCATCATAAGCGGAAAATGTTGCTAGTGCAATGATGGAGAAATTAGCCAGCAGAGGAATTGAACCCACGACGCCCGGGTGGGAATCCGACGCGTTTGTCCACTCAGCTACCGACCGGTCAAAAGAGACATATAATAAAATAAAATCTTTTACACTTTTTATGAGCACTAGGTACCAAAATATATCATGCCATTGTTGAATTTTACTTCGGCACTTGCCATATGAAAATTACATTAATTTAATGTTTTCAATTTAATGCTTTCCTTCACCAAAACCGCGCTGTGATAATTCATTGTTTTATTTTGCACATTCGCGGTTTCAGCTTAATGGAAATATGCGGGCAGTCACGATAATACACAATTCTATGTAAAATTACGAGATATGAATTATCACCTAGCACAATATACGCTACGCTCTTCTGATTTTATGTAATTTTTTTTGTCTTAAATATGTTTCCGTGTGATATAGGTTGTCTAAAATACAAACAAAACGATTTTGAAAATTCGTGTGTTATCATGTTGGTTTTGTGATGTTGTCAGAAACCAACAGAAACTTTTTTTAAAAATAAAAATGACACACTGTAGTGTGAATTAGCAGATCGTTTTTAACTCTTACCGCAACCAGCGTGTTAGTCTTAATGCTGTTTTGTCATTAAAAAAAGATTTTCAATCCGGCTTCGCCCGAGATTTAACTTATTATCTAACTTGCAATTTTTTTAATGCTCAAGACATTTTTGTATCTAATTTAAGTTTAAAGATTCGATTAAAATGCCTTTCACTTAAATTCCAAGGTGGTTGAATTAGCCAAGTTTACTGGCTTTACACTACCCGCCTTACTCAACGAACACGAAAATTAACAAAACAAAAAAAAACACGTTAAAGGTGGTATCTCGACAAGTTTATTCAAAACTCATGATGGATATAAAGTACGAGCTCAAATCATTTGCGTTGACAGAGAAAAAAGTTTTACAAAGACGCTGGGATCACCGTGTGAAAGATTTAAGTTCCAAAAATGAGCAAATTTTCTGTTAACTACTTAAGCTTTTTTTTTAAATGAGCAAAACTTTTTTTGAAAACAGAAAAATTTTTAATTTATGAAAATAAAAACCAAATGAACTAAAATCTGTTGAAAATGTTTTTCATAGACCTTTGAAATGCATTTCAAAGCACCTCCCACCGCGTCGAGAAATAATGGCATCGAAGACAGTCAATCAGGGATATTTTATGCTGAGCTGAATATATTATTCAAAGTTCAGAGCAATCCTTCAGCGGCGAACGAGCGTCCCGCGTACCGCGTACCTGGCGCTTTGTAAGCTCCGCTGAATGGAAAAACGAAGCGAAGAAACTTGTCCGCCCATTAGAGCGGAGATAGCTCCACATTTCTGGCGCGGGGACTTGGCAAAGCCGTCTCGTAGATTCGAATTTCACTCGGGATTATTTCATCGACAATGATTGCTTGAGCTTCGTCGGGGGGAATTTATTAGAATGAACAAATGCTTTTAACGTCAAATATGAGTTCCAGGTCAGTGCTTGTTTTTACGATAAAATCAACGGGCTCTGAAATACTGTCAGAAAAATATTATATTTATGGTGGATACACAACAATTCAATTGTGTTTTTATCGATTCAAAGAAAACTAAATTCAACATTTACCTATCAACTATTTAAAAAATATATTATAACTAGGGTCATGCTTAAATAATGATGGTTTTATGAGGATATTATTTAGCGTTGAAAACGGGAAATCCATTAATTTAACCGACCGATATAACGGCTCAAAATCTTTGTTACATATACGTCAGGTTTGTTACATCGATATATCAACGGGAAAGGCTCCGAAGGACTAGTTCTCTCTGGAAAAGCGTCAAGCATGTGCCTACATTGCTTTGTACCCGGTTGACATTATCCGGATAAGGACGGGTTGTTTTTACGGCTGACTCGACTGTAGTTTCGACTTTGTGTTTCCTCTCTTCTACAACATAGGTTTCTTCAAGACCCAGGTTCACTCCTTTCTCTCATTGTAATAATTATCCACACAGCATCACCAAACATAACACAGGGCCTGTGAAAAGATATATGGTTTCCCGTGGATTAAACACAGAAATTAAAAACAGAAATCGCCAGAAGTTCGAAATCAAGTTTAATTAAATGCATTTTTGTCGGTCTAAGATTTTTTTGCATATATAATATGTATAGCCTGTAACTTTCTTATTATATTAATTTTGTGTACGGTACCTACGCCTAACACTCACTCCCATATTATATTTTTCAAATGTCCTTCACATGTCAGGCCCACTTCATAGGAGTGGGGCGATGTTTTCAGAAGAGTTGATATTGAATACAGAGTAATCACGAGTTAATAAAAAATGAGAAAACAAGACAAGTCACAGAAAAAGGGCAAATTTTAGGATTCTTCAGAATTGTTTAAACTGGGGTAGTGAGCTTTTAAAAATTTTACGTCAAATATTCATACAATTTGAAGATTTTCTCAAAATATCACCTTTTTTGCATTTAACCCTTTGTTAAATACGAAAGGTAAAACATTAAAAAAATACTAGTTCGATATGGTCGATAGCCCAGTGAGTAGGACGCTTGGCTGGTAGTCGGATGAAATAAGATCTTAACTCACAGCAGATTCACTCCTTAAACACAAGTTATGCTTTGTGAAAAGGTCTTTTATGTTTTGAAGTATTCATTATATGGTAGGAAAGTGTATTTGCGTTAGGGTGGCAGAGCTGAATTGTCGATTTTTTGTAGATTTAAATTATAATTATTTATTTATTTATTCGTAGAAAGTAATTACTTTGTGGTTTGACATATTTAATAAAATTAAAAAATAAATTTGTATAAAACCACAGATTTATTATTTTTTTATGACTGACCGGTTTTGCTTAGCCTAAGCATTATCAGGGTACAACATCAAACTAACAATAAACATAATAATTGAACAACAAATTCAAAGTTTGCGGTTATATATAGATACAGATTAAAATAAAATATGTGGTCTTATACCCTAAGTTATTTTTTCATTTCATTAAATGTGTCCAACCACAAAGTATTTGCTTTCTCCGAAAATATAAAAAATAAAATTATATATATATATATACATAATTACCAATGTTTGGAAAAAACGATAAAAAGATATTGACATTAAATAACGAAACTTCTTAGGGGGGCTTCTATCCAAGTGACAGATAAAGGTCGATGATGATGACATCTAATATAATACGACAGCGTTTTTAAATTGGCGAATTTTATTATAAGAAATAATGGTGTTTCTTGTATCTCTCTTTCTAACAATGTCTTCGTCTGGATTAAGGTGTTTCCTCTTTGGGGCAAATGGTTTACAGTTTTTTTTGTTGTCTTCTTTCAATCAAAAGTATTTTCAATTCTATTTTTACATTGAATTATTGTTGCAGTTTGCATCCCAATATGACTTCAAGTGCATTGACTCTCGAGATGTATTTGGACGAGCGGCCAACTAGCAACCGAATATAAAATTATGAGATATTTTGTACATACTTTATGCAACCAAGGTGGCACGAGACTTCGAAAAAAATGCTGTTGCCAAAACGGTATAAAATGTACATTTTGTCACAGTGATGGTTCACCTCGTGTCATTCCATGAAACAATTTTATGTGGTACGTGTGTCCAAGTTGTTAGCGAAATACTACCTACTTATAATTTATTCTTTCAAAGCTTTGGATGCCAAGAATTATTATTACCGAGCTAAGAATGCAGCGCTACATATTTTAACGCGATGTTTAAAAGAGACAAATTCTTAACCAAGAGATTTTTTGAAGGTAAACGATTTTTTTCTGGTATCGTTCCTTGGTATTTAAAAAAATAAAATTTATCTTAGAAGTAGAATAATTTTAAGATTACAACAGCTAGTGGCCATTTTTAAAATTGTTACGAAAATAAAAATAAAATCTTTTTTTACTTACACAGTGCTTAGAAAATCATGGTACAAGCATTTTTCTATATATTTCCGATGCTAATAAATTAGAAGGATTTGAAAAAAATAGTAAGTAAACTTAAGTTTTTCAAGGGTTTTTCTTAAGTTTTACACCAAACCTTTCAGTAAAAAAATATTTTATCTTTTTATTGTAAAATTGAGATTTTAAAGCTCCTCAACTCACGATTAAAGTAGCGTTGCGAACTAATAATAGATAATTTGATTTCGTTATTCAATACCGAAAAAGTCGTTCACATTGACACCAGAGTACACATTTTCTGCTTTACGGTTAGAATTAAATTATATGTATATTTCCAAAAGTAGCAAGTTAAAAATATGAAATCGTCCACGTTTTCATATTATTTTCAGACAGAAGAGAAAACGTATTTTATAAAACTCTGTTTTTTGTTTTTATTTTGAAATGATATATTATGTTATATTACACACTAATGTAAACAGGGCAGATTATTTTTGGCGGTGTTTATTCGAGAAGAGTTTTATTCACCGGAAACAAATGAACAATACAAACCAGAGATTTATTAGAAGTGTTTGGAGGAGGCTGAAACACCTCTAAATTATTTCTAAAACCTCTTAATGTATAGTTGCCGAAATATTTCGTAACAGAAGATCTTACAGAAGCTCTGTATGTGGGATAAGCAATGGTGGGAAGATGAAAACGTTTATTTTTTTGTAAATAGAAAAATATAGAAGAATTGCTTACTTTCACATCGTTATATTTATCTTAATATTGCAAAATGTATTTATTGTACTGGGTATTATTATATTTTTGGACAGATTATTCACATTTGAGTGAGAAAAATCTAGCTATTAAAACTCAGTATAAAAAAAAACAAAATAAATTAACAATACAAAGGAAAGAAAAAAGGAGAAATAAAAGAAAAAAAGACCGAAAATAATACAAGCAATCAGAAGAGAGTACAAGAAAATAGCAGAAGACGATAGAACAGCAGAGATAAGCAAATATAAAGATAGTTGTAAATAGGAATAGTGAAAAAAAGTGGTAGGATTAACTTAATTATTGTGGACTTAAGTCATTTAAATGTAGAATACAACTAGGCATATAACCACTGTTGGGTCCTAAAATCAACAATTTGATAGGTCCTAACCTGATGCCTTTTGTCCAGTTCCTACCTCCCTTTTTGCCAGCTTGTTCTGTTACCACGCATTATTTGTAATTTTAAAGTATGTTGAACAGCCTGTAACGATAACCCCCACCACTGGGCAGCCATATTAAGTTCGGAACGTCGAAAACAGCGGGTCTCAATTTGTCCTTATTCGTCTACAATCGCTTGGACCCCAGGGACGGCGCCTCGCTTCGCATCCGTCTCTATAGGATTCGCCTCAATCAACTTTTCATCGCACGGGCAGATAGGTCGGCCCGTCTCGCAGACGTCTAAACACGTGAGCAAGTTGGCATAAATCTACATTTTCTTTTGTCCTCAAATACAATCAAATCATTCATTAAGTATAATCGTTTTACAGTCCACTCAAATTCATTCACGTCTTTCCAAAACTGAATCGAAGTTTCTGGATCGAACAACCATCCTGTAACTTTGTATGTTCCGAAGATTGCCATAGCCTAGGAATGTGGAGAAAATGCCAGATAATAAGACACTGTAGTTGTGCTCGAAATCTCTGGTTGTCAGCTGCTATTAAATGTCACACTTTGAAATTGCGTTCAAATTATGTTCAAATTTAATTTTTATTTTTATAGTGAATACCGCAGAGTGTCTCAACTGCTCCCAACCGCCTAGAGCCAGTGATACTATGGCATCCCCAATCGGGGTATGTTGTGAGGTTGAAGGTAGTGGAGATTGGAAGGAGAAGTGGAATAGGAAGGTTGGAAAGTACCTGGCTATTTAGATCTGGTCTCTAAAGACGGCTAAAGCCATTCAAAGCAAAGTTTCAATTCTGAATTGTGGTTTTTCTCCAGGGCGATACTTAAGGTAACTGGAATGTGCCGCAAATATACTTTATATTATTTATTATGAATAAAATGTGAAATATCACATATGAATTAAATAAAATTTATTTACGCTGGTTGTGGACGATGTATGTTATTGAAGTAAAAATATTATATAATTCCAATTTAGTCAGTAAATAATATATGTTTATATTTAACCTAGAAAAAATATCTATTTGAAAACTGTGACCTATATAGTACAGGGTTAAAATAATAATGGTATGTTTTTTTCTGTACTTTTTACGCCATAAATATCCAAATTATTCAAATTAAAAAAATAATGGACCGCCACGTTTCACGGAAAATTACGTATTTTTTAAAATTATAAATTTCCGTGAAAATATTGTCAGAAAATCAGACCAAAAAGTTTTTTATTCATTATTACGAAAAAACTATTTTCTGCTCAAAGTAAAATCAGTAAAATTTTTCTCAAAAAGTTATTGTTTTCAATAACTTTGCGATTGTGATTTTTTTTCATAATTCAATAAATTATATTTAATATTATGGTAATTCAGTTCTGCCAGTTATAGTTTAAAAAAAAACGCCGAAACGACTGCTACTAAAAAAAAAAAATTAAAAACAAGCGGAACCAAATAATATTGATATTAAATTTAATTCAATTGAATTATAAAAAAATGAAATGAAGTTCTACAACTTTAACACAAAAACTATAAATAAATTTGCAATAGCCAAAGAGACAGCTAAGCAACAAAACAGGAAACTCCACTAATTTACTTTGTTGCAATGCCATCTAATGGAGTGAATGCCAAAAAGTTAAAATGCTAGTCTAGAATGACAATGTTTTTTCATCAAGTGTTAGTTGTTATTCTTCACGGTGAAAAGATCGCTGTTGTTTAGTGTCACATTAATGCCATCTCATTCTCTCTTATAATTCCGAGACAGCGGAGAAAATTAAGCGGAAAAGAGAAAAGCAAAAGACCACCGCGCGCGTTCTAACATTTTAAAAATTGACTAATGGAGGGGGCTTTTTTAACGGCGACCGCGCGATAGCTTTGGCGGCCGGCTATTTTAACCGAGAAAAAGTTCTGACATCAGGCCGAGAATGCGGGGCACGTTGTTCCGCGGGTTAGGGACCAGATGACTGGACAGCTCGACGGCTGGATGGCTAGATGGCTAGATAGCTAGGTGTCTAGTGGGCTAGGTGTCTAGATGGCTAGATTGCTAGGTGCGTTAGTTGTTAGGCTGCCGCTATTTATAAGGCTAGAGCTTCGTGGCGCCTCGTAACCCCGCGATCACGTGACGAGCGGCTGTGATATTTGTCGCGTTTTGTTTTGCCGCAGACTTCGCATCGCAGTTCGCGGACTCCGCGGATGTGCTGTTGATAGCTCCGCTGTAACCTCTTCTTCTTTCTCACTAACGACGCAAGACGCAAGTAAAAAAACCTGGCGCGAACAAGATTTTTTAGATGACGTAGGCCTTGAGGGAACTGATTTCCCCCAGGGCCTTCTGTGTGGATCTCGTATTAAGTATATTAATGTTTATTTATTTACGCTTTTCCAAAATTTACCAAATATGCTCGCAAACAGTGGAGTAAATAAGGCGCGGGTAATACTTAGATGAATTAAATAATGTAGATACGTTACTGAGACAACGCGCGTGACTGCACTAAACTAAGCCAACGTGGCATACCTGAGATTTACTGCGGTTAGTCTCGCACAAACAAGCTGTCACCAGTTGCCACAAACGCATCGCTGTAAGCCCTTTTCTAAGATAAAATGCCTTCATGTGCTTTTGACGAGTGTAAAAATCATTGGGGAGCAAAAAAAAAATCTCATGGAGTTTCTTTTCATGCGTAAGTACACAAAAATCACTTATTAATTAACACAAGTTCGACCTAGCGACAGTACACTAAGTACGTCGCATTCGAGTATGGTGCAAGGCCACCTAAAGAATAGGCCTGGGCGCGTGCCCGCCGAATTACAAAGTCAGTGCTGTCATATTTTAGTGTTCGTATGCGACATGCGAGTTGATTTTCGCCCTAAGATTTTTTATTTATTTAAATCATAAGTTGAACGAAAATGAAGATGTTTACATTATTGAAATTAACACAGTTAAAAAGGGAAAGGTAAAGAAGAAAATTAAGCTGTTTATTTAAAAATTGTTTTTTTTTTTTATTCAACAAACTACATACATAAAACACAAGTAAATATTGTAATAACAATGGAAACACATTTTATTTTTTTGTTATTAAATTAACTTATATGTTGTAATCACGCAAGAATGGACACGTAATATATTACACTATCTAGGAAACAATTGTTTCTGAAAAATCGCATTGGCGCCATGGCCTGTATATACGTTGGCCTGTATATGTTTTTTTTAACTCGGTCAGTAATGTATTAAAAACCACGTCTTGTGTTTTTAGTTCAATAGTAATATAAAACTGTGTTCCCTTCTCTCTCCACATGCCGACCTCTGTGGTGGAGTGGTTAAAATCTTCGACTGCGAATTCAAAGGTTGCGAATTCAAATCCAGATCTGAACAGCATTTTGTTTATGTTAATACTACACAAAAATCCCAACTGCTCCCAATACTCCAGAGCCAGTGGGCCTATGGCGTCCCCAATTACGGTATGTTGTGAGGCTAAAAGGAGTGTGAAAAGGAAGTAGATGGGATAGAGAAAAGTTGGGAAGTACTATGCTATTTAGATTTGGTTACCCTTAACACAGCCAAAGCCATTTCAAGCAACGTTTCGATTCTGAATGGTGGTCCAAGCCGATACTCAGAGTATCACTCTGGACTAGTTAATTCTCGACCTTCCTCTTCCCAATGTCATTTCTTTCAGCCTCACGTACATACGTATGCCCAAGAAAGTTACATAGCTTAATACCAAGCGATTGGCCGAATATATTAATTTAATGTGAATATGTAGTTGTCGTAGTTAGCGCATTGTCGCGAATTCCCATTCCCTTGTGGGAATGGAAATCATTGCAAATCTCCCGTTAATTCCTACAAAGTGCTAGATCGGCAACACCGCAGCTGGTTGCAAAAGAGACTATGCAGATTCTAGTCCCAACAGAATAACATATGCCATTCACATATAAGAGTATCTCGGAAACTTACAGGAAAGGTAAAAAGGATTATCGTTTAACGTGGCACGAAAATGGAAAACTTAAAATACAATGAACGCTTTGTAACTAACCCATTACATTTCCTTATATGCTCAAAAGCACTAATGAAAAAAAAACTAAAGATTATTTACATTGGATTACATATCCATGTAAAGCTGTGAATGTAAATATTATGCAATTAGGTGGCAAATACCAAAAGTATTCGTAGTTATTAAGTGATATATATTTTTCAAGTTATTCACATTGTTATAAAAAAAAAAGTGAGCGCTACCTTTTTTAATATATTAACAAGCCAAATGGATTCACACACTACTGCTTTTGGAATCCAAGTGATTTTTCCATAAAACACTTAAAAAATAAAACTTGCTCTGTTCAGGTAATAATGGTTCATAGAAATATTTAATTTAATAAATAAACAAATTTGTTGTAATTTTGGCAATCACACACAGCTTTTTATTTTGTGACTTTTTTTTTAAATAGCGCTTGACCCCTTGTTTCTAGATTTTACTTTTGTTGATCTCACTGAAAAACTCAGATTTTCGGTTCGATATAAATATTATTGTCCAAATGGTCATTTCTAACCCAGGTACGTTAATTTATCACAATTTTGATTACTCTGCGCCCACCATATGTGACTCCTGGTTATGCAATTTATGAAGCAAATATTTATTTATCATTATTTTTATTTATTTATTTACTAATAGACCATTGTCCAATTACAAAAAAAACATAACACAGAATGAGAATAAAGAACAACAGAGAAAGAACAGGATGTACGTAATATTTTAATGAAGCAATGCAAAAAATATACGCTTGAAAGAAGATTCAAGTCAAAGCCCGAACAAGGTTTTGGTAGGGTCGTAAAGAATAACAAAAAATCATTTAGACTGGCAACAAAAATGTCAAGATCATAGCTTGAGTTAACGAGTGTCACATTCTGGACGGTGGAGAATGATACCCATAATTAGTAGAGTAATGATTGAGAAACAGCGATTCATTGTTTTCATCATGACACTTACGCAACGTTTATCATTTTTATTTAACATATTGATTTGGCTATCTATATGTATCACGTTTCGAGTAAACAACGTATGCGAGTAAGCGCCATCTAATCAGACGCAAATGGTTCCCATAAATTCACCTGCGGGGTAAGGGCACCCACTATCTGCTACCCGCTATCGGCCGATTGCGGATTGTGTAACCAACGCCGGAACATAAAGTAGGGTACCTAGAGGTTTTCCAAGGGTACTGTACACATATTGATACTTAACTGGCCGTTTGGTCCGTTAGTGTGTTGTGGAAAATTCATTATGTTGGCTGCGTGAGGTTGCCTCCTTTTGTCTGAAATAAATCGTGCGTAGGTACTGACTGATGAATTCGAGTGTAATATATGTACATATAAAGTTTTTTATGCATCCTTCAACAAAATTATATTTTTTCAATGTATCAGGTACTTTGATTTTTATTCAATCTTATCTTTATCTTTTTCTTTATATATGTAGTACTTTTATTTTGCTTCATCCTTGATTTATAGATTCAGCTTCAATATCATCTTTTATTGATTTGTAATGATCGCGATATTGAAACTGTCAGATTTCGTCCATCATAACACAGGGTAAAAAACACGCAAAATGGACAACTTTTTTGATTTCTTATTTCAAGAATATACAATTTCGAAAAAATTTTTCTTACCGGAGATATTCCGAATCACAACATTTAAAAAAATATATATTTGGATGTGCAAAAAACTACCATACAATTTCAAATATTTTACACAATAGCTAAGAGCTACATGACTCATGACGGAAATGAGGTTGTGAGCTCAAAATGGTTGTTTTGACTTAAAAATTCCAGAAAAAATACTGTGCAAACTTTGAGTTGCCAGAACGCTCCATTCGATATTTTTTTCTGATTCATAGTTAGGAATTTTAAGGTTAACGTAATCGATTGATAATAATAATAATATATGAATACTATTGGTGTTTATAAGGTCACTACTTATTGAAAATTACATGACAACAAAACGTATTTATTATCTTTTAGAACTAAGCAACTACATAGCTAAGCTGTTCAAAGAATTGACTGAAAGCAGTTAATTGACGCTGTTGTCAATGTTTTTAAAGAATACGTTTAAAAGCACTTTAAAGAGATTTTGGTTTCAAAGGGAAAATTTTTATACAGAAAAATGTTGTTATGAAAATTTTCGATGCTCCACACCAAAATTCGATAAATAACATAAAAAAAAAACAAATGAAGTTGTTCGTTCCCAAATGCGACGTTACTACGTGAAAAATATATCGTCTACCATTTTACAATCAAGGGCAGATTCCGGTGAAATTAAATAAGGTACCTCTAGTACTAGCCTGGTATTTTATGAAGGAATGTCTTATCGATTACTGCAAATCGTCATTTTATATGTTCATGTTTACAGTTGTATTATAGTGTGATTTATGTTTTAGGATTAAGCAAATCTGATTAATTTTCATTATGTCTGTGAAATAATGTAGTGAATTCATTATGATAGCTGTAATGGGCCATGCAGTTGTGCCCATGTAGGGGCTTATCCCCTGTCACCTACCCTTCAGACCAAGGTCCTTTAGCATTTCTTAATTGCCTCCCATAATGTTTTCTGTTTTTTTAAATCCCCTGTCATCTACCCTTCAGACCAAGGTCCTTGGGCATTTCTTAATTGCCTCTCTTGATGTTTTCTGTTTCTTAAAATTGTGTCATAAATTCACGCATTATCCCATAGAACACATGTGGACCATTTACTAAGACTCTAAGATTCTACCCTAGAGTTATTTCATCTCGAGCAGTCCTGTTCAGATCGCCATGGCGTGCGGTTCTTGAATATCGTCAGTTAGCAGTCCCATTCAGAGCGCCTTGCCGTGCGGTTCTTGAATGTCGTCAGTTGAAGGTTCAACTGTTGTATTTAAAAAAATCTTCCGATAAAAATGTTCAAATAAAAAAAAAGAACATGAAGTTAAAGTAATTTAAATAAAAATATTTTTGTTTTAAGCCACTTTATTTATACACATATAACAATTCGACCGGTTTCGGTTAAACTTAACCTTCTTCAGGAACGTATATATATAAACTGAAAATATATCGACTGAAATAGTGAAGTTAAAGTGTTTTTCTGCTTCCATACGTTCTCGTACCACGAGAGTGGAAACAGAAGTGATGGTTATCTTGTGATAGAATGATAATTATTGATAATTTGTAAGTCTTTGCAGAAAAATGTCAGAGGAACTAAATTAGCTATGATCGAAACAGGTTTTAACACTAAACACATTGATATTTATACATAAAATGAAGAACAACTTGTTACCAAATATATTTTTTGACAAAATTATTTACAACGTGATTATTCACAGACATAATACAAGAACATGCAAATAAATCAGACTACTAAATGAATAAAACCAACACACATAAAAGCTTATTTTATAAAGGGATGAAATGTTATAATGCGCTGCCGAAAACCATCCAAATTAGGCCAATTAATACATTTGAAATGACCTGTACAACCATTTAAAATATATTAGTAATATCAAGTAGTATATAAGTTATAATATTATTATAAAGTCAAAAAGGCTTTGTAAACTTTGATGTAAAAGTGACTAAAATTAAATAAAATAAACCAAACTAAAAAAAAACAAAAAGTCACAACCTAGCACAAATGATAAGTTGTTAGGTGCGCAGAAAGCCATGTTTTCATTGCGACTTAACCTCAAATGCGTAAATAGTAACTTAAGTTTCTTGCCCTTACCTAACGGCTTTGTATAAAATCATTACTTCAAGTGGTTTCCTTTGGTACATAAACAGACTGGGTTAAAACGAGTCGGCTACCTCCACTCAGGCGTTAATGTCGGAAAATGCAATCAATTCCACACGCATTCAAATGGAATTAGGAAACTTCAAACCCCAACAGGCCGTGGCCACGTGTCCGAGAGTGCTTTAACTAATGAGATATAACCATTCGACAATATGAGAAGAAACAATGGCTTCATTTCAATCGGTATCTATTTATTAATCCATTTTTCTTCCTACAGCTCAGCTGTTAACGGCCCCTCATGTTAACGATGAAATATAAAAGTATCTAATTAATCAAAGATTTCATCTATAAATCTTCATAAACCAAAAACTTTTACTAGACTAACATTTATATGCTTAATGATTTAATAAAACAAATTTGTAACTTTTCAAAATTAGAAATAATTTATATGCTTTTCTATTCTTGCCATGCAACAATAAATTTAATTTCTATCTCAAGATTGTTTGGAGTGTAAACGCGACTGTGCTTATAGTTTTTTAAACAAATTACATCAGATTTAAATATTCGCTACGTACCAAGAAATGAATATCTCCGCATTGATAATCAGAACATAGAAATTCGTTCAAAATATATTTATGTTGGGGTAGTAGAGCTTTATGGTTTAAAGGTTGAATCTTTTGTGTAATCATGGACTTCGCAACACATTTACTTGAATTTAGTCGCTAGTGTGGAGAGCTGTCACTGCGTGTTTGTAACACCAAGTAAACATCAATTAAATAGTCAACGCCATAACTGTGGTAGTTTTATTTTATAAAATATTAACAAGCATCACTTTATTTTCACTACTACTTATTGATTATACTAATATGTTTTAAGAACAATGTTCTATTGTTTCGCACAAAAAATCATTCTATCCTTCTTCAGGACAAGAATACATTATACCCTGATAAAAATAACATTGTTGTTAATTATTTATCTTACAAAAATTATGCCACAATATTATTTCATAATTATTGTAGAACTTTAATTATAATTTATAAATTTATTGTGTACGCCCACAAAAAATTACAATGTTAGGAAGATTAAAACAATATCGTAATACATGAAATAAAATAGTTAAATAATATTGTTTTAAATTTATGTATTGTGTTGAACAATGTTTAAATTGGGGTCGCGTCAGTACCCTTTTTTTCTTGTGTTTTTTCTCATAAATTTTATCAATATTCAAAACTGTAATGTACCGCTATAAGTGTTTACATATTTTCCTATTTTATTAAATTTACTAAATAGAAATACAATAAACTACGTAATAAGTTAATAGTTCACAGTACACATTTGATCGAAAAATATTTTTCTTATGTATTTTTGTACCTTTAAGGATTTATTCAAATAATTCATTTGAATATAACATTAGTGTAGCTAATTGTTAAGATAATAAACCTTACGAAAACGGTTTTTTAATTTTCCTAGGTAACGTTATTAAATACAGGTCGTTACTAAAACTTAGTACCAGCATTAAATAAGCCGTAAGATTTAAAAAAAAACCTTATAAAAGCGCTTATTTTCTAAAAATGAACTCCTCTTGACCTTCAACCACAAAAAAGTTGATAGCCCCCGAAAGCCCGAAAAGAACGTTTTTTGCAAAACAGTTTTGTATTATTGAATACAAAAATGTATTTTTTATATTTTTATTATGGATACATATTTTATGGAAAACTGGTTGCTAAGAGAACAAGGTAAAATTCTCCCTCGGCCATATAGGCTCGGAGATATTTGAGAAAAGCTCGCGGCTTAAGCTTGACGACATAAATCTAATGAAGAAGAAAAAGCCGGAGATAACTCGATATATATTTATCGTGCACGTTAAATGCAGGTCCTCGGGATCAACATAATACGACACACGACCTCTTCGCGATGACAAAACTGACGGATTTAATGTATGGCCTTTTTTAATGTTGTTTAGAAACGTCAAAGTCAAATGAGTTCGTTTGGAATAACTGATTTAATGAATTATTGTAGACATTTGTTGTTTTTTTACCAACAGCTAAAATAATCCTGAATAACTGTTGAAACTCCAAACTTATCAGCTTTTGGAGTGGTAGTTACTAATAGTATCGCCCAGGTGATGGACCACCGTTCAGAATCGAAACGTTGCTTGAAATAGCTTTAGCCGTTTTTGGTAACCATATCTGTATAGCCAGGTGCTTCTCAACCTCTCTTCCTCTTCTTCATCTCCTTCTCCTCCCCGCTACCTTCAGCCTCACAAAATACTTCAATTGGGGATGCCATGGGGATGATTCTGGTGTAGTATTCACTATAAAAAAAAGTTTTTTTTTTCTTCTCAAGAAGCAATCACATGGTGGTTGGACATTATATTAATAAAAAAGAATACTGTGTTTTATTCATAAAAGTCTTTGTCAACTGTTGCCGATTGTCGATTGTGGACATGCTAGCAGAAGTCGACTAATCACCGAAAATATTGATATAAACCTTCCCGTCAATCTTGACAATTTTAAGGCGGTCATGCTAGCTCTCGTGGACCACCATTTACAACATACCATAGTACAGGAAGGAGTTTATGGGAAGATAAATGGAAACTAACCGCTGCTGTCCAGAGTTAATGCTTAAACTAAAAACTTCATTAATCTAGTTGGCCTGGTTCATTCCCCCCACATTAAGCCTAAATACAAAACGAGTAAAATATAACTAGGAACTTAAACGTGTGTTGTATTAGCATTTTTACTCTCACTCTACCTCTATTCGAATATGCTTTTAAGAAAATATTTCGTCAGAGTGGGCAGAGAAAATAAATTGTAGTGATGTATTTTTTTACTCAGTCTTTTATAAAATTCAAATCCCGAGTTCAAAAGATCGAAGAGAATGGAGACCTTTGGATAACATCAAACCTAATAAAAGAAGAAACTGCTGGAGTGTGCATAACGCACAGTGCTTGAACTGTAATAGTTATAAAATAGACCGGAACATTTCAAGGAGGCTTCACAAAAGGTACGACCTTTTATGAAAAAACTTATTATAAAGGTTTGAGTAGACTGAACGCAGTAGAAATGAGATCACTGCGTGCTAAAATTATGTACGACCGTTTTACGAATACGGAAATTAGAATATTATGCAAGTTATTCTATTAATGGTTGACCGTGAACGATGGTCCTTAATGGTGGACCGTGTACACTGCCCTTGAGGTTATATTTCACAAAAATGGCGTTGTATAAATTATCCAAGTATTATTAATGAGAGGTTGTTAAAATGATTCAGGCTAGAAATTCAATGTGGAGTTCTGATGTCAAGTGTACTGATTGCAGTAGAAATAAGATATCTGAGGTGTACGAGTATGTATGACAAAACCATATACCTACGACCGTCAGGAGAATATATCACACACTCGTATGAACGCAGTCCATGTGAATAGAATAATCAGTTGGAAATTCTCCTGGCTCGGTGAGGTTAATAAGGTACTTGATACGGGTCATGTCAAGTGTCGGCATTAAAGGAAATTGTTTGATATGATATATGAATGTAGATGAAGCAAGTGTGTACCAAGACGGAGTTGTTTGGCGTTCTATCTTTTATGCTTACCACTACGGAGAAATGGCATGATGATTAGTTAGTTTGTTTATATTATTAGATTGATACGATTGCTGCTTATCATAAAATAATAAAGTTAATTTATTATTGACATTCTTTTGCTATCACATCGCCACATATTCGTTACACTTAAAATGTTCTAACAATTTTTTAATAATATCTTTTATTTTGTTACAGGTAAGTGCTCATATACATGTATTTAAATCCATGTCTTCGCAGATTGGTAAGTGTTCGAAATTCTTAGGGATCTCATTTCTAGATTATTCAGTCTACTGTCATATTTTCTGTCAGTTTCATGCCTCATTCCCATAAATCAGGGTTGGTATCAGTACTCCAATGTTGATTGCTACCCTCAGACATTATTATGATTATTTGGACAACTTTTTACTAACGACTACCGCGTTTAGTTCTCCTGCATTCACCCTTTTTCTAATGTACGATTATCTAAAAACCATTTGAAATGGATATGTCACACTTTCATACTGCAGGCTACATCATACATAGTAAAGTTTCAATTTCAGCTGCAAGTATGTACCTGTATCATTTCTACTGAATAACGTAAATCCGTTTTATGGAATGCATTTAAGCTTCATATGTTTTCAATTTGTCCGAGCATCCATGCGCATATTGAATTAAAATATCTATTCCATTAGCAGTCGACGACAGTGCAAATCCAACTTTTCATTCACCAATCCTGTCTGAACCAACAGGAATAGCATTCGTAATAAATACCAACTACCTACGATAAATCCTGAATTGTTCGTTTTATTGAATGTCCCTCTGACATTCAACATAACCGTTCATAAAGCATTATAGCCTGCTACCTACATTGATTCGGTATTTTTATCCAGTGTTATTCTGTTTCGGTATTATAGTTCAGTGTTAATATTTTCGGTAAATTACAGCATTATAGAGTGCTATAAAAGCTAAAAAAATATTGCGTGCAATAATGGAATCAGCGAATTCACCACGGACCGTTTCGGGATAATTTGTAAATATTATTTTTGCTTTGTTGCAAATTTTTCGTAATTTGTGTGGAATGTTTTTTCAGTTCGTGGGAGTGATTTAAAAACATGTGTTTTTTACATAATTTCGCAGCGTGTTTTGTTTCCAAAGCAATAGTGCTTTGGAAAGGATATTAATTTTCACATCATTATTTCGAACCGTATAATTGAACTTCGTTTTCTGATGAAGACTAGAGAGAAAGTCAAGGAATTGACAACAATAATGAGGTGATGTTAGATAGTTGTTTTTTTGGTTTGGGTGGAAACCCGACACTTTGGTATGCTTGACCATCTGATCCCTGAGAAACTTTTTTAACAATTATTTGTTACATACCAGAACATCAAATACAAATATGTTCATTAAATTCAATTATTTAGGGAAAAATAACTGCATATGGTTTCTAGTGTTTTCTGATCTGATATTTTCGTTTGTGTTAGTTTTTCTTTGATTCGAATTGTTTTACTGAAAACACGCGATCTTATTTCAGTGAAAAGCAGATATAACTATGAGTATATTCATCTGGTATACAATATTATCACGCATCTTTCTTTCAAACACTACCATATTTCTTTACTTCTTTGGTATCTAATTGACTGTGCTTACAATGGATTAGCGTATTAAAAAAAATAGTGAATTTTCAAATGGGAACCGATCCTTCAAGAAAAGCAACTAACAAAAAAAAAATTATCCTCATAATATTAACAAAACAGAATTTCTGTTTGAGACAGAAAAAAAAAAGTTGAGTTCTGGCGTTATGAAATTTGCAAAATGTTTCAAAATTCTACGTAATATCCGTCATGAGCTATGTAGCGTTTACGTATATGACTTTTTTGTTAAAATATTTGTTTGTTCTTAAACTTTTAGATTATATCTTGGGCGAATGATGTCATAAAATACGAAAAAAAAAAGTATTTAATAGGTCATTTTATTAAACCTCCGATAAAGTTACCCGATTATCATATCCATTAGAAACATTTATTTGATGTATAACTTGGGTTTAAGGTTTCTATGATCCTACTTGATTTCGAATTTGACTATCAATCGAACCCACGTTTTCCGGATATGCGAGATTCCACCTATAAAATGTGGAACATGGCTTCATAAATCCCGAAGCGTTACATTTTACATAATGAAATCGGTTCTCTATGGAATAAACTGACATCTCTTACCATATTTCCCTATCAAATATTTATATTGCGAGTTCAGGGTTGACGGGTCAGCGATGGGCACCAATAAAAAAGTAATCCCTTTGCGACGGTTTAACGATCGCTTATTGAATTTATTTTTATAATAGGAAATTAATAGATTAAATATTGCTCACCTTAGTGAATATTCCGTATTTGTTTAGTTACTAGTTGTTACCTGTGAAAAAACATAGAATGTAACTTGACTTGTCAAAATGAAAAACTGAAAAATTTGGTTTCTAATCAAAAAATATTACGGATAACTATCTAACTAACCAACTAACCATCACGCCGTTACCTCGCTAGGGTAGGCAGAAAGGACGGACCGCCATACAAATCTGTCTTGGCACACACTCCTTGTTTAATTAACATTCATACATCGTCTTATTCAGACTCTCCTGTTATTCTGACTGCACATGGCCCGACTCAAGTATTTGATTTACTTGATCGTGCCATGTCTTCCTCCGGCGTCCCCGACTTATTCTTCCATTCGCTTTCGCTTCATATATTATTTTTACCCTCCTTTCTTCGTTCATTCGCTCTACATGCCCAATCCATATAAGCGTCCCTTTCTTATTCCTACTCATTACGCTTACATCAGCCTTGCATTCTTTCCGGATATCCACATTTTTAACACGGTCATTCATGGGTTTACCGCATATACGCCTCAGGAATCTCATTTCTACAGCATTCAGTCTACTTTCATCCTTCTTCTGCCAGTTCCATGCCTAACTACCATATATCATGGTTGGTATAAGCACTCTATTGTGGACTGCTAGCTTCGTTTCTTTGGACAATTTATTTTATTTTAAAAGATTATTTTTATAGTTTGATAATATTGTTAACACATACATCACATCCAATTTTGAAAATGTCACACCCTTATGTACGTACGCACGCACAATAAAATTATGTTCTTTAATTGTGATCCCAATATTAATGTTTAACTTTCATAACATGAAGAATTTTTGTTTGTTTGCTTTTTAAATAATTTATAGTTCAAATTTCTAAGCAAAAATTCATCGCAAATTTTATGACGTCAGAACTCACCGATCGAAATGTTTTGCAACATCGGACAAACGGACGTTTGCAAGAGTTAAGCTAGTAGCCTTATGTAATTAACTTTCTGTTATTAAGATACACGTGAACAGTGTACGTGCTAAAATAGTGTTAGACTTTATCTAATAAGGTTGTGTTTTATAATTTACAATCGAAGATCTAAGCTGCGAATCAGGAAAAATAGAAAATGTAACTCTGTCAGCCTAACATAAACACTTTGAAAAAATTTATGGCAGTGCAGGTGCGAATGTGCGAAGTACCAAAAATTAAAAAAAAAATGTTTATCGCACGGTTGCTGTTGGATTTCAAAGTGATAATTTGTTAGGTTCTTACCTACATGGTTTTCATCCAGTTCCTACTTATCCCACCATTTCGCTATTCGATTTTATTATTCAACAACACTGTGTTTGAAAACAATTGACAATCGAAAAAGAAGAGTTACATGAAAAAACGTGTTTCGTGTTGGTTCGTTGGTGTCTCGCTTGGTCGTCGGTTTGTTGTTGTTCTTCTAGTAGTATAATATTAAGTGTGCTGTTTTGTTGTGATTCATGTTCGTTAATAATATAACGGCGTAAGAAGAATAAAGAATGGTTTTCAATTTTCCCTTCATTCTAAATAATCTTTCCACATCCATAGTTAGACACTTCCACCAAATAGTAATGTTTATCGTTTTTTAGTCCACTATTTTCCAAATTGTGAATCTAAAAAAACACATTCGGTGTTTTGTCGCAGCTCTGTATCCAACAATTGCAAATGGGCGAAAATGGAAATATCTTATGCACGCAAGCAAAATATGAAAATCATGTTTATTTGGCGTTGTGGGAAAATTTTAAATTAGGATGGAATATCCCATAAATAACACGTTTTTCCTTTCCGCAACTAAATCATTATTCTCAATTATTCTCAGAAGCTCGCAGATTGCAATAAAGGTGATAACTTATGCAGAGTTACATAAAAAAACAGGTTTCGTATTACGTCGAGTGGGCGGAAGGTGGAAAGGAAGCATAATACTCTACATTCTTTAAACGATGCGACTTGAGCGGAATATTACTAATGCTACTGTAGAGCTTATTAAGATTTTATTCCTTTCACATATAATTTCCATTAAATGGACCATCATTTATTATAATTGTATTGCATAAAATATAAAATAATAATGTTATCTTAACATTTTTCTATGGTTATTTATAACATGTTGTCGCTGGAAAGGCAAAAAAGGCTTTGGTCAAAAATGAGTGAAATATACAGTTTTGATCAGTTTTTTTCTGCATCGAATGCTCTGACTTACCTTTAATTCTGAAGAATTTTGTGGCCCTTTAGCCATCAAAAATATTTTTTTCCATTTGGAAGAAGGTTTGACTCAAACGACCCAAGTTCGGGACTAGGTTTGGCTTAAACGACCCAAGTTCGGGACTTTTTCAGCTTTTTGTCACTTCAGTTAACTTACTGGGAGCATTGAGTTACCTGAGTTAACTTTTTGTTTTCAGAATCCAACCAGGTACTGAAGATTTATTAATTTTATTAAAAAAAATGTATTTTTTAAAGTGATCTGGCGTGTGATTTTACTTGTGTTGTGAAGGATGTTTCATCAGAGTTATTGCCAAATTTTGTCCTTAATAATAGCTCAGGTAATTTTGTAAGTTAAACAATAATTTACTTCTGGATCTAGAGGTCCACGGGTTCGATAACCGGCTTGCGCAAATATATATATTTAAATTGAAGTTTTGTTTTTCACGTACTTAATAATAAAATATATCAATATGTCACATTCACCCCCTTGTCGTAATTGAGTTGGATACCCATCGCCTCAAAGAGGCACCTCTTGTTCCGCGCTACCTTGACGACTTTCGTAGCTTTGCAGCTTTAGGTATAGTTATGGTACCTTTCTCTGGGCTATAAAAGTTTGTGGAAAGCAAACTGTTACTGCCCGAGTTCGCGTTGACGTTTTCTGCGACGTAAAGATTGACGGCGGGGGTGATTGACAATGACCGCCCACCCACGACCTGGGCCACGCGTGAATAGTCAAAGATTATTAGTTTATTTGTTATTTCAGTTTGGAAGATAGTGTCAGTATCGTTTCGTTAAAAGATATTCAGAATGGAAATGTAGCTTGAAAACAATGTTTAGTAATCAGATCTTTAGAGTCGGCTTTTTCTAAACCTTTCTCTTCCCATCTACTCTCCCTCATCGACCCCTCAATCTTATATCATATTCCAGTTGTGGATGCCACTATCTCACTAGCTACGGAACTCTTGTACGGTATTCAGATAGAAAATAACTTTTAAAAAATTCAAACGCTTTATTCTTAAATTTACGGTTAGTTTACAGGCGAAGAATAATTTCTTGATTTAAATTATCTCATTGCCATCTCAAGGCGAACGTTTGCTTCATGCTAGTTTCTCTCATTTTTACTAAACCAAGTTCAAAAGTATTTGTATTGAGAAATTCTTACTTTTTTTTCAATTTTTTATAGTGAATACCGCACCAGAGTCCCAACTGCTCCCAACCGTCTAGAGCCAGTGAGACTATGGTACCCCCAACTGGGGTATGTTCTGAGGTTGAAAGTAGTGGGGAGGGGAAGGAGATGGAAAGGAGATGTAAATGAGATGGGAAGAGGAAGGTTGGGAAGTACTTAGCTATTCAAATCTGGTCACCAAACACGGCTAGAGCCATTTCAAGCAACGTTTCAATTCTGAATGGTGGTCTTTCACCAGGGCGGCACATTGAGTATCTACCACCCTAGAACGTGCCGAAAATACGCTATACATTATTTTATATTGCGACACTTATTATTATTATTTATTTTTTTTTGCGCACTCCTGGTTTAAACCCGTGACATTTGAACTTGTAGTCGAGCGTCTTACCACTAGACCACGTAGGCCGTGAAAGTATTTACTAGAAGTCTCACTCGAGTTATTTCTCGGATGGTATTAGTTTACACCCGAGTCCACGGGATAATTGAACAGAACAAACGACGGGAGCAGATAGCGAGGATCAGAGAGTAGGAAACAAGTAGCCCTAGAAGCATATAGCAGGTTGACCTAACCCACCGTCACCACATTTCCCCACATCTCAAATTTAATTTCGACAGTGGAAACATTTGGCGATAATCCCGCCTATCTTGCGTTTTGGGACTGCTCACCTCATTATATGGTTCAGGGGTGGCCAAAATGTTGATTGCGAATCAATTTTTAGTCGGTCGTAGTAATATTAAATCAGCAACGTCTCGTGTAATACGGAAAAAACCGTATTCGTGTTTAAAATGCAATCAATCGTGTTTTCAAAAATAGAGCTTTTAGACTTACGTACCGACGCAAAACCATCCACATGTTCTGTGAAAGCTCATGAAAAAAGCTGATGGTATAATATTGAAAAACTTTTATTTATAAATGAAACGAAAAGTTGACTTTGTATAAGACCACAGGTATTATTTAAATTTTTGTGACCGACTGGTTTCGCTTAGCCTAAGCATCATCATTGTACAAAATTAAACTAAACAAACACGAAGTGTGCGGTTATATATACTCGTACATACAGAGGGAGAACACAATATAAAAATAATAAGAGAACAGTGAGAAAACAAAAAAATAACGTTTGAATTATAGCAAAGGAACAGAGAAAAAGAGACAGACAATATGAATTGAAAGAGGCAAAACGTCAATTAAGAAAGTGGTTAGGTAACAAAAAGAAACTTTATGAGTTTACATGAAATATTCCTAATATTGGAGTACTTGACCAATTTAACTGATTATTAAGAATATGACTATTAACTTTAATGGTTTTCTTTATTATTACTGCTTCTTAATTGATAAATCTGTTGCCATACCATTTATGTGTTATTTTTATTTATATTTATAGTCAGAAGCATGCATCAGAAAAAAAATGTCACCGGGATCATTTTTATTTTTTGTGTGTTTTCCCAATGAATTCTGTTTATATATTATTAAAATGGTTTCGACAGTGAAACAATAATATATTTGTAAATATTTTATTTGAAATAGGTATATTTCTACCCTTTGCCCGAAGGCTTGAACGCGTCGTGAATTCGGCAGGTGTCTCGCGATATTTTTAATGTAAAAACCGGTCATGCGTAAAAGACAACAAACAAGTTGGTAATCCCTGCTATAAAACACATAAATTGTACGCCATATTTATTACTCTTTATGATACGGTGGTGATATTATCACAGCTCGTGAACATATCAGAGCCCTGCGGAGACCGAGGAGCGGAGTGGGGCGGGGAGTAGATGAGACAGAGACAAGGGGATAACACTTATTCAGTGTTCACACAGTCCGCCCGCACCACTTTACTTCTCTGGCGAAGACACACTCGGGTTATTTCAGGTACTGTTTAAAAGATAAACAAAAATGAAGCCTTTCCACGTATTTTCTAAGATTGTGTCATTCTTGAAAACCCATTTTTTTTTTTTTAATTTAAGACCTTGGACACGAAACTTTAGTTTTTAATCTGGTTGAACGTTTTTGTGGTTTCTTATTTAATCTCGAATAAAAGTCTTATTTTTATGTTCGCACTTCACAAAAGGATCTGAGATTTTTCTTAGAGCCTATGCCATCTTAAGGGATGCTGTGCGAAGAATCTTTTTAAAATAGAAAAGAGTGAACCAGAAAACTGTATCCATCCAATGTTTTATGTTTACATTCACTTCATATGGAGGGCCTGAGATTGCTCTTATGGCCTTTGCCTATATACTGTGCGTAGTGTACGAGCATATTTGAGTAGAGAAAGATGGGAACCAGAGACTGTAACTATGTTGATGTAAAAATATACGAGTATAATAGTATACTCTGCACCGAGGCACCTGGTATATATTTTACTGTATATTCTATCCTAGGAGATGCTGGGGAGTGGCTATTTTTATAGGGAGGATGAAGTGAACCTAGGAAATGAAGAGATTTTTTTTTAGAATGGAGGTAACACAGACAAACCGAGCTATTTAGCGCAAGAAAGAGTCGTTAAAACAACCAATTCTTTTGGCGAACATTCCAGTTGTGTACGAATGATACTTGTTCTGGAAAGAAAAACAAAATGTATTTCGTAACCGTAGGTTCAATCTTTTTTATCAGGATTGTACGTTTATTTGCATTGTAGAAACGAAATAATATGAAAGCTTTCGCAAGTCCCTGGAGTCAAGAATTTACTTGCGAGCTTTTTTTACCAAAATAAGGCAATGTCTTGTGTGTTACAAAATGTTGTATTCTTTTAGCATCTTTTGTGAAATGAGTACAGAATATGTAACAAGCTTCCACAAATAATCAATAATGAAATAGCTGTTTCAAGAGACACGAGTCAATCTCTTAAAGTCTTTGTTCGACCTATAGTGTGTACACTAACATTATTGCCATTCCTGAACAAGGCTCTTAGATCTTGATGTGTTTCTTTGTTTGCCGTTCGAATAATTCCCGTGAAATGACAATGAAGCCTTGTATCCTAATTGCTTGAAATTCGAGATTGGTTGTAAAAAGATTTTCTGCGGACAACGACGCTGTTTATACTATGAAGATGTTTAAGATATGTTTGGAAATGAATTTTGGAGATTGTGAGAAGATGTGGATGAATCGCTTTTATGTAAACAATGTCACGCCAACAATCTACATTTTCTTATTCAGCTTAAAGAAGGTGCTATTACCAATACCGTATTAATTAACTAATAGTTAAATGTCAGTAGTTATGTTCAAGTTATTTTCTCGTGGTTTTCACTTGAAAACCTACATGAAGTTGCAGAAAGTTTTTCCATTGTTCCAAGATCCCACGAAGGCATTTTAAAAAATTGAACATACGGAATTCCCGCAGTAATATTGCGATTCTCTACAAATACCTTGGTATTAAAGAGAAATAATTTACTAATGCAATGGCCACTGTGACTTTTTCAACAAATCTTTTGATTATACTGAATCAATTATTATAACCATGGTAAGTTTGCGAGTGTAATTAACAATATCAAGAAAGGGATGCTTTAAATAGTAGGACATATAGATAGGATGCAGTCAGGAGAACACATGCAAAAGTGGATGGTGGAAGAGGTCACCCAGCGGAAAGATACGGCATGATTAAGCGAATCAAATCCTCTCATCGAATCATGTTTAGAGGCAATAAAGAGAAATGTTAGGACCTTACTAGAAACCCTCCGGGTTTTACCCATTGTAGTTTCTTATATGAGTATCGCCGCGCCATTTTATTGGTTGGCGGAGTTAGTTTGGTTGGTGAAGCCTTGCGAACACAGCACCCAGACAAAGAACTTACTGCGTCTGCTTCTGGCGGAAGACAGAGTTAAGCGCCAGAGGCGATATTGCCTTATCCACTTGTTCCATGTAACGTGTTACTAGCTAGGGGTGCTAGATGATACTTGATGTAACTAAGTTATTGAGGAAAGTCGTACAGAAAACATTTATCACGAAATGTTTACTTAATTAAAACAACAATACTGTTCAGGTGAAATAAAAATCTGTATTGTGTAGTAATCTGTAATATTTGATATTGAGGTTGCAAACGTTGCCAAGAGATAGCAGGTCTGATTATTGAGGCTTGAATTTAATGCAATGCTCGATTCCACGGAAAATGTCAGCCGTATACAAATGTTGAGCACGTATTTAGCGTGACTCTTGGCCGTGTCCCGGTGTTAAAAACATCAACGATGCTAATTGGTCGGAGCACTTTCCACTATTAAAAAAAAATACATCAAACAATCACAGTATTCTCATTCAATACAATATGCCAAATACTGTCATGTCTCTGTTTAATTAAACCCATTTAAAATAAAACAGTTGTTCGTGCATTTGTTTTTAGCCCGAATAATGTGAAAGCTTTTAGAGCTTAAAATGTTCTCTATAATACATGAGCGGTGCGTGAGGAGTAGACACCGTCATACCGACATATTACATGGAAAGAGGAAGAAGATAATAAACTGGGTCGCTAAAATGGAACTTGGATATCTAAATTTTACCAAAGTCTTAATTTAATCTTTCTTATCGGTTAGGACGATTCAGTTATTTGACGTATTTAAAGGATGATTTTCAAAAGGTGTAGGGACGGTAGCATCTTAACAGCTGGTTTGGGGGTGATTTAAATATAGATTTCAGGTATTCAAGAATCTTTGATTTGCTGTAATAAATAAATTTTAAAATTAAACCAGCTCGGCATTTCCAGACTGATGAAATATTACATTTAAAATATATGTTTGTAGTACGAACGATCTCAAATTGATGAATAAGATGTAAGTACCATCAGTAACTGCTATTATTTTACAATTTTAAAATGATTAGAATTTTGATTGACTAACAAATAATATAGCCTTCATAGCGTACTCATAAACGTACTTGACTTCGCACTGAGTTGAGTTTGACTGATTCAAGGGATTGTGGACCCAATGTCTATGCGATACACATATAGATGGGTATTTTTATTGCTTGATTGGCATTTAAAACATGGTTTTACAGCTTTTATAAAGATTGTTGATACATATTAAGAAGCAAGCGACTTTTTTCTTCTTCTTTGCGAGTCTCCTGACATCCAGCTTTAGACAGAGGCCTCCCTCAAATATATCCAGTTTCTTCGATTCCCCATTTCAAATCGGGCAGTTTTCTTTAAGTCGTCAGACGGCCTCCGTGGTTAAGTGTTTAAGACGCTCAATTAAATTAATTATTCGATTATTCGATTAAAAAAATCGAAACGTTGTTTGAAATGACTTTAGCCGTGTTTGGTGACCAGATCTGAATAGCCAGGTACTTCCCAACCTTCTCTTTACCCATATCCTCCTCTCCACTACCTTCAGCCTCACAACATACTCCATTTAGGGATGCCATACTCCCACTGGCTCCAGACGGCTTGGGACCAGTTGCAACTCTTGTACGGTATTTGCTTTAAAAAAAATAAATCTTAATTGCGGGTGGTTTCTGTTTCTCTATCTCAATCAAAGACGCCACTTGATGATATTTGAATACAAGCTGCTTGTAGGTTCACGTGCCCAAATTCACAGTTTCATTTGAGGTTGAATTTTATGATAATAATGTCGGCAACCTTTTATTTCCTCCTAATCGTCTTGAAATCTCGCAAGGAGATACCTATTACGGTTTTAATTGGGCTCTCGTGTCATGGTCGTGCTCTTTCACAACGTTCTTGATGCATTATTGAATCCATGATGTGCTCAAAACGCTAGTACTGGTAGAAATCATTTACTAAATACACCCGTTTACCTGGATACACTTTTTTAAAATAAGTCTTATTTTATTGTTGATGGATTGATACATAAAAACAATCTATCGATGCACCCATGTACTAAGTGAGTGACGTGATGTGGCGGGTGTCAGCGAGGGCGGGGGCGGCCAGGTGGGGTACACCCCGTAGCTGTTTCCAGGGTTGTGGCCTCTGGGAACTCTTTAGCCCCGCTAGTTGCGGCTTAGCACCGCAGTTGGGCGGCTTCTTGGCTTACTGTTCTCACGGCTAAAGCTATACGATGTGCCTGCCGCCGCCTACCTGTATACATATTCATGCGCGAGGCACTGTACGTGCACGTGTGATACGTTGCATTTTTATCTCGAGCTTCTTATCGAGAAAAGGAACTATTATTGGCTGCGGTTAGTTATATATGAAATGCACGCATTTTAGATATTGCTTAAGGATAGTTTAGTTCGTTGTCAAAATAGATGTTTAATTGTTTAGCAAAGCCCGAACTACAATATTGCGTGGATTATTATTAGTTACAACAGACAGATCAGACAACCACCAGAGTGGTAGATCCTCTCAGTGTTGCTCTGATGCTATTTGAATGGCCAGGTTTCTTATCTTTCCTCGTCTTCTACCCTTCCCTACTGTTTTCTGCCTGACAGCATATCCCAATTTAGTAAAGGCGTAGTTGCACTAATCCAGTCAGTTAGGCCGTGCGGCTCATATTGAAAAAACTATAATTATTAGTTTGACACTAAAATTGAAAGTCCTCTCCAGCTATTTGTTTTTCTTTTAGTACCTACCTATTAAAGCTACCCTAGATTAGAAATTCCAAAATTGAATTTTCTTTCTATTCCTACGTTTCTGTTTAATTATGGTAAAAGCTCTTTGTACTAAAAAGATTCTCGCCATTTGTTTCGTATTATGTATTTGTTTTGATCGTTAAACATGCCTAGTTGTATACAATACTATAATCTTATACCAGCATCTATTCTGTCTGAATTGTCAGTATTATTACCTTCAAAAGATTTTTTTAAAGGCGTGGAAACATAGCAGATGAGAAAATTGAATCCACCATCGTTAAAAAGCTTTGCTAATTAACACGAACTTTAAATTACAATCGTAGTACCTTGAAGTTCACTTTCTTCTTAGCGCATGGCCATAAAACAAACTTAAAAAGCGAAATTACACTTTCGCTATTAAAATTATTTTTGTCGTCATAACTAATGAATTCACTTTTTTCAATTTGGATGAACAATAAATGCGTTGGTACCGTTTGCACAGTATTTAACAAAGGGTGAATATTACTCATCAAAAGTATTAACAAGGGGTTGATATTTTCCTAATAAAAATGTTATCGTGGCCAACTTTTAGAATGCGTAGAGGGTAGATGTTACACATAACGTAAGCAGATTACACATTTATGAAAAGTAGACAATTATTTCTCGGTTCAATATTTAATTAGGTACTATTAAAAATCACAAAGTTGTTGAAATAACGTGTGGTATATACATTTAAAATAATTAAATAATGTATTTTAACTGACTTCGACTGCTCGCTTTTTTAGTTACGAAGCATTAAAATGAAAATAATCAATTTTCATTAATAGGATCGTGACGTAGCGGAAAATGCTAGTGTCAAAATGTATAAATATAATTCTGCAATTGATAATAAATCCTTACACATTGTAAAATTTTCGTGCATTTTAATGTTTGCAGTTTGTTATTCATATTTAATTTTTAAGATTGAGTGATACCCTACATTTTCTGTACGTCACCCTATATACAGTAAACATTAATTATTAATACTTTTATAGTACGTCGCAATTCTTTATTTTATTTTGTAAGGCCTTGCGGGCTTTTACATACGATCCCAATAATAGTTAACCGTTTTATAGGTGGTATAAACAAGAAAAACAAGTAAAACAGTTGAGTAGAATAATTATAGTGCAGAAAAATAAGTTTTACTTACAATTACGTAAGTTTTTTTTAAGCAATTGCGGAAAGTTGTACAAAAAAGAACTAGTAAACAGTATAGTTTAATTAGCAACAGAATATAAGTAGTTACAAATCTTACCACGTTGTAACTACTTCTTACGTAAATAGAAAATAGAAGTAGTTACAAATTTCACTATGTTAAAACTACTTTTTACATAAATAGAAGCAGTTACAAGAGATTTGAGTAAGTTAGATTAGAGGTTATATAGAATTATTTAAAAGTAGTTATTCTTTATAAAGTTGTACAACTTAAATTAATCACGAAAAAAACCGTTAATCAAAGAAACAGGAAATAACAAAACTTAAGATTTACAAACGCTGTTTAAAACACTATTTAAGACTTGAGTTATTTAAAGTAAAAATGTTTCTTTTAATAAATTACGTTTCACCGCAGAGTAAAAATAAATAAATTACTTCGAGACAAAGCCTAATTTTTAAACAACAGTAATCCATAGCGGTCTCGAATAAACCCAATTTTCCGAGGTTTTCGCGGTCCCACGTATTATATACGAATACTTCCGGGAGCCGCTGCGGTACTTCCGACTCCACCGAAAGATTACTATTTGTTCGAGAACTCCTGCCGAGGCGAAAATGGCCCCGTGTCTCCTGGCAGCACTCCGCTCGAGCCTAGTTCCAACAGCTGGTGCCGACGTAGAATTTTCAATGAGTCTTTTCATTCCGCTTTCGATTACTCAATTATACCTTCCAGCTTTCGAGGATTTATTCACCGGCTCCGTGTATTTCACACTTTTGTTTTTAAGTTCTTTTCAAGTTTTTATTTATTCTTGATTTTCAAAGGACATGGTAATACAACAGGAAATTTTATTAGAACAAATAAAGGAGCACGAATATTTTCTCATAAAGCGAGTGCTTGAGTCAATTTAAAAAGCGATTTATTTAATGTGTTTATGTCTACGGATTTCTTCTTTTTTATGTGAATACCGTACAGGAGTCCCCATCTCCGGAGCCAGTGGGACTATGGCATTTATAATTGTTTGTAGTGAAGCTTAAGAAATTGGGGAAGGTTAAGATGTTTCTGGCTATTCAGATTTGGTCACCAAACACGGCAAAAGTCATTTCAAGCAACGTTCCGATTTTGAATGGTGGTCTTTCACCAGATAAATTCTTAGAGTACGTACCACTCTGGAACGTGTCGCAAATATATTATTTTATATGAATTTAATGTGTTATGACACACATCGATTAAATAAAAAAATATTTGCGCACGCCGGGTTTGAGCCCGTGACCTTTGGATTCGTAGTCGAGCATGGAGGTCGTAAAATACATTTACCATTCCAACAACTAAATAATCATCATGCCGTTTCCCTGCAGAGGTAGGCAAATAGGATGGACCCCCACATAGCTCTTCCTAAGCTCATACTCATACTTGCTTCATTATATTTTTTTTAACCCAAGACGCCCGGGTGTGAATCCGATGCGTTTGTCCACTCAGCTACTAACCGGATCCATGCATACATACCCGTACACTTTAATTATTCTGACTCTTGAAATGACTCGATTGAGTATTTAATTCACTCAGGCGTCCCCGATTTTTTATACCATTTAATTCCGCGTCATATATTTTCCTTAACCTCCTGTCTTTATACATCTGATCTATGTGTTCAAACCATATTATAGTCTCTTTCTTAATCGTATTCATTACGCTTACATCAGCCTTGCATTATTTCTGGATCTTTAAATTTTTAACAAAGTTATACAAAGTTTTACCACACGTTCGCCTTATCGATCTCATTTCTGCAGCATTCAGTAAACTTTCGAACCATTACAATCTAAGGCGAATTTCAATTCTTTCAACGTCACGTTCAATACTTAGAGGAGCACTTCATTGATACTCTAACTTTTTAAACACTTTTCACACGGTGGTGGTAAATTGAATCATTCGAGTCATCCATCACAACTTCACAACGTGTAGGCTTTGACGATGCTTGATGGACTTGTCAAATTCGCATACAAAGTTGTTGAGCGCCTGGATTCGAGAGTGACGGATTCACATTCATTTGGAAGTTTGGAAAAGTCTCGGAGGGGAAGTGTATCCTAGTACTTCATTAATTCATGTATTTTATGAAAAGAATTTGAAGGTAAATTATTAAAATAATACACTATTAGGTGCTTAGAAATAGAATATCAGAAAAATGGATTTTTATGTAAATTAAGAATAGAAGACTTATATTTTCGTAGAAAACAATCACTTCGTGGTTTGACATATTTAATGAAATGAAACAATAAATTTGTATGAGACTGGATCAATATAATATATAAAAGTAGATTGTAGTAATTGTTCTGCATTTGATATCGGTAAAACAACCCAATGTTAGAATCAAAGAACGTCTTAGATGTTTAAATAACCACGGTTTTTCAGAATTCGCCAAACATCTTATTGAAAAAGATCATACCTTCAATAAAAGCACCGGTGCTCAGACTCTTCACGAAAATGGTCATGGCAACAGATTAAATAATTTAGAAGCCCTAAAAATAAAGAAAGCCGTCAAAATTAAAAGTCATATTCTTAATAATCACTTAAATTTGTTCAGTAGTCCATAATTAGGTATATTTCCTGTAATATAATTTCTCATTATTCTTTAATCGCCTTCTCAGTTGACGTTATGTCTCTTTCAATTCATATTATCCGTCTCTTTCTCTCTGTTCCTTTGTTATAATTCAAATAGTATTTTTTTGTTCTCTCACTATTCGCTTATTTTATTTTATTTTTTGTTTTATATTGTGTTTTCCCTCTGAATGTATACACAACCGCACACTATGTTTTGTTTTTTTTTGTACCCTGATGATGCTTGAGCTAAACGAAACCGAACGGTCATAAAAAATAAAATAAAATCTTATACAAAGTTATTGTTTCATTTCTTTAGAAGACTTATTGTTCTAATCCCCAATAAAAGCTTGTCAAAGGAAACGTGTGACTTCTAATTTTATCATCTGTCTCGACACAAGATTATTCTAGTGAGACAGACATGGATTAAGCCCATGTTTTTTTAAAATATTTTAACTTGAATAAATAATAATAAATAAATATTATATTGTGAAATCATAGATGATCGTTTCTATTAAGAACGCAAGGTAAGCGCAATAAATATTATTGCGAAAGATATGCTTAGGTCAGTAGTTCCTAACCTTTTCAGTCTTGTTACCCCTACGACCTATCAAGGAAATTGATTTTACCCTCCTTTAAAATTTTAACGAAGAAAACAACAAATGCAAGTAAATAGCTTTTATTTTTCATAAAATTGCACAAAAACATACGTAATTTCAATGTACTCCCTTATTTACCTACCAGCATTATTACCCCCGCAGAATAGCTGTTTTACCTGCTAATTACCCCCAGGTTCGGAACCCATGGCTTAGGTAGTTTGTGCATATAAAAAAATGTATCGGCAGAGTAATCAAATACTTAGATTACACGACTGTGTTAGTACGATTGCCGACCGTAAAATTAAATTAAGTAAAAAATACTGTATTTTGAAATTGACATTTGCGCACATACGAGTATATCTACAAAAAAAAAAACTGAAAGTTTAACAAATTTATAGTAAATATTTTCTTTTTTTATAAGTAAGTGCTCAATTGTTTTATTCACGTCTTCAATAAAATTGGTAAGTGTTAATGATTCCAGTAAAAAAAATCTAAGTTTCAAACTAACCGTGACCTTCAAACTTAATTAGATTTATAGTTTATAATACTTCATTACCGGGCCATCATCAATTGTAAATAAGGATCTTCTTGTGTTATCAATATTAAACTTTTCGGGTAATATTTTATATAAGCTGCTTATGGTAGCCGCCATCCTTATTTTGAAGGGTGTTTGTTATTTTATTATTCTAATCATTTAAATAAATTCTACTTTGACGGCAAAAAGTTAATTATTTTTTACATACCTTGGTTGAAATCAAAGCCAGGATAGATAATTTCAAAAAAAATCTGAACTTTTTTTAGAAACATTGTGAATTCAAAAGTTGTAAAATATACTTTACTCTCATCAATTTAGAAAAAGAAGTCCTAATAACTAACAACTAAACTAAAGCATAAACAATGAAGTGCGCTGAGATTTCTTAAAAACAACACAATTAAGGTAGAAATAAATCTGAACAATGGAACTAAATTCTTTAAGAAAGAAGTTTTAAATACGACTGTCTGAGATGAATGTTTCATTAGAAGCTAATTTATATGTCTTAAAGAGGCAGTTCTATTTACGTGAAAATACTCTTTTATCCGCTTACTCACAACATTTAAGAATAACATCTTTATTATAAAAAAACAAACTAAGATCTTTAAATTACCTAAAGTATTTGCCATATTTTGTTACGTAAAGGGTTGGATACTCGGTAGGTACCTAATATTTGATATGTGATTATTAAACAAGAGTCTCAAAGCTATATTTCTGAAATGACGTTGCTAGTTGAAAATATGTGGTTGCGTTGGTCTTGAAATTAAGTACATATAAATATGTTACCTATGTCACCCACTCACTCTTCTAGCTCACTGTTCTAATATTTGGTTCTGTGTCAGCTTACAGAATTGATATTATGTAAATATGATCATTCCGAAATTCTACAATCTACACATTTTCATAAAAAAAGCAGATTTTTTCAGACTAGGGTACAGTTTGAGATTTTTTTTTCATTTTAGTCCAAAGCAATCAGACATGATCTATATTCAGGCAAAGCATACGTAATAAAATCCAAGCTTTTCTTTGTTTGGAATAGATTGGCTTTTCAGTTTATACGAAAACATTTAGTTCTCCATTTATTTACCTGCTGGCCCATAAATCTCAAGTGCCTCGGATACCTGATTCGCTTGCTATCTGGAGCTTAGCTTGTCGGGCGCCCACGTGGCGGGAACCCACTACTTGGTGTCTGCCACTGATAATGGGCACATATCTGCTGCTAAATCATTATTAAGTAGCAGTAGTACTTACCTAAACGATTCGAAGAACGAGCATTCTTTCTTTTTTAATCGTTTAACATCTACCTAGATTTTGTATATGCAAGGCTGAAAATCAGTTTGTGCGTCTCACTTAATATGGTGAGCTCTAACAGCATGAAATAAAGACAGCTTTTTCGAGGTGACTGCAACATTAAAAAAAACATATGTATTTACACTTTGTACCAGAGCAAAGGATATTTTTCTTATCACTCAGATAAAATACTACCATTCGTGGCTTCAGTTTTGCTTACAGTTACTATGGACAGGTACCTACTTCCTAACATACTCTTCCTCCCCTTTTATCCCGTCGTTCATTTACGTAAGCTTCATAAAATTTTCCAAAGCGTATGTGTTACATAGTCTCGCTGTCTTCGAACCTTTCTGTGGTATTATTTTAGAATTAATATCCAGCTAAAGTTTTTTTTCCCAAAAAATACAAAGTTAGTCCAAAAACCCAAATGAATTAATATATCCAACACGAGGCAATATAGATAAAGCCTTAGTTATCAAACAATGGGTATTTAATTTGTAATTTTTAATTTAATCTATTTAAAAAACATGTTCATAAATATTGTACATATATTCAGAAAATTCGAAGTATGGTTCATATATAATACATCATTTCCTATTGAATTTTCTGCAAAATATTTTACTGAAAGCAGTGGGTATACTGGGTATGCTACCCGTTTTCTTGGAATTCCAAGGGCTATCTTTTGTGCCTAAAATAAACATATTTCTCGGGAAAAAATACTACGGATGCCAGGCAATAATATATTTTTCTTATTCACACTTCCTACTCAATACAAGACATCTATATTTTATTTTCATTCACTATTTTACACGATGGCAATCGTGCAGACAAACAAACAAAATTATGTATCAACTCTTTTGTAGAATAATTTGTACAATGTGCATGTTGCTTTCTCATCCATTTAATGTGTTTTTAAAATGGCTTATTTGTATCGTTTATTTATTTTATTTTTTCTTTTTTTTTCGTAGAAAGTAATCACTTTGTAGTTTGATATATTTCATGAAAAACAACATCAAATGTTTAAATAACCACGGTTTTATAGAAATCGCTAATCATCTTATTCAAAAAGATCATACCTTCAATAAAAGCACCGGTGCTCATATTCTCCATAAAAATGGCCATGACAACAGCTTAAATAATTAAAAACACTAAAAATAAAGAAAGCCATTCAAATTAATGGTCATATTCTTAACAATTAGTTGAATTTGTCCAGTAGTTTAATATAAGGTATATTAATTAATTATCATTATTATTTATTCACCTTCTTAGTTGACGTTTTGCCTCTTTCATGTAATATTATTTGTCTCTTTCTCTCTGTTCTTTTGTTTTATTTTAAATGTTAATTTATTATTTTCTTACTGTCTTCATACTGTATTTTATATGGCTTTCTCCCTCTGTATGTATATATAACCGCACACTTTATATTTTTTGCTTAGTTTAATTTTGTACCCTGATGTTGCATAGGCTAAGTGAAACCGTTCGATCATAAAAATAAATAGAAAAACTGTGGTCCTATACAAAGTTATTATTTCATTTTCATTGATTCTTATTTTATTTACAGTATCTACACATATTGATACTATATTTTTAAATCTTAAAAAAAACATCCCTCACAATGCACGTGAATTCTTAGTGTGAGTGAGATTACTTGTACTTTTCATTTTTTATTTATTAAATAGCCAATTTTACGCTATCACTATGGTCAGTACAAAGTAGATAAGCACGTTTGAAAACTCAAGAACCAAAATGATTATTTGTTATTTTCAAATCCAATAATATGGTGGTCTTTCTTTGTTTTTTTTTTTGTTTATAGAAGCCCTAATGGTAAAAGAGCTATAATAGGTTCATCGGTAAGTCTAAAAGTCGATGCATCTCTTTTGTAAATTTAAGCCTGCTTTTAACCCGCCCTGTGGAATGAGGGGTGGAGAACGGGAAGGGGTACGTTTCGAGGGAGTTGTAAGACAGCCGTAGCCATGGCAACTCCGGCACTCCCAGAAAATATCTCTATTTGACAGTCTGACTAATGGAGGTCACTACGCAATAGATGCAACAATGGAATTACATATCCTTCATGATGTCTGAGTCACTATGCCTGGAAATTGATTCATTTGTTACCTTAACGTTAACACTGATTTTCATCATCTATAATAGAAAATAAACTCAATTATTGTTAATTATTGGAACAATTCAACTAAAATTCAAACGATGTTATTTAAAAAAACGAACTGAAATAAAAAAAAAGAAATCGTTTAAATCTTTAGTTCGGAGAATCTTTGCTTACAAATAAAAAATGAATTGAATTGTAAAGGCTCTCAAGAAAAATACATTGTTCAAATATGTGACAACAATACTGTTAATTGTCTACCCTGCCCTAGCTCGAAAACCGCAAGAGGTATTTTGTAAAGCAAAATTAACGAAAAAAACTTTAAAATAATATATCTAACTATAAACATTTGCTTCAATTGTTGTAGCTTTATTGTAGCTATATTGACGGAAAGAAATAGATAAAATAAAACAAGCCAGCAGTTAGCGTCTTGTCCTAATGCTGTATTTCTCAAAGCAGACATTTTAAGCAAGCCCTACGTTCTATGTTTCTCACAGGGATTTTCCTCACGCCTATTATTAAGATAAATTAAATTATTTGTTCCTTCCGGTTGCCTAATTGCAAGCCGCGTTGTGTTTGTTCTCGGGAAGAAACATTGTTGGAGTTTATTGGCTTGTGATATGTTCTATGTTTCTGGATTTCCAAGGAACTTGTATCGAAGGTACTCAGGTATTAAACGATTTTTTTTGTTGTTATTTACCATATTTCTACGTTAAATTTTGCTTGGCCTATAGCTTAATTTTAAACGACGCACATTGAGTGCTGCTTACCAGCTTGACGGCTGCGCGAGAATGAAGAGTAAAGAAAATAAATTTTATATTCAGTTTTGAATCTGCCTTCACGGTACAAGCTTTCACATAATCTGGTTCTTGGCACCGGACTACAATATCTAGTACGTGAGTAGTGAGTGGCCAGGCCAGCACCGTGTTGGCACCCGTGAGACACCTGCCACCTACCGTAACTCTTCAGCCGCCCCAAACAATTAACAGAGACACCCATCAATGGAACACCGACTCGAACACTGATTAATTCCTAACTATACATTAGTACTAGCAAATATATTATAAATTTTGGTACTAGTCAATTAATGACTTTGACGTCATTAGAACCACGGGTGCATTTTTCAAAATCAATACGTAAATTTATAGATTTAAAAACTGACACCCTGCAGCGCAGCCAAAAATTGATCATAGATATAACAGTCACATTCGACTTGTTTTTTTAATGAATTTGATGCTTTTTTGAGGCGAAGATTAGTGATAAATTAATTCAATACTTGTGTCACCGTTTTATTTAATAACATGGGGTATGTTGTGGCTTTTTGCCCCAAAGTTTTAGAACAAAGAGTTTTTGTAAAATGTTAACTTACTTAACTTTCTATGAACAGATTACAGAACCTCTTAAAAAATATTGTCGTTTTAACATCATACTTTAGATGTGGAAAAAATATTGTAGAGTGGCCACTAAATGTAAATAGGTTCTTTTGGAAAAGAGTGTGCGTGTTCAGAAACATAACGAAACCCTTTTTATTAAATGGTTGGAAGACGGATTAGAAAAAAAACACGTTAGTAATATTACACCCTTCACCTAGAAGAAAATGTAACATGTTTTCCTTTCTTTTAACCCTTTTTTCTTATTTAACAACTTCATCTAGCGGGAACAGAATCTGCTTGTCTCGTTTGATTATGATTAAAGTAAGGGTTGGTGTTTTTCATAGATTTTTTGTCGTGTGTAATATTCACTCGTTTTGGTTTATTTTCTGAATTATTTTTTCGACATTGTTTCTATTTATGGTGTTTTTTTTAAACATTTTTTTTTTACAATGTTTATTTTAACATATATGATACAGACGTCCAAGGAAGACATATCACGACCAAGCAAAATAAATACTTGAGTCGGGTCATATCATTTATGAGACGATGAATGAATGTGATAGAAGCTAAGAGCGTGTGCCATGACAGAGTTGTGCTTGTTGGTTAATTTTAGTTTAGTAGTTCTTTTTAACAATATTTATTTAAAATTTACTTTTTTTAACGTTATTTCTCATACGGCTCTATTCATTTAACATTCTGTTTTCCTGTACAGGGTTAGTGTTACTTGATGCATTTTTTACAAAGCGTATTTTATAAGAGGTTTTACGTGTAAAAAGTATAGATACTCGTAGTTGACGGCTTCCATGGTCGAATGGTAAGACGCTCGACTACGAATCCAAAGGTCGTGGGTTCAAACCCGGCGTGCGCCAATAACTTTCATTTAATTAGTATGTATCATAACACATTTAATTCATATGAAATATTAAAAGTATATTTGCGGCACGTTCCAGAGTGGTAGATACTCCAAGTATCGCTTTGGTGAAAGACCACCATTTAGAATCGAAACGTTGCTTAAAATGGCTTTAGCCGTGTTTGGTGACCAGGTCTGAATAGCCAGGTACTTCCCAACCTTCTTCTTCGCCATCTATTTTCACCTTCACAACTTTCAACATCACAACATACCCCAATTGGGGATGCCAGTCTCACTGACTCCAGACGGTCGGGAGCAGTTGGGACTCTTGTGCGGTATTTACTATAAAAAAGATGAACAATGTGTGCATTCTCAACAGTAATATGTAAAATTGATGTCATATGTAATCAACATAAAATACCAAAATTCTGAAAATGGTACAATTATTACTATATATTCGTTCTTAATGGCCGCACCTATACATTGGATTAAACTGCACGAGTGGTGATTTTAGTTATGTAGTTACATTTATTAGCGCCCTTGAGGTGATTTTCTCACAAAAACGGCGCCATAAAAGTTATCCATTTATTATTATTATGTGAACAAAAAAAAAAATGAAAACCGTAGAAAAAATATGGCGACGTTGTTATTGCATATACTTAAAAAAAACACTCCTTGCTGGACGGTATAGTAAATACAATTAGACCCCTTCCCCGATTATTTTTTCCAAAGCGATTCGTTTTCTAGTTTAGTTGGAACATATTTTTCTTTTTTCCATTTAATTTATACCGTCTTCGTAATGTTTAAGAATTGAAAATTTGTTCAAACGAACTTTTTGCTTGGGTAAGTATAACTTTCCTATTATGTAACTTCTTTAATATTTCTCATCAAGTTTTACACACCCTGCTCAAATTACGAGACTTTAAATACAAAATAAGGGCTTTGTTTCTGCTATGTTATTTTGCTTTTCATAGAAAGCTTTATTAATGACGGCTTTAATTCTATTCTTGGTGCATACTTCATTTGCATGGTTATTCTAATATATCAGTTCTACATTGCTTTGTTCCAAGAAATCGTTGTTTTTTACGAGGTCTATGGACCGGAGGTAATCAGTCAAAAACATGATTTTCTAGCGAAAAAACAAGTCAGGATTTTTATTTCATTTACAAAGACCGACATTATTGCTTAACGAAGTGTAAATCATAAAATTAATAGGAAAATAAATCAACGGCACAGTCTTTGCCATACCATACAAATGACAACTGGAACAGTTCGCCTTTACGAGGGAAACTGTAGCGTGGAAAAATAATAAATTTGAATGGGGAAAAAAGGTTAAAACTTTTTATGAAAAGATCGGTAGTTTACGGATTAAAACCTTAACTTAAGTTTATAAATAAAATATGAATTCAGGAGGACCTTTTTAAGATATTCACTTCATCACTTTACTTTATATATCTACGCTAATATAGGATATTAAGGAAGTGAGAGTCAGTAGAGGCATGTCACGAGCTATCCACTCGCGCCTGTTACTTGTACTTTTACTTTTGACTATATAGCTTTGAATTCTGTCTCTTCCAGTATTATTATATTTTTAATATAAAAGTATGGATGCTATTTTTGGCCAACTGCGGGCTCGAAACCAGACGCGAACAAATACATTTTATTACGTGAATATGTCTGATTTAACGGATATTTAACGTGGAAGACTACAATTCAGAAATGAAATGTTACTTGAAAAAGCTGTGCTTAGTGAGCAGATCTCAATAACCAAGAATTTTCAAACCTTTCTCTTCTGCACCTCCTTCCACTTCCCGCTCTCGTCAACTTCTCAACATACACCAAATCGGGGATGCCATAGTCTTACTAGTTTCTGGCACAAATGTGGTACAAATCGAATCCGTTACTTCTGAATTGACAACCGTTGAAAACCATCACGCTACGAAAGCCGCCTCTCTTTTCTTCAATCTTTATCTTTCTCTCTTCAGACCATTCTCTGATGTATCCGGTGCAACAGTATGTGAGACCGTAGACATTTGTAAGTATTGGCAGACGTTGGAAGAATTCTGCTAATGTAAGTTTGGCAGGTTAGTTTGGCTGTGATCCAACATCCAGTCTGCCACTTTTAAATCGTGCCATTGATATACATATTATATATTATGTAGGCTGAGATAACGCCACTTTATGCTTTTCGTTATATTGTGTTCTTACTTGCATATGCGTGTTCAATATTATTTATTAAGTGTTGAAACGGTATAACTAATAATTACGATCCTACACGCTAGCGTTCAAATTCTTGAATATTCTTTAGTACAAACATATTTTTTCTATCGACTTCCATGTCTTAATTTCAAATTTATATTCGTTAACTATCTTGTTGTGAACTTTACTATCCCGTCGAAATGTTGAAAAACTTCCTACCGCTCCCAAGATGACATGCCAAAGTTATCGTCGTATTTGAGTTACTTACGTATTTCGTCGTGGAAAAGTTAGCAAAATCATTTAATTTATTTTTAAATAAATGGATGTCACTCATAATTAAAATAATGGTCTGCATTTTAACCTGAAAAAAGAACGAAAAGTTCAAACATCTGTTAAAAATTTCACTTTTTTTAAATTATCTTTCTATGAAAAAAAAATGGTTACGAGCGAAAATAATTATTAACGCCGTTATAAAACAGCGGTAGTTTTAATTTATGAAAAATCGAAAAGTAAAAGTAGCAGTAAATAACATATTGAATACATTAGAAACGAACAAAATATGTAATGCGAGAACGCCTTGTGGGTGATTACAGAACTTTTGATTATTATTTGAACGATTTCACACAAGAATGAAGATTTTAATCTGTTGATCTTTTAAACAATTTTGAATAAATCAGAAATGAGACTGTAAATATGAGCCTTTTAAAAGCACCGTTGATTGAATTATCAATTCTAAGACGACCGCAAAAGAGATTTAGTGAATAAATTAAATCTTTTCAAAGAAGTACTGAACCAAGCTTTTACAATTAACTAGTATTAAAATACTACGTTTTATCGACACTGGAACCGCGTTATTTGTAATTATTCCACTTCAATAGATTTTATTGAAAGATTACGAGAATCTCGTTAAAAGTTTGGGAATTCGTTAAAATATACGTAGATAGCAAAGAAATCTCCCTTTTAATCATTTTTCAATCCAATCAAGTGAAATAAAATGAAATTTTGATTTCTGACCTCGAATTATTTATATTCTTTAATTTGATTTCACGGCTTTTATTCGATTAAAATCTTTTCGTAAGTAATCACAAGCAATCAGGTGTCTTTTACCGTCGATGATGTTCAGTAAGATGAATAAATGGGATTGAAATAAGTTATGTCTTGACACGAAGCCAAATGCATCAATTGTACGTTATATTATTTAGGTTTACATTGAGATCAAATAATATTTAGTCTTCACATGTTAACAACGTTATGCAATTAACAGTCTTACAAACCAATTAAAGTCAAACAAGTTCTCCCTCTCTCTAGAAGCTTTTTACGAGCTAAGTATTCTTATAATATATATATATCATCTCTACTAAAATGTATATTTTATCGTGAATGAATATACATATTCAGTAGAGATATGTGAGCTTCAGTACTTACGCTGGTAATAAAAATATATACTCATTCATGTGTGACGACCTTCGTAGCATAATGGATATTACATATCGTCACTAGGCTGTTTAACCCCATAATGTGACTGTTAAAATCTTACAGTGGAGTTATAAAAACTATTTTGCTTTTGTTAGGGGATACATGCAGTCGAATTTATTTAATATTTTACTTAATAATAAATGATAAATGTAATGGCCATGCGAACATTTTTTTATTAAATATGATTCCGCACGAGAGTTCTAACTATCTGAAGCCAGTAAAAGTATGAAACCCGCAATTCGGGGAGTATTGTGAGAATGAAGGATGTGAGGAGGGGAAAGAAACGGAAGAGGAAGCTTGGGAAGTATCAGATCTACTCACTAAACATAGCCAAATACATTTCAAGCAATGTTTTGATGGTGATTCCAATTCTCAGCAGTGTTAAACTGAAGGTCACCTCATGTAAATCAAAATATTTTCAATGTGTAGGTTGTGAAAAATATTGTTTTTTAAAGACTTCAGTCTTAGTACAATTTACCTCTTGCCCTGGGTAGTGAAGATTCGAGTTCAACTCCTTTAATTTATTTTATCAAAAATTTGCCGTACGTATTAATGTACTAATTTCATTTAATTACTGCTATAACGATATAACAAACTAATTTTATAATACACATAATTTAATGGATGGTATTGGCACACAAACATTTCACCTTGGCAAAACTATACTTTATTAGTTCACATGAAAACAGCGAAGATAATCTTAGTTTTTCAGATATTTCAAAAGGCGTCGAAATTCTAACTCTTTTCGGGATATTATGCGCAAATCTAACTTATAAACTATAACTTTTGAACTTTGGAACAAACAATGTTTTGGTGTTTTACGTTACGCTAGGGTGCCTCGATTAAACAAACGAAAGATACTTTAGTGCTATCTTCCTATCTTGAATGTTAAATTTAGATTCAGTGCACGTTTTGTTTCTCTACTTCCCAAGAAGTAGATCAGTGGCGTAGATACCGCCCGCGCAACCCAGGCAGCGGCCCAGGGGATCGGGTCTTAAAGGCCTTATAACAATATAAACATAAAAAAACACACTTCAAAATTCGCGGAGGGCAAAATACAATAAAAAATTGACCCAGGGCGCATTGGCGATATATGGGTGGATACCCCTTAGAAATTAAGTGAAATTTACAATGTGTATTCAATTTAAATGTAGTTTATTTAATAAATATTGCTTACAAGATTTAAGTGTCTATTTTTGAGTGTTGGTTAGGTTTTATGAAAATTTTGTTGGTGAAAAGATCAGAAAAAAAACCTTGTAATCATTAAAAAATATATTAATTCGAAAATGCTGATTTGTTTGCAATAATTTAACGATTTTTTTAGACCTGAAAAATAAATTATCTATTATTATTTTTGAGAATTGTGTATTTAAACTACAATTTTCGTCCGTTAGCCACGAGTACAATATTAACACTGACAGTCGAAACTAGTTCTGAATTTAAAAAAAAAAAAATCAATTCGCTTTTACAATGCACTTACCTAACATGTAAAATATAGTAGTTTGTTTTATGTTAATTTTTTCTGCGATTTAGAAGTGGTTGATAAAATGGTGAGAAGAATTCTCGACTAGCAGTTGGACGGGCCGAGTTTCATACGCACAGCGAGTAACCCACTTAATCTCGTTTTTGGCATAATTTATGCGTAGTGAAAAGGTCTTTAACTTAAGAACAGACATTGCCTAGTACATAATGTATAAAAAGGTTTGCGGCTGTAAAAATAATTGCCCAAGGATATACTCGTATAGATTATTTTAAAATTCTAAATAATATTTTGAAAAATGAATTGTTTACAATCGTTATGAAGTGGATGGGGCAAGCCATTGGTCGCTACGCCATGCAGCCTGTCTTGCTACGGATCGCTGTTTAGTTAACGTAAGTGCCGTCAATGTTGCTTCTTCGTTAGTAAAGCCTTATAGCAAAGTAGTTCAGCAACTTAACCCTGGTAGACGTTGGGCGATGAGGCAAGGCTACGCGAAAAATATTGTAAATTTGTTTAGTTTCTCTCGCTGATTCGTTATAAACTTAAATATGTGCCATCATGTTGTCTACAAATTAAAATAAAGCAATCTGATCTATAAAGCGGAAAAACTGTTTTGTTTCGTGAAAAGATCCCTAGAATGATGAACTCTTGTTTCGTAAATTTATTAAAATTGTTGTGAAAATAATTTCCTGGTTAACACAAAATTTTGCATCTCGCGATTTCATTTACATCAGGGAACTTTCAAATATTTGTATTAAAAATAACTAAACACGTAATATTTTTTTTTCTTATTTTTTTCGTAAATATTTCGAATAGTACGTAAAGGTGTATTTAAATTGACCATTTACAGCAGGTACTAAATTATTCGAAGTGGGAGGGAAGAAAATTGAAGTTAACTGACAACATTTTTGATTTATTGGAGGCACTAAATTAGAAACATCAATATTTACGAAAATAACAATTTTAAATAATAAACATATTTTTACTTACTTCAAAATATGTCTAATGATTGTTTTTATTATTTTAAAATGCGATAAGTTTTTTTATGAAAGTAAAAAATGCATTTTTTTTAAATTGAGAAAAGAATTTCGACTTATCTGACCGTTACACTCTTATCATATTTGCGACAGTCGCTAATAAAGTACGCCGTAAAAGTCTAATAAATGATACAAACGCGTCTATATACCACTCTAAAAATAAATTTTCAACTGTTCATATTCTAATAAATATAATAAACATTTATTTACAGGTAGGTGAAATTTAAAAAAAAATTAAACATAAGATTTCACTAAGTATACGTCTAAATAAATCAAGAATTCATGCTGACGTATACACAAATTCAAAGTCTCTATCCGCTGACTCTCAAGCGGCGACTGAGCCAAAAATGGCTAAAGGCGAAAAATGGCTAAAGGCAAAAGGGTGGGTTAAAAAAAGGAAAATTCCCCGCAAGGCGTACAGGAGGGTCATAGGGTCGAGTTTGCTGTAGCAGAAAGGCGTTCTACCAAGGTGTTTATTTTAATTAATTCTGATGAACATTACTATAATGGTAAATGTTTTCCAAAAAATATCCCGGGAAGTCGGTTTTCCAAGAAATGACCGGTCGGTAGCTGAGTGGAGAACGCGTCGGATTCCCACCCGGGCGTCGTGCGTTCAATTCCTCTGCTGGCTAAGTCTTCCATCATTGCACAAGAAACATCTTCCGCTTTTTATGATGACAGTAGGAGTTTTTCAAATATTGTCAGGTTATTCGTAACCCGGGAATGTTTGTCTTACTTTAAAAAAAAATTAAAAATAAGTAACTAATTCATCGCATAGAAAAATAAAAAAAATGTTTTTTCTTTTACGTTGTTGCAAAACAATTAAATGGTAAGGGTAATATTTTATTAATCTAAAATATAAATTACTTATTATATATCCCGAGTGCATCCTCGTAAAGCATTTAATACTTTTGTTACAGTTTCATCAAAATTCATTCAAATGTGAATCTCAGGCAAACCCCCGCTTTGGAATGGCTATAACTATAACTAATAATTCTTACAAAAAGTGTCGTTTCCTTTATTAACGCGTGTATTTTTCCATTGAACATTTAAAAGAAAAAATCTTGCCATCGGAAATGCGGATACAATCGGTTTTTCACTTTCGTTATATGGTTAATATACCAATAGATGTATTAAATACGTAGGTACACACATTTCATTATATATGGTAAATCGCAACCGTTTTTCTTTTCGCTTTTCAAATTTTGTTTTCAGGGTGTTGACTTTGTTAATATTGAAAATGTAATTATATCATGGTTGGTAACAATTAACGAGGCGGAAATCGTTTTTTACACGCAATGTTAATTTGACACGTGTATAATATGTAATATTTATCAGATTGCCAATCATGCTTTACTTGGTTCTTTATGAATCATGAATTTATTGGCACGTTATTTTGTGACAAAAAATAAAATATTTTAATAAAATTTTCTTGATACACTGTTCATTATATTTTTTTAAATATTTATGCAAACTAAAAATATTGTTTTGTATTTTTTTATCTTGATTTTACAGTTGATTTCGCCAATCTAGTGACTTGATGAAAACTTATCATCACTAAACAATGGGGAACATCTTCAGAGACTTACAAACTTTTCTGGGTATGCGACCAAAATAGTAACTAACAGTGGAATAAACTATTTGTTGAGCGACGTTAGCCTAAAAATTATAAGAAGGCAGCGATGCGCCGACTGCTCAGAAAAGTTTGTTCGCCGGTAAAATCTACAGAATAATTTCGTGGACCACACAGTTAAAAATTGTGATAAAATAGTATCTGACCTTTCATTTAAAGTATTTTTCGTTAGCACATTAGTTCATCCTTTTGCCACCTGAATAAGTTTGCTAATCTCTAGATTGTATCACAAAAAAAAGATCTTTTCCTTAAACTTTTACATTTTCCAGAATAAAATGTCAAGCATTATCAACAGCTGTGGTTGTAGCGAGCACCGTATGGTAACTTTTTTTTTTTTTAAATGTTCTCTTATTTTATTTTATATTGTGTTCTCCCTCTGTATGTATATATAACCGCACACTTTATATTTTTCGTTTACTTCAATTTTGTACCTTGGTAATGCTTAAGCTAAGCGAAACCAGTCATAAAAAATAAATTAAAATCTGTTTTCTTATGCAAAGTTATTATTTCGTTTTGAGTAAAAGTAATATTTCTTTGTTACAAAATAAAGAAAGAACTTCATAGAATCAATCACCCAAAATAAGAAAAAAATATTAAGAACATTCTTTGAAGATTGACATTTTTTGAAAAAAATGCACACTTTTTAAATCGGTTAAAATACGCAAGAGATGCACAAATGCAATCAACTATTGAGCAGCAGAGACAAAGATAAAGTTGCGTATTTTCAATGCTGTCATTTTTGATAACGCTGTGTTGCTTTCAAATAAACGTGTTCGTGATATATTATCTTTCTACGAGTATCAAGAAAAATATATTTTTACAATATTAGAATTTGGTCAAAATAGCATTTTTGCCACCTAATATTGCGAAAAGGACAATTGTGCGGCGGGCCTGAAGCTGCAAATGGAAAAACATCCAAAGATAACTGAAAGGAAAACGCTTTGATCATTTACCGGAAAAGTCGCGGCATGCGGAGAATTTCCTTCCTAAATATATACAGCTCGTTCCACGATCTTCTGTTTATGTATCATTTTGAAAAGTTTCACACCTTTTGGCCATGAAAGTCTGTAGTATACGAGGCCTGCTTAAAAGAAAAGGTGAATTTTGAATTTTCGCGGGCTGTGCAACATTTAATACATATTCTTTGATCCATTTTTTTCAAAAGTAAAAAATCGAAGTATACACAAAAACGTGACTAACCTTTCCAGTTGTCAAAAACAAACCACTACTCCAAAATGGCTGATAATGCTAACATATGATAAACATATGTGTACCAACATAACAAACAAAAAAACGATAGTCGAATGTACACAGCCCGCGAAAATAAAAAAAATTACCTTTTCTTTTGAACAGGCCATGTACGCCTTGTTTAATTTACATTCATACATCGTTTTGTGTTATTCTGACTTTTCAAATTCCGTCCACCTGTGCGTCATTTATTCTTCTGAGACACCTTTACCCGTTCACATGCTCTGCATATTTAAACTATCTAATCATCTCTTAACCTTGTTTAATAAGCTTACATCGACTTGGCATTTTCTTCGAATCTCGTTATTCGTAATAAGGCTTTACATGGTTTTACCACAAAGCTTCAACTGTTCATAAGAACTATTCATAAACTCAAAGTGATCAATATAACAAGACTATTCGATTTTTTATACTTATTTTGATGGTTAAATAATATTACAAAAAATAATTAATAATATTTTAAAATTATTTTAGGCATATTTTTGCTTACGTAATTCAAAAATAAATCTGTTAAGATTTAATATTACCTTCATAAATTGGTTAGTTTTTCATAACCATAAAAGCTCTCATAACTGCGTTATTGGTCTTATAAGGTAATAAGAAAAAATCATTCTACATTTCTTTGTAGGTATATTCTTTTATTACGGTAATGATAATTAAATGAGATGGGAGTATAATGATAATGTTATATGAAAGATTTAACGACCACAAAATTTGCCGAATAATGTCTTCCGTGCTATTTTCTTCCCAACAAAGAACGTATTATTTTATGAAGCATCAAAATAAACGTTATTTCTATATTTTTTAAAAGTTGAAATGGAACACTTATAGATTCAATCAAGTGGTCCACTGGAGCCTACGGCTTGACTTCAACATATTTAGTTTGGTAGGTAGCTGATGTAAATTGAAATAGTGGGATATTTGTTGACGACCGGAAAACGATCAAAGTTTATTAGTTTGTCTTGGTCGGGCCGTAAAATTAAAAGTTTTATTATTGGCAACAGTGCAAACTTCATACGATCTTACGGAATCAATATTGAACAAGAGACCTCTAAATATATACTAAGAAGGTTTATTTATAAACTTTAAAAATTCATTATTTATTTCACACTCGTACGCATGTGCGTACGTAAAAACCCACAAAATAAATTATTTATGGTTAACTAGTGACCCGTGAATGATCATGGGATGAAACTCGACTTTCCGAGAAAAGATATTTGTTGCCTTAATCCACCCATTTCAAATATAGAATAATGTCCGCTAAAATACACTATAGTTAGATACTTTATTAGGCAGATAGGGATTTGAATATATTAAAACATTAGCAAATTAAATTTGAAATGGAACTGTGGCGAGTATACCCAATACAAACAATTATTTCATTCACTAGCCACTACTTACAATTTATTTAGTCAGACTAATATAGGATTTTAGATAGCAAGAGAAACCACGTAATCGGAACTTGGTCAATGGAGGAATGCTTCGAGCTAACCGCTCGCAGCCATGAGGCCATGTTTGCGTGTATCGACAGCATTAAGAGAATAATGTGGCTAGCGAATGGAATATTTATTTATAATAGGTACTTGCTACAGAACTAATATTTTTCTTGGAAAGTCAAGTTGTAATTTCATCAAGTTGTAATACATCTCGTAATTTCAAAGTAATTATTATACAATATATTTTGTAACATGGAGACATGGTTTTCGAACGTAAATAATACAACCCAAACCTTACCCCACCCAGTTGTAACCCGATGGATTGCTAAAATTGATTCTTCTTCAAATTTTAAAATGATCTTGTTAGGTACCTCCCTAATTTCCTGGAATTGTCTTTCAGGAACGATTCCTTCGATTGTCAGCAATAAAATTTAATATAATCCCGTTTTTACTTATATTTAAAAGTAACTCCCTTCCTTCAATGTGATTTATTGTAAAGTCAACAACTTGTGCAACCATCATAGTTGCGAAATAAGTTTAGAAAGTATATTCCTGAATTATGTAAAAAAATTAAATAAAAATAATAATATCAACGATTTACGAAACCATCATAGTTGAAAAATGAGGTTGGAAAGTTTATTCCTTTATTCTGTAACATTTATTTAAAAATAATTTATTGCTTCTAGATCTTAAAAATCACAAATATCAAGAATTTTAAATCGTACAAATACGAATCTCTACTGGAGTAATATCTTCTATATAAAGTAATATCTTGGCCGGAATTCTGAACTAGCAAATGTTCATCGTGTCTTTTCATTAGCTTGTAAAAATAAATTACCAGGTCAGCAAAAATCTTTAGAACTGTCGTATTACAAAGTGACTTTTTTTACGATTTATTTTATGGTTAAGTGTGTTTCAGTAATTCACGTTCTGATGTCAAAACTTTAAAAAATTTAATCACATAAGATAAAATTAGTTTATTACAAAACATAATGATTATCTCTGGTAATTTTTTTAAATAAAAGATACGGATCGATAGCTTTTTATTTATATACATTTTACATTTTATGTAAACATAAAACTGTTCATACAAATAGAGTTCAAAAATGAACATACATTTAGTTTAGCTGTTTGATGCATATTCTTATTGAATAATTACTTAGAATGACAAAATTTGCCTTCTGTCGTCAGTCAATAATTCAATATGGCACAATAAAATGGGGAGGCACTTATAAAATTCATACACAAACCTTTTACAGTGCACAAAAAATAATAATTAAAGAAAATCTTTTTATATCCTTCAGAAATCTTATTTAAAGAATTTAAAGTCAGTAAATTAAATACTCTTTTCTTGTACCATACAACATTACAAATATTTAAAGAAGATGTTTTAAATAAAACCGCACCATTAAAAAAATACAAAAATCGCAGGCAAAAATGCATCTTACCGATTCCAAATATATGTAAAAAAACAATAAGTATTTTTTTTAGGAGTTTACCGGAAAAATAAGATTTATTAATGACGGTAATGAAGAATTCAAAATACAATTAAAGAAATACACTGAAAACTGTAATAAAAAATATACTAATTATTACAACAGTTTCTTAGTAGCTAAATTAATAACCCCTTCCTCCTTTAACACAACCTCAGTTTTTTATGAGGGTACATCTTTTTAATGAAAATTTAGATACGAAAAAAAAATTGCTTAACACTTTAAAATTTAATTTATTTTCTTTGTTTTGCATTATTCGTTATTATATTTGAATAAAAAATAAATTAAATAAGAAAAAACATTTTTTTTGCATAATAATGATGGGTTCGTTTTCTCAATTTCAGCGCTAGGTTATTTTTTCAGGCGATTAATGTTCCCCTTCAAGGCTCGCCTCTCAAGTGCCACCCTCAAGCAGTAAGCACCTCTTCTCGGGAGACGTGTGCAGCCATCGCCCCTTGCCACGGACAAGGGAAGGGTGCTAATTGCCCGTAGCTGGGGTACTTTAAAGGGATTCCGTTTTTACATTCAACTTGTTAAAGCTTAAACTTAAGCTCCTAAACGTTTTCCAACATTGTATTAATTTTTTTAGATTATTTTTTAGATCAGTTGTTGTGGAAAATACGATTTGAAACGCATTTTAGTAACAATTAAATCTATGAATATTCTACATTTTTAGTTAAATTAATTAGAGACAGGTATTTATTTAAACCTTTTTTACCTACAAATGTATTTAGATTCCTTAAAAGTTAATTTTATTTTCAAATAATAAATCTAATGCATGAGCGAAGCACAACAAGTCTAGGTGTACGAGTACTAGGTAAACGTTTCTAAACAAATGACAGCTGTGTGTCAACGTTGTATTTTTGCTTTACTTTTAACCTGAAGCAGTTACATTATTGTGTATCTCTTTTACATACATATATAATGGCGTGTATAAATACCAAATACATTGATAACGTACCATGGCCAGTAAAAAAGAGCTTTATATACTTATTTCCGCCAGAAAATGTATTTATTATATAATATATTAAAATGTAAACCAGTTTTCGAAAAACCCTACTGTGATCGGTACCAAATATAAACTAATAATCAATACGGAGAAATTACAAAATGTTAGTTAAGAAGGGTTTTTCCAAACTAGTCGACAAGTTTAAATTAAACTAAACGTTTAACCATAATACAAATTCATATAATTTGTTATTTTTCTGATGTGCCACAGTAAAACCGATTTTCAAGAAATATAATACTTTGCTTGAACTTATTTTTATAATAAAAGTGGGATGATTTTTTACGACAAGGTCATTTTTTCTTTAAAATAAGGAAACCGCAATGTCTCGGTTACGCCATGATGTACAACAAGAACGAGATCACTCAACTGAAGATTCAGGCAAAGATTGATGAAATACGTGATAGAGGAAAATGCCATATCTCGTGGCTTCAAAGCTTACGTGACTGGTACAGAACGACGCCACAAATACAATAAATGAAATAAACTACGTTTTCCTTTCATCATCAGAAGTTTGGTTTTGAAACATTTGGAGAGTAACTCGTAAATACTGAACAGTGACCAGCGTGATGTTAAAATGTATACTAACATGTATCACTTCTGACTTGTAAGTCTCCAGCCTCCTTGAATTCGGGGTTTGTTTTCAAACTGTAAACAAAAGTTAGCATGTAGAACACACTTCTATCTGCAGGCAGTAAATTGCAGCGCAAGGTGGGTGCACATTTCTGGAGATAAATTTCAGTAAAGTTTCCAACTTCCGTTCGGCTACTTGCATTTGGCAGCGGAGCGGAAATGGTTCTCCTCCCTTCCATGCGCTCCGTGTTGCCAAAAGTGCAATTTGTGAGATTCTGCATTATATTTTATCGATGGCCCCGTTCTATGACTTGTCGACTAGTCAAAATTCTGTTTACTAGTGGCTATTGCAAAACAATTTGTTTACTTTACTTTGTGTAACTTTTACATAATACGAAAAGTGTACATACTCGTAGTTGTATTTTTTTTCTCAATGTTCTTTCTATGTTTTAAGGTCTCAAGATTCAGCTACAAGTGGAAATTCTAATACTCTCTGATTATTTTCCACCGTCTGACTTTGTAGGTACATTAAATTATGATATGACTTTAGTAATGAATATCTTAATATTTCCCGGCTATCTCGGAGAGCTTACTAAATTATGACGTTCATTAAAAGGTAAAAAGTGATCATAAATTAGAAATTAATGTATGAAAATCGATAAAACAAATAATGAATGATTTGCGTTTCATAGCTTAGATATTATATCAAATCTTAGAAATCGTATAAATTCATACAAAGGTTTGGTCGTTATTATGGAGAGCTAGTGAATGTAACTTTTGAGGCAAAAAATAATCAGTTAGAATAATTCTTTATTTAACCCACGTTCATCTTCTCCTTCCAATTCCTTCCCCGTTTAAAAACATTTGTTTTAATAATTATTTTATTTTAATAGAATTCTTACCATATGGAAGCAGCTACATTAATTTAAATCCCACTAAAAAACTTGTTAGGCTGGAAAAAAATACCATTGCAATAGGCAAACTTTTAGACTATTATGTTATAAAATATTGGTAAAAAGTAAATTCCATAAAATATAAATTAATGTGATCTAGAAATGACTTTTTCACATTTTTTTCAGTACACCATTGGCATAAACAAGCAGGTACAAAGTGGATGGTCATGCGCCGCCTCATTTACATAGAGACGCAATAAATACGTATTTATCTGGCAAAGGCACTTCGTTACACTTTTCTCTGGCAGGGGGGAGGTGGGAGGCTACGGTGGGTGGGTACTGCTGGCGCCACAGCCTCCCGATATACTACCCTTACAATATGACACATTACACCCCCCGCCCCTGCCTCTGGCTGGCGGCCAAGCCTGAATCGTAATCAATATATTTTTGAATCTCTTAATTGATACATATACTTTCAGCATTTACAATTATTAAAAGTTAATGTGAACTCTTTTTAGTTTATCTGCAATATCAAAAAGTTGTACATTTTAGGGAAGTAAAGGCTCGCGACTATTTTATAAAAGAATGCTGAAATTGAAAAAAGTTTTTCTATTGTTGCAGTGGAAAATCGATTTTTTTTATCAATTTAAATATTTTCCGCTCCCGAAAGCTGAAAATCTTCACACAATGCATAACTTTAAGATTTTAAAGTTGAATTTTCGGCTAAAGTTCAATTAGTTATTTAATTTTGTTTTTTTTTCTTGGCCTTATATTACTAAAGTCACCGGCCATCACTGTTTGAAAGAATTTTAATCTGGGGGAAAAAGTTTTTTTTTCTTATTAAGAAGTATCTACCCATATTCCCTCAGAGCCGATTTATTTTGTGAGATGAAGTTTCTCGCCAGAAAACCAAAGGGAATTGCTATCACATTGTATTTACTATGAAAATAAATTACTTGGGCACTCCACCCGTGGAACGCGAAGAAGGTGGCAACAATATCCAGCAAGTGGACGTGATCAAATAATAAATAACGTCTTTTTAACGTAACAAAATGCCATTATTTTAAAACCTCGCAATATTATGCAAATATTTTATTGTATGCCAATTGTTATTGTGTTGTTTTCTTTCATTTTTTAGTATGCAAGTAGTAAATCAAATTACTTTACTTTATGGCAACGTCTAAAACATTATTTGTCTTTTTTTTTAATTTTTAACTTTTTTCAGCCTTTGAATCTAAGCTAATTTTACCAAATAACTTACTAGTTACATTCTGCAATGAAGTACAAACATGTTAAGTGGCTTACATCTCGTTCCAGATGAGAATTAATTGCTTAGTATCACTATTTTGAAAGTCCTTTGAGCTTTGTTTTATTTCGCGACCTCACTGTTATTATTCCACTTTCGTTAGTCTCACAGCGTTCCCCTAAATTTAGTATGCCAAAGCTCTACTGCCTGCGGACAGTTGGATCTCAAAATGATAATGTCAACAATATTACCCTCCTGAATTACACAATTAATTTGTTATGCAAAATCAATCAATTATTCCGTACTAACATAGATTTGTTCGGGGCATCGGTAGAGAAAATTAAGTATAGTATATTGCTGGCAAATTTTTGCAGTATATTTTTCAAAGACATTGGATACGTGCATAATTGACTAACAAAACCGTTTCAATTAGGAAATCAATCAAGTCTCGGTTTAATTTCTATTAACTAACCATATTAACTCCAAATACTAAATCACGTGCAGGCAATCCATCTGTAATGAAGGGTTCGAAGGCCAGGCGTCACAAATCAACCATATCGCCGCAAAGCAGAAAATTTGTATGTTTATCTTTGATAGTTTCACCAGCACGACTAGACATACGAGTAAGTAATCTCTGCTCCATAAAAAACCGCAGAGCAAAATTTGTACCGGGGATTTTTTAAAAAACATTATATCCGTTCAAACGGCAACCGTTCGTTAATTTAACTATTTTTATAGCTATTTTAATTAATCGGATTTCAAACTTTTGCGAAAGTATCTACCAGAGTGGTAAAAAGAAAGCTTGTGAAAGACGATTATTCAGAAAAACGTTGTTTGAAATGAGTTTAGCCGTGTTTAGTGACCAGATCTGAATAGCCAGGTACTTCTAAATCTTCTTTTTTTCCCATCTCATTCCCTTCCCCATTTTATCCAGCCTAAAAAAATACCCCATTTGGAGATGCCATGGTCTCACTCTCTCCCGACAGTCAGAAGCAGTTGGTACTCTTGTTTTTTACAGTCAATACCGTACAAGAGTCCCAATCGTCAAGAGCCAGTGAGACTATGGCATCCCAAATTAGGTTATATTGTGAGCCTGAAGGTAGTGGGGAGCCATTTCAAGCAACGTTTCAATTCTGAATGGTGATCTTTCACCAATTCGATACTATGAGTATCTACCACTCTGCGGTTTTCACTTAAAACATACAAAAAAACTTGTGTACTTTGCTCTGATTCAATCGACACCTTCAGTTGGTCGCTATCAACTAAAAAAAGACGTCCCCACCTACCCCATCTTCATGGCACTTGTTTCCAGCATGGTTTTTAGAACCACCATGCTACCTATGTTTCTTAAAATAACCTTTATCGAAAAAATCATGGGGCCGCTCGCGAACAACATGTTCGCGTTCTGTGAAGTAGAGGGTAATCTCACGGCGGCGTTTATTGTCGTTGGATTGGAATATATTCAGGGCACAACCTCGACACTCACGGCGCTTCTTCCACCTACCCCCGCAATGGCAGGTCACGAAGACTACATTACCGTTGATTAACTTACGACAGCTCAGTGGTTAAAGCCTGATTCACACCAACGTCCGGTTCCGCTCAGTGCCGATATTGTTCCGCAAGAAAACTTATTGATATGGTATGAATATCAATCAAGGAGTATGTGCCAAGACAAATTTGTGTGGCAGTATATCCTTCTGCCCACTCTTGTGATATTTAACTACTTATTTAGTTAAATAATTATTTTGAAGTGTAAAAATACTAACATCGCAGATTTTTTTTAATCAAAAACCATTTTTTTATCACTAAATAATATTTTTATTAATTATTAATTATTAAAAAAATTATTTAGTGATAAAAAAATGGCTTAAAAAAAAAAAAAATCTGCGTTGTAAGTATTTTTACACTTCAAAATAATTATTTAACTAAATAAGTAGTTAAATATCACAAGGGTGGGCAGAAGGATATACTGCCACACAAATTTGTCTTGGCACATACTCCTTGATTGATATTCATACCATATCAATAAGTTTTCTTGCGGAACAATATCGGCACTGAGCGGAACCGGACGTTGGTGTGAATCGTGCTTAAAGCAGACGACCGGAGAGCAAAAGTTTTCAAACTGAAATCCCGGTCGCGGCAATTGCTTTTGGTCTCATATGTTTTTTTGTTCATATCATTTGATGATTATATTTATAGGGAATTTAAAAAAATTGAATGATGTAATTGCAAGTGTTTTTTGCTATTTTACCATTTAGGACGGCCTCCGTGGTCGAGTGGTAAAACGCTCGAATACGAATCTAGAGGTTGCGAGTTCAAGCCCGGCGTATGAAAATAATTTGTATTTAATTAATATGTGTCATAACACATTTAGTAAATACAAAATAATAGTGGTATATTTTCGGTACGTTTTGGAGTGGTAGATAACCTTAGTATCGCCCTGGTGAAAGACCACCATTCAGAATCGTAACGTTGCTAGAAATGGCTTTAGCCGTGTTTGGTGACCAGATTTGAATAGTCAAGTACTTTCAACCTTCCACTTCCCCATCTCCTTCTCCTCACTACCTTTAACCTCATAACATACCCTAATTGGGGATGCCATAGTCTCACTGGCTCCAGACGGTTGGGAGCAGTTAGGACTCGTGTGCGGTATAAGTTTAGTATAACAAGGAATATAATACTATTTAACCCAAGTGCTAACCGCAAAGAGAGTTCCAAAGGTTTTTGAAAGCATCATTTAATTTATCTTCCTTTATTTCGTCGAACTGCTTTAAAATGCAAAGTTGGCCAAATAGAAACCGAGAGAAAAAGTTGTTGCTCCATCACCTTTGAGAAACGTAATTTGGATGTCTACAAACTCTCTTGTTTCACTTAATTACCGAAGTTCTGTAACAACTCCGCTCCTACCTTTAACGTGCCCACATTTGTTAGAAGGTATTAGGTAATGTTCAATGCTCATAAATATTAAATTACCTTTGTAGAAACTTCACAGAGAAGATGATTCGTAGTTGAGTGGGATCACGTATATATTTATAGAGTGTGTGACGTTTACGGAGTGATATACGTAAAGCAGAAATAATCTTGAGGTGAATAGTTTTGTTGCTTTGCCACTTTTTCTTCATCGTAAGTCTTCTACCACCAGATTTCTATATATTATCATCATCATTATCATCATCACCATCGTTCCATGTCCTGGGGTTCGGTTTCCTCTAGAAATATTATCCACCTTAGTTCTTATTCGTTTCCATCCTGCCTTCCAACCTTCTTCCATGCAGCGAACCTCTTTCTCGATCTACCTCTGGCTTGATTCCACTGGGGTGCCTAATTGGTTAATGATTTATAATGCCCGGTCAGCTGGCATTCTTTCCACATCAAAAGCCCACTGCAGTATTTCTGATAAACATAATTCTGTGATGGTTTCATCGTCAATTGGATTCCCGAGTTCATAGTTAATTTAAATCTGTGTTATCCATTGAGGGTCAACACCCAAAAATACATCATTTTTAACTTAATAATACAATTAATACTGCAAATGATTTATATATTCATTTTATAAGGGGAGTTAGGAAAATGTCTACGGTTTCCAGTGAAATAAATTCTTAAACAGTTATCTTTGTGAAATAAATTCTGAAAATTTAGGTAAAACGTTTTTTTTTGCTGGTTTTTACATTGCAGTTTTTACTGACATTTTAATATGTTTTTTTGCGTAGAATTTAAAAGATAACAGCTTCAAATTATTATTAATTGGAAACCTTAGACATGTTCCTAACTTCCTTTATAAAATGAACAGATAAACCGTTTGTAATATTGATTGTATTGGAATGCTACAAAGTGACGTTTGGTGCCATTTTTTAGTGCAGAGGCTTAATCCCCTCTCAAATGTATCTTATTTACTGATTCCTGGCGGCGCTCACCCATTCAAAACCAGCATTTCTCCATAGATCACCATGTCATCTGTGGACTATGTCTGTTATTTTCCAAAACCATGGACGATTTACGATTATGTTTTACTTTCAAAGGCGATTTGTTAGTCGGACTAGGTGCCGGACATAGTCCTTCTGAAGTAAAAATACTATGTTTTACTTAAAATACAATTTTAAAGCTCATGAACTAAATAAAGATATTCTTCTTCTCGTAGAACGATGCTTTTCCATAAATGATTCTGATTCAATGCCAGGTGTTTCTAAAAATTTCGCTGTGTCACGAACACACAGTTTGTGCGCATGCCAACAAGGAACTACCTTCAGTAATTATTTATTAACAGTCATTTAGTCATTTAGAATTGAGTATCTAGAAAAATTATATTTATTACTCTGTCCATTTACAAAATACATTGATTTCTTAGTGTACAACAACACTCGCTCCGCAGTTCCGAAATGCGTGTTCTTACCACTGTTGCCAACTGCTGTGTGAATCGCACTAAAATGTATTTATATATCATACAAAGGGGAATATTTTTAATATAAGTGGGTCAATGGCAGAAATTACATCTATTCTGTCGTAGATATCGTTTTTTTAATAGAATTTTCTTCAAAGAGATTTCTATTGCCAACTTATTTACTAGCGCTGTTTTTAGTCAACAACGTAACTTTGAGCTCAATCCCATAATAAATAAACTATGCTGCGCTATTATAAGCTTATATGCAGATAGGTTTGAAATGAGTGTATTAGGGTTGAGTTATTGGTGATTATATATATATATATATATAAACATATTTAATTAATATATTATTTTTTAAATTGACTTCTTAAAACTCTAAGCTTTATTGTAATAGTTATTAAAAGAACTTTAACAATCTTTAAACAATATAAAAATAGTAAAAAAGAAAAAAAAGACAAACTTATAGTTTTTTAGAATACTTTTTTTTTAATTTTAATTTTTACAATATTTGGCATCCATCTTTACAGTCGTGACTAAAAATGAAGGCTAATGAATTTGTTAGGCTATTTTTTTGGTAGTGAATACCGCACCAGAGTCCCAACTGCTTACAACCGTCTGAGCAGTGGCGGCCGCCCCTTAGGGTCATTTGGACATTGACCCCCCAAAAATATGCAACGACAATTATCAATAAAAAATCTGATTTAAAACAAACCAACTGATAGTTGATCATTATTATAAGTCGAAAATTTGGAAAATCGCGGGTATTAGCACCATCTAGCGTCCGCTTGTTCATTATTATCATTGTACATAATCGCGAATATCACCATCTAGCGTCCAAAAATCAAGCTTATCTGCTTAGGCCAAAATAAGAATTGACCCTAGAGCAATCTTTTTTCTCTTTCTATTCGATATAATACATAGAATAAACACTAACATGTCTCATGTATGCAAAATTTCATAATCCGCTGCTATCTGATGAGAAACGCGGGCCATGACCCAGCAGAGATGGACATACAATTATGAAAGATGCTTGAAAGAGATGTCGATAAAATTTTAATACGGTTGAAAGTTGAAACAATGGCCATTTTGAACATGTGTTTATTGTGGCAGTTGGGTTTTGTTTACCTTTGCTGATGTACGTAATTTGCATTTTAATAATTAAATATGTATAATTCAGTTGATTTCATATTAAAAGCAGTCGCGAGCAGTTATTGAGCCGTGTTATTGATCATTTTGCAGCGGCCAAAGAAAGAAGGGTGGATTTAATATACAAGAAATGTTAGTTTGCTTTTTTATTATTAGAATCCAAGGGCTGTGTACCCACCCCACTCTTTTATTTAGGTACATGGATTTTTGTAGACATTTTCAATTTCAGCGGAGCTCTGCATTCATAGTAATTACTGCTCAATCGATGTCAAAACATTTATAAATAATAGAAAAAACACTCAAGTTTTATGTGTTAATTAGTGATAAGATAAATAACGCTGAAAAAAAACAATATTGTGTTACCGGCTTCGGATATTGGTGAGTACCGACAAATTTACTATATTGGTATTTTGTATTATATTTATTTTATGCCGCTACAAATCCGAGGTGAACACCGTCAACACATCACGAATTCAGAAATTATGAGTTAAGGTTCTAAAAAAAATGCCGCATATGGATGTAAGATGTAATATTGTTTACTTAAGGATCGAGAGGCGTAAAGGTTGGATTAGCTAATATTTATGATTTTATTAAAAATAAAAGAACACTTTGTTTTAAACCACAGAATTTATTATAATGAAGGCCAACCGGTTTCGCTTAGATCAAGCTTCGTCAGGGCACATATAATAACTGTCAGTAATTATATGTGCCCTGATGAAGCTTGATCTAAGCGAAACCGGTTGGCCTTCATTATAATAAATTCTGTGGTTTAAAACAAAGTTTTCTTTTATTATTAATATAATGTCTAACCACCATGTGATTGCTTCTTACGAAAAAATTTATGATTTTCTTTCAATTGACCTTCCACTTCTGAACCCCCAGAGCCGCCTCTGCGTCTGAGCCAGTGAAACTATGGCATACCCATTGCGGTATGTAGTGAGACTGAAGATAGTGAGGAAGGGAAGGAGATGGGGATGTGGAAGGTTGGAATGTACCTGGGTATTCAGATCTGGTCACCAATCACGGCTAAAGTCATTTCAAGCAACGTTTCGATTCTGAATGGTGGTATTTCACGATAGCGGTCCCGAGTTCGTGTCGCGGTCGCAACTTAATCTTTTAATTTTCTGTGTCTTTTTCTATTTTCATGTGCTTTGAAGATTGTTTAATACTTAATAAAAATATTTCCTTGAACACGGATTTTTTCCTCCACCGTAGGGATGTTATGGACTTTTTATTAAATTTATTTTAAAATGTTTGTTCGGCGCCTTTTTTGTCGAAGCTAATGATTATTTTATAAATAAGTAGATTGCTATATGTATTTGATGTGAGATTATAACACCTTTCAGTGAATACAGTAAAGCTGGCACAAAAGTTTCGCTTGAATCATTCACGTAAGCCACAAACATGAATGATTTTTTCGTTAGCATTCTATTAAACACTACTTTTAAATATGTTTAATATTTTGAAAATTTTGATTCAGATTTAATTAGAAAATATTCATTGTGATCTACAAATATGTCAAGTTACTTAAACGAAAATTCCTGACACTTACCGAAAATCAATATTTACACTAAGGTATCAATATTTATTATATTTTTTAAATTGGCTAGACACATATATTTAGTGCGGCGAACCCACACCTTCTCGATAAAAAGTCATATGCGTGTACCTTGCTCTATGAAGGTTGTCTTAAGACCGTTGTTTTAAACACCTTTTCTAAATGCAAATACAGTGCGCCCCAGTGAAAGACAATTAACCTGCTTTAACAAAGGCAATTCTTATTTTCGCTGTTAAATTAAAACCGGTTTTACGGTTTAACTGCCTACTATGGGAAAAATTATGAAACCTAACCTAACTAAACCTAACGAGTTCTCCGATCGCCAGTTATGATTACACGATGTTTTTAATGCTTTACTTTCATGACGGCCTCCATGGTCGAGTGGTAAGACGCACGACTACGAATTCAAAGGTCGCGGGTTCAAACCCTGCGTAGTCAAATAACTTTTATTTAATTAATATATGTCATTTGATTCATTTAAAATAATATTAAGTATATTTGCGGCACGTTCTAGAGTAGTAGATACTCCAAGTATCGCCCTGGTGAAAGACCACCATTCAGAATCGAAACGTTGCTTAAAATGGCTTTGGCCGTGTTTAGTGACCAAATCTCAATAGCCAAGTATTTTCCAACCTTCCTTTTTTCCATCTCCTTTCCCTTTCAACTACCTTCAGTCTCACAACATACCCCATTTGGGGATGCCATAGTCTCACTGGCTCTAGGCGGTTGGGAGCAGTTAGGACTCTCATTCGGTATTCACTATAAAAAATAATTTTACAAAATCCTTAGTTCTCGTTTATTCCTATATTATATTAGGCTGGGAAGATTTTTTAAAAATTTTCCCTGTATAGTTAAAATATTGCTGCACTACAATGAGATTTCTCGAGTAGCTTCGGGTACATCTTTAAAATGTAGGGTATTTTAAAATTAGATTGAAAAGTACGCAGAAATCAAATTAAGCTGGTTCCGGAATGGGCTGCCTTATTTTTGGCAAGGTAAATTGAAACGTTATTAACTTTTCTTCGGTCGTTATACGAGGAAATTGGAACCATTAGCTTCTTCTCATAGGAAGGTAAACAGACAAGGTTTTTTTTACCGTAGTATTAAAAAATATTTTATTTAAATTAAACACTTACATATTTATACCTTTCAATGAAATCAGAAATATTAAGAATAAATAGAATTTAAAAAAAAAAACAAAAATTACATGTGGTGCTTTTTTTTTCGAAGTTAGCAAAAACTTGGGAGTGTGACATTATATATTAAATAAAACACCACTTTAGTGTGGTTTTTTACAAAGATTATTGTTTTATTTAATAAATACTCGTATGTATGTAATGAAATGAAAAAACAACTTTTCTAATAAATGCTAAGTGTACGGTAATATGTAAATACATACATACAGAGGGAGAACACAATATAAAATAAGAGAACAGTGATAAAACACAAGAATAACATTTAAATTATAGTTAAATATGTGGTCTTGTAGAAAGTTATTTCTTCATTTCATTAAATATGTCAAACCACAAAGTAATTGCTTTCCACGATTTTTTATCTTTTTTTAAAAATTAAAATTTAACATACTTAGCAATCCCGATGAGTTATGAAAACTCACTTTGGGACAAGGGAAATTAAAGGACTACATGAGTTACAACTAAAAACAGAGTAATCAAACTAACATAAATCATAATAAATCAAACAATATAATACAAAATAACATAATAAGAAATACAGTGTTAAAAAAAATGGTCATTAGTATTAATATATATTTAAAAAAAACCTTGAAGTGCAGTAAATGAAAATATATATGTAGTTTTCAAAAAAAAAATCTGTGTTACTTTTAGGTTCCTACATATTTCTACTTACTTACGTAGGTACCTAGTACCTAGTACCTACCTATTATACGCTTTATTTCATAACTTTCTGGTTTTGAACATAGGCCTCTCTCAGATTTACATTAAAATGAGTACTCCCACTCTAGAGTTTAAGGCGCTTCGGTGAAATACCAAAGCTGTATTATAATGTTTTTGACTGGTTGAATATCCAAAGACATATCTACAAAAGCAATTCAAAATAAAACACAACTATTCACTTATATTGCTTGACAAATCGATTATCAAAAATCTCGCTGAGACTAGCATCTTACAACTTAGTCGTATCGCGGATGCTGCACACTTCATCTCACCCTGAGTTTAACAGTTGTAGTCTGCTTGCATGCTTCTCAATTTGCGAAACAAATTTGAGCGCGGAGATGCGGCTCCTCAGAACTCGCGTCCCGCGGTGCATCTCAATTTATTCGAATGCATTATTCATAGTGAATTCACCACAGATGAGTTTTCGGCTTCCACCCTCGCCTTTAGATCTTTGTCGGTGAATCTTCTGAGATACGGAAAATGCTTGAACGGTAATCCTCGAATAATTTAATGAGGATTATTCTAATTTATGGTCTCGGTATTCTTTCAAGCGGTTTGTTAATTTCTGCGTTGGTGAAAAATAATTCTTGCGGACGTTGTTATGCAAAAAGCGTCCAACCCTCAATTTTCCGAAATCGAGTTTAACATGTTTTCCTTTAGATAAAAACGAGATTTATATCTGCTGGGAACATCCAAACTCCAAATGTAATAGATTTTTGATAATTCTTTTTTTTTTATTAACGCACATTGCAGATATTTGCTCTTATATTGAAGCTTAAAAACATTATAAAATCTAGGGTAACATAAGAAATACTTTTTTTTCAATAAACATTTTGATAGATTATAAATTACCTACTTGTAGTAATGCTCATAAAAAGAAAAAAAAAACACTGATATTCACCGACTACACATACCATGTTTTTAAACGCCCCTTTTCTCAGTTTCTACTTTTTGGGGTTGGACGCTTTCTGCATAACTACGATCAAATATCAAAAGGCCGTAAAAAGAATACGTTTTTTTAACCATATTTAACCATCAACTGATATATAGGTATACATTAAGTTGCTCGAATAATTTCGAAAAATAAATCTAAAATTTACTTTTACACATCTTATAAGTACAGTTATCTCATCAAAATTAAATTTAAAGCTATTATTAATAAGACTTAAGGGATGTGTTGTTTTTTTAATTTAGTTATTAACAAGTGGAAAATACAGTTTTAAATCATTGTTCAGCAAAACAAACATCGAAATATGTTCTTTTGATAAAAAAAATTGTAACTTACCTCCACTTGCTTATTTAAAATTTAAAACACATTGAACCATTGAAATCAAATTGTTTCTCTCGCGGAACGACGACCGAGTCTGACTAATGCATTGTTTGTTTCATTACTGAAACATCACAGATATCATTTATCTCAGCTTCGAGATGTCTGTTAAGGTTAATTTCAATTATCACTTGCGACGCTCAACCCGAAAATAGTTTTGAAACGGTGAGTTACTCAGGGAATAAAATTACGGCCTGGGAGATTGGCCGTTTTGGTTTACAACAATCCAAGCTCCGTTAAAGTGTTAATCTTCTCGGAGAGATCGCTCGTTGTTGTTTTGTAGGAGCGAATTAGTTTTTAAAATATTAATGCAAACTGAGGCTAACTAGAAAGCAACGAGATAAATATACGAGTATACACATATTGCAATTATTATGCATGGAAATATTAACTACATCGACTACCAAATTCCGTTTTGTAAATAATATATCAAATGTTTATGCTTACTCCTCTTAAATCTTGTGTAGGGGTTTTGATATCAACGTCAGGGTCACTATTGTAGAAGTTTCACGGTGTGTCATTACTCACTACTAAGCTGAAGTATACTCGTACATTATATTGATGTGTAGAATTTGATGAGTCGGCAGCATTCACTGCCTGCTTCTTCGGCGTTACAAGGAGTATGAAAACGTCAAAAATTCTCTTTGGTGCAAAGTATATTTATCAAATAATATGTAAGGATTGGAGAGACGCTTTTTATATAATGTAGGTCAGTTTTTCACCACTGCGGCCGAAAAACAATGCTAACGTTGTGTCAGCATTCGACTCCTTGTTCCTATTTTGGTGGTATCCGTATTTTAAGCCATTGCACCTGAATTTGGTGTATTTCTTCTGTGGAACATCTAGAAAACGAAAATGGATATTTTCAGGTATTTTCAACTCAACCCTTCTGAAGTACATAATTGAACTAATTAATAATTTTCAGCAAACCACGAGTACGCTTTTCTCGATCTATATATATAGTGTGCTATATTATCTCTTACTCTCTTTCTCCCTTCTATATAACGACCTCTTTTTTAAATATAATTGTGTGGCTACCTATGTGGAATTATAAAGTGTTTACCGTAAATAAATAAATCAGATCTATCTTGCCGTATGTCACTCGCTCTGTTGGCCTAAATGTATCACGTAGAATACTAAAATATACCCGCAGCATAAAAAAGTTGTTAAGCTTTTATGGGAGCATTTGCACTCTCCACCGCTCTACCATAAATAAGTAGATCAACAAAACAATATTTGCGAATACACTGGAAAAGTGAGGATGCTTTTGTCACGTTTAAAGTTTTAACAATGTAATTTTAATAATGTTTTTTTTTTTTTACTCAGTTTTTTTTTTTTAATATTCTCTTCACACAGGAGGCCCTAAGGTTTCCTCCAGGACGTCTTATTATGTTTAAAAGATAAATATTAACAATTAGTGTCCCACTGCTTAAAGCCAGTGAACTTAAATGAGGCCCTATATTTTGGGAAAAAATGAAAAGAGGCTGAAAATGGAAGAAGAAATAGGAATTTTGAAAAGTACCTGACTACTTGTTATTCTTCTTCTTTTTATGGTTAGGTTGTTGCTGGTGACTATAGAGGTATCATACGTTTTCCAGCCATTTTGTGGCACGCAACAATGGTTAGATTTGAGTGGACATTCTTTAACAGTATACGCAGTGGTTTGATCTAGCTGGGTATTTAGTTTTAGTTTACTAAATTTACGACGAATGTACATTAGGGTAATACAAAAAGGTTAATAATCCTTGTTATCTTCTAATAATTTTCTTATTACCTCTTAGTACCTTCTTATTATCTTCTTATTACCTTCCTAATGTCTTATGAATGCCTTTGTATTACTTTCTTAATAACTTGTTAATGCCTTCTTAGTACTTTTTATGACATAATAATAATAATAATATTTGGATAATTTGAATAGCGCCGTTTTTGTGAAAAATCACCTCAAGGGCGCTGTACATGTAATGTTTTTCATATTTGTTATTTACTTTCTCATTAGCTTGACAGCCCCTTGATTTTAATATAAATGTTCCACCCAAATGCAAGAGGAGAAGACGCCCTGTGGCTTAAACTACCCGAGAATGCAATAACGATGATTTGCAACCGCAATCCAAGAAAATCGTTTACTTAATTTAATTTTACTATCAAAACACTTTCATAATTTAAATAACTTTTTACATCAGATATTACAAAATAAAGAAAAAATAGAACCTAAAAGAATTTCTCAGAGATTAATACTATTATTATTAATTATGAATACAATATCTACACACAGATTAATGTTTTTATTTTATGATTTTGTCCTTCCCGGAACGAGTTTTGTTTTATCTTCTTGGGAAAGAAATGTACTTTTTTCTACTATATTACCATTAATAATAAACAAAAAAATTATAAATAAATACATCTTGCAGTATATGTATTTGAAGTGCTCAGCATTTTTTTCAAAATAAGAAAATATATTTGCAACTCGACGATAGGTGTAATATTAATAATGTGGAAGCGCAACCAAGGTCACCGCAATGTGTTTAGACGGTCAGAATTAAATGTTTAATTTTTTAGTGGTTAACGATTTTTAACATACTCGTATTATGTAAGTATAAGTTTAATAAAGCATTTTTCTTTGGCGGTTAACAATCAGTGCTTTCAAAGTTTAAATAAACCGATCGCTTTGGCAGTGCAATTTTATTTTTAAAACACACTGCAATCGTTTTTCTCTGAACTTCAATATGGACAAAGGTTCATTCACTGTTGTGATAACGCGAAGGTAAAATCACAAATGACATCTTACAAGAGCGTACAGACAGGAGAACTATACCATCACCTAGTTACAAATCTACACGGCCTGTTCAAAAGAAAAGGTGAATTTTGAATTTTCGCGGGCTGTGTACATTCGATTATCGTTTTTTTGTTGTTGTTTTGTTATACAAAAACGCGACTAACCTTTCCAGTTGTCAAAAACAAACCACCAATCCAAAATGGCTGATAATGCTAACATATGATAAACATATGTGTACCAACATAACAACAACAAAAAATCGATAATCGAATGTACACAGCCTGCGAAAATTCAAAATTCATCTTTTATTTTGAATAGGCCTCGTATATATGTTATAACTATATCACCATCTAGTTACCTAGTTACACTTAGTAAGATTAGGAAAGAGTCTGTAAGCGGGATTTGTTAATACGATCCTTAAAGAGGGCAGGATTAAATACAGAAAGAAACACATAGCCGGTAGTTTCTTCCACATATGAGTCGACTTGCACAAAAATAAGTCGGAAGTATGATTTGGTGTTCGGGTGTGATCGGGTGTTAGGCTCGAATCCTTCGAATTGCACCTACATGCAGCCACGCGCGGATAATCAGAGCTGCTAGCTCATTTCAACAGGCTCCATTGAAATACCTGTAATGCATACCTACATTGTATCTTTGTATTAAAGATAGCAATCCCTCTGGATTTTTTAGACAAATCACCCCCTCGGCACAACATCAAGCAGTTGGGAGCTTCAACACAGATATGGCTCTCAAATTCAATTTAGGGCATTATTAACATCAGGCTAAAAGCAGGCTTTCAACAAATAAAAGTACACAAGTATAATCATCCAATCCTACATTAAAATCACCCGATAATGTTTTGTTTCCGAAATATTTATATTTCGCTATCATTTTCTACCGAGGCGGAAAACCGACCCCAAGCTTTACAATTTTCCACTTGGACGCTCGTTAAAATAAAATTCTACCTGGGATTTTAAGTCTCTAATAAGTTTAGTGTCGTACTGTGGAATTTTCTAATTAAATTGATATTGGAGGCGGAGAAACTACCGGTCACTGTCTGCAAAAACGTGGAGTGTAATTTCAAAAGGTCACGCTTCCGTTATCCTTGTAAAACAGATCATGTTTCTTATTTGTGGAATGAGAATTTCAATTAACTTCTTTCATAAAAAAACTCAGTGTTCTTGTACGAAAATATACACCAAAAGAGTGCTTCTGATGGGGAATAATTATCAAAAGTTTTTACCATTTTGTTTCCGAATACAACTCCACACAGTTTGAATAGACGTTATAGGAAATTGAACAGTTCAATTTGATCTATCACAAAAAAATCATCAAAAAATAGTAAGTATGTATGAAAAATATCAAATATAAATAATTACCGTTTTGCGCACGAGTATGAATTTTTCAAATTTGGAATTGAAAATATCAAATTTAAAAAAATATCTTTTATAATCCCTACCTACCTTAAAGTATATAAAGTGGTATCTACCCAAGGCAGTTTTTGATGTTTTGTACCTGACTCGGCGGACCTGGGCGGGGCTAAGACTAAGGCTAGGGTATATATACATCCATTCATATCACATATCGACATAATGTTTTTGTTTATTCGAATAATTACTTTTCCACAGTATTGATATCAACAAAAATATAGCATCTAACCTAAAAAACCGTTTAGATGTGTCAATAATAAAAAATGTGGACGGATTCCCGCGGTGACCTAGGAGCCCAATATCATTGTTACAGTACATAGAAGCGGAGTATTATATGTGTTGTCTCTTTCTCTCTCATGGTGTACGACGTAAAAACCCGGAGAAAGTGATTTATCGCAAGTTTGTATCGGTTGGGTAAAAATAATTATTTCTCTCTCCATACATTGTTTCTCCAAGCTACCTACCTATTATATATAATTATTTTAGCAGACATTATTCTATATTTGAAAAAGGTGGATTAAAGTAACTTTTTTGTTCTTGGCTAGTCAAGTTACGTCCCGTCATTTTTCATGGACAGCAACTTGTATTATTATGATACGGATAAGTTTTATTTATTATTGAAAGAATATTTAAAAAAATACATGAAATAAATAAAAAGACAGAAAATAAAAAGATTAGACTGTCACCGAGACTTGAACTCGGGACCAGACCTCTATCCGGGAGTACCGTTCGACTATCTATACATTCACTTCCAATCATTTAAAAATAAAGTAAAAACAATTTTTTATCAACTTTGCTCACTATAAAGATGCATGCCAATATCGGAAAAAAATAAATTGAGCAATAATAATTTTCAAATAATATGAAATTGAGAAAAATGACGGTGAATGAATTGTTTTTATTTTTATTTATCTCATATTCTTTGAGCATTGTTGACTTATTATTTTTTCAATAATTAATATCTCAACGAAAAGCTTCAATGAGTAATTTTGTTTTTAAAACACGAGTGCTATTATTGTTAAACTATATTAATTTTTTTTTCCCGTAAACCATATATTACATAAATCCTTGAATATTCTAAGTTGAGCAATAAATCATGTATCCATTCACGAATTAATGATGCAGTAGTAAACCGCAAATACACGGTTTTCTTTCCGGTAAATAAATATTGACAAAGTCGTGATTGGATTTAAGTTTTCCGCACCAAACTGTTATCTGGCATAATGGCGAATCGCAAATAGCCGGGAAGGTGAATATTAATAGCTCGTTAAAGAATGATTTATGGGGGAGATTTATAACTCATTGATCGAATGTGCAATTCAAATGCTGTAAATTAGAATTGCTTGCCCACGCGCGCCGCTGTTCAGATAACGACATTCGCTCCACATTACAAATATGAAATATCTTAAGGGCGGGCAGAGATGACAAAAAGCTTGACAAATCTGCTTTGACACACACACCTCCATTCACATTAATACATACACTCTTTCGATACCTATTTGAGACATAATATAAGAATTCGCTTCGTTCGCTTCGTTCGCTTCGTTCGCTTCGTTCGCTTCGTTCGCTTCGTTCGCTTCGTTCGCTTCGTTCGCTTCGTTCGCTTCGTTCGCTTCGTTCGCTTCGTTCGCTTCGTTCGCTTCGTTCGCTTCGTTCGCTTCGTTCGCTTCGTTCGCTTCGTTCGCTTCGTTCGCTTCGTTCGCTTCGTTCGCTTCGTTCGCTTCGTTCGCTTCGTTCGCTTCGTTCGCTTCGTTCGCTTCGTTCGCTTCGTTCGCTTCGTTCGCTTCGTTCGCTTCGTTCGCTTCGTTCGCTTCGTTCGCTTCGTTCGCTTCGTTCGCTTCGTTCGCTTCGTTCGCTTCGTTCGCTTCGTTCGCTTCGTTCGCTTCGTTCGCTTCGTTCGCTTCGTTCGCTTCGTTCGCTTCGTTCGCTTCGTTCGCTTCGTTCGCTTCGTTCGCTTCGTTCGCTTCGTTCGCTTCGTTCGCTTCGTTCGCTTCGTTCGCTTCGTTCGCTTCGTTCGCTTCGTTCGCTTCGTTCGCTTCGTTCGCTTCGTTCGCTTCGTTCGCTTCGTTCGCTTCGTTCGCTTCGTTCGCTTCGTTCGCTTCGTTCGCTTCGTTCGCTTCGTTCGCTTCGCTTCGTTCGCTTCGTTCGCTTCGTTCGCTTCGTTCGCTTCGTTCGCTTCGTTCGCTTCGTTCGCTTCGTTCGCTTCGTTCGCTTCGTTCGCTTCGTTCGCTTCGTTCGCTTCGTTCGCTTCGTTCGCTTCGTTCGCTTCGTTCGCTTCGTTCGCTTCGTTCGCTTCGTTCGCTTCGTTCGCTTCGTTCGCTTCGTTCGCTTCGTTCGCTTCGTTCGCTTAGTTCGCTTCGTTCGCATCGTTCGCTTCGTTCCTTCGTTCGCTTCGTTCGCTTCGATTGCTTCGTTTGCTTCGTTCCATTCGTTCGTTTCGTTCGTTTCATTCGTTTCGTTCGTTTCATTCGTTTCGTTCGTTTCATTCGTTTCGTTCGTTTCATTCGTTTCGTTCGTTTCATTCGTTTCGTTCGTTTCATTCGTTTCGTTCGTTTAATTTGTTTCGTTCATATGATAAAGCCACGACTTATTGTGGCGTCTTCATTATTTATCTAACTATTCATTATTGACTCACTTTTTTTGTTGCAACTCATCCAATTCAATATTCCTTGCCGTAGACTTAATAACAATAAATTGCTGCTCCTCAATCATCACTTAACTTATTATGGGTATCATTCTCCGCTGTCCAAAATGACGAGATTTGTTAACTCAAGCCATGATCTTAAAATTTTTGGAACCAGTCTAAATGATTTTTGTCATTCTCTACGACTGTACCCTTAGCTTTTGGAGCGGTAGATACTCTAAGTATCGCCCTGGTGAAAGACCACCATTCAGAATTGAAACGTTGCTTGAAATGGATTTAACCGTGTTTGGTGACCAAATCTGAATAGCCAGGTACTTCCCAACCTTCCTCTTCCCAATCTCCTTCCCTTCCCCAGTACCTTCAGCCTCACAACATACCCTATTTGGGGATGACATAGTCTCACTGGCTCTAGACGGTTGGGAGCAGTTGAGACTTTTGTGCGATATTCATAAAAAAAATTAAAAAATGTTTTTTTTTTTTTTAATTTGTCGATGTACACATGCACTGTTACTTTTTTTTTACTTTTAATTTTAACTTTTATTATTTAATTTTTTTTTTTATTTGTTTTTTCTAATGAATTTCTGTTAAAATTATAATTACTATGTATTGATATCAATTATGGAAGGTATTACATTAGACTACTCTTGTATACCTTCCGGTATAAAACTTTATTATTATTATTACTGTTATACCCATATGTGAACCTTTTACCTCTCAAGATTTATGATGACGATTATGATTTTGATAGTCTTAATTTGTATACATATTATATATTATTTTTTCCTTGTTAGTTAGTCTTATTAGCATAAATAATTTAGTATGAAGCGCACTTGAGGTGAAATATCATAAAACTGCGCTATATAAGTTCACTGTTATTATTATTAATAAAATCTTGTTCAGGCTTTAACTTAAATGTTCTTTCAAATGTATATTTTTGTCATATTTTCGTCATTGCTTCATTATTATATTATGTGTGTGCTGTTATTTCTATGTTGCTTTTTTTCTCATTTCTTGTTATCTATTTTTTGTAATTGGACAATGGTCCGTTAGTATTATAAAAATAAATGTCTTGGAATTGAACTCGGAATCTACCCATTGCCGGACGGGCGAGTTACCTAACTCAGCCACCTCGCCACTTTCCCGTTAAAGAATAATAAAACTTTTCTTGGTTTTATATTGGTCCGGAAATTACAAGACTGAAAAAGTAATTATTTTGCGCTGGAAATTGAAAATATGTTATGTTAACGGCCCATTAATACGGCGTGAAAATGGCGGCGTTTTTCCGCCGAGCCCGCGAAGGAGTAACGACCGGTGACATTTCGCTTTTCGCTAAATCACCGCGGAAATAATTAGCTTAATTTATCGGACTTTGTTGTCATAAATTAACCATTACCAGACGCCGAGCAGACAAAGGTTTTGCAACGTTTATTCGACGACAAATAAATGCTTTTGTTCAAAGGCTTTTGCCTGGGAAACTTTGAGGCGTTAACCAAATGGGCTTTTCGCATAATGCTTATGCAAAGGCGGTTTAGTAAGGTTTATTTCTGTTTACAGATGTTCAAACACAAAAAAGTGGCGTATGAAATTCAAATCCCTAATAACTACGATGTGAAATAATCTTCATTCGGTTTTCATATGATTTTGCGAAATTACGTATAATCCGAAAAGATTGAAAAAAAGCGCTTAGGGCTATAATTATAATAGTTTAAAAAACGCTTTAAGTAAAAAAAAATGAGCTTAGAAACACTTAAGGTAGTAAATATAGAAGGTTCAAAAACCGATAAAAACAATATTCTATTCGAGTATGTCTCAGAAGGCTGAAAACTTGATATTCATCCGCTGGTGACCTTTTTAATCGCATGTTGGCTATCATCGGGGCATTCAACAGGCTGCACGCTAGAACAGCTAATTTTGATGAAAAATAAAACATTTTGTGAAATAATGGTAAATAATCAAACCTACCCTAAGTGTTTCTGAACATATATGTATTTTTTTTTTTAAAATACACTAAATTATTACTCCAGTTACTAAAACATAAATTAATAACACTGTAGGTAAACGTGTTTTATACACTTTCTGTTAAAAAATATGCATGATTATCACTCTTGGAAGTGAAAAGCTTCAAAAATTGCAAATAACAAAATACTTAAGGTTGTACATAGACTCTAAGCTCTCGTGGAACTCTCATGTTAAACATGTGAAATCCAAAATGTCTCCCATAACCGATGTACTTTATCAACTTCAAGGCTTCCTTTCTACATATTTACTTCGCGTCACATATTATGCTATGATCTACTCCCATCTATTTTATTTAGTTAGTATGTGGGGCATCATTACCAAGAAACAATATCAGATATGCAAGTTTTCCAAAATAGAGCCATAAGGAATATATATAATTTACAATGGGATACTTATGTCAAAGATGTATACTCACATACACAAATTGTTCCTTTTACAATTCTGCCAAAATATAACATTAGGACTGCCATATTACAAATACTTCAATATTCGTCACACACCAACATTAAACCAGCCTTTAATTCCGACATACACCAGCACAAAACACGATCACAAAAATATATGTACTTATCGTCATCTACTCACACAACTCAATTTAGAATTAAATCTTTTCTATACATCGCATTTACACAATACAACGCATTACCCAAATAATTAAAACTCCTAGTTGCGAACAAAAAATATTGACAAAAGCACTTAAAGGATATTTTCTCAACAATTTTATAAATCAGTGATATATTCTTTCTGTAAAAGCTTTGTGTATGTGAAACCTTTCTTACTGTATTAATATAAATAATCTATATTCTTATGAGTCTCTTTTTAATGTATTTACTTGTTTGTTTCCTCTTTTTTTTGTACTTCCTTTCAAAATTTGTATGCTTTGTGAAAATATTATTCATTTTTATTTCATTATTTTGTCTTTCCGGTAATGATATTTTTAAACTTTTCGGGAATAATATTCCAAGAAATTTTGTATTTTATTATAATACTTTTAGCGTTTCAACGTTGTATAAATGTTAAAAGAATATCGATAAAAGGAGCAAAGTCGTTTAACAGTACGTAAAGACAATATTTAGAGAGGCATTACTAATAGAAGATTTTTTCTACATCTCGGAATAAAAAAAATGTGTTTGCGCTATTTTTTATCGCTTTGCGATAAGCATCAACATCCGATGTTGAGCAACGCAGAAAAAAAGCGTTTCTGACTCATCCAATCAAATCATTTGATCGGGATACCCTTTTCAATATCTAACCAAATCGGTAAGTAATCCACGACTCAAGTGTTTACTCCGCGCGTTGAAATTTTAATTGGATTACTGTTTAATTGAACATTAGCAGAAAACTTTCGTAAGACTCGTCACGTCACATTAGCCAAGTTCGCTGAAAGTTTCAGCGCCCGCCGTAAGGCCTGGCCCTACAGACTTTCGGGAAAGACCCTCTACATACTTTAAAGCGACTTACAATCTTCAGAAATTCCTCGCATTTGATAGCTAAAAAGATTTTGCCGAAAGAAAACGAGGCGAGGTGGAGATGATACTACTCAAATATTCCACGACTTTTTAGAATGGAAAATTAATTTGGAAATGGATTTATAAATTTATAGTAGCTTCATTCCGGGCTTTACTAGAGTCTCACAGAATAACATTAATCTTTTTGTTTTATTGAACAAATAGAAAAAATATAATATCTTATCTAGTTTTTAGATTAGGTTTTTTTTCAAAAACAGACGAAAATTCCCGGGCTACGAATAACCTGACAATATTTGAAAAACTCGTTTTACCATCATAATAAATGGAAGATGTTGCTTGTGGAATGATGTAGGACTTAGCTAGCAGAGGAATTGAACCCACGACGCCCCAGTGGGAATCCGACTCGTTTATTCACTCAGCTACCAACCGGTCAAAAAGTTGATTGGAGATTTATAAAATTCCTAGCTCAAGATGGAAATAACGGATCGAGCTAAACATGATTGTGGTAACCTAGAAATATCATACGATTATCTTTTTTGTTAATTTAGTTTTAGTTTTTTCAGCTTAATCATTGAGGCAAGATTACGAGTTAGGAGTAAATAAAATGTGAATAAATTGACAAAAAAATAATTTGGTAAGTAATATTTTATTTGATCGACATTATAGACATTTATTACAATAGATGCATTGTAAGCAGTGATAATTTAATAATTTATGCGGTGCCGTTAACGTAAAAAAATATCACCCATTCAATTTAATTTATTAATCGGTTACAGATTTTCTTTTTTTGTAATATTCCTAAAAATAATGAAATATAATATTCACCTACTATTGAATAATGGTTTTAATAACTGCCCCCAGAAAAAAATGAATAAAAATAATTTTTTTCATAAATTGTAATGAAACAAGGAAAAACAACATCCACTTCAAAATATTTTATGGCCGTCCTAAAATTTAAATTTATAGATATTTGCCAAACTCACTATACTCGTAGGTAACCATATCTTTGAACTATATATATATTTAGGTAGTACTATATATCCAATTATGTTTATTTCAAGTAAATATTTGAAACTCAGGGAAGTTGATTTATTCAAGAAATATTATTTGTATCTACGTAAAATGTTTATGGATGTTTTCTCAGCGAAGTAGGTAAATCTTATTATTAAATTAGTATTTATTATTCATCCATGAATCACAGAGTGGCGCACATGGCTCCCAGCTGTATAGTTCTGCTATTTAGTAAATTAATTGATTTAACACCTCGTTAATAAACTTTACCACTTCCTAAGGTTGGAAATTTCCCCCGGAATGAAATTGATGTTCTGAAGATCTTACATTTATCATAGTTAGATTTAGTTAACGAATCTTACATCGCGCACCTGTAAATGTTCTCAGTTCGTAATATCGGGTGTACCTCGTGTACCTCATCGACCAAATATATATTTGGTACATACAAATAAAATGAAATATCGAAAAGAAAATCAATCTAAACGCGTCAGGAAAAAAAATCCACAGACAATTGTCTGTAGTAGGTTTAAGACTAGGAACCAGCCAATAGGAAAAAAAATGACGTGTGGAAGAGACAATAGACCCTAACATTTTGTAACTTGCAAAAACGATTTCAAATTACAAAATCTAGAATAATATTTAAAGTTAAGCAAGAAATAATTGCATCTAGTTTCTCAGAGAAAAAATACAACGTGAGTATTATTACGTATTAAAACATACTTATGGTTGATAAAAATTGTTTGGACCAATTAGTTCAAAATATCACCACTTATGGTGGAAAATGGTGCTAGTGTTTCAAATCTATATTAACATACCTAGCAAGTGAAGTTTGTTATTGTAGGGCCCAGAAGCTGTAACTTATTCAAATTATAAGTCTTAAAAAGGTATACAAATGTTCTACTATATGTACTCGTATAAGTGACTAAAATTTACAATTTATAATTTTAATATTGTCCCGAAGCTGGAAGAGTGCTTCCAAAACTAGTCAACGAAATATTAATAATAAAGTGGTTTTAAACAAATTTTATTATATTAAACATTTTTCATTATAAATATGGCATGCCCCAAAGTTGATGTTTTTTTCGAATATTTTTATTTTATCGTACGAAGCAATCACATGGTGGTTGGACATTATATTAAATAAAAGAATACTTTGTTTTAAAACCACAGAATTTATTATGATGAAGGCCAACCGGTTTCGCTTGGATCAAGCTTCGTCAGGGCACATATAATAACTAAAGAAAAAATACAGAGTTAACAGGTATATATAGGTACAACAGTTAATGATAGAGTGAGACAGTATATAATACAAAGAAGGAAGAGAGAAAGCATGTATTAGAGGGAGGGAACAGTTGAAAGTGCTTAATATATATTACGAAGAATTGGTAAATAAACAAGTGTTGATGTAATGTTAGGGGCAGACAAAGATCCTATATTGAATTTATATATGAAACGACATTTTACATTGTTACTGGAAAAGAAGGTATTTGGGTACATAATAATAATTAAATGGGTGAGTTATGGAATAAAACAGAGTGATTCGTAGCATCAAATGAGGGTGAAGTTGACAATTGATGGGATAAAGTTTGATATACAGGAAACATATTTAAAATAGGGCTAAAGGATACATTTTTTTGATTATTAAGTAGGTTAAGTGATAAATTTGATTTTAAAGATTTCCTAATTTCCTAATTTTAAAGATTTCCTAATTTCCTAATTTCCTAATTTCGTAATATATATTAAGCACTTTCAACTGTTCCCTCCCTCTAATACATGCTTTCTTATCTTTCTATTATGTACACTTGTTTATTTACCAATTCTTCGTAATATATATTAAGCACTTTCAACTGTTCCCTCCCTCTAATACATGCTTTCTCTCTTCCTTCTTTGTATTATATACTGTCTCACTCTATCATTAACTGTTGTACCTATATATACCTGTTAACTCTGTATTTTTTCTTTAGTTATTATATGTGCCCTGACGAAGCTTGATCCAAGCGAAACCGGTTGGCCTTCATCATAATAAATTCTGTGGTTTTAAAACAAAGTATTCTTTTATTTAATTTTACCGTACATGGTTTTTTATAAATCACATAGCGTATAACGTCCTCTTCGCTAGAAATTCTCCTGTTTTGTGGAGCACACTTTTACCAATAAATGTGTAGTCTCTCATATTTTTATTTACTTACAGCAAATACCTAATTTGCTTTTTTTATAATTCCACCCGGACATGTAAATAAATATGGCCAAATAACATGCAGAGGATAAATTAAAAAATTAATGTTGTTTTTCTCTTGTTCCAGGAAAGTTATAGAAATTCGCATAGTCGAAGAAGACAGTTATGAAAAAGACGTTCTCTTCTACTGTAACTTGGGAGAGCCACAGATGGTTGGGGGTAAGAATTAGTTATCTTTATAATAAATTATAACCATTTTAGTTAATAGTCGCCTACAGAAGGAATCGAGTATGATTTTTGTATTAAAAAAAGGCTGATAAACCCTCACATGTATTCCTAAATATGTAAACTAGATTTAAATTTAATTAAGTTTTGTGATATGATTAGATGTACTTATATCATATGATATTTTGTTAATAAGATAACCTATGTATTTTATATATTCATATGACTATATAGTCCTTAGTTGATCTAAAAACCGACAAATATATTTTTGTCACTATTGTTTTCTATTTCAATTGTGAGAAAAGTTATTTTTTATGACTGACAACATTGCATTGAGCATATTCGGATATTAGATGCAGGACATTGAAAAATAATAGGTACCTTAAAATAATATCAAATCATAATCCACTATCTCATGCCTTTGTTTCAAATGTTACATTTCGTAAACACAATGTGTTTTAATGTCCACATAAATATTTAGAGGTTAAATTTCGCATTAAATACAATAATTTGAAATCCTTAGTATCACTTTAATAGTTAAGCAAAATAATTTTCAGATAAAATTTCATGATACGGTTAAATGGTTTAACGGTCACATAAAATCTGACATCTTAGTATCAAGTGACATTTATGTTTCTTCGTTAAATAATATAAATACATTTACTAACAATGAAACCATTGTCTGATAAAAGTAATGTATTATTATATTCGATTATAATACCAACATTTATAATATCAAAACTTAATTAAGAAATATATATTAATCCTCGGTAGGAAGGTACATAATTTTAAACTAAAATTATGTATAACATAACATTAGGTTTTTATGATAAAACAATAAAAATTGACAAGTATGAATGCTTTTACCTCGATATCGACTCAATTTTGATTATTCAAGATTGCCTTTTACCTAATTTTACATGCCTTTTTAAATTTAAATATCTCTTGTAAATTTTTTGACGTATTTTTGTTTTATATACTGCAAAGGATTTCACTAACCTAATAATTTTATTGTAGCTGATAAGCTAATATTTGAAATATTTACTAAATTTTGTTAAATAACTCTAATTGTTATTGTTTTAAACTATAAAATTATGTACATTTGCTGACGTTAATCGGATTTTGTGGAATAAGTAAATGTCGTTAATATTTTAAAATTAAAAAAGATGATTGCTTCATTTGGTTATCTAAATTAATTATTTCATTCATTTTCAATACCATTCGGAGATTTTAATATTTTTAGTTTTTTGGATAAATTATATCTAAATAGTTAACAAGTGTGAAAATTTTCTTAATTTGGTGGAATTAATTACACATTATCACATAACAATTAACAAAAAGTAAATTATATTTCTTGCCTTATAAAGCAATACCAAATCCAATACTAACACAAAACTTCACAAAAAATAAGTGTTTTGAATAATTTTGGAAAAACAAATTATCAGAAAAAGGTTTTGCAAAAATAACTATTTTTTTCTTGTCAATTAAACTATTTTCTCAAATCACTGAAAAAATCACATCTGTCAATGATTGAAAAAGTCTATATAAATATAGGCATGTTTTAAAGTTTTTGAAATATTTAGTTTTATGGTAGATTGATTAATATTAGTTTAGACTAGACTGTCAGAATGATTCATCCAAATTAATTTAAAATAGTATTCTCTACTTTCATCTCTAAAACGTTAATTCGGCCAAGATTTTGCGTCAAGAATCATTTCAAAATGAGACAGTTGATTATTTTTGTGAAATTCTACAATAATTTCGTCTAATATGTAACAAAATGAAACCTAATAAAGATAATATTTTTTTTTAACCTACATTCTACGTTTTGAGGGGAATTACCAATATGTACCAATTTACTCAATGAACACATCGGACAATATAGTTATGCATTTAGTGTGTACATAAAACTTGTTAAAAGTCATTGGTATGGGTATCGCAGCCAGATTCGACTTCCACACAGTACTCACACGGATGCATTGCTTGAATACGGCATGTTTCAAACATATTATTCTTTTCAGTATGGAAAATTCCTGCTTCGCTTAGCTTTTTTAAATATAATTTAAAGAGCACAGTAATCATTTTCAAATAATAGAGTAATTTAATTAATGTATCAATCCCTAAAACATGAAATATTTAAATACAGGTATTAGCGTCTGGGAAATCCTTGAATAAAGCCCGGAGGCGTTAAGGAAACGTAGTTTACAGTTTCCAAAGCTCTTTATTAGATTGAGTTATTATCATCGGGTCATATTATTTCCTGAGAGGGTGTACTTCACATCTTGGCTTTGTGGCGGCAGCGGGTGGGTTAGTAAGGTTAGGCCATGTTGGTTTGCAACAAGATTAAAGACAAACAACCCCTGAAGCTTAGTTCCGGTGGGACTATTTAATGGTGAATCTCATCCACAAAACGGAGGTTACTTCAAATATTGACGATGATTTTAAGTGATCAGGTTTCCTAAATAATAATAACAATAAGAAAAGCACGAAAAATAAAATATGGATAATTTTTGGAAGTACATATTTGATTCCATGGTATTATTTCTACAGCCTCTCCTTTTTCAGAAAAAAAAAATCAAGTGAAAGAATAAAGTCCTTCTCGAGTGTTTTAAGTACTCGTATACTTTGATCTTTAGCTGTATCAGAAATAAGCTCTCAGTCAAACATTTGAGGAATTGTTTGTTATGCTTTGTAAATTGTATAGCTGGTACAATATTATTGTTATCCCATACGAATACCAAATAAATATTTTTAAAATCAGCAGGTAGTTATTTAAATATTTGAATTATTACAAAAATAAAAATAAAATTTTAAAATTATGTTGTTATAATGGTACTTAAACATAAAAAAAAGCTAATCCATAAAAAAAACCTTCATTTTAATATTGCAGATAGAACCATATAATAGAAATAAATTATCTGACCAAACTATATATGGCATTTCTTCTTGCTAATCACTACTTATAAATAATACAGTTCTTTAGTACGTAAGATGATGCTTGTTTATTTAATATTATTATATTTTTATAACTAGTTATAATTTAGTGTAAGCTTATGTATAATTAGGCTCGTAGAATAAGATTTCTCTTTTTTGCACCTTTATTTTTATTGTTATGATTTAGCACTTCTTTTTACTTATTTTTATTTTCCTTCTTTTCCAAATACAGAAATGTTCGAAGTTTACTTGCCGTCCCCAAAACGCAAATTTTCAGTTCGCCTTCCTCCTGGTAAGATTGTATTATTTTGATTTTTCTTGACCCCTTACAGACATGCTTTTATTCAACAAAAAAACATCAGTACACCCCCCGTGTAATAAACCAATCTTTTATTGATAATTACACATTAATACTTTATCCACCCTTCTACACGAACATTGAATAAGACAATTTCGTTATTGGAAGAAAAAAAACTTTCTTAGACAAAAAATCTTCATCAGAAATAGTTTTAACATTTCTTTCAAAAACTCTATTCTAAAGACTAGTCAAAACATTTAGCAGCTTATTTTATGAATGCTATTTGATTATTTAAACCTAGAATATAAGCATTATTTATTTATTTATTCTTTGAACCGTTTTCCTAAAATATGGTATTGGAGTATGCCTACACCTACATTATTTTTGTAGGCTTAGGTAATTTTAGATAATTATGGATACATTCTATTTATCTCGTTAACCTTACCTATGAAGTATTGTTACCTAGTCATTAACCTAGTTAAGTAGTAAAATTTTACTATTTAGGTACCCATTGAAACTCTGTCTCTAACATAACTCCCCCTTGACCAATACTCTCTTCTCTTCCGATGTTTATATATTTTGATTTTTCTGTTTCCGATGTTCTCGCCTTGGGCATCTTATGCTGTATTTTGTTCACCAATCTTCTTAAATTTATCGTAAGTACTTTTATGAAAATCTATGTATTATACATTTTGCTGAAGCTTGGTTGGTTCGTTTATCAGTTTTGTGTTCAGCTTTTTCTCCAGTTCGCTTCTTTTTGTGTCGTCGTTTTTTTTGTGTTTTTTGTGTTGTTTTTTTTTTCGTTTTGTTTTACCTGCCGATTTTGATATTAATTTTTATATCTTTTTATATTTAAAAAAAAAACTCACAATTATTTTAAAAACACCTTATCGCTATGTATGATACACTTTATTTTTTCTGTTTTAAAAGTTTTTTTTTTCGTTTTTGTTATTTGCAATTTAGGGAAGAGAAATATAATATTATCTTGCATATTTTTATTTTGCGAATCTCACCTGCTTTATGATTTAGGAATGCATTTATTGTGGATACAATTAAATAATGCTATTTTGTTCATATTGTATAGCTATATAATGAACCATGTTTTTCACATTATCTATCTAAACATTTGTAGAAGGGTCTTTTCTTCTGGCACAAGGTATGAAAATAATAAACAGCACGGAAATAAAAACCCTGGGACAAAAAATGCAGAAATTACAGATTACCATCCAAGAGAAAATGAAGAACTCAAAATCATGAATGCATTGGGCATGTCACTTGAATGCCAATCCATAAAAAAATAGTAAAATAAAGATCATTTATGCAAATTTTAAAAAAGAAATAAGATAGTTTGTTGGCGGTAATCATCAACATAGAATATTGTTGTTTACAACAGATGTTCTCACTTACGTCAGAACAATGTAGTTTATTACAGCACAATGGTTTGATGAATAAAGCAGACTTCCGGGAATTGCATCTCCCACCTGTGTACCACATACTTAGCCTTTTCGCAGTCAGGATTTACGAGTATTTTATTTTTCGACCCCTTATGTGTTGGCATTTCATAAATAACGCAATGATTAAGACCAAACACAAGGAATGTGTGTATATGTGAATGGATAAGAGCATTGATTTTGTTTCTCAATAGACCGTTGTATTGAAAAAACTAAAATGGAATGTTTTCAATTCTTGTAAAAATCAACTTTCTGATAAAAAGTTTTGCACCAAAGTAAAAACTAAGCTGGTTATCTCTCGAGTCTCGATACATTTCCACCAAACTTCACACATTTCACGTCAGCCGCACTTGCAACATTACGAGACATGTGAGGATGTGGGCTTCGCAATAAAACGGATCTTCAAGGAATGAAGAGCTTGGGGTGAGGGCGCGGGGCGATAAAGATAATGTCTGTATTGGAAAGGAAGAACATGTTGAGTCAAAAAATAAACTGTGAGTTAAGTATACTAAGTCATCCCTAGATTGCCTACAAGCATCTTACGAGGAGAACCAGATAAGTCAAGATATTGCATAACCCTACGCTTACTTGAGTTAAAGATATGTTTCATGATATGATTAAAATAATACGTCAACGATTGATAGGCACAATAATCCAATATAATTGTAATTGTTGTGCCTAATTCTGTTTTCCTTTCGCGTACAGATATATTCATAAAATGTGTGATAAAAAACTCAAAACACTTGCTTTTGTCATTTTAGATAGATTTAGTAAGAAGTTTTGAAAACAATCCCGGGAGAAAAAAACATTAGAGAATTATATGATGTAGGTACCTCGTAATCCTCTATGTCTGTTCCACTATACTTTTGAAGGGTCAAACAAATGTAATTTTTAAAATAATATTTTAGTTTCATATGATCTGACGGCCTCTATGGTTGATTACGAATCATGGTCGAGTACGAGACGCTCGACTACGAAATCCAAAGTTCAAACAAGTTAAAATTTGGCGTGTGAAAATAGCTTTTATTCAATTTATATGTGTCATACATTTAATTCATATAAAATAATATAAAGTATATTTGCGGCACGTTCCAGAGTGGCAGATACTCTTAGTATCGCCCTGGTGAAAGACCACCATTTAGAATCAAAACGTTGCTTGAAATGGCTTTGGCCGTGTTTGGTGACCAGATCTGAATAGCCACGTACTTCCCAACCTTCCTCTTTCCCATCTTCTTCCCCTCTTCACTACCTTCAGCCTCACAACGTACTCCGACCGGGGATGCCATAGTCTCACTGTCTCTAGACGGTTGAGAGCAGTTGGGACTCTTGTGCGTGTACTGTGTTTCTTCGTGAAAAGCATAATGAAATGATTATTATTTTGTTAAAATAATATGTTTTAGAAAAACAATACGGGATATAGAAAAACGTAGATTACAAACATGCCAGTAAAATCGTATTCTCAGTCATGCAATTTCCTTCAAGAATGTAGGAAAAAATCAGGTTGATTAAATTCATGTATATAATTCTTAAGGCAAATCATACCTTTGCACATGGCCAATATTCACAAACACAGTCTTAGCGTATACCCGATCAGCCAAGCTTGCTCGGTGTAAATTTAACTACTGCCGTCGGCTTAGCCTATTGTCTTTCTGTTGCTGAAATCTGAAGCTTCAACAAAGACAAATTAAACATGGGTTACCCGTAATAGTGGGTAAGCACAGCGCATTTGCCCGTTTAGTCCGGGATTTCCCCGAACAATCTCTAGTATGGAAATACGGCCATCGAGGGAAATATTTACTCACTGCTAAAAGCAGGTAAACATTGGGCCTGTTTGATATTTGACTGTACCACCGTGTTTGATTACGTATTAGAGAACTGTATATTTTCCTGAAATTCGACGGAAGAATGGTTGCTTTTGAATATCTGGTAGTAGATGATACTTAGTGAATTTCCACAATTCAGAAACAAAACATTGTTGCCTAAAATGTCTTCAGCACTGATTTTTTCCCCGATATTGGGGACGCAATAGTTTACTTGACTGGGCAATTGCTACTTGATATTTATGAAATTATATTTTCGTAAAAAGCAATCACTTTGTGGTTTGACATATTTAATAAAAATGAAACACTAACATTGTATAAGACCACAGATTTTATTTAAATTTTTATGACCGACCGATTTTGCTTAGGTATATTTCCTGTAAGCTCATAAAATTTCTCATTATTTTTCAATCACCTTCTCAGTTGACGTTTTGCTTTATCTCTGTTCCTTTGTTGTGATTTTAAATATTATTATATTTATTTTTTTACTGTTCTTTTATTTTTTTATATTGCGTTCTCCCTCTGTATGTATATTTAACCGCAAACTTTGTATTTTTTGTTTAGTTTGATTTTGTACCTTGATGATGCTTAGTCTAAGCGAAACCGGTCGGTCATAAAAAAATCAAATAAAATCTGTGGTTTTATGCAAGTTTATTGTTTTATTTTTATTATTTATTAATTACTTTACCCAGGCTTCTCCTTTCAAAATCTTTGTCCTTAATAACAAATTGAAAAATATATGGTTCCGGAAATTTGAAGTTTTGTCTTATTTTTTGACAGTCAAATGGAGTTTCTGAACCTTCACAGTGAACGATTAAAATCTTCCGCTTACGTAAATTTTCATAAAGCTGTGCGGAATTCATGATCTCATAGTTCACCGTTGGAGAGCTTTTGCTGTTTCCGAAAACAGCTTTCTGCTTTGTAGTTATGATCGTATGTGTCTTTTAAATGCTAATATATGTTAATAGACACACATAACACGAGGACTAGGGTTCTTCTTCGTATCCATTCTCAGCATAAAAAAAACTATACTGTAGTGGTTACAATTTTATTCTGGATACATACTTCAACCTCACTTTGATAAAAAATAGTTTTAATGTTAACTATTAAGAAATACTAACCAACCGTCACGTCATAATATAGTTTTTAATGTTAACTATTGATAAAAACTAACTAACCATCAAGCCATTTCTCCGCATGGGTTCGCAGAGAGAATAGACTGCCATACACTCTGTCTTGGCACACACTCCTTCCTTCATTAACATTCATACTTACTCTTCTGTTATTCTGACGCTTGACATGGTCCGACTCAAGTATTTGATTCACTAGATCGTGCCATGTCTTCCTCAAGCGTCCCCGACTTTTTCTTTTATTAACTTTTATTTTTAACCAAACAATAGAATTTCCTTTTGAGTACGTAGGTACGTATGAATTTGTACGTACCTACGCACAAGTGAGAACATTCCAAAATTGGAACTGATTGATGTAATGTCTAGGAAATCATGATATTAAAAAATAATCTTTTCAAATCCTTACCCACCTAATAAAGTGCTTACCTACAATGTTTTTGAGCAGAAATTATTCTAGTGTATTTAAAATGGGTGAACTAAAAGAACTCATATTTTTCTTGTCATGGCATATTATATCTCGTGATTTTTCACGGGTAGACAACATAGTTTTCACAACTTCAGCGTACAGTTTTCCGGCTGTATACTTAAGTTGGCTGGTATTCTTACATAAAATAAGGTAAATATAGTAAGAATGGAATTGCTAAGTATCTTAGTGTAATGAAGTGTTACTTGGGAGAATAAGCTCGCTGTTTCCTTGTAATGTGTATTTATTTTTGAGTACTCTTTGATGTCATAAACTCTCTTTGATAAAAAAAAATTACCTCGCTTAAAAAAAGGCGCCGTTTAGTATTATTCATTAATGGCTTGGTACAATTTCCGCACTGTGCGTAAAAGCATTGTTCTCTTTTCATAAGCGCCACTATGCAGATTAGTTCTGACGGGAAATGTATGGAAATAGAGTCTCTCTGGCGAGCGGCCAGTACTACCATTGTTGCGTCTAGTAACGAGGCCACACGCAAAAAGTAACTCAAATATTTTCACACTTCAGTACAAAAATATATTTACTACTGCGCTACATTATTTTACAAAGTTATATTGGGAGTATTTCCCTTTTGATGAGTGGGTTCGGTGATTTACTGATTCCCGCCGCTTGGAGACCGGGTGACCGATATTTGCGTACGAGCGACCCATTTTTCTCGCCAATTAATTTGAATGTCGAATGTTGATTCAGCTCGGCATTCAGAACCTACTTTCCACCTTTTTAGACGGATTAAGCGACGTTTGCTTGGATTAGCTATTCAAACGGTCTGAATCAAATATTCAGAACCGTTGTGGAGTTTTACCCTACAAACTGCCAAATTGACGCCGAGGAAATTGATGAATTAATTTTACAGTAGGAAATAATAAATATTTTAAAAATGCTAAGCCAAAACAATACATTTTTAATTCGAACCTTTTTAATGTATCCAGGTACTTAAATGTGACATGCGAAATAAAATTTGTTTATTTAAAAAGTAATACATTTTGTTTAATTTTGTTTTATATTTGTAGATACTTGCTTTCAAAACTTGCTTACATAAAACCAAACAAATACTAATTTACAGTCCCTTAAGAGTTTTGTTATAACTCATGGGAGTGCAACTTCGTTTGTATATTTTATTTAAAATAAAATAAGAAGCTTTTACGTATAACATTGAAGTAAATTTATTTTGTCAAAATAAATTTTAAAGTAGAACCAGTAGATTTCATTTTAATATGCTTCTAGCAAGGTGTGACGTAAAAAAAACTGATAAAGGCCATGTTAAATGTGGGGTCCTTTCGATCCCCCCGGCAAACGAGAGGTTAACACAATTGTCTTTATCATTACTCCCACTCTAGAAAAACTTTTATTCTACAACTTCTCGATGTTTCCCCAAAGCCGAGTATATTTCACAGATGAAGACAGCGACGGCCATCGGTGATCCTAAATGGACGATAAATTTCAATCTCGGCGAACAACGGCTAAGCGTTTATTTACGCCACCCCACGTACGTATTTAATACATTCAGCGCCGGCCAGACGGTATGCATTGGACACGTGAATACCCCAAAATCCTGCCAATTACTCAACGGATTTCCCGAAAAAATGGACGATAAACAAACAAGTACACTATGTTAGAATATTAATTCAAATTTCAAATATGGATATAACCAAATGTGACATTTGTTTAGCTGCATATTTCGTTTTTTGATACAAGTAGTTTAAATCACCAATTAAACTCCAGATTCCGAAAAAACTCTTGGAATAATTTGGTTAGTTTTTATTTTGTGAATTCCGCATAAGAGTTCCAACTGCTACCAACCGTCTTAAGGGTCAGCACCCAAAAATAGACGCTTTTTGACTTTCTAAAGCAATACTATAAATGATTAATCTCTTAATTCTATACAGATTGTTAGGCAAATGTCTAATGTTCCAAGTGAATACAATTTTTAAACGGTAATCTTTAAAATTATTTATGAAATGCATGCTGGAATTTTAGGTAAAACGTTCGAAAATGGCTGTGTAGGTTTTCAAACTGAACCTTTTACTAATATCTTAGTATGTTATTCATAGAATTTGAAAGATTACAGCTTAAAATATTTATTCACTGACAACTTTAGACATTTTCCTAACTACCCCTGTAGAATTTACAAAAAAACCATTTGTAGTATTACTTGTATTAGAATGCTACAAAATAACGTCTAGCCCAATTTTGAGTGCTGAGTCTTAAGCCAGTGGAACTATGGCATCTCCGATCGGGATATGCCATATATTATTTTAAATGTATCAAATATGAAATGACGCATGTACGTTAAATTTAATTTAATGCGCACACCGGAATTTAAACCCACGACCGCTGGAGTGATAGTCGAGCGTCTTAACCACCCGACCACCATTTTCAAAGGCAGTTAACGGTAACATCTGCGTTTCTCGATAGCAATGGGAGAGACTTAAAAAACGAGGTATCAAAAACGAGGTTGGTAAAAAAAAACGATGCTAGAAAGGAAAAAGGACTGAAGTGATACTTTGGTAAAAAAAATAGTTAAATATTCAGTTTTGATCAGTTCTTTTTTCTGCACCGAATACTCTTGTTTGATTCTGAAGACTTTTGTGGCCCTTTAGCCTTCGAAAATATATTTACCATTTGGGAGAAGACTTTACTCAAGCGACACAAATTCGGGAATTTTTAGCTTTTTGTCACTGCAGGTAACTTAGTTGATTTACCTGAGTTAACTTCTTTTTTTTTTAATCCAACCAGGCACTGAAGACTTATGAATTTTATTGTAAAACAATAAAAAAAACTTGAGAGTGCTCGTATGTACTTGTGTATAACTTCCCAACATGGCACTTCAGCCTGTTTGCCTTTTCGGTGACGATAATATGATTCCAAAACTAAAACTCAAAGGTGAATACTCTTTTGAAATACATCAGGATATTTCATTGATTAAGCATGTAATTCTTTGCCTTTATTCATTATTGATCAATTAAAATTGCCCACAACTATATTATACAAAAATCCAACAGAGATGAAGATAATTCGGCAAGTTCATTCATTTGCAAGGAATTATTAGTGTTTTATCCACACCAAGCCACGTGTTACGCCAATGGATATCTCATAATATATAATTCATCAACGTGGATGATTGACAGATAAGATAGATGCTGTTTGACAGGGAGTCGATGATTTCCAGCAACTGTTCTAGCGGAATGAAGGCTGACAAATCGGTTTTTCTTGTTCGAACTAATGAGTGATCGTACGCAGACCACGTGCCTTCCCTCTGGAATATCTCTATCGTCGAGCTGAGCTTGTTGAAATATTAGCTCACAAAAAGAGAGCCGACTCCACTTGTCGCTGGCTAATATTTCACCCAGCGGAAGATACAATGTTTTCCCCACGTATACGAGTACATTCCTTCACAGCAGTGATTCCCAAAGTGGGTGAAATTGCCTCAAGATAAATGTAGGGCAGTCGTGACTTTGAGGGCAACTGTTGGGAAGTGAAGGGTAAAATTGGGGCAGGGAATGAAAAATTTAAGCTAATGATGGAACAACCGCTAAGTGGTCACACTCTGCAATCTCTCTACCATCCAGCTGAACTTATTGAAATATTAACATACAAAAAGAGAACCGACTCCACTTTATGTTTGCTACTATTTTACCCAAATAAGATATAATTTGTTTCACACATACATTCCTTTGCAACTGATGAGATACAGCAATAGAAATATGTTGTAGGCGTGTCTTTTTTTAGTGATTACCGCCCAAGAGTCCCATCTGCTCTCAACCGTCTAGAGCCAGTGGAACTATGGCACCCCCAATAGGGGTAATTTATGAGACTGAAGGTGGTGGGAAAGTGAATTAGACAGGGAAGAGAAAGGTTGGGAAGTACCGAGCTATTTTGATCTGCTCACAAACGGCTAAAACCATTTCAATCAAGCAACATTTCGATTCTGGATGGTGGTCTTTCACCAGGACGATACTTGTAGAGTATCTAGCACTCTGGAACGGGCCGCAAATACACTTTATATTATTTTATATGAATTAAATGTATGACATATATTGATTGAATATTTTGGTTTGATCTCGCGACCTTTGGAGTCGTAGTCAAGCGTCTTACCGCTCGACCATGGAGGCCGTGTCTGGTGTGCCCAAAATATGATTATTTTATTTCTTACTTCCCTTACTTCGTCAAACGTTTCTAACTATAGTTTTTCTTTCTTGAACAGATAAACGATTTCATTTGCCTCTCTAAGGCTTTAGAATGGGTATACTCGTATATCATATTTCTAGGAAAATTCAGTTTGGTGTTCACAGCAGTGATTCCCAGCGGCTAAAATCACCTCGAGATAGGAGAGCGGTCACGGTTTCAGGCAAAACATTTATAAGCCGTCAGGAGGCTGTGACAGTACCGATCATCTCTAGAATCATATTTCTAAAAACACGTTTGATTCTTTCAAGGAAATGCAAATATTGCATAATATTACACCAGATCGATATTCTACTTAGGCAGGATCTTCGAGTCTATGTTTTTATTACTAGAAAAACTACAGTTTCCCAAACGGAGTGGAAGTGCTGAACATAAATATCTAAAATATTATCGCAAATCGGTTTGGAAAACTCTGGTTTACTTACTCGTATAATATTTGCTGCCTATAACAATAAAACACGTCAACAGTAAACAACTCTTACAAAAAGTAATTGTTCCATGCGATTAACTTTCTTGAGATATTATTCAAAGCTCTTTCAAATTGGAAAATAAAGGTTTCGTAGAACTCTTTGGCTTTCTGAATTTTATTGAGCCTTGACAGCTTCCCATAAGATGGGCGGGAACGCTAGATGGTGGCTAGAGGGTGGCTAGAGGGGAGGGTATATTTCCAAGTAGTGCGCAGCTTGAGAGGTAGTTAAGGGTGAGAAACGGCCAGCAAGGTTACGGTGTTTTTATTTCGTCTGCATTGATTTATGTTTCCGAACTTGGAGAAATTGCAATTATTTCACGACCTAGACGGTCCTTCATTGAAGTCTACAATAACTACACGCTATTAAATACATTATGTGGCTTAGTTCTTAACAGTTTTTTTTTAGTACACCTCTAAAGTTTTACCTCAAATTCTTAAATGAACCAAAATCCTAACATAGTAGTACTGTAAAGTTGGAATGTTTCATCCTCGGTCGCATTTATTTGATTGACGATCATTTGAAAAGTCTTCGGCCAATTCGATTTTTGATGAAATGTTGATTTTGTGTTTATGTTTGATGACAATTTGATAGAAAGCTAAAAAGGAACGACAGTCAGCGCTTCACGCTGTCCATTAAAATGTAAAAAAGGCATTATTCGTCGATTTTAACATCAATCAACGCTAACGTGCAAGACTATCACGCCAATAAGAAGACTCATAACACTTTATTATTATCCGTTTCAGGGTGGTAGATACTTTTAAGGTTGAGATGTTTCAAACTTTTGTTACATCCTTGAAGGAACAATATATGGAGGGATAGCTAATTTGTTTTACCCAACCCATCCGAAATTGTAATAAATCACTGTTTCCGTGTTTTTACATCGTACACCATGAGAGAGAAAGAGACAACAAATTTCTTGGACGGCTTCTATATACTGTCGTAATGTTCTTAAGCTGGTTATTTTCGCTGGTTAACGGCGGGACTCCGCCCACATTTTATATTTTGCCACTAAACTTGACACAACTAAACGGTTTTTTAGGTTAGATGCTATATTTTTGTTGATAAAAATACTGTGAAAAAGTGGCTATACGAATACACAAAAACATTATGTCGATATATGATATGAATGGATGTATAAATACCGTAGCCTTAGTCTTACCCACGCCCATTTGCGCCGAGTCATGTTAAAATCATCAAAAACAAGTCCAAAACTGACTTCACTGGCTTTGGCTTGGGCTACCTCTTGTATACTCTAAGGTTACATCTAACATCGTCACAATTCAATGATTAACGTCATTTTGTTTTTTTTTTTAACATTTGAACGGTCTCCATGAAACGCCAGTTGTCAGTCTGTTTCAGCTTTTGAATAAATTGTGATCAATTAAAAAGCATAACGGTCATTTTATTGTGCTTGTCAGTTGACTGAAACGGGTCTAGACTAGATCCTAGGATTGACCTTTAAAAGAAAACCTTTAACTGTAAAAAAACAAAATGGCGCCAATCGTTGAATTGTAACAACGTCAAATTTAAAGAAAGTTTGAAACACCATAACCTAAGTATCATCCAAGTGAAAGACTACTATTGGGTATGACATATTCCCACAACCTCCCGGCGGTAATTAACCGACGTTCGTTAGAGCGGTAATAACCCCAATTAGACGACTAGTTAGTAGCCGAGTGGAGAAATGCGTCGGGCTCCCACCCAGACGTCGCGGGTTTTAGAACGCCAGAAATTAGTTTCTGCCAGCTCATATTTTATTGCACAAGCAACATTTTCTTTTAAAAGAAATGAATTCAAATATTGCCAGGTTACTAATAATCTGAATTTGTCTTTCTTAAAAAGAAACCTATTTTATAATTGTTACGTTGCAATTCTTTTTTTATTATTCACCTTTAGCATTAAACCAAATAATTATGTATTCAAAATGAATTTTCCTGAGAATTTTTTTTTAATGATAGAATAACAAGAGAGTTTTATCACGAAAATATTATTTTTTAAAATCCATCATCTTACGCTGTCATCACTTTTATTATAACCAAAACACTCGATAGATCAATATTATCCCGATCAGCACACTTCTCACTCATCGCGCATATTTTTAAATTTTATATTTTTGCTTCGCGTTATTTATAGAAATTAATTAACTGGTGTAATTTCCGTCTGTCTATAAAACACACTGGCGCTGTAATCCGTGTATCCTGCTTTTATTTTGGGCCCGACTTTATTGTACGAGTGTGCCTATTCTCAGTGCTCGGGATTACCATAAGCGCCCCTAAAACCTCCGGTTAGGACCTCCGATTAAATCGTGGCAATAATTATTAACGAACAGGACAGTGGGAACGGTAATTTGGGAATCCTTTCGAATAGTTTTCCCGCCACAGAGCTGATACTCAGGGATTAGTAAGGAACGTTGATTCAAAACATTGTACTTTTATAGAACCTTCCTAATTAATAATTTCATAAAAAACTTTTTCGACGTTGTTTTGTATGATTTACGAAGTATTATTTTTGTAATTATTTTTTCATTTGAATTTTACATAATTATTATTTATATTTCTTTATTATCAGTATTGTGATTAACTGAATCCGGCAAACTGCAGGGAAAATGGAAGACAAAGGACAGTGACCTCCTTGGCTGAGTGATTAAGACCCTTGACTTTGGATCCAAAGGTAGCGTGTTAGAAACTCCGTGTGCGCAAATAAAAGTAATTTAATAAATACATCGTCGCCGGAAAGGTAAAAAGTCTGAAGCGCCATACCGGGAAGTTTACACCAGAGCACTTAAATTTTTTTTTTAGAATAAAATTCTTTAGTCTTCAGTCCTGGTTGGATTTTGAAAAAAAAAGTTAACCTAATGCTCTCACTGAATGCTACCCGAAGCGACAAAGAGCTGAAAAAAAGTTACAAATTTGTCTCGCTTGAGTCAAACCTTCTCCCAAATGGTAAATATATTTTAGAGGGCTGAAAGGCCACAAAAGTTTTCAAAATTAAACGAAAGTCAGGGCATTCGATGCAAAAAAACAAAAGCTGATTAAAACTGCATATATAACTCCTATTTGACCAAAGTGTCGATAAGTCCATTTGCCTTTCCAGAGACGAAATTTTTAAACATAATTCAGGCACGTTGCAGAATGGTGGACACATTGTATCGTCCTGGTGAAATACCACCATTCAGAATCGAAACGTTGCCTGAAAACGCTTTTACTATCTAAATAGTCAGGTATTTCGCAATCTTACTCTTCCCCGTGTTATTATCTTTCTCTTTCCATCAGACTAAAAATGTACCCCAATTGTGGATGTCACCGTCATAAATTATCATTAATTTTCTCGGTATTTATTATTAATGTTATTTTTTTTTCCGAATTTAACACAGATGGTTAAAAACACAGTTTTTTCTTCCATGTTTCAGTTGCCTTCAATTCTTAGAACTCCAAATAATATTAAACATTTTCATTACTATACGTATTACTCTCAGTATGAATAATTTCTACTTTTATATATTTTGTTCTTATTTAGAATAATATTGAAAGACAAAGTTAAGACAATAGATTAGTTTCGTTAGATGATAATGTCTGAGGATGTTCGGATGATTCCGCGAATAATGAACGGAAGGAGATTTGTTATATCCTCGTCGCCTCATGTGAATTTAATTAAATAGATAGTACATTTCGCATCCTTACTCCGATATTATCCTGTTAATCTTTCTCGCAGGGATTACAGAACTCGAGAAGTCAAGTAATCACGCTTATCTTGGAGGCATATACGTTCAAAAACCATGTTCCCTAAATATATCAAGAAAATAATTATCAAATTTTATATCCGAAATTATATGTATTAAAGGGAAGTGAAAAGGGAACCAGGATGGTTAGAAAGTATTTTGTTATTAAAACTTGGTCAATAAACATAACTAAAGCCATTTCAATGTCACGTTTTGATTTTGAGTGGTGATTTCTTATCTAAAATAGTCGGAGAATCGTAAATTCAGGAGCGAGTTGTAGATATGTATTTAAACAAAGGGCAGTTTAATTATAATTTGTTTATTATAAAATGATCATGGTAAAAGATTAAATATTTTAGAAGCACTAGAAATAAAAAAAAGACAAAATAAATATATTTATAATATATATATATATATATATATATATAAAAATTAAAATTAAACTGAATAAAAGATATACAGTGTGCGGTATATCTATGTATATATTTTATTCAGTTTAATTTTGAACCATGATGATGCTAAGCAAAATCATGTCATAAAAATTAAATAAAATCTGCGGTCTTGTACAAAGTTATTATTTCATTTTCATGTAAGGTTATTTTACTTTTATGAGAAAAAAAACGGTAAATTTTATTTTCTACGTCGTGTTTCGAACCCGCAACTTCTGAACTTCAAACCACTCTGCCACGAATATCGTATTTTTTGAGTACCCAATCGCACGACAGTCAATGAATAACACGATTGTTATGTAATATAGAAACCACTTTCTTTTGTTATCCAAATTTTCAGAATCCTCTTTTAAGGCGTCACTTTCGGTTAACTAACTTCCTCATCTATTGGGTACAAAATCAACTAAAGTATGGGTTTTTACTAATACACGTTACAAGACATGTTAAGTTGTTTTCATTACTTAGCAATAGTAAGAAGTGTTCAGATAACTCGGAAGAACGAGAAAGTGCTAAGAGTATAATTCCTCATAGAAGTGTTAGGTTTCTTAATGAAAGTAACGAATTTCATTATGAGGTGCAATTACAGATAAAACACATACATTTCTTCGGAGTGGATTAACAAATCGAACACTTTGTATGTAAGAGTCGAGTTCAATCTTAATCGGATAAACTGTTAGATTCTTAACATTCCGTAACTAAAAAAATCCAACAGGAAAAACAATATTTGGTAAAAAATATGGAAATCATTTACTTACACAGTTTTAATATGTGGAAACATTTATTACCTTAAATAACTAATAAATTCATCGTAATTTTTTGATCTTCCATACAAACTTTCGAAGGAAAGTTATCGTCAAAGGCGATTTTTTTTTTAATTCTGCCATAATAACCAAGTTCGTCCAAATAAATATATCGTAAAAAAAAACGCTGAAAAAAGGATCAAAAGAAGAACGTATCGAAAGTTGCCGATCGCCGTGAATGAGTCGTTAACAATCTGCAAAATATAACCGACCCATACAAAACACAATGGTAATAGAACCTTTGAAGGCGCGTTTTCAATTTCAGGGAGCCCTTCAATAGATACATATTGGATATCTTATCTACGAACACATTTTATTTGGTTTACCTTCTAATTCATCAAGACGAATACCTACAAGGATGTGAATTTAAAGGCCATGCTCAGAATACTCTGAACATATACGACGACCTATGTAGAGGTCCTTCATCAAATGGCTAAGAACAGAGAATTTATTCTGGAAATTGAGAGAAAAAAATATTTTATATCTTACATAATGAAGGGCAACAAATACAAGCTTCTCCAACTGATAATTCAGGGATGGTAACCGACCTATTATAGTAGAGGACACCAAATAATGAATAAAACGTGTATAATTGATTTATCTCAAGAAAATAACTATTAGAATTTGTACTGATTGGCATATTTCTGGAGCATATATTTTTGAACTATAGTAAGTACTTGGTGTATTTAATGATTATTTTTTTAATTATCACGAACAATATATACAGTTATATCCAAGATCAGGCTAGTATTCCTCTGCAGGAAGATCGTAAATAGCTGAATGAATGAAAACACCTGTGTATTTTAAATATATGATTATTCGGTTCGAAGAAATACAGGTGTATTGATTAAATAAAAATACAATTTTGAGTTCTAAATGATTTATTTATTCGTAAGGGAGAGGGGGAGGGGTACATAGACATGATTTTACAAATGCCTGTAAAATACATAGTTAAAGTTTTTTGTGTTATATTTAATAATCATTTATCAATACTTTGAAATTTAACTTTGCTCTTCAAATTTTACAGTAATTGTTTACCTAAGCAACAGTAGTAGAGTAACATACGAGCATCGGCGCTGGAAAAGCAAAAGGGTTTTAGCCACACTTTTGTCAAAAATGAGTTAAATATGCAGTTTTGATCAGTTTTTCTTTCTCACCAATTACTTTCATCTCTGACTCTCGTTTGATTCTGAAGACTAGTGTGACCCTTCAGCCATCTGAAATATATTTACCATTTGGGAAATGGCTTGACTTAAGCCACACAAGTTTGGGACTTTTTTTTAGGATTTTGTCGCTTCAGATAACTCAGTGAGAGCATTGAATTACCTGAGTTTACGTTTTTTTTTAAATCCAACCAAGTGCTAAAGACTAAATGAATTTTATTGTAAGACAAAAAACTCAGTGCTCAGCTGGTGTAAACATCCCGAAATGGCACTTCAGCCTTTTTGCCTTTCCGGCGACGATATATTCGGCCAGCCATGATTCTAATGTGACTGTAAACATTTTTATATAATTCAATTGAATTAAATTTAATATTATTATTATTGAGATCTGCTATTTTAAGTTTTTTTGTTTTTAGTGACAGCTGTTTCGGCGTTTAAGGCCATTGTCAAACTGTGTCCTAGCCTGTGTAATAGCAGAACTCAATAATAATAATATTAAATTTAATTCAATTGAATTTTATAAAAATTAAAATGGAGTTCTACAAATTGAACACAAAAACTATAAATAAATAACTGTAAACAAAATGGCGGAAATATACGGTAGATTTTTCGTTGAAAACTTTTTTTAAGTAATAGCGAAAATTTATGTATTATCGATATTATATTTATTGACTCGTAAAGAACACATCAACAAAATATTGTACCAACAAAAAATTAAAATTCTGCATTACTTACATTCTAGCAACATTCGCGCCCATAAGGATTATTTTATAAAACTAATAAAATAAGTCAAAATGCGAAAGGAATATTGTATTGCAAACGAGAACGCAAAAAAAAATTTAACTGTGATAAAAACCAATTGTTATGGTTTTCGACAAAGTTTGTGTTTTCGACTTTGGTCCATTTTAAATCTTTAGGATACTCCTGTGTGCGACAAGTAGATTCCGCTTGTGTCCCAGCTTCGGGCTGTATAATATGGACTGAGTATATTTACATACTTGTTCCCATATACAAGAAAGACTGAAGCCCAGCGAAGGGGAAAAATGCTAAAGTGACAGGAAGGATATTCAGTGGGTTTTACGGTGAATTATATATTATATACTTAGATCCATGGGTTAGGTTTTATCAGTTGTCAATTAAATTAGTTCGGTCTTATTTCAAGGTATCTCTGTATTTCATTAATTTATAATGTTACACCCTCAGAGCAATAATTTAACAGGAGGGATAGCTTTGCGAAACAGTGTAGTCAAGTTTGTTATTTTTTTCTTAACTCGGGCGTGGCTAGGGTTTTCATGGACACACCTGTTTACATCCATTCATAGCACATGTCCACATAATGTTTTATTTATTTGTATAACCACTTCTTCACAGTATTGTTATGAACAAAAATATATGAAATAACCTCAAAAACCGTTGAGTTCATCACAAAGCATTGTGGGCGGAGTCGCCGAAGACGCGGGAGACGGAAAACATGCTTACGTACCTAAAAGTGGTGCGATATTATGTGACAGCTTGTCTTGTCTCTTTTTCTCTCACGGTTTATGATGTAAAAAGTCGGAGAAAGTGATTTATCGTAAATTTGTATAGGTTGGGTAAAAATATTTAGCTCTCTCTCCATTTATTAAATTTTATTAATCTCATGTATTAAATTTGAAGATCATTTAGTTGGAGGGGCATCGATAATTTCATTCATTCAATGTTATAAAAGATTGTAATCATTATTATTTCATTAGTTTCGCCATACATGTCATCGCGAAACCAATTTATTCAGATATCTATTCATTTTATTTTTAACTGTAATAAGTTTTGATAACGTAAGTACAGTTAATCCTCACAGTGCACAATGGAAATTTTACGAGTCTGCTCTGAAAATTTGGACAAAGAAAATGGTAGGATTTATTGGAAAGAGTAATATTTATTCAGCAGGAAATTTTACGACGTTTCCAACTTATTTATTTTACATTGCCGCATTGACTCAATGAAATATTTAAATTCGGTTTTTTTTAATTACATTAAGGTAACATTGAATCCATCATATTCTTGTGTACGGTAAAATACCACTTTGTAAGATTTATTTTAAATGAGTACTATGTTATTTTGTTTCAACAAAATTCCTCTTCCAGCTTAGTCCTTTTATTTTTAGTGGGCTATGTATTTTATTATATATGTCAGGCCATGTGAAATTATATTTATAACTCGTACGATTTGATAATGCGTGTGTTTTTATCAGTTCAGGGAAAAAAATAACAATCACTAAAGTATTTGGGTGAAAAAGATTTTTTGAGGTATAATAATTATTTGTCACAATAATACATTTGAAAAAAGTGAAGTACTTTTTCAAAAATCAAAACATTTCTCCTTTGTTATATATTTTTTGGAAGAAGATCATCTCGTATTACAGTAATTAGTGTCAGGCCAATATAGTATTACTTAGTTGATTCCAGATATTCTAAGAGTGAGTTCTGAAGACAAAAGCTATATATTCTTAGTAAATTCATTTACTAAAAAGTTTCTCGTATTTCTATTTTTTCTTATTTTCCACACCTTTTTCATAAACAAAGTTTTTTGCACTATTGCACACACCTTTTAGAATAAATAAGCTGCATTTAAAAAAAAAGAAGTGATAAACTCCGACTAATTTAACTCTAAAATATTTGATGAAATGATAAAATAACTTTGTATAAGATCACAGATTTTATTTTTTATGTCCAACCGATTTCGCCTAGCCTAATCATCTTCAGGGTACAAAATTAAACCAAACAAAAAATACGTAGTGTGCTTTTAGATATACGTACAGAGGGAGAACACAGAAAACAAAAGAATAACATTTAAATTTTAAAAAATGACAAAGGAACAGAGAATTAACTATTAAGCAAAACCGGTCGATCATAAAAAATAATATCTGTGGTCTTATACAATTTTTTTTTTCATTTCATTAAACATGTCAAACCATAAAGTAATTGCTTTCTGCATTTTTTTTAAAATGGAACATTGTTTAATTGCATCAATGTATTCGCAGTTCAAACGCAAATCGTTTTTTTTATGAAATTAGATTTATGAAATTTATTTAATATAGGTTAATGATATGTATCAAGACGTTCGGATTAATTCACGAATAATGAATGGAGGGAGTCCTGTGTCATGTTCTCCTCGCCCGAAGCGTATTCAATTCAATGACAAGGTTTATCTCACAACACCTCGCTCAGTTATTACCCTGCCAGTATCCTTGTTCTGTTAACATAATATAAGTCTAGGAGTCAAAATATACTTCTCTTAGAGAATCTGAACATGTTCACAACCTGTGACATCTATAAATTAATGTAAATATTTGAATGCCAATTTTTGTTTATTTCTCACAGCCTCATTTAATCTAAGTAAAAAAGCTTACGAGATAAGTTTTTCTTAATTAGAATTAACTTTAAAGCTTTTTGCTTTTTATTTTGAAATTAATTATTGAAGTAATATAAATAAACCCTCAACGTAAATACGAAACAAAAAAGCCAGAAACAAAAAATAAAACTCGAACTCGGAACCTTTACTCTATTCAGGATTAACGTCTCTGCCAATTAAGCTACCGAAACCTTATTAGAAACCGGAATTTTGATCGATCTAATACTTCCTTGAAAATTATTTATACTATTTTTAACCATAGATTTATCCAAGACACCATCTAGGTATTCAATATGTGCTCGATTTGAGCTTTGCATACCATTACAATTAATAATAATTTTTAAAGAAATTTTCTCCAACAAATCGTACACTTAAAACTGTATTACGTGCGAACGTTCACTGAATATTTTAACAACTGTATTTGCCATGTTTTTGGTGGCTTAAGATTTTTTAATTTTTTCATCTTCTCCTTTAATACAGAAGTTAAAATTTTACTCAGCAGAATTAAAATGCCGTACAAACAATACGGCGTATCTTCGAATTTCGAAAAATAAATGAATATTTAACAATCTCACAGTTCGAGATGAAAATTACGTTTCGAGCTTAAAACTAGAAATTCAAGAGAAAAAAAACAGTAATAAACATGTTCTATAAAGCCGTATTTCAACGCTACAGACACACAAAAATATCTTTTACTTCAAGGTGTATATTACATTTGCTCTTTTTACACACCAAAAAGGATATTGTTGTTTTAAATTGACATCAGAAAAACACGTTATTTTACCTACCATGGCTTTGTTTATCTTGAATGAAATATGTATTTGGTCTTCAGCGCAATCGCACGATGGGGCGGCATGTAAATTTACCTCAGTGCAATTGAACGGTGTTCTGTATGACAGGAAGTCAGAGTTTAACGATACTTGGCAAACGATGTTAATTGCAGAACGGTATTGTTTCCCTTGCTCTCAATTGCAGCGGAGAGTCATTTGGAGCCGCATTCAATCGCAATTCACATTACGGGTTGATTAATCAAACGGAAGCTGTTTACAAATTAAGAGGTTTTTATTGCAAATGGATTATGATTTGGTATTTACACTTAACGGTCCTTCATACTAGTGAACAAATTCTTGTCAAAGTATTTCAAAATCGATAATTCAATCGAAGATTTAAGTCGTAAATAGAAAACAAATCGGTGTAACAGTGCTGCATTATAGTTTTTTTAGATTGGTAGCTTAGATCTTCAATTTAATCGTGAATTTCACAATTCTTTTACAATAATTTAAACGCTAGCATGGGGTGCCGTTAATGATAATGAAAGTGAATCTTTGATAACAGATTAGAAAATCACCTTTACACATTAGAAATGTAATAAACAAAAAATTATTAAATAAAAAATAAATCAGTAAAAAAATAATGCAATATTTATGAGAATCAATTCGTTGGTATTACGACACATTTAAAAATTAAATTTACAAAACGGAAAACAGCTACTTCTTATAAATAAAATAATATTAATTGAAAATATTGATTGTAAGCCATTAGTAATAAATCTTAACTGTAAGTTTTTAGTTGTAAGCTTAAGTGATAAATTATAGGTTAGATAAAATTAACACAGCGCCAAAATTTTCCCACAAAAACGGCGCTATAAAAGTAATCCATTTATTACAATTATTTATTATTAAAAAGATTTACAAACCGGTTTCATCCAAGAAATGTATTTTGAAAATATGTAAGACAAGATATGGCATCTTGATAATGTTGACCTAAAAATTTCAGATAAAAAAACCTGCGCGAATTTCATGAAGCTAGAGTTCGCCGTTTCACCGAGTTTTTATTAATTTAAAAGAAATTCGTTTTGTGATACATACATAGTTAAGAGTTAACATTATAATTTTTTTTTTTGATTGTCGGAATTCAGTTGATTGTTTCCTTTTAATGAATGCCTCTTTCGGAATCGTTTCTTGAAAATGATGTTGTAAAATGACCTCTTTTCAAAAGAACGTAGCAACAAAGAACGAATTAAATATATACGTGTCCAAATGAAGAGTTGTTTTTCCGTCACGGGCCTGAAAAATAATAAAATATGTCACATTCAATTTTTGTTTTGACAGCTCCTTAGCGGCCCGAGTTTATATTCATGGGGCAGGAATTATTATTTGAAATGCTCAAAATTTATTTGGATTTTCATTTATATCTCAGTGCTGCAAAATCACGTACTGTTGTGATGTATTGCAGACCACGGAATGGAATAATGTCGCGGTGGCTGGGCGGCTCCGACAATGTTTCCACAAACACAGCAGATAAACTCCAACGTTCTCGTAAATACTACATTTGTCACGCATATTTTTATTTATTATCGGTTGGTTTTCTGTTTTACTTTAAAGGATTTTTTTGTGGAAAGGCTTTCATTTAAGCTGAATATCCAAAAATAAATCGTTTTGAAGATTTTACTTACATACAAACGTACATAAGTACCCACAATGGGGGGATATCGATTAAAGCACACATACATGGCCTGTTCAAAATAAAAGGTGAATTTTGAATTTTCGCGGGCTGTGTACATTCGATTATCGATTTTTATGTTTTGTTATGTTGGTACACATATATTTATCATATGTTAGCATTATCAGCCATTTTGGATTAGTGGTTTGTTTTTGACCACTGGAAAGGTTAGTCACGTTTTTGTGTGTTCTTAGATTTTTTACTTTTGAAAAAAATGAATCAAAGAATAAAATCCATGATTTGTTTTTCCACAACTCCAGGACGCTCATCGTCATTAACATCTTCTCAGCCTTCTGTAAAGCGTTTGTACCACTTATAAACACTTTTTTGAGACAAAGTGGACTCGCCGAATGCCACAGTCAACATTTTAAGTGCGTCGGAGCACTTTATTCCATTTTTAACGAAAAATTTAATACATATTTTTTGATCCATGTTTTTCAAAAGTAAAACATCGAAGAACACACAAAAACGTGACTAACCTTTCCAGTTGTCAAAAACAAACCACTAATCTAAAAATGGCTGATAATGCTAACATATGATAAACATATGTGTACCAACATAACGAAAAAAAATCGATAATCGAATGTACACTGCCCGCGAAAATTCAAAATTCACCTTTTTTATATTTAAAACTCACTTAACGTGAGTAAACCGATTTTTAGTGATTTATGTTTGATAAAAAATACATTTTTACACGCTTTTTTGAAGCAAAGTATCTAGCTCACCAGTGGTGAGGAAATGGTGTGACGGTGAGTCATCATCATATCATTTCCTCGTAGATGTAGCTAGAGAGGATGTACTGCCACACAACGCTATTTTGGCACATACATCTTGCTTAATTCGCGTTCACGCATTTCAGGCTTACACTTTTATCAACCATTATGATTTATTTGACTATAAATTTTATTAAACATTATCTTTAAGAGCACTACCTAGACGTGTTGGATTCTGCAATGAGCTTCCCTCTTTGGTTGAGTTATATACCTTTTTCAGACATGATATATCCCTGATCGTAAACTTCGTGTGCGTGAAGTATGGGATTTCCAAAGAATGTCAACGGCATGTTTGAGGTTCTAATTTACCTGCGCCAAGCCCTCTTTACAGGCTAAGGTAAATATGAAGATAACAGAGAACTTTATGGGCACTCGCCCTAAAGTGGTTTTTTTGCATTTGGCGGGTTTGTGTAGCTTTAAAACTCACTACATATTGTAAAATCACCCAAGGTGCTTATAATTCCACTCCCGTTTGTATCTTTATCACCGAGAAAATATGACGAACTCAACCAGCGTATGAAAGTATTAAGTAGTACGAAAACTGTCAGAGCTATCTTACTAACTAACCGCAGCGGTATTTTCACCCAGGGAAAATCAGAGAGTGAAACACCACACCCTTCTGTCTTGACACTCATACGTGTACTGTTCTGTTATTACGATTATTTACGGGACCTAACTCAAGCGTTTGACAATTTCTTCCAAGGGCGTATTCGACTCTTTCCTTAATTCACTTATCTCTATCTATTCGCTCTTCATTATCTTAACCATCTAATCTTAATATTCGTTACATGGTTGTACAAGGATTTATCACACATACGCCCCAGGTATCTCATTTCTATTGCATTCGATCTTCTTTCGTCCATCGACTGTCAGTTTTATGTCTCGCTGAAGTGGTATCCGAACTCCATAATGGACTGTTAGTCTGGCTTCCTTGTACAACTTAAATTATTGAGAAAATAAACCGAAGTGTGTTGCGGGCGTGTCCGTGTGCCCAAAGTCAGCTCACTTTTTTCTTACTTCTGGTGAAATTGAACATTTTACAAATTCTATATGGAAAAGATAGTCATTTTCACTAGCCTTTCTAAAGCCGGTAAAAAGGTTTTTTTTAATTTGGTATAGATCACACTTCTAGGGATTATCTGTTCAGTACAATTATAACAGTCAGTCGCCTAGACGACCATGTTCTGAAAAAAAAAACCAAAATTACGATAAAATAATTCTAAAACGGACGTGATGTTTGTGATTTCAAAGTTAAAATACCTCGGAAAATCAAAAAAAAACATAAATTAAGTGTTAATTTAGTAGAGATTTCTAAAGAACAACGGTATTATTAACATGTTAGGTATATGGAATGGCCCAAATAAAGTTTTCTAGTAAACCCATCTGGCTGAACTAACACGGGCATCTGTTTGGTCAACAAGAACTAAATCTTGGTTTACCGACTACTCCCCAAGCTACGCCCTGCTGTTGGCTGTTGACTGTTGGCTGTTGGCTGTCGGCTGTTAGCCCGTGGCTGATGGTGGCTTTCTATTCTTGTGTTTTACGACTCCGTGCATGGATCACATTCTGCCATTTGTCTTTAGACAATACGAAATCGAACGCAAAGAAAGTCGTAAAATACGATTAATAAATGAGCAACGCTGTTCGGGTCTTTGGCATACAGCATTATTTGGAAAAACATTAGTGTGTTTATTATTCAGAATTGTTTGAATACACTCGTACATGAGAAAAACAAGACGTACAGGAGTTTGACTTAATTTTTGGTAAAAAAAAACGATTAAAATTATGAGAACAGGTAGAACAGTATGGTCAATAAAAAGTTGAATATTGCTTCTTAATCTAGGTCGACTTCGTGACGTATGCTGAAACGTCAAGAGCTCTCGAAGGGAAATCTCTTGTGACGTATATTTTTCACAGTTTTTTTGCCTGAGGTCAACATTATTCGAATAAAATACCTTAAAATGTATTTTCCATTATGAACTATAAAAGGACGTAGTTATGCAGAAAGCGTTCAAACCACAATTTGCCATAATCGAGTTTTAAATGTTTTCCTATAGATAAATACGAAATTTCTATCTGCTGAAAAAATCCAAGCTCCAAATGCTTTGGATTTTTGGTAATTGATTTTTTTACTAACGCACTTTGTATATATTTGACTTAAATATAAGTTTAAAAACATTAAAATGTAGGGTAACTTAGGAAATAGTTTTTTTTAAATAAATACATTGATAGATTATAAATTATCTATTTATATTAACTCTCATAAAGAAAAAACACTGATATTAACTTTACACATGCCGATTACGCATACTAATGCTTTTGTATCGTCAATGACGATTCGTCTTATTTTCAAAAGCTTTCTTCTCGTTTTTCATTTATTTTTGGGATTGGATACTTTCTGCATAATTACGTCCAATTAAAAAGTCTTAATATATTCGTAAGTGCAAAACAATATTCTGTTAGACTCCACATTATTTTTTAACAAATTTGATTTTTTATATAGATGTTCCACGTGGAAGAGCTCTCAGTTAATAATAATAAATACAAATTAACTACTTTTTATAGCACATTTTGGTGCAATACTTACTCAATGACGCTTACATAGCAGTTTTTTATTACTTTGGAAGAATTCAGATATCGCGGACCATCTCTAAAATAAGGGCTGAAACTTTATTCTAGATAATATTGTTTCTTCTTATAACAGACATACCTACATTCGGTTAAAGCTTGGCGGTTTTTGGCTTATGGTGGGAAATACGTTATAAATTAATTTTATCTAAGGATCTAAAGACGTACCTAAGTAATTAAAAATGGACCGTCAAAATATTTTACCATAATTAACTGCGCATAAGGGCGAAGTGCTAAAAACATTTTCTTCTGATTTTTTTGTACGTACTGTGATAGGAGGAATATTTTTGGAAATGTCTGGATATTGAGTATAGTTCCATGAGCAGAACACAAATATGTATAATCTCTATGTATAAAAAAAAATGTTTGTCTGTCCGTCTTTTTGTCTGTTTTCGATTTTCTCAAAACCGATTTCGCTAAAAATAGCACAGTTTGTTTTTGTTAGTGACGGTAAGGTTTCGAGAGTAATTTGAATGAAATAAAATAGTTTGTAAAATTGCTATAACGTTTTAAAACTAGCATGAACATTGAACTCGCAATTTTCCATTTGGGTTAACCCATAAATATACCGCACTGGTTAGCCACAGATGGTAAACACGTTTTTTTTAATAAGTTTTTTTAACTAAATGAACGTTTTTTTGTTTAGAGATAGTGATAGTCGTCAAAAGGCATTACTTTTTATGTAAAATTAATTATGGCACCAAAAAAAAGCTAGTTGTTCGTTCTACACCTCAAGCACGAAAGATAAAGGCATCAAGAGCATCAAAAACAGTCGAGCAATAGGAAGGAGACTGGAGACCTAGCGAGTTAAAAATATATAATTTTTTTTTACATCTTTTCTTGAGTGGCATTGCAGAGCATGCAGGGTACTCGTTAGTATAATATAAAATCTGGTTGAACCTCAATACTCGTGTTCATAAAGATGATATTAGCAAATCAGAGTGTAATCGACAAAATGTGAAACAATGCTAATCTTATTTGTATAAAAAAAATTATTTCCCGACGAGGGAAGAAAGTTAAAGAATGACTAATTATGCATATTTACAAAATAAGTGTATTTTTACAAAACTTTTATTCCAACGCGATATAAAATGTTTAGGGCATTCCTAAAAGATGATTACTTAAGTTAGAGTCAAGATTAAGCCTCCCTTTAACTCGAGCGACCTACTTTATTAACGTACATTCAATGTCGATTTATTTTTAAATGGTATTACCTTAACCCTAGAAATTCAATCTACGTCGCTTAGAAGTGCGGCGTAAAAATATCGCCCTCTCTTTCTAAACAAAACACGCAGCGCGTTCTCCTTCTCAGTCACCTCAGGCATTGGCTAGAGCTCCCGCGGGACATGTGTTTTGTCGAGGTAATTGATATAGGTACCTTAATATTGAGAATAAAGCATAATACGAGTAGCCATATGTACTAGAGAGATACCAAGCTCCTACTAAAAGAGACAAATTAAAAAATAAAAAGTTGAAAAATAATGTTCTGAAAATCAAGTAAACACAATTGTAACAAACGACTTTTTTCACTTATAAATAAATATTTAAACTTTGGAATTATATTCATAAGAATATTATTAAATAGAATACAATTACTAAAAATTTCTATGACGTACGAGTACATCGCTCAAACGTATCAAAAACTATTACAGTGGTTAAAATTAAAGTTGAGTTAAAGTTGATTATTGAACAAAAATATTTGAAAATCAATATTACCCTTATGTAAAATATAATATAACGCACATTATGCGAATACTAGAAATTTATTTTAAATATCAGCCCAAGATTCATCGTGTAAATTATATAAGGCAAACATTTTCTTCAAAAAATAAATTAAAGGGTCTCATAAAAATGCCAAGAGCCAGTGGGACTTTGGCATCCCCAATTCAGAGAATATTGTGTGGTTGAAAAGATGGGAAAGTCAAGAAGACTGGGTAGAACATATTTAGGAAGGACCTGGCTATTCGCATGTAGTTTTTTTTAGCTAAGTTGTAGTCATTTGAAAGGTTTCGATTTTGAATGATAGTCAATAGCTTGTTTTTTAGAGCATCTCACACTTTTGAACGATGTGCAAATACTTATACAATATTGTAAAAGTATTAGATTTTATTATATTTACCCTCGCTGGGATTTGGTTTGTCAAAAATCTTACCACTCTGTCGTAGAGGTCGTCTAAAATACCAATCGTCAAAATATTTATGCTTGTAAATACATTTTCATGGATTATTTTTCTTATGTCGTCGGTATAAATAATGATTTTCTAGCTTGATGAAAAATAAACTCGTTGTGCTAGAAACCGTGAATATTTTTCAAGTTTCACAAAGATTATGAAAACGTAGTCGTAAAATGTTTACTTTTGTGATTGTGTTTCACCCCGCCGTGCATTGCGAGTGATATCACGTATTAATCGGCGGTATCTCCCAACCCCTCCCGCCCCCACTTCACAGGGGTGGGGGTGAGTTATAGCTGCCAAGTTTATTAGTAACCCGGGCTTCTAACGAGACAGGTGTTAATCTGATTGTTAATTAAACTGTCAAGTTTCTACATTACACTAAATTATATTTCTTTGCAGGCCGACATTAAATGTTTGCACTCTTATTCTTTTGAAATATTGTGTTATAACGTAATCCCCATAAAACCTGCAAGCCTAGCTATTATTTATAAATGTATTCGTGCTTTCATAAATATAAATTGTTTATTAATTGTGAGCACGCCTTTCACACTTTTATTTTATTTCATTTGTATAATTAATATAAAATTATCTATCATATAGTATATTTGCCTCACCTTCCGAAGTGGTATAAATTTCCAGTATCGCCCATATGAAAGATGACCATTCAGAATCGAACCGCTGCTTGTTTTTGACCGGTTAGTAGCTGAGTGGACAAATCTTTTGGGTTCTCACCCAGGCGTCTCAGGTTCAACTCCTCTACTAGCTTAGCTAGTCCTTCATCGTGGTACAAGCAACATTTTCCGCTTATAATTATGATAGTAGGAGTTTTTTCTTAGTTTTCCTTTCTTTATTTTTTTTTAATGACCAGATTCGATATGCCAAGTATTTTCTAACCGTCATCTTCCCCATCACCCCACTCCTTTCATAAAACAGAATATAACATCAATAAGGTAACAATGAGAAATTATTACTTAGAATAAAAATTGTAGGAACTCATCTTAAGTTTCACATGAAATCTCACAAAGTATCTAATTTCAGCCTCTTCGCACAAATATATTTTTCCCAAGGGTTTTACGTTTCAATTTACGGCCAAATTGATAAAAACGAAGGAAGAAGCTAATTAAAATGAAATAGAATAAATCAAAGGTAAATTAATTGTTATATTCGAACTTGTTTTACTTGGAATCCGATATTTTATGTAACTTTGTACATTGTTAGAGAAATGTCTTCTTGTATTGTTAACGCTTCGTTTGATAAGCCAAGAAAGGGTGACTACGGGGTGTGTTAAATATTAACTTAAAATTATTAAAATTAATATCAGTCTAATGTATTATAAAGCAACACACTTACACAGTAAAGCTAAATTTAGATGCGTGACGTCGTTGAGAATTTTACTCATCATTTCCAGTTTCCACATTTTACGTGTAATGTTACCTTGACGTTCGTAATAATTATGTTTCGTCAAAATACTCTGATTCCAGAAAAGTATGACGATTTGACGATCCCGTAGTGGAGCGGTTAACATTTTTGACTACGAATCCAGACGTCACGGTTTTAAATCCTGAAGTGCAGAAATAATTTTTATTTAATAATTCAGGTCAGACTAGATCTGAATAGCAAAGCACTTCTTAACCTTCCTCTTCCTGTTTGCCTTCCCCTTTTCCTTCAATCTCGCAATATGCCCCAATTAGTGACACCATAGTCAAATTGACTTCAGACAGTTGGGACTGGTATGAACTTTTTCGAATAATCTACGAAACGATACGACTTAATAACTTAATTGTATAATTTTTGAAAATATCTAAAAGAAAATGTCAAGTCCCATAGCTCATGATAAAATTGACGTTTCAGGCTGAAAATAACAGAATTTACTTTAAAAAATCTACACAGAATATAATGATGAAAGTTTTAATAAAATAAATTCGAAAGATTTCGCTGCTTCGGAAGATTTAGACAAACGACATATATTTGGTAGCTTAGAAATGTTCATAATTTAATATACAATTTGCAAACGTACCTTAAGAAACATCAAAATAAATCTTGTACATCGAAATATAAATCATCGATTTCTATCAAATATGTCAAAGACCGAATGGCACTTTGTGATGTCCTAAAGAAAGAAGATAAACATTCCCTGATTACGAATAACCGGACAATATTTGAAAAACTCCTACTACCTTCATAATAAGCGGAAGGTGTTGCTTGTGCAATGATGGAGGACTTAGCTAGCAGAAAAATTGAACCCACGACGCCTGGGTGGGAATCCGACGCGTTTGTCCACTCAGCTATTGCGGCAAAACAGAAATCATCAATCCAGCTAGTCATTCCACGACCGAAAGTCATTTGTTTCTTCGCTCCCTTAAGTAGTGGTAATTTATCAAATGATGATTTTGTACATGTCCAAATTAAAAATATTTTAAAAATGTTGCAGCTAGAAAAGGCATTGCTGCACTTTTATGTTTCATATTGCTCATAAAAGAATATTTTTAAAAAATCATTCGCTCCATAACACAGGGAAAAAATTAACCGTTCGCCGCGCAGACAACAATATATCTACCCATGTTTTGAAACCAAACAGTAACAGCATTCAATATGTAGATTCTGTTTTGTTGATTTTACTCCTGAAAACAGCTTCCATTAACAGGCAGTGACGGTCTCACTTTAATGCCATCGCTCTCGTCACCAATTGGTTGTCCGGTGAACTTGACATTCATTACCCAAAAGTTGGGAGCTTTATTTAGCAATCAAAAATGATGAAACACGACATATTATTATTATTATTAAACTTCTAGCAGATTTAACTCTACCGCAGACTTTTTATTCTGACAACTCGTTTTTTAAATTAGGGTTTTAATCTACGTAGCTTTAAATAATTGCACATTACCAGTGTTACTATTAAAGTGAAATGAAATGCAGTAGCCAAAATTTAATCTATTAAAATAATAAATTTTCCGGTATGGATAATTACTAGCTTTTGTACCCGTCTTTCCGTGTTTTTTTTTCTTACGGTATACCTATTTCTTAAATTTTAAGCATGGATGATGTTAATTTTTTCAACTGCCAGGACATTTGAGAGTAAGTGTTTTGGTTTTTCCGCTCATGACAATGCGGAGTAGAATTGATCATAAAAAAACGATTTCTAACACATTGAGTGCTTGTGCTCTATTTGACGGCCCGATTTGAACAATTTAATGATTGAGTTTTATTAGTAGATATATTTTTGAAAAAAAAAATAGTCAAGATATCGTCGCCGGAAAGGTTAAAGGACTGAAGCGCCATTTTAGGAAGTTTAAACCAGAAACTTAAAAGTTTTGTGTTTTACAATGAAATTCATAAGTCTTCAGTACCTAGTTGGATTTTGAAAAAAAAGGTTAGCACAGGTAACTCAAGTCTTTCAATGAGTTACCCGAAGTGACAAAAAGCTAAACAAATCCTAAACGTATGTCGCTTGAGTCAAACCTTCTCTCAAATGGGAAATATATTTTTAATGGCTGAAGCGCCACAAGTCTTCAGAATCAAACGAGATTCAGAGATTTCGATGCAGAAATATGAACTGATCTATATTGCACATTTAACTCATGTGGGACCAAAGTGATGCTTAAGCCTTTTTTCCTTTCCAGCGATGGTATAAAAATCAACAAAAAATGCAGTAGATGCCTTTGAACTTATGTATCGGCTGTTGCCTGTTTCAAATTCTCGGAACAAACTTACTCAGTAATAGTATTACCAAAGGTTATCCACAAGTCACAACCATGTCTAGACAGTGAATTTTTCAAGAGTATAAAAAATGAAAATTGCTGTATTTTTCAAATAAGTATAATGACAAAAAATGAATTCCTTCAGCTCACTTAATAATAACGTAGAGAAAATTACACAACGAAAATATGTTGGCAGAAGGCGAACATCATCGTTGATGATTTTCGTTAGGTGGTGGCTAATATCTTAAACGTTGAGTTCGCGAGTGATTAGGTAGCAAATAATATGTTATCTACCCTTCGACAGGTGCCGAAACTATGTATTAATTTTTTTATTGGAATGGATTTTCGGTGATCAGTGCTATTCGGGTAAAGATTCCACCTGGAGAAATCAAAAGATATAAGTTTTTCTGAATTATTATTATTAATGTGGATTATCAAGCAAATAAATCCAATGCGCACCTGACAGCACAGTAATCGATGAATTAAATAAATCTTTTTACAGATCATAGCTTAAACTCGAGTCCGCGTTTTTTGTTTTTTAAGCAAGTAGATTTTTAAATAATACACAAAACACGTAACATAAAAAAAATGATTAAACTAAAAATGTGACGTTTGATAGAAGCTTTGGCGCGGCTAACTGACTCTCGAGGACGCCATAAAAACCGAAGTTAAAACGCGTCAGTGTTGAAATGCTTCAGTTAAAACTAACACCACGAATACCTATGTCAAAGGGTGCACTAGATAGAGGTGACGAGCTTTTTATGGCGGCATTATAATTTGAGTGCTAATGTTTTGTGTAACAAATGTTTTTGGTGGCCAACTGCTCGGAAACTTTTTAGAATTATTCTACCCTGCGGTGGGAAGACTAGGGGGAACTTCAGTAGAGATACTCAGGAACAGGTATTCAAAATTCAGCTACAACAAAGTAATTATTTCCTTATCCGGGAATTTTTCAGGCTCTCATGATATGGTGTAAATAATCATCTTATTAAAAAAGATCATATCTTAAATAAAAGCACCAGTGCTCATATTCTACACAAAAATGGTCATGGTAACAGATTAAATAATTTAGAGCTACTAGAAGTAAAGAAAGCCATTAAAATATAATAGATATATAATAGAAAAGTCATATTCATAATAATCACACACTACGTATGTTTTGTTGACTTTAATGTTGCACCCTGACAATGCTTAGGCTTAGCGAAACTGATCGGTCATAAAAAATAAAATAAAATTTGTGGTCTTTAACAAAATTATTATTTAATTTCATTAAATATGTCAAACCGCAAAGTGATTGCTTTCTAAGAAAATATGAAAAGTGATTCTTTCCTTAGCCGAGAACTCTTCGGTTTCTCATAATATGGTGTAAATTTAATTTGTTTTAGTTCTATTCCATTCCCCACAGCCATTCTTTAACCTAATCTTCCCGGAGGTAGTGGAACAATGAAATCCCATTTTTGAGATGGTATGGTTTGTCAAATTAATGAAGCGGAGAACGAAACTGAGATGGTCACTAAAAAGGTTTGATTAATTTGACTATCAATTTAGTCACTTGTAACTCGCAGATTCTGAATGGTGGTCAAATATTTTCCACTCTTTTTTGTGTAAAATAAGTAATTTGATCCGTTGCATACTTCTTTGCCCGTAATTATATATATTTTCCAACATTTTTGTACATTCCACTGCGATAAAGAACTAGTCAACTTAATTAAAGTGTCAAACGTTTTCAAATTAAATTCCTTCGGTTTAAGGGCCAGCACCCAAGAATGACGCCAAATGTCACTTTGTAGCATTCCAATACAAGCAATACTACAAATTATTTATCTGCAAATTTTCTATGAGTAGCTAGAAAAATGTCTGAGGTTTCCAGTGAATATAATTGTTTAACTGTAATCCTTTAAATTCCATGAAAAACATACTGAAATATCAGTAAAAGGTGCAGTTTGAAAACCAGCCAAATTTTTTTTTAACGTTTCATTTAAAATTCCAGTATGCATTTCAAAAAAAAATTAAAAGATTATTGTTTAAGAATTATATTAACTGGAAACCTTTTTATCTGCCTATATAAAATTAACAGATGAATCATTTGTAGTTGTGCTTGTACTAGAAAGCCAAAAAGTGTGTAATTTTGGATACCGACTCTTAACGTGGATGCAACCCTGTACAGGCTTTCACTGTTCACTCACTTCAGAGGGTGACAGGAGATTTTATTAAGATCTACAAAAGAACAAAAACGTCAGTAATGAAGCAAAGTTAAATAAACATAATATTAGAATCTCTTTGGTTTGGTCTGGTTCTGTGTTTGAAACCGACGACATTTCAATGAGAAATCTTTTCATCGCACTTTAATGGCAGTAATTTTAAAAGGTTGTGTTTTCAACATTGTTTCTTTAATGATAATGGGTATTCTTAATGCATCATTGAAAAATTGTAACTGACTTTACTTACGTCTGTACGTAGAATGAAACTAACTTAGTAAGGAAAAACTTGAATTACTTTTTTGACATTCGCAATAAAAGCTGTGACCCCATTAGTCTGGAGGGTTTTGCTTTTCGCAGAATACAATGAAAATTACAATTGTTTGACATTTTCGAAGATGGATTTATGCAACCTTGGTAGCTTCTGCAACACACAACGTCAATAACTTTTAAAAAATAATTATAGTGAATACCGCACAAGAGTCCCAACTGCTTCCAACCGTCTGGAGCCAGCGGGACTTTGGCATCTCCAATCGGGTCTACTATGAGTTTGAAGCCAGTAGGGAGGAGTAGAAGATGGGGAGCAGAATGGTTGAGAATTACCTGGCTATAGATCTGGTCACAAACACAGCTAAAGTCATTTCAACCAACATCTCGGTTCTGAATGGTGGTTTTTCATCAGGGCGATACTTAGAGTATCTGCCACTTTAGAACGTGCCGCAAATTTACTGTATATTATTTTTTATATGAATTCAAATGTGAGATAATACATATTAACTGAACAAAGCATCCGGGATTTGAACGCATGCCCTTTGAATTCGCAGTCGAAGGTCTAAACCACTCGACCACGGAGGCCGTCATATTACCACAAGACACAGTTTATTATTAGATTTTAACCAAACCATAGAGAATACTTCTATTTCATTGTGATTCTTGATAAATTTATCTCATTAACAACCTTAAAAAGGTCCAATCAAGTATAAATAATTATATACAAGAATACAATTATTCATTCCTTGTTCTCAACATAAATACACATAATTATTATATAACCAAGATTACCGTTTTTACAATAAAGCTGACTTCAAGAACAAATGAATCGCCAGTAACTTTGCGAATCTAAAGATATTTACATTCCTCCAAGTTACTTTGAGGAAAAGGGAGTAACTTAATTTGTTTTCTCTGATTAAATACGTCAGCCTTTGTCATCCTCAGTTTTCCAAGTTCTTACCGGTTTTATATTTGATTTTTCTCATTCATTTCATTTCTATCTTCTTTCTCTTTTTATTTATTTCTTTAAAAAAATCGACAACATGATAACTCCGTCGATTATTGCAAATTACATCTATGTCCTTAAAATTAGAAAAAAATATTAATTTAGTCTCCAAGACAGTATTATATTAGCAACTCTTTCCAAAGCTAAAAAAATGCCCTAGTGAGATAGCACCATTTGGCATTCCAACGTTGTTTCAAATGGATTTTGCCACGTTTAGCGACTAGATCTAAATAGTCAAATATTTTCCTTTCTTTTATCTTTCCTTTGGCCCACTGTCTTCCAAATCATCGCGACATTATCCATATTGGGATGTCACTGTTCCGCTTGCTCCGAGCAGTTGACACTTTGTGCGGAATCACAAAAAAAAAATTAAAATATTTGTGCTAAACGTGAGATCTCCAAATATACTTGCTTACGAATATGAATAAATTATTCCAACTAGAAACCATTAGTGCATATTCGTAATTTGTTTCTGAACACATAATAATAATAATATTTGGATGATTTTTATAGCGCCGTTTTTGTGGAAAATCACCTCAAGGGCGCTGTACAAATCTTAATTTCTACTTAATATTAATTCTTAGTTTATATAAATATACCTACAGCAACATACTTACCTGGCAGGACAGAATCATCATATCATAATAAACTAAGAATGTACACCTCTCCAGTGACGGCTCGTGACTTTTTAGTGTGTTTCAGTGCTAAGATTAAAAAAACGTTATGATTGATAATGTTGTAGCCGAAAACGTTTTTTTTTTTTTTTCAAAAAGTTTTTTTGGTATAAAGATTTTAAGTTTTTTTCAGTTTTTGTGGGTCATTGACCCAACAAAACTGAAAAATAACACAGATGATAACAATGAAAAATAACAGAAGCCGCTGATTGTGTGCGAGGTAGGGACCAAAATGGTCAGTAGTCAGAGTCAGGAGCCGAGTCCAGCGGTGACCAAAGGTAGCCGACTTCGTCGCCGGTGTCGGAGGGCGGCTTGGTGGTGGGCGTCGTCGGCTTGAGCGGCACGGGCGTCGTCGTAATCGTGGTCGTCGGCGCTGCGGCACTGGTCGTGGTGGTCCTTCTCTTCTTCTTGCGGAAAAACTTGCGCAGCTGCCCGGCCATGTTTGTTGCTGAAAAACTGTCATCGGAGTCCTCCAGAGTCAGAGTATGCTGCGCTGGTGCGGAGTTCACCAATCCGCCATTTTTCTTCTCGACTGCTTCAAACCCTGTCCCACGCTCTTCTTCCTCGTACCCATTGCCCCTGTCGCCCTGGGCTTGGAGCCGGGGAGGCGACGAGGACACGCAGACCAGGAGATCTTTGAGGCTGCAGAGGCCGATGAAGGAGCCGCCGGAGGACAGCCAGGTGAGGGCGGAGACGCACACTCCACTGGGGGGCTCGCCTCGAACCCCGCAAGTGGTGTTCGTAGAAACTTCATTGCTGAGCATTGTACTTGTCACCGCATCATCCTTTGCCAAAGCACAACAAAGGCACACGAAAAGAAAAACAGAATAAAAAATCATATTTTCGTGTAATTTTCAACGGAATGTAAATTCTACATTGGTCCTCTCGCAGGAATGGATTGCTTTCTTGCGGTCATCGTTCCATCCCGTCAGATAAACATGTGGCATGCATCTGAAATGTTTACCATCCCCACACTTCACTGGTCACTCACTATGTCTGTTAAATGTACACACGTTTTTGAAATAAAACTTTGATTTGAAATGGTCATAACTATTGATATTAACACTATACAACTATTTAAATATAAAAAATACAACAATTGGGTCAATTCCCTTACTAGTGCAAACTTTAGGAAACCTAGTACAAAAACTACCCCTTCTTTTGTATAAAAACTAAGAGCTTATGTAAATACGTGTCTGCAGCTTCAAAGCGCTGACACGTTTTGTACATACATGTTATAGACCTTTTATTAAAGTGGGTTTTGATTGAACACTCACCACGGCTCCGTGCGATATCAATAACCTCGGATGTGAAAAAGAAACATAAAAACCATTTGACATCAAATCCATTATCGATATTTTTCACGTCGTTCATGCTTTGACAGATTTTTCCCCCGAAAAGAAGTAACTGTGTTCAAACGGCGAGTACCTGTTTTAGAAGCAAAGGGATGTTTTTCAAGTGGGGCACGCACAAATAGATTGTTTGATCACATTTTGAACACTTTCCCAACTCCACGGAAAACATTTGACTCGAAATATTGGAAATGTCTTTTGCGGTAAACGAGAAATTTATAAGCCAAAAAATCCCGATGGCTTTTAAAGCAAATGAGGATAATAAATATTGTTTTAGAACTAAGTTGGAATTTAAAAAAAATGGTATGGAGTTGATAGTTGCAATGGTGAAAGGAGGAATGACGACAAAATAAAGAGTACTAGTTGTCCTTGTATCAAACTCACAATTAGTAAACTGTTCAACTGCACTTGTTCAATTTTCGTGAGAAAAATAAAGTTTTCTTTTTTTAAGATTTGAAGACCCCACGGAAAGAACCTGTTAACTAACATTTTTGTTAATAATGAGTTAGTATTCTCACTAAACTATGTCTGGTACGCTCTATCCAATTCTTTCAGATCATGAAAATGGCACGAACATGGAAAATCAAAGAGTTGAATATGTTAATTTAAAATTTTGTTATAATTAAAATATTTTTTAATGGCAAGAACATGTTATCTACAATAATAACATTGTATTTCAGAAATCCATTAAAATGCAAAATTATATATTAAATTTAATATACTACCTATGAAATTCGTGAAAAACAATTAGTGGATTTGTACTGGTACACATTTTTTTTGTAACAAAACGCAAAAGACTTAATATCTCAGAATGACTCGACAGTTGGTTTACAGGTTCTTGCCTTGGGGTCTTCAATTGTCTTGTATGAAATGTAATATCTTTTTTAAACTTTATAAAATTTTTGGAATATATATATACCATGGTGTTCCATTTTCAACCTTGTTTTGAATGTCTAATACATATGTATGTTTTGATGCTATCATAAGGGTGAGAATATACCAATCTGGTTTTCGTTTGAAATGGGTACGATATGTTGTTATTGTGAGCACAGTTAAACGATTGTTTTCATTTAATTATTTTACGGTCGTTATCAATATTCGAAAGGTGAGGAATTGTTTTTATTCTCTTAATAAATTTCCAAATCACAGATTACCTTCTGAAAAAAACTTTTATTCGTTTGTTTTCATTATAAAATTAAAATATTTCATATTTAAAGATAGGCGGCTTTGATGAAAATGCCTTATTTACATTTATATTACTTTTTAGGATAAGAATAACCAAATACTCATTCAGGGATCCGTTAACCAAGGCTTTAACATAATTTGTATTTATCCAAATCTGCTATATTCGTGCGAAAAAACGGTAAATAATATGATTATTTTTCACTGAATTGCTTGAAGAAGAATTTTTTTTATCCGGTCACGAATTCACAATTTTAATTACTTTCGAGTTTTTTTTAGTTTCGTCGTCTACTAAATTTTACTTGATCTAGCTGCTTGTAAACTAGTAGAACTCTGCAGCCATACGATAACTTTAAGTTTTAATAAGCACAGTAAAGCACGTAAATCGAACAAACTAACTCTATCACAAGAACCTGCTAGAAAGCTGCGGAATTGTAGCTTAACATGGCTTTGTCTGTTGTGAACTTTTTGTTTTTGAAACACTGAGTGCATTTTCAATACTTTTTATACAAATTGTTATTTATAGTCATTATAGAAGAATTATGTGCAAACTTCCACTGCAAGATCCTGTGTGTGTTTTCAATCTAATGCTCTTTCTTGTTTTTTGTACTAACAAATCATCCTGCATGGCGTAAGTAATTAACAAATCTTTGGAAAATCAGCAGCGCTGATAAAAGCACGTATTTCATTGACATTATTTTCCTGGTTTGCTATGACGATGACCTTTATTATGTGAATGTGTGAGTTTACTTCGTTTACCTATGAATTAGTTTACACCAACTATTCAAATATTATGTGACGTCAAATAAGATTTCGACGTAGAAAGCAGGAATAAATATAAGTGAGCTAATTTAGTACTGAAGCATGAACTATCGATTTGCATGAAATCTAATTCTGGAACCAATGTTTTCAGTTGCCATTGTAAAAAGTTTTTTTTTCTGTATGTATATCATTATGTATTAATGGTGGCGGCCTTGAAAGAAAATTTTAACAAAATATTTTTTTTCAATTTACAAAATTAAAAAACGAAATGGGTCAATTCGTTTGTCCCAAATGTATGAAATATTGAAAACCCAATTACATTGTGCACATTATTTTTTCATGTTTTTTATTTGAAAAAAGACATATTGCTCTTTTTATATGCGTTAACTATAATAGTTTCGACACAATTCGTGTCATCATCAAGGCTAATAGCATAAATATATTTATAAATCTAAAATACATTTTTTAATCAACAGCAAGAAAAAAATATTACAAATACATATAATTTCTAATATTTCTTTGTTATCTGTTGCTTTTGAAACAATTTTTTAATTAAAATTATTAGTACTAAATTTGGTTTTCAATATAAATCTATCATCACAAAGATAATCTTGAAAATATAATATAAATTATTGTTCGATACGAAAAGTAGATCAAATAAAGTATGTTGATATCTCGGGAGAAGCCGGGTAATAAAACTATTTTATTTCATTAAAATATATAAATTTATCCTTTTGCTTAGTTCATTAAAATATTCACAAATAAAAGTTGTGTATTATTATTTAAAAAAAAACACCAATGGATTGGTAATATGACACCAGTAAGTTCAAAACATAGTATGCGGTAAAAGTATTTCTTATTAGGTATATATGTTTATACCAATATTTAAATGAATTGGCATTAACTGACGATGGGGTATTTTAAACTTTCGTCACAATTCAATGAAAAGTGCCATTTGTTTTCCCCGTCAAACGCCGATTGTCGGTGCGTTTTAACTATTAAATAAATCGTGACCAGTTGAAAAGCTTAACGGTAATGTTGTTATGCCTGTCAGCTGACCACAATTTGTTTAAAAGCTCAAACTGGTATAGAATCGACGTTTATCGGGGAACATTAAAATGTATAATAAACAAAATGGCGCTAATTATTGAATTGTGATCATGTCAAATGTGGTGAAAGCTTGAAGAAATCCGCACCAACGCGCTAAAATGAATATAAAAATATATTTTTATTGTTTTTGTGTTTGTGATGTCTTAATGCATACATATGATGTAGTTTTTTTCTGTGTGTATTCTTAATGGTTAATTTGTGGTATTTTTCTTTGTGTTTGTATATACTGCGAGGGTTTTGGATTAAGAACGTTACTCAAGTAACTTGAAAGTATAATCTTTCAGCAAGCTTCACGTTCGCAAATTTATGAAAACTTTCGCTTCATTACACAATTTACGGAGTTTCAGTAGAGTTTGCGTTTGAATTCTGGCGCTAAAGAATCACGCGTTAAATTTAAATTCAAAATCACTTTCCGTTAATTTGAACGACTAATTGTCAAATAACACGTTTATATTTCTACTAATTGACTGTTATTTTTTAAACGTAAACAACGACCAGGTATACTTATTTACCTAATCAATTATTTAATGGATTGTCGTTTACATACTTTTTATACTAGACTGTTAAGATTGACGAGTGGAATGATTAACATTAACCGGATAGTAGCCGAACTGAGAAATGCGTCGGGTTTCCACTCAGACGTCGTGGGCTTAATTATTTTCCCTCCACGATTTCACAAGCAATATTTTCAGTTTATTATGATGGTATTTAAAAAAAATTGTCAGGTTATTCGTAACCCGGGAATGTTTGTCTTTATTTTTTTAATTAAAAGTGTTTTGAAGCTGTATGAAATAAAAAAAAGATTTGGAAAACCTGGTTCTTCAGATCGAGTATGTAACAATAATTAAACCATTTCGAAAGGCGTTTCGGTTGTAAGACGTTTTTTTTCAAAATTATCGATTATTGTTGCATAGGGAAAAATAGTGTTAATTTAAAAAAATATACTATTTTGTCGGTATCTCGTTATGAAGTCAACATTTTGACTTGTAGGAAAAGTATTTGCATCTCCGCCTCGGAGTTCTTCAAAGTGAGATGTTTTAATAATATTGATTCGAATGATGAAAGAACACTTCGTTTAAAGCTACTTTATTTAATACAAACATAAGTCAAATAGCTGCGGTAGTTATCTACTTTTTTCAGGAAAGTGTAATGAAAACTAATTTTACCACAGATATAATTATGAAAAAAGAAAGATTACATTAGTACGTATGATGTACTCTTTCTCTATCTCTTTCGTGAACCAATATATTTATATGTATCCCTCTTCATACTTAGAGTACATTATATTATACTGTCCTGGGGAAAGTGAAGAACAATTGAAACTATTTGACTTATGTATATATACACAAAAATGATTTAAAATTAATTAAATGTTTGTTTTCATTGAAATTATTAATTAAAGGACCCACTTTATGAACACATAGAAAAATACACTGGAATGTTAATCAATAAAAAAATTATCGTTTCATTACTTAATTTGGAAACAATCTGACGTATTTCCTGTTTTCAGATGAATTAGCGACCCTGGCGACGATAGCGGAAAGCAAGCACCCGGACAAGCGCACCGAGGAGGAGAAGGTGGCGCTGCTGGGGCGGCCCAAGCCCGGGGACGTCATGCGCGCGCAACTCAGGATTAAGGAGAGCAAAGAATTCAAGGTTAGTCAAGAACATCACCACTATTAACATATATTTGGAATTGAAACAACATTCATAATATTCAAACAATATGAATTTTAAAAACAAGTAGAATAGAAAATTATAGCCGATTTGATCTACCAAGTGTAAAATAATACCTATAAAAAGTACGAAAAAAGTAGATGTAAGACGAGTGGTCGCCATTTTCAAAGGCTTATTTTTGTTGCTTAATGTATTTTAAATTATTCATCGACGTTAGAAAGGCAAAATGGCTGAAGCGCCATTTTGTGAAGTATACACCAGAGAACTTTAAAGTTTTTCTTGTTTTACAATAAAATTCATAATTCTTCAGTACCTGGTTGGATTTTGAAATAAAAGTTAACTCAATGCTCTCACTGAGTTACCTGAAGCGACAACAAGCTAAAAAAAGTCTTAAGCTTGTATTGCTTGAGTCAAGCTTTCTCTCAAATGATTAATATATTTTTGACGACTGAAGGGCCTCAAAAACTTTCTAATAAAAAGAATTCATGCAAAAAAAACTGCACATTAAACTCATTTTTTACCAAAGTGTCATTTAAGCCCTTTTGCCTTTCCATCGGCAATATATAAACTGATAGTGAATATCGAAGAGACAAACTGATGGACATATATATTTATTTTTTTTTCCAAGAAGAATTCTTCTTCTGAAAGGTTTTCACTTTGTGATGTCATTATGTATTTAAATTAAAACAAAATAACTTTCTATACATCACTTTATTAATATACAATTTTACAACATGTTTCGTGAGCGATGCTCACATCTTCAGGTATTAATTAATGTATACTTAAACATGTTGTAATATTGTATATGATATGTTGTAATGTTTTAATTTAAATATATATTTAGCGTATCTGTGTAGCCAAAGTAAGGTCGGAATTATCTAATTTTGGAGTTTGGCAAACCTTTTTAAATATCGGAATTATTTCTGGAACAGATAAACAATTTCATTGGCCTATTTGAAGCCTAGAAGTCCAAAGGTCATATGTCAATTAATCAGTTCTCTGCCAAATTGGTATAGATCACACTTCTAGTGTTTAGTGGTGCGCAATTAATAAATGTATGTATTTTAATATTTAGATCTTGAATATTCAGATAATAATTTATTAATACCTTCTAAATTATTTTTACTGCAAAATTAGCATGATAAACCTGTACACGAGTACTAATTTAAAAAATATATTACTGGATGATAATAAATTATTCTTACTCAACTGTAATGCGTACTACACTGGTAAGTACTGTCCAGTTGTGGACACTTATCTTTTGTACACATCTCCCTAAAAGTTTGTGTAAAACATTGAACGAGCACCGAGCATGTTAAACTACATTACGATTAGGAACCTGTCGGTTTTGTACATTCCCTTAGCGAGTTTTTGGCAGTGAAACTCTGGTTGTAATGAAAATAGTTGGCAGACATCCCGCCTCCCGCCCCCCGCCCCCCGTCGCACCGCAGACGTCGTCCGATGGCGGGATACTAAAAAAACCTCGCCGGAAGTGAAAACTATTCGCGCCATTGGTGCGCCGGAAGTGGGTAGTAGCGTTGCTGCGGAGAGTTAAAAGCTTTGCAACAAATCTAAAACTTCTGTTTTACAGACAGGTTTATTCATTTTTCAAACGTGTACATATTATATATTCTGTTTTGGCTTTTCCATTTTGCGGTGAATGCGGAATTTAAAAAAAACTCTGTTTTAATAAAAAAAAAATATAAAGATATTTAAATGAGTAGGTGCCTCTTAAAAATGTTTTCTTTTAGTCAACCAAACGTTTAAGGATCTAGAGATCGCAAAGTCTAAACACGGCTTGCGCTAATAGATTAAATTTAATTTAGGCAAGTTGTTTAAAACATAAATAAAATAAATTTAAATATAGTTTTAGAGTGCAGGATACTCTTAATATCGCCCTGGTAAAAGATCACCATTGAGAATCGAAACGTTGCTTAAAATGCCTTTGGCCGTGTTTAATGACCCGATATGAATGGTCAGTACTTCCAAACCTTTCTCCTACCATATACTTCTCACCCCCGCTCCCTTCAGCCTCTCAGCATACGAACATACCCCAATTAGGAATGCTATAGTTCCACTGGCTTTGGGCAGCTTGGGATTTTGGTTTCTGTGTGGTATGCAGTTAAAAATGTAAATAAATGCATAAGTTTATGCAGACCTAAAATTTTCTAAAACTAAACTTAATGCGTTTTCGATTTTAAAAAAAAAAAACATATATATATAAATATATATATTTATATATATATATATATATATATATATATATATATATATATATATATATATATATATATATATGTTGTTTCTCTTTAGACCGCCTGCACAGGAATATTTGTTTATTTACTTAAGAGTCAGCACTAAAAAATAACGCTAATCGTACCTGTGTAGCATTCTAATACAAGCAATACTTCAAATGATTAGTCTGGAAATTTTCTATCGGTAGTTAGAAAAATATCTGAGGTTTCCAGTGAATACATTTTTTAGAAATGTTATCTTATTAGTTCTATGAAAAACATACAAAAATGACAATAATAAAGTGCAGTTTGAAAATTAAAAAAGGCATTGTTGAACGTTGTACCTAAAACTCCAGTATGCATATCAGAAAGAATATAAAAGATTACTGTTTAGGAATTGTATTCACTGAAAACCTTAGTCCGGTATAGGTCGTGCATTGGAATTGATGCGAACAACGCATACTTAGTGTGTATCGAAGCATATTTATACAAATCCGACAGCGATGTCCTTGAGAAAAGTCGGCAAGAAACAACCTCATACATTCCATTATTGATAATAATACATTAAATAAAGTTGTATTACATATAATAAAGAAATAAAAAACATTACTGGTTGTTTTACCAATACACAATACAGAACAATCACTACAAACCTTCTCACTTGACATTTTGTCTCTTTTCATTCATATTATCTATCTCTTTCTCTCTGTTGCTTTGTTATAATTTAAATGTTCTTCTATTGTTTTCTCATTGTTTTGTTATTTTATTTTATATTTTGTTCTCCCTCTGTATGTATATATAACCGCACACTTTATATTTTTTGTTTAGTTTAATTTTGTACTCTGATGATGCTTAGACTAAGCGAAACCGGTCGGTTTTAAAATTTTTAATAATATCCGTGGTCTTATATTGAGTTATTTTTAATTTCTTTACTTTATTAAATACGTAAAGTTGCCCTAATTGCATTGTTCTATTGCACCAGGTTGTGCATCAATGAAATAAAGTGTTGGAGCAGCCGTGCGACCAGTCGGAAATCCTCTGGATTACTCTATTTCTGAACGATTGACCAAACCACTTCGTAATATTGAAAAGGGGATAAGAAAATATTTCCCAGATTTATTTTCCGTCCAGTCAAGTTCACGGAATTTCCGACCCTTTCCTAATATAAAAAAGATTCTCCGGATCACATTTTTGGATGATTTATTATTCTCTACGTTGGGTGGATCATTTATCATAGGTCATCATCGCCTTCACGAACATACACGTTTTATTTACCTCCGATAGCGTTAACTTTTTAATACACATTATTGGATATAAAAAGGTGATGTATGATAAAATGCGATGTAATAATTCCGGATGGAATAAATCACTGAGCTTATCTTTTTTGGAAATTTCTCTCTTCAAGTGGTATAGTTAAGACTTCAAAAACAAAAGTTACCCATTTTTAGAACTTGTGCTAGTAGAACTCCATTTTTATTTTAACTTAAATATAAAATTATACTTATTTTAACTCGTGATACCCTTTTCACCTTCCAAAGGCACTGACTCAATTATTTTATTTTTTTGACCATTTAATATTATTAAAAAAATGTAAAACGAACTTCACTAAATCTAGTTAACGGACCTTTATACTACCGACCAAACTCTTGTGTAAAGTATAATAATTTTTAAAGTTCAATCGAAGATCTAACTAACTGTAAATTGCAACAACAAAAAAAGTTTATATTCGCAAAATTATATTTATAATGTACATCTTAACTCAACTGGCTCGACCGATTGCATCAATCACATTGAAGGCATTAAAGTACTTATCTCGGGGGTACTTGACCAAAAACTGCGTAGAAAAGCCCAAAGGTAAAGAACCATCTAACGTACAATGGAACATTAAACCTACGACCATTTCCATTGATTGAAAGGGCTAGGAGAACATTCAAATTCTGAGGTCAAATGCCTTAGGGACACTTTTTCCTTCCTATTTTAGGGACTTGAAAACCTTTGAGGTATTTTCTAGTGTTTAGGGATGGGCCCTTTAGATTACCGTCTATTGTATTCTCGATGAGGGAGGAAAATTAATAGAAATTCAATTTACCTTTTCCTTTGAGAAGGAGGCATGTGAAAAGGACCAAAGTTTTCACCTGCTGAAAATAGGGCAAATTAATAGGTAATGTGATATCTTAAGCATTATTGGAAATCTTTTAGTAATTTAAACCTACACCTTGGCGATAGAAGTGAAAAATGCTCACAGTATCACAGTGAAATACCACTATTAACATTTAAAACGTTGCTTGAAATAGCCATCATTATGTTTAGAAACCAGATCTTTTGGCTTTAACTTTTTTCTCCTCCCCCCTTCTCCTCCCTTCAGCTTCACAACATTCTCAAAATAAAAATGCAATTGGGAAACTGACTGAATCACGTAAATGTTAAAATTTTGATTATAAAAGGTACTGAGCGAACATAAAATATAAATTAAATCATGGAAATCGAATGATAAAATATCAACGTCAGGGTAGTAAGGCTGTATTTTCTTTTTTTGGGATTTACAGCTTAGATTTTACAGTACCAGAATGAAAATTTGGTCAATATGGGGGGTCGCTAAAGCAAAAAAAAGTATTTGGTATTGATATTGATTCTTATCACACAATAAAACGACGGTAGACAATTCAGGATTCTTAGACCCACGTCATAACAATCTAGTTTTAGGTGAAATTATTATTGGTGTGTGGATTTCCATGGATGTTTGTTTCCTGCGATCGTGACCCAAAGTGAATACAAGCGCAATAAATAATCGTCAATGTCAGAAATGCATTATTTGTCCGGCTATGAAAGACGGATTGTTTAGTTTATGAAGTAAATTTCCTCGCTTGCCACCGGAGCGAGGATTGGCGCATTTTGCTTCAACGGTAAAGCTTTTACGAGGGAAAAGTGTTAAACATAACTGGGTTTTCAAAGCTTACGAGTGCCTACTTGATTAGTTTTCTTAAAATATATTTATACCGCAAATTTTCGTCAGTCGTCAAGTCAAGTTTAGAGGCAATGGTATCGGACGATTGTTCTTGCAAAGAAAAACAAGGTTTACTCCTTTTCATATAGCTGTGAAACTACGCCTACGTCTACCTACGGCTTCTAAGTCGAATGGTGTCTAGAGCAGCTCGCATCTCTTCTTCTGTGTTACATCATTTCACGTGCCAGTTCTATGTAGATAGCGTTACATTCAAACGATACGAGAGATGTTTAGGCGCTCGGTAATGCCGCCGCCTATTCGAGCATGGCCTCCATAGCGTAGTGAGCACGTTTGACTTTGAGTTGGTAGGTTACTGGTTCGATTACCTCACAGGTTAAGAAATATCTTTACATGGATTTCAGGGTAATTCATTTAAAAATATAGCTAATAGAGTAGTTAGTTAGTCGATGGTTTTGAAAAGTACAGTGCCTCAGCAACACGCGGCCCGAAGCGGCCCACTCCCGTTGATTTTACCTGCACTAACGTACAAGGGGCGCAAATATGTATAATATCAAATAAACTCCGAGTTATCGGATTCAGCTTAATATGATATGTATTGTTCACCGAAGAGATACACAGAAATAAGGGTGTTACGGGCGTATCCATGTGTCCGAAGTTAGCTCAATTTTTCCTTGCGTCTTGTAAAATTGATTAAACATTGTCCAAATCGATTTTATTTCTTGAGCAGATAATCAATTTCATCGGTCTATCTGGAGCCCAGGAGTTGAAAGGCTCTATGTAAATTAGCGACATCAGCTTTCTTTCAAATCGGTATAACTCTCATTTCTATCGTTTTATCATTTCAGCGGGATAGGTCTACTCAATTTTGTCACCACTAACGTGAAAAAGGTGTGCAGGTGTAATAGTTTACAGTAGTTTCATTCATGTAAATGTAATATGTCAATGAATTCTCTTTTATTTTTGTTCGGAATATTTCTGTATAATTTATTAAAAAATCACAATCAACTCCAACATCCTAAATCTTAACCACTTTTCTTTTTTTAACCCGCACCACAGTTCTAAACATCGAGCAAAGAGTACTCGTACAATAAGAGTAGGAACTCCATACACTGATCGTAAATAACTTACGTTTTCACGTAAAACCAAGAACAGATCACAAAACACAGATTCAAATTTAGTGTTCCCGTCAGATTATCCATTCTCGAATTGATGGTTAGACTCGCAGGTTGCCATTTTATTCACATCGTAAAATAGTAGAAAAAATCTAAACCTAACATCAATGTTTCATAATCGTAATCTCAATCGACATTCCTCCGTAGAATATTATTTATTTTTGTATGGAAAATCGAAGTGTTCTCTCCAATATATCCTATGTAGGTATCGAAGATATATTATGTATTTTTCCATTTCTGGCAAGTTTATGACACACGCGAATTTTTTTCAAATAATAAGGTTAGTTTTTTTTCACCACAAAACTTTCATATTCAAATACTTACTTTTTTTATTTCCGGAGAAGTATGTTCGAGTATGTACCTTTATAAGTTTCTCTAGCAGGAGAAAAGTGGACATGGTTTAAAAAAACTCACGACTAAAGACTGTATTCATTTCCATTTTTTTGCTAAACATTAGAACTAATAAAATATATTAAGCGAACGCTTAGAAAGAAATTAAGAAAAAAACCGTTCTTTTGAACTCATTTAAAATATATTTGACTGGCTAGTATCTGAGTGAATGAATGGTTCAGGGGTCAATGTATTTGCTAGCTAAGTCTTCCATGATAGCACAAACCACATTTTCTGCTTATAACGATGGTATTAGGATTTTTTCAAATATTGTCAGGTTACAAATAACCTAGGAATATTTATCTTTCTTTTAATAAAAAATATGATTAAAAAGACGGCAGAGTACAATTCTTCAAATCCGTTTTATACTACCACAAAGGTTTATTCTACCCAATATCAATTCGTAATATCGAGGCAATATTATTTAGGAGTAAAATGGGTCGAGCAATATTTAATTAAATTCAATCGATTTACCTTATTGGAGATTAAATTGTGGGCAGTAATTTTATTGAAGGTAAACCTATTATTATGTACAACTACTAGCCCGTCAATAGTGTCGCGAAAAATCGTAGTTTTATTAACATAACAAAGCTGACCAACCCAAAAAATCTCTTTTCATAGGAGTTATTATTTTTTTCGAAATGCTTGTATTATTTCCACAACTTTTCAAAATTTTCTAATACCCGTCAAAATCCTTTCAATTTAATTGCTACTTTATCGTGCCTTAATGTAAATTTCTATAACAATTGTGGGTGGTAAAAAAAGTCAGAAATTAAAGTTGATTTCAAATTTAGAATAAACAAGCACAAGCCTTACGGCGCCGTGAGCTATTTTTCAATGTCGATATCTTTTTTCACCCTTCAAGGTTGGCCATCGATTCAATAGAGTGACAAATGAAAGGCGATGGGAACTTTTGAATGTCGTCTTAACTATAAAAAATAATACTTATTGCTTGATTCGTACGTTATTTTTATGGTTCAATAAAATTTCAAAAATATGCCTTCTTACTCCGGCAAGCCACTACTAGAATTAAAATGTAAAAGCTGTTAAAACTGAGACCAGTTCCGTTTCAAAATATGTACCTACCTAGATATATAGTATAATTATGCTTTAAAATTTTTATTTTTTACGGTGAACACTGTATAACTTTCAGTTAGGCCTTTATTTAAATTTGCAGGGTACAGATAAATAAACCCTGTTCCTTTTTCATATTTTTTAATTTTTACTATTTTAATAATGTCAAATGTTTCAATTTGACACCAGCATTCGTTTTTTATATGTAGGTCGAGCGAAGGCCAGAATAACGACTGACAATCTTTAGCTATAATTATATAACTGAGCAGCTTTTATGCTCCGATATACTCTAAGGCCGCCTCTCATTCACAGGATCCCTCTCTGGAGGCGTGTTATTCAAATAACTACCACGTGGAGATAATAGTAAATAAAATAGCCGCGTTTTCTATAGCGTCTAAGGGAATTTATCTCTCGAATTTTGCCGCACCCAATGTACAGGGCCCGTTAACCTTTCGTTTTAATGACAAACACGACATTTTAGTTAATAAATAAATAATTCAAACAAATGTTTTTCCTGCAATAACAATTACTTTTTTCTGCTGACCAGTCAAATAGCGGTAGGAATTTGGTATAATACAACCCTCTTATTAAAGGTTTTTGTGGATAATTTCTGTCACTGGCTAACGTTTGACCCATGAAACATAGTTATTTAATCGCAAAACTTATCAATCACCTACAATCGTACAAGATCAAGCACCGAGATTTAGGTTAATTCTTCTTAATAGCTATGACTAAGACTAAACGGCACAAACTTATTTTTTGTGGAGAAATCGTCAAGTAAGTAACATTGGCGATCAAACTACATTTTTGAAGTTGAGGTTGAGAACTTCTGATATATGGGATAATGAGAAATCAATAGTTAGTCTGGAAAAACCCGATTGTTTTCTCATTTTTGAAGTTGAGGTTGAGAACTTCCGATATATGGGATAGTGAGAAATTAATGGTTAGTCTGAAATAACCCGATTAGTTTTCTCATTTTGAAGTTGAGGATGAGAACTCTTGAAGTATGAAATATTGAAAAATTAATGGTTAGTCTGGCATCACTCGATCTATTTTCTCATTTTGAAAGAGAGCGTTACCTAAAATTAAATTCTAGTATAAAACGTTTTTTATAGATACACATAATTAGTATTACGCATATGTCCCAGATGCTGGTAACATAATAATTCACAACTTAAGATGAAATTTAAAAAAAAAATTGTTGGATCCGGTACAAATACATCTTAACTATTTTTTAAAGACATTTTAGTGGAGTAAGATTGAACCTATTCTCTTACATTCCCACACATGGCAGTGACCCCAATATATTATTTTTAATTTCATTTAGAGTGGTAAATATCGCCCTGGTGAAAGACCACCATTCAGAATCGAAACGTTGCTTGAAATGGCTTTAGCCGTGTTTGGTGACCAGATCTGAATAGCCAGGTACTTCACAACCTTTCTCTTTAGAATCTCCTTCCCATCCCCACTACCTTCAGCCTCACAACATACCCTATTTGGGGATGCCATAGTCTCACTGGCTCTAGACGGTTGGGAGCAGTTGAGACTCTTGTGCGGTATTCACGTAAAAAAAAATCGAACCCGCAACTCCTGACTAAAAATCAATTTCGTATACCAAGGATCTCAGGAAAAATAATTTTCAATGTGGTGATTTTCAAAAGGAAAATCTGGAATAAATATTGCACGATGTAATAATTTCCTCTGTGAGTACGAACGCACAAGTGTAAACTTTTAAAATTTGCTGTTAATTGAAATTATCAAACTATTTATTTTTAAATCCCTACCTACCTAATAAAGTACCAACCTATAATGTATTTTAGCAGACATTATTCTATTTTTGAAATGGGTGAATTACAGCTATTTTTAATATATTTTTATTATCAAGTTACATACCGTGATTTTTCACGCGTAACAACTAGTTACATATTAAATAAAAGCTTTTAATTTTGGGTGAGCGTGGCTAATTTGTGGATTTAGCAAATATAATTCATACACACGCGCACTTTAAGTCGCACATTGGCTTAATTATAATGGATTAATTAAATTCCAACACATCATTATTTTAAGCTTATTATCAAAGTTTTCAGACACAAAGCAAGTAGTAAATGCCTTCATACAAACCGCACCTTGTGTAATGTCTAACATTATGGGAAACTTTGAAAGCTAAGGAGCCTTAAAGATAAATAGTACGTTTGTAGTTTGAGTTAGGACTTATAACATTAAATACACAACACGTGCAAATTGCTTGCAAATACGCAGCGGGCTTATGAATATTGATTCAACGATACGTAAACAACAACACAATGTGACAGCATCATCATCATCATGGCGTTACATCCTCGGGGGGGTTTGGCCTTCTCCCCAAATGTTATCCGTCGGTTTCAATCCATAATCCTGGTTCCTAGCCATTATAGTCTCCAGTCCCATAACTGAAAAGAAATATTGCAAAAGTAATTGACGTCTTCGCACATCTATGGAATTAGTTCGGGGGCTTGAGTGCACACGCTGTGCCTGGAGCATGGAGTCTGTGGGGGGGGGGGTAGTGACAAGGGGTGCGCAATTCGCTGCATTGACCGAGAATCGTTGGCACTCGGGTAACACTACTACGCATTCCCGGAACTGGATCAAGGCGATCGCGGGGATTGGTGCATAGGGTGGGGGGATTCGGGTTTTCCTCCTCCCCCTTCAGATACACATGCACTTATCTCGCGATAAGCAAAACGTCACGGCCATTATTTTAAATGGACCGCTCGATGTTATAAAATTTCAATTGAAATGCGAATACTCTTTTCACAAATACATTGATAATATTGCAAGTGACAAACGTGGCATTCTTTTTGTTACGAATAATCTGACACTATTTGGATCACTCCTACTACCATTATTATAAGCGAAAAAAACTTGCACAATTATGAAGTAGCTAGCAGAGGATTTTCACGTCATGGACGATGACGACACGATAGCGGAACGATGACGTGACGATGACGTGACGATGACGTGACGATGACGTGACGATGACGTGACGATGACGTGACGATGACGTGACGATGACGTGACGATGACGTGACGATGACGTGACGATGACGTGACGATGACGTGACGATGACGTGACGATGACGACGTGACGATGACGTGACGATGATGACGTGACGACGATGATGATGATGACGTGACGATGACGTGACGTGATGATGACGTGACGATGATGACGTGTAACGATGACGTGACGATGACGTGACGATGACGTGACGATGACGTGACGATTACGTGACGATGGCAAAATGATGGCATAACGATGACGTTACGATAGAATGACGATGACGACGACGATGTTACGATGACGTGACGGTGGCGAGACGATGACGTGACGATGATGATGGCATGATGACGCGACGATGACGTGACGATGACGTGACGACGATGTTACGATGACTCGACAATGGCGAGACGATGACGGTACGATGATGTTACGATGACGCGACGATGACGAGTCGATGACGGTACGATGGCGTTATGATGGCGTAACGATTAAGTGACTATGATTTTACGATGACGTGACGATGATGTTACGATGACGTGACGATGACGAGTCGATGACGTTACGATGGCGTTATGATGGCGAAACGATTAGGTGACTATGATTTTACGATGACGTGACGATACACTGTTTCTCAGAATCAATTTGAAGGTCAAGTTTTCAAATATATAATTATATAATTTATTCATCCTCTAAATATAAGCCGTCTTAGCAACTGCACCACATCCTATTTAACACTTGAGAATATCAGATGTACCGCATAGGTTGACGTTGTGAACATCAGCAATATCATACCAGCTGCAATCAAGATGATGTGTGGCTTCTCCCAGGGACGGTGAATAGTACTCCCGGAACGCTACGACGTGACGCCCTCCCGCCGAGTCCGATCTTCTCGTAGTAGACGAGCAATAGATCTAATGAGAAAATATTGGGATAAAAATTACCACAGCTTTAACTGAAATCTGGTTAATTGGATAACATAAGTCGACTCAAATATTTTATTTTATTCAGTTGATCATGTTATGTGTTGCTGAGGCGTCCCCGACTTTTAGAAAATAATAAATCTGTCCTTGCACAAACTCCTCCATCATATTCTCAAATAATTCAAACAATGTTCTTCTCTTGTACCTGCTATTGCTTGCTGGGACATATTCTTCTATTCTTGGTCGTCATATCTTCTCCATCTATTTTCTTTTACGTTAAAACACTTAAGCGTCCTTTTTAAATATTTTCTTTACTTCGTATATGGCTTATAAAACATACGCCGCGGGGATATATTTTATTTTCACTGCACTCAATCTATTTTCAAAATCCTTTCTTTGCAAGTTTCTTCGCAGCCATACACGAGGATTGGTAGTAAAACTTCTTTATAAGCCTAGCCTCACTTTCCATGTCCATTTTTTCATTGAGTACTACATTCAGTCCTGCAATAAATGAATATCTTCTGGAATCCAATTGTGAAGAGCCTGCTGTGCAACTACTCGTATTTGAAACCATTTCATAAATATATCCCATATTTTTGTCATTTTCTTAAATTTATTTACCTTAAGAACGGAATTGCGATAAAAACGCGATTTGAATAATGCCGATTTAACATAAATTCATTGAAGTACCTACACGTCTGTAAACAAGAATAAAACATTCCCCCCCTAATAATATTTCCAAATGAAAAAAACTTGTTTTTCCTTTTTCGTATCAATTGTAAGAACAATAAATATTACCTTGGGAAAGTAGGGTTCATCTAGGATGTAAAATAGAAGTTGGGAGAGCTTTATATTTTCCTAAACGGGGGGTAGAAATAAAATATATTCATGGTTTGAGTAATGTTATCAACTTTATAAACTGATACTTAAACCTTGTTTATTTCTTTTGTCATATTTTTTTCCTCGTTCTTACATAAAATTTCAATACAAAAAACTTTTTTCTGTCATTATTGACAGAAATTGACGAAAAAAAAGTGTCAGAAAAAAGTGACAGAAATACACTTAATATATTTTATTGTTTACATATGTTTTTTAAATAGGTACATTTTTAAAACAACTTACTTGGTATTTCTAAGTCTTACGAAATATGTGCTGTCGACATTTTACTACGGTATGGTAACTTATTTATTTTGTTCAACAAAAAGTTTTAGCAAAAACGTATGTAATTCAATGGCATATACGCCATTTTAGCATTTATACCGCGAAACTAAGGTGTATGTTTTAGAGTTGAAGTTATGTTCTAGAAAAAGAATATTTGGATAATTTGCGGCCGATGGACACGGAATTCCAAATATTCTTAAAGAAAAACGATTTTATTTATTACTAGGAATGTACCCACCTATTTCTTGACCAAATACTCTCATATCTATTAGACCGCTGAGTATAATAATGCCGGATGGGCCAGGAGTGGTTTATTACTTTAATATTAGGTGGCTACCTTTGCTGGAATGCGAGTGATCTGAGTGGGTGTGTGGGTAGTATGCTGTCGTGGTTAGCAAAGTTAAGGGTAGTTTTAGCTCCACATGCCAACGGGTCAACTTCCTTCGCACGCTTAAGGCTTCCGCGTAAAATTTAGGTTTTGTTTATGGGTTAAACACTGTAATTGAATAATTGAGCCGTGAATATTTAATATACCGCTGTGTATGCATACCATTTAACTTCAGTTTGGTTTTGTATTATTAATTTTATTATTTTACGTTGAGAACAAGAACCTGCGGGCTTTAATAATATGGTGATTAATTGGAATATTATTCCACCTTAATCTCTCAAAAGAGACTTGCCTTATACCAAATTTCTGCCGCTATTTAGCTGTTCAGCTGAAACAAAGCCATACATTTTTTGAAATTATTATCAAACTAAAATGCCGTGTTTGTCATTAAAATTCCTTTGGACGTTATAGAGGTAAATAAGTAAAATTATATAATAAGTAAATAGGTAAACAAGACGCTAAAATGAGACTGTATTTTGTACTATTATTTCTACGTGGTAGTTATTCGAGTAACAAGCCTCCAGAAAGGGGTCCTTTGAATGAAAGTTGGCCTTAAAGTAAAGCGGAGCATAAAAGCTGCTCAGTTATATACCTACCCACTGCTAAAGTTTGTCAGTCGTAACCCGCATCAGCATCTTCAAAATGAAATCAAACCGTATCCGACAAAGTGTAAGGCCGACTCGAACCAACGCCAAGTAACGTTAACTTTGCTAAAACTTCCTAGTTGGACAGTCAAAACCTTTGTTTGCTACAATTGTGTTTTTTTCTTTACTAAATAAATAAAATGAAATAAATAAATAATTGTGTTTTATTATAAAACAGAGGAGTTTAGATGCATATTTGAATGTAGATATGTTTACTGAAAATGTATGAAATGTTTATTCATCTACCATCGGAGATGCTGTTAGAGGCTGGCCTTTTCTCAGGTGGCGTTGGTTTGAGTCGGCCTTACACTTTGTCGGCTACGGTTTGATTACATTTTTAAGATGCTGATGCGTTTACAAAATGTTTGATCACAACATTATTTAGATTATAAAATCATAGTCCTTGCTCAAGTAAAAAAAAAATATCCGAGAGAAGGGCTTCTAACAAGACATAGTGGCAGAGTGGAAAGTATTAACGGTTACGGATTATTAAATGTGAAAAGAGCGAAGAAATATCGATTCAATTATGAATGGGACAGGTGCCAATGTTGTCTTGGTGAAAAGTAAACTCAGATACCTGGGGGGCTTGTTATAGAACAAGGAAATAAGTAGGTATTATAGGAGCAAGGTTTTTGTTGAAGAAAAGAGGAATAACATGGAACAAAATACAAAGGGCCAAGGCCTGAATACTGAAACGATGTAAAAAATCATTACTTAACAAAATAAGCACAAAATGTTGATAATGAAAGCGTTTCACAAATAATACTTATTTTTAATTTAAATTTAAGATTTTCAGACCAGTAATTTAATAAATCAATTTCAATAACAACTTAAATGATAAGAAGAATCGTTTTTATTTTTATTTTTAAGTTATTCACGTATTCAAATGTAATTTTTGTTGATAGATGAGAAATTGACATGATGCTGACAATATTTGTGTAGATGTTTATTTTCTAAGGGAGTTTTATGGTGCAAGGAAGGTCATCGCGGAACCCTCATCAGTAGGCAAAGCACCCTCGACAGCACGTGACATGAAAATCAAAAAGTTTTCTTACAAAATTTCCAAAGAAAAGATATCGGAATATCTACAACATACTTGTTTGGTGTAGGAAAAAAGGCAGCAAAGTATTTCTTTATGTAGGGTTTTATACTTCTAAATTCGTTGAAAATCTGCAAAATAAATCTGACTTGGAGAGGAAAGTTTAACTGTCACTCCAAACATGACTTTGTGTTGAATTTTTTTTTGGATTTTTACACAAATAATGCTAAAAGATTTTTTTTTAAATTTATTTACGCGGAGAAAAAAGAACCACGCGAAATACAAGTGGAATTAAAAACGTCGGGAGGGTTTAAAGGTTGCCTCAATAACATGATATTTTGATCTCAGGTGGTTAAAGCCGATCTATTTTCAGTGCACAATTTTTTATAAGAAGTTTACTTTGAAATCACTTCCATATATTTTATAATATTTATTTATGGCCCACAAAAACCATACTTTTACAATTTTGGCTTTTAAGAATTTGTAACATTCTCTATATAGTATTATATCCTACGTGTATTATTTCATAAAAGCGAAATTCGAACGTTTCACAAAATCTTTGCCTCACCATTTTCCGACATCAGAGATTGTTTATTGGCAACGCCTCCAATTTTGCGCTGAATGCTCGAAATATTTTATAAGATACGAGCGAACCTTAAAGCTGTCTTGTATTTTTCCTATTTTCTAAATATCTCAATTTATTTCTGTCCCAATGAAGTCTTTTAATACGCATATCGTAGCAGCGTTTCCAGACCACCCTTTCTTGGAATTTCCTTATGCTAAGTTAATCCTCGATTAATTATGCATTCTTAAACAAATATAAATAATAGTATAAAGCATTTTTTCTCAACATCTTAACATTGTTTCAGTCTCGGGCATAAGAAGTTGACATCAATACTTTCAAGATTTATTTTCTTGGAAACAGATTCGTAAGGAATATACCCTTATTCCTTCCACCCAATTTTATTACGCACAAATAAATAGACGGTGTCTGCCAAAGCCTTAAATTCAAAGAGAATGGAAATATTGAATAAAGAGATGGGTGGGGAAATCGGAAACGTGAAAAACAAGAATGTCAATGAATTTCACTTGAAATAGAATGGATTTCGTCACCAATATCTGTAGCCTAGTCGTATTTTACCGTTGATTTATTCTTCGCTTCTTCACTTCAATACTTCGGAAAATTTTACTGATCTATTGGAAGCATGGTTGTTTATTTACTCTTCTTCTCTTCGTGACTATTTTTATCCTATCCGAAGATGATAATCTTGCGTGGTGCCATGTAATGGATAGGTAATTCCTTTCACATTGGAGGGCCATTTTGGTTCTGTACTATTCTAATATGGAGATACGTGTAGCAATTTTTAAACGATGAATTCATATGTAATCTCCTGCCATCTATACAACATGTCTCCAAGAGCTTGTACTCCTTCCAATGAGAATCCTCAACGATATGATACCGAAAACGTGAATAACACGGGCTATGAAGGTAGCAAAATTTAAACTCACGTGTTGCAAATGCGAATGCGTAGCGTAACTTTTAAAAAGGGTAAACTTAACTGACCTACGATCAAATAGGAGTTTTTCACTTCCAGTGGCGTAGTTATGAACTAGAGCAATTGCACATCGGAACGGTGAAATGTCGGGGGTGACCAAAAACGATTTTATTGAGAAAGGAAAGATCCCTGATAAAATACCACCGGGAAGACAGTTGATGTATGATACTATATAATGGTGGGTTGAAATATACTACGGATGACAGAAATATGATTTCATTTATTCCTACATATGGTCACCCAAAACACAAACAAACAAATCAGGTAAAGATTTAAAGCGATTTTCCCTTCAATGCCGAATTAGTTTGGTAAAAAAATTTAAAATAAAAATAGTAAAAGGTTATCTCTATCACGACCTAATCATAAATATGTTTTTTTACCCATAAACTAGCAAAGAAAATGTTTACCTACAAAACATAAAATAGTAACGTATTTACTGTGCGAAGACAGGTCCCTAAGTTTTATTTCATCATATTTTAAATAATTATAAAATCAAAACATCATGTTTTGAAATGTTCCAAATAAAACGAGAATAATATATATTCTCTTTTATTTAAGTTTTATTACAATTTTAAGTAATTTTAGCAAAACAACACGCGCTCTGTAGGCATAATAAACCCTTTCATATAATGTTATATATTACTTTTGAATCTTATCAATCAAATCTCACTGACTTGACAGATGATGAACGAGGCTATAACCAAAACAAAACAAGATATTTCATAAAATTTTCTGTAGACTTCCATACCTTTAAGATGATATGTTAAAATGTTATTATTGAAGAAAAAACGTATCATCTTTCATTAGCCGAAAGTAAACAATCATTTATTTCGAAAATAGACATCCCAATAAACATTGAAGAAAAATCATTTTGATGAAAATGTTTAAATCAATATGAATATACCTATTACTTCGAGTTGTAGCTCTGTGAGAACTACTTCATTTTGCCGCAGTTCACCCCTTTTCTTCGAATCCCAGTATAATCAAATAATAAGATATAACCTCGAAAACATTACATATTATTGTGCATTCACATGTTTAACAGATTATTGGAGAATTTTGTTAAAGAACCCAGCTTTGTTCTGTGACCTAATACAGATTTATACCTTAATTAAAACTTGATATTTTCCACATTATACAAACCCTCCACTGAGTCAAGAAAAAATCCTTTGCATAAAATTACCTATAAGAAAAAAATAAAACTCACAAAAAGTTTATATACCGTGCCATTCAAATTCATTTATAAAGCCAAAAAAGTGCTTTAGGAATTAAGCTTTTTTGTATGAGATTGCGTATATAGAGATAACTGAAGATTAATAAATCAATATTTTACACATTTTTTATAAATCTATTAATAATAGCCGTCTTCTTCTATGAGGTTAAAAAAATGTGTAATATGAATTCATTTTCGTAAAAAATACAGCTAAAATTCATATCGTACAATGTGTTTGAGTTCGAAGAGTTGGCAATCCTCATCCAGCAGACATCGATTCAACAATTCACAAATAAATATACATAACATATTTTCACAAATAAATATTCTATGAACACATAATTACTCAACGGCACGGTATAAAATTGCACAACAATATTTGAATGAGGAATAACTTTTATCAAATTAATAATTAGGTTTTCATATCCATGGTGTTGATCATCAACAATCAAATTTATAAAATATTTATTTGATTATCTTTAATAAAGCTGAACCTTTACATTGTAAGTTTAAGTTTAAGTGTAAGTTTTATTGATTTGGTATACCTAAACACTCGCTCGGTAAACGAAAGTTTCCTTATTAGAGTCCGGGCCGCACACGAATCATATTTACTTGTATGATTTTATAAATTATAGTGCTTGAATATCGTTAAAACTGTTATTTAAATAACAGTTTTTTAGTCACTGATTAAAAGTTTGCCCTTAAACCAATCACCTCTTGATCAGATTTATTTATGTGGAGCGTTCTTCGGGATGACGTTTCTAGGAAATATCATCCTGAAATAAGAAGTCGCTTATCATTTTAAGCACCTCCATGTAGAAACGTACATAACAAGAATGCGTTTATTTTAGGAACCATTTTCTGAAATTGTCTTCATTCAATAACATCAGTATATTTTTATTTCCAGAACACCGTGGATAAGTTGGTCCAGAGAGCAAACGCTTCCATCCTCATCGGAACATCATCATGGAAAGAACAGTTTGTAGAAGCGCTCACCGTTAGTGCAGGTAAATTATATTTTATTTTACTTAACTGTTTGATAGCGCCAAAACGTGTGATCTAAAAGATACAGATTCTCGACTGACAACTTGATCGACATTTGTTTTAAGAAGTAAATCAACACCCACAATCCACAAAACTCCCAATCCATTGGACAAGCAAATATACTAACTACCCACCAAACACATTCATAATAATAAAACGTTATTTTTATGTAATTTTGTTTTTTTTTTCAGTATTCTATATATTTTTCATACGTGAAGCATTTGACAAAATTTTATGTTAAGCGATGTTATCATATTAAGTTAGACAATTCAATTAGCCTGCAAAAAATCAGGAATAAAATCTCTAATGCCACATAGCAAACATGAGTGACCACCACGCTTATAATAAATATAAATACTTGTTAAAATTGGAATTAACTTTAAAGTATTAATGCTTATTTATTATAAAATATTTAAATAATGACAATAATCTAAAACACAAATATGAAACAGAAAAAGCCAGAAACTAAAAAAAAAAACAATGGTCGTGACCGAGACTCGAACTCGGAACCTCTACTCTTTCCGGGAGTAAATTAAAATGAAAATATTAAAAAAATTGATGGCAGCCTAAAATCGGAAGAAATATTAAAAATTTTCAACAGAAGTATGGTATCGTTTAAAAATACCGCTTTTTAGTAAGGTCTTGATAGGCCAATTGGCAGAGTTTTACTCCCGGATAAAGTAGAGGTTCCGAGTTCGAGCCTCGGTCATGACCATTGTTCTTTTTAGTTTCTGGCTTTTTCTGTTTCATATTTGCGTTTTAAATTATTGATATTATTTAAATATATAGTAAATACATGTCTTTAGATAATGATAATGACTTTAGAAACACAGTTAATAATTAGGTGTAATTAACATTCAAATACTCATGTGATACAGAAACAAGACGGGTGCAAAGGACAGAGCAAGGCTATCCAAATCAATAGTTTAAGAAGAAATGAAAAGCTCAACACGGCGTACTATCAAAAAGTCACCAAAAAATGGACATGTCAAATGTACATCATGTGGAAAATTTTCATGTAGTGTTCTTGAAGTTTTGTTTTGTTTCAGGCGATTAGTCCGAAGTCCGTGACGAAAGCCGTTTTAAATAATAATGATTGCATTTCACCGCAGATCTCGAGATACCAAGAGGTTCCGTGATCGGGGAAGTGGTCCCGGGGAGGATTGTGCGCTCCTTGATTAAAAAGAAATTGCTCGGGGATAGCTCGACACGCAATCCATTTACTAAAGCGACTAGAAAATAACAGTATAAGGCTTTTAAGAATATCTTCTGTCGTTTTACTACGGTATTTTTAGACAACAATTATTATTTATGGTTTAAAAGTTTATTTTGTAGAACTCCATTTTAATTTTTAAGTTTTTTAATTTTATTTAAACAATAATTATTATTATTTTTAATTTTTTAAAACAATTTTTAGTTAAAAGCTCTGCGATGTAATTATTTTTACGCGTGACTGCTGTTTCGCCTTCTGAGGGCATTATCAAACTGTTTGATAATGCCCTCAGAAGGCGAAACAGCTGTCACGCGTAAAAATAATTGCATAGCAGAGCTTTTTAACAAGAAAACTGTTTTTTTTTTTTTAAATAAAAATAAAAATAATTATTGTTTAAGTAAAATTAAAAAAAAAAAATTATTATTATTTAACATTTGATTGAAAGAAACACAAAATTATCTTTTTAATAAGAATACATGTTCGTAAAAGTGTCTTGTCATAAGAATACTGAGTTTGGGGTATTTCAAACATAGTCTCTGTCACATTTGAGCACCAATCAGAACCCTCTTGAATTGTTGACATTAAAACGGTCCCCGTCAAACGCCCGTTTTCAAATTGTGATCAATCTTCAAACATAACATAACGACCGTTGTGCTTTACGACCGATCATATTTTGATCAAAACCTAACACGGATCAAGAATTGGCGATTAACAGGGACCGTTCAAATAATAAAAAGTCAAAATGGTTCATATCGTTACTTTGATCGTCATTCAAATGTGACGATGTCATCTAAATTAAACTAATATTCGTTATACTTTGTTCCTAGTATATCGCTGTGTTTCCTTCCCACCACTTATAATCCCTACACATATCACTTCTCCTCGTGCAACTTCCTACTAAATAACACAAATTACGAACACTAATCAAAGGCTAATTATTTATGTATTCTTTGTTAATTTAACTTTCGTCTCAAGGAAGGAAAGGCTCTTCCAAAACCGGTCGTAAGTGTTTTTTTTTGGTTTAAAACAAAGTATTTGTTTTGGTTTATCAAAATACGGCACGCCACAATTCACCTAACACCAATTAGTTATCATAGGAGGGATTAAACGTTTTATTAAAAAAATATTCAAGGTTCAGTCCTGGTTACAGGTACTGAGATCTGATTATCCCTCAGTTCATTTCAAGTAGGCGGGCTAGTAGTGACAACCCAGAAATCAACTCACGGAGTGAAGTGGTATTAATACTGTCTACCACCAACACATCTATCAATTTATTTATACCTGTATGAACATTCAATAAGCAAGCAAACCCTGGTCGGTGTGTATTTTATTACAAATGAAAAATAGGTAGAATCTCCTCAAACGTATAACTTTTTTGTCTCTATTAAATGAAAAAAGTTGTAATAAAGCTAGGCGGTACATCAGCTACTAGTAAATCCCGAGTTGATGGAACTGCTTTAAATAAAGACGATATACGCAAAGTTTCTTAGAAGATAGTTACAAGTAGATTTGAAATGTTTTTTTCGATGGCGTGGACGTAATTTGTTTGGTAGGATTTCTGACACAAATTGAAACCCCCCTTTAAAAAATACAAGGATGAATTACATATTTAGTTGAGAAAAACTGCGTAGTTGGAAATAAGAAATCAACAAAGTAAAATATGACAAGTACGAATACGACCATACACTAAAATATAACGTGTCAATATAAGAAGATGTTCATTTTTTAAGTTATTTATCAGCACGCAAAGCCTCTATGTTATAGTGGTTTTCGCATTTTAGTTTAATCGAAAGGGTGTACACTCGATTCCCTGACAGCACATTAACGTATTATGATTTTGAAATTTTAATTCAATACAGTGAAATACACTCGTTAATATTTTCATTTTTTTTAATAGAAAGAGAAACATTCCCGGTTTACGAATAACCTGACAATATTTGAAAAACTCCTACTGCCATCATAATAAGCGGAAGATGTTGCTTGCTTATTAATTATTTACAATAATTACAACATTTCAATAGCTATCGTGAATAACAAAGATAAATAAATATACATCATATTAATGTGAAAAGTTATGCTTTTGAAACCAAACGAAATATTTTCTTGCATAGCTTATTTATTTAACAAATACTAGCTCTATTACTGGGCTTGAACACTCTTTTACCGTTTTTTCTTACTAAACATTTATTAAAGGGAAAAAAGCAATATAGCGTATTCCATTTTTCTGTGAGTCGAATTATTATTTCCATGTTTCTTATATCTTAATATAATTGAGGCTGCAAGCTGAAAATAGTTGCGTCGATCTAGATCTTCCAGGAAAAACAAATTCCCTCGAATATAAAAAAGCCAAAGCTCAAAGTTTTCACCAAAAAGTTTATTTTTTATACCTAGTTAAGTTTGTATTGTTCTATAATTTGTTTAACCTGTAACCATAGTGTGAGATAAGTAAACTAAATTTTCATAAAATTAAAGTGGCTTCTTCGGAGAAGCTCGAGTTGGAAGCATATTTCCCTACCTATCCTTAAGAAAGTCTTCTTTCAAAGTGGAGATTCGAGCAAAAAATAAAATGTTTATTTTTTGCACGAATACACTGACGCAGGCGCAAACTTAGAACATTAGAGGCGCTCGTAAACGTTAAAGTCCTACCAAAACTATACACAATAGCCACCCGCTGCCGTTATGCACCACCCGTTCAGTTGGTATAAAGAGTCAGTTGGTATAAAGAGGCATCTCCGGGGCGGAAAAGGAATTCTTCCCGCTGTATTTTCACTTTATTTTATTGGATTTGGCTTTCTCTTTTCAAAGATATCCTGGCCCACATATTTGGGAAGGCGAAATTATATTTTACTGTAAGGCTGTCAAGTCATATTAAAAAATATATATATATATATAAATAATGTATAGTAAAAGGTAGGAATATGTTTCTAGACAGGGCTTGAAAAAAAAGTTCAGAGTAGGATAACCAAACAATTGTCATTACCTATGAGACCACAACATCGCGGAAGTTTCGAACCCTTCTTGTAATCCCTTTTATTAACTGGCACACTGAGTACCTACCGAGCCAAAAATTAGAACCCTTGCTTTTTAAAAACGGCCATTTTTTATAGGTTGCCGATTTTAGATGTTTTTGTTGTGAGAAAATGTTTCATGCTGAATGATTTACCTAATTCCCTTTTTATAATTCATCTAAGTTGGTACCAGATGATAAGTTAAAAGATGAGCCCGAGTGGTTCGAGTTAAAGTGGTAGCGAGGGAAGATGCTAAAGACTTAAATCGCATTTTTTCCTCTTTTTTACCTATTTACTATTCACTATCTTCTGGTAAACATATACTGTGTAAGTCCCTAATTGAAGTGATGATTCAAAACTATTTTAATTCAATGAAAAAAATATGCGAAAATGAGTGTTTTATGTAGGTTTTCTTCTGGAAACAATGACTGACGCCTTTTATTAATTATTTACAAAGTTTTTTTTTTTTTAATTTCTGCAATCGTAATGCATCATGGGTGGCAAATATATTCTCTCATCGAAATATGTTTTTTTTAATAAATTATGATTTGTATCCCTTGCATCTTCCGTCCGGTGTTGCTGATATTTTCTGTATCGCTCCATTTCTTGGGATTTTAAAACAAAATTTCTTACGGAACACTTAGCTGAGCTGCTAAATTATTTAATTCTTATCAAACTTGTGAGGCATTATTAAATGCTTACGTTGCTTATGAAAGTTTTAGTTAATTGATACTATTTATTTGTGCACTCCACCTGCCAACAGTATTAAAATTTTACGTGAGATAGACCTCCAATTAAAGGCATACATATAGCTAAATATTAGTGAACGTGTAAATTAATGAAGAATCGAAAGAAATTATTTTTTACAACAAATGCCTACTTCAAAAGCCACCACCCAACGATACTGTTTTGCAATGATGTACGGTCCATTATAACGGATTCCTACAAGTATAACCGCATTAAGTGAAAATGAGTACAGAATGCACACATCTTTGTTTATAAAATCTATGTATATGTAGGAGTTTTATAACTGAAATTCGTATCATTTTATTTCTTTCAATTATTACTTTCTTCTGGTGAAAATTAATCAAATATTTTTGAATATTTCAATTCTTTCTTGAACAGATGCTTAATTTCATTGAACTGCCTAGTACGTAGGAGTCGAGAGATCTTATGCAAATAAGGATTATTTGTTTACTGGTAAAAATGAATGCGAGCGCACGTCACTGTGGTCTAATGAAATCATAGTGAAATAGAGACATCTGGTCTCAAATATTCGCAAGTCTCAGACGCAGTAAGAAGCAGCGGCTTGCAAGTGGCGATCTAATTCATTCCCGTAATGGCAACCAAAGCCTTCTGTTCATAAAACTTAGTGTGAATTATGGAGATTTATGCAAATTCATGACGAAATTTGGGTCGCGGAACTTGTGGGGAGTTGCCCGCCTAATGGAAAACACACACTGTGTTTTTGCCGCCAAAACTACCTTTACCAAAATCAGTGGCATTATGTAAATTACTGTCAACAAAGAAAGGAACGTTTTGTTGAACCCAAAAGTGGTACCCACATAATATTTATGTTTGGTAATTTAAAAACAAATATTTTAAATGTTAGCAGAATGAACTTCAAATAATTTACAGACCTCAAAGAGAAAAAAACTTTGTATGTACATTCTTAAAAAAGGAATAAGAGAAAGGGGATATCGGGAAAAAGAGAAATAAGGAAATAATCATTTTGATGATCTTAAGTAAGTTTTTAACATTTTATAAAATTAATTTATACCCCGAGGAACCTTCAAATTTAACTGGATTCATTTCGAAACCATCGGATTAATTCGGCTAGAAGGATCACAATGCTTTCAGTTACGATACCCTTTCGATTCCCGCAGAAGTAAGAGAGCTCGCGCAATGTAGCTCATAATAATTTTGCTTTTATGGACGAAGTTACAAGCAAAAACAAATATTACGTTGACATTCCAACAGTAAAGGTAATACAATTGCCTAATTATTTATTTATTAGATCCTTTCTTAATTATTTATTGAAATGCAATAATTGGTTGTTGTTAATAATAAATATCAATGTTTCTGAGCGAAGTAATAAATTTACTCGAAAACTGATCTAATATAATGAAAACCATTTATATGCTGAATCAATAAATATTACGTTTCTAACTTATCTTGTACTTACTTTGGCCGAAGTTGCGCAGTGAAAATTCAGTATAAAGTCTTCTTACAGTTCCCGGAAAAAAATTATGTCTTACCATTTTCCGATTTGTTAAGGGCAAAAGCCTTCACGAAATTTTATAGTTTAAAAGTTGGTATTTTCATTTTGACGACTAAAGTTTAAATTATCAATTTCTCTGGTAGGTAAATTTTGCTTTTCGTTATCGTTTAATTCATTCTATATTATTACGCAATCAAAAATCTAAATTAAGCGAAGGGTATTTATATGTAATAACATATTTTCAGACGTCTGAAAGCTTTCAGAAAAAATCACAAGACGAAATTTTAGTTTTCTTCAGTGATTTACATCTACGTGGCTATTTAACGAGAGTTTTGAGTACATGTCATAGAAAAAAAAATAATACTGGATTCCGAAACATTTTAATAACAAAAAAATATAATTTTATATGTCTGTTTAAAAACAATTCAACTTACTAATTTATTCAAACAAATAGGTGTATTGATTTTCTTACAATTCGAAATTCATCGTTTATTTCTTAACCTTACTTTCAAGTATCGTTAAACGTAGTGGAGGTGTCATTTTTAAATATTATAAAAATATGAATTGTCATATCATATTTACATTTTAGAAAAGCACATGATAATAAAAGTTCCTGCCGCCACCGTGATACGTATCCGGCGAATCAAAGGGTTTATCATATGTCTCAATGGTGACAAATTTCTAGAAAATTCGCTCATTTAGCGGAAGGTTCTGAGGTTTAAATCCGAGTTGCGGCATTAGCATTTCCTTTATTATCGGCTTTTCTTCAATACCAATTCTCTTGTAATATGTAATAATTTTTTATCCACTTTTAAAGCATTGCATTTTACGACACCGTTGTGCTAAAAGATATCATCATTTCCTTTGAATGCGAAAATTGTATTTAATAACTACCCATCACGCTATCTTCCCGCAGGGATAAGTAGAGGATAAAATGCCACACAACTTCACCCTAACACGCTACACTTCATCCACATGCGTATATTATCTTATCATACACACTGTTATATTATTCCGACTGACTTGACATGACCCGGCTCAAAAAAAAATGCTTTCATGAAATTCATTTTACGTCACAAAAACACTTTAAAATGTCAGTGTGCTACGACCCAGCGAAATGGACACTCACTCTGAATGCTGTGACAAAATTTATAAAAAATATCTTTTCAGATGCCGTAAGCGGCAGTGATATATTTATGTAAACGACTTATCACGGAAAAAATACATCTAGGCGCTATGAATAAATAAAATCAACAAATCTACCTAATTGAAAAAATATATACTGCGCTTTTATGTATAGGCATTTTTTTAAGAAATGCATATTAGTATACAACTTTATAACACAAAGAAAATGACGTAAAGTCACATTGAACATATTAATAAAATATTGTTTTTTTTAGGAGAGGAAGATGAAGATGGCGAGCAGAAAAAACCATCCTGCATGGACTACTTCATGCACATCCTGACAGTCTTCTGGAAGTTGATCTTTGCATTTGTCCCACCTACAGGTAAAATTTTTATTTTTATCTGTAGTATTTTTTTTTGCTGCACTATTTTAATATCCTATCAACTCGTCAACTTGAAAATACGAGAAAATATGTATCATAGCGCTGTCCGAGATGTTGCGCTCTGACTCAGTATGTGCCTCTCTCTAGAGCGTATTATCTCTAGAGATTATATAAAGCTAATTCTAGAGAAAATCTAAAACAGCTCTCGCACAACAGATTACCGATTTACTTCGTTCTCATAACAAGTTGTGCACACTAAAAATGTACGTATATACTTTTAATCAAAGGGTTTAGAGCAGTTTTGTGAACTATTCGACTATATAGACAATTACTATATTTTAAAGTTAAGTACTCACAGTCCCATAAAATTAAACAATTACAAACAGGGGTACAAAAATTAACTTTTCAGAGCCATATTACATTTTAAAACTACGTTTGCAGCGCAAATGTGAAATCACATATTTACCCAATCGTAAAATAGAACGATTAATCTTTGTACAAATTTGTTCAGAAATTAATAATTTTATCTTCTAATGGTACCACAAAATTCCTGATAAATAGTTTAGTGACAAACTTTATCTATTTTTGCCACTGCTTTCAGATTGATACATACGTTATTATGTTTGTTGAAAATATGTGTTTCGTTGTCACCTCGGCTAATGTATTATAAGATTTTTGTTGTTGGATACCAGTTTTTACCCAAATTAGATGATACCACTTCGCGTAATGAATACATGGCGCACTGTGACTTGTTTTGTTTTATCAACCAGAATAGTAATTAGTGAACGGTAGCAAATCTCGCTGTGATTCTGATCAAATTCATAGCAGCAGAATCGAATAGAAACTGAAAACACCTAATCCTTGAACGCAGTTTTTGCAAACATTAAATCAAACTAAAAGTTCTCTCGACGACTGACTATATTATGACGACAGAAACAGGCTTAGCCGATGAAGCGTTCAGCCGGACGGCCACCTTTTTTGACTAAGAAGGATTTAGCGCGTTAGTTGATGACAGTCCCTGAGTTTATGACCGCACTTATCTCTTCCCTTCCGGTCCACGGCACAGCCACCCTTCTCCCCAGCAGTTAGCAGCCATCAGCTTATTTTTCTTCATATTTTCCGACCAATTCGGACATTAGCCTATTTGCCTAATGGCAGGTGAAAAGCAATGGTCTGCCTATTTGGAAAATACCTTATCGCATTGGTAGATATATAATATTTCCGCACATTTAGACTTCTCTTGTATTCTGGATCTGGTTATTTTTACGACCTATTGTTTTGAAGTCCCTTATTTTTTAATCTCAAATATTATTACTCGTATGCATACCTACGCCGGTTTGTTTTTTCTTATGCTGAAATCATAAACTTTTTATTTAAACGTTATAAATAATATTTGTAATTTGCAAAATACGGAGAAAATTTTCCTAAATAATGTTGATGTACTATTTTTACCCTATTAAAGAATGTCAGCACTTTAAAACCTAGTTTGAAAAGCATTAAAAATGATTTACTTATACTCCAAAGAGGTCAAAATATGCAATAGCTTACAGGAAAATTAAAAAGAAACAAAAAATATTGGCACCTTTCGTAAATGAATGGCTAGGTTTGAATTTAATATCTTATTGATGAAACTACTGGAGTACTCTGTTTTGTCTAAATACTACACCAAAATCAATCAATCAATTTTATTCTAACATCTAATCATAAATGACTACTTTTCCAGGCTCATCTTAAATACTAGAAATGTTATCTTTTAATTGGACCAGATGAATAGATATATGCTCTCTCCAGAGACATTTATTACTGCTATTCTGAAATTGCTAGGTTTTCTAGGCGCCTTACAGCTTCAAGTTGTTATTTTATTGCTTCAAGGATTATGCACGATATGCGCATGCTAGGAACTACGTGGTGCAAGTTTGAACAATGTGCAATTTTCTTGGAAGTTGTGTGTCTAAGTACCATGCCTCAATTCAATTTTATACGAGGGAGAATATTAAAATGTTACGTATTATGAGAAAAACTATAAAACGAAAATCTGATAAAAACGTAAACAATTTTGAACGGTGGGCTATTGCAATAATAAATGTATGCAGGCTCTAGAGCTTCGAAATATAAAACATACAAAATGATTGAGTGAGGACACCATTTGTTCATATTTTTTGTCCCAATTTTTCAACTTGCTTAGGAAAGATAAAGGATATTGAAACTCAAGCGAAGCCGGATAGAAACACTAGTTTCTTATCCTTCTGATTTCCGATATTTAGGTACCTGCTGTTTTTATCCCCCCTTTATTCATAACCTGAAAATAAATTACCTTTAGTCCTACAGGTTTATTATATCAGATTTGTATAGTTTACGAGTGAAACACTAGCACCGCCATTATCGCAAATCGTACAGCTATTCAAGTCGATTACTTGATTTTGATGTTGTAATATTTTATGGGCCATGAGAAGTCGTTTTATTACTCTGTTGTCAGATTTATAGTGCATGGCCAGAGCACGGAACATAAGGCCTAGTTCGCACAGGGTCGTGACAGTCGAATATCGCACACGATTTACCACAACACGATAGACCGGCGCAAATATTTTATATAAATATACGGGAGGGTCGCACGGCAGCGTGAGCCGTAAGCAGTGAATTATATGCGCCGCAGCGTGTGACAGCCTAACTTGTCCGATTTCGACCGTCACGGCGCAGTGCAAACGACATGGGCAGATTCAAACAACATGGGCAGATTCATTCGCGGTATTGAATCTATTCAGTCTATGCACCAGTAGAATTTCTGTGTGAAGTTGATGTGAAAAATGTTGATCTTTTGATTTATTCTTTTAAACATTTAATTCATTCAATTAATTTAGTTATTTTTATTGTATTTGAACCGGAAAACAACAATACAACGTTAGAATTTAAAGAACTAAAATTAAGAAAAAAAAAACGCTTCGGCTAGAATTGTTATTTGGTTGAATTTTTTTGGAAAAACAAGGTTACATCTAACGAGATGAAATTGATACTCCACTGAAACAAGGTTGAATTATCGCTCTTATTTGATATTTGACTCCACTTTGTACTTTCCTCTCTTTTCTTCAAACTTTCTCTGTTTCTTATGTCTTCCCAGAAAGCTCTTATCAGACACCAACTGAAAAAGTTTTTCACAAAGCTTCCAGCGCCAATAATTATTGTTTATTAAATTTCAGGGTACCCTTTCATTATATTTACAGGGATTTTTTATTACGCGGAAACCTTATTATGATTTGTTGTTCTTACATTTTCCACTCATAATTATTCCTAAAAGCGTGCTTAATATTGTTTTTTCTAAATTGAGTTTGGCTTTCTGCCTAATGCAATAAAAAATAAGGTTATGGTTACAGCTTAACTTAAATGAAATTCAAGCTTTGCAAGGGAGGTAAAACAACAATGCCTATTTTTGCAACACGAGAATAAACATTTCGGAGTAAAAACTTTTAGAACAGGAATCCACAAAATACCAAGAGTTTTTTTGTCTTTCTCGGAGAGGTTTATTTACTATCACTCAAATTAATCTACTTGAAATAGCTAACTGACAAGAGCATGGGAAGTATATGTTTTAGAAAAATGTTCATATAAAAAACGAAAAGAATAAATGCAAAATACGTAAATGAAAGAAATAAGAACAAATAGAAAATCAAGAAGAATTTTTAAAAAAGCAAAATTGAAAAAAATTTCAAGACTCAAGAATTCCAAATTTTTCAAAATTTCTGTATGAAAAATTCAAATTCAAAAATTTTAATCTTAAAAAAAAATTGTAATAAATCAACATTCGACTAATTAATAAGAGAACATGTGGTTTTAAGATATCGCTGGGGGGTACCTGTGCTTCGTGGTGTCCATCCTATGCATCGGCATCGTGACGGCCATCATAGGGGACATCGCCTCGCACTTCGGCTGCACGCTGGGCATCAAGGACTCTGTCACCGCCGTGGTCTTCGTGGCCCTTGGAACCAGTATACCAGGTATTATCACTTTGCTGCTGGCCCCTGGCATCCCTCAGGGCATGTTCTATCTTTAAGGGCGCTGTCTAGAGGGTAGAGTAAGATTAAGCATTAATTTGCGAATTCTCCAACTTTCAGATACATTCGCCAGTAAAGTGGCAGCCATTCAGGACAAGTACGCCGACGCCTCCATAGGAAATGTAACCGGAAGTAATGCGGTGAACGTGTTCTTGGGCATCGGCATCGCTTGGTCTATCGCAGCCTGCTACCACAACTACCATGGCAACAAGTTCCTCATAGATCCGGGAAAGTGAGTACCAAACGTGATGAAATAAAATGATGGTCTAATCGCTTTCTAAAGATACATTCCAGATATTGGAAAAACTTCGGGTCTAAATATCTATATTAACTCACTTGCCAAATCTAAGTTTGTTTTGAACTTAACTATCTCACACCCTCCAAGGGTATTCGTATACTTACGGTGGGTGACTGATTCAAATGTTAAGCCCGGGTGTTTGAACTCCTGCTACATTTTACGGCGTTAAAAATAGGCATTCGCCATTTAAAATGTTTTGACATTTAACGGTCCCCGTTAACCGCAAATTCTCGGCTCCCAGCGTTTCGGCATTTTTTTGTTGAGATGTTTGATCAGCCCTTGATCAAGCCGTCTGACGGTCATAAACATTTACCCAAATTATAACGGAATGCGAATCGGCGGCTAACGGGAATTGTCCGAATGCAAAATAATTAAAATAACGCTAGTAGCTGATTTAATGACGACTAATGTGACGGGAGTTAAATTTATATGTATAAATTGAAAAGGAACGCAATATTATTAATTTGACTTTTATTTTTAGCCTCGCCTTCTCCGTGACAATTTTCTGCACCGAGGCCATGGTGACCATCATCATATTGATGATTAGGAGATCTAAATCCATCGGAGGAGAGTTGGGAGGAGACAAGAAGGTGAAGGTCGTCACAGCCTGCTTCATGTTCTCGCTGTGGCTCATCTACTTGATCCTCACCACCCTGGAGGCCTACGACGTCATCGAAGGCTTCTAAACGGGAATCAAAGACAGAACTGGCTTACAGTGGCGTTCCGAAACCATACTGAAGTGTACACTAAACATCTGGCGACAGAAGTTACCATCTACTTTGTTTGAACCTAGATTTGATTTACTCTTACACTCCTTGCTGTTTTGCTACAATGATTTGTTTTGTGCGTTCTTTGGTAAGTGAAACTTGGGATAGGCGGATTACTAGACTTTTAAACGAATACAGCGTCATGAATGCGTCAATACTTTTAAGGCACGCCCCTCACTGGACAGTCGTGTTCGGTATAAGGCTGATCAACATTTACGAGTAGTAAAATAAAACGAAAGATCATAAAAGTTTGAACAGTGGTGTGCTATTATTGTTGAAGAGTGTGTGCGTGTGGTTTTTTTTAAATAAATTACTTGACAGTATTTACCAGGGATGAAATTCATATTGATATTGAAATTTACAAGACACACACATTGAGAATTATCAGTCGTCATGAAGCAATGATGGTACGAAGATCTATCCATCGCGATAGTTTGGTATTTATGTGTCCTATAACTCATCAATTAATGATCCGCGCTAGTGCTGGTGCCTGGTCACTGCTTTATTTTGAATCTACCATAAAATCATAATTCAAGATAGGTAGGTATTAATGCATTTTTGTGAGCGTTTTAACATAGTACCTACACCACCGTACATCCCTAGTAACTATTACTTATACACATTCGTTTTCAGTTGTTATTTAATTGAGTTAAAGTTGTATTTTTATTTTCACCGACCATTGTGTGTTTCAAGCGTTATATGAGAAGATGTTTGAAGTTTGCAAACGTAAACGAGTACACAAATGATTGGGGAATGTCGAGTGTCGAGTGACAAACTGATTCTACTGTTAACGAGGCGAAGGTTTATCAGTGTACTGTTTTTGAGATTACAATTATGATAGCTGCGAATGACTTCCAAAATTGATTGTGAATACTTAAAATGTAATTAACGTGGCGAAATGTAGTAACGGCCATGGTTTTTTTTTAAATAAACATAACATAGGTACTTGTGTGTGCTTCGGTAGGCCAAAAACTTCTTTTAAGCACAAAATGAAATGAACAGAGTATTTAAATGTACATATTTAAGATGAAAAAGTGTTTCAAAATAAACTGCTGTACATGAAAATTCATTATGTTAATGATTTTTTCAAGGAATAAAGACTTAAATGTGCATGTTCATAAAGATCTTCATTGCAAAATATAGTTAAAACCTTTCTTTTAAAATGTTATAAATTATATAGATTTCCCTTCACAAAATAACTAAAACACATTGAATTCTGACTGATTTTGAATCATAGAAAATGTTAGACTATTGAATAATAGTTTAGTTTTTAGTCCTAAAATTATATTTCTCACGCCTCCGCACCCTCTAACTGCTAAACGAGGTGATGCAACACCTCCACAATACAGTTGATATTTGCTGCTGATTGTTATGTTTTTGTAAACCTCAAACAACTGGATGGGAAGTGAAAAAACTTTCTTACCTAAACACTCCATACCCGGTTTGTTTTGTCGTTTTCTCTTCTATTGTTTTACATATTCGTTCAAACGGAAAATATGTCCTATTATTTGATCCTTCCCGAAGCAACGAATGAGATTAATGGTTCAAATTGTACAAAAGCTGTTAATTTAATCTTATGATCCTATTAACTAAGAACTTTTGTGTAAAACACTCGTCATCAAATATTTATATATTATATTGTTCAATGAATCTATGTGTCTACTCTAACATACTCTACTCCGTGAAACAATTTTAACTAGGTCTGTAAATTTGAATAGAAAACTTATTATAATATTCTCTGTGTTAGCATACCCTCACAAAAAACGTACTTACATCTTTCTCAACCTCATTTCGTAAACTACTTATTCAAAATAATTGTGACAACAGTTATTTTTTAAAATACCAATGCCTCCCTATAAACGTTTTATATTTCAAATTAAAAAAACATTTCGATGTTTTTAAATACCATTACTTTTAAGCCTAACAAAGTGCTGTTCTTCGTATAGTAGTTGAATGCTTCTATCCGAATCTACCAACACTTATCAATGTATGTTCAATATACCTAACAACATTTCTCCTACCTTAATAATAAATTCCTGAAGAGTGTTGAATAAAGCATCCCAGAACGAATATGATTTGAGATTCTCACAGCCAAAGAATTATCCTGATTGATTTTTGTAGTATTCTGCCTTGTTCCCCTTCCTTCTCCTTCAGCCAACGTTTCAGATAGTCTTGTAGTGTCCATCATCGGGGCAGATGTGTAAAATCAATAACATGCTCTCTGCACTAATCATTTTAATTCGATTTTCGGCGCTTAGTTTTGCTATAACCACCTAAAACCGGATACCGGATACCTCGAACTATGTTTAGCTCTGTCATCCCTAAAAATATTTGTACGGATTTTCAGTTTCATCAGGCGTTCTCGGTGCGTTTTAGGTATTCCAAGCACTTCAGGCACAAACTCAAAGTAATGGCTGGTTTCTAATAAATGTTCAGAAATTGCCGATTGGTTTGGATGCCCAGCCTCACATTCTCGAGATGGTTCTTCTGTCTGGCATACATAAACTTTGTCAGCTTCTGAGCTGCGAGGCTATCTAAACATTGGCTGAAGGAGGAGGAAGCGGATCACGGCATAATACCCCAAAAATCAATCACGATAACATCTTAGAACGGATCAAATCTCAAAACATAACTACAAATAGGTTTGTATAGTAAAGTACCAATTTTTAATGTAGAAGCTTAGAAATCAATCAATCAACTTACTTTTTATATTCTTCTTATATAGTATCTCTTTCTACATAAAATATAATATATATCCCATTTCTGAAATGGTCTTTAATGTGTATTATAGAAATATGTATTAAATACACATACCTATTCATTAGTATTTAAGCATTATTTATATTTACTATGGTTAAACTAAACTTCTTCTTTATGCATTTTTAATGTGTAGCGACATATTATAAAATTCAATATGGTTAAAAGAAAAACCCTTGAAAAATGTTTGCATCGTTGGCACATCCAAATGTTCTCAACCCCTTAGACCCCGCTGTTTCGTGATTTGATTTGACTCATATAATGCTGGTACAAAACGTGAAGTATTTTATGGCTAATACAACCCCAAATGCATGTTTTTGAAAGATGTGGATGATGTTCAACCTGAGCCTCCTTCTAAATACTCCTTTATCGACTTCAACGCAGGCTTCACATTACGTATTCTTGTTTAGACTAGATTGTAAACTTTGCATAAAAGACATAAGAATGAAAGATGTGCTATAATTGTAAGTTGGCCACCAAATAAGCGTGATTTGTAAATATGAAATTAAGTAATGCAGTAGAAGATATCAATATTTTCAAACATAGATCGCCAAATAAATCCTTCAATGAACATTGTTAGATTTTTTATTGCTCTGCTTAATAATTTTAAAAGAAATATAATAAATAGGTATTATAATTTTAACAAACATTCATTTGAAATAGATGGAAACTACCAGTGCTTTTTCCATTTTGTTTTATAAACCCGTCTGCATTTCTCAATCCGATAATATAAAAGTTTTTCTTATGTTTCTAGACTTAAATCTAATATTTTAAGCTTGTTAGTTAATTTGTATCATATTGTGTTTCCCTTAGTGGTTTAATTAGCGTTATAAGGCCGAAGATAATATGAACACCACATAATAATTATATAGTACGTTTTAATTAGAGTTAATATTTAATACGAGTTAGAGAAGATTTTAAATATTTTAAAGTCATGCTGGTTTGCATAGATCCACGTGCACGGCAAAAAGGGTTGGCATACGCTGTATAAATTCAAAACACTTGAAACAAAATCACTTACGACAAAAATACATATATATATATCGGCTAAATTCTTCAGAAAAACCGTAGTTATCAAATAACTTATGAAATATCACATTCAGCGTGTGTTTGGCTTTCCTTCAATTAAATTGATAATAATACGTTAATAAATCTTCCATCCGCTAGTCGACAGCGCGAGTCGGTTAGTGTTCATTACGTGTTCAGTGTTTCATTTATAAATATTTTATGTCATTCAGATGCAACTGATGCAAGCAAGGAGGCCTGCGAAGGAAATATTTTGAAAAAAATATGTATAAGAACCTTACATGCAACGAAAAAAGATAAATTCAAAATAATGTTTTTGGTTGAGTTATTTAAAAAAAAATGTTTTATAAAGATTTTTGATGGGTGTAACGAAAACTGTTATAATATTACCGCAGTGTTCATTATATTTTTCTGATAAATATTATAAAAATATATATTTTGGATTAAAATTACTAATCCACTACATAGTTTTTTTTATTAATTTTAATATTATTTCACCGATAAAAACATCTTTGCTTTTTCTTATAGATGGAACATAATTTCATATAGCAAAGATTCATTTAGCAATAAAATAATTTACAGTGTTCAAATAAAGTATACATATGTATGTGGTACATATGGACCGCATACACATTTTCAATTATTTATTAAAACATGGTTTTGTAATTGACACCAATACATTTTCGGTTATTATTCTAGATAAACTATCATGTATTTATATTTACATACATCTTTATTTTTGCAATAAAACATGAAAATAGTAATATGAAGTGTTTGTAAACTTTCATAGTGAACAATTTTGCTGATGTTACATTGATACATATTTAGTGATTACCTATACAAACTTATATATCATTAAATGATAATGAGGAATGATGATATATTATTATAATATTATATTGATGTTGATCATAATAATATGTTATTTTGTTATTTATTATAAATAAATTGAATTATTTATAAATGTAATGGCTGTATTTTATTTCTTTATATCTCCTCTAACTTTATTACATTCATTAAACCTTTAATAGCTGAATAAAAATACCATCTAGGTACTTGTTTACTGAGGTTGGGTCTCTGAGACTCCAACTAGAAATACAAAAGATTTACATAAAAAAACTATGTCATTTCAAACCACAACATTTAAAAAAAAAATTTGAAAAATAATTATATATTTGTAGTAGTATAATTTGAGTAGGTGTAGACCTACTCAAATTATATTAGTGTAGACTAAATGTATCTATTTCATTGTGTAGTTATTATATATATAGTTATTATATATTATTATATTATATATATTAGTGTAGACTAAATGTATCTATTTCATTGTGTAGTTTTCTGCAAGCCATAGTCACAAAGACTTTTACTGAGAAATTATTGGCACTGATTAATGATACATTCCAAAGTATAAGTAACTAGATAAAATGTTATCATAGCAAAAATCTATTTAGGTCTCTGTTGCTGAAAAGCAATCGCTAATGATGGATATGTTGACTGTTTTTACTGTTAAGTAAACAGATAATAATAATAGAGTGAAACTGATAAAATCACAGTTGCCAAAACAATCTGCAATCTACCATTTTAGTTCACTTCGCGACGGTGAAGAGCAACACTCGACCCTTGTAAGTAATTTCTAAGATAATTAGTTTTGCAGTTCAAAACATCAAGCATAAATGTGAAAAATTTACTTGAGAAAGATTTCAAATTTCTCGATCAAAGTTTTGTAAATTGGATAGCTCCCAAAAATGGATGCAATTGAAACAACCTCCCTTCTACCAAATAATAAGGGGAATCTAACAGTTCTAGATTGTCCGGCCTATCATGCAAGGTAAGTTTAATTTTTCATTTCCTGCTATGCACACGCCATTTGCAAATGTGGAAATCATGTTTTTGGTACGATTATCCTAAGATAGCCAGCTCTAAAGCTGGCTTAAAATACGTCAGTAACATGACGACACATATTTCAGGATGCATCTCCCAGTTATAGGGGCGTAAAGGGAAAAAACTCACGAGCCCCATCTCTCTGAGCCATGGTCCGATTTTCAACAATTACGTTTTTCATATTTTATAAGTACGAGGGCTGTTCAAAAGAAAAGGTGAATTTTGAATTTTCGCGGGCTGAATTAATTCGATAATCGATTTTTCTTTTTGTTATGTTGGTACACATATGTTTTTCATATGTTAGCATTATCAGCCATTTTGGATTAGTGGTTTGTTTTTGAAAACTGGAAAGGTTAGTCACGTTTTTGTGTGTTCTTCGATTTTTTACTTTTGAAAAAAATGGATCAAAGAATATGTATTAAATTTTGCGTTAAAAATGGAATAAAGTGCTCCAACGCACTTAAAATGTTGACTGTGGCATTCGGCGAGTCTACTTAGTCTCAAAAAAGTGTTTGTAAGTGGTACAAGCGCAAGAAGATGTTAATGACGATTAGCGTCCTGGAGTTGTGGAAAAACAAATCATGGATTTTATTCTTTGATCCATTTTTTTCAAAAGTAAAAAATCGAAGAACACACAAAAACGTGCCTAACCTTTCCAGTTGTCAAAAACAAACCACTAATCCAAAATGGCTGATAATGCTAACATATGATAAACATATGTGTACCAACATAACAACAACAAAAAATCGATAATCGAATGTACGCAGCCCGCGAAAATTCAAAATTCAACTTTTCTTTTGAACAGGCTATGTATACACAACAATGGGAGCTCGTTTTATGAAATTGTCAGAACAAAAAGGATATTTTAAAAGAAATGATCACTCGTGTATTAGAATCTTTTTTCAAATTTACCTATGTTAAAAGCATTTGAATTTGTTTCCGGGCTTTTATAAGTGAGTACAGAAAATTCTTCACGTGAGGTTTTCACACATATTTACAGATATTTTGAATACATAAAATCATTGAATTTAATAAATAGTCCGTTTGTTCGTAAGTTCCTCTTTTGACCGCGTGCAAAGTTAAATTTGTCAAGCTGTACTGTACCTCAAAGTTTCCTGATATGATATTCAAAAGCCACTTGCTACTGAGTACTAGACAATGTTTAACAAAAAAATAACCAAACAAAAACACCCGATCACTTTTCTGTGCTCCTGGTATTTTATTATTGTAGTTGAGTACGTGAAACATTATTATTTTTATTGTGACATTAGCGCCGCTACGGAACTTAGTTCAAATTAAACAGCTATTTTGCCGACGGTTTACTCCGCCGACTTCTGCGCTCCGGATACCGGGAATTAAGAAACGCCCGAACTTGACTGAATTCACGATAAATATCCGAAAATATTCAAATAATAATTTTGATGAGTCACCTTCTCACACGCCTGTGCTCCTGGTATACTTTCCTAGTAGCTAGCACCTTCCTCAAGAAATATAGTGCCTGCTTTTTCTTATTTATTTTTATTTCACTACCGCACACGACTGGACCGTGGCTTCCCCTATTAGGGTATGTTGTGAGGCTGAAGATAGTGGGGGAGGGGAAGAGACGAGAAAGAGGAAGGTTGAGAAGTACCTGGCTATTCAGATCTCGTCGTCAAACACGTCAAAAGCCATTTCAAGCAACGTTTCGATTCTGAATGGTAGTATTTCACCAGGCCCGGCCCGGGGTCAAACGGCGCCTGGCGCGGGTAATTTTTTTGTTAGAAAGAAGATTGGAATCAACTCGTATCAAGTATAAGAAAGAGGCGCGAGTTTTTAATCCGCGCCGTCGGGTCAGGAACCTACGGGTTTAATTGCCGTCCATGAATGGTATGTTTTTAATTGTTTTTTTTAATCATATTTATAAAGCACTGTGATTAGGTACTATCAGCGCCTTGGCGATTGCGCCTGCACAGAACCGGCCCTGGGTAGCTCGTGGTTGTGGGAGGAGTATTAACATTCATAAAATAAAACAATGCTTAAAAGGTCAAATTTGTAAACAATATTCAAAGACTTAAATAACTACAAAGGTAATTCAACATCTACACCTACTTATATATATATATATATATATATAATGTGCGAGTGAGCAACAGATGTAGGGGATATTGAAAGAAAGCAGGCAAATGCAGATAAGTGGATTGTAATATCCAGAGTGGTAGATACTCTAAGTATAGCCCTGGTGAAAGGCTACCATTGTGAATCGAAATGTTGCTTGAAATGACTGTGTAAATTGTGTCTGGTGTAAAAAAAACAATATAAGTGGTGTTTATGAAATAAGGAAATTACCTCCCATTTTTGTATATTTTTCTAAATACTCGTATATGACTGTTGGCTAAAAGCAACATGCTTAAGGTATTTTTTGAGATATTTTGATTAATTAAAGCAATATTTCTCCACCTTAAGAAGTTTTAATCCTTAATCTAGAACCCACATACATAGCTTGATACACTTAGCTTTGCAGTTAATGGCGTTGTTAGTGTAAAAAAAAAGTTTATTAATTTATTAGTTCTTCTTCTGACCACCTGCAAAGAAAAGTGTATCTAGCTGTATTAGGTTTTCGTACATATTTTTTTCTTTAATCCCTTAAAAACTTTTAACGATAGTTTGTTAATTTTTCAACAGCAATGGCAATTTCATTGGACTGACAACAACGGAGATCCTCGAATCTGCCTACGATCCCTTCTGGAGGGGAATCCGCTGGCTCTTGTTTGTCAGTTTCTGGTTTGCAATGGCGGCCATGCTGGTGGGGGCGGCCTTCAACATAAACGAAGCGAGCAAGACTTGCGGACTCAACATCCCTGACGAGATGGTGAACCTCACGGTCATACCACTGGAAGTACCAACTGCCTTCATCCCTGAATTCGTCATGCCCAGCATCATCAACAAACAAGAGATTGGAGTGAATTAAAAAATGATGAAATTGATGTCTTGCCGCCGAGCGCCCAGCGGTAACCTCTCTTCCTGATACATGCAGTGTTTATGAGAAATAAGAAAAGGTTACAACAGAAATATCAGCAACTACCTTCTTAATTTCCAGTGGGTATAGTTGCTTCATTAACCGTTTACATTTTCAACGTACATATATTGATACTCGTGTCCGAAAATAGCAGCTTAACTCTCCATTACTCAGTCCTTGTTTTTTATGCACATACTTCACAAACCCTTAAAAAACACCCGTTTTTGACTATCGTTTTAATAAATGGAGAAACGGAAGGCGAATTTATGTAATATGTACCTACTTCAAATTATCGCTCAATTTATTTAGCGTTTTCTTATACTCACATTAACATTCACTGAATATAAAATCCCTAGAAGTGTGATATATACCGGAATGAAAGATAGCTGATGTCGCCAATTTACATAGGACCTTCTGGCTCCTAGGTCCCAGACAGGCCAATGAAAGTGATTATCTGTTCAAGAGGCAAGTTCGATATTTGAAAATGTTTGATTAATTTCACCAGAAGGAAAAATTAAGCTTACTACAAGCACAGCAGACACGCCCACGACACCTTTCTCGGAGTTCACCTCTTTAGCGTTGATTTCACATTAAAATCAAAACAGTACGATTTTAATATTACATTTATGATTCACACAATAAATTATGTACTAGCATATATACTAATGTTTTTGCAGACGTTTATTGTACGAACTATGTACAGAAGGCAGACTTAGCGTATTAATATTATAGATATTATAATAAGAACACCCTCAATTTAATCAAAATATGTATATTTTTATTTAGACAAAAGTAAGAAAATAAGTTTTAGTATAATTTTTGTTGAAAGCATTCTAGTAACGGAGTAGTACACCAGCCTTTATTGTATTATTACTCTACTGATTAACACAGTGCATCTTCATAGCGTTCTTTACATCTTATAATAACCTTTGCTTGAGCAAAAAATGTTAGAGGCAACCAATACAACAGTAGTAATAATTTTATAACACAATCAATTTATTAACAACAATTAATTATGAACAAATATTTTTAATCGATCGTCAATATTTTATAGAACAATTAGGTTTTGATTGTATTTTTTTCCTGAAAAAGATGTTTCAACTAAAAGTTATCTATGACCTGAAAGGCATCACAAATTCAGATGTCTGAGATGTTTGAAAGAGTGGAAATATGAATGTATTTAAAAATAAATTTTATGCTTACTGAACAAACATAATATTTTAAAAATTGACATGTACATACTATTATTAGTTTATATACCATGTAATATGAACTCAATAAATATATTTAAAAAAAAAAAACCATAAATATTTTGTTAACAGTAACACGGGTTAAAAAATTAGATCTTGCTATCAAACACGAACTATAGAAAATGGATTTCAAAAAATATAGTGCAATAGGCATTCTGAACAGTAAAAGCAGTACAAATAAATGTATGATATTTTTGGGATTAAATGACTTGTATTGCTAGGAGATTAAACAAAACGTAACGTTTAATTATATAAATATGTAGATCCACTTAAAGAAAGGCACTACCATTACTTCAAATACAGTCAAGGGTTTAAGAATAAAATGGAAATAAATGCAATCAATATAGAAGCGCATCTTTGTCGGGTACAACCTAATGCTAAAAAATAATAATAATTGCGAGACATAAAATGTATTTTGAATGCAACAAATTCTGTGTGCGGAAAGAAAAGAGATTGAGTAAAAATGAACTCTAATTGAATGGGGAACATCTGAACCATTTTTTTTTGCAATGTTTTTCGAATAATGAATTGTGTAACACATAATATGCGTGTCATTTGCTTCAATAAAATTCAATATACAATGTGTACATATTTTTATGTTTTAACTAATTTAATTTTACCTCGCAAGCTGTATGTAACTTAAGGGTGCGACTTTGAATATTTTAATCGGGATACGATTTTTTTTACTTGTCCTCTTCTTCCCTTTGCAGACGGATTTGCACTAAACGGTGTGCTTTTTTAGTATGCATAGTAAAGAGCTAGATTTCATTTATAAACAAAAATACAAGTATGCATACATAGCATCAATAAAAATTCATATCTGCATAAATTAAATATTGCCATTTTCCAGGAGAGTCACATCAGCTTTCTCAGAAAATTTATTAAAAGTTTTAAAGTACATATAATTTTTTTTAAGAATTTAGACATTGATAGATTGTTTTTCTAGCCAACTGAGATACGAGAAGTGTAAAGGCTTTCGGAGAGCAATATCGCTGTAAAATGATTCCCATATCGTAATTCAATAGTATTTCTAGATGACATACATAATCAGTGATGTGGTATGTGAAGTAGTGAATACACAATACGAAATTTGGGAATTCTGTGTAGAATATGAAGAAGGTAAAGCAATGTTGTTGTTATTCTAAAATATTAACATTAGATTTAAAAACTTAGCATGCAAGTAGAAAAATTATTGTTTTAAAAAAACATAGTAAATGCATTAATGAATAAAAAGTTATACAAAAAACACAGTAAACTTAGCTTAAAAATACAATGTAGTAAAATCCACTTATAAAGTTCCCACATAAGGGGTTTTTATGCTTAAAAGGTTTTAAATTTTTGGTCCCTTGAAGACTGAAATGCAAAAATGACCCAAATAGTTTCACGTATAAGGTTTTCCCAGAAAACTAGTTTTTTTCCGGTCTCTTGGATAACCTTTTAAGAGAATTTCACTAAATATTAGTTTCTTCATATGAATACTCAATTTTTTTATTTGCTTGTATACAAATAATATTAAAGGAAAGCATTTTTTTTTTTTCAATATTTACTAACAAAAATGACAAGGTATATTATAATATGCATGCAGAAAGAAAGTTTTTAATACTCTTTTGCTTAATTCATAAAATAGCGTTCTAATTAGCCTCCCACATTTTTAGTCACAATATCAGAAAAATTTCTTTCGCTAATTTCGTAATCTTTTAATATTCAACACTATTTCACATTTATGAAGAGATTTTTTAAACATCATAACGTATGACTTTTTAAAATTATTAAATAAATATCCAATCTTTAGTACAGGACAGTCGATAGAAGACTTTCAAAATTATATTTTTTTATGTATTAATTTTATTAACGAGGCACCATTTTCATATTTAAATCAAAAAACGTGAGTGAAAGAATCATAAATTTCATTATTCGTTGACATTCATCATGTAAATAAATAAAATAACCTTTCCAAAAATTTTATTAATATTTTGGTAATTGGTAAATTCATGAACTGATATCAAATCATTCGTCTGTTGAGGTATGTTAGATTATGATTATGGTATTCTTCTAACTACACGATAGAAATAAACTAGCAACAACAAAAAATGTATTTTTAAAAAAAGATCTCTAATTAGGTGACTGATTTAAAAATTACTATCAGTTACCATTCAGTTCTATTATATCCATATTACATTTCTCTCATTAACAAAAGTTATTCATGAAATCAGTTTCAACACAAACATAAATCGCTCTAAAAATAATCATACAAGTTCAAAATACACATACAAAAACTTTAATCATCTATTATGGCTAATCAAATGGCAATCTCTGTCCATTAATGCAAAAATGTCAACTCTATCCTCATTAGGAACTAATTGAAAAATATATTCTCGTGAACAGTGACAAAATCCTGGGCCCCAAGCAACCTCCTAAGAAAGGCCCCTACCCCACTTCTCGCCGAATGCGAATATGATCCTGCCACTGAGAGCTCCATTGTGATCTCTCTTTCTGTTACATTAATCGTTTAAGAGGGATAGGTTATAACAGATCTATCAGCGGTTTGCCTATACAAATATAATGCGAAACAATTATTTTGATGGATTTTGATTAAAAAAAACTACTGAGGGTGAAAAGCCGATGGGTGATAAAGAACTAACTTCTTCTTGTAAGATGGAATTATTGGCTGACAGTTAGTATTCGGTATTCACGATGCAATTCAGCAAAAAGATTGTAAAAATCTTCAGTTCCATGTGTAATAAATTATAAAGTAGTAGAGCACAGTTCAAAAATGTACAGTTAGTACAGTGGCAGACAACCAGTTTATATAATTATCAATAATGAACAGTAGTGCAACAATCACATAGTTGGCCATTCTTCACTTCCACACTTTGTACTGGCTTCGTAAAATACAATATTCACACACGCTCAGCAATTCCAAAATGCATTACTGTTGTCAGCGGGACTACAGTTGATAAGTTTGTCTAGTTGAATATGTCCATAATGGGAAATATATCTTCCATCAAACATTTCATTGGGATTTAACCTCGGTGGGATTTACATTGCGGATATCTTTTGCCCAGACTCCTGAGGACTGCCCAGGCGGTTGCTATGCCGCTGCTCTTGAAACATAATTATAATCTCAACTGATAAAAGCAAATCTTAAATTAGTATTTTGAAAATAGCATCTTGTAGGCTGTAAAGAGCCACAATGGGCTTAGTCTTCTCTGAACAGAGGTCCCGGAACTCATCACATACTTCCATCAGATATTTCTTATGCCGAGGATGTCTGAAAGAAAAGCAAATGAATATTTTAATTCAAATACGACCTCGTGGCAGAGCGGTAAGCTACTTGGCTCAGGACCCAGAGATCGCGGTTATAATTTTGACAAGAACAAAACAAAATTATGATATTGGCCTGGATTTTTCAGATAATTAAAATATAGTACATTTGCATCGCATTCCATAGTGGAAAATACTCTCACTATCACTCTGGTAAAAGACCACTGTTCAGAATCAAAAGGTTTTTTTAAATGGTTTTAGCCATGTTTAGTGACCAGATCCAAAAGACAGTAATACTATGACATTTCCCAAAAATGTTAATTTCATAGTACTACCGGCTTCGGGCAGTTGAACTCTTGTTGTGTGGTAAAAAAAAAATAATAATTTGACTGCAATGTAGGAAATATTACCTTTCTATTACAGCTCTCACGGCTCTATCATGCTCATTCTGCTGTACATCGAATTCTAAAAACGTTGCAAGACTTCTGACCACCGAACTGTCGACGGAGAGAGCCAGCACCTCTACACGGTTCTTTGGTGAAAGCTTCTGGATCGTAGTGAACATCTGAGACATTATCTGCAAAGTTAAAGATGGTCAACAATCATTACAGAAAGTTAAATACTATTATGCTGTTGAACAAAACTTCCGCAAATTGAGAAAATCAAAAAAACAGATATTCAAACCTGCGCCTCGTATCTTCTCCTTGTGTTAGCCGGGAGCCTCTCAGACTTTTCAGGAGTCACAAAGTTAACGGATACAGCGGGACCATTGGAAGACGGCTGACGTTCAAAATCAGTTCTACCTGAAAAGTCAAATTGTAAATTGTTTAACCGATTCGTTGCAGATCCCGTCATATCATGGGTGACATAGTCAAGCCGTGGGTGTACATCTAGAACATAGTCTTGTCATATTAATTAATTCTGCCATGATTTAAAAATTACAGAATTTTTACATTCTATGTATGATGTGACATTTGACAACGGACTGAAATCGACGGTTGATTAAAAAAAAGGGGTGCTGTTTGAACTTGTAATCAACGTGTTTTGTTGTGCACAAATTTCCATAGCAGTTTTAGTAGTGCATAGAGGGTATATAGAAAGATGATTGTTATAATAAATTGGAGCAGAGACTTACTATCACTCTTAATAACAGCGGTAGACCCTCCTCCGGCCCCGCTGGAGGAGCTTTCCGGGTCATCATTCCACATCCTCACTAACTTTTCCATGAAATCCACTATTTCACTTGTTGCAACTTTACGCTCTTGAAATCTAGAATTATCGAGGTTAAACCATACAAGTTAAGAATTGTGTAGATGATTTGCATAAAGCAAGAAACGAATATGAGGAATTGTTTGATGTTCTGTGGGAAACCTGCTTGTACAGCACAAGTTTAAACTTGCCCGCCCAAAGTTTTCAAACCCTGTCACATTTGATTGATGTCAAATTTATGATCAACCCCATATTGAAAATTGAATTGTCCCGGTTAAAAGCCAATTTTCGGCAAGTTTCACACAATTTTTTCAAAAGCTGACATGAGTTGAGTAGCGGCGTTTAATAGGAACCGCTTAGATGTCAAAAATGACACTAATCATCTACCAAGCATGAAGGAAGTTGGAACACTCCAACATTAAACTTTTGGAATTCAATAGCATTATGAGACAATGTGTATGTCATCAAGTTAAATTCATTGCGGTTATGTGAATGAAAAGAGAAGAGAAAAGGTTGAATAGCAAATAGTAATGCAGTTGAAAATAATAGAATTGAGACCTGTCTCTATCCCAGCTGCGAACCCTCACAGTTCCTTGTTCCATCAGTATGATGACATGTGTGGCGGACAGATCCCGGCAAATGTCCTGAATCTCGTCCAAGTTGGTGGCTTCTATCAGGGACGCTCTTATTCCAGCAGTCCACAGCATATTGGCTATCTAAAACATTATGAAAGGACACCATTGATTAAAATAACACGAAAAAACACCACAAGGACATGAGACTTTCCATTTTATATCCCCCGAATTACTATTTTAATTCACTTTTTGACAAACTTTTCAAACAACCCTCATACAATAATATTTTTTCCTAACAATAAAGCAGATAATCAATGTGTGCGTCCCACTAAAAACTCGCAAACGGTGAACTCTGGCACTCTTTCCGTCTGGAATTTCTTGCTAAATGCAACAATTTTTAATTCCCAATTTAATTTCTAAAGTGAGCTCTGAAATATTCATTTAGATGTCATATTGTTCAATCGGGAAAACAATTTTTAAAAAAAAGAGTCTTGAAATCTTTTTCATAAAATACTGGCACATGCCAAAATTGAATGGCTAACACCTTCTTAGAATAGAAAAAGAAGAAAAAAATGAAGTGATCTTTTATCTCAACACTTGAAGGTGAAAATTGTGATATTTTATCTCATTACCTGAGCCTTTTCCTTGGTGGCCTGTTTAGTGGAGGAGGTGGCACACACGCAGACATCGCTGTCCGCCGAGTGCAGGGCCCTGTAGTCGTCAGGGTTGCCACAGGCGCCCTGCACTAGGCGCTCCAGGGACAGGGAAATGCCGGCGGACGATTGGTGGGATACCTCGTTACGCCCACCCAGCCCGGAATGTTGAACTGTTTTCCTGGAATACAGATGACAGGTGAATAACGGTTTGAGTGCATTTTACTATCTTTACAACAGTAAGATAAATAAATAATAAAGGGCAGCTTTAATTGCTTTACCTTATCTGAAAAATTATTTTAATTAAATTTTCAGAAATAGCATCTAAACCAGAGGTTCCCAAACTTTTTTGTCCCGTAGACCCCCTGCTTTCCTAATATTGATTTTTTTAGCGTTCGGTAAAAACTTCAAAGTTTTGTGAACGCTTCAGGAACTGCTAGTTCTTTGAAATGAACCCTTCGCGGTGAACACTTCAATTGAAGTCGAACTCGCCAAAAAATAGTACAAGTCGGTAGATATCTCAAATCGAAAAGTGCTAGCAAATCAACAAAAATTCCTCTTCGAAAAAAAAGCACTAGTCGGTAGAGATTTGAAATCGAAAAGTACGAGCAAATCGACAAAATATCCTTCCCAAAAAAATATTATAATTAATATAATTAGGGAATTAATGTCTATTATAAGAGAATATTACGCAAGTACCTATCTGTGAGGTGGATTATTACATTTGCGGGAAGCCAACATTTTGGTGACGGCCTGCCTAAATGGAATCCACTCTCGTGGACCCCCATTTACGTCTCATGCACCCCCAATTTTTTTTTTCATTTGCGTGGACCCCTTGTAGGTCGGAATCGACCCCTGGGGGTCGATATAGACCACTTTGGGAATGACTGATCTAAACAAAATGTGTTCATAGTACATGGGAATCACTGGAGAGATAAACCTATAGAAGTGTGTTGTGGGCATGTCTGTGTGGCTGATGTCAGGTCAATTCCCCTTACTTCGGGTGAAATTAGTCAAACTTTTTCAAATATCAAAATTTTGAAACCTGAACAGTTAATTAATTTTGTTGGCCTGTCTGGGGCCTAGGAGTTGAAAGGTTCTATGTAAATTGGTGACATTGGTTTTCTTTCAAAATGGGTATAGATCACACTTCTAGGGAATTTCTGTTCAGTGTACTGAACTAAATTAGAATATTGAAGGCAGCTAGCTACCTTTATCTGAGAATAGCTTTTAACCAGCATTTTTCAATCGGACAAATGTTTCGGTGTGGGTTAATTCTGTTATTTCTTTGGTCTGTAAGTCTACATAATATGGCAAAAGAAATAAGAACACATGCTTCAACCTATTTACCACCAACTGCTACATATTACGCAGGGAAAAAAATTAGACCGCAAAAATTACCAATTATTCTATGTTCCTCCAGATTGTAATGAACAGTTCAAAATATGTAAAGTTTTATAAAAAAACACAGTAAAAAATAATAAACCTCAAGTCAGCGAGCATTACATCGTAACGACCCCCAGCGGCGATGACGTCCAGTGCTCCTTTTCTGCGCTTCTTCTTCAATTCACATACAAACTGACACATCATGCCAGAATACTGGTGAATGTTGTACACCATGCAGGGAGATATTACAATCGGACACTAGAAACAAGCAAAATGCCCATACAAATTAAATCAATATTAATAACCATTTAAGTTAAATAACAAATATTTTATAAAACGCATAATCACCCTTTATTTCAAAATAGTTTTTTGTTTAGAACATAAAAATTGGGAGAGGTACTAGAGATAATCTAAAGTTGTTTAAAATAGTATATTTTGATAGGCAAATACTGAATGTTACCTTAACACCTAAGACCTCTGCATTATACACAATGTTTTCCAAGTCCTTGATTCCCTCCCTGGCTAGGGTGCTGGCCTCTCCTTTGCGCTTGATGAAGGTCTTCAGGACATGGCCCAGCTTGTCCACCGAGCACTCTGTCTCCATCAGACTGAAGAGGGCCACCATGGCATGGTCTGAGAGACACAGGGATATCAAATGTGTCTGAACTTGGAATTTAGACAGTTTGTCATCCTGAAATCAGAAATAGTATTTTTAAACTCCCGGGTAACAATGTTACAAAAGCTGTTGAATAGATTTTTTGACATGTCATAATTAAATTATTGAAGTAAACAAATACAGCAGTCCGGCGACTTAACACCCCCACCCATTCTCCTACTGTTAAATTCATTAATAGGCATTGGATTATATGGACGCGCGGCCGTTAATATATCCAATTTCATTATTGAATAATTAACTGTAAATTTAACCGATAACTTGACAGCTAGGGGTGGTGCTGCCATTGTCTTTTCTCACACATTGGTGTTCTATATAAAATTAGTGAAAAAGAATGACTACTGCTATAACTTTAACTAAGCAGGGTTTTGTTTAGCTCATTTTAAGCCGATTTTCCCTTTATAATTATGGTTGTATTATAATATAATATTGACTGCAGAAAAGGTTACATTCAGGTAGTCTAGTTTTGGGTTTTGGCGATAACTTCAAGTAATGATTTTATAAAACAAATTTATAACTTTATTCCACTTTTATTTTATGACTGGACCGGTTTCAGCCTATGACGGCCATCTTCAGACTAGTACATGTTGTTGTTAACCTACGGCTTATATACTATTCAATAGTATTATTATTATTATTAAATAGTATATAAGCCACTAATATTATTATTAAATAGTATATAATATTATTATTAAATAGTATATAAGCCAACTAATATTATTATTAAATAGTATATAAGCCGTAGGTTAACAACAACATGTACTAGTCTGAAGATGGCCGCCATAGGCCGAAACCGGTCCAGTCATAAAATAAAAGTGGAATAAAGTTATAAATTTGTTTTATTAAATCATTAAAATGGAATTCCACCACGAATTAACAGTTTCAAAATTAGAAATAATAACTTCAAGTAGTCAGTATGTAAAATTGTCATAAAACCAGAGGCAGAAATTTTTTAAAATCGTGAATTGTGAAAAGTATAGAATGAAATGGGACTTCAAATACAAAATTATAAGTTAGCAAAAAAGAATCACCCATTGAGAGACATGTTCATTTAGATAATTCGTATGATTCAAATTTCTATGAATTAGATTTAATTAAAAAAAGATTTGTTTTTATGCAACACATTGCTGTATACATTACGTGTACACATATTATAATGTATTTTGTATACCTACATAATAAAGGTTACTTACACGAGCATCAGAAAAGATGGTGTAGATATCATTATACTTCTCAGGCTCTATACCACAATTCAACAGTACAGCTTTCAGCAGACTAGTGTGGTTGAGGCGGATAGTCAGGTTTCTAGATTTCATGGCCGGGAATGCATTAGCTATTTCATAAACTATTGACAGCAGTTCTGCTTCAGCAAAGAGGTTACCTGAAATACAGTATGTTTTAATGAAAATTTCCGAAAATGTTATCATCACGAAATGTCAAAATTATTTAATCCGCATGTTCCTAAGAGATCACGCTGAAAAATATAACAGATTTATTTAATAATACCAGGACACAATCAAATCAAAATTTAAATATGCACAGCCTTTTCAGTCTCAAATTTATAGGTCAATTCCATTTCATTTTATGATGCGCTATGAAGCTTCGAAATAACAATTAAACTTTTTTTTAAATAAATCATATTTTTTGTTTTGTTTTTAAATGGTTCAATAAGGAAAAAGAGTGCTGTAAATTCGACCATAGCCAGGTACCTAGTTAAGTCAGTATAGTAATGTATTAGTCCGTATGCTTTACCTGGTGTTGGAGTCACAATATCAAATGAGCATTCGTACAACTCTGTAGGATGAAAGCCGTGAATTTTGTTTTCTCTGTAGACCTTTTCAATAGAGTATCTTTTCAGCATTGTAATTCCATTCCACACAACATAACGAGCAAATGGCACCCTGTAAAAGATCACAAAAGTATATCATGTGATACCCGTTCAGTTGAATCGTATGAAAACCCAAAAATAATATTGCAATTTGAAAGTTTGTAGATGAAAGAATAATTGGATTCTTATATTTTTTAAGGTCATCTAATAAAATTATGAATTTTGCCTCCAAACAATGAAATGGGAACAATATTTAAGGCATATTGCTGGTAACTCCGCTGTTACCACTCGTTCTTTCTAAACGACCCATGCAAAGGAGAGGTTACAAAGCTTAGAGTAACGTAGAGACCTAACTTTGCGAAATTTTGTCCGCACTTTTTGACCAAGCAATGACCAAAGGGTGTGGCCTAAACTCAGAGTAAAATCACTAACAGGGTTGTCACAAATTAAGTAAATTAGGTATTTTGTTGTGAGTAGGTAGTTGTAAATCATTAAAAAGAATGAATGTTGTATATTTTTTTGTTTATTCAAAGATACATTAATCAATAAGATTATTAAAATCTTATTTATAGATAAAAATATAAACGAATTAAATTATTAGTACAGAACATTTTATAATACATCTTATAAAATGAACTTCAGTTCCATCAACAAAATAGTTTACAAACAAAAGTAAAATAAAAAAAAAATGTACGGTGATAACAGATGTTAAATCATTTTCTTAACCTTGGAGTAAGAATATATGGAGAGATCATTTTTTTTACCTATATAAATTTGCGATAAATCACTTTCTCTGCGTTTTCACGTCGTACACCATGAGAGAGAAAGAGGCACAAAAAAATTTCACAAAACATGAAACCGCTTTTAAGTATTGTAGGGATGTTTTCCGTCCCGCGTTATTTTGTAAGGAAATTTCGAATGCAGATAATAATAACAGTGAACTTTGTGATATTTCACGTCAAGTGCGCTTCATACTTAATTAATTAAGCTAATAATTCTAACTAACAAGGAGAAAATAATATATAATATGTATACAAAATTAAAACTATCTAAATGCATGATCGTTATCATAAATCATCAGAGAACAGGTTCAGAAATGGGTACAATAGTGCATGTGCACATCAATAGATATAAAAAAAAAACAATTAACTAGAAGCTAAGGGTATAAAAATCCAGATGAAACGTATGAATTCATATTAACATATTTGTTAAATCAAAGAAAAAATAAATTAGATTTTTCTCGTCTTTTTTCATCCTTTGGAAATCTAAAAATAATTAAATAAATAATAATATTCCAATTTTGGCATAGCCCTGAATCTGAGGACGTAACCGAAATTATAAATATAACTAAGAGATAAACACTATTCTGTCTTTATCTGTTTGCCAACAATTTAGCGTTAGTATCATGAGAAAGAAAGAGACCGGGATATTTTCAGAAGCCGTACAATATGGGGGATTCCCCCCATGTAATGGTTTCTTATGTGACAGCTAGTAAATATCTCCAAGTTAAAAATATTACGAATCCACTAAAACTCATTTCAAACGGAAGTTTATTATATTGGAACGAATAGTCCAAAGATTAATTACATATTGGTGTAAGTTACTAGTTGTTTTGTAGGTTAGAATGTTAAATATTTGAGATCTAACTAAAAAAGACGATTTTTATGGTACATACGTGTGAAAACTGTTTGTTTTTGGTCCTTTTGTACTTCGATTGAAGCAACCAAGTATAGCACATATGGCCATGATGTTTTGCTAGATATCGGACAAAAAATAACTCAAGTTTTTAACCATTCACTCCAAACGTGAATGAAGTTCGTCCAGATCAATTAACCGCGGACATGGTATTCAGCACGCCCCAAATCGTGTATTGGTTTCAACAATTGTTTGTCTCTTTTTCTCATATGCGTATAGAACCGAGCATAAAGAGAGAGCTATATTTTGCGAGTTTGTCAACGATTTGTCACAAATTAGTACGGTCTCTTTATATTGTTACTCTAAGTTACAAAGAGAGCTCTCAGAGGCAAAACCATATACAACTAATAGAACAATCAAAATACTAGGTTCAACTACAGTTAAACTCTCTAATAAGGTTTTCCAGTCTTCAAGAGATCGAAAAAACAAAGCTTCTTAAACAAAATTTCTTCCAAAACTTCCAAAAAGTGGGTTTTAGTGTATTATCCTCCTATATATACTATACTCCTCTTAATGCACAAATGGCTAGGTTCAAAGATTTTTCACTGGTCATGTACCATAGAATGAAGAACCTAACCATACATATATGTATTGAGGTTGTATCCTCCAGGAATAGAAAAAAATGTAAATTCATCTGTTCTAAAATAAATCACAAAAACAATAGTGACACCCCCTTAGGGGATAAATTCTATCAAATGAAATGAAAAAGTGTAGTATTATATACTCGTACATACCTCAAATCATGAGGTATGTGAACCACCCCACCGCTGTGCGTCATAAGCCTAACGCTGGATTCTACAGGATCGTAAAGATTACATCGCGGCAGTAATAACGGAGGAGACAGTTCAACACCACCATGCAATTTGAATATTTTAATAACCTAAAAAAAAAACAGTTTTATTGCATTGAAGAAAAAAATTAAATATGGAACAACTCTGTAATTCAAAAATTCTTGCCAGTGAAATAAATCATAGACAAGTTGGTAACTACACCCTGCCAATGTGAAATGGCTGTAGCTATTGCTCTCTAGGTTAATTCAAGTTTTTTGCTGTGGTTGTAATTTAGGTAAAAATGACATGATTAGGGATGGCCCACATACTCTAATGTTAATTTTCAAAAGGCATCTTGAAAAAATGTTACATAATATTCCATTATATATGTACTAAAATAGTTGTCACTCGACAGGGATCAATAGCTACAGTCATGTAACTGTAAACCAAAGCCATAATATTAGATATATGTAGGAACGTTTATCAGTTATATATTTTGAGTGAGTTCTTTGTTTGAAAATAAAAAACAAAAGCATAAATCGTCTGTGAAAAAAAAACAAAATCTCATATGAAAAATAATGTGCCTCTAGCCTCTAGATATGCAGGTAGGATTCAGCTGTTGGTCGAATTAATTAATTTACTGTCTTGTACATATTAGAGAAATAGAATTTTTGTTAACTTACTGTTTCTTTGACAGATGTGGCTAACAGGTGGGGTTTCCGGCTGTGTGAAACTGCCATTTTGAGTAAGTTCATATCATATGTTATATCGTCTGCCGGTGTTAATTCCTGAAACAGACACCAAAAACTTATGAATGAACAAAAAATTATAATTTTCTTTGTTAAAATAAAATAATACATAAAAAAAAAATTTGGTAATTTGTATAGACAATTCTAAGGGATTTTATACAATTGATCATGGTAAATGACTAGAAATCCTTGAAGAAATCCGGTTTTAGGTACCTGTTGAAAGCAAGCGTTAATCAAGTGTTTATAAGCCTTGGAACGGGTGTCCATCAGGGCATGCCTCAGAACCTCCCGCAGTTCATATTCTTCCAGCGCCCCCGGAAGCCCGTCCCACTGGAGAAGTTCCGCGCAAGTTGGACGTACACTGACATCATGGTTCAACAGCCAACTGAAAGGTTAAGCACTCATTTACTTTACTAATAATAGTGATAATTTAAACTTTCTGAATACAATTATATACATACATAATTATATACACTGGCGATTTATAATTTATCAAGTGACAAAAAAATTCTAAGGTTGGGGTGTTTCAATTTCCGTCACATTCAATAGACAATCAGCTAAAAGATTTAATCAAATAACGGTTTTCGGTCCATTTTTAGCACTTGATCACAATTTGATTAAGTGCTGAAATGGGTAAAAAAATTACGTTTAACGACCACCATTCATGTCAATACGTACCGTATCAAAAACACTTGTTTGGAGTTCTCTGGAGTGTCAAAAACGTCCGGCATAATGATTTCGTCTGTCCTTAAGTTTCCCAGGGTTTTGACCCTTTCCATGCCAGTCTTCAGCGGGAAATAAGACATCTCAAACAAGATTATTCCCAGCGAGTAGATGTCCACCTTCTGGTTGTATATCGCCTTGTTCCCAGTGGTAGTCAGTTCAGGAGCTACGTACAAAGCGGTGCCAACCTGTAAAATAATTCATTTTGTTGTACTATTAGCAGGTTATATTATTGCGACATTCTCTATGCCTTCCTCTTGATTATAAGTTTAGTATCAATGTCCATACTAGGGATTTGGGAAAAAATATGACAGGTAGCAGGGTTGTCTAAAACAAGAAATATGCAATAGCATTAATTTTAAAATACATGTTTTTTTTTAACTCACATGTCCTGTCATAGAGCCATCTCCAATGTCTCCTTGAGAGTATGAATCCATTTCTGTAAAAACTAATGTTATTAATTTACATTTACTGTTATAAATGAGTTTCCGGTGGTACAATGTTATATTATGATGGTTAATGTGCTAAATAACACTTGTTGTACGGCATTGTTGTATCTACCTATTTTGCAAACAAATGTTAAAGATGGGAACGGTATTGTCGCCAATTCTTCTCCGATCTCTATTAACAAACTACCAACCTATTTATGTACATTTCTGTGGTTAATAAAGTCTTAAGTGTTACTTTAGTTATGTATGTACGAACAAAAAAGAGTTCACAAATGATTCCTTTAACATAGAGTGAAATATGTAAATTGTATGCAGATGATTTATCTGATATCAACAAATTCTACCATGTACATACATCCATTTCAAAGAGGTAATCGTGGTTATATTAATTACATAGTAGAAATATCATTAAAAAATATATATATCAGTATTCAAGATGTAGAAAAAAATGTCAGTATGTGATATGAAAACCTGATTTTAAACACAATTAGGTAACACCATCACAGAAAGGTGCCAATCATATGATATATCTGTGTGCGAAAGGAAAAGTGGGATGAGTCAATAAAATCGAGTTTTGAGTTAAGTATGCAAAGTTGTTCCTTAGATACATATCTACCAAAGAAAAATTAGATTAATCAGAAAATAAAATAATGTGCTATTATTTTTTTGAAAAAGGACATGTGACATATGACATAATTACGTACAAAAAAAAACAAAATTCCTCAATTTTGTTTTGGTTCTCCTGAACATCTGCGTTTATTGACTCATCCCTCTCTTCCTTTCGCGCACAGATATTTTAAATCATCAGTTATTTTGTCGGGTTCTCTTATACTTTAATAGTGATGGTGAAAATAATGACTATATGAATGTCGATGTGCTCATTTGTGGATTGTACAAAATTAATTATTTTTAAACTAGATAAACCTGAAGCTCACAACTTATTTTATACATATTGTTGGTTGATTGTGTGTATGCTGAGCCATGTTCCTCCATCTCTACCTTAAGTCAACATTTCAGACACCCTCAGTCGAACACAGTCACCATCACATTTGTCCTGATGATAGACACTGCAGGAATGCACAAAACGTTGACTCAAGGAGGAGCAAGCGCAATATAAATTGTATGTATTACTTATTGGTAGTGAGAATCATAAAACACATCTATTTTTACAGTATTCGTAGAAAACTTCTTAAAAAGTGTAAGAATATAATAGTTTAAAGGAAAAATAAAATCACCTGGATTGCTTTTAACTTCTAAGGCAGTCTGTGCAGCTCGCGGAAGAATGTTGGTAGCCAGGCCAAAGTCACCGATCTTCACATGATCGTTGGAGTCGAGGAAAATGTTGACTGGCTTTAGATCTCTGTGAATCATGCCCTGCTGGTGGATATGAGACAGACCCTCAACTATTTCTCTGAACAGTCGCCACACTCTGTCCCCGTCTAGATGGAGGGCATTATCTATGGCGTTTCTGAAACAAAACAACGGCTAACTGTCAAAGTTTTCAATTAAAACAAATTTGTAAGACGAGATTTCAACAAAAATCAGGTTTTTAAATTGCTTATTTTTCTGACGTCCCTCTCCTCTCGGAGGTTAGCTACTTTATTTAAAACGGAAAGTATTACATAAGACAACTATTTAAAGATTTTTTTTACTGCCTCAACTAGTTTAACTTTTTAAGACAATCAAATTTACATGTTATGTTTACATAATGATAATAATAGTATTCGTCAGTGGCGGCTTGTGACTTTTGAATGTGCTAGAGTGTCGAGTTAGTAAAGATAAACTTACTAATGCTGTTGTAACTGAAAATGATTTTTGAGGGTACAAGAAGATTAAAAGAGTATTTTGATTATTACCTCAAAGTACTCTTCTCGCAAAACTCCATCTGAATATAGAGATATTGTATTTGCACCGAGTCGTGTCCATTGGTCGTGCTGTTGCTATCAGGGGATGATTTTGCTTCACTTTTTTTTTTCCTCTCCTGGGATACGCTTGACGCTATACTGCTGGCATCAAACTTATTGTCTGACGAATCTTCACATTTAAACTCAACAGAGTCACTGCTTGAAGATTTCTTGATTTCACGGCTGTAATTATAAAAATACATAATTCACAGGTACTTTGACACAGCAAGTTTTTTGGAAAACATTTTGAATCAAATCTGAACTCAAATTCAGTTCAGTTATTCCAGGGCCTTAAGTTAATTTGAATGAACTAGTAATAGTTACTATGTACTTGGATTTCAACAATCGCCCAAATTAATATGTGGTGATTTATCTTATATTTTGAGAGTTAAATGATATCAAAAATATAAGCCTCAAGACGGAGATGACATTGCAAACTAAAAAAAATTACGTTGAGCTGTAAGTCCAGACAGAAAAAAGTTGTGCGAATTTCATGAAGCCAGAGCTCACCGCTAGAAAGTTTTTTCTGCTTCAGATATCATACAAGCAGATTTTTTGCTTTATAATTAAAAGAAAATATTACACCAGGATAAGCAAGCTGCCCATTGACTGGGAATTGTAAATTCTAAAGTCAGACATATCATCATCGGAAAGACAAAAGGGCTGAAGCTCTATTTTGGGAAGTTTACACCAGAGCACTTTAAAGTTTTTATGTTTTACAATAAAATTCATAAGTCTTCAGTGCCTGGTTGGATTTTGAAAAAAAAAAGTTAACCCAGGTTGCTCAATGCTCTCAACTAAAGCGACAAAAAGATAAAAAGTTACAAAAGTCCCAAACTTGTGTCGCTTGAGTCAAGCCTTCTCCCAAATGGAAAATATATTTTGGATGGCTGAAGGGCCACAAGAGTCTTCAGAACCAAACGAGAGTCAGAACATTTGATGCAGATTTTTGACCAAAGTGTCGCTCAAGCCCTTTGCCTTTCCAGTGACAATATTTCTCAATGTATATATTTTTAAGGAAGATATTTATTTGTGAAAGTACTTACAGGTAGTCAATCATGACATCATCATCATCGTCTTCACTTTCGGAGGAGGAAGCTCCCGAGGAGGACTCTTCCTCCAGGTCCTGTGTTGGGGGCTTGGAGCGAGATGAATAGGAAACGGACCACTCCACACATAGTGCTGGGATGGCCAACTTCTCAACATCCTTAAAAGACAAGCAATTTATGTACTAACATTTTATTAAATTTTCTGGAAATAAAAATAAAACCATTCATTTTTTAAATCTTATTCTTAAACTCATTCCCATTCCGAGTTGCACTTCTAATTTTAGAAATGTCAGTGACAAGGAAATGATCTCTACGACATTTGATTAATTTTTAATTCAGTTGTGTTACTCCTACAATCTTTTTCTCCGCAACTTTTATACAAGTTTTGTAACTATGTACATTAATTTCTAAAAACCTTAATTAAATCACCCTGGGTGGTGGGCTGCAAGTGGTAATCTTTGCACTTTTGTTTCAAATTAAATGTGTGAAATCACATAGAAGTTCCAGCATATAATATTTTTTTTTATAAATGATCATAGATAATAATTGTAGCAATACTTGACCACCTAAGTATTCACCCATTAACAATGGAAAAACAAATGACATCTACAATTATTCAAATCAAAGATTCTGTTTTCAATTGAGCGTTGCGATCACGAAATTCACTCTGAATAGTTGTACTATTCATTCCTTCTGTTAAATCTCAAATTTAAGATCACTTAATTCAAATTTGTTAAGTTATAAATACACTTTTATAATAAACTCTTCAAACAGTATGGGTAAATTGGATTGAATATTACCTCGAACATGTACACTACAAACAAATTATAATACAAATAAAAACTTGCGTATTACCTGATTCTTATCGATGGATTCAATGGGCTTAGTATTAGCGAGCTGCTTTCCAGGACTCTGGGTGAAAGTTTCGGAAGAGGCATTGGAAAAGTCATGGCTCCTCTGCTGTTCCAGCGTGGCGCTCTCTATCCAGCTGTTGTAGTAGCGCACCACATTCTCATGATTCAGTCGGGAGAGCAGCTTCACCTCGCGCGTTATCTTCTTATTCAGCTGCTTGTTCTTGGGGTCGAGCTCGATACGCTTTATGGCGTAACTGCCGCCATCCAGCTTGTTCTTAACCTGAGTTTTAAATGTATATATTAACACGTAGATCCACGATTCCCAGTGCAGTGAAAGGTAATAAGGGGGGAAGGAAAAGACGAAGGCAGTGAGAAGGCGCTGCAAGAAATTGGTTGGCCAAAATAGCGTCAAATTTTAGAGAAAACAGTGGTGGTGGGAGATCAATTACCATTCATTAAAAAGAATATTGTTAATGTTCAAAGCTAATAATGAAAAACAATACTTTTTTAAAACATACCTTCAAGACATCGCCAAACGCTCCTTTGCCAAGCCACTTTAAAATTTCAAATTCATTTTTAATACGCGACTGTCCATTGGCCCCAGTGGGAATAAACAGCTGGATGTCCATAGCTTCGGGCGAATCTCCATGAGCATCCTGTACAATTTACAGATTAATTAATATCCACATCCCTTATTATAAAAACTTATTTCGAAAGATTTCCTAACATTTTTCAAATTTGTATTTTGATCTTTCATAATTTGTTTTTGGAAACATTTTTATCTTTCCTTCAATACTTTTCTCAAACAGACTTAAAATTAAAACACGCATTGATATAAACATAAGCAGCTTATTTGTTTTTGGAAAATGTTAAATAATACCAACGCAAAAGTAGGCACGATTTCAAGAAATTATCGAGTTGAAACTATTGCAAAATTATATCAACAGTTAAGAGTAGTGCAGCAAAAGATTTTTATGAATAAGTTAAGTTACATCGGATCCTGCACCCCCATTGAAGTCAACACTTCTTTGTGGAGAAATTCTTTCAATAGGGGTTTTGATAAACTGATGGTTTAGGAGCTGTTCTGCAGACCATCTTGTTCTTTCATTGACATCCGCGCATCTATAATAAAAATTATATCCATTACTCTGGTAGACATCGAAATATATAACATAATATTGTTACAGAAAATTTATAAAAAGTTACCTGTTCAGAAAGTCTTTCAAATCTGTGGGAAGTCCCGTGGGAGGTATGGGTTCATCTTCTGTGACGAGGGAGCCTTTCAATAAGGACAGTAAAAGGACTCCAACTCTAAATACATCCTGTTTCTTAGAATACCTGGAGAAGAATTTACACATGGGTGCATTGGTAGCAATATCAATATTTATATTTGTAATATTCATTAGGAATAAAAAACAATAAGTTACAATTAATTGACTACCTCCGTGTCAGAGCAATAAACTACTTGCCTTTGGATCCAGAAGTCACAGGGTCGGAAACCGGTGTGGGCAAATCAAATTTAATTTATTTTGTATGGATTATTATAAAATAATCAAATTTGATTATGGATTATTATAAAATAATTAAATAAATCAAATAATCATGTATCGCCGGGGTGAGGAATCAACATTCAGTATTGAAACATTGCTTGAAATGGTTATAGCTGTTTTGAGATCTCGCCTGAATTTCCAGGTATTTCTCAACCTTCCTCTTCCCTTTCCTCTCCCCCACTTTACTAAGCTTCACAACAATCCCAAAATTAAGAATGCCATAGTTCCACTGGCTCCGGGCATCAAAAAATGAAATACACACCTTCCTCCTTGGTTTCCACCCTGGCACAATTCCATCAGTCTTTTATCCAAGCTATAGTCAGCCAGCCTGACAACGCCCGCTCTGTCCACAAACACACTGGTTTCCCGCACGTCCTTGTGCACCACATTGTTCCGGTGGAGGAAGTCCACGGCCTCCAGTAAGCCTGACGCAAAGTGGCGGAGCATGTCCACCTCCATATTTATTCGGTCATTCAAATAAAGGCACGATAAGTTTCCACCTTAAAATTACACTGAATGAATGTATTGTTTTCACAGATTAACCTTATTAAATAATCAACACTTTCTATCACTTGCACATACCAAAACATATAATGCAAAAACAGGGATTAATTTCATCAAGCCCGTGATGTGTACAGCAGACTTTTTTTCTATTAAATTACTAGGCAATTATAAAAAGTTAAACCAAATACTTCAACAAAATATTATACAATATAACCAAGTAAACCATTATAATTGGCTTAAATAGTACATATTTGTTTTTAGAGCAGAAAACAATACTAAATGATTGGAAACAATTATTGGAACTTACCTAATACAAATTCTTGCAGTAAATACACAACTAAGGTATCATTCTCCTGGACGTACTTCATATTGACATAGTGGACGAGGTTGGCGTGGTCCAGCTTCATGAGGAAGCTCATTTCTTGCTCAATGCTGGCGATCTGCTTCAAGCACGTGGACAGGTCGTAGTGCGCCACAGTCCCATGGGTCGGGGAATCCAGTTTCTTCTTGACTGTGCTCTGTATGCGGGGAGATAGGGCCTGACCTTGCCCTGGGAACAGTTTCACGCTCCACTCGCTTATGGCTAATAACTCTCCAGTGGTGGTGTCCAAACCCGCATATACTACGCAGCCTCTTTCCGAGTGACCTGGAGTATCAATGAAAAGTTAGTATTCATGATCATAAACATTTTTTCTGCTATCCACATAAAAATACTTAAAGTTGTTTTTTATTATTTAAAACTATCATTCACACACCTTATTTTCGAAACGATTTTTTTTAGTGAAAATATAAAAGTATACCAATTTAATTTTGACACATGATAAAGAAATATAAAATTAACAAAAATGTTATTAACTCCAAAATAATTTTTATTGGATTTAAATAATAAAACATTTTTTATATAATTACCTAAACACCGCCCGCGATTAACTTGACGATCACCTTTAAAGGCAAATTTAAGGAATTTAGTGCCACGATGTTCACAAAAGCTACCCTCGGAACTCTCAGAAGTGGACTGGCATCGTCTTCTGCAAAAATAATGGTGAAAAATATTTTTACTTTTTTTATACTGTTACAAGAAATAATTTTGAAACAATTCAAGGAGGTCTAATTTCACAAACCTTGCAGAATAAGTTCTCGTCCTTTCTAGAGCGGGGTTGATGATGCTCAGAGGCAGGATAGAGGTATTCTCATTAGCCAACTCTTGGCATATGCTGAGCCGGGGTTCTTTCCTTAATTTCATCCCTGATTTTAAAATTTCCTGTTTTCTCAAAATCTCATCCTTGATTTCTTGCCTCTAAAATATATTTTTTGGAAATTATAAATTAATTTTTAACATTTATTTTAGATACTTTTCTGACAAGCAATTACAACCAACTTCCAACCATAGAAAACTTTTTTTAAATTCTATCTAAAAAAATAACATCACTAAAACATGTAAATGTTGCAGATTTCCCAGAAAAACATACACACAATATTTTTTTCGGAAAGTAGAACAGTGCCTGCAATAAAAAAATCGCCATATCAAAAGAATAGTATACATAATAGTACTTTAACAATATATATGTATGTACTTCACAAATCAGTATCTCAAAATCGATAAACCTAATAATTCTCTTAATCCTGTTTAATCTCAACAGATTTGTCACAAATTACTTATGGCAGTTTCACAATTATAATTATGGATTAAAATTAATTGATAAATGTTTTTAAATATGTGTTTTATTTTCTTTTTGTAAATTTTCCACAATAATGATTTATTGTTTATTATATTAAAAACATTGTGTAGGCACTGATAAAGGAAAAGATAAGGGAAACAAAAACTCCGATTGGGGATGCCATAGTCTCACTGGCTCCAGACGGTCAGGAGCAGTTGGAACTAAAAATATATATATATATATATCGGGAGTGTGTCGGAACAGCAATAATGTACCTATTTTTTTTCCATATTTTTAAAATTGTTAATTAACAACATAAATGAGCCAAATAAGTGTCATATGTGGAAAATCTATTGTTATCGGGTGTTCCAACTATTTGAATGTCGTGGGTATAGAGGAAATGGACAAATTTCCCAATTACTATAATGAATAATATAACGAGATAGGAGAACTTAGATAACACATACAATCAAGTACTACTAACATACCTCTTTGTCTTCCTTCACTTGTTTAATCTGTTCATTTTGCTTTTGGATGCTCAACATTTCTTCATAAAATGATTTAAAACCAGGTTTGTTGTACTCATGCAAGAAAGTCTGAAAAAAAGATTTTTAAAAGTCGGAATCAATGAATAAGAGCAATATTGAAGTTTTCTTAAAAGTAACCATATGAATGTAACTCGATTTACACTATTGGAAAGTCAATATTTTAGTAAATAATTTTATGTGGAAAATTTAGTGAATTCATAATATTTTCATGACATTACTGCAAAACTATGTATGTCAAAATTTTTAAAAAATGTCTGCATTCCATAAGGGCTTTATGGGTTTGTTTACCTGAACACGTTGAGCAATTTCAAAGATCATAACCTCTCCCTTGAGGCTCGAGCATAAACATTTCAGTTCATCTAATAACTTTTGAAGCTGGGTGTTGGATAATCCCTTTGAACGTTTGACATCTAAAGTCGGTTCTCTGAAATTTAAAAAAAACTATATCATTGCATGCAAATAAACATTCTGCACTGACTATGTAATCACCAATATGTATGTAGTACACAAGTCATGGATATTATTATAATCTGAATAATTTGGATCAATTGTATCCGTTCTTTACCAGCAGAATGTTCATGAATAAAATAAGTAATAAAAATTTATAGTCATAAATAAAACATCAAAAGTCAATGATAAAATAGTTTTGCAATATTTCTCATGCCACTATAAAATTGGCACCGGTCGTGAGGGTAGGGAGGAAGTATACCATTGATGGAACCATTATAATATTTTTAAAATGATCAGTAAATTACATCTCAGGATACTTGGCGGGACACTTTATGTGTAAATCTATCTTGCAGTGTATTTCTTGGTTGCCTGTAGATCCCTGCTGTGGAAATAAAGTTAGCAGGATATCTACAGGCAGCCACGTTTGCCAAGGTTTGGCGGGCCGTAAATCTTGTAAGTCACCCGCAAATATTGCCTGTGAACGAAAATAAAAGAAAACGTATTAATTTCAAATCAACTTAATTATAATCTAAATCAAGAAAGTGCACAATAAAGTGAATGAAATATATTACCTTCAATGCTTCAATTTCATTGTCTTGCCTTTCTTGTGGAGTGTCATCAGACATTTCACTTATTTTGAGCAAAACGTCAAATAATTTTGACTATCTTGCAATAATTTAATGTATGTTTTGACACTTCGTAAAACGTGTAGATTTTTTTAAACTTTATTCTTGGCTCATAGATAAAACCAGATTTGGCCATATTCATATTACAGTGTTGCACATTAAACTCACTTTGAATACTGGGGCACGTTGTTACAAATAAAAGTTTGTCTACAAAAAATAAATGAAGGTACCTATTCGATTATTTCTTAAAAATTAACGAAAAAAATTGCATCTTATTTGTAAAATGTAAAATTGTTATTTATTTAATCTGAGGATCAATGCTAAAAGCGCCTTAGTAAAAAAAAAAATTGTTCAGGATAAGCAATTCTTTGATGATTTATTTGTGTAAAATATTTTAAAACAAAGAATGAATCTTGGCATTAAAAGGAAAAACTTTTTTGAACCCTTTTTGAAAAGGTATCAAAATGTGTAAAAGTTAAATGTGCTATTTGGAATTAAACCCAAGATTGATTTTCGATCTATTGAAAAGTTTTCAATATTTGATATAAGATTTTTTTTCTTACGATTCTTAGTAATCCACTGCAAAATGTTTTTGTAAGAATGTAACATTTTTAGCCGACTGTAAGTGGTATTTTTTTATGGACTTATTTGTTTATTACATACGGGGACATAATATATATCTACTATTTGTGTGAACGTAAAATATTTTAAATACGTCTACTAGTTCACAAAATTTACATTGGCGACGCCACCGACTGCAATATTAAGCGTGTCTAACTTGTAATACTTACAATTTCGAGCAACTTTGCAACTGTGATTAATATTCTTTAACCAGGAGGAAACAGCATTTTTCTATTTTGAAACGAATATTATTCCTAGCCAAGAACCTTTTAACTCTAGTATGGAGGTTGTCAACTCAAAAAGTTTTTTCAGATAATATTGCTGTGTGCCAAAAATAATAATTGGTTGCCCATTGTGAGAAATTTACTGTGAATCAACTGGAGATATAAAAGGTACACTATGAAGATAAGAATAAAACGTGGCCATTTCCATCGCTATTAAAATACTTATCGTAAATCTTTTTTCTTCTTAATTTTGAAGATTGAACATTAAGATCATATTGTGCTATTTTAAAATCATACCATGCTCAACAAATAATATTGTATCTTAAATGATTAATAAACGCAAATTCTGAACAAAAAAAAATTCTTTCTGTTTTCGAGAAAGTCTGTTTGTTTGTATCGCCTGGATTCGGTTATGTTTGAAATAAAAATCATTGGAGTTAGACAGTAAAATAAATAAAACACGGTTATGCTAGGGTAAACTTTCAAATTATTGAAAAACTGCTAATTTATTTAATTATAAAAAAAAATTATAGCTTACACTGTATAATATCTTATAACTTAGAAATATTAAAATAATTTACAAAATGACAATAAAAAAAATCGTAATTATGAATAAAAGCAAAAAATCGTCACTTTGAAACTTTTTACATTGTTTTGCCGGATAAAGTTATTTTTCAAAAACCAGACAGTTGAAAATAAAGTAATTTAAAAAAAAAAAATTCCTGTACCAGGGACCAAAGTAATTTTTTTCCAGTAAGTACCCAATTTTATGCCACATCTCATTAATATTAACTTAATGTTGCAGGTCATATATATATATATAACCATATATATATAAATATATATATATATATATATATATAAATATATATATATATATATATATAAATATATATATATATATATATATATATAAATATATATATATATATATATATATATATATATATATATATATATATATATATATATATATATATATATATATATATTTATCATTTGTAAATAATTTTCTATGAAACTTTTTATTAACGCCGTCACTGGTCTCACCTATTTTATAAACCTCTGAAAAGTGATCCCTCTAGGGTATTTGTGTCTTTTTCATCGGTAGATTGCGAATTTTGAATGGCCACATGTGGCTCAAATGTTAAAGGTGGTGCAACTACTCGCATCTAATTCAAAAGCTACAACTAAAACAAAATTGGTGCCTACGTTGTTCAAAAGATAGATACACGTAAAACATTACGTCTTAAGGGTCCTAAAGTTATCCTAAAACGTTTAAGTAATAGTATGGGGACATTTGTCCTAGGGACCAATCCATTTTTTTTTATTAATATGTTCAATAATAACATTGCATTTATAAACACGCAGTTTTGTAATATTTTACCTCAAGTGCGTTCTACTAAGGTAAAACTAATAAAGATTTTGTGACACATTAAGGGGATCATTTTTTTAAATTACCCCCATAGTACATGTTTATATATATTTATTTTTTCAAACTACATAACTAGGTGGTTCAAGATAAAAAGTTGCAGGTAAAACAAACTACAGTGATTATATTGGCTAAAACGACTATATTGTTCAACAATTTCAATATGTAGGTGCTATGCACTAAACTACGTGGTTCAAGTTCAAAATGTGCAGCCAAAACTAACTAAACTAACTAACTAACTAACCATCATGCCGTTTCCCCGCAAGGGTAGGCAGAGAGGACGGACCGCCATACAACTCTGTCTTGGCACACACTTCTTGCTTCATTTACATTCATACATCGTCTCATACATACTCTTCTGTTATTCTGACACGACCCGATTCAAGTATTTGATTTACTTGATCGTGCCATGTCTTTCTCGGGCGTCCTCGACTTCTTCTTCCATTCACTTTCGCATCATATATTCTTTTCACACTCCTTTCTTTGTTCATTCGCTCTACATGCCCAAACCATCTAAGCGTCCCTTTCTTAATCCTATCCATTACGCTCATATCAGCCTTGCATTCTTTCCGGATATCCACATTTTTAATACGGTCACACATGGTTTTACCGCACATCCGTCTCAAAGATCTCACTACAGTAATTTTATTAATCAAACCGACCATGTGGTTCAAGAGTTACACGTAGGTTCCATGCACAAAACTACGTGATTCAAAAGGTATAGAGGAAATAAACTACAGCTACGTTATTCAAAAGTCACAGATAATACCTCAATACACACAACAGTTACATAATTCAAATGTCACAGGTGAGCTATTTAGTGAGGGGGTAACAAAAATAATTAACAAATTTAAACAATAATCTTTTCAAATCCCTACCTGCAGTACCTACCTAATAAATTACCTACCTATGAAGTATTTTAGCAGACATGAGAACTAACCAGACTGAGAAAGTTTTTGATTTTTAGTGTAGTTACCTATAGGTATTACACATTTTTTCAAAAAAATAATCGTCTCACAGCGGTATTATACCGAAACTCAATCTTTCTCGCTATGATCGACGAAGAAGTAATTGCGTAAATTATTCTTTCCAATGGGTAGTAAATATTTTGAGATTTCAGACTGAGGTACTATACGAATACAACCCGGGAAAATACATTAGAATTTCGACCATAAAAAGTATACGAAACTTTTTTGTTTTATTAAAATCAGTTAGATTGTTTTTTGCAGAATCATCAAAACATCAGTTCCAAATTTGAAAAGTTCACACTTGTACGGACGTACGTACTCACAAAATAAAGTTTTCTTTCGTAAACCTTCCGAAATACATTTGTTTTAATTCCCCCTTTTTTATATGGAAACAGTTATTAGTTTTTATTAGCAACAAGTAAAAATATATAATTTTACTACCAAACAAGTTATGTTACAGACACTTTTTATTACTTAACACCATTTGATCTAACAATACATGAATGATTTATATAGCGCAATTTCTGTGAAAAATCAAGAGTTCGTGTGCTTTACCTACCCAATGTAGAGACCTCAATTAAATGAAAATATTTAAAAACTTTTTTATAACACTGTTTTTCGTAAGTACAATAACTTTCAAGTTTTACAGTTGATGACAACAGTGTAGGTCCTTTATTCAATGTATTAAAAAAATGTTAATTTTCTGAAACCGACGCGCATTTTATATGTTTGACTGTTTTATGGCGTTCGTTCAGAGTTGATGGCATTTTACTTTTAATTGTGAAAAAAATGATTTCTACGATAAATATAACAAAAGCTATGCAGTACAATATACCGACGAGTATGTAAATATTGAGCAAATACTGTAGTTTAATTGTAGATGTCTGAGGAGGCTTTTCGTTCCGTTTTTTGTGCCTCGATAGTTTGTCAACTATTCCCGCAGCAGCCAAGAGGGCGGCCTTCCTGCGAATATAAGAAGTTAACGGATCCGTGTATGAAGAATAAAAGCAATCCGGATAGCTGGACACTTTCTGCGGAAGGGAGTAGTATTGAGCTTCGCCTATAACGGGTATTATTCTTTGGATGTATTTGGAATCCAAAACTAAAGCGAATTCGGTACCATCCTCGACATATTGTTCAACTAATTTTAGTAAATGTTTTTTGTGTGACCTATTTGGACGATAAATTTCATCATTGGAGTATCTGTTGGCGGTCCATTCAAATGCCAAATTTACGTATTTTAATTCGTATGAGAGGATTTCGATATTCGATTGAAGAATTTCCTCCGCGGTCCGAAACCGAGAAATAGTAGGATTTGAAAGAGCACTGAACAACTTGTAGTAGTAACATAATGTTATAACTGACGACGACAGAGTCCAGCTGAAAAATAAAACCCTGCACAGATACTGTCGGGGCTGTTTCGGGACGGAAACTGTTAAAAACACCGACCACATAAGAATAACCGTCATTTGGAGCGGATATTTGTAACCGGTGGCAAGCTCGAGTACCAGGGAGGCACACAGAGTGCTGGTTGCACCCACGACAGTTATCACAACAGTGTTCCAGTTGAACACCTTCTCGGCAGGGTTGACCACGATCCAGATCACATCCTCCGTCTCCAAGCACACGAGGGAGTCCGTCGGTATATTTCCCGATATTCCGTAACTCTTCAAATCAAACCAATACAAATCGTTATAAAAGAATCGCACATACTGTACTACTGAACACTCCGCATACGTTATGCTTGCCTCGGGAGTTCTAATGTTTACCATCAGGCGGGTATTCAACGTGGACAACAGTATGGACAGCAATTGATAAGTAGGGTGGGAATGTACGTATTTCAGGAGAGTGGTTTGGTTATTCATCAATCCATATGTGTTCAAAAGGAGACCAACGGCGCAAGAATACTTGTGATCTTGAGTATAATACTCACGGATCTGAGCTTGGACTTTCTTCATGTCGGTGTCGAGTTGAACTATCTTCTTGTTTATTTTATTCCAGACTACTTGAGAATTGTACATAACAATTCCACACTCATCGTTGCGTGCTAATTGAACCAAAATTTGCTCTTTGCGATTCAATAAAACGACACTTTGAGGTTCGTTGACCAAATGAATTTCTGATGAAATCTGTTCGGCACTCGCCATCACGATGACGCCTTCGGCTCGTTTTAGAATCAACGGCATTCCTAAACTCGCGTTAGTCAAAACGTCTACAATGATCAAAATGTCAAAAACATTGGTGGTCTCAGAGGCGAACAATGTTCCTTCGAGGATATATTCTTTGAACACGTGAAACTGATAGTTGTACATCACCCTGTGTTTCGGCGGTGTTAGATCTCTTGTAAGCATCGTGGTGGATTCTTTCGTAGGAATTCCGAAATCTTCGTCCGTTATTCGAACCACCATGAGACCTGAAGCGTTGCTTCGGGCTACCAGGAAATAATTGCTCATTGCAGATATGTAATTGTCGCTAATTTCTGTCTTCTCGTAGATGTGGCTTATGCTGGCATAAGTGCACTCATAATTACACACAGATAAATATATGGACACGCACAATATTAAAGAAGTCATGTTAACTTCGACTTGCTTTTGGTTAGTATGTTGTTTATGAGAAATTGCATACGGTATTTATTTGTTTCGCTTCCTAACTTCCTATGATGTAACCTTTGGTGAACAATAATACAGTGCTGCTAAAGCAGACATATTAAAACTATGTTCAAATAATGTTTGTGGCAAAGCTCTCCGCGCGTTTTTCCCCCGTTTTATTAATAACGATAAATAGAATTTCTTTTAATTCAATTAATTTCAATTTTTATAACTTTCTTATGCCCCTGGTATGGGCGGGGCTCTACTCCTGCGCACGTTTAGATTACCGGTACATGCACCCCTGACCTACAAGAATTTTGCACATAACTTTGGTTCATATTGAGCACGTATGTTAAATACAGATAGAAAAATAAAAGGGGGGATAGTGAGCTAACACGCGTCTGGTTACAGAGGGAATTTCCGGAGTTAGGAGTACGCACGTGCCCTCTTGAGTCAGATTTAACCCATGTACCTATGTCTTAGGTGTAACTTTTTTCCTAGAGCAAATTGTTAAAATGACGGAGATTGAAGAGGAATGACTACTGCGATGGTTTGCAGAGGGTGACACCAAAATGCAAAAAAATGGTAGCGTAAAATGTTTTGAATTTGGGTATCGTATTTCAATTAATATTTTCTAATTAAAGAATATTTCTGTTTTTTCAGTGCAAACATTATAAGTTGTAAAGATTATGTTCGAAAAAATATGTAATTTTTGAGTGTGGGTTTTTTTCAACAAAATATGTGTTCTCTTAAACATCAGAACTTTATTGGGCAAATAGCCTTATTATCGACTTTGTCAATAGTATAATATGATAAGAAAATAAATATTAATTTAAATTTAAGAAAAATGTCAAACAAAATTAATACACTACATTGAGTAAGCCGGGTCAAATTGAATACGGGTATACTGCTTACGTAGTAAAAAAAAATCACTTTATAGGTGCATTTTTTATACAATAGAATAAAAAAAATGGGTAGACTCAATCCTAAAAATTGAAATTCATATTTAAAATTTCTTATTTTCGTAATTTCTGCCGACCACATTTGAAGCGCTGGTAACGAAATTCAAATGTCAAACTGTCATTACTCATTAGTTCATTACGTAAGTGTCTCATTATTTAGATGGTAATATTATACTTCGAACTGCAATATTAGCATCCCATGCCCCCGTTAAAGACATACCGCTGATTGCTCCTTTGTAACCTCTCCTTCATTCTCATAAACGACGTATGTATGTAATCGAAAATAAGGCTACGACGGACCTCTCGGTGGTAGAACTCTACTCGAGTTTCTAGGGTTGCCGTCTGATCTTGTCGTAGGGTAGCACTTTATCCGTGTGATTAATCTTTCTCACATCAATATATAAATCAACTATTTAAAAAAAAAAATCGTTCAGTTACTGCCAATGTTAAAGTTTGATCTTCATTATAAAGTCAGGGTGGAGTTATTTTTTATAGATTATTAATGCATTTACAAAAAAAAAAATCTAATAAAAAAGTAACCAAGTTTTTCAACACAAAGCGGTAACTAAAAAGCAACTTAACGACATAAGAGGAGAATCAAATATTATTATTTTCACTATGACAATTTTTTTGAATATTTAACAAGAAAATTGTCTGGTCGGTAGGTTTTACAAAAATACATAGTTTCCCAGTGGCATACCATGATTTTTTTTTTCAATTTTTTTTTTTTACTGTTTATCACATTCGAACTTAAAAAACTTTTGTTATTGAAAATTCCGAAATTACAAAAAATAGTACAGTCTTTTTGACAATATACGTTTTTTTAGTTGTCAAAAACTATAGCCACATATTAATTTATTTACTGAGACATTATTAATTTGATCCACCCCTGACGGATACAGACATTTTGAATGCAATAAAAAAATGTTTAGGTACCAAGAAAAATATCTTATTGTAAGTATCACTAAAGACAGCAACGAAATTGCTCCACACGATAAGTAGGAATGAACCTACCAAATGACACGCTTACATTTAAGTCATTTACGACAGCAAATTAAATAAAAACATGAGTCCGTATATCCGTATTGGAACCAATCTTGTAGTAGGTATACGTTTCTCTAATGGTATGTTAGTAAATTAACCCTTTGCTTTTTATCTAAGGTTACGCAAAATAATAAATAAAACTAGCAGGTCAAAAGAACTTTTTTCAGATAGACGCTATAGGCAGCTTTTTGTTAAGCTTGTTAGTAGGTTTTTCCCCATTGTGCGTGCAAAAAAATAGCACTGGGAAGTGTGTAAAAATGTATAGAAAAAGCAATTTATCACATACTACTAGAGCCTATCGTGCAGTAGCGTGATCGAAATTGATTTAAATTCAATCAGAATACTATTTTTTTGAGTATGAGCAAAAATTTGCATTTTGAATTTTTCACCTTTACCGTGTATTTAAAAGAAACAGCGTAGGATCTGGCAAAATAATATAATAGAAAAGTATGTAACATAATATTTGCAAAACTATTTCTTTGCTTGTAATGGATTTAACGTTTTTTTTATCCTCCCCACTTCTTTTAGTCTTATAACATTCCTAATTTCATTTTCCATTCCTGCTAATTACAGGTGTCAAAGTCACACTGGCTTCAGGTAGTTAGGACTGTTGTGATTTTTCACGTAAATCAAAAATGCATAAAAATAATAATTAAACAAAGTTTTAATTCTTACGCTATCTCAAATATTTATTTTTCTTATTTCAAATTTGGACATGTTGTTAAAAACTAATGTGAACAAATTTCAAAATGAGTTTTTAAATTTATCATATTTATTTACCACAATATTTTGGGATTATATTTAAATAATAGTCTCTTAGTTCCTACCGAGAATTTAAAAATCACTTACTACTATTATAAGCTGTCTTAAAAGAAAAGTTGTCTAAAATTACGTTTTGAAACAAAATTTGAACAATTAGACACATTAATTTTTTTTTCCGCTTCACATTATTTTCTAGTCGGGGGTGCAATATCCCCACTAACTATGGGCTGTGAGATTCACATGTGTTTCAATTCCTGATATAAACAATAAAACTTTTTTATTTTTATCATCTGCATATTAACAGTGAAAAATCATGGAATAAAAATAATCGTCCAGTAAAATATATTATAGGTAGGTACTTAATCGCTTGTCTGGATTAGAAAAGTTTCTATTTTTAAATTTTATAATTTCCATCATTTAAAATTTTGATAATGTCGCACTTGTACGTACGTACAAGGAAATTATATTGTTTTATCGTTAGAATTATATTAAGAGTTCATCAAAATCCCTAAACAAAACCCCCTAATAATAAGATTAACTACATAATATGTTTTATTTTCGTAGAAAGCAATCGCTTTGTAGTTTGACATATTTAATGAAAATAAAATAATAACTTTGAATGGGACTAGTTTAATGTTGTACCCTGATGATGCTTAGGCTAAGCGAAACCGGTAGGTTATTAAAAATAAAATCTATGCTCTTATACAAAGTTATTATTTAATTTTCATTACATTATTTTTTACCAATGTCATGTTTTACTGCTAGAATATAATTTCCGGTGGCAAAATCATGATCTTTCTAACTGATTTTCAGATAAGTCCTCCACTTTTGATGCTCGAGTATTATTGTTGGTAGCAAAGGGCAGATATTTGAGCATCAAATTACTATTAATTTGGTGCCCGATTAAATACGGGTCTCAAAATAATACGCTTGAATTACGACCTGCCTGAAGGTACGCTTAAAATACCTACTGCATAAAAAGTTCCTCGTTAGATGAACCAGTTTTCGAAGCTCCAAACAATTGGTTACGCCTGCCATGAAATTGGTGCTATGAAATTAATCACAATAACTATAGCAACGATAAAATATTATGGATTTACTTTTGGTGGAAAATTTTAGTCATTATTTAGGTTTAATATAAGCCTTCTTTCTGGGCACGAACTAGTGTGGTTCGTCAGCTTTTGTGCCAAGGAAAGCCAACATTTTGATGGAAAGGTATCACTTCTGTCATACGGGATGCGGCGTCTTCACGTTGTGCTGTGGAATTTAGAGTTTGTGCAATCTGTTGTCCCCCAGCTTCATGTTTGAATCCGTCGTGTGTTGTGTGGTTTGAGAATTCCAGGCTTCCACTTTTTTCCCTTTTTTCCCTAGCTCTTCTGTTTTGAAACCATATTTTAATCTGAAACGAATTAACTGTTGTAGTCGTTGATATTTATACCAGAGAGGTTTTACGTTTTTAAAAGTTGGATTTCGATAATTTTATCTACCTATACTTTTAAAAAAGTAAATTTAAAGTAGGTAATGCCTATAAATATTTTTTCCTGATAATCTGTGGTCTTAGGTCAAAATACGTTGGTATGGTGCTATGATGATTGCCTATTCATATTTTAGAACTTTAAAAAAATTGCCAGTTTAACGTCCCTCCATACTAGCGATAAAATTTTTATAAAATGGTTGTGAAATCTTTGATTCAATCGAAGATCTAAGCTGTAAATCGCTAAAATAAACGTAAATGTAACTCTGCCACATACCCTAACAAATACAGTTTTCTGTCGATTTTAATGTTTCAGTTAATACATTAAACTCTCTAAATACCTCACACCTCTATTGAACATTTTAATTCGGTCGCCTCTCCGAGGTAGCCGGGAAATGATAAGATATTTATTATTATGTGTGCGCAAGTAAGAACGGAATGAGTCAATAAACGCATATGTTCAGGGGAGCCAAAACAAAATGTAGTTTTCTTTTGTTCCTTTTTCAAAATTACATTACATTCCTTTTTCAAAAAATAATAGCACAAAAATTTTATTTTAAAAAAGAATTCTGCATACTTAACTCAAAACATGTTTTTTTTACTCGTCCCGTTCTTCCTTTTGCACACAGATGTGTAGTGAATGTAAAATTGAAATCAACACACCGAAATTAATAATAAAAAATATATTTATGTTAAGGTAACAGAGCTGTGACCTCAATTTATTTTTTGGAATTTACAGCTAAGATCTTATTGGATCTAAGATTTCGCAATACTTTTCGCTAGTGTGGAGGGCCGTATCAAATATCAACAATCACGATCAGTGTAAATACAAAACTAGTATTTACATGATTCACCACGGGCAATAAATTATTGGTTTAATTAAGTGTTTTGTAAAAATATCTGTTTCGCCCTCCTTCTCATCACATTCTAGAAAAGAGAAAGTAAATTAAATAAAGTTTCAAAATAACTTACCCTGGTGTCGGAAAGATCTAAGGCGGTGGAGAGGTTGACAACTTCGTGCGAGTTAAGGTAGGCAGATCTTTTGTAGCTTATTTCCAATGCTTCAATCTGAGCGACCGTGAATGGTATTCTAGGGTGTCTTCCTGGCTGTCGTTTAACCCCCTCTTTCTTATGGCCTCCTGGTTGTAAGAAAAGAAAATTATCAAATATTTTATTCTACAAAATATTTACTGGTTCTCCTCACGCGTTCAGAAAAATTGAAACTATTCGTAATCCTCAATATGTATTTTGAAATCAGGTTTCTAATTTTTATTGTTATAGCTAAGCTTTGGGTGAAAAATAGTTAAATAATATGCAGTTTTGATCAGTTTCTTTTTCTTTGTCGAATGCTCTGACTCTCGTTTGATTCTGAAGACTTTAGTTGCCCTTCGGTCATGTAAAATATATTTACCATTTGGGAAAAGACTTGACTCAAGCGACAAAAGTTTGAGACTTTTTTTAGCTTTTTGTCGCTTCGGGTAACTTAGTAAGAGCATTGAGATACCTGAGTGAACTTTTTTTTCAAAATCCAGCCGGGTACTAAAGACTTATGAATTTTACTGTAAAACAAACAACAAAACTTTAAAGTGCTCTGGTGTTAACTTCCCAAAATGGCGCTTCAGCCCTTTTGCCTTTTCGGCGACGATATGACTCCAATAAGAAGGGCAGATCGTGAAAGCGTTAGTAAATATTTTAAAAAGGAACGCACTCTTACCAGTTCGCAGTGAACTGACTGAACTATGAATTTGTGCAACGGAGTGTCAGATTATAGTTGGCATATATCCTCATCAATTTCTAAGTAAATCGCATTTCGATTTCTTCAACAAAAATATTATTTATAAATTGTAATTTATCACTACCGTACTACGGGCATGTACTTATGCCCCCAATCGGCTGATTGTTGTAAATTAATAGATCTAAATAATTATTGAAAATACTTTTACTTTACTCTTACAAAGTTGTATGAACCACAATACGGGATTTATTTATTGTTGTGCTCTAATTAGAAGAGTACCTACCCAGTACGGTTCAATCGAAAAAAAAAACAATATTGTTGGGAAAACAATACATCGCGACGGACAATCGCTGCGATTATATCTTCAATTAAGAGATTGAGGATTCTCAAACGACAGCAAAACTTCGTTGACGGAAAAGACAGCACGCAGGAAAATAACTGAATCGATTCATCCACTTACTTGGTAGTTTTGGCGGATGGTACCGCGTGCAGTTCAGCCATTGAAAGGTGAATTGGTGAAAGTGTTCATTCTGGAAAGTCATGTTTCTCGTAGGTTGCGCGAAGGAGCACTCTTCGCGGCGAGTTGACGCGCACGTCTTTTGGCCGGCCCTGTTCAGAATGTGGTCGATTGAGAAGTTCGACGTGCTGCTCATATTTTCCTGAAATAAAACAATTGTACGATTGATTTTTCTCACACTGAATACTCTATGGCGATTCATGTTGTGAAATGATCTTGACGTTCGGGACATATCGTCGACGGAAAGGCAAAAGGGCTGAAGTTGGTTGGATTTTGAACTCAATGCTCTCACTGAGTTACCTGAGGCGACAAAAGGTAAAAAAAAGTGTCGCTTGAATCGAGCCTTTTTTGCCAAAAAGGTAAATATATTTTAGAAGGCTGAAGGGCCACACAAGTCTGAGCATTCGATGCACGAAAAAAACTGATCAAAACTGCATATTTATCTCATTTTTGACCAAAGTGTCGCTTAAGCCTTTTTGCCTTTCCAGCGACGATATATTCCTTGCGCAGGATGCGACATGGTTAAAATGTCCTTGTCGCGTCGACCGCAACCACCTGTTTTGACTTGCGGATTACATGTTTTTTTTTTGTTATGCATAAGAGTCCTAACTGCTCCCAACCTTCTGGTACTAACCAACCAGTGGTACTATGTCAGCCCTAATTATGGTATGTTATGGGGCTGAAGGTAGTGGGGAGAGGAAGGAGATCGGAAAGGAGAAGGTGGGTGAAATACCTGGATATTCAGATCTAGCCACCAAAGAATTCTAAAGACATTTCAAGCAACGTTTCATTTTTATATTTCTTCTGATACTTATTTGGAAATTCACAGATTCCATATAATTCCACAATAAAACAAATTTGGAAAAACGACTAATTTTAGGAAATAACGATTAATGGGAAATTTGACTATTCGTAGCATTGAAACAGGCCTGATTTTTGTAAAGCTTACGAAAAGAGGTTTAAAAATGGATTTCTCTTAAAAAGGTGTGTTATACTCGCAGTATTTTAAAGAATATAAAATATTTCAATGTATTTTTTTGTAACAATTTGAAAATCATTATGTCATGATACCTACTGATGTTTTCAAAAAAAAAAATCAACGGCCTTCATTAATAATAAAACACACCAAAGGATAAAACATATTTTATATAGATATTGTCTATGTAGCGTCACAATGAAAACTTATACACGATACGACGTGCATAAAAACAGTTTACGATAACACATAAAAAAATACGTGTTTGATAGATACCTAAGTATTTTTGTGACAATCGTAATTACCTGCAATCGTATCTAGGTGGGTATCACTAATACAATTGAAGAAACTTACCTCTTGTTTCATTGTTTATCCATAAAAAACTTGACACTCAATATCACAAAATCTAATTGAACAATGTAAAAAAAACTGTAACATTTTTCAAAAAATTATATATTCAAATCAATTTAAAAACGCTAAGCAATCACTGAAAGGAGGATTTGCGTTGGCTCACGATCACGCTTGTACTACTACGCTTTTACCCTTAGGGGTAGTTTATCTACCTTTTATTTGGGTGGATACTTTCCAAGCTCCTCCCACTCTCATTCTAATCCTTGCACCCTTACAATTATTTCTACCCCTCCCATTTTAACATGACGCTGCCTCCTTCTTTTAGACTGGCAATGTTTTTATTTTTACACCTCTTTTCAGATTTACGCCCATCGGGACTTTCATACAGGATCCATCGCGTCGATAAGGCAACAGTCGTGTGTTGCAGCGCAGAATAGGTAAGTGCGAAATATCGTTTCAAGGCAATAAAACATGTGTCATATTGTGTATTATTATTTGATAATGTTATGGCAAGCATTTAAACACGATGACATCTAAATTTCAGAGGTGTGTCGTGATTGTTTTCGATTTTTTTTTGTTAATTTATTATTCATAGAGACGTTCGATATTCCGGTCTCTGTTATTTTTGGAACCGGTTCCTATTTTTGTAAAATGAAAAACTGCAATAACTTAAGTAGCCGGTGAAGAATTAGTAACAGATTTACTTTGGCATCTCCCCCCCATGAAATCACAAAATTTTGAGATGGACCGGCGCTTTTCAAGTAGAGGTGAGCGGTGAGGAACCGGTTCCCTTTTTTTCCAGAAAAAAATAGTTACAGAAAAACCTTTCCGCCACTGGGAATCGGTTCCAAAAGTATCTGGATAAATAACCAATTCCTCGGCGGTCTCCGGTAACTAGAACCGCAGTGACATCCCATATTAGGTATTGACCATCCCTAATTAATTATAAATCCAGGTACTTCCCTTTCTACCTCTTCCGGCTTCCCCGTCTCCTGAATAGGCGCCAAACAGGTGGGAGCAGTTGAGAGTTGGCTCTTATGCGGTAATAAGATTTTAGAATAACCTTGTACAGTATAAATATCTGCACCCAGTGTGAGTGGATATACCGGGAAGCATATCCACATGCTAGCTATAAACAGAGATGCTGCATCTCTGATATTCAAAAAGAACTGTTGAAGTTTTCTTTGCAAATGTATATTAGAAGATGGTACGTGTGTCTGTGTATTATTATTACCTAAATTATTATTATCCTAGATCCTCTGCTGGACTCAAATCAAATGTCAATGCCTTACAGCTTCTGAGGAAATTAAGGAATTATTTATTAAGAAGACATTTTTACTAATAATTGTTTCTCTGCACCGATTTTCAGCCAAATCGGTATAAAAAAATAGGGGAGGAGAGATTAACTCTAAACTTAAGTCAAAAGATACTGTTAGTTAGTAAGTAGTAGCGTTGTGACCGCTCTGTGCGAACTACTACAAATAACTACTTCATTTTACGGCAGTTCAATTTCATAAATTTCTCATTCTGCGAATACTTCAATTGATGTTTAGAAGACTACAAAGCTACAAAAAACTACTTTATTTTGCGGCGGTTCGCACACTTCAATTGAAGTTCGATTATAATATTTGGCGAGGAACGGGTTCTGGCTTTTTGTTGATTTGTTAGTACTTTTCGATTTTAGATCTCTGCCAACTAGTAATATTTTTTTGCGAGTTCGACTTCAATTGAAGTGTTCACAGCAAGGGTTTATTTTAAAGAGCTATCAGTTCGTGAAGCATTCACAAAAGTTTTTTGAACATTGAAGTTTTTCCCAACGCTAGTAGGTAGGTACATCACCGACAAATGTAAATCGGCTGTTTTTCGTTTTCATTGTTTTTTTACAAACTTGTTTAAGTCATTGCCAGAACATAACGCGGAAACAAATTAAGTGATCTAGTAGGTAGGTACGAGGTATATTGTTCATCAGTTTCATATTAGTTTATGTTAATGAAATAATAAAAAAAGTGCCGTCTAAAAGTTAGTTAAGTAATTCGGTCTTAAATGATTAATAAAAAAATGATTATTGAAACAACTTATTGTAATAAGTATATACCTATCCACCATATCGTTGACACATGGCACACGAGTTCGAGGAGCAAAGAATACAGAATAGTAGATATGAAGAAAAAACAATCAACTTAACGTAGGACCTTTTTTATTACACTTCAAATGAAACAATATGACAATAAATCATTTTACACACAAAAAAAACTACGTAATACACGAAATATATAATTATAGGATATCAAAAGGACTAAAAATTATCGATTATTATCACGAAATACAGGGGGCAATACGAAAAGTATTGCGAAAGATTGCCTACAAGAAACAAATTGACCACACTAAAATCCATTAAAAAATACCGGTCAGTGCAACTCTCACTAAAATTAAAATTACAGTTTTTATTATTATTATTTTCTAATTTTTTTTTTATAATACATTTTTACATATTTAAAGAAAGACAAACATTCCCGGGTTACGAATAAGCTGAAAATAAGCGGAAAATGTTGCTTGTGCAATGATGAAGGACATAGTAAAAAGAGGAATTGAACCCACGACGCTCGGGTGGGAATTCGACGCGTTTTTCCAAACAGCTAGGAAACGAGTTACAAGAATATTTAAAAATTGTGGAAGGAAGAGTGTCATCGACACACCTTCGCTTCATGTATGTATAAGTTTGTATATAAGAGCACACAATTCTAATTTAATATAATTCAATTAATTTATCTGAATAATAAATAAATGAATGAATATAAATAATTTGTGTCATGACTGAAACAGCGCAGATCAAAGTTTTTTAAAAGCTGTGTGGCTTATAGTCTGTCGGCTATTTTAGTAAAATGATTCACAGCCCTAAGACGTGGGGGCGCTGTTGACCAGAACTGAAAACCTATTTGGTTCATCCGGGTGCCTTTGAAAATCGTGTCCCATCCTTGGGCAGGATAAGATCCGCTTCTCCTTCCGAAGTTCTCTTTGAGTATATGTATTGTGTCGGCGTTTATTATCGCATGTCGCCTTCTTCGAATTATTCCTAAATTTGAATACCATCCGTTCTCCAATAAAAATAATAAAAGCCATGAAATATAACACCCCCACCAAAATGTAAATATTCAACAGGTACTTCAAATTAATGATGCTTGTATTGGCGAACTTCTCGTTTCGTGGTCTCTGCGTCATCACTTTATTCACAATTCCTGCAGCATCCAACTGCGCCGCCTTCTTGCGGAGATAAGAAGTCAGCTTATCTGCGTATAAAGAGTAAACGCAATTGGGGTAGGTGGTGACCTCGGTGGGAACGACGTAATAAGGGGCACCATATATTTGCGGGACGATTCTCTGAATGTGTTTATAGTCTATAAGTAATGCGAATTCAGTTCCAGACTCGGCATAGTGTTTAAGCGATGTAAAGAAATGGGCCCCAAAAGTATTTATTTTACTAGTGCTTTTGTTGTAAGAAATGGTTTCAAAGCTTTCGGCCAGAACCATGTACTCTTTTAAATACGAGAGCATGATAATGTCTGTTCTTAGTACATCTGCATTATTACGATAATTGGCTAAAGTCGGATTGGAAAGACTTTCAAAGAGTTTGTAGTAATAGCACAATGTCAACACTGAAGACGACACAGTCCAACTGAAGAACACGATTCTATACGCGTGCTGTCGCGGCTGAGTCGGGATGGACACAGACAAGAAGATGGACCACATCGACAAGACCGTCAGCTGGAACGGGAACTTGTATCCGCTGGAATGTTCGATGACGAAAGAGATGCCCAGCACCGCGGTGGCCAGCATGGCAGCCGACACGGCCAGGTTCCACTTGAACACGCGAAGGGCGGGATTAACAACAATCCATACTATTTTCTCTGAGCCGAGACACACCAGCGTCTCTGGTGGGATATTTTTGTAAGTAATATGATTAAATCCGTACCAATACGTGTCAGTATAAAATAAACGTAAATATGTCGAATCGTTGAATTCCTTGTAAATTAAGCCAGTTTCTGCAGTTTCAATACGAGTCATCAAACGGGTGTTTCGTGTTGATAATAGCAAAGATATAATTTGATGAATCGGATGAGAGAATACGAATTTTTGAAGCCCATCATTGCCGTCCCGTAGTAGTAATGTATTGAATAAAACTCCTACGGCACATGTATGTTTATTATTATATCCCGGTGACTGACTGGTCTCCCAAGAAGGTGTCTCAATATTCTGTGGTTTTGGCAAATCATATAACTTTTTTTCAACTTTGTTCCAGTATTGTGCAAATGGATTAACTGTTACAAAACCACAATCATTATTTCGACTAGAATAAATGAAAACTGATAAGTTTTCGTAATCAACTAGTACAAGTTTTCGTGGTTCATTTGCCATTTCAATAATTGAGGAGTTTTGTGTCCTAGTCACGTATACCGCAATTCTCTGTTCGTGTTTAATTATCGGAGGGATTCCAATTTCCACATCATCCAGATGATCGAAGAGAAATAGAAAATCAGATTTTCTAAATATATCTGGGGTGAAGATGCTCTTGGCGTATGTTTGTATAAAAGTACGCAACTGATAATTGCACACCTGTCTCCCCCGTGGCACGATCACATCTCTAGAGAGTATTGAATCTGGTTCCTTCACCGGCTTATTAAAGTCAGCATTTGTTATCCTGATGACCGCGAGGCGGTTGGTGGAGGAGTTGATGCGCAGGAAATATTGGAGCACCGCCGTCATATGAGCGTCGTCATGTTTTAGTTTATCGTAAATATGTCCCGGGTGAGGATGGCAGCTTTTACAAAAAATGCTCAATATCAGCAGGGATTTCAAGAGAGAGTGCATACTTCAATATTTTATATCGCAGTCTAGGAAACAGGTGATTCGCGGTCTAGGAACAATCACGTATTGCCTTATTATCTCAGGAAGGCTTTGATTTTACCAACAATATTTTTTTCCAGTGCATGAAAAGTATAGGTACTTACTAATGACATACGTCGATGATAATAAAACAAGTATAAAATTAGCATTTTATGGACTGTACTTATGTACTGCCATTATTGTTGATGTCTATGTATATTCAAAAAAATAAACCTGATGCAAGATAACAATGCAAAATGTATAGGCGATCAAATATACAACAATGAATTGATTTTGTTGTAAAAGAAAGTAAAAATTCTCGGGTTACGAAAAACTTCTACTACCATCATAATAAGCGGAAGATGCTGCGTGTGTAATGATGGAGGACTTAGCTAGCAGATGAATTGAACCCACGACGTCTGGGTGGGAATCCGACGCGTTAGTCCACTCAACTACTAACCAGACAATATCGAATTATATATACTATCATCGCTTTTTTAAAAAACAATTATGACTATTTTGTAGTTAGGTACTAACCTACTTATCAAACAGGGGTTTATCTTTCCCGAATCTATCAGTTAGGTAGTTTTACCCTCTGACATTGGTTTCATGCTTTGAAAATATTACTAACAACCACATAAAATGAAAAACATCCCGTATATTATTCAAAAACGATTTTAGCTGCCCAAATGCTATTATTTTAATGTGTAGTCATTGAGCCCACAATGGGCAATTCGTATAAATGCGTGGTCGCCTGTTTATTCCCAGAAATAAGTATTTAGTCAAAGGGCCGACAATATGATTTCCACCAATTTAAATCTGGAATCTATTATTACAGCTATTTGTTTTTTTTATTACATTATTGGGTACTTGAATACTGGTGTTGAACATGATGCCGGAAAGGCAAAAGGACTGAAGCGCCATTTTGTGGAGAGATTATTACACCAGAGCACTTTAAAGTTTTGTTTTAAAATAAAATTCGTAAGTCTTCAGTACCTGTTTGGATTTTGAAAAAATAGTTAACTCAGGTAACTTAATGCTCTCACTGAGTTACCTGAAGCGAAAAAAAGGTCAAAAATTCCCAAGCTTGTGTCGCTTGAGTCAAGCCTTCTCCCAAATGGTGAACATATTTTAGATGACTGAAGGGCCACAAAAGTCTTCAGAATCAAACGAGAGTCAGAGCATTGGAGGCAGAAAAAAAACTGATCGAAATTGCATATTTAACTCATTTTTGACCAAAGTGTCGCTTCAGCCCTTTTGCCTTTCTAGCGACGATATGTTTTTCAAAGGTATAGTTTTTGGAGAAGGATTTATATCAATTCTATGTACTGCTTTTATATTTCTTCTTCCTTGATTTATTGATTTAACTTAATAATACTAGATATTTTTTATTCCTAAAAGATATTAGTCAGTTAGTAAAAAAAAAAGAATTACCAAAAATCTATTGCATTTGGAGCTTAGATACAAATCTCGTATTTATCTATAAGAAAACTCGATTTTGGCAAATTGTGGGTTTGACGCTTTCTGCATAACTACGTCCGATTGGGGATGCCAAAGCCCCACTGGCTCCAGACGGTCGGGTCTCTTGTGCGGTATTCACTGAAAACAAACAAAAAAAAAACGCTGCGTTGAGCGTTGACGGTAGTTAACGGTTATTTCCACTAACTCTACTAATTGTAGTACCCTAAATTTACCAGTTTAGTAGGTACCCATACCCACCCTAATACAGACTGAAAATGATTTCTTGCCAAACATGAATTTCTTAATATAGCAAAGAGTCATGTTGTTCCGGCGTATATAATCTTGATTGTAACGGCCACCGGGCATTCAAAGTACAAGAAGGTGCTATTATTCTAATGCGTTGTCATTTTGCGCACAGTGAATAATTTGTACTAGTATAAATGCGTGGCCACCTGTTTATTCCCAGAAATAAGGCCACTCTAAAGCATTATTTAATTCATCTAAGTTCTAAAGTAGGTACTTTCTCGAAGGCTTGATGTGTTTTTCTTCAAATTAAAGCTATCGGTTTTTATTATTGGTTCATGAAAATGACTGCCGCCTGATGATTGTTTGCATCATTGCATTTTATGTTTTTTCTGAGCTTTGGTATTGAAGATTTTTCAACATTTGATAGACCACCTGCTCAATAAACTCATTTCGGTTTTATCGAACAAGCAGTACAAATCTAAGAAAATAATTTGATAATTTCTACAGCGCGGTTTTTGTAAAAAAAAGATCACCTCAACGGCCCTGTACTTGAAGTCACTCGCTCCATTTGTTTTTCTTCTTTTTTTTTTAAAGAAAGACAAACATTCCCGGGTTACGAATAACCTGACAATATTTTAAAAACTCCTACTGCCATCATAAGAAGCGGAAGATGTTCCTTGTGCAATGATGGAGGACTTAGCCAGCAGAGGAGTTGAACGCACGACGCCCGGGTGGGAATCCGACGCGTTTGTCCATTCAGCTACCGACCGGTTGGTAATACAGTGGATAGAATATTTATTTATACTTTTAGTCCATTGAAAAGGTTTTTCAGACTTCGTACTTCTACAACGGACTGCTTTAGATGTTTAGTTACACATAAAAACATCGTCGCTAAAAAGGCAAAAAGGCTTAAGCGACACTTTGGTCAAAAATGAGTTAAATATGCAGTTTCGATCAGTTTATTTTTCTGCGTCGAAAGCTCTGACTCTCGCTTGATTCTGAAGACTTTTGTGGCCCCTCAGCCATCTTTTTTTTTATATGAATACCGCACAAGAGTCTCAACTGTTCCCAACCGTCTAGAGCCAGTGAGACTATGGCATCCCCAAATAGGATATGTTGTGAGGCTGAGGGTAGTGGGGAGGGAAAGGAGATTGGGAAGGGGAAGGTTGGTAAGTACCTGGCTATTCAGATCTGGTCACCAAACACGGCTCAAGCCATTTCAAGCAACGTTTCGATTCTGAATGGTGGTCTTTCACCAGGGCGATGCTTAGAGTATCTACCACTCTGTAACGTGCGCAAATGTACTTTTTATTATATTTATATGAATTAAATGTGTTATGACACATATTAATTAAATAAAAGTTATTGGCGCACGCCGGGTTTGAACCCGCGACCTTTGGATTCGTAGTCGAGCGTCTTACCACTCGACCATGGAGGCCGTCAAAATATATTAATCTAATATATATTTACCATTTTAGAGAAGTCTTTTTATTCAAGCAACACGAGTTTGGGACTTTTTCAGCTTTCTGTCATTTCGAGTAACTCAGTGGGAGCATTGAGTTACCTGAGATATATTTTTTTTCAAAATCCAACCAGGTACTGAAGACTTGTATTGAATTTTAATGTAAAACAAACAAAAAAATTTTAAAGTGCTCCGGCTTAACTTCTCAAAATAACTCTTCAGCCCTTTTGCCTTTCCGGCGACGATATGTCATGTACAAAAATAGGTATAAATAGGTGTAAAGTGGTCAATTTTTAACAATCTAATAATAATATTTTTCCCATATTCATTAGATTTGGTGGCGGTGTCAACAAAAGAGGTTGCATTATTTATTTCCAATTTATTTACAATTACCATAACTTCTTAAATCCGGTAAGCTGTACAATAGGTAGGTGCAGTGCATTTTCAATGCATGAGCAACCGATTGTGAGTGCACTCAGGCGGGTAACCCCCTTTGTGCGCCGGCCCACGCGCCCTACTCGGCTAACTGCTAACTGCTAACTGCAAGGTGTCCGGTGTCAGGTTGCACAGGAGCCGATCTTTTGCACAGATCACAACAAACGAACAAACAACACCAGATTGTTATTATTACTCTTAATACAGCTTCCGAGGATGATTGCAGACAGGCGCCGAGCGTAGAAACACCAGATAAGTCTTTTCAACGTGAAAGGAATAAAGACACAGGCGATACTTTTCCTAGATAACAATAAAGCATGACGGAAAACAACAGATTGAAGACTTGGCATGAGTAAAAACTGACCTCTAAAACATTTTTTAAAATACATTATGTCCACACAGTGGGATTTTTTTATATATTTTTTTAAAAGATAGACAAACATTCCCAGGTTACGAATAACCCGACAATATTTGAAAAAATCCTTCTACCTTCATAATAAGCGGAAAATGTTGCTTATGCAATGATGGATAACTTTTCCAGCAGAGTAATTGAACTCACGACGCCCGGGTAGGAATCGACGTCTTTGTCCACTCAGCTACCGACCAGTCAACTTGCTTTTACTTACCTATATCATCTTTAGGAATGTGGAGGGTCATTTTAAAGAAAAGGGAGGATTGAACTTGGGACTTGAAGGGATCCACGCCGAATAAGGATGAACGACCCGTTCTCGTACGGGGAATTTCATCCTTGTACAAATTAGGTACGTGTTTGGCGTTTCGATGACGTTAGTTCTTCGAAACATATATCGGTAAAACAAACACAGTATTTCCACCTAACAATGACTTGGTATATACTCTGAGTACCTACTGCAAGCCTTCCAATAAGACAGGGAACTATATATGGTAAATCCGGCCCTGCAGATGATGTCTATCAATGCCAGAGATTGAAATAAGGGTCCTCCTAGAGTCGTCTATGTGAATGTCCTCAAAGTATTGGTAACAGTTACTACAGCTACTCTGGTGAAATGCTTGAATGCATCAATAGACCGCATTAGATTGGCTGTTGTTATTCTATACTCGACAACCATTTCTAAAGCGAAGGACCAATTATTACTATTTGCAGCCTGCGCGGTTAGGGCAATCTCAAAATGTACAATCATCATTTATTATTGAGATGCGAGAAGATAATGTTTTGTTGAATTGCAACAATGCAGGACTTGAATTGACATTTGAGTGCCAGATGACAATCATTTTAGATCAACCATTATAATATTATGTTATTTTATGTAATGAGCCTATTGCAAGAAATAACGATTGACTTAAAAAAAATTCTAGTATTTTTTTTTCTACAGAGAATACGGAAATGCAACAACAACAAAAATAATTTTATAAATTAATTTTTTTATGGTAACGTATAGTATATGACATATAGTGATAGTGAAAAATATAATTCTTGTTATGCGTATATTTTAATTTTATTTTATTTATTTATTTACGCCCGTTATAGGCTCTTACCCACATGTTAATATATTTATTAAAAAAAAACAATAACCTCATTAGTGCAAAAAAAAATGTGTAAAATAAAATAAAAAGAGTATTGAATAGCAGCTACAAAAATATTGTAGATGAAAATAACTAATAATATTTAAAAAGTAACAAGTTCAAAAATATTGCAAAAGAAAATAAAATAATAATATTAAGTAACAGGTCCAACTATTAGTTTAGCTCTACCAGATGACAACAACTGTACTAAATTAGACTTAAAGTTTGATATCGACGTGTCAAATATATCAGCGACATCGGAGTAGATAAGAATATGATAGAATATTAATTTCTTCAAACCCTAAAAACACTTCTTCATATGTCGACTAGGTTCAAATTTATCACTCAATCATAAAATTAGTTAGTTCATGTGAAATTGAAACTTGGCGAAGAAAGTAAAAATGATTTTTTAAAGCCTCAATTATTTACAGTTCCTAACGTAATTTATTTGGCATGATGAGTTATTTATTATAGATTTGGTGTATCCTTTTACTTGATACAAATTCAAACATCGTTCTGTTTGTTACATAATTATATTATATTTATACCAATTACGGGATGTAACTTGACTTGCCATTTCAAATATAGAATCATATCAACTAAAATACATTATGGGTAAGTACGAGTACTTTATAAGGTAGGAAGGGATTTGAAAAGATTAATTTTAAAATTTGATAATTTCAATTGACATCAGTTCCAAATTTGAAAAGTTTACACTCGTACGGTCGTACATACTCACAAAGGAAATTGTGTATAGTAAATGTTTTTCTTTGAGATGAGGTGTTGCTCGGGAGTAAGTATTAACTGATAGCGACTAGAAAGTAATTATATTAAGTAATACAAGCTTCAAGTTTGTGGCGAGGGTTGGTATTTTAGTATGCCGCCCTAATTCAGGGCGGTCGTATACAGAGCTATGATATAATAACTCATAAATAAACATAATATCATGTTATGTTTCCACAATAAACGACCCTCTGCCCATATCAATTTCCCCCATTATTAACTGATTTACATTCATCTTTTAAGGAGCGCACAAAAGGTCGAGCGAATTAGTAAAACTCAATGAATTGGCTCCTCCCAGTAACACAACTCCCTATGATCTGATTGGCTAAATCAAATGTCTGGCTTTGTGGTATTGATAATATAATCATAATTATTTCAAGAGGGTACTCTGCCAGGCAGATGTGGACGGCGCAAGCAGTCGGGTTTGTCTGGTCTGTAGGGGGATTGATAGTGATCTGGGAGCAGTCACACGGAAAATGGCGTTAGTTGTAACAATTTGATTGTAAACGGATACTGTTTACTAGGCAATTTGATATGGTTGTAAATATGGAGAGGGATGTTTTCCCACAATAATTCCTTTCAGAAAGCACATCCTTTAATTTAAAATTTTACAATTAAATTAAAAGTTTATCTGTCCCAACTTTTATGAAAAAAAAAACAAAATAGGTACCTAGATTGCATTTTTTAATTTGTAGAATAGGTACTATGCGTACATAAAATTTTGAATACCAGTACGAACGATATATGCGATATAGCCTTTCTTTTTTGACAGTGGGTAGGTACGCTCCACAATATATTATCAATATGAAATTATTTATTTTACCTTTCCGTGTTGTATGACTTATTTTTTTTATGAAACCATTAGTTGATTATAAATGACCTTCAAAGTGATTGTCAAATAAAAAAAGTGTAATTCTGTTTGACAAAACAAATTATTTATTAGAAATACCGAAAGATGAATGAATCACCAATGTTTGTTTTTATGCCACGAAGTACCTATTTCAAAAGCATTGAAGCGTATTAAATAAACTTTAACCTTAAAATGGTATAATGAGGTTAAAAAAACTGCTTACTTAGACCGGGTTGTTTCATCCTAATGTCGTTGAGTAGCTTTATTATTAAATATACATATGTGGAGCCGGTGGGAGTATGACATTCTCATGTGGGGTATGTTGTGAGGCTAAAAGGAGTGGGGAGACGAGAGAGATGGGGAAAAATAAAGTTGCAAAGTATCTGGCTATTCAGATCTGGTCACTAAACACAGCTTTTGCCAATCCAATCAACGTTTAGATTCTTAATAATTCTGTCTTTCACTTGGGCACCTTCATCTAAGTATTAGTTTTTTTTTACATGAACTCCACACAGGAGGCCCTGGGGGAGATAATTTACTTTGGGGAAATTCATCTTTGGGAATGTCATTTTTGGGGATACCGTGTGGAGGTGGAGGGTCTTTTTGGGGAAAGGAAGGAGTGAACCTGGGTCTTGAAAAGGTCCATGTTGTAGGAGGGAGGAAACACAGAGGCCGGAAAATCTTTCCGCCATAGAGCTGTTAAAACACAAGAACGAGTCGTAGAAGCGACCCGTACGTCGAATATCAACCGAATAAAAATGTTGGGCGCGCGTTCGGCGAATTTCCCGGTTGTGCGCCGGTGCCGAAGGGACCAGTGACGCTAGTTCCTCGGAGCATCTTCAATTGAAATACCGGTAGAACAAGGGCAACGTTCCCACCTGACGTCTGTGTTCCAAAGATTGCAATATGTTTATTAAGACAGGGGAATGCATCAAAGTTTTCCTTAATCTAACCTTGACCTCAGTAAAAGTTGTTTTTACCTAACCATAATCTAGGTGTTGGGTAAATTTACGATGTGGAACCAAAAGGCATAATATCACTAAATACAATAATACTGAATTATGTATTTGTGCGGAGCGTTAATGTAAACTGGTGGGTTAGTATTTTAATATGTATTTGTACAGTCATTTAAGTTCTAACCGATACTACAATTGGACGTAGTTATGAAGAAAGCGCCCAACCCCAAAAGAGGAGACTAAAAAAAGGCATTTGAAAATATGACGATAGAAAAGCATTAATATGCGTAATCGACATTTGTAAAGTGAATATCAGTGTTTTTTTTTTCTCTATGAACATTATTATATGTAATTTATAATCTATCAATGTGTTTATTACAAAAAAAAAATCTTATGTTATCCAACATTTTATAATGTTTTAAAACTTAATTTTAAGTCAAATATCGGCGTGCGATAGTAAAAAAAAAATAATTACCAAAAATCTATTGCATTTCAAACTTGGATGTTTTCAGCAGATATCAATCTCGTATTTATCTATAGGAAAATATGTACAACTCGATTTTGGCATATTGTGGGTTGGAAGCTTTCTGCGTAATTACGTCCAATTCACAATACCGGGCTTGCTTAATTTATGTGCAAACATTGTAATTTCTGGTTAAACCACAAATTATAATTTTGGGTGAAATCAACAGTAATGAACCTGTTAAAATTTTTTTTTTTAATATTCAGAAATATCGTCCTGTTTACTATATTTTGTTTCCGTGAGGCGTGAGGAAATTGTGGAGGGGAAGGAAGAGATGGGAAGGAGAAGGTTGCGAATTCCCTACCTGGCTAAGCTTAAAAAAACATATATGTGCCTACAGGTTGATATCTGGTGCTTCAGAATTGTTTTTCTGATTTATTTTTTTTATTTTTATGAAAATCAAAACTGATTGTTATAATATTTGTAGAAAACTGGGTTCTTTCAAAACCAACATAACTTCTTTTTTTTTTTAAAGAAAGAAAGACAATCATTTCCGGGTTACGAATAACCTGACAATATTTGAAAAACTCCTACTACCATCAAGCAGTGGTAAATTTTGCTTGTGCAATGATGGAGGACTTAGCTAGTATAGAGTGGGAATCCGACGCGTTTGTCCACTCAGCTACTAAGCAATATAACTTTACTATGTATGACTGTGTCGATGTTAGCATTTCAAACAACTTTAAATAAAATTGCAAACCAATATTTAATTATTTCTATGTTCTTGGACTATCATAGTTGGTTAAATCGGTGTTTAAATATAATATTATTTGTTTTTTTTTTTGAGAGACCACGTGGGATTTTTTAAATTCATGTTTTTCTGTTGCTTCAACACAACGTCAATAAATATACTGTTTTCCGATTTATGTAAAAAAATGCGGTTATTAAAAAAAATATTTATAAAACCTGAAAACCTTCTCGACCCGAAAAAAAAATAATCATACAAGTGGCCCACTGCTGTACATGTTATATTATATTACAATAAGTAACACAAATAGGTTAATTTTATATTAAAATTTGTGGTGTTAAAAAAAGATACGAGGTCCAAACAATGACGTTACAAATATAACATATATTTTATAATAGACTGCGGTAGGTACTTGGTGTTGATAACTAGTGACATCGCCCGTTTTTAATTGATTAGCACACACGACTTTGGAAGTGATTTGTGAATAACAGACCTGATCTATGACCTATGCATGCTGTGCTGTACGCTGTACAGTCGAATATTCGAATCAGTACGATTCTGGTCCTTGTGCAAAATACACATTAGCACACCTACGTGCAGGAAAACATTGTGACTTTGAAGGTAAAAACAACACAACACTATGGTTTATTTTAGGAGATATGGTTCAATACAATATAGTTTGCAAACAACTTTAGTTGCTTAATAATGTAGATGGTAAAACGTATTTACTGTTACATAAATATGATTATACAATATCTCATTGAGTGATGCATCTCGCTAATTTCAACCTTGGTAACAAAGTAGATAGCGGTGGCAGGTTTTGATAAACTTGTTAATCTTTTATTATTTTTGTACCCGTTAAATGTAAAAAACGTTAACAGTTTTAAGTTCGAAATATTTTATGGCATATTTAACGGCCCTCGACACTAGCGACCAAATTCTTATTAGAATACCAAATTTTTAACTTTATTCCACCATTTTATTATTTTATTTTTAAGGCCTGACCGGTTTCACCTTATGACGGGCATCTTCAGACTGTCTATGGAATATATACTATTAGGTCCGGAAGGGATGGGTATTGATATTCATAGTGAATCATCTGTAACTTAAGGATTTTGGTTTTATGGCTGACAGAGGCGGCCTTACCATTCCTTCAAAAATACATTCGGGTAGTTTTATTACCTTTTGGGAGACGGTTTAGACGGCGTGGGTTAGATGCGTTTGTGGCTTTTTTTAAATTATATAATATCTATAGTTGTCAGCTTTATTTGTAACAGTTGGCTATTTTTTTATTTACTATTTGATTTTCCCGCCTCTGTTTGGCTAATGTATTTTATTTTATTTAAAGGTCTTAAAAAAAATAAAAATAATGGAATAAAGAAAAAAAATGGTATTATTAAAACCATCAAGCATAAATACATTATTTCATCGATTTCCATGTTTTAACTTCTTATTTATATTTGCTGAATAAAATATTAAATTTAGAGGGCTCACCGAGGTAGTCGGGAAATGTAAAGTGTAGAATTATAGAGGGCAGCTTAATAAGATAAGTTATAGGTCAGTTTCATAAATTTCTCATTATTTTCATTACTGGAGACCTTTCATATTGGATTGGATTACACTATTCAGCACACTTTTGGACTTTTGATACGTTTGTGCACCCGCATGTTAGTTTGGGTTCTTTCTAACGGCCACTCAACGAAACGGTAATTTAACCGGAATGGTAATTTAACCGAAACGGTTGTAAAGTGCAGTACTGTGCTGAGGAGCCATGTGCAAATCAGTGTCCGTTAAATCACAGGGCGTTACAATCTACCCACCTTTAATTTGATGCATCCAAGATTGCAGCGTTGTTTTAGAATTCATATTGAAATTTTGTTGTAATTCTTTTGTAATCGTAATCTTTTATAATTATTTGAATAATACAATGTAAGTCGTGTATCTAAAAAACTTTATTGTTATCGTGATAGAATTGTGTGTTTTAATTATAATATTTGTTTAAAGTGATGTAACTGTAACATTTAATGATCCTGTGATAATTTATACAATTTACGAGTATGTTTGGATGTCTGGCATAACGGTGGTACAATACACAATGATGATATTGTATGACATTATTAAAACTATACGAAGAGGCCAAAGAAGGCCGCAAAAGAAAATGGATTTTATGTTAAAAAAACGTTTTTTTATGTTAAAATTTTGATCATTTTCAAAGTAAGCTTTGTTTGATATGATGCGCTTTTTAAAACGTTTTTCCACTGCTTAAAATAGCCTTTGAACTCTTCAATCGTGATACCTAAGGCACTTCGTGGTGCCACGTCGCCGAATTGTTTTCTATTGAGGACTCGGTTATGTTGAATGGTGAATCGTTTTTTTTTATTCCAAAATCATAACAGGAGACCAGGAGACGACTACTCGAAGCCAGTGGGACCATAACACTGGACATTATGAGGCGGTACGAAATGGAGTGTGAAAGCAGAAGGGGAATAGAATAAAGTTTTTTTTTAATACTCCACAAGAGTCCCAACTGCCTGGAGCCAGTGGAACTATAGCATCCCCAAATGTGGTATATTGTGAGGCTTGAGTGAGTGGGAAAGGGAATGAGATGGGGGAAAATCAAGTTGGAATTAACCTGATTAATCAGATTTGGTCACTTGAACATGGCTAAATACATTTAAGCAATGTTTCGATTCTGAATGGTAGTTTTTCACCCAGGCAATACTGAGAGTATTTACCATTCTCTCGAACGTACTGCATATCATTTTTTATTAATTATATGGAAAAGTAAATATATGGATGCAAAATATTTTATTTGAAATAATTATTATTTCCAGAAAATGGTCATCATGAAGCCTTTCATAACAGTTCTTGTTATTGGATTGTTTAACAATGCAGCCTTCGGAAATGATTGTGATGGTAAGTTAAGAAAATAAGCAAAAAGTTTTTCAACACACATAATTATGTTATAGTTGCAGTAACAGTTCTACCTTTATATTATGTTTGGTGTACAACTTTCCTTCCGCCGTTTTTTCCCGAAATTCGGGGCTTTGTTGTAAAAAAACTTGCTATACATTTATGATTCAAAGTATTGTCCATCGCTGGCCACTATTTTTTCCTATCTTTCGGGCAGCGTACGAATCCCGCGTTGAAAAAACTGGTCATCTTTTGAAGCTATACACGAATCGATTCATTTTTTTACTTCTCCATAAGACCGAAAGTGCTGGTCAGCCAGGGCGTGTGCCATTGATCGAAACAAGTGATAGTCAGAGGGCGCAACGTCTGGAGAATACGGCGGGACCCCCCCCCCCCACAAACCGGGACTTCCCATTTCAACGTTTCCAAGTATGTCTTGACCACTTTCGCAACACGAGGTCGAGCATTGGCATGCTGCAAAATAACTTTATCGTGTCTCTCGTTGTTTGTCTTTCAATGCTCATCTCAAACGCATTAATTGCGTTCGATAATGATTGCTTGTCTTTTCTCAGTTTTAACAGCTCATACAACACTACGCCGAGCTGTTCCCACCAAATACAGAGAATGACGTGCAAGCATGGCCGGGAAATCTCCATGATTTTCTGCGTAATGAAACCATTTTTCGTCCCCAGTCACAATGCGATTCAGAAATCCCTTCCGTCTTTACTTGGAATACTTCTATTCTATGCCAGTCACTAATGGAATTGTTTCGGTCAGAAAGAAGAGCTTGAGAATGTTCTTATCAACGCTTTATATGTTTCCAGGACCTCCAACTAGCCCCCAAATGCACCAAAGCACCGCCTCCCGGACCCCCGAACTGCACAGGGAAGCATGAGGTCTATACGGAGTGTGGAAATGATTCTTGCGTCAGAGACTGTACGACGTTTGGACTGACCGACATAGCGTGCCGCCCGGCCTGTAATCCTGGGTGTATCTGCGAACGAGGATACCTGAGAAATAAAAATAATAAATGTGTCAAGCCACAAAACTGCGGTGAGATTTGTTAATAAGTCATTAATTTTGTCACTTTATTTTGTTGAAAGTTAAAAAATGAGCACTTACAATTTATTCATTAATTGCGACACTTACTTCGTGTTTTTGAGGATGGTGATGGTGACAATTAGGCGAATGGAAATTATATTATACGAGTAATAGCTTAACGCAAAGATATCATACTCCATGATTTGATGAAATTGAGTTAGACTCTGCGAAGGAGAAGCCAAATTTGTATGTGTAAAAAATGTGGTACCTCTAACTAATGTCATTTCATTATGTTATTCTAGAAAAAGTGGTTTATAAAGATAAAATAGCTTGGCTTAAGTCATCGATTATGTAGTTTTCATTCTCTGATGGCTATATGTGGGGCTATAAGGCAAAACTGCCTATTTCCAAAAATCGAACTTTTCAGTGGAGCCAAAAAAAATTCCCAACTCTAAATTTAAGAGGATTTTGTAATAAAATGATATTAGTCGATTCCTTGGCCACGAATGACCCTGCCTGCATATACTCGTATAACTCAATTTCGTCCATTTTGGAAATAGGCAGTTTTGCATTACAGCCCCACATATATCTTTCGCGGAAATCACGGAAGGAAAACCTTTTTTAGTCTGATGGATGTTGTGTTGCAGGGTTTAATGTGTGTCCGGGAAAAAACCAAGAGTTCAGCGAATGTGTCTCTCCGTGCGGAGAAGATTGTAGCGATCTGGGTCACCATGCAGTCTGCAACTTCCTTGTGTGTAACCAGGGCTGCGACTGCAAACCTGGCTTCTTCAGAAATGCAGAACGTGAATGTGTACCACCAGCAGAGTGTGGTGATTATGGATTTTTTCTTTGTATTTTATTTTTTGTTACATATCGACGTCAACGCGAAAATACCTCCTGTGTGGTCAACTCTACAAAAATTAGTTAAATATGACATTGAGTAGAGCTTCAATTTGTACTTCAAATTTTAATGTTTTGATTGGTGGAAAATACATTGTTGCATCTAAAACTACAAAGCGTATTTTTGATGTCTCAAAAAACAATATGTAACTCTAAAAAATCAGTTTTTAATTTCCTCCTGAACAATTACGCTTTTGACACATAGGAGGTATTTTCGCGTTAATGACGATATGTATATTTTTACAAACAGTATAAGGGGCAAGTAAAAATAACAAAAAACCTGTTAATAGTTCATGTTACTTATATTATTGCAGTTAAGTTATTAGTTACTGTTACAGTGCGAAAAAAAATACATTTTTGGTTTCAATTCAGTTATTTTATCAACATTTTTATAAATATATATGTATTCAATGTTATGTTTGTGTATGGTTGAAGAGGTGAAGGAGATTCTGAGATTGATTGGGATATCATCAGGCTTTGCTTCATGTAGCACCAGTGCATGTGCTCCATAGGACATTCTGGAGAAAATCTTCAACGATGCGCTCCATAGCAGGAGCGAGTTCTTCTTTGATTTGTTATTTCAGGTAAGATTAACAAGGCTGCGCATAACACATTGGGAGTTATAGGACGGTCTCCTGGTTTGATAACATGGCCCCTCAAGTATCTCAGCTATAATGTAGGATTTTGGCATCATAGCTAATGATTTATAGTTGTTTAAGGGCATACAATGTTGGTTAAGGAATTTTTAAACAGGTCTTAAGCCTGATTCACACCAACGTCCGGTTCCGCTCAGTGCCGATATTGTTCCGCAAGAAAACTTATTGATATGGTATGAATATCAATCAAGGAGTATGTGCCAAGACAAATTTACATTGTGGCGGTATATCCTTCTGCCCACCCTTGTGATATTTAACTACTTATTTAGTTAAATAATTATTTTGAATTGTAAAAATACTTACAACGCAGATTTTTTTTTTTTTAAACCATTTTTTTATCACTAAATAATATTTTTAATAATTAATAATTAATAAGAATATTATTTAGTGATAAAAAATGGTTTACAAAAAATCTGCGATAAAATAGTATTTTTACACTTCAAATAATTATTTAACTAAATAAAGTAGTTAAATAAGTCAATGTATGTGGGCAGAATTTTGATTGCCAGCCAAAAATTAGAATATTCATCAACGTATTTTTATTTTTAGTAAGTTTGTTATATTATATTTCCAGTTTGTGGAAAGAACGAAGAGTTGGATCTTTGTCGCAACCCCTGTCCCCCGGAGGCGTGCTCCAGCATTGGGCGACTGTACAAGTGCGCTGAGCCCGCTCCAGGGGACTGCAAACCGGCCTGCAAGTGTAAACTCAACTTCAAGAGGGACAATAGCGGAAACTGTGTAGACATCAGAGAATGTCGTTAGTATATACTTATTATTCAAAATAATAGTTGAATTTTGGCAGGAGGTATTTCATAAAACTACTGAAATTAAAACATATCATCGCCAGAAAGGCAAAAGGGTTGAAGCACCATTTCGGGAAGCTTACACCAGAGCACTTCAAAATTATTTTTTTTAATGAAACACATAAGCCTTCAGTACCAGGTTGAATTTTGAAAAAAAAAATTAACACGGGTAACTCAATGCTCTCACTGAGTTACCTGAAGCGACTAAAAGCTAAAAAGTCTCAAACTTGTGTCGCTTGAGTCAAGCCTTCTCCCAAATGGTAAATATGTTTTAGGTGGCTGCAGGGCCACCATAGTCTTCAGAATCAAACGAGAGTATTCGATTCAGAAAAAAAACTGATTGTAACTGCATATTTATATATGTAACCCATTTTTGACCAAAGAGTCACTTAAGTCCTTTTGCCTTTCCAGCAACGATATAATAAACAGCTTGTTGATTTTACAGTGCCCCCATTTGAGTGCAAAGAAAATGAGGTGTACGATGCGTGTCCCGGCTTCTGTCAGGACGAGCGCTGCATCCCTGAGCCCCTACTAGAGTGCGCCTCAATTAGGATCAGATTCCACGTCTGTCAGCCACAATGTAGGTGCAAGGCAGAGCATTGCAGGAATGCCGAGCAGAAGTGTCAGTATAAGAAAGGTTTCGGGATTTAGAAATTGTTGAGAAATTATAAATCTACACGAAAACGTGTCTTCCTCCAGGATTCCCTTTCCTGTACTACTTCAGCGGCCTCAGTCCATTGTAGGTCTATCCACTCCTTGCACCATATTATCATGAATCTACATTAAAAATAATACAGTACTTAAAACCTCCTTTAAAAATGGATTAGATTTAAGTTTTCCTGAAATTAACAATATTTTTTTGTATACAGTACAACCTGCACATAAAACTTTTCAAGCTTGAAATTTTGTTTTTCTTCCCTTAAAAACTGAAATTAAAAATGGCAGAATGTGAAACCCCCAAAATATTTTGTTTACGTCAGTGTGGCAGAGAAAAATCGATTTTCCAAGTGACATTACTGTTTGTATTTACAGGAAAACTATGCAATTTTATTTTTATTCAGAAGGAAATTTATTCAACCATATGAAAATACAATAAAATTACAAAAAAATTTCACATTTCTTAACCAAACTTTTTTTAGTGACATGAGGGAAAAAAACGATTCTCTGAATAAAAGTAGCTATCCCATAAAAACCACTTACACCATTAACATAGAATTAAAAAAAAATACATAAACACATTATCTGAGAAGATAGCGTAATTGACAAAAACCTAATTTTGTTAAACACAAGTGAGTTATTATGAAATTACAAGTCAGCAATTGCACGACGCGCAGGTTGACTTTAATGTCCAGTACATGACGAGAAGTTGTATTCAGCGGGAATCTGGCAATCTAAGAATGAATAAGTTTTTTCTTCAATAATCTCTTCAGATTGGATTTTTCGAGTACCTTACTTGATGGTTTTACTGTAAATAGTTTTTCCACAAAAAATAAGTTTTTTCTTATTACATTTTTCTGATATGTACCTTAAAAACCTTATAAGAGAGTTTTTCCTGTAACCGAATAGCCCAATTCTATTTAAATAAACTCATTTCATGAATCATGACTATTGTAATTTGGATAAATGATTTGTTGGTAAATAAAACTACTTGTTTAAAAAATGTTTTTCTTTTTAATTTATGGCATAGCTACAGAAGTAAAAGGTTGAAGTCATATTTTCTGTACTCAACTCCAAAATGTGAACATTCTTGTTTTCAAAAGATAACCCTGAATGTTAAGGTTACAGAAAAACATGATTTTGATATTTCAAATATTAGTATGTACTAGTAAATTGATGGAATTTCTGGATAATAAACTTTTGACCACTAAGTTAACTTAAAGATGATTTTTCACACAAACAGCGCTATACTAATTATCCAAATATTATTTCAGGCAGGACTAATAAATATATTTTGAAATCAATCAAATTGAGAGAGTTGAAACAGAGTCATATAATTAGTAATATCTTTCATATTTTTAGTTCCCAAAAATACGTAGATAGGTACAGTACCGCTCCATTTAAAAAAACACAAACAAAAACTGAGATAGCTAAGTTCAATAAAGAACAGTCGAGAAAAAAAGGACTAATTCAATCATTTCATTTTGTTATCCTTGTAGAACACTCAATTTAATATGTTGATTAGAGAAAAATCTGAAATTTCCATATCTATTACAGCGAAAATATTATTGTTAGCTAATGCAACATTTCAGAGATTGTTTATCAAACTTTTTTTCCAATTTTTCAGTTTTTTTTTTGGTTGGTACTGTGAAATAAATATATATTTTTAAATAAAAGAATCCAAAAACTCTCCTGTATTTAACTTCCATAAATAATATAAATGTAGTAAACATTCAGTTGTACTGGACTGTGCAGGCCAACGAACAGTAATATCGATAAAAAATAGTATGTATTTTGAAATACCAGTTAAATATTTACTTATTCTTCACAACCTCAGTTAATCCATTAATCTAGAACTGGTTTATTGCAGCCGCATAAAACACAGGAGTCTACAGTAACTTAAGACAAGGCCAGATGCATGATAAATAAAACAAAGTAAATAAATTGTAAGGAAAATTAATATTCTTTGTACCATTGTGTCTTTGTGGTCTTTGCATAAACATTAAACATATCACTGGTAAAATAAAAATATGTACATAATAATTAAATACATAATGTTGTATAATAAAAAGAATTTCAACTTTGACTAGAAGTGCACAACAAAGCATTGACATAATAACAATGGAGAATAATATACTTGATAACAAAACATTAAAATAATTATTTTCCTCCAAACAAAAAAATGGTTATGTATAAATTGTATAAAAATTTATATTGTGTCCTTAGGATGTATATTATATAGAGCTTTTTCACAACTTTGATTTGGGAATTTTCTTCAGCATATCTCTCAATTCACGTCTGAGAATTTTCCCACTTGGATTTTTGGGAATTTCGTCAACAAACACGACTCCTCCACGCAACCGTTTATGCGCTGAGACTCGCTTGGCCACAAATTGTTGGATTTCTTCCTCTGTGACGTCAGAGGTCGCCTGCCGGACCACAAAGGCGAGGGGGAGTTCCCCGGAAGCCTCGTCAGGGAGACCAACGACCCCCGTGTCCTTTACTCCGGGATGTTGGAGCAATAGGGCTTCCAGCTCTGCTGGGGGAACCTGAAACAACATTTTATAATATATTTTTGTAATTTATGTAAGTTCATAAGAAAAGTATAATAATATAAGTTACAAACACTAACATGAAAAGCGAGTTATGCGAGAGATGTGAAATGATGAACTATGTACCAATTAATTAATTATCAAATTAGAGGGAAAATAACTATAACAAATAGACACAAACCAATCCAACAGAGCCATGAGAAACAAATTGATTTTAACATCTTATGTAACTATAAAACAGAAAAGTCTCGAAAGGTGAGCTTGGTGTCATCAAATCTGTGCGGTTATTATTTTCTGGAACTTCTCGGACAATGTAACTATTTTCAGTTCACAACATCGTATCTATCATGGGAGTTTTAAATTATCCATTTAACTGCCAAACATAAGACAAGATGTTATATTGTTGTTCAATAAGAAAAAAGAGTGTTTAAACTCGAGGGAAGCAGGATGGTCAAATGAATAAAACAAAGATAAATAATATTACCTGGAAAGCTTTATATTTAATCAACTCCTTGAGCCTATCGACTATATAGAAGAAATATTCTTCATCGTAGTAACCAATGTCCCCGGTGTGGAGCCAGCCCTGGGCGTCAAAGATCCCTTTGGTGGAAGCGGCGTCTCCGATGTACCCCGCCATGTTCATAGGCCCCTTGATGCACAGCTCCCCTTCCTGGTTGGCTCCCAACGGCTCACCGTTCTTTAAGTCTATGACCTGGAAGAGACAACATTTAATGATAACTAGGGAACCAAATGCACCAAAAAAACTTTCAAATATGCTTTAAAGAAATAAAAATTAGCACTAGATTTAAATTTCTATCCACCAGTTAGATTGATACTAAAAGCACTGATTTTAGGTAAAATACCTCTTTAAATCACACAGACAATAAATTCCACAGAACACATTCGGAACCGAAAACACAATTTATCAAACCGCCTTTCGAAAAAACACTTACATACATAAACAGAATAAACTTTTTTTTTTCAGTAAATTACCTCCGGGGCGAAAAAAATTTACATCTCGAAATTCAATATTTTCACAAGCGCTCATTTATAATTAGGGCTATATTACATTTAAACAAAGTCTAATCAAAAATCATGTGATATTATGCAACATTAAAGCAAGTTATTATTTTATATTCAAATATTTCACAAAAACACATTTAAAATTGATAAATAACTTTTTATAATAGCCGGTTAAAGCACATAGAAAAAATTGAGTTCACTAGGTTAGCAGTTTTTCAGTCAACTGAGATTGAATCGGAATAAAAATAAAGAAAGCAATTATGCAAATGTAAAAAAATATCATTTCATTGGCCAACACCATACATATGTAAATACATAATTTTAAAAAGTAATAAACCTCAGACACCCTTGCACAATGAACAAGTTATCCACTAACACATTCATGTAGGCACACCACAAGCAGGTTTTATTCGGGTACATGCATAACATACTATAACTGCCAGTAACACATGTATAGAAAGTTCCAATTCACTTTCACTAGTTTCAAGTACAGTTCAGATGATGACCAAAACACAACAATAACAAATCCAATATACATATGTATAAATCAAATTCAAGCTCTTATGTTTTATAGGAGTTGAAAAATATAAACACTTACTAAACTATTATTAATTCAGCTATAAAAAGTTTATAAGCAAACCATTAAAATACAAGCAACAAGCAGAAGCCTCTGCAGGTGTTTGGTTGCATGGAGAGTATTATGAAAGTTGTTACTGTGGTCGCAGATGGATTAACAAATTAATAATCACCTTTTACAGTGGGGGGAAATGATGAAAGTCTTGAGTAATGGTCTATAAACTAACTATAATGATACAAGTCACAGACAGGCTTAATGTTTGTTATGTCTCAGTCAAAACTTCGTATTAAAAAAAACACAGTTGTTATTATCAAACATAGAATGACTTGTTATGATCTTGAATTGACGACTACTGATCAAGGTTCAACAATTCACACTTAAAAAGATATTGTTTTTATCACTTTGACTTTGTAGACACAAATACTTTATATGTAGATTTGAATAAATATTTTCACTGACTTTGTTTATTTTTCATACTATTTCTAGATATAAACATCCACGTACTGGGTGGTAAAGCTAAAAAAAAGCAATGTTTTTATTACTGGAAATAATTAGTGTATTTTTAAAAGTTGCTAAAAATGAATAAAATTACACCAAATTTTAAAATATCACAGGGTAGAAATAATAATAATATTTGGATAATTTGTATAGCGCCGTTTTTGTGAAAAATCACCTCAATACATGGTGATGTTCACTTTAAACAACATTTATAAGGCATGGCATGACATTTTTTTAATGTACCAAAGACGAACAACAAAAAACAGTACTTCTGCATTCTAAGAAATTTATTAATACATATATTATAGACTTCTGACTCGCATATTACATGGTCATTTTAGCCTCTTCCATTTTCAAACTATGTACGATATTAGTTTATTACGACAGGAATATAAAAAAAAATCCTCCACAACATGTACAATTAATTAGTAGTGCAGACTTTGTCACCTTCCGGATCGGGGTCCCCAAATTGAAATTGACATTGTTCATGGACTGTTCATCGACTAAACTAGGTTATAACTTTCGACCTTCTGTTATGACATTCTTTCTTCATGTCCAGCCTATTGCAGCCTTTGGAACCTACAGAAACTTACGATGGATCCATATGATCCATTTTTGTAGGATCGTTTCTGTAGGACGCAGAAATAGAGGCAATTTTTCAAAAAGCAAATAAGAATGATGAGAGCAACATTTTCATAAAATATTTACCTTCATTTGCGTCCCGGGCACCACCATCCCGCAGCTGCCGTACTTGTAGGCCGCGCCAACATCGCTGTGCGTTACGGCCAGCGTGGTCTCCGTTAGCCCGTATGCCTGCTTGATGCACGATACGCCAATGCGCTGCGTTGACGGCGAGTTGCAACTCCTTGGACAGCGGCGCCGCGCCACACCAGATCTCCTTGATGGACGACAGGTCGAACTTGTCCACCAACGGGTGCTTAGCCAGGAAGACCATTAAAGGTGGCACGAGCATTGTTATGGTGATCTGAAAAGAAAAAAAAACTGTTAATGATTTGCACCACTGTACAGATAACCCTTAGAAGTGTGATCTATACCGATTTGAAATAAACTAATTTCGCCAATTTACGTAAGACCTTTGGAATGATACTTTGCTTTTGAATACTGCATGCCACTTGGTGTTGCCAGTATGTTTTCCACTCATCTTCGTTTTTGGAAGTAAGATTTAGGTTGGAGTGTTTCGAACTCCATTACATTTGATGGCCATCAAATCGATGATCGGCGCCATTTTTAATTTTTGACATTTGAGCGATTCCCGTTAAAAGTTGATTCTCGGCGTGTTTCAGCTTTAGACTTGAACTGCTGTCAAGCATAATGGTATTGTTGTTATACTTGCCAGCTGATCACAATATGAGCATTAGCGATTAACGAGAACCATTCTAATTTCAAATATTCAATATGGCGCCGATGGTCGATTAGATGGTCATCAAATGTGATTGAGTATCAAACCTTTGTGTTTCTTACCCATCGAATTAAAATACAATATGAATAATGCATTTCCAGTTAAGATAATGGCCAGGACATTGTTATTATTTTTAGAACACCATGGCTTTCCTATTTTATTGCGATTTTAAATAATTGAATTAATATTGTGATTCAAACACCTTGAGGTGAAGGGTGAATGAATAAACAAGCAAAGGTTAAAGATCAAAGCTATCTCAAAACATTACTGCAATATTAAAAAATGTATTATATTTTCATTGAAATAAAGACAACTAAGGTCAAGGTGAAGAATCCAATGTCAGTCCATTGACTTAGTCATGAATGGGTGAACTAATTTTTTATAGCAAAATAAGAGTTAATTATTACATACATGAATATTAATGTCTGTGTTAATTTACATATAGCATTCAAAGATATGCCGTTATTTTGATATTGATTTTCATAGACAGGCAAGCGTTTAAACCATTTAATTTAACATTTTAATATTTGTAAGTATGGTCTTGCTCCAGGGTTCAGTAGAATATTGATAAATGTTTTTTACAACAGCTTTAATGTCATTATTCTAGGGTCGACTAAACTACTAATCAATCAGACCAAGGCTTAGTTGTTTGAACCCCCTTTAACTGCTGATTCTCGGCCCATCAGTGTTTAATCTAATTTTGATGACCATTAAGCTTGACGCCTATTTCAAGCTTGGGTAACCAAACTCAAAAGTATTGGCGATCAATGGGAATCGTTTAAGTGAAGTGGATAATGTAAAATATTTGAAAATGGCGTTGATTGCCGATTTGATGACAATGTAAAATGTGATGGGGGTTCAAAAAAACTAACCCTGAAATTGAAAAAAGTAGGGACATGTGAAAAAATATATTGCATGCAAATTTGAAGCAGTGCTGCATCCACAGACCAAATGGCGAATATAGGTATGCAAGAGGTAATAGTTAAACACTAAGTTCAATAGAAATTTGATAAAAATAACGCACCTTGTAGTCCTGGATGGCTTTAAGGAATGCTTCTTCTTCAAATCGAACCATGAACACGTACTGCATGTGCAGGTTGAGGGTGATCAGGTGAGTGATGAATCCATAGGCGTGAAACCACGGCATTATCATCAGCAGACACTTCCGGGCCTCCGTGGACTGCCTTATTAACATGTCCCTGGAAAAGAGAAGGAAAATAAATATGTACAATAAAGACGCGTCTATAGTACGGTGGGAAGACTGATACCTTTGAATTAGAAAGTGATGTGTTCATTCCGATAGATATCCTTCATATAGATGGTATTTCTCATTTGGTGATATGATTGTTAACTTTAAATTAAAAAGTGATGAGTTCATTCCGATAGATATCCTTCATATACGAGTGGATGGTATCTCTCATTTGGTGGTATGATTGCTAACTTTGAATTAGAAAGTGATGAGTTCATTCCGATAGATATCCTTCATATAGATGGTATCTCTCATTTGGTGATATGATTGTTAACTTTAAATTAAAAAGTGATGAGTTCATTCCGATAGATATCCTTCATATACGAGTGGATGGTATCTCTCATTTGGTGGTATGATTGCTAACTTTGAATTAGAAAGTGATGAGTTCATTCCGATAGATATCCTTCATATAGATGGTATCTCTCATTTGGCGGTGTGATTGCTAACTTTGAATTAGAAAGTGATGAGTTCATTCCGATAGATATCCTTCATATAGATGGTATCTCTCATTTGGCGGTATGATTGCTAACTTTGAATTAGAAAGTGATCAGTGTGTTCCAATAGATATCATTGATACTGTATTAAAACGTACACTTAAAATATGGTTAAGATACATTGTAAAATAAAGGCATGTACGTATTACTAAATTACCAAAGAAAAATTATGAAAACACTGCGATAATAAGACAAATATTTATGTACGTAACCGCATACATGATATACTTAAATCACGTATTTGAATGAAAAGTCGTATTTGCCTTATTTTGATATTGTATAAATATGTCCACATTTATTTAAATTTCACTTTGAGAAACGGACACAAACATATGGAAAATGGCAATTCACAATACAAGTACTTTTATATGAAATGCATTATGTAACGTAGGGTACGCCTGTACATTTATAAATTACAAATGAAAATAAAAAATATACCTACATGAGGTGACCGTTGCAAATGGAGAAGTTATGATGGGTCAGAATAACTCCCTTGGGCAGACCAGTAGTCCCCGAGGAGCACAGAATGACCAGAGGGTCGAGAACCTCAACATGAACCGGCCTGTAGGAGGTTACGTCGATGGTTTCCTTGACCAGGTCCTCGAACATGATCATGTCGGGTTCCGGAGCCTCGTCTCCAATGACTATCAGCTTTTGCACAGAGGGAATATCAGTGATGGCATCGATGATGTTGTACACCGTGAAGGGGGAGCAGAAGATCATCTTTGGTTTGGAGATGTTCATAGCGTGGACAAGCTCATCTGGAAATGTTTTTTTTTTTTTAAATAAAATTGATAATTTTTATACAAAAATATTCAAACTTATTTATGGTTTTAAAGTTTATTTTGTAGAACTCCATTTTAATTTTTAGGTTTTTTACTTTTATTTAAACAATAATTATTATTATTTTAATTTGCCAAACATCTCTTAAACGAAAATCATTCGCTTAAAAATAATAACAAGATAACTCCTCTGCATTTAGAAAACAAAGGCCGAAAATTAAATCTTTTAGAGCAGTTGGAAATAAATAAAAATTCAAATAATCCAAACTTTAAGTTAATAAATGAACAAAAGAATATGATCCATTCACCACTACTTGATGTGTTCAAACCGAAAATTAAGAAAAATAATTCAGATATAATTATCAACCAAATTAATAAAAATAAAAACCCCGTTTCTTAAAACGAATTAGGAAACACCAATGCCCCTCCTTAATGACCTTTTGTCAAATAATAGTATACCCTTAGGTAGGGAAACTCCCCAATGTAATGACATCAACAATAATTACAATTTATCAGAAAAACCTAATGGGGACATTGGTAGTTAAAAATAAAAATAATAATAACATTAAACATGATATAAATAGTCCGTCTGTATGTGGCTTCTCCACAGTTTGATAATGCCCTCAGAAGGCGAAACAGCTGTCACGCGTAAAAATAATTACATCGCAGAGCTTTTTAACTAAAAACTGTTTTTTAAAAATTAAAATAATAATAATTATTGTTTAAATAAAAGTAAAAAACCAAAAAAAAAAAAAAAAAAAAAAAAAAAAATATTCAAACTTATTTTGGAAATGAAATAGTTAATGAAAGATAATTTTTGAAGAATTATTATCAGTTTTTGTAAAATGAAGAAGAGGAGACACCCTAAGTCAAACAATTTCGACAAACCATTTTATTTGTTATGTAGAATATTCTGAATAATTCTTAGTGCTTGCTGTGAGCATTTTGAATAAACAGTATTTCTGAAACAACCTAAATAGTAATGCGCATAGCCAATTTAAATATTTTCCATGATACAGTGTCTTACCCTATTTCATTTAAAATGTTCCTTCCAACCTTCTTAAAAGGTGTGTTTGTCATTATTAAGGGGTTATTTTCATTTTCGTAATGTACATTATTTAAGTACACACACAGATAATTTCAAGTCAATCCGGCGATTATTTTCAAAGTTACACGCATATTTGTAAAGACATTTCAGTGCGTTTGAAAGTAGGAGACTGGAGCGGCAGCGCTTACCTAGAACGCTCTCCCTTTTATTTACCTGCCTATTGTAAATGTTCCATTCTAATGTATTCAGATGCGTAAAGTGACAGTGCATTATCCGTCGTTACCGCAAGATGTTGCTGAGGTTATACTTCCAATTTATACAGATCTCAGCAATGAGAAATTATTAGAAAGATGTGTGAGTGGTTTCACCCAAAACAACAACGAGAGCTATAATCAACTGATGTGGAAATTCTCTCCAAAAATAGTTCCGGCCGGTTCGAAAACTGTAGAAATGGCTGCATACATAGCTGCCAGCATATTTAATGAAGCTACAGCATCACTATTGTATTATATGAATGCAATAGAGCTTTCACTTGGGCCCGATGCGCATTCATATGCCGAAAGAGAGGGAGAACAGCGGGTGAAGATCTCCGATGAGAGCGCACGAGAGGGAAAAATGGTCCGCAGACAACACCAACTCGAGTTATTAGAAGCTGCCGAAAGGGCGGAGGGTGTATTATATGGCCCTGGAATAGACGCTCGATGTAAGTTGAAAAAATTTTTTACTCTATGTAAAGTGCTTTTGAAACTTTAAACGCGTTTTTTTCAAAACTGTGTTCTTAAAGTCGATGACCAAGATTTCTCCGAAACGGTTGAACCGATCAGTCTCAAATTTTAACACAAGCTTTTTAAATTTATCTTGTAGTAATTGATGAATATTTCTTTTTTATAAACAATTTAAGGCCAAAATTTCGGTGAAAAATCGTTTTTTTTTTTGAGTAGCCGAAATTTTGTTAAAGCATCTTTCATTTTAGATAATTTAGTTCAGAGACATTGTGGTCACCGCAAGGTGCTTTTTTTGAGAGGAACTCCTGGAGATCAGCTATAGCAGCCTTCAAAATTATTGTTTTTACAAATAAAAAATGCTAAAATACAGTTAAAAGTTACCATAATATGTGTACAAATTTTTACATTAATAAATGTAAAAGTCTTTTCAGGAAAAATCGCTTTTTTTTGGGCCTGCTGACTGTATATAACCCCTTAAAGTTTTTGAATGATTATATGTTAGTTCTTAAACATATTCTTGCATGTATTTTATACAGAACTTTATTGAATTATAGCTTCATGAGTAATCCTTACAAGGTTAACATATTAAACAAAAATATGAGATATTCATTTTTATTTTCATGTAACAATAATCAATGATTATTATTTTTTACATGTCAATTAAAATTTATTTATTTATGTAATATTTAAGAATGTAATCGTAAATATGATTAATGACTTCAATCTAGTGTGGATCTCGAAATAAAGCCTGTTTTTAATTTATATACCTATTTAATGTTAACCTATGGTTCCATATCAGATAAAAATCAATTATGAAATTTGATTATCGTAATACATAACTAGTTTCTAAAAGTGTGTTATCTCAAATGTTATCAGACTACCTGCATATCTTTATTGTTATTACTCTGAAACATTAATTTTTATAAGACTCTGCTCGTGAAAAAGAATTAAAAAAATATTTTTAAAAACAAATTCAGACAAATAAATGTAGGAAAAAAATAGAGGTGTTGCAATTGTTTAAATTTATTTTAATGGCAACACCGAGATAGTTCAAGTGTACAGGGACGTAACTTTAAAAAAAGACTATGGTCCAGTAGCATATTTCTCACATGCCAGGAATTATTGGTAAATCCATGAGTCAAGATTAACTTCACATCTGAATGTACTATAATATTGTTCAGAAATCGGCGCTACTCGTTGTTGCTACAGAAACGAAAAAATTTAGTTCCTCTTTATTAAATTTCTACATTTTATTGTCAAACTGTACATAGATTCTTGAATGCGAAAACAGAGAAAAAAGACTATGGACTACATTCTTATCTTATCTTATATTTTGCAGTACGTATATAATAAAAAAAACTGGCTTTATTGAACAAACATGCTCCAGGTTTGGTTGACGAGATATGAAGAAATGGCAATGAAGAAAGTAACCTTTGCTGACTTCAATATAAGGCAATAAATTGTGTCAGTTTATAAGGAGCTATCTTGTTTTTTTTTTCAAAATACATACAAATTGAACAGCTGACATGGTCTCCAATGGAAGTTCCATCATACAAATGACTTAAGTACATACATTCTTGTTTCACATTGTTTCCTTTATCATTTTCTTTTATACAATAATAAAAAGTTTTACTCTAGAAGGTATGCAGGAGTAGTGCAATGCAATACATTCCGTAATTGATAATAATACAAAGTAATAAAATAAAAGTTGTAATACACACAATAATAAAGAAAAATAAACATAAATTCATAAGAAAAAAAAAAAATAAAAAATAAATGTAAAAATTATTAATGGAGTATTAGGTCTCATGTCTGCAAAAGGCCATCAAGAGGGAGTATAGTACATATATTGTATAGTGCACAATATAGTGCATCAAAATTTGCAATGACAGATGGGCGTTGTGTTGCTTTTAGCACAGTCTCTAGGTGTGCCTGAGCGTCTGAGAGGGTCAAGCATGTTTATATATATTTTTTTATGAATACAAGTTTTTTAGATTTGATAGGGCATAACATATTGCTACAAGTGATCATTATTCAAGCAATAGATAAGTAATATTGTAAATTTAAGGTAACTCAGTCTCACCCCACATGATTACAAGGTTAAGAATTGTACACATTAAACATGACATTAACTAAACGACTCAAACAATCTGATCAAGGATTTGTCAAGTCGTCAGTTTACTTAGTAACTCATTGAGAAAAATTCTCTCTTAAGTAAATTATGGAATCAATATACTTGATGCTTGTCATTCTAACGAAGGGGTTTAGAGTGACACTGTTGTCACAGAATGAATACATATTGGGACTAGTGGCGGCTCGTGGCTTTTTAGTGTTCTTAAGTGCTAAGATTGAAAAAATTACATTATTGATGTTATAGTAGCCGAAAACGTTTTTTTTTTTTTCTTTCAAAATGTTAATTTTTTTGTACGAAGATTTTTCAGAAAACCGGGCAGTGCACCACCAAAACTGAAAAATCCTGAAAAACTGCATATATATTATTTTATTTATTCAAAAAAATAAAAATCATTTTCGGCTATAACAACATCAATAACGTCGTATTTTTCAATCTTAGCACTCTAGCATACTAAAAAGTCACGAGCCGCCATTGACTGGGACTTACTTTGCAACTAAATTCTTTCATCAGAATAATTTTATATGGTTTTTACCTTTTTTACAGTTCCACAACAGCCTGGAACCAGTGGAACTGGAATGTTGAGAGGCTAAAGGAAGTGGGGAAAGGGAAGGAGAAGAGAAGGGAAAGGTAGGAAAGTATGCACTACTCATTATTGACAACTGGTCGCTAAACATAGATAATGAACTTGAAGAAGAATGAAAGATTCTTATCTTATATACTATAATATTATTGGATATATTTCGTATTTTCTCATCACTATTCAATTGATTTTCTTGTATTATGTCTTACTGAATAATATGCCTAATTTGGTGGATTACAATATATAAATAAATCAATTTCAAGCACTTTTGGCCTCTCACTGGAGCAATACTGAGTGTGAAAATCAGGTGTTATATTTGCATCTTTGGAAAAATATGCAAATATAACACCTGATTTGTTATGTTTGGTTTCAAAACAGCTATACTCATTCAAGCAATAAATAGCGGTCCTACATCAGGAATATACTGAGAATGCTTGAATATCTTAGAATGCTAATGTATTCAATATAGGTAAGTAATATGCAATCAAACCCACAAGCTAAGTTATTAAAAATATTATATCCATATCTAAAGGCCAAGGCCATTATTCTTATATATCTCTACAGCCATACGTACGGTCCTAAGGCTCCATGAAAACTTTCATTTGAATAAATGAATATTAAAAAATTGCATTGACCTAAAAAAAAACTTTTGCAACAGCACGTGAAATTATAGTACATATTTTTTTTAATTTGAAGAGCTTAATTTAATCAAATTTAACATTATTGATAATCTAACATAAATTACCTTCTCTCCACTTAGCATGTTCAAGAGAAAAATAAAATAATAATAATAAATGCTAAACAGCATAATTTCTTAAAATAATTTACTAAATAATCAAGAGAGGTACTTAACAAATACTAAAACAATTCATTTTCATAAAAGGAGAAATAACTAATGGTAATTGACTTACACAGTATTCACATTATAAAACTATCAAAGATAAACCTGCCTTTAGTAAGCAATAGTTTGTAATCATTAAATGGAAACAGATTTTAATGTTAAGTACCCCCACAGAATAAGAATTTCAATATAAATCGGTATTTATCGAAATTATTAAAATAGACGGTACAAACATAGAAACGGGGTGGTGGTAACTAAAATCATATAAATAAGTTATTTATATGTGGTCTAACAACCACAGTTTGATAATAGCTTTGAACACTGAAACAGTTGTCACAAAAAATAGCAGAACCAAAAATAACATTACCTATCATATATAAATTATTTTAAAAAAAAATTATCGTCAGTTATCTGACGTAAACTATTTACTATTTTCAAATACATTGGGTTTGAACTCACGTTTTTAATAGCACCATTGTATTTCATACAATAAAACTTGACCACAACACAAAGTTCAAGCGTAATTTTTTTTCAAATTGTATCCGATTATTACAAATTTACAACATAATATACGAGGCCTGTTCAAAGGTAAAGGTGAATTTTGAATTTTCGCAGGCTGTGTACATATGATTATCGATTTTTTTGTTCTTGTTATGTTGGTACACATATTTTTATCGTATGTTAGCATTATCAGCCATTTTGGATTAGTGGTTTGTTTTTGACAACTGGAAAGGTTAGTCACGTTTTTTTGTGTGTTCTTCGATTTTTTACTTTTGAAAAAAATGGATCAAAGAATATGTATTAAATTTTGCGTTGAAAATGAAATAAAGTGCTCCAATGCACTTAAAATGTTGACTGTGGCATTCGGCGAGTCTACTTTGTCTCAAAAAAGTGTTTATAAGTGGTACAAGCGCTTTACAGAAGGCCGAGAAGATGTTAATGACGATGAGCGTCCTGGAGTTGTGGAAAAACAAATCATTTTTTGTCCATCTTTTTCAAAAGTAAAAAATCGAAGAACACACAAAAACGTGACTAACCTTTCCAGTTGTCAAATTCGTTTTTTTTAGTTTACAGATTATAAATTATAATGAGCAGAGTATCGATTATTATCCAAATAACTAAAATAAAATATTTGATTCGTCTTAAAGCCTTGCTGTCAGATTAGAAATGTCTAAATATGAGTTGCGAAGAAAACTTTTAAGATTAGTATAATTGTTATTCATTATATTTCTACTACCCAAAAGAAAACTCCAATTTACTCAATAACCTACCCAAACAAGACAACACAAATTTTATGTATTTAAAGCATTTAGCATTTTTGCACAATTTTATTTAAACAACTTCTGTAACCTAGACAGCCTAAACCAACCTACAAAAACCTAACCATATAAAACTGTAAAATTAGGGCTTCAACATTAGTAAGTTATCATTCAGTAGTGAATAATAATTATTCTTCAAATAGACACTCACCTCTGCTGTACAGGATATTCAAAGTAGCGTTGATGGCCCCTGCAAACATGATGCCTATGGCGCACACAGTGAACTCGAATCTGTTCTCGCACGATATGGCTATCACATCCCCCTTCTTCACCCCCAGCTTCCCGAGGGACACGGCCATGTTGATACTCCGCTGCAGGATCTGGGCATAGGTGACCCCCTCACCCGTGCTGACGGAAATCTGAAAAATATAAAGTTGTTTTTAAAGTTGTACATAATATGATCATCTTTTTTTCCCGATTAATCCACAAATAATATAGGGTGTGCCTAAATGTACTTATCTTTCGGGGTGTTTTTTTAATAAGCTTAAAAAATTATTATTACTAACTTGTCAAGCCACTTGAAGTAGCTTGGCAGGGAGACAGATAGTAACATCAATATTGCATGAGTTAAAAATAGTAGGCACAAATGCTGAAAGCCAAAATAAAATCAAATTAAAGTAACCATAAGATTAACCAGAGATACAAAAATTACAATGCAAAGTGTGATAAATAAGTTTGAACATTGGTACAAGAGAATACTATGGAAACTGTTTGATTCTAGGCACCATTAAAGATAAAATAAGAGTCTGCAAAAACCTTTTGAAAGTGGTTCAATTGTGCACATTTTAATTAATTTATACAGCTTTATAATATTGCAATGCAAAAATAGTCATAACAACTATATTGTCCAACCTCCTAAAGAGAAATAGAAAATATAATAATAAATATGTTTTAGAAGTTGTTATTTTCTGAAATGTTTCATAATTTACAGACATTTTGACTGGCAAAATAACAGGACCTCTGATGGCCTGTATTGGTTGATTAACTTTATGATCAAGTTGCATAATCCACGTATATGTAATATATTGTTTTATCGGGTTCATTTTTATCTTTACTTTATCATAGCCATTAGAGAGCGGATCGGACACTTCTCTTTCCTCCAATCAGGGGATATCTTGCAACGAGGCAGTTTTATTTTAATTTTAAAATACTTCATACTTTCAGAATATGCGTGTTGCAAATTTATTATATTAGTAAGTTTATCCCATATTATGGGTCAAATGTACTCTAATAATTGTTTTTATTATTTACAAAAACTAATACATTGATTTATAAACATTATGCCAGTTATTGGATTATATTATATTATTATCCCAGATAGATTGACAGTGAAAAAAAATTTTATGAAATAAAGAAAAGTTCCCAGGTAGTGGCGCTTACAGCAGTATGGCTAAGGATTTTTTCTTCTTTCTATGTATGTACGAAACAGAGCTTTTTATTATAATACGTAAGTTGTAGAAATAGATTATATATTGTTAATAATAAGAGAGATTTTAGGATTTTATATTTATAACGCATTGAGGTGAGTTTTCCAAAAACGCCACTGTACAAATAATGTTTTTTACAATGCCGTTTTGTAAAAAAAAAACACATCAAGGATGATTTATAAATTATCCAAATAAAAAATCAAATATCTTTGTCTAATAATAAAATCACGACAGGAAATAACAAAATATTTAAAAAAATGCAAACATGCAGACATACAAACATAGTTACATGTTTTCTCTCTTCATACAGAATGTATGAACCTCATATACACTTATTTATTTTAGCACTGCGAAAACAATCTTCATCAAGAAATAAAACAATAGATTTACAAAACTTCAGATCAAATAGTCTTGCAAAATTAGGTAGGTAGCATTTCTTATAACTTAACGTAAGATCAAATATGGGAATAACGGTTACCTGAAGTGTTAAAATCGACTTATTATGTATTAATAAATCATTTTATATCGATAGTAAGAGTTATTGAGCAATGGTGCTCATAAAGAAAAATGGGCGTCTAAATAGCTAGACCAGTTTCTAATCTAAGCATTATATCGTCGCTGGAAAGGCAAAAGGGTTTAAGCTACACTTTGGTCATAAATGAACTAAATATGCAGTTTTGTTCAGTTCTTTTCTGCATCAAATGCTCTGACTCTCGTTTGATTCTGAAGACTTTTGTGGCCCTTCAGCCATCTCAAATATATTTACCATTTGGGAGAAGGCTCGACTCAAACGACACAAGCTTGGGACTTTTTTAGCTTTTTGTCGCTTCAGGTAAACTCGGTGAGATCATTAAATTAACTGTTTTTTTCGAAATCCAACCAGGTACTGAAGATTGTGAAATTTATTGTAAAACAAACAAAAAACTAAGGCTCTGATGTAAACTTCCTAAAATGGCGCTTCACCTCTTTTCTAATAAATTTCTAAACCACAATTATCGCTTATTATATGTGAAATAATGTTAAATTTTACAATTATGATCAAGGGTTTACCTGGGCAGTGGCATCTCCACCTTCTTTTAATCGTTTCAGCAAATATTCACTGTAAGATAAATGCAGAGGGCCCTCGATTTCGGGAGGCCCACAAATTATATTCTTCATATTATCAGCCATATTTATGCTTAATACACAGATGCCGAACTAATCGATTCGCTATCACAACTGAGACACCAAATTAATGTACTCTTATCTGACAACTATTATCTTAGAAATAATAACAACTTCAATCTAACATTGCAAAAAGTGACACCTATGAATACGGGTAAATTTGAGCGCTTTTGAGATAAGAACCACGTTGGATGATGCCTGCTCAACTTCTACGAAACGAATAAGCTCTACACATCAATTTACTTGAACATTTATTGCTTCGTTCATTTAAAAAACTAAAAAAATCAGCAGGGCACCACGCTGACACGAGCGCGAAATACCGTCCGGTACGCAGTGATGCCATGCCGCGAAAATAAATATCGGTAGATAAGATTTTTTTAAATTGGTTGATTAGCGACAATTTCTCGCCGCTCACCTTTGATTGAAAAAAACATTAATTACCATATCATAGAGATGGTCGATATTCCTGTCCCGGTTAAAAAGAAAATTAGAACCATTTGTCGAGGAACCGGTTCCTTTTTTTCGCTAAAAAAATGGCGAATGCCCATTAAATTATTTTTGGCGGAAAGGACCTTTTCACGAGGAACCGGCTCCACAGTTCCAGTGCTTTTCGTTCTCAAAATATCGCTAGCAACCCAAATATTACAGGAATCCTTTCTTTATATTACAAAAATCTTCTTCGTGGAACTTTTCTGGCACCAGGTACCGGTTCCATAATTTTTTTGATAAATAACCAGTTACTTGCCAGTCACCGGTAACTGGAACCGCAGGTACACCCAATTTCCGATATCAACCATCCCTAGTATATTATGGTTTTATGCTTGAAGTAACAATATATGGAGGGATAGCTAATTTGTTTTACCCAACCCATCCGAAATTGTAATAAATCACTTTTTCCGAGTTTTTACATCGTACACCATGAGAGAGAAAGAGACAACAAATTTCTTGGACAGCTTCTATATACTGTCGCAATGATCTTAAGCTGGCTATCTTCGCTGGTTAACGGCGGGACTCCGCCCACATTTTTTATTTTGCCCCTAAACTTGACAGAACTAAACGGTTTTTTAGGTTAGATGCTATATTTTTGTTGTTAAAAATACTGTGAAAAAGTGGCTATACGAATACACAAAAACATTATGTCGATATGTGATATGAATGGATGTATAAATACCGTAGCCTTAGTTTTAGCCACGCCCATTTGCGCCGAGTCATGTTAAAATCATCAAAAACAAGTCCAAAACTGACTTCACTGCCTTGGCTTGGGCCATCTCTAGTATACTCTAAAGTTTTATGGGAGGGGGAAGGCGTTTCCAAAAATATTCTGATGAAAACCGGAACTGCGTTCACTTCTCAAAAGCACTGGTTTCTTTACGCATATAAAACTATCTAAAAGAAGCCGGGTCTTCGGGGATTTTATAAATTTCGGTAGATTTTAGCTGAAATCGGTAGATCTGGCAGGATCGGTAGAAATGGCATCACTACCCGCAACGGTACGGTTATTTTGTCCCCAGGACTTTGCTGTTATAGGTCTCTCAATTAGAAGAGTTGAGACAAACACAATAGTCACACAGATGCATAATTTACGTACAGTGTGTTTGGTTTTTGACTCAAAAATATACTATTATTTCACACTTCAGAGATCGAAGCCAAAGCGTGTTGAAGTCAGTTATATAAAACGTATTTTAACATGTAACAATAATTAAACACGCAGAATAAAATTTAAATACTTTGTCCATTTATTGTTTTACCGTGTCCTGTCCTGTTACAAGATGCTATTATATCGTAATGTTACACTTAAACAACACTTTACAAACATTCAAATAAATCTATTAACGATGCGAATTAAAAATAATGAAATCTGGGACTATTTCACTCGCGAAACCATGTATACAACAGCGCGGGGTCGAACTGAAGGAATAAGATAAGGACACGCTGTAAGTGCGCCTGAAAGAATTAACGTAAGAACTTGCTGTCCCTTTTTCACTAGTGACAATAAGAAGGCGTAAACAAAGCAAAAGGCTCTTTCTTTATGACGCATTGCAAGTAAATCGCCACTGGAGCATATACCGATATAAATAACGCTTGCGTATATTGTTTGCCTCAACTCTAGTTGAGTCACCTATTGGATAGCCCGATATTATTTTTCTGAGGAACCTGCGCCTTTTGGAATTTGAATCATGCGAAACTTGTTAACTAAGCCAGTAGCACTGTAATAGGTACTATCAGTCCTTGGCATTTTGCAGCCGAAAGCGGACTGCTCCAATTATTGCGCCTGCACAGGACCGGCCCTGACCACAGGTACAATGTCACCGGGACAAGAATATGTACCATCTCTAACGGTTCATTTTGACTGCCGGGAAGAAAAAACGGGCATGCTGATTGGTTATAGAATTTGGATCGCATCGATTTTAACGAACGACACTCCATAAAAAACAGACTTGACGTCCAAATGACTATTATGCAAATCTTAAAAAAATTCCGTGTCAATTTTTTTTCCATACATTTTTGATAGTCGTTCAATGAACAGTGATGTTGCCAGCGTAATAGAAAACATAATAATCCCATGATGTGGGTAATTTAAAAAATATATAGGTAAATTTTTATATGATGGAATATTTGAAGTACATTTAAATAAGATCTTTATTTTCACGGCGCCCTTTCAGAGATGGCGCCTGTGCGCAGTGGCGCCGAGCCAACCAACTTGTCAATTGAAGGAACCAACCTCGTATATAACTTTACATGATTTATTCACCGGTGATGGTATAAATGGCAAATGAACAAACGATTATTTAAAAATAAGTTTATTGTTAAGTTGGTAAAAAATATAAAATGGGTGATAATAATTTGATGAAAATGAGTACAACTGGAGATGATAAAAACTATTTGTCAAAAATATCAGTCCGTTACTAATAAGACACACATACAATGATACAATATAGCAAATTTGACTAATTAAAGGTCGATCAAATAAAACAAAACATGGCATATTCGACACTTCTATGAAATAAAAAATGAGTTGATTTTAAAACAATAAAAAATAATTACATTACTAAAGTTTAGAAATCTTGGTAAAATTTAGCATTTTTCGTAAATCTTTTTTAAGAATTTTTCCGCTGGGATTTTTCGGGATTTCTTCAAGGAATCTGACTCCTCCGTGCAGTCTTTTATGATAAGAAACCTTCTGGGCCACAAAAGCTTTTATCTGGTCTTCTGTCAGCGAGGATCCGGGCTGGAGAACCACGAAGGCAAGAGGCAGCTCTCCTGCAGCTTCATCGGGAAGTGCGATCACTCCGCAGTCCTTGATCCCGGGGTTTTGTAAAAGTATGGTTTCTAATTCAGCTGGAGGTACCTGAAAGTACGAAAAATGTGAAAATCGTGCAAATATGTATAATGGTGGGTTGTCAATGTATTGAGGTTTTTTAGGAAATATCACTCTCTCGAGGGTCTCTAAAGTTGATATATAACTATTTAGATCAAAACCTCATTTTTATTTTCCCGGTAAAGTTGTACCTTGAAGTAACAATATATGGAGGGATAGCTAATTATTTTTACCCAACCTACACAAACTTGCGAAAAAACACTTTCTCCGGGTTTTTACATCGTACACCATAAGAGAGAAAGAGACAATAAATTTAATTCCCCGCTTTTACGTAGTGACGCAATGATCTTAAGCTACTGGGCAACCGCGGGACTCCGCCCACATTTTTTATTATGGCACTAAACTTGACACAACTAAACGGTTTATTTGCTTATATGCTATATTTTTATTGATAAAAATACTGTGAAAAAGTGGCCATACGAATAAACAAAAACATTATGTCAACATGTGCTGTGAATGGATATACAAATACCGTAGCCCCAGTCTTAGCCACGCCCTTTTCCAACCGAGTCAGTTACTTCAAGGTAAAAGCTAGTAAAAACTGACTACAGATCGATCTACAACTATACCTCTTGTATATTATTGCTCTAAGAGTTGTACTTTCGGTCCTCTACGGCAGTGGTCCCCAACCCATGGGCCGCGGCCCGGTACCGGGCCGTGGACCAAATGGTACTGGGCCGCGCCGCCTGCTTAAAAATCAAAATAATTTTTGAAAAAAATCGTCAATTATATAGCTTGTTTATTTTTAATACATTTTTCTTTACTGTTTATTTTTAATTTAATATTTCCTTATTGAATAATAATTTTTTTTAAATCTACATTTAATGTGACACCCCCCCAATGTAACCCCCCCCAATGTGACCCCCCCCCCAATGTGACCCCCCAATGTGAACCCCCAATGTGACTCCTCCCTCCAATGTAACCCCCCTACCCTCAGTGGGCCGCGGTGAAATTATTAAGCACTGACCGGTCCGCGGCGACAAAAAGGTTGGGGAGCACTGCTCTACGAAGTCTTTAAAATGGGACAGAACGATTTAGCGGATCTTTGTTTTTAAAAAGAAAGACAAACATTCCCGGATTACGAATAACGTGACAATATTTGAAAAACTCCTACTACCATCACAATAAGCGGAAGATGTTGCTTGTGCAATGATGGAGGACTTAGCCGGCAGATGAATTGAACCCCCGATACCCGGATGGGAATCCCAAGCGTTTGTCCTTTCAACTACCGACCGGTCTTTTTTTATTTTGTTTATTATTTATTTATTCCAGATCTCAAGGAGGGTGGTACAATCCCACGAGTTCCATATAATGCATATAAAAAATTCAAAGATAATAAATAAATAAAATAAAAACACGATAATAAAGTATTAATAATAAAGAAATAAAATTAAAATTATGGTTCGTTTCAAGACATCATGAAATGACTCCATTTCTAAGGCGCTGCAGTACCATGACAGCCCTAAAAGCATCCGGTTCGCGTTGTTGTATATTTTCAGATGGTAACATTTTGATTTAGATAGTACCTATTCAAATTTCAGCAGCTCATCGAGTGTGACAAAACTGACAAATAATAGGTTTTCAACGGTTTTGCTCAAAATCTCAAATCGCCCGTTGGTGTCAAAAGTCACTATTTAAATTCAATTTGTCCATAAATAATTAATGAACTTGGAGTAGTCAGACAAAAAAAAGATTTTTACATTTTGCTCCTTGCCTGGCAGAGGATATATTTTTTTTGTGGAAAATGTTTTTTATTTATTTATTTTATCAGTATTCGAATGCGCTAATTTTGAGGCCTCTGATGTATCTATATTAAAAGCTTTGGCGGGTAGACCTCAACAAAATAAATAATGCGGATGGTCCTTCGTTTACTGCGCAGTATTGCCGAAGCTGTTCGAGTTACTTTTCCGGTTGACCCGGCCTCCTAGCGAAATTCGTTTCTGCGCACAATCAGCCGCATTCTCTCGTTTGTCAGACTCTACATATTTTGAAATTTATAATCTTAAAACAAAGCTTATGCAATAATATTACTACTGTAAAGCTATATTCAGTATGGTGCTGAAGTCTTGGTATCCGTTACAAGACCAGACAAAATAATATAACCTTGGAGTAACAATATATGGAGAAAGAGCTAATTCTTTTTACCCAACCTATTCAAATTTGGGATAAATCACTTCCTCCGGGTTTTACGTCGTACACCATTAGAAAGAAAGAGACAGGAAATTTTCCCGAATTATCACACTACTTTAAAGTACTGTAAGGATGTTCTTCGTGTCCTACGTCTCCGTTGACTCCGCCCACACATTTTCATATGCGACATAAATGGACATAAGTCAACGGTTTTTTAGGTTATATGATATATTTTTGTTTTTAACAATACTGTAAATAAGTGGTTATACGAATAAACAAAAACATTATGTCGACATGTGCCATGAATGGATGTATAAATACCCTAGCCCTAGTCATAGCCACGCCCAGGTCTAGCCGAGTCCGGCAAAACTCATTAAAACGGACGAAGCGGCGCTCCCTCTTGTATATTATTGCTTTGAGAATACTTATTTTTTTATACTCGAAAATAAAATAGTTCGTTAAACTTTAAAATCCGCCACTTTAAAGTCGTGGTAATTTAATGACGCCAGAATTTATTGTTGAATCAATTATTGAAATAATATCATTAATCTTCAACGTAAATGTGAAACAGAATAGGCCAGAAACTAAATAAATAATCGGTTTTTAGTTTCTGGCCTATTCTGTTTAATATTTACGTTGAAGATTAGTGATATTATTTCAATAATTAATATCAAAATAAAATCATACAGCTTTAAATTTATTTCTAATTTAAAAATATTAATTCTAGATTTTGTAAGAAGTTAATCTTCCGTAAATAAACATATACTATGATTTATCCATGACACCACCTGGGTATATAAAATGTGCTTTGCATACCATTACAAAGATGGCAGTCTATGTCGGTAGAAAATGAAAATTAAAAATACATTTTTTCAAGGAAGTATGAAATCGATTAAAATATTGGCAGAGGCGTTACTCCCGGACAGAGTATAGGTTCCGAGTTCGAGTCTTAGTCGCGACAGTTATTATTTTTATTTGCTGGCCTATTATTTTTCATATTTACGTTGAATATCTTTGATATTATTTCAATAATTAATATAAAAATAAAAAGCATAATGGCTGATTCACACCAACGTCCGGATCCGCTCAGTGCCGATATTGTTCCGCATGAGAGCTTATTGATATGGTATGAATATCAATCAAGGAGTATGTGCCAAGACACAGTTGTGTGGCAGTATATCCTTCTGCCCACCCTTGTGATATTTAACTGCTTAGTTAAATAATTATTTTTAATTGTAAAAATACTAACATCGCAGATTTTTTTTTATCAAAAACCATTTTTTTATCACTTAATAATATTTTTATTAATTATTAAAAATATTATTTAGTGATAAAAAAATGGTTTTAAAAAAAATCTGCGTTGTTAGTATTTTTACACTTCAAAATAATTATTTAACTAAATAAGTAGTTAAATATTACAAGTGTGGGCAGAAGGATATACTGCCATACAACTTTGTCTTGGCACATACTCCTTGATTGATATTCATACCATATCAATAAGCTCTCTTGCGGAACAATATCGGCACTGAGCGGATCCGGACGTTGGTGTGAATCAGCCTTTAAGGCTTTAGAGTTAATTCTAAATTTAAAATATTGCACTTACAGTTTTCGGCTATAACGGGGAAGTCTGTAATAATTGTTTTGAGATTGAATATGTTACACGGTTTTGTGTTTGTTGGAACTGTTGATTCACGATATATAAATATATATTAACAAGGGCCACAAACCTGGTAAGCTTTGTATTTAATAAGTTCTTTGAGTCTGTCGATGATGAAGAAAAACTTCTCCTCATCATAGTATCCAATGTCCCCGCTGTGCAGCCAGCCATCTGGGTCCACGGTGAGTTGAGTGGAAGATTCATCTCCGAGGTAGCCTGCCATCACTGAAGGACCTTTTATCCACAGTTCACCCGACTTGTTGGGTCCCAGGGCTTTTCCAGTATCAAGACAAACTATCTGCAATGGAAATGAATTAAACCCATATACTTCCTATCTACAAAATTATGCCTTTCTATGTTTTATTATCTGACTGTATTCATTAAATTGAATCAAAATACTTTGTTTGAAAAACAAAAGGTTTGCGTTATGTGTTATTATATTATTAAAGTTATTTTTATGTTTAAATCCTTGGAGGAACAATATTTAAAAAGGGAGAGCTAATATTCTTACCCTAATCTATACAAATTTGTGATTAATCACTTTCTCCAGATTTTAAATTCGTATACTATGAAAGAGAAAGAGACAAAACAAGATCTCGCATAATATCGTACCACCTCGACACGTGTAACCATATCCAGCATATGCGCAAACTTCACATCATTCATCGGAACAACTAATGTCACACAGGTTTTGAGGTTATTCCCTATATTTTCGTTTATTGAAATATTAACCTGTGGTTTTATACAAGAAAAAAACATTATGGCGATATGCTATATGCGTGGAAGTACTGAAAAAAATTCAAAAAGCAGTAAAAATGACCATTTTTCACGAGGATTTTAACAGTTTTTAATTTGTTTGAGAGTACGTTTGGAGATTCGCATTTTTTAAAGATATAAACATTGTAACGTCATTGGATATAAAAACATAATGCCAACAAGAAGCATTTATCATTATTAATGCACAACTCATGCTATAAGGACGTGTGTGATATTTTGACTTAATAAATCGTTCAAATGGTGTTTAAAATATTGTAAATTGTGCCTCCTTAAATATATCTTTATAAATACACCTCTATCTACTTACAAGGGCGGGAATATGTTTATGTTAGAAAGAAATGTACACTATTGCATCTTAATTTAAAATCTCAGTTTAAAGTCATATCAATGTCAACGAATTGATTTACAATCGTTTGCAAATTTATACTTCCATATGTTTTTCCTACAAGGTTATATCCTAATTTACCTTAATTTTTGTCCCAGGAACGCATGTTCCACAAGAGCCCCTTTTACTCTTATCCGACATGCTGTTATGTGTCACTCCCATTGTGGACTCGGTCAGCCCATACCCCTGGAGGATCTTTATATTCCCGATCCTCTTCATGACTGCTAGCTCCAACTCTTTGGATAGTGGGGCTGCTGCGCACCAGATATCCTTGAGACTAGACAGGTCGTACTTGTCCACCAGGGGGTGCTTGGCCAGGAATACCATTAGCGGAGGAACCAGAAACGACAGCGTCACCTGTATAACAAATTATTTTAGGTCAGATATTGAAAGAAAACTTCTAAGATTTCATGTATAGAACGTGATAAATAAATTTGAATATTTTATTTATTAATTTATCGTTCAAAATACCTATAAACTACGAAAACTGTAAAATTATAGGTACCATTGAATGTTATTGAAGAGTCTGCAAAAACCCTTTGAAAATAGTTTAGTTGTGCACTTGATAATTAATTTATACTCTTATAGCTTTATAAAATTGCAATTATAAAACAGTCACGTCACAATTAATAATTTACTTTGTGAGTGCGTACGTACTAGTAAAAATATGAACGATGTGTTAAGAAAATTTTCAAATAAACAAAAAATATATTTTCAAATCCTTTCCTACCTGAACCTACCCGTAATGTATTTTAGCAGACATTATTCTATGTATTCAATTTTTCACGAGAATCAACTATATGAATATGTATTATAAATTAAGCATAATTTTGGCGCGATGTGGTTTATAATACATATTAAAACTATATTTCATTATCAAAACAAATCTGTATTTTCATACAATTATCTGAATTCCGAATGAAAATAATATGTTTTCAGTTACAGTCAAACTTAGTTACAACGAGCGCGAAGGGTCCAACCACATTTGCTCCTTACAGCCATCACTCGTTATAAACGTAGGAAGGTAAAAAAGTACCTGCCTACTAATATTGATATTTACACTAGGGTATGAAAGCTTGCATATTATAAAGCAACACTTTTTTTTATTACGAAAATTATGCTTGACTAACTACGAAATGATTTAATTTATGATTACACTAATAATAATAATAAAGTGTACGTACAGTACTGGATTGAAATGTTTCTTAGAGCGACAACTATCAGGGATAATAAACCCTCCTTAACGTGATTTTCGAAAAATCCGCCGCCGTGCCGGACGGGCGGCTTTCTTTGTCTTGTTTATGACATTATTTGACTGTTTCGAGAGTTGGGTTTTTTTCTCATACCCGGGCGCATTGAGTTGACAATATTATTTGGACGTTATATCAGTGAAGCGACCTCGTTATAACCCCAGAACATTATATGAAAATAAGTTCGAACCAACATATCATTAAGTAATTGCTCATTACAGTCGTGACCTCGGTATTACCGTGATCGTTATAACCATGTTCGACTGTATTTTAAACCTGCCCAAATAACGGGCTAACCGATTTCGGTTCAATCAGGTTGGAGGTCCTCTTTGGATAGAAAATTATCCGTCCCTTATTTTCAGATCAGTTTTAAAGCTTAAAATTAATACCTGTAAGAGGTTCTTCATATTACGTAGTCCCCATAATTTGAGTAAAACAATATTCTTTAAACTCACTTTGTATTGTTGGATAGCACCGAGGAAAGTGGCTGCTTCAAACCCATGCAAATACACATATCTTAGGTGCAAGTTCAGTGCTATCAAATGTGTGAGGAACCCATACGCATGGAACCACGGCACTATTGATATGAGACAATGTTGTGCTATTGGCCGAAATCTCCCAATCCCAAAGCTGTTGGAAAATTAAATAGGATTTTAAGTTAGTAATAGGAGTTATATCAAGGAGTTATAATTGACCTTTAAGTCGGTTGTTGTAACCTTGAAGTAAAAATATATAGAGAGAGCTAATTCTTTTTAAACAACCTATACACATTTGGGATAAATCACTTTCTCCCGGTTTTTACGTCGTACACCATAAAAAAGAAAGAGATAGCAAAATCTCCCAAATTATCACACCGCTTTGAAGTATTATTGGAATGTTCTTCGTGTCCCGCGTCTCCGTTGACTCCGCCCACACGTTTTGATACGCGAAATAAATTAACATAACTCAACGGTTTATTAGGTTACATGCTATATTTTTGTTTATTACAATACTGTGAAAAAGTGGTAATACGAATAAACAAAAACATTATGTCAATATGTGCTATGAATGAATGTATTATGCATGTACCCTAGCCAGGTCTAGTCGGGTCCGGCAAACCTCATAAAAACTGACTACAGCAGCGCTTTCTCTTGTATATTATTGGTCGGAGGTTGTAACCAAAAAAACTTCATTTTATGGTATTGTGTTATGAGGAATAAATATACATTTTGTAAAACTTCATTATATCGTCGTCAGAAAGGCAAACAGGCTGAAGCGCCATTTTGGGAAGTTTACACCAGAGCACTCTAAACTTTTTTTATTTTACAATAAAATTCATAAGTCTTCAGTACCTGATTGGATTAAAAAAAAGTTAACTCGGGTAACTCAATACTCACATTGAGTTACCTAGGGCGACAAAAAGCTTTAAAAAAGTCCCAAACTTGTGTCGCTTGAGTCAAGCCTTCTCCCAAATGGTAAATATATTTTAAATGGCTGAGGAGCCACAAAAGTCTTCAGAATCAAACGAGATTCAGAGCATTCGATGCAAAAAAAAATAACTAAGCAAAACTGCATATTTAACTAATTTTTCACCAAAGTGTTACTTAAGCCCCTTTGCCTTTCCAGTGATGACGATATATTTTTTGATTTGTTAACAAATGTTCATAAAATGTTTGCTATATACGGGCGATGATATTCATAATTTGAGGGGCTTAGAAGCAAAGGCAGCAATCTCCTTCATTTTAAATTATTTTTTGGAAAGTTGATTTAACGTTTAATGCACTTTTCTTTTGTGAATATGTTGATAAATTTAGAGATGATTGTTTCAAATTGTTCCTAGTTTAATGTGCACTAACATTTTTGTACACTTCATTCTCCATTTCTTTATAATAATCATTCAAAAGTTGACAATGTTACAGAACCGTATTTGGAGATTGCTGTCTTTGCTTCTAAGCCCCTCATTTATAGTTTTTGTGTTCAATTTGTAGAACTCCATTTTAATTTTTATATAATTTAATTGAATTAAATTTAATATTATTATTATTGAGTTCTGCTATTTTCAGTTTTTTTATTTTTAGTGACAGCTGTTTCGGCGTTTAAGGCCATTGTCAAACTGTCTTTCATAATATCAAACGTCAAACTGACATAATGTCAAACTGTCTTTCACTGATATTCATAATATTGATCTTGGTGATGTTGAATTATGGTACGATGAATATATTTTCGATGGCGATGAAGAGAGAGCTCTCGATCTTCCTCGTTTTCGATGGCGATGAAGAGAGAGCTCTCGATCTTCCTCGTTTTCGATGGCGATGAAGAGAGAGCTCTCGATCTTCCTGGTATTTTATGGAATATCGCAAATAATAGTCCGACACCCACAATGAGGGAAATCTATTTATGGGGCTCAAGGAATTAGGGAGAGGATTGTGAAAGGGAAGAGGGGTTTTCTAAATACAGCTAAAACCATTTCAAGCAACTTATCGATTCTGAAAGGTGGTCTCTCACCAAGGTGACAAAGAAGAGAGCCTCAACCTACGTGATTGAGCTGTTAAGATCGTCGACTAGGAAGGATCAAAAACGTTGCTTGAAATGACTTTAGCCGTGTTTGATGACCAGATCTGAATAGCCGGGTACTTTCCAACCTTCCTCTTTCCCATTTCCTTCCCTTACCCTTTCCCTTCAACCTCACAAAATACCCCAATCAGTCAACGCAGTCGAGAGCAGTTTGGACTCTTGTGCGGTATTCATATAAAAACAACCAAAAAAATTCACTCTGGAATGAGGGGGAAATATATTTTATTACGGTTTAATACTATTATTTAAACTATAATTGGAATTAACTTTAAAGCATTAATGCTTATTTATTATTCAATATTTAAATAATGTCAATAATTAAAAAAACACACACACACACAAATATGAAACAGAAGAAAAACAGAAACTAAAAAGAACAATGGTCAATTATTTATTTTATTTTTGTATCTGCTATTCAATACTCTTTTTTTTTATTTTTTCTATTTTACACAATTCTTGCACTAATGAGGTTACTGTTTTGAAAAAAAAAAAAAAGTATGTAAAAGCCAAAAACGGGCGTAAATAAATAAATAAATAAATATTTGTGCTTAAGATTATTAATTTTATTTAAATATTCAACATAAATTTTATGGGTTTTCAACTGTGAACTGTGACTCTGGGTTCAGAGCCAAAGAGCCTTCCACCCTGTCTTGGATATTCTCAATAGGACCATTACACAACACTGCAGTACAAATATTAATTTTGCTTTATAATGTGAGTGAGAACTTACCCGAGAATATCGTTGGTAACGGACACATTATGGTGGGTGATGACAACCCCTTTTGGCATTCCAGTTGTACCTGAGGAACACAAGATCACCAAAGGATCGTGGATGCCAACTTCCACCACTTTATATGAAGAAACATTCACATGATTTCTCACCAAATCATCGTAGGTCAATGTGCCACCGTCGCTTCTTTCGCCGTCGATGTGAATTATCTTTTCTATCGAAGCGATGGAAGTTTTGACCTCATTTATACATTTTATGGTGGAGGAAGAAACAAAGACCATCTTCGGCTTTGCTATTCTTAAAATATGCAATAATTCATCTGAAATTAGAAAAACACTTAATAGGAATTGAAACGTAAAAATAGATTGAAAAATATATTTTAACTATGGTAGCAGAGCTGGATTTATATTTTTTTGCTATTTATAGAGTAGAGCTTCGATTGATTCATAGATGTTGTAATCATTTTACAAGAATTTGGTTATTATTGTTAAATGAAGCAACCATGATAAAAAATAAAAAAAATAATACCGCACAAGTCCCAACTGCTCCCAAACGTCTAGAGCCAGTGAGACTGAAGCTCAATTTTTGAGGCTGAAGGTAGAGGGGAGGGGAATGAGATGGAGAATAGAAGGTTGGGAAGTATCTAGCTTTTCACATCTGGTCACCAAACACGGTCTAAGCCATTTCAACGAACGTTCAAACAGCAACGTTTCGATTCTGAATGGTGGTCTTTCACCAGGGCGATACTTAGGTTATCTACCATTCTGGAACGTGCCTCCAATATACTTTATACTAATTTATATGAATTAAATGTGTTATGACAGATATTGATTAAATAAAAGTTATTTGCGCGCGCCGGGTTTGAACCCGCGACCTTGCCCCAACAGACGGCGTCGACTGAAGGCTTGTTAAACATGTAACTGAATAATACACCTTTCAAGTACATTGTGCTGATGGGGGCGTTGACTGCACCCGCGAACATGACAGCTATTGCGCTAATTGTGAACTCGAATCTGTTCTCGCTGGAGATGGCGATGACGTCACCCTTCTTCACGCCCAGCTTCCTCAGCGCTTCAGCTAGGTTCACACTCTTTTGCAAGATCTCACCATAGCTGGAAGTTGCGCCCGTGATGCCGTGTATCTGGAGATAAATAATAATGCATAGGAGATTTTTAGAATACCATATTAGATAAAAAGAGTAATTTTATTTGTATCTACAATTTAAAATGTTTGCTTGCCACATATTTTGAAAGGTCTCTGTTGTTATTTATACTTACATATTATTTGTTTTGAATTTATTTATGATAAATTGTAAATATAAATACATGTTGACCTCTCTTATTTAACCCTTTCTGACGATGTGTTTGCACACTGCAAACACCTATGTATTAATTTATTGTGGGTTCTGCAATGCGTTTGCACGACATATACTGTATTATTCAATCAGATACAATTTTATTTTGAAAATCGAAAGATTTGAATTGCGTGTCTGAAAGGGTTAATTAACAAACATGATGCATTTCACAATAAAGTAATACTTAACTCACGATTATACGAGTACATACACATAAAAAAAGAACAATGTAAGAAAACTATCAATTATAGCATTGTAGGGGTAATAACAGCGTATCAAGATCGATGCAAGATTCAATTGAACATTTAAGCTATAAATCACAAAAAATCGAAGGTGCAATGCTGTTATTCTGACATTTAAAAATAAATATGTTTTTTATTTGATTTCCGTGTTTTAATTTCTCATTTACATTCGCTAAATAGTAATACCTTATAATCTTGGAGTAACAATGTATAGAGAGAGAGAGCTAATTATTTTTACCCAACCTATACAAACATGCGATAAATCACTTCCATCACGAGAGTTTTTTAGGTTATATGCTATATTTTTGTTGATAGCAATACTGTGAAAAAGTGGTTATACGAATAAACAAAAATATTATGTCGACATGTGCTATAAATGGATGTATAAATACCCTAGCCCTTGTCCTAGCCACGCCCAGGTCTGCCGAGTCCGGCAAAAATCATCAAAAACTGACTACACTGCCTTGGGTAGGTACTACTCTATGTACTATAAGCTTATAATGAACATTTTAAAATATACTCAATTCAACTACGTCTTACCCGACTTCACAGTAAAAAATAAAAATCCACGAAAATAGTCGATGGAAAATATGTTAAAAAACGAAATGATATGTGAATAAATTAATGTTGCAACGGAAGTTAATCTGAACCGTCACTATAGAATTTAACAAGAAGTACTAATAGAGGAAAAATTCAAATACCTAAAAAAGTATTTAATTTTATCCTTCTCGACTGAAAAAACATATTTTAAGTAAGTGGTCCGATACATCAATATAAGTGTAAGCCATCGATCTAATTTACGAGTGCTATGATCAACATAATAAAAATCGTTTCGCCACACACTTAAGTCTGCCTCAGCTAAAGTTACAAAGTCCCAAAAATATAAGATTTTTACGCCTTCTAGAATATTTTGAAATGTTAAAAACGACAGCATCTTGTTCTTTTCTTTGCATACAATTTCGTAATACTTATGACAATTTTAGGCTCTAAATAACCTTAAGGTATGCGAAATTCAACAATATTTATTTAGACAGTGATTGATATTTTGTATTTATCCTCCGGTGAATTAAATTGACATTGTGCTCCCCACCCCTGTCGTGTATTATGAAATCTGTTTCAATATCATCATTATGTTATCTTCATAAGCTACACATTTTCCTTATTTTTTTCCCCAATAAGTATCGCTTGTATTAATAATATGGTAAGACATTAAGAACTGTATGATGTTTGGTGTTTTTTAATAATTTTCTAAAAGCTACAAAAAAAAACCTCTTTATTATTTCTAATATATTCGTTTTTCATCAATCTTTCTATTTCTTACTGTATTTTCATTTGAAACTATACGGGACTAATACAATATTATAATTAACATAAACAGTGATATTTAAAAAAATTCTACTTTCCAAAAGAAATTTAAGATATTTTATATTTATTTTAGTGCTTTGGTTACCTGCTTTTGACTGGATTTTATCAGTTTAAAGTCCACTGGACAAGGTATTGCATAAATAATATAGGCAATATGAATAATTTAAAAAAAGCAAAAAGAATTTGTCTAAAAAACCGAACGTTATCAACCATAAATATTTTTATTTTAGAACTTTAGAATTAATCCTTTCAAAACCCCACCTACCTAATAAAGTACCTACCTATAATGTAATTTAACAGGCATTCTTCTATATTTGAAAGAGGCACTAATATTTTTTCTTGGCAAGTCAAGTTATATTCCTTGATTTTTCACGTGTAACAACTAGTTTAAAAAAATCTTAAATATAGTATTAATATTTCTGAAAGTCGAACATTAAATACGTAATTCAAATATGATTGAAAAATGATCGTAATTTAAATGTGTTTGAAAATCGTGCATCAAATATATAATTCAAATTATGAGAAGGTCCCTAATGACAGTCAGCGTAATCATTTTACCTGAGCCACTTTGTTGCCACCACATTCCAGCCTTCTCAAAAGATATTCACTGTAAGAAAGATGCAAGGGCCCTAGAAGAGGCGGGCCTCCACTAACTACATTCTCGTCACTTTCTTTTGCACCATGGCGATAAGATGTGGCCATGATGCTGATTTCACCAACGGTTCTTTATCACAGACTGTAGGCGGCTAGAGCAAATATTATACTGAGATATCGGATCCGAGAGTCGACTGCAATAAACATAATCATACTCAAGGGTGCCCTCTCCATGTAGGTAGTACTTACTACTGAAAGAAACTAACCTTGCCAAAAGCTGGAGCGTAATCAGCGCAGTAAAATGCAAATAACTACCAACTGCCGCAACTTCGCTTATTTTAAGTTTTTTTTATTTTTATTTGATTTTAAAAAATCTAGATGTTTCTTATTGATTTGTTCTTTTTCACTAAATATAAGACCTATAACATTAAAATAAGAGTAAGCGAAGTTAAAGATTACATTGCACAACTTTCCCTTTCGTCATAATATACCACAGTAGGTAAAGATGATTTTAGGCAAATTTGTAACATATGTAATTAATAAATTAAGTTTTTTAAGAGTTGTTAAAAAAAATACACTTGTTAATTATTATTTTTATTATTCAAACGCACGAAATCGAACCAAGATAGTTTTTCATTATGGCAACCTTAAAAAACCGAATGAAAATGAGAGATAGAAGATTTAAACTTAAATCATACAAAAAAAACAACAATTACTTAGAGTACGCAAAAAATCAATTAGAAAAGATTATATCTGTTTGCGACTTTGAAAAAAACGTCTTTGTCAATTATTTTATTCGTCTTCGGCGAGGATTGAGGATAGAGCTAAATCGATATTTTAGACTTACAAAAGCTGCCCAAATATAACGAGGCCGGAGTACCTCACCCGTAGAGTGTTTCTGTTAAGAGGAAGCTGTCAATATGGTCCCTTTTTGGCTTTATAGTACAAGAAATACGACAAATGATTTATCTGTAAATTCTACACGGGTAGTTAGTAAAATATCTAAGGCTCCCTGTGAACATTTTTTAAAAATTATAATATTTTAAATTCTATATGAAATACAAACTACAATTTTACGAAGAACGTTCGAAAATGCCTTTTCTGGCTTTCTACCTGCGCCTATTACAAACATTTTCACTTAAAATCCTTCCATAATCTCAGAGTAAATAAAGTAAAGTTTTCTGTAAATAAATTTAAAACACTCCAGAGTAACTAGATTTTTACTGTAATTAGCTCAAACTCTCTGCATTTTTAAATTCTCGTCCGCCGTACTAAATTCGTATGGAATTCGAACACCGCGTAATCTCTCTTATAAATACAATGAAATTTCGTAACTGTCCTCAGTCACGAGCTAACTTCCAAAGCGAAAGCACGTCAGTTGGTTTTTCGACATTTTTATCCGTTTTCGAACGACGAATAATCGAGAAAACTGGGGTTATTCAATCGACCAACCAGAGGGTATGTAAAAATTAAATTATTATTATTATATATTGAATAAATTTAAATCCTGTTGTGTGTGCTGTCTTTATTTTTGTTTTTTTTTCAGTTATTAAAAATGGGAAAGAAAAAAGGGAATATTTTCTACAATTCGCAAAACAAGAAGCCTGCGCATTGGACAAGAAGACGAACAAGGTGATAATATCAAAATACATAATTTGAGCGGTGCGATTTTTTTTAGTTTTCTACCGATTAGGTTTAAATTCGGTATTAGGTGGTTTGAAGGTGCGCTGAACTCGAATCTAATGTCAAAATGCATAATTACGGCGGCCATCTTGATTTTTTAAACTTTTCTACCGATTCGTATGTAAAGCAGAGTCCGGCCCTACGCACTTGCAGCATACTATGTAACTTGCTATTTATCCTTGTAAAATTCACTTGTATAATCATAATATGTTGTAATGTGTATAATTAATTCATATAAATATTAGTTAATATAGTTATTAGTTATAAGTTTAAATGATAAATTATAGGTTAGATGAATTAATTTGTAAAGCGCCCTTGAGGTGATCTTCCCACAAAAACGGCGCTATAAAAGTAATCCATTTATTATTATTATTATAAATAGTTGTTTTATAATATAATGCATTTTATATAACTCCAAAGATACACAATATATTTAAAGATATTGGCTGCGACTGTAAAGTGTCATTCAAAAGAAATTACTCTGCCAACATGTTATTTTTTCTTTTTTTCCTTCGCTGTGAGGTTTTACACCATGTAGGTTCCTTCCACCCGTTCTAAGCTGATGTATTCTATAAAATTCAGACTTTTCTCGAGAATATCACTCCTCATGGAAGCTATTCTGTTGGATAAGATTATAAAATGTATGCAAAGAGTAGTCCAGGGAGCCAGAAATTTCTGAAAGTAATGCAAGTAATACTACCCTTTTTTATGAAAAATATCTAATTCATTAAAAATTTAAATTTCTTGACTTTGAATGTTCTTAATTCCTTTCTTAGGATTTTCCCACTTGTAGTTTTTTGGGAATTTCTTCGACAAATATGACCCCTCCGTCTAGCCTTTTATGATAGGAAACCTTATTAGGCACAAAACGTGTGATTTGAAGTTCTGTTTGACCCTAGTTAGAGAACGACAAAAATAAACGTAAGTGTGGTGATAAGTCATCAATTTACGCAATGTTTATGCGGTTTTAAAAACAAATTTTAAAACCGCATAAAAACATATATTATCGAGATATTTAGTGTCGCCGTATTTCACAACATTCACAACCCAGTTCGACAGCATGGATATGTATTTGTTCAAAAGATGAGCTATGACCATACTCGAGAATGTAGTATATAATGTCGATATCCGTGACTGTCTTAAAGTACTTACTCATCTACTTTGAACGTGTTTACGAGTGTTTTTTATTATGCATGTCAGAAATAGTGCAAATGACATTCTGGATAATATGGTTAAAAATAATTTAAATCCACAAACCATTATTTAATTCATCTATAACACAAACTCTGAAATTGACGATTGAGATAGCACAATCTGCCCATCCTATGTACCCAAGGGAGCTGTGCGGAACGACGACAATAAAATACACAAACAATTGCTTCTGGTAGAGATAATTGGGTATACCTGCGGTTCCAGTTACCGGTGATTGTCGAGGAACCGGTTATTTATCCGCTTCTTTTTGGAACTGGTTCCAGAAAACTAGTGCCAGAAAAGTTCCACGAAGGAGATTTTAATTACAAGAATATCGTCCATCTCTATTCTGGGTATTAAGGTCAAACCGCACTAGACCGTCGCTGCGCGTCAAAATATTCTCCTTAACTGACCTTAACTGACATCACATTATTGACAACTGTAATGTGTTTTTACTCGCAGGCCCGATCATATTGGTACCAAACTATTTACATCAAAATTATGTAAATTTAAATACATATATACGAGTATATATTGGTATGTAATATACGATTGCAACAAAAAGAGATGTATTTAATAGTTCAGTTTACCAAACATTTTAAACTCTTCAACTTGGTGCAGAAAGAAGAAAATAACCTGAGGCACTTTGTCTTCTCCGCATTTAAGCCTCCAAAGTAGATATCCACTGCAAGAAAGATGCAAAAGACCCTCGACTTCCGGAGGCTCGTTGATAATGTGACTGGTACTGGCCATGGTGAAAGCCAAGAAGACACTTCAGGCTGCTGAGTGATACTGAAAATACAAACTAAAATACAACAAAAACGCCTAATGCAAGCCACTCTTTTGCATAGTTGCATCAGGGCATCATACGTATATGCTTTATTTTAGAGAATAGTGAGTTTCTTAAATTATTTTTAACCTTCTTTAAAAAAGTTAATTTTATTTTTTCTTTTTGATGTATTGTTTTCATTTTACTTTACTTTGTGATACATCAATTTCAAATGAACTAGGTTTATGTTAAACGCTACCGAAATTCTAACGTTAAAAAATATTGATGCTCGTAAAACATGCGTTGTACTCGGTCAATTGTAAAAACGGTATCCATCTTGCAGAGTTACATTCAAGGCTACATCGAACGATATTCTTAAAGTAAGTGTGATATCGAGTGTGATATCATTATTGATGGAAATATTCAACCATTATTTTACTAAACCTTATTAGGTTAGGAGAGTTGTGAGTTTACTCGAGCAACGGCTACGGGGCCTGCTTTATATAACAAAACTGAATTATTTTATTAAATTAAACGGTATGTCATTTGTCTAGTACGCTTTACAGATTTTTTTATTTGTTTTTGATTTTAATTCAGATTTTTCATGATTTTAGGGACAACTCCGAAGTTATCAAAAATATTTGTAACTTCAGTTTAGTTAGGTATTTTAGCCTTAAATCCAAAACTTTTTTTTTAAATAAGCCGGGCCCTGCGTGCGTTTCTCAAGAAAACAAATTATGTTAGCTGTCTGCTTGTCGCTGTAACCAACCATAGCATGTAGTTTGGATATGATAGACACTTAGAGTAACAACTCTAAGGATAGACACCCAGTCGGTAAATACCGAAACTAATTTATTACTTTTAGTATTATCAAAGAGTCATTACATTACCATTAATAATACTATTACGTCAAGTGTCAATTTTATGGGATTTTTTCATTGAATGGTCTTTATTCCATCATTATTAACAGAATGGTAAAGGTTCACTTCATTCGGCCTATGCCTGAGAGCCTGTGAAAACGGCATCTAATTTCCGACCTCAAGGCACTCACAAAGTGTCATTTTTTTATCAAATTTTACTTTTGGAGAATTTTTTTATTGAATCGTCTTTATTCCATCATTCTTAACATCATTTGAAAGGTTCACTTCATTCGGTCCCATAAAGTTTAAGAAAACGGCATCTTATTTCCGAACCCGCAGCGGTATTTTTTTAGCAAATGTTACTTTTGAAGGAGTTTTTCGTTGACTTTGCTGCCGTTCATTAACTCTTGACAGTTCAATTCTAAAGGTTCACTTCGTTCGGAATACCGAATAATAAGAGCTTGTGGGTGGTCCGGTGAAAGCTACCCACGCCCCACGCATCTCGTCTTGGCAAAAAAAGCACTGTAATTATTAATATCAGCGCCTTGGCAATTCGCCACCCACTCATTGTGCCTGCATAGTAGCGATGAGTCGTTCACGTGTGAAGCGCTTCGTACAGTTCACACGTCACTCTGCGCTACACAGTTCGCTCCGACTCTTATGAGCGAGCGCTTCATATGAACTGTATGAACTTAAGCTTCGTACGCTTCGTGTGTTACTGTGTCACTCCAACAACTCCGACTCTCGCAGCGCGAGACAAGCGCTTATGAACTATAGTACACCACCGTATCCACGAATGAAATGAATACATACGTAAGAAGTACCGAGCATCAAAGGGCACAACACTTTCGCTCGTAGGTGATATTTTTTAACCTTTGTGAATGTGCCTTTATTTTACTTTACTTTATTTTAGATTACTTGAATAATTGACTTTTTTGTTTACAACACGAAGCATTATAATGATCGCGATAACGGGACATTATCTTTTTATTATTATTAAGTTAAGATGCGTAACAAACACAATAGAATTTCTGTTCAAACCAAGAAAAAATTTTCAGACTCTCATTCCTTAAATTCGTTAGTAGATTTTCATCATTATCTGTTCTTTACTACGAAAAATTTAAAAAAGACCTTTGACATACTATATTTTAAATTTGCTCTCATGCCCTAAAAATAATTAAAAAAAAAAACAACTAAAAATATATGTAAAAATCAGCTAAATTTTAAGTTTTTATGAAATAGTGATTGTGTCCTGCCAGGTAAGTATGTTGCTGAATATTTATATAAACTAGGAAATAATATTAACTAGAAATTAAGATTTGTACAGCGCTCTTTAGGTGATTTTTCACAAAAACGGCGATATAAAAATTATCCAAATATTATTTTTATTATACGTTGTTAAATATATGACGTGAAAGTGAACAGAAAAATAAGTCGAGGACGCCCGAGGAAGACGTGGCACGATCAAGTGAATGAAATACTTGGGTCGGGCTATGTCAAGGGTCAGAATAACAGAAGAGTAAGTATGAGACGATGTAAGAATATGAATTTAGCAAGGAGTGTGTGCCAAAACAGAGCTATTTGGTGGTCTATCTTCTCTGCCTACCCCTGAGGGGAAACGGCGTGATGGTTAATTAGTTAGTTATATCGAAGGACTTAAGTACGAAAGCTATAGGCTTGAACTAAAAATAAAATTAAAGAACTTACTCCCTTCAGTGAGCTTTAATCCTTTCTACCTACTAAAGTACACATAAATTATCAATTTATCTCTCTCCGTCCGGAGTCATTTTAGTGACGCGCCAAAAGTGCTGAAGTGTTACTGTGTTGATGTGTTGATGTGTTAAATGTGCTAGTGTGTCAAATGTGTCGAATGTGCTAGTGTGTCAAATGTGTCGAATGTGTTATGTGTTGCTCGCCGCTCTTGTGACTCGTGAAGCGTACCTTCATATGAACTGCTCGGAGTGAACACTTCCGAGACTCTCGTGAACTGTGTGTGAGAGCTTCACGAAACGAAGAGTGATTTCCCATCGCTACTGCATAGGATCGCCCCTCGGGTGTTCTTTTGGACCCATGCCGTAACAAGTAGTGCAAACACTTAGACAATTTTATTATTAAATAATTTAGTTGGTAACAATAGGCATACTGACGCAACATAATACTTGTCTTCGTATCTTCGGTATTGCACTGGTTAGTATAAAAACGATGTGCAGAACATATTTTATTAAGGTGAAACAATTAACAAATATCTAGTAAATTTAAATTGCTCATGTATGACAATTTTTAAATTTAATTTTTTATTTAATTATTTATTTCAACGTGTTTAAAAAATAAATCACTCCTGCAATGGAAAAACTTTTTTATTTTATTTTTTATTATATTATTACTGAGGCTAACAAATTTAAAAAAAGGATCTAGAAAATAACAAAAATAACAGATAAATTAAAAAGACTTAAAGGTAAATAAATAAAAGTATAAAACATTATCTTGTAAACAATTTTTTTTATACTGTCTGTTTCCATGTATTCCGAATTTCTATTGATGAAGCTGGAACAGGATGTATTAATTATATTGTATGTGCCAATAATCCAGTACATCAAAGCGGTACACCAAGAAAACAACAAGGCACATGTGTTTTGATAGCTATCAAACAGGTGACATTATAAGATTGCAAGTGAATACTTTTTTCAATTCAATCAGATAATTTAACGTTATCTATTCGATTGATTTTTAGTGTAATACATCGATGGGTGACCAGTGGCCGCCCTTCAGATTGGCCGCCTGTGTGCTTCGCACAAATTGCACCTAGTGTTGCGGCGCCCCTGCTGAGGACAAGCGCCGGATCTGACCGTACTTTCATAGTGATAGTAGTTAACTAAGTTAAGGCATTTAAAAATTATCATAATTATGTCCAAAATACCAAACTCCATTAAAGTTTTACGCCGGAAAACATTCTGCAAGGAAATATATTGCCGCAGAGTTGCACCGTGATGAAAAATAATAAGTTAGTGAGAATTCTGGCGTCGAAATATTTCCAAAAGTACAAAGAAAATGTTTTCAATACTTTTATCAATTTTTTAGGTATATATATATATATATATATATATATATATATATAAAGAGTATATGTAAGCACAAGAATTTTCTTTATTAGGGTGGTATTTATCATTAACTAGAACATTGTACATAGTATATAAACTGAATTAATATTATAACAACTGTTAGTATTAAGTAAAAATGTATATTTTTGTATAATGGATTAAATTTAAATTTAAATAAAAAGTATTTTATTATTATTATTATTATTTGTTTTGATGATGCTTAGGCTAAGCGATCGGTCATAAAAAGTAAAAAAAATCTATGGTCTAACACAAAGTTATTATTTAATTTTCATCGTTACACATAATATATTTTCATCCAGCTCACAAACCCCGTTAGCATTAAAGTTTTGACTTTTTGCCACTCTTCAGCAATGCTCTTAATTCTCTTCTTAAGATTTTCCCGCTTGGGTTTTTAGGAATTTCTTCCAAAAATTTAACCCCTCCGTGTAGTCTTTTATGATAAGAAACCTTATTAGCTACAAAATCTTTGATTTGTTGTTCTGTTAGTTTTGAGCCTGGTTGGAGAACTACAAAAGCAAGCGGAAGCTCTCCCGCGGCTTCGTCTGGTAGACCAACCACTCCACAATCTTTGATTTGTGGGTTTTGTAAAAGGATCGCTTCAAGTTCAGCAGGAGGAACCTGAAATAACATTTTATTAAAAACGGATACGCTACACCACATGTTACGTGACTGTTAGGATATTACGATATTAAAAGAGGTGACGCGAAACCGTTAGCTTAATCTAGAACAATTCTTCTTGTTTGCATTCTTCGGAAGTTGATGGTGGCTAGCGGCTAGCGGCTACATAGGGATGGTTAGTTTATCTATTTAATTGCAACAAGTTTGCGTGGTGCAACTCGAATGTGTCAAATATAAGCTACTGCCACATAATGCAAAGTTCTTATTGTCCTATTTGTGTAAGACGAACGTATAGTTGCGGTTTTATATAATGCACGCTTTTTGAAGTATGAGAAAAAAAGCACAACGAACCTGAAAAGCATTGTATTTTATCAATTCTTTCAATCTGTCAATAATGTAGAAGTATTGCTCCTTATCGTAGTAGGCAATGTCCCCGCTGTGCAGCCAGCCCTCGGAGTCCACGGTGAGTTGGGTGGAGGCGGCATCTCCAAGGTATCCTGCCATTATTAAAGGTCCTTTCATACATAGTTCTCCTTCCTTATTGGGTCCCAGCGCTTCTCCGGTGCTCAGATCTATGACCTGAAGCGTAAGAATATTCAAGTCACCTAGATGAAATACATCCGCGGCGGCATTAAAAACTATGTGCCACAAACAGAACGGAATGGTTCACACTCACAACCTAAGTTTATATATACATGTACATATTATACAGTTTTGTAGAATTTCGCGAGTCGATCCGACGACATCAAAACTCTTGAGTTTAAAATATAAGCTTGAATAATAAACTATAAAAATGCGCAGGATGGCCCTCGTTCTCGCGAGCTTAATCCCCGTAATCGTAAGATGAAACCATTTTAATAATAAAATGATTATTTATTGGTAAAAAAGGAGAAACAAGAAATTAGTATGAATTCGAACAAGATGCCAATGGATCTGCCCATGGAGTTTCTAAGACTGGCTTAAAAGTGTTATTAAAAGCATTTATAAAACCTTCAATTGTGTTCCTGGAACACATTTTCCGCATGATCCAGTTTTAGCGACGTCCGCCACGCAATTGTGTAATACGGCCAGCGTAGTCTCCGTGAGTCCATAGGCCTGCTGGATTCTTTTAACTCCAATTCGCTCAGTCACCGCCAACTCTAATTCCTTGGACAGTGGGGCCGCTCCACACCATATATCCGTGAGACTCGACAAGTCGTATTTTTCAACCAAGGGATGCTTAGCTAGGAAAACCATCAGTGGTGGAACCATAAATAATAAAGACACCTGGAAACAATCACAAATGAAGGCACCCAAAACAAATGGTACAATGAAGGCATCAGAAAAGATAAACTTATGTAGAACAAAATGCCAATAGAAGGCAAATATTAAATTTAAGGATTGTTTGTAAGTACTTGATGAGTAGAGAAGAGTTGATGAAGCTGGTGAATCTCAGTGTAATAATAAGGTTTTTAGGTAGCAAGAGTGGGAAACCGAATGATTGTTGAAGGTAGGATAATAGGACTGTTTTTTTAATGCGTAGGAACTCTTCGGTTTGCTGGTCACTCCTGGACTCACCAAAATGAAATGTTTTTTTTATGAGCATGAGCATTAAGGTTTTAGTGTACGATTCGTTCCACATACGCTCCATTTATGCTGTTGGTCGTTGGATGACATAGAATATAGACAAATATAACAAATGTCTGAACCTATGTTTACGGCGAAAGATGGCACCAATAGACACAGCAAATTAAGAATAGTAAAAAAAGAAAAGAAAGCGAGCCTAAGTGCGCCCTTCAGTTACATTCACACGTTCCATCAGCACCTATGGTAGAACCGGTGCTGATCACTTGCATTTTTCAAAGAGTGCATACTGAAGTAGAAATACTTGGGTCATATAGAAGGTGGAGTGCTATTCAGAGCTGTTTTGTTTTCTGACGTTCTGGTACTTGCCTTGTAGTCCTGAATGCCTTTTAGGAAAGGCTCTTCAGCGAACTTTTGAAGGAACGCATATTTCAGATGAAAATTCAGTGCAAACAGATGAGTGGTAAACCCATAGGCGTGAAACCACGGCATTATCGATAGAAGACATTGCTGAGATATGAGATTGTATTTTTCAACGAAAAACCTGGAAAGTAAAAGTACATTTTATTAGAAAGTAAAATTAAAAACTTTGTTACACTTTTTGCCGATTTACATAAAAAAATATTTTAAGTTTGTTTTACATTTTTTAAAACTTACTTAACATAGGGAAATCAAATTATTAATTCCTGAGAGTCAAGAAAAAACATATTAATAAAGATGACTGGAGCACCTTGTAACACAGTAGCGCATTCCCTCGGAATATTTCGTCGAGAGTGCAGAGCAGAGAGCAGACACTACCTAAGCATAATGCAAGTGATTACCTCGTGTGTCCATTGCTGACGGAAAAATTGTGGTGAGTGAGGATGACTCCTTTTGGCATTCCAGTCGTGCCGGAAGAGCACAGGATGGCCAGTGGATCATGGATGCCCACTTCTACTACTTTGTAGGTAGAAACATTCACGTGCGGTCGGACCAAATCGTCGTACGACAGAACACTCCGGTCTGTTCTATCAACGTCTATCGCAATCAGCTTTTGTATGGAAGGAATGGATCTCTGGATATTTTTGATGTTCGGAATAGTTGACGAGGAACAGAATACCATTTTCGGTTTTGAGATATTCATCGTATGAAGTAATTCATCTGCAAAGTAAAAATAAAAACGGTAATTTTATTCCTATCGTCGGTGATGGTTTAGTTAGCGAAAATCCATTTTGTTTTATTATGTAGCATTCGTTGAATAATAATGAATTAAGTTATGAAGAGTGTCGTCCTGATTCATTGATTCACTGATGGTTTTCCATGTAGTCAGAACACCTCTTGCATAGTCTACTTCTGGGTCGCTCTTGCTGGGGAACTAACATGGTCATGATTTTAGACGTCCTGTAATCTGAGATTCTTCTCAGATAACCAACCCATAGCTTCATCTCTGGGACCTATATAATAATATGTAGGTTTCATGGTCAGTTGAATACTTCAGATGGCTCATATTTATTACGAAGGTTTTATTTTCGCGTAGGATCAAGAATTTATGGGTGTTCATGGATAATATTTTTATCTAAAACAAATTAAATTCAAAAATATCATTTTACTATTTAATACTAGGCTTATAGGTATGCAATTCGCAATTCATGTAATTTTGTGATAATATTAGCTAACTAACACCGCACAGTTTAAAGCCTTACATGATTAAGTACATAACTTCAAGTGTTTTTGCTGTGAGCATCGACCAAAGATAGACGGTAAAATGTATCGTAACACGCACTTGGTGCTTAGATAAAATAATAAAAATGGTATGCATGAAAATTTATCTTGAAAAATGTTATACTCTCCTTAAATACAAAGTGCACAGGTGTGAGACAGGTGTGTATCCTGAATATGTAACGGCTGTTATTTAGGTACATTGTATAAAAAAAGTTTTTCTTCTTATCAAAAAAATTCCAAACAAACATATTTTCGCATCACTATCTTTATGGCGATATTATGACTAAAAATAAATAAAAATAGTATTAGTCTATTTGTGTGAATTACTTGATAATAATGTTTTTGGCTAAAGCGCAGAAATACCTAAAGAACATAAATATGAAGAAAGGAATGGACCACATTATAAACACGAATTTAAAAAAACAAATTCCACCACCTAAAATTACAATATAAAAATAAAATAAAAACCTGGCGGACCTTTATGTCGGTGCCAGATATAAAATAGCATGTAAATGCTGCCCACGGTGAAAAACCATTACTATGCATAATTGTATGATTTGAATAAGGATTTGCTCTCCAATCTGAAGAAACCCGCAGCAGGGTAAAATTGATCTGATTGAAAATAAATAAACGAACCATATTTATAATCGAATCATATTATATATCATAACTTTTAAAATTATTTTCATAAATGAATCATCTTTGATGAAATTGCGCGAAGGGTTTGTTTGAGGAGATGACTGAATGAACCTGGAACTCCAAAGCCGATAAGTCGAATAAAAAATATCAATAAAAATAATGGTTCACCTTTGGTATACATGGTGTTGAGGGTGGCGTTGACAGCCCCCGCAAACATGACAGCTATTGCGCAGATGGTAAACTCGAACCTGTTCTCGCATGACAGGGCGATCACATCACCCTTCTTCACTCCCAGATTCCTCAGCCCTTCGGCTAGGTTCACGCTTCTCTGTAGAATCTCCCCGTAGGTTGTCTTGGCGCCTGTGATGCTGTATATCTGGTGGTACCATAAATACTGTTTTTATTTCATCTAAAAAGCTTACACGGCAATGTAATAATTATTAATCACCTAACTACTAAGATAGATACTAACAAGATTTTTCAACTTCTCCAAACAATCAATAACATTCCCTTTTCCTTCTTTCAGATCCTTTCTTACCCTTTTTTAGTAGTCCTTGTCTGTAAAACGACAGTTTGTTTATGTTGGTGGTACATGATTAGCCTTGCGGATGTGTTCAAATTGATCGATCTGACCGTCGCCATAAGTTATATGGACGCAGACTAGCCTACACACGATATGTTATTATTATGGATTAGTCTACAGTTGTAGAATATTTGAGAGATACAGTTAAATCTTACTGCACAGCCTCTTTTTTTTTAAATACACAGTCCTCTGCCATAGGTCACAGTCCCCTGTATCGATGTTTTAAAGAATGCTCAATATTTCCTAAAGTAAGGGTTATTTTTGGTATATCTACTGTTTATTATAAAGCAGGTGTCTATTTCCTTAAAAAATATCTTTTAAAAGTATATAAGCACAAATGTGGTCTAGACAATTTCTTACCCAAGTTGTCCAGTTTACAGAGAAACGCCCATATAACAAAAAATACACTTATTACATAAAAATGATTAGTAGGACTGATTCTCTGTATTGATAGTTTTGGTTTTTAAATTGTGGAACTACGTTTTAAAAAAAAAAAATTAATTCAATTGAATTAAATTTGAAATTATTATTATTTAATTCAGCATTTATTAATTTATTTTTTTAGTGACAGCTATTTCCGCGTTTAAGGCCATCGTCAAACTATGGTCAGGTGGAAACGACTTATTTATGTAATTTTCTTTGTTTAATTACTATAAATTACGGTAAAAACCAAATTATCTTGAATTTCTTGATCTGTGAGATACTTCAATTTAAAATCTGTTTTCCCCATTTTGTGATTACAAACTATTGCTTTTAAAGACAGGTTTTTCTCAATCGCTTAAAAATGTGATTTGCCATTAGTTTTTTCTCCCGTTTATGAAATGAATTATTTGGATGTATTTGTTATGTACCTTCCTAGAGTATTTATTGAATTATTATAATAATATCAAATTTACTCAATTGAATTTAAGAACAATTCCTATTTAATCTGAATTAGCTCGACACTTAACCCTTTGTTTGCGAAGCACAGTATGGTTGATAACAAACATGTCTACAGTAGGGTCAGCGAAAGTGCTGCCGTACAATCTTATTACATAATTTAAACGTTCGTACAAATTTGTTGCATTTTTTTTATTATTACGAAACCGTCTTTCGAACTTATATCTGGTTTTAAAAGCCAAAAGTAATTCAGTAAAGCCACTATACTTGTGTAAACCAGTTATACAGGTGATGTTATGACGGCTATTTTTTGTAGATTTTTGGTAAGGTTACAATATTACCCATATCTTACAAGTAAACACACCCCAGTCTGTTGACAATGTGACAATCAAGAAGGTAGTTTACTTCCAGTTTTATGCGATCGTTTTTACGCTGTCGCTATTTGCTTTAATCAACTTGTAGGCTCGTTCAGATTGCTAGCTACCTATTTACACTCCACGTAGGTACTTGCTTTTAACCATAATTCATAACACTCGTACGAACTGGTGAAAAATAAATTAACGGTTCAATTTCTTAGTCATAGTATTAATTCCCTTTGCTAGGTCGGTGTAAAGAGGAGAAACTCACCTGAGCCACATTGTCTCCTCCGGATTTGAGTCTCCTGAATAGATATTCACTGTAAGAAAGATGCAAAGGACCCTCGACTTCCGGAGGCCCGTAGATTATGTTACTAGAACTGGCCATGGTGTGAAGTAACAAAACACTCCCAAGCTGTGAAATAATACTGAAGCACGATGGACAAATACCATATATCATAACGCCCGCGTCGCTTATCATGCAGAGATGCATCAAGGGGTCATACCTACATGTTTTGTTTTACACAAGTTTACCAAAGTAGGTTCATTCGTACCTATCGATAACTTGACAGTTGACATCTCACACTAACGGTTTTAATCTGACAAAAAAGATATTTACGAAGCTTAGTAAATAAATTCCCGTCAGTGAGAGCTTAAAAAAATAAATGAGTTCTCAATGCAGTTAGTTAATAAATTTATTAATTAACATGGCTTTGCCATCAAATAAATACTATATCCTCATTTCAGGTTAATAGTGATAAAAGAGAGTCAAAATCAAAAGTAATATTGAAAAAAAAACTCACACATTATGCCTTACAATTTGATCTCAATAATTCATGTTTATAAACATTTTATTTATTAATTTATAGAATTATATACGCCCTCACGGGCTTTTACATAACAGTGTAATATATAATATAAAATAATGGTGACATAAAAATAACATAGAGTAAATTATTAGCACTCAAAAACATAAGTAAGTAAATAGAAATATTATAATGCAATAAATTGACAGTAATATTTTTGAAAGAGGTATGCTATTATAGCCTTCTTGTAACTAGATTCAGTGCAGTTGAATATATCTACTATTTCAGCGAAAGAATTACCCACTGTAGTGTGCAATCTAGGTACAGTAAGCGAGTATTTAAATGACTCAGTCCTGATATTATTGTTACATTTAAAAATAATTTTGGATCGAGTGGATCTGTTAGGTACATGGAAGGTAATTAAGCTAAGTAAATCGAGGCTGTCTATAATACCATTAACAATTTTAAAAAGTCGGAAACAAGCCTCCTGTCTGAAAGTGTTAGTAGTTTTAATTATTTCATTAAATAGTTATATTTTATGGTTTCAATAGGTAGACCGAGTTTGTAGTTAATGTATCTTAGAAATTTATATTGCAATTTTTCAATGGAATCAGAGTGGATTTTAAAGTGAGGGGACCAGACAGAAGAATTATATTCGACTTGACTTCGAACTAATTAAGAGTATACGAGTATATGATTATCTCAATACAAATAAACATGAATATGTCACACTTTGGTACCACATTTTACAAATATGCTATGAGTGAAATGTAAAGGATTTGCAAAGACGACAAATTGTCACTGAAAAGGCAAAAAGGCTTAAGCGACACTTTGGTCAAAACTGAGTTAAATATGCAGTTTTGTTTTCTGCTTCGAATGCTCTGACTTTCGATTCTGAAGACTTCCATCTAAAATATATTTTCCATTTAGAAAAAGGCTCAAGTGACCCAAGTTTGGGACTTTTTGAGGTTTTTGTCGATAAAGATAACTCGGTGAAAGCATTAAGTTACCCGAGTTGACTTTTTTTCGTACTTTCTTTTTAGGTACTGAGGTTATGAATTTTATATGATAGGTACGTTATTTAGAAGAATTTTACATTTTTTAGATATTGATTACAATTATTATTGTGATAAAGTAAAAACTAACGTACCTACTGCTATAAATCGACGTATCATAGGTATTGGTTTTTCATTAATTTTAAATTCAATTTTAAAGTTTTTGGAGTAATGGGGAAAGCAATGCCTCCTATTCTCCGTCACCTCGAGTAAGGTAACTGCTGAGAAAAATGGTTGTGTGTGTGTGGGTTGTATTTTTTTAAATGGGAAGGATACCTTTTTATATGGTATTGGTTCCAACTTAGATACAGCATGAATACGATAACTTTACATTCGGTGGTGTTGCTAGTAAGTATCTAATTAGATTATGGATTTTGTGGATGCAGAAAGTTCCACGATTTAAAAAAAAAGTTCGTTCTTTTTTCAGTTTCTCGTTTGGCTACTGCAAATTTATCGTTACTAAGCTGTACGTACGCGTAATGTACTGGCGTACCATGGCCTTTAATTTATATTCTGTAATTTACGTACCAAAAAAAAATTGTTATTTGTTATCAATAATTTCTCTAATACGCCTTTTCCAAATATATAAATATGATGATGATATCATCGGTGAAATATATCACACTTAATTGATACACTATATTTTACTTATATGCACACTATATTTATACCGTCTTACTTATTAGATTTTTACACGCCGGTGCAGCGTTGGTTTAGTTACTCCGGACGTAGGCCATTAAATTAGACGCATAACCCGTGGTTATAAGGTAAGTTTTTCGCTATTTAGACTTTATACCACGCGTAACATTTATAGTTTATTTATAGTTTGTGTTTTATTTGTAGAACCCCATTTAAAAAGATTATACAATTCAATTGAATTGAATTTAAAATTCTTATGATTTAATTCTGATAGTTTTAGTTTTTAGTGACAGCTGCTTTGGCGTTTAAGGTCATAGTCAAACTGTTACAGTTATGTACGAAATTACCGCCTAATTGACTGTTAATATTTTCCTTTGTAAGTAAATACGTTCGAATGTTATCTTTTCAAATTTGGAACTGATATTAGTTGAAATTAATCAAATTTAATAAATTATCTATTCAAATCCCTACCTACCTAAAAAAGAACCCACCTATAATGTATTTAGTAGACATTATTCTATCTTAAAAGTTGGCTGGATTAAAGCAACCGATATTTTTTCTTGGCAAGTCAAGTTACATCCTGTGGTTTTTTACGGGAAATGAATTAGTTAGTAATTAACAACCGATGCTTTTAAGATTAAAATGTTTATATCAAGTAAAGAATTATTAAAAAAAAATATGGTAAATGGGTATTTTGTGTCTACTTCATACTGAAATACGTTTTGATACGGCTCTGTCAGGTGTTTGTTCGTGCAATAGTAATTACAATAATAATAAACCGCTATCATTTCGAAAGAAAAAAAAAATGTTCAAAGTTCGTATTTATAGCACTACCACTACCGTCAGTCCTTATCGCAGAAGAGTAAAATTTACCGTTACGGACATTTGTTGAATTACAATAATATATATATATATTTATATATGATTTTTTTAATATAATTCAATTGAATTAAATTTAATATTATTATTATATTTATTATATTAATATTATTCTTATATATACAATAATATTGTTTATAATTACGATGTACCTACGTGACATGCGGTGTCCGGTGCAAATTCTGTAGATAGTGGTTGGTTTTTTTAGGCTGTTCCTCCGTAAAAGCCTTTAAATGCACCTTGAGAAGGCCGGATTGAATCGTTTGCTTGTATCGGATGGTTGCCTTGGTGAATTAGTCAAATTTAAAAAATACATTGAGGTACTTAACATACCTACATATAATACATTAAACAGTTTTAATAAGGTATGGGAATTATATATCATATTGGAGTACTTACTTACCTTACCATAATAATAAGCTTTATAGAATTTTATAATATTTAGTTATACACAGTAGTGTCTATACAAAATAAGAAACTAACTAACCAACATGCCATTTTCCCGCAGGGGTAGGCAAAGAGGACGGACTGCCATACAACTCTGTCTTGGCACACACTCCTTGCTTCATTCACATTCATACATCCTCTTCTGTTATTCTAACTCTTCACATAAACCCGATTTAAATATTTTATTCACTTGATCGTACCATGTCTTCCTCGGGCGTCCCCGACTTCTTCTTTCATTAACTTTCGCATCATATATTATTTTCACACTCTTTTCTATACAAAGTAGAAAATAGAAATTAGAAATTAGAGTACGGATATATTATATAGGATAAATATACTGTATGCTTGAGGGTAATAATATACCCTCACATTTATAGTAGAATCTAAAAATATGATTAATAATAAAGAGTTACTATTAATAATAATCATAAAATTGTAATACTTTAACAAAAAAAAATGCCACAACAATGGCTTACAAATAACAACAGAAATAATATTTCGAAGACTGATCTAAATTTATAGAGTTGTCTTTTTTTAATTGACAAGAATGCAAGAGTGAAAGATCGTTATTTAAAAATTTGCTTTTACTGGACGAGTCACCTAATAAATGTAATATATTGATTTAAAAGTATTTTTTCTCTATTGATTTTATACAAAAGGGCAGTAAAAAATGTAAACTTTAATAGAAGGAATGGTGTTGTGAGGCTTTATTTATTTATTTAAAGTTTTTATACCAGCAGAACTGGGTGGTCTGTGCAATACCCAATCTAACATATTACATGGGTTACATAAATTGACCTGTTGATAGCTAAGTGGACAAACGCGTCATAGAAGTTCATTGGAGTGAGATATTGACCCCATCAATCTTAAGACCTCTTGATGGCCTTCTGTAGAAATGAGACCTAATATCCTCCATTATCAATTTTTACATTTATTTTTTCTTATGAATTTATGTTTTTTTTCATTTATTATTGTGTATATGTGTTAAAACTTTATTTATGTATTATTATCAATTATGGAATGTTTTTCATTGCACTACTTCTGCATAGCTTCTGGAATAAAAAAAATATTATTATCATTCTTCTCTGTGCCTTTTCTACTGTTAGTTTTGAAAGTCGCTTCCCACCCGATTTTGGCATATTGTAGAAGAGATTAGGAAATAGAGTTTTTTTATTATTTAATCATACTGTAATCTAGATGATAGAATGTTTGTCTGTTATATAGGTACTTGTATAAATAAGTTTTATTATTCTCGTTACTGTACTATTGACCGTTTCATTCCATTTTCATTGTTTGTCTACTGTAACACTTTTATCTGTTCAAGTAAACATTTGGAACTGTCGTATTTTTTTTAATTCTTCACTGTGATAAGTGATTTTTAATTACAATGTTTTTTTCAAGAGAATGGAAAAATATGTATTCTTAGTGTATTAGTATTCGTTATCAGTTATCACCACTATTTCCTTCCATGCTGGTTTGGCCGAACTATGAATTTATGGTGTTTATTTTAGTATTCCCTGTCACCATTGTTTTCTCCCAAGCTTTTTCTTTTGTAATCACCACCGTGTCGTCTGCATAAGATATGATGCCTCATACTATGTGGAGGGTAAACATTTTATTTATGTAGGTAGTAAAAAGTATTCGACTGATGACAATCTCTTGTGGTATGCCGAGTAATATAGTTTTAGATTCACTTATTTAAAAAAAAAAATGATATTGACATCTTTCTTTCAGATAATTCTAGAATCGTGATAATACTTTTCAGTCTATTCCAAGTTGGGTTAGTTTTCTTTGCTTCTCCATTATTTAATGATTGCATCATTTTCGATGTAAATTTAGCAATTGCATTCTGGGTGTTGAAATTAACATAGTACAATTCTGCATTTGTTTTTTTTTAAATTAATATGAATTTATTTCAATTGTATTAATATTATTGTTATCTATTGTTTATATTAATTTTATTCACGATTTGACTTTAATGAATACTTGTTGGCAATTCCTGAGAAGAAAATTAAAATTTCAGTCGATTCTAATGCATAACAACTGAAGACAATTTATTTTAAACATTTTAGGTAAATTACTTTAAGAGGAATTACAAAAAAAATCAATCGTTTTGTACCATGTAGACGAAGAGAATTCTATTTCCGATGGGCAATTCTTTTACAGAACCATTACCTAATTTTTTTTTGCTTATTTAGAAAATTGACTTTATTAGTTTCTGAGTTATTTATTTTCATTATTATGTTAAACATATTTTACAACAATCCTTCACTACTTACTACTCATTCCAGAAGCTCATTGCCAATATAATTAATGAGTCGATCCCAATTTTAATGGACTTAATTCTAGAATCAACATTATCGATACTAAAACAATCTTGTTTATGCAGACCTAAGTTTTTGGTAAACTCATTAATACAATTTAATTAGAGCACTCATTGATGTTGAAAATTCTAATATTATTTTACCCACTGAACAGATAACTCTTAGAGGTGTGATCTGTGCCGTTTTAAAAGAAAACCGTTTGATTCTTCGGCCCCGGACTGGCCAGTGAAATCGGTCATCTGCTCAAGAAAGAATTTCGGTATTTTAAAATGTTTAAACAATTTCAGGAGAAGTGAGAAAAAATTGAGCTTACTTCGGGCACACGGACACGCTCAGAATCCACTTCTATCGGTTTATCTTTTCGGTTATTATACAGGATCACTCTAGTGAGGTCGTTAAATTCGGAATGCAAAATTGAGTTCTCTGATCGTTTTCCTTTATGTAAATAAAATTCACTAGGTAAGGCCTTCACTACTAAAACTGGACGACCGTTCAATTTACGTTTGATCACATCATCGCTGGAAAAGCAAAAGAACTGAAGCACCATTTTGGGAAGTTTACAACAGACCACTTTTTTTTTCGATAAGTTTTTTTTTTGTTTTATAATAAAAAATTATAAGTCTTCAGTACCTAGTTGGATTCAGGAAAATCAATGCTAAAAAGCTAAAAAAAATCCCAAACTTGTGTCGCTTGAGTCAAGTCTTCTCCCAAATGGTAAATTTATTTTGGATGGCTGAAGGGCACAAAAGTTTTCAGAATCAAACGAGAGACTTTTGATGCAGAAAAAAATCTGTTAAAAACTGCATATCTTACTATTTTTTTACCAAAGTGTCGCATAAGCTCTTTTGCCTTTCCAGCGACGATATTATTATTTTTGAAATAAAATTTTAACTATGTTTTTATTTATTTTACAATTCAATATTGATAACAATGATAGCACAAATGTATACACTTAATAGAATATTTTGACACTTTTATGGCTCACGATGGAAATTATGTTGCAAGCTGAAGATAGTAGATGGGTCGACCTAAAAATTCAAAAAGAAAACTGGGCACATTTCATGATAGTGTTTTGTGTTACAGATTTTCTGTTTTATATGCAGGTACTGGTGCGAGTGCCGCTCCGCAAATTCGTTTCGAGTCGCAGTCTGCAGGGTGAGGATCGCACTGTTGATAGCCGACCTCCGATAGGAGAAGGCATAGCAAAATAAGGTTTTTAGAATTAATTAAAATTTTTGGTGCAAAAGTGTTTCTCGCATCATTATTATTTATTACGTGGAATTATGTTAAATGCAACAACGTGTAAATCGAGGTGACACGAATTTGTTTTTGTATTATTTTGTTACCCCATTAGAAACTTTGTTGACGGGAAAATGAAAAGGATCGATAGAATAAATTTAAAGCAAATGCCTGTCGCCAAGATTGAAACGTTATTGATTTAATGAAGTCCATTTTGGAAATAAAATAATTTTCCCAACTCAATGCCACGTCATATTATCGAGGAAAAACGGCTGGCCCCGTCGGTCTGATGCGTGTTAAATCACAAATAATTATATTTATAGGAAGCTTGTTGAATAGACTTGTTTCCCATTCTGTGAACGTTTGCTAATTATGGAAAAGTGTAGGATGTATTATAATTTCAATATCATTGAGAGTAGTGCAGGGATAAAACGCACTTTGTCGAGATGGTCTTTTGGGTATAAATACTTTGATTCGATTGTCTTTCTTCGAACGCGTGTATTTTTAAGTACCTACTTGTTAAAAAAAGTAATTTTTTTGATTTAAAAAAATTAGTTAATCGATTGAATAACATTTCATGTTCAAAATAACACTCTCGGCGCATATATTAAGGTGTAGTTGTTTGAACCCCCGTCACATTCGATATCGTGGCCAATCAATAATCGGTGCCATTTGCATTTTTTTGACATATGCTACTTCATATAACGGCCACCGATAACTTTTTGATGTCCAGAATTATTTCTAATTGACACGAACATTGTAATTTTTCCCCCATAACTAAGGGTAGTTTTGATTAAAATAACAGGTTTTTGTTTTCTAACAGCTGGCAATATTATCTATGGCGTCTATTTTTTTAAATTTTTAAATTATATTAACTGTTTTTTTTATCAGTGTTGTGTTATTTTTATACTTGTATTGGTGCTACATTATAAATGTATTTAAAAAAAGTTATTCCTGTAATATGTTTATTCTACCTTACGTATAAAAAAAACATCACCTCCCCTGTGGCCCAATGTTGATTCAACTTAAATAAATAAAAATAAAAACTAATAAAAAAGAAATCATTAATTGCAAATAATTTTGTAAGGTGTTGTCTAGCATTAAATCTAATCTATACACGTAAACAATATTTCGGGTCTCAAAGGGTTGACCGCTGAAAACATTTTCCATCGAGGTATGTTGGTAACAACAAAAATCATAAACTTTTATGAAAGGATATTTATGTACGAGTCGAATTCTGCAAGGAAAAAGTTAACTTTGTTTTATCTCATTAAATTGTTAAAAGTCAGCATGTTTTTTAAATTGAGTCAAACTACGTAACTTTTATTTTCTTTCGTTCTTAGTTGTCAATCCTTCTGAGGAAGGAAACTTGTCCCATCAATAAATAACTTATGGTATCTATCAATGCAATAGTAGTTTTTGGCAAAAAAAAATTTTCGGACATTAAAAAAAACAAATTCTTTTTTTTTCTAAGCTTCAGATTTGGAATTTATTTAAATAACACATAAAATACATGTTCTTCTTCTTCTGGTGTCCTCCCCTTTAGGAGGTTGGCTATCATCAAGGCAATCTTCACCCTAGTCCGAAATAACTCTGCGGAAGTGCACTCTTCTATTAACTACTCGTACTTCTAAGCCATGAAGTGCGGTGCCTTCCTCTGCTAGGTAATCCATAACTCTTCCCATGGATTATTAATCAACTTATATTTTCAGTTTGGCTATGTTAGGTTAGGTTAGGTGCGCCTATGATCGGCGCGATGGTTTAGGTAACACCGTTTTTTTCCTACTAGCTTAATGTGTTAAGTACTAGACTAATCAATGGTTATGGTATTATTTTCTGTACCACAAAGGCCGGTTATGTATTCTATATCATTGCGTAAATTCATCACCCACATGGTAATACCTCTGAAGATTGTAAAACACTCTCGAATTAGTCTAACTCTTGCCTCCCAACCTGGGGAGGGCTAGTCGAGAGAAATTCATCAATTTATTTTTTCATTGTTCATTAGACTTGAAAGATAAAAGGTACAGTTGAAAGTAGAGACTTTGAAATGTCATACTGGTATTAACACATTATTAGAGTACGATCGAACATTTAAAAAATTCTGCTAAGCTTTTTATTTTCGCAGACCACCAGATGGTCAATTAAAAAAAGCAGTTTTATGAAAGTATTCACATATAGTACGCATTAAATAATTATTTAATCTTTTAAGATTATTTATCATTTTATTTTAGTCTTCAACGAGAATAAAAACAAATTCCTGGAATGGCGTATTGGGAGACCTAAGGTTAGATGGTTTGACGGTTCACCAATCATAAGGAACTTGGCGGAGACAGCAGGATACCTGTAGAAGTGGAGGCCCCGAGACCCTTCAAGGGCTGTTGATCAGACGGTTGGAGTTTTTTTTAATCAAAAGTATCAAAAGTGCAGGTTAAATTCATTTTTGACCAAAGTGTCGCTCAAGCCCTTTTGCCTTTCCAGCGACGATATGACTTTCTGTGCGAATCTATGTTGAGAAAATGTAGTTAACAAGTCGAATGGTGGTGCAATGGCCTGAACTTGTCATGTACTTATTATATATACAAGCAATACCAGCAAAATCAATAGATATATATATATATAGCGGATATAAATTGGGTAATTTATACACCTCAAAACATTTCCGTAATGGTTAAAAATATACGTATTTTACACAATCATTCGTATTTAAATATGATAATTTTATTGTCTTTAAAAAGGTGAAATAATTTTTGTTCAATTCTCAATAATAATATGGTCCATTGTGTTCATAAATAGAATATAAGTCATCTTGAAATATAACATAATTTATGAAATAAGTAATACTACTTATTGTAAATCCACTTGACAAATAAATCCAAAGGACAAATAAAATAATTGCACGTAAGCTAATAAAAATAGCAAGTTGTTTTAAAAAAAACGTTTTCTAGAACACATAATTATATGCATATAGATAAACAGATACATTATATATTTTTTAAATAATTCCCCTTCAACAGTACCTAATCGTACATGCTATCTGACCTGCACAAACTATAATATAACACACACAAACTAACTATAACCAAATCCAACCAAATGAATCAACCTAAGTACATATTTACGTACATGCGTACGAATGTGAACTTTTCAAATTTTGAATTGATATTTATTAAAATTAGTGGCAACTTTCCTCTTCCCTATCTCCTTCGCCTCCCCACTACCTTCAGCCTCGCAACATACCCCAATTGGGGATGCCATAGTCCCGCTGGCTCTAGACGGTTGGGAGCAGTTGGGACTTTTGTGCGGTAATTACTATAAAAAAAATTATCTTATCAAATCCCCACTTACTCGTAGTGTATTTTAGCAGACATTATTCTATATTTGAAATAGGTGGATTAAAGCAACAAATATATTTTATTGACAAGCAAGTTACATCCCATGATTTTTACGGGTAACAACTAGCTACAACATAAAAATGTTATTTCCTTTCACATACCAATGAGAACTACTCGATCCAAAATTATATTAACTGTAACAATAACATCAGGACTGAGTCTTTTAGATACTCGCTTGTACCTAGATTGCATGTAGTTGGTAATACATAGGCAGAGGTGGCTGATGTATTTAACTGTACGGAATGTAGATACAAGAAGGTAGGATATCATATTTCTTTAATGAATATTAATTTAATGTAATCAAACACATTTTTTCCTACTTTACAATTATTCCTTATTAAGTTTGTGCAAATAATTTTCATTTTTTCACTGTTGATTGTAAATCTTTTTTTTATGTCAAAGCCCCCTCGGGCGTATGCAATAAAATAAGTAAATAAAACTTTGATGTTAATTCCCGCTTTCATTCAAATTCGTTAGTACTAGTCCGAGAGGCGGGCTGGCGGGTGCGCGCGGCTCCGCGGGCGCCTTCCTTACCGACAGGCGGCGGCGCAACTTGAGCGGGAAATTTTCCGGAAACAAACTGCAACGCAGCGCGCGGAATGGAGGATCGTTCTTATTTCAAAAAACCGCTCCGCTGAAATCTAAGTGGCTTTTTTTGTAGCGTTAACTGAATATATCATATTTTTATTAGAAATCTACACAATCGAACACAGTGAATTGAACATAAAAATTGTTGTGCAGTTTTTATAAGAAAATTATTGCGATGTAGCCCACAATAAATAATAATAACTTCAGTATTTGAAATTTTTTTGTTTTAAATATGTAAAAAAGTGATTTTCAAACATTTATTTTCGTTTGTAGGGTTTCTTATTACTTCTTTTTTTTTAAATTGGTCTTAAAGTAAAAATTCTAGCTGACCAAATTAATTTTGCTTTTTTTAGTTCCATTTTCTGGCCACTGTTTTGACTGATCCTTAGTCTCTGGGAAAAGCTTTTACATACTTTTATATTGCTGTGAAGACAATAAAACATGATGAGGAGTGTTGGAATCCTCTCCCCTCCCAAGTCCCCGGACATTCGCCAGGAATCTCCGCAAGAAGAGGAACCGGAGGAGACCTTCGCCACCCGCGCCAAGGAGCAGCAGAACGAAGCCAAAACCGCCAGCAAGTTCATCAGGGTCCTGACGGTGCTGGCCTACGTACTCTCCGTGTCGATGGCAGCCATCCTGCTGTCCCTGTACTACGTGCTGGTGTGGGACCCGCAGGACACCAAGGACCCTAACAGTCCCATGGCCTTCAGGGATGACAGAGATAACCTGACGTTTGACCACCTGAATGTTAACAAGACGCTGTCCGAATTTGGTGAGTACACATTTCACCACTTCTAGAAGAATCTAGTAAGTTCCATGGACTTTAGGTAATTATTTATTTAACCTCTTGAATATCTAGGTACGCATTTGGTCAGTATTGCACGTGCTTTAGAAGACTACTATTAGTTTCATGGACTTATGTAAGTAGTTTTATGTTTGACCTCCTAAACGTCCAAATCCATTTAGCGAGTAATGTTGTTAGTTTTCGGTAGAATCCTGGCGGCTCCAAGTCTTTGTTTGATTTGTCTAGTATTTTGGGGTGGCAGGTTTGACCGCCTTAAATACAGAACGCTGACTGAATTTGTTGAGAACTTATCATTTGGTAACTCTTTTAAGAATCCTAATAGTCCTCTAGTACAGGGCTAGTGGACAGTAGTAGACTTCGGGCTTCAGGGATGACAGAAATGTGTTTGATGTCTGACCACCTCATGTTGTTGACCGAATGTCAACAAGTGGCTGACCGAATTTGCCGAGAGTGTATTTTGTCGTTTTTTAGAAGATTTTTTATACTTTATAAGTAGATATTTCTCCAGGGATGACAGCGGTAATATTTTGTTTGATAACCCGAACATTACATATATGCATGTATGCAAAAGTATGCATTTATGTTTGCTTTAATTCGGTTACTTTTTCAGGGATACTAGTGGTAAAATTAAGTTTGATCATCTGAACTACTTGAACGTTTTCAGTCGAATATCATTATTTCTCCAATCTACTAATGTAACGCCATTATTTTTAATTCCCCACTGGTATAAAAGTAATAGCTGCTGAATTTACCATACACACAAGTTTTTGTTTAAATGCCTAGCGGTATAATCCGAAACAATCCATATTAAGGTATTATTGACCGATATGTGGGTAGCAAGAAATAATGCAACTAATAATATTTATCCAGCAGAAAATTACGAGTCATAGGCCTTTAAAATATAATTTAAGCTATCAAAAAAATTTGTTGAAGCTAGTGAAATAAGATTTTTTTAATTAAAAGCATTAAAATCGACTGCGAGGAAAAGTACTTTTCTGAGAGAATCCGGGTGGCAACACTTTGGGTACCTATAAATTATTATTTACCATTTGCCTGCATTACCCAGGTACATTTTTGGTATTTGTCATATATTAGTTTTTAATTTAGAATTGAGTTAAGTGATAAAACTTTTTGGAATAGTTTCCAGTTGATTCTTTAATTGATAATTTTATGGAACCTTTTAATGACTTAAAAAAAAAACTATGTGAAATCAACAAAAAGCATTTTTAAGACTTTATTACGATTTACTTTTCACCAACTAGGTATTTACTACTACTGACAAAATACAAGGTTTTATAAAAATCGTTTATATCGGTAGGTACTTGCCCACAAAAGGAAAGACATAAGATATTATTTTTCAAAAATGCGTTTATTACCTTTGAAATATGTATATACGTATATCTGTTAAAATACGAATAAAATCATTCACACTAAAGAAATACCTACGGGTGAATAGAGATTAAAGCCAACACATTTCTTCCTCCGTAAGTCAGTCATTACCAGTGCGAGGTCTTCCCCCAATACGTCTTTCGAAAATCCCCCCTGGATATGACCAACATTCTGGAATTTTCTAATTTTATATATGGACCCACCTTTCGCAAGTTTCGCATTTCGACGAAGAACCTGTGTATAAACTTTACTATCCTCCCTGTCTATGATATTTTGAGTAGGTGCCTTTATTCACACATTTCAAATCTTCCCTGTCAAGGGTTGATTAAGTTTCCAGGTTTCCATGATATGCAGAATAATTTAGAAACATAACGACGAACCATTCAAGTAAAAAAAACTTAGCCTAAGCATCATCAGCTACCAATGGCGTGTTTTTTACATCAATATGTTTTCTTCCTCCAGCGTAAAAAACTTTCCTTCGGAAGTACCACCGGCCTTTTATACAAACAATAATTTAGATTAATTTTTTCCCCTCATGAAGCTTAGATTAAGTGAAATCGGTCGGTCATAAAAATTAAAATAAAATCTGCGGTCTTATACAAAGTTATTATTTCATTTCATTCAATATGTGAAGCCACAAAGTGATTGCTTTCTGTGAATTTTTAATTTTTTAAAATTTGGTCCCAGTTATGGTAAAAGTTTATTCATCCTAACGAAGGCGCCCCCTATCCATCTAAATGAGACCTCATACTTCTTGTGATGGATCCAATTTGTCGTTAGCAAAAGTTCCTCAGTATTTGAGATCTAAAAAAGTTCTAAGCTTTAAAGGATACCAGCTTTCAATAACGATTTAAAAATTTTAAGTTTTAAGTAGTAGTTTAGTTTTAAGTCTAGAAAATTGATTAAGATACTGTCAAAAAGTAAATAAGTACCTACCTTTCACACCATCATCTTAGCACTTGCGGTGGAATTTCATCTAGGGAAAATAATCTTATCCTAAATTAGATTATTACCTACCTAAATCTAGCCTAAGTATGTGGCGGAAAGTATCAGAAGCTCCATAATTTCGTGTAATATCAGCTAAATAATTAAAGGTGAAAAATTCGTGACTTGGAAGCCATATTCCTTCGCTCAGTGCAAAGGCTGGCACGTGGTGTTGGAGCATATTCACGTGAATTTTTAAACATTAATCTTCTTAAAAATAAATCAATACCCTAAAAATTAGGCTGACGAATATACTTCCACAAGAATTTGTAATATCTATCGACTAGTATGTTTGCCAGGGTTACGAAGTCATTTAGTTTATTTCCAAGGTATTGGCAGCAGGCGAGTGAATTTAATATTTAGATGGCTGAGGAAAGAAAAAAAACTGCAGTATCTTGAAAATGTTTTTTGGATTATTAAACGAGATATACTCGTATGTAATTAGTTTCCGCGATTGAGTTCTGATATCAACTCCGATGCACGTCAGTTAGGCATGATGAAAAGAATGCCAGAACAAAGAAAACGACCCGTACTCAACAAGATTAAGAAAAAAATACTAGGATCAGAGGTCATGTAATTTTTTTGGGCATTACCTGGAAACATATATTTAAAAAATATGTAGATACTTCTCCCCAGCCTTGAAATCAATTAAAGGCTAGCCATTTTCCTATTGAATAAAAAAACACAGTATTTAAATAATATCAATAATCAACAACAAAAAATATGAAACAAAAAAAGCCACAAAATAAAAAGACAAGTCTCGGTTGTGACCACTGTCTTTTTATTTTCGTTTTTTTTCTGTTTCATATTTGTGTTGTTGATTATTGAAAATCAAATAGTTTTTTTTTTAAAGCATTAACGCTTTTAAATTAATTCTAATGTAAAAAAAAACACCGTGTCTTTTAACCACTTCGGTCATTTATTTGAAAATATCTCTTCTATAATAAAAATGATGATTAACTTATTTCGTAGGCGAGACTGGCCTCGGTAGTTAAGTGAAAGCCCAGAAATAATGATTGAAAAAATCTAGCCTAAAGGTGAAGGTACTGGAGGTGTAATTTTGCTGGCGTGGGTAGTTGAAAGCATGTTTTCGAGCCTAATCTCTGCTAATCCGGAAGCCGTATCTGGTGATAATCTTGATACTTGAGGGAGTGTGGAGAGGGGGGGGGGGGACTTTGATATATTCAACACCAGAGGAATATTTCACCAGAAAAACATCAAATGAGAAATAAACCTTTCGTGTAGAACTGTAAATATTTTTTATAATTAGTAAAAACTTGTCTGAGTCGTCAACAATATTTATATTATCTTTTTGGAAGAGTGAAAAAGATGAAACAAATAATTTTATGAGTTGGCTTATTATTTGATAGTTCAAAAATAAATTCAAAAGCTCAATAGCTCATGATAGATATAACTTTGCATGCTGAAATTTCAAAAAAACAGTGTAAATTTCACGAAGCCAGAAATCCCCGCTAGAAAGGTTTTATTGCATTTATAAGCGTTGATTTTTTGCTTCGCAATTGATCAAGGAAGATTATTTTTTTAGGCAACATGCACTAATATTCACTTTTATTATTTCATTTTTCTACCGGAATAGCACTATTCATGAAGATATCTGATTATAGTAAAGACGAAGTGCTTATAGTAACCAATGTTAACGAAATGGTTCGAATAAATAATGATTCATTCGCATGAAATTCTTCTCACAGAGTAAATGAAATGTAACGTATGGATCTGGGAAAATTCTTGTTGGCCTGCGGCCCGGGAACAAAACCTAAACTAGCTGGTTGTTATTGATATTAGAGCCACTGTTTTGTTACCAAAACGACGGAATCCCAAGAATGCGTCTGATGGCAGAATTAGTCGGCAAAATTCTACAATATTTATTCATTCCTGTTGAAGTATTTATTGGCAACTTTGAAAAGATAAACGGAGTCCGTTTTTAAGCATAACTACTACGTACTGTGGAAGGTTGTGTTCTAATAAATAACGATGGTTTCATATAAAATTAGTTACTAGTTACCACTCGACTTCACACATTTCTTTTTCATTTGATAATTGACACACATGCATCAACATGCACAGTCAAAAAACCTTACAAAGTTTCAATTCTAGAAATTATGTTATGAGCTGAAAATAGTCGTGTTTTCCTAGAAAATCTAAACATAAAAAGGTGTGTAGATATGATGCCAAAGCTAACCGCTAAGAGGTTTTTGTTGCGTCAAAACATAGATTTTCTGGTTGAAGTAATTGTTTATTTAAAAAATAACAATAACTTTGCGTTACACCATTTTAATTTTAATAATGTCGACCAGGTTTCGCTACCCCCGTAGTTTGACCTGGGCAGTATAAAACTAAATATGATCATAATGTCACACAACAAAGTGTTTGCTTCCTATGAAAACATAATTATTTGTAGTTAACTACAAAGTTGTTCTGAGAAGTTGAAGGTTCCGATATTGAGAGCTCATTACCTCACTGATTTTCCCGGGACATAATTACTCACGATACGAAAAATCGCACAGCAGGTACCTTCCTCATTTTACAATCCTTAATTTGTCATTAGTGTGTTTGATGATGATGTAGTCATAGAATAGCTTCATAATAATCATTTAATTACGCATCCTTAAGCCTCAGTACGAAAAAAATGGTACAAAACGTCACTTTGTATGATTCTAATTCAAACGATACTGCAAATTTATTAATTAAATCAAATTTATTGATCTATCAATTCTATATGCGTGGTTTGGAAAATGTCTAAGGTTTCCAGTGAATGAAATTCTCTTAAGCTGCAATCTTTTAAATTCTATGAAATACATACAAAAATCTCTGTAATGGGCGCAGTTTGAAACCCGACGAAGGCATTTTCGAACTTCTTACCTAAAATTCCAGGATTCATTTCACAAAGAAGTGACCAAATTACACTTAAGGAGTTTTATTCACTGGAAACATTAGACATCTTCCTAACTATCTGTATAGAATTAACTGATTTTTTTGTATAATGGCTTGTATTAGAATCATACAAAGTGTGAATTTTGAGAGCTGAAAACGGAATAAAATATCTCTATCCTACTATACTTACACATACTCCGCATCCGTATGTTTTGATGCGTGTTAGTGTTTTTTAAGAAAGTGAAAAACCAAGCCATTTTAAAAATTAATGCAGCCAGTACTTATCGCGTATTTTCTGTTAATAATTTATGCAACATATTCAATTGGCATTAAAATTTTATAGCTGTTAATGAGAATACCATTCATTAAAAAAATGCACTTTATGTCTCTGATTTCCACTGTCCGAAGCCAGTAAGCCTAGGAAGAAGTTTGGAATAATTTGTTACTGACCTCTCAAAACAGATAGTGTTGTGAATATACATTGTTCACCAGCCATTAATTTCTTATATGGTTCCAATGATTCTTCTTAGAATGTTCATATCAAAAATATTCAATTTATTTTGCTATCCTTTACATTATGCATGAGTCGTGTCTTAACACTGGTATCCTTAATCGTGAGTGTTTCATATACGAGTAGATTACACTTGGATCTCTTATATCGATTTAATGGAAGAAAACCAAAACGAGAGTAGTATTATTAATTAGTATTCTTCCTACATATAATATCAATAAAATCAATTTCGATTTTATATTTTCGGTTTTGAACTCGCGACCCCGATAGCCCCGATGGCAAGACAAGAATCTTACCACTCTGTCACGCGAAGGGCGTCATTGAAACACGATGCCTGTGGGTTTTCACTATAATCCAATAAATGTACGTAAATCCCAAATGTATTACGTGAAGGAGATTTATGATCGTGCCTTTGACAATTTATTTTAATTTTATTACTCACGAAAAACCTATTGAATAACCGAGTGGACGACATTTAGCTAAGTGAAGGTGTGGAGGTAAATAATAATCAGGTATATTAAAAATGTTTCCTCCATGCTTCTAAATGGCATAATAACCTGGACAGTAAACCAAAAAATGACGCCGAAGAAAACCTTTGAAACATGAAAATATTCGTACATCTTTAAAATACCCTGGAGAGGTTGTGGTGGTATTTTGTTTTTACTAGACATAAAAAGAAGACATCTTCGCTAGCTTCGTCACATCCCGAGGAGCGACTAATTCAGAATACCCAGCTGATAATTCAGGGTACGCTTGAAGGGAAACGTGGTATGGTAAAAATATAGCTTTGAAACCTTCGCGACTGTTGCGAGTGCGCACGTGCTATTCGCTTAAGATGTCCAGCTGCAGGCTGCAGGGTTAAGTTTACCCTTCTGATTACCAACCTTCGATAAGCTAGGGCACCGCAACTTTTTTCCACTTGATAGTCAATGTCAAAGTCCCCCTGGTTTTGTTGATTGCTTTTGCGTTCAGAGATACAGTAAAAAAATATTTTCTAGTCAATATCACTATGTAATTAATTAACTTTGGGCTAGAGTGGAAAACATAATTCATTTTCGGAAATTCAATACCTCCCTTGCGGCCAATTACGAAATTGTACAAAAATTAAAGTAGCGACATTTTTTGTATGCTCAACAGGTAGTTATCGAAACGACCTAGAGTACATTTTTCTTCGAAAATTCACTGCGATATTTTGGTTTTTTTTAACAAAATGATTGTATGTTTTGCGTATGGAAGTTTTAGACAGACTACACATGCCTTAAATAACGAAATAAAATTTGAAATTCATATTTTATTGCTGATAATTTGTAATACTGCATGTAAACAGCAATGTGTGAAAAATCTTGTGAATGATTTGAAATGCATGGTTTTTTTATGATTTTTACCGAATAATATAAACATTGTCTGAATCTGTTGGATTATTCATGGTGTTGCCACATGTTGTAAATAAAATAAGCGTGGAAGAAAACGTGTGCATTTCATATGCGAATTTGAAAAAATGCTTTTATTCTTAGCTTTTAGTAGATACCTTATTCAAAGTTTTCTTGTGATATCGCGGGTACCTACAGCTAATAAATACCTACTATTTTTTTTATAATACCCGTATTAAATCTAACCTTTACTTAAACGCGTACATACTCAAAAGATACACGTGTACAATTCAGTGAACGTGTGTAAAAGTATTCCATGCCAAAAAAATTAAGTCCAGTCTAAATTCAAATGTATTAAGTACTCGTATGTATGCACTGGATCTTAGGTTTACCTATAGCGTATATTGGAGTACATCAGTTGCTTGTATGAACTGTACGTCGGTCGGGAAAGGAATAAAACAAGTATTTTACGAGAAGTGATTCACTCATCACTGGCGGTGAGCACAAATTGGAAATAAAAATTGATAGTTTAACGAGCAGACCTGTGTGCAATGTTCTGCGGCCCATCATTGCCACCAGATACGCATTAAAATGCCAAAAATAGCGCACGAAATATTATGATTGGCGTTTTCAGGCGAATATTGATACAAATTATTACTCTCAGGCACTGAAGAGATAAACCGGTAAAATTCTGTTGTGGGTGTGCCGTGTGCCCGTGTTCCCGAAGAAAGCTCAAATTTTATTTACTTTTGGTGAATTTTTCAAATTTCATTTTTTTTTTTGAGCAGATATCCATTTTCATTCTGTATCCCTGGGGTAGAACGGTCTTGTGTACAATGGCGAGATCCATCAGTTTCCTTTCAAATCGGATTCACTTCATTGATTCGACCATAAGATTTCTGCTTGGAGATGGCTTCCAAGAGGTGGCCTCGACGTGGGGTCCGCAAATTTATCAATTTTACAAACATCAAGCAACGCACAAAAACTATAAACTGTAATAAAACATGACTCCATGCCTCTACTGTGCGTACATTGTTCTTCTGAGGCCCTAGCACGAAACATCGATAAAGGTTTAATCGACAATGTCGGTAATTTGGAATCGTTCCCGAGTCCGATTGCAGATCGCCAACGAATAAACGACAGTTCACATTGTATAAATTAAGTATGTTTAGTTTCGTAATTTGCTCACTATTAGAATTACCTTTCATATTGGATTGAATTGCACTTCTCCAGAACACTTTGGACTTTAGAGACGTTTTGTTTGGGTTCTTTCTAACGGTTACTCAACAAAACGGTAATTGTACCTGAACGGCGATTTAACCGAAACGGTCATTTACCGGAACGATTATTTAACCGCAACGTTTATTTAACCGTAATGGTAATTTAACCGAAACGGTTGTAAACTTACGGTATTGTGCTGAGGAGCCTTGTGCAAATAAGTTTCGGTCAAGCTACCGCCCTGTGTTAATAGGGTGTTACAATCTATCCAACTAATTTGAGTTTGCATCTTTTTACGTTTAGCATAATTTCGCAATTTTTGACCATTCGATAAAGAACTTCTGAATTAGTTACTTTTTCGGTTCAGGATATAATAACTGCATACTTATGTTAAAAACCCCGCAAAATCAAAGTTGGCGAATGAGAGAGGAAGGTTAGGAAGCTATGTCTTTAGTGATCCCACGTTCCGATATATGTACATTTATTACTACGCTAGTCATCAATTTGGCAATTTTCCCAAGATCCTCTTAACTCAAACGGAAACCTAATTTACTTTGATATGATATTAATTAAGTGCTGCATAAAATAATGGGATGTCGCCTACTTGGAGGAAACGCGTTTCACGTTAACGTCTGGATTAGTTCGAACCCGCGACCTCTGGATTAGTAGTGAAGGATCTTAACCACTATGGTAACTTATTGGGAACATGGAATATCTCCGACTATCCTGGATTCTTTTGAATTTATTTTTTGCATTTATACACTTTTTTCGTTATTTTGTGAACGTCCATGACTAGATTATTTCGACAACTTTGAAGTTCTTAAAATTAAATGGTTACTCAAATAAAAAGGTGGCACTTTTATCATTTAAAGTGTTGACGGGTCATTTCGTCATTTGAAATATGAATTATTAAAAAAAAATAAACCAGTATACAAACGAACAAATTGTACCAGAGTTTGCACTTTGCAACACATGAAAAAAAATACTTGTATTTTGTGAAAGGCAGGACTAAATAAAATGAAAAAAGAACTAAAATGTTGTCACTCAAGATAATTAAGTAACTACGAGTACTTACACAATGTGTTTTGTGTAAGGCATACCAGAATGGTTGTCCAAAATTTGTACACATATTTTCAAACTCGATAAACACTTATTTTGGAGGAATATTATTTTCCAATTATCCGGTAGCGTGTCCACCGATAATCAACGTTTTACTGCGTTTGTAAAAAAAATGTCAAATAAATATTAAAAACTTATTCAATTAAATATTAGTAAGAATTATTCGAATCACTTACACTTTCGTGTTTGTTTTACATAATAGAGAAGCAATTAACTTTTTTGTAGATTCAAATTTCTCTAAAATGTACCCTTGGAATTTTGTCACATGAGGCTGTTGTCAGTCGAAATTCACGAACTTTTCAAAATCACAGCTGCCGAATAAACACAAAGAAATATAAATGACAAATTATTATAACCCGGTATTGATTTACACGTGTTAGACTATAATATTATGGATACATCTTCTTGAAACGTAACGCCTAAGCTTTTCGTTGATTTTCAAAACAACATTCGTAAATTTCAAAAACATAATAATATTATCTACAGTCAATGATGAATTAAGTTTACCGATGGACGAACCAGTGGAAACATAGTGGTAATTAATTATTTTGTCTTGCATCTAAATACTCCTTCGCTCTTGTGAATTGATTGAAAATAACGATAAATGATTATTCTACCTGTCTTTCCTCTTGTCTGAGTCAAATAATTCGTTGGTAGAGGCGTAGGAATCCACTCTAGTCTTGAGGTGGCTTGAGAGTTCTAATTTTGAATGATTCCTAATCTTCGCCATTTTAGAATCGTTAATTCCGCACAACTGTTCTCAAAAGTAAAAACTGTTGGTGAAGTTTTAAAGTCGATTACTTAGAACAAAAAAAAAAGTTTTCCTTGTATGTCTCGTCGCCTATGTTTTGTCGATGCTTGGCGGCTCTTTCACTCTTTGCGCGTCAGGCGTCAGCTCTACGTTTGAGATGACTTTAGCAGTGTTTGGTAACCGAATAGCAAGGTACTTTTCCACCTCCCTCTTTCTCATTTCCTTCGCCTCTCCGCTCCTTCAGCCTCACAATATACATTAATTCGGAATGTCATAATCCCACTGGTTCCGGGAAGATGGGATCCTGGTGTGGATTTCAAGTAAAAAAAAGACCTTCCCCATTCGTAAGCGACCTTTTTTATCTTTCCCAACCAGATCCAAACAGAAAATATTGGATATTCGTAAAAAGCATTTACTTTGTGGCTTGCCATATTCATAAATAAAACACATACACTTTGTTTATAACCACTTTATTATTCAATATTATGTCTACCGGTTTCGGAAGTACCCTTCCATCATCAGGACAATATTAAATTAACATGAAATACAAAATGCTGAGTTATATATACATATTTAGGAGTTGGAGTGAGAAGGAGAAGGGGTAATTGAGGGGATTATGGGAATAATATGGTTTATTGGAAAAATATGATGGAAGGGTACTTCCGAAACCGGTAGACATAATATTGAATAATAAAGTGGTTATAAACAAAGTGTATGTGTTCTATTTAGAAAATATTGGATTTCCAACGGTCATCTGTTAGTCGTGCTTCGTGCCCAGTATAACCCTCTCGACTGTTTATCGTGACGGTGATATCGGGTACCTTTGTCTTGCTCTTTTCTTTCGCTAGGAGATACCTAGCGTGATTTTTTCAATGGTTATTTGTGTGATGGTCGTGTTAAAACAAAGATACAGAGCAGAACCTCAAATAATTATTTAAATGCATGTACGAGACTTCTGAGGAGAGCTGGCAGTAGATAATTGGAGTAAGGTTGACGGTATCGACAATACGGATTCCTCTACTGTCAGTCTTAATTTATGGTTCTTTATGTATTATTTAAAATATCTTTTCACGTCACGAAAATAAAATCGTTTCTATGAGATTTCTGTATATTAGGACGGAGATTAATAACCCATATTTGTATGTCAGTGGGCTATATGCTAAAAGTTGATATTTTTAAATCTTATTAATACATATGTAATACAGCATAAATATAATACAAAAAATAAAAAAGTATAGCTACCAAGTACCGTTAAATTTTGCTAATGTTATTATAAATCATTATTGTATGTGTTTTTAGTTTATGTAACATGGTATGATTAATAGATTTGAGAAATAATGAAAAATTACAAATAAAACATTTTTACTTTCGAATTCATAGGTAGTTGTGTGATTTAATTCTATTGATTTATAACCCGTTGCCGTATAACCAATAATACCGTTTATTTCTCTCTACCCTACTGCATAATACACAAATATATCGATCTCAGTACACCTACAAATCATGATCGTTTATTTATCATTATATTTTTACAAAGAAACAATATTTCTTTTTCGGACATGTTGAGCAAATAAAATAACGGTGTTTTGAGATTCACTGTATTTCCAGTGGCGTGTCGTGTATTTTTTTTTACATTGATTCAAAAATAATTTAGTATTTTCAATAATTATTATGAGATAATACAATTAGTTACTCATTTCGATAACAGACCAACTTTATGAATTAATATTGTGGCATCATGGGTCACTACTAACTACACATTGCAATGTGTTTTCATACCAAAATAGATGTTTTAAATTTTAAAATTTCGACATTAGAATGGAAGTGAATTATTTTAACGCTTTAGGCATTACTCCTTTTTTAAGCTTATGCGTTAATGTTTGCATGAATATTATGTTTGATTAAGTGTGTCAGCAAGATGAAACATATAATATTAATTAATGATTAATCAAAGATGTATGTGCGATATAAAAAAATATATTTTAAAATTTGAGCTCTATGTATTGACAAAAAAAAACAAATATCTACTTAGATACCAACCAAAACATGTTGTTCTGGACTACATATTACTACATACTCGTACTATTATTGGAGAAACGCCTCTTGTAGTATCCATTCGTACACACGAGGGAATTATTATTATAGGCAAACAATGCCGAAAGCTCTCAAAATATTATTTGGCCAGTTGCTGGAACACACTTTGGTTACGATGTTATATTCGTACCCATAATGAAGCTAACAGTTCGTTAAAAGTTTATTCGTTTTACTACTTGGTAGAACATTTTTAATTATGTTGCCACAAATTCCCCACAAAGCTTTTATTTAATTACGTACGGAAATACTACTATTATTTTACATGTTTAAATAAATTAATATGAATTTTAACGCGTTATGATTTATTTTTGTTGGATTATGCTGACAGTTTAAATGTATTTTCCCAAAACGTGACGGTTGAACTAAGGCCACTACTGTACTTAATGAGATTTTAGTTAATAAATTACGACAAAATAATTGTGTTTTTTCGAAACATGGCTAAACTCAAAAGTGTACTATATATGAGATATCGTGAGTCCATAAATCAACACCAAAAGAAGGTGGTAGAGTTTTAGCTGTTTTTTTTTACAAAACTTCTCAGTATAATATCTTGGAAAACCCAATGGGACCGTAACATTGAAAATTTGTGTATTTGGATCGAACTCAATTCTCATCTCGACTCAATCATTTTCTTTTGCGTTTTATATATCCCTCATATTGTAATAGTTGATAATTATTGAAAACAAATTGAAAAAAATACAGGATCTGTATTTAAAACATTCAAATTTCAATTCTTAATTTATTAATATTGATAATTTCAATTTGCCTGGAATTAAATGATTATTTAAAACATTATTTGAAATTAATGGAGTTTCCCTTCTAATTATAAAGGCAGTAAGCACACATATTTTTCAACTTTTCGCCATTTGTAACTCGTATCAATTCAATGATGTAGGTACTCAAGAGAAATAAAAATATGTTAGACCTTGTTTTATCTGATAATGATAATATGGATATATAACAGTAACAGGTTTAACCAATCTAGTATAATCTAATATAACTTCAGGAAGGGCAAATATAATGATTTTTATGTGAAACAAACACTTTCTGGTGTGACATTCTAGTTTTAAATAAAACAATACCTTAGTTTTATACCATTTTTATTTATACCAATGCCCACCGTAGCTTCATAAGGGCAGTATCTTGAAGTAACAATATTGGAGGGAGAGCTAATTATTTTTACCCAACCTACACAAACTTGCGATAAATCAATTTCTCCGGGTTTTTACGTCGTACACCATGAGAGAGAAAGGGACAACAAATTTCATAGACCGCTTCTATAAACTGTAAGGATGATCTTAAGCTCCTGGTTTACGGCGGGACTCCGCCCACATTTTTTATTATGCCACTAAACTTGACACAACTAAACGGTTTTTTAGGTTATATGCTATATTTTTGTTGATAAAAATACTGTGAAAAAGTGGCTGTACGAATAAACAAAAACATTATGTCATATGTGATGCGAATGGATGTATAAATACCGTAGCCTTAGTCTTAACCACGCCCAGGTGCGCCGAGTCAGGTTAAAATCATCAAAAACAAGTCAAAAACTGACTTCACTGCCTTGGATAGATACTACTCTACCAACTCTATGGGCAGTTTAAACTAACTATGTACATAATTATAGTATATTAAAATGGTTGGTATATATGTTACTATTATTACAAACAGAGTTAGGCAAAATATAGGACGGAACACCAGAAGATGAGGTAGGTAAACGAATAAATAGGTATCTTTTTCAACTGAAATGTAACACTTTAAACTTCACTAGAAATATAAATATAAAGAATTTTTCTTACATTATTAATAATACTTTCCTGAAAAAGTTTCTCTCTAAGAGATCTAAGAATCACTTTTGATTCAAAATTCTTATTTATTGTACCTTATCATTAATGACATTGTAAATCATGTTAGGTAATAGGATTTATTTACGAAATATATAACCCGTTTAAAGACCCTCAATTAATACATGGTGACCCTTTACAAAGCATCGATTAGAAGTACAGTGTAATATGGAAGCGCAATTTAGAATCCACATAAACATGAAAACATCAATAATCCGTTTAAAAAAAACTTTCAGGACTGTTTGTTGGCTTTCGAATGTGGTCTACATCAGTGGTCCCCAACCTTTTGTCGCCGCGGACCAATCAGCGTTTAATAATTTCACCGCGGCCCACTGAGGGTAGGGGGGTTACATTGAGGGGGGAGGAGTCACATTGGGGGGGGGTCACATTGGGGGGCGGGTTCACATTGGGGGGGGTCACATTGGGGGGTCACATTGGGGGTCACATTGAATGTAGATATAAACAAGCTATATGATTGACGATTTTTTTCAAAAATATTTTGATTTTTAAGCAGGCGGCGCGGCCCAGTACCATTTGGTCCACGGCCCGTGGGCCGCGGCCCATGGGTTGGGGACCACTGGTCTACATGACTATCTCAGATTATACGATGTGCTTCAACGCCAATATATTGTAAATGGGAAGGCAGTGAATTGACTTATTATGTCTACATAAAATAATGAACGGTTATCTCGACACTACGTTTTTTCTTAACAGTATAAGAAAAATCATCCTTGTTTTTATTTTTTGAGACGCCTTAAACATTTTATCAGAAAATATTGTATTTCGTATGTTAACCACAAATATTAGGTCGACCGTACAATAATATTGAATGTGCTGATGTTGATGTTTTTGCTAATAATTTACACAAAAAATGTTCTGCTTCTCCTTACCCAAGAATTAAGCTAATTCTACCATATTTATTTACTAATTTCGTAACATATTTTTTATTTACTTTAACTTGTATGATTTAGGTTGATTTTCTTTATATTTTTTGTATAAATGATTAATTTAGTTTGTATAATTTAGTATATATATAAAATTCGAGTAGTTCCTAGTTTGTTGGTAACAGGATCCTTCGAAAACCTGTTTAGGTTAATATAACGAAGTTAAATTATTTGCATTAATCTAACGTAAACAATCTGCACAACATAACATAACCTACAATACCATAATAATCTTTTACCATAACATCGTGGGCTCACTACGGGTAGAGCGTCCAGTAAAGCCCACGTAATTAATTGTAACAAAAAGTTGAGAATTTAAAACAACCAGTAAAATTAACGAAGAAAAAAATCTTATAATGAAGTTTGAAAAGCGAGATGAAAAGTGTTTGAAAGTGTAAGCTGTAGTTCAGGCAGTTGCGCAAAGCGCCTCGTTCATCTCGATATTGATTTCCTTCCCGCGGTGAGCATGCGGCGAGCCGCCCGCGCCCGAGCGTCGTCCCGCGACAAATAAACAGTTTCAGCCAACAAACTTATGTTGACAAGTCCAAATCTATCCGGCTGTCAATAAATCCAGCTTCATTAGGCTCACTACAAATACTCGGCAGCGGTAAAGCTCGGCGCGTCTTGTTAAGTGCGAGTGAACGTCGTTTGACAGCCACAAAGTTGTCGGGAAACCGCGCACGAGTCAATAACATATTATAATAATCCGACAGATCTGACCCAAATCTTGCGGCCGGAGAAGAATTGATTTGATATGCGATTTTCCAGAAAGAATTTATCCAGATCGTTCGTTAGTTCAGTAAGCGTTGTTGTGGTGAGAAGGTGATCATTAAAGCGGCCTGAAATAGACGGGAGGCGGTCGGCTTGATAAACATCTGACAGTGTAGGTGCCGAGTTGTTAACATTGAATTAATGTACTGCAGTATCGGCGCGGTTGCCTTTGTTACCGTTCGCTTTTATTGCTCTAATAACCGGACAGATCTCGGCCGTAATCAAAGGTGATTCGCCAAACTGTTTACTGTTCCGATGAGGCTTCTGCCTCCGAAAGCTTTCAAAGTGGAGCACGGGCGAATCGATCTTACGTTGGAAATAACAAAGTAAATAGGGCATTCGTACTGCGCTTTGTTAGGCAGTCGATGTTGGTAACTAGAAGAAGACAGCGCTGGTGAACAATATCATAGCATTACGACGTGAGACGCGAGTCGAGAACATTACGATGAGTTGCAAGACGGTGCTGAACAACAGCATCCGATCTGGTGCGGGGTCGTTTCGTCAGAACAGCATCCACGAGAAGCTGTACTCCACACCTTCCACCGAGGAGAAGATCAAGTTCGCCGGGGACGAGTCGAAAGATCGCCTGTACGAGCCGAAGCAGAACAAGAAGATGGTCCGCGTGGTGACGGTGATAATCTACGTGTTCTCCGTGTCGCTGGCGGCCATCATGCTGTCTCTGTACTACGGCTTCTTCTGGAAGGCGCCCCCCTACAGTCCCACCAACATGCCCCCGCGGCGGGCGCAGATCACCGACAATGTAACTAGTAACAAAACAGCGTGTAGTTGCGTAGATCCCCACGGTAGGTGTCACCCCACGCAGCTTCCCGCTCACCCACCACCCACCACCACCCACTACTCACCCACAACACTACAATTACCCACTAAACGCCACCGTTACAATGTATGTGTTAGCGGAAAAATCGCTTTTGAGAGACAGCTTTCTTTAACCCATTCAGACACGAACGGTGCGTTATTAATAATTATCCATAAATACCTAAGCTAAGCATCATATAAGTTTATTTTAAATATTCAGATTGGTGAAAATTTTTGCCGTATTTTTAGCCAAATTAAAGTACTAAATACACAGTCCTACATCAATGTTTTTTTTCTTTTCAAATAATTCAGGTCTGGATGGGTTAAGATTTCGTGCAAGATTGAAATCTGTTAACTCCGCGCCATTTTTTACTAAACAATATCACCATTACAGGGAGGTTATTGCGTTTGGGAACCATTTCAATAATATTACAATAATTTTGAAAACCTACATTTTATTTTATCTATTTTTAATCACTGAAACTATTCAAATGTATGTACATGCAACACCTCACAATTTTCTAAACACATAATTTGGAGTCTTAATTAGTAGAATTTTCAATTATTTCACTAACACTTGTATGCAATTTCGAATTCTTGGCAACCACATTCACAAAGCTCTTGCTGTAAAGTGTATATTGTACATAACTATCTATAAATAAAATGACGATATAAATATTTATGCACAGTTTTAACCCGCACCATTAAATAAGTGTAAGATCTTTTTAATGTTCAAGGTTCGAGAAAGGAGGCCGATTTATAATTATTATCCATTGAAACGTGAGCGTAAACAATTAGTGCTCCATCTAAGAGCTATTAATTGTGCGAACGAATTTATCAATTGATCTTTAAATTTCTTAGAAGCATCATATCGTTATTTTTTTTTTCCAATTCAATTAAATTTTATGAACCATTAATAAGATTCCTACGCAATTGTGATTACAAAAGATCTTAAGTTTCTGATTTTCGGGCACATATTAATATTCATACACCAAAATACTAATAGTTTGATGGTAAATAATCTGTTCCCATCGGGGCAGTTTTTAACTGAAATTTCTTGTATATAAAATGCACGCAAAGCATAAAGGTTAAGTGGTCCATATAAGCCCTGATTACCTATATTTTGTTATGAACATCATGTTCAGAACATGTCTATAAAGCTAATTTGCGTATAAAATGATTGATGCTTACATTTCGCGTGAACAAAGATAAGAGACCAAACCATTTTTTTTAATGTTTTGTCTCATGCAGCATGGGTCGACAACCAGGGCGTGCACTCCATATAGGCACAAAAGCACTGCCTACCCTGTCGTACTCGCATAAAAATATGAATTATATTGGATCAAATAATGTTAACTATTGTAAAAAAAAAAATCAACAATTTCGAAAATACGCGCGAAGTTCGGTTAATTACACAGCCGCGAGCGCCTCACCGACCGTCCTACTATGGCGTGTCAAAAGCAGTAACTAAATATGACCAAACGCCGCCAACTTCAGATTAGATTATTCTATGTTCACTAAACTACACAAAATATGTATACATGTATGTATGCTGTGAGCTGTGGGCGCGTTCAAGTGGCTCGTTTGTGTTAGTATCTTTGTTGATGTCTAAGCAGTGATTTTACAGAATAAATGAAATAGCAATCAGTGACATACGTTGGTACCCATCTATATTATCAATTGATCCGCTTTTTTCCCTACTGCCCACCCTGATCAAACACTGTGTGCAACTGTCGACAACTAGTTTATTTATAAATTTTGAGGAACTCTTTTTTGAGCTGAAGATGCTTCATACACGACTCCGGATTAAATCGGGCTGAAAAAGTAATCCAACTTACTTTCATTTTCATACTTGTATCAAAGTTAATCACCGCGCCAATAGACTTCTTTTTTTAACTGTGAAAACCGCTCAAGAGTCCCATCTGCTCTCAAGCGTATAGAGCCAGTGGAACTATGGCATTTCCAATTGGGGTATGTTGTGAGGCTGAAGGTAGTGGAAATAGATGGGAAAAAGGAAGGTTGGGAAGAATTCGGATCTGGTCACCAAACACGGCTAAAGCCATTTCAAGCAACGTTTCGATTCTGAATGGTGATCTTTCACCAGGGCGATACTTACAATATTTACCACTCTGGAACGTGCCGCAAATATACTGTATATGAATTTAATTTCTCATGACACATATTAATTAAATAAAACTTATTTGCGCACGCCGGGTTCGAGCCCGCGACCTTTGGATTCGTAGTCGAGCGTTTTACCAATCGACCATGGAGGCCGTCAGACGTGCTACAAACAGAGCTAATTCTGAGCTGAGTTCCGTATTTTGAGTCAAATATAATATGTATAGATAAAATCACAATCCATTAATTCAAAAAGCCACCAGAACCTTGGGTTGCCTGCCCAGGCGATGCAGAACTTCTGCTCCATGCAAAACCGTTTGCCAAAATTAGCCAACGAAACGCTACAAAATTTTCTACTTAATTTAAGGGTTCTCTATATTGACGGGAAAAACAATTTTGAACATTCTTCAGCCATGAGTTTTGCCTTCCGCCAGGACACCGTGTTCCGCACAGTATGAGCTGAATCGCTTTATTCTTTTTATTTCTTATTATATGCCCAAAGTACAGCAGTTTACGCTATTTTTAACGTGTTGACAATTTCCCTCTTTGAAGACTTTCCTGTATTGACTTCCCCATGCTAACAATTCACGCTGCTCCACATACAATGAAAATAAAATAATATACTTACACTATATTTGCGGATCGTTCCAGAGTGGTAGACATTATATTATAGACATTAATACTAAAGAGCCAGGTACTTGCCAACCTTCCTCTTCCCATTTCCCTTTCCTCTCCATTCCTTTCCTTGCAAACATGCCCCAACTGGGGATATTATATTTCTACTAGCTCCGGACAGTTGGGTATCTTGTGCGGTGTTCGTATAAATAAGCCAATATGTGCTTTAGTTGAAACAATGTGGGCCAAAGCTTTCTCGTGTTTCCTTTCCGTTCACCTTTGACCTAAATATTCCAGTGCTTACCTACGTTTCCGCCTAGATACGTGTTAATTTTATACATTGGACGAACAGCCTCACCGTTTATCAGGTTAACATAATATCGAGAAGTATTTTCGGTTGACATAAAAAAATACCATTAATATTATTTGTTATTGCTAATATTAGCACTTACCCGTGAAAAAACACGGGTTGTAACTTGAATTCGCCAATAAAAATATTAGTTTCCACTTCAAATATAGAATAATGTATGCCAAAATACATTAGAGGTAGGTACAGTGGCATGCACAGAGTTTTTGATCGGGGTAGGCAGTAGGAAAAACAGCGGATCAATTGATAATAAAGATAGGTACCAACAAATGTCAGTGATTTCTATTGCATTTGTTCTGTAAAAGCACTGCCTTAGACACTAACAAAGATACTTACACAAACGATCCACTTGAACGCGCCCACAGCTCACAGCATACATACATGTATACATATTTTGTGTAGTTTAGTGAACATAGAATAATCTAATCTGAAGTTGGCGGCGTTTGGTCATATTTAGTTACTGCTTTTGACAAGCTATAGTAGGACGGTCGGTGAGGCGCTCGCTCTTTTTAACCCAATATTTTATATATTATTATGCAATTGCGGCAGAGCAGGCAGTGCTTATGTGCCTTTATGGAGTGCACGCCTCTGGGTAGGTATGTACTTTAGTAGGTAAGATTTGAAAAAGTTATTAAAAAAAAAAATTATAACTTCAACATCAGTTCCAAATTTTAAAAATTCACACTGGTACGGACGTACATACTCAAAAAGGAAATTATTTATACCTAGTTTAATTAAAGAAATAATAATATATCTATTAATCGGATATTGCCTTGGAGCAAAATAATTGTGTACATACTATGAAGGAATAACGACGTTCTGCCTACGTATGAAAACATAAGCTGGGTAAATATTGGATAGGTACCTACCCACTTCCCACATTGGCCGCTTGCGTCATATTTCAGGTCGTTTACGCATTTTCTGACGCCTGGGATATCAAAGGGCTGCTTGTGTGATGTTTTCAAATCATTTTATTTTGGTTCAAAGGTTTCAGTATTTATTAATTTACTTTTTTATGTGAATACAGCACAAGATTCCCAACTATCCGAATCCAGTGGGACTATGGCATTCCCAATTGGGGTATGTTGTGAGGCTGAAGAGAGTGGGGAAAGAAACGAGATGAGGAAGACGGTGGTTGGGAAGTACCTGGCTATTCATATCTGGTCATCAAATAGCCCAAAGCAAATTTCTAGCAAACGTTTAGATTCTGAATGGTGGTCTTTCACCAGGGATATACTGACAGTGTCTACCACTCTGTAACATGTCGCAAATTTGTTAAACATTATTTTATATTAATAAAATGTGAAGACCTCCAGATTCGTAGTGAAGTTTCTTAACCGCTTGAACACGGAGGTGGTCAAGGTTCTCAAAGTTTTTAACCGTATTTTCAAAGTAGCAGCATTTTTTTTGAAAAATTTGCATTTTTAAAATTATACATACCACTTTCGAAATTACAAAATTATTTATAAACTTTAAAAATTTCTTTATTGATGTTGGAACCGCCATATACGAGGGTCATCCAGAAAGTAAGGTTACAACATTTATGAAGCATCGCAAAATGCTTGTATTTAATTGATAATTCACAGGATACTTGAAAAATATATTAAACTATTTTTAAACGTAATCATTGTCAAGATAGAGACATTTCTGTAGTCAGGGCAACAGTTTTTGTATGCCAGTGTCATAGACTTCCGCCGCCACCTCTTTCAGCCACTTCCTCGACCTCCTGATCGTTGGAAAAACTTTTCCCACCCAAAAACTTCTTTAGTTTAGTGAAAAGGTGATGGTTCAAAGGCGTAAAGTTGGGTGAAAAGGGGAAGTGGGTGAAAATACCCTATCGAAACGATGTCAGCAGCTCCTGTGAGAGGTCGCGCGGTGTGGGGCCTGGCCTTGTCATGCTGGGGGCTGAACCCCCGGGTCAGCATTCCCCTTCTGCGGCTCTGAATGACTCTTTTGAGTTTTTTTAGGGTATTGCAGTAAGCCTCTGCATTAATGGTAGTCTCTTTAGGCATAAAATCTACCAAAAAGACTTCCTTACGGTCCCAATTAACAGATGCCATGACTTTTCCGGCTGAATGGGTCGTCTTGAACTTTTTGGTGGCTGGGAAAGATGAATGACGCCACTGAAGTGATTGTCTTTTGAATTCTGGGGTGTAGCAACACACCCGCGTATTATTTCCCGTCACGATAAAGTCGAGAACAGATTCTCCCTCCTGAAAGTCAAAAAAGAGATAACCGCGCGGATCTTGCACGGATGGGAGGTGGCGGGACTGGGCGACGACTCTTGATCGGAAGAATTTACTGTGACTAAACAAAATGGCCGATAAACACGCGGAACCAAAAAAACTGACCGTTAGGATCCCCCCCTACACGCCAGGAGCGCCAACTTTGAACCGAAAAAAATCCCCCAGCCTCAGAAGCCCTTGTAACCTTAATTTCTGGATGACCCTAGTATATATTAAAATACACAGATGTAGCTGTCAGTTAACTGTAAAATGACTAAGCTGTAATAAAATCGAGTACATTGTTTTAAATATGGATATAAATAACCATTACGAGAATCATTTTAATATTGTGACATTACCACATTACAGCTAAATATATTCAGAGTTTCAGAGTCGCATTCTCTATTCAAAGCCACTTTGATTTTTATGGCAGGAAAACGAATTTCATAATTAGGATTGTCTCTCACGGAAACCAAAATAATCTCAATCTTTAGTAGAATAGTCTTTTCTTAGCGACGTCGCTTTTTACGGCATCAAAACTAATTTCAGGGTATTAGAATCGCATAGTCCATTCAAAACCACATTGTATTCACAATTTTGCAGTAGAAAAAAAAAAACAGCTTACAGTCTTTTCTAGTCTATCTCACTTATTTCGGGCACCAATTAAATTTCATAAAAACGCATAGTCTCTTCCAGGCCATCTGCCATTTTCCGACAATCAATAGATTTTCCAAGTCACTTCGTATTTTTCAGCAGGTGTAGATATTTCTGCCAACAATTAAATGGCCTACGTGTTCCTGGCAACATCTAAAAAAGATTTTCTACCTGGATATTTTCATTCATATAACACAGACATCGTTTTAACTCCGGATATCTGTTAAATAATGTCTTCATAAATAACTTTCGCTTGCCAGCAATGTGTTTTCAACCTGTTGGTAATGGAACATATTTGAGAAAAGCATTTAAACATTAACGTGTTCTTGAATTTCATTAGGGGATCTCAATCTAGAATTTTGTTATTTTATTACCCTGAATCAAATTCTCTTATACCTAGCCATAGTTGACCATAGATTTGCGTATGATAAATTGGACTCTATGAGAAACCCATCGAGCCTCATCTCAAACAAACAAAAAACAGTTTGTCTGCCAAATTTTATGACAATTTATATATACCAGGGGTGTTAGTTGAAGTTTGCCGGTTTTACTCATAGATGTCTCTAGAGATATGTATACATTTCTATGATTTGGCATCTATGTCATATTTTTCTATGGACATCAACCTTCAAAAATACACAAGTTACATTCTGCCAAAATAATAGTGTCATAGTTTCATTTATGAATATGTCGAGTTTCGTTCCAAGTAAATCGCATTTGCGGTATTCGTTGCTTTTCTTATTTCATCAAAAGAAAAAAGCAGTTGAAGCTCATCGGTTGCTGGTAAAAACTTATGGTGAACATGCTCCAGTGATTAGAACATGTGAGACATGGTTTCGTCAATTTAAAAGGGGAGATTTCGATTTAACAGACAATGAACATCCTGGTGCAACGAAAAAGTTCGAAGACGAGGAATTGCAGGCGTGATTGGATGAAGACCCAACCCAATCGCATCAACAATTGGCCCAAACACTTAATGTGACCCGAGGAGCAATTTTCCAACGTTTAAAAGCCATGGGAAAGATCCAAAAGTATGGAAAATGGGTACCACACCAAATGAACGAGAGACAAATCGAAAATCGAAAAACCATTTGTGAAATGCTGCTTCAAAGGTTCGAAACGAAATCTCTCTCAAAGCATTGAATTGGGAAATATTATCGCACCCGCCGTACTCTCCAGACCTTGCCCCGTCCGACTATCAACTTTTCGCATCGATGGGACACTCACTCCCAGAGCAGGGCTTCGCCAATTTTGAAAAAGTCGAAAAATGGCTCGTCGAATGGTTTGCCTCGAAAGAATTTTTTTTTTTTGAATGGTATCCATGATTTGCCTCAAAAATGGGCAAAATGTATAGAATCTGATGGTCAATACTTTGAATAAAAAATTTTGAGACTCCCTTGAGAATTAAGCGTTTTCTTTATTGAAAAAAACCGGCAAACTTCAACTAAAACCCCTGGTAGGTACTACATAGGTGTACAACAATAGCATTTATCTCATCTCATTCTCGTTTCCTTGTATTTTTTGGGTTGGGGACCCATCGCCTCGATAAGGCACTTCTAGGCCTCTCTTTACTGCGCTACTTCGGTGACTTCCGTGCACAGTGGTCCAAGCCTGTCCTCGCAAAGCCTCTGGAGTTGCTTCTCTCAACTTTGCCTGGGGCGTCCTATTGGATGTCTTCCCTCTGGAATCACACCCATTCTTAGTACGTGGCCAAGCCACCTCAATTGAGACTTTTTTATGAAGGGTTCGATGTAAAGATCATCTCGTATCGTCGAGGTTCTTACGGCAGGCTTCTTTTCTATTTGCTATATCGTCGCTGAAAAGGCAAAAGAGCTTAAGCGACACTGCGGTCAAAAATGAGTTGAATATGCAGTTTCGATCAGTGTGTTTTTTTGCATCGAATGCTCTGATTCTCGTTTGATTCTGAAGACTTGTGTGGCCCTCCAACCAATTGAAAAATAGTTACCATTTGGGAAAAGGCTTGACGTTTGGTACGTTTTTTTTGCTTTTTGCCGCTTCAGGTAACTCGGTGAGGGCATTGAGTTAACTTTTTTTTTAAAAATCTAACCAGGTACTTTAACAAAAAAAAACTTTTATTGCTCTTGTGTAAGCTTCCCAAAATGGCGCTTTATCAATGGCAATCCAGATTGTGCTTAAAAGTGATTTGGAGCAGTAGGCACTAAAATGTTAAAATAACCCAAACAGATATGTATATACGTACCTAACCTAACCTAACCTAACCAAGAAAGCGCGAATTTCCGCAAACCGAAAAGTCGGTCAAGTACGTTGTCAGTTGCCGTAGTTGGAATGGTAAGCCACAGAGACTTTGTTTTAGCAGAGTAGGTCCCCAGTCCACAGTCCCCACGTGAAGTGGGCACTCGGGCCGAGTATTTCAATGTGCCAAGTTCAAGCCTCGAAGTGCCAATTAAGCACATTTTATTCGTGTCCAATGTGGCCATTAGTGAGCATTTTCATCTTATTCAAATACTGCTCTAAATCGTAATAGGTACTTACTTATTCAGATATTTGGGGCGTTTTGTCTTCTGTTGTATAATGGAACTTGTCTTCTCTTTCTGACACTGCGCTTTTTTTTATTATGTGCCAGAGCTTTCAAACTTTCAGAAAGAGGGTATCAAGATTTTAATTTGAGAAGATAATTAAAAATTTTAAGATTGTAGTGTCGATTTCACCGTGTTGTGTTGCCCTTGCCCCTTCTTTTCGAGTCTCCAATTCGGATAGTCTTGCGGTGTCCATCATCAGAGTATAAGTGATGACAAATCGCATGTGCCATGTGCCCAGGGTCGTGTTTAGGTAGCAAGTTAGCGAGCTGCCTCCAGGCAAATAAATTTTGTCGTAATTTCGTAATTTTTTTTAATAAAATTTTCGGATCAATCGGGAAATCAACTTGTTTTCAGATATTTTTCTAAGTATATTCTTTATGCGAATGTCTTTAAGTACTGGAATCATCATCGCGGCTTTTCCGATGCCCTCATAAACACTGCTTTCATTTACGAAATTGTGATGATGTTTTTACACAATATGAAATACATTATATTTTAACGACATGCATGTATTTTTTTATTTATTTACGTAAGCTTAGTATTTACTAAATACAAATCAGAAATTGGCCTTATTTTGGTCCACTATATGTGTATTATTACTATGTTTTTTTTAAGTGTTAGTATATTCGAAAATTACCTTAGGCATGTTACTTTTAGCCGACAGTCATATATTTACAAAAAAATTGCAAAAATGGGGGGTAATTTCCTTATTTATACCACTACTATAAATAATATATAATATAACACTACTTTTATTGTTTTTTTGAGAATCGATTGCGAAAGTATTAGTTAGAAAGAAAAAAAAATATTAAGGATCCGATGCGTTTTTTTTTCCAATTTTCGATATTTAAAAAAAATTTTAAACGGCTCTGCTTTGTAATAATTAGGGTTTAATGAAAAAATGATATTTTTGTCATTATAATACCGTAAGGTAGCGCCTACATTACAAATGTGGCGAAACTTTAAACTTATTTTCTAGCATGTTTTTTCACCTTCGGGTTATGTTCTTCTCAGACAACAGTGGGTATTTTAAATTAAATAATTGAAAATCCAACTCAAAAAAGATACTCCATTTTGCAAAATTCACTCGTAGGTATAAATCCCTAAGAGTGAATTTTACGAAGAATTTGTAAAAATATTCAATATTGTAGTTATAATAAGTCTTTGAATATTGCTTGCAAATTTTAATTTTTAAGTATTATTTTATTTTATGTATGTTAATACTCTTCCCATAACCACGAGCTACTCAGGGCCGGTTCTGTGCAGGAGCAATTGGAGCAGTCCGCTTCAGGCGGCGAATCGCCAAGGCGCTGATGGTACATAATCACAGTGTAATAATAATATATGGTATACTCGTTTTTTTTTTTTTTTAAACTTACCATTCATGGATGGCAATTGAAATCGTAGGTTCCTGGCCCGACGGCGTGGAATAAAAACTCGCGCCTCTTGTCTTGTACTTGATACGAGTTGATTCCAATCTTCTGTTCCAACAAAAAAAATAGTTTGGCTCCGGGCCGGGCCTGGTGAAAGACCACAATTCAAAATAGAAACTTTGCTTGAAATGGCTTTTGCCGTGTTTGGTGACGAAATCTGAATAGCCAGTTACTTCCCAACCTTCCTCTTCCTCATCTCCTTCCCCTCCCCACTACCTTCAGCCTCAAAACATACCCCAATTGGGAAAGCCACGGTCCAATCTTGTGCGGCAGTGAAATAAAAGGAAATAAGAAAAAGCAGGCACTATTAATTTATTGAGGAAGGTGCTAGCTACTAGGAAAGTATACCAGGAGCGCAGGCGTGTGGGAAGGTGATTCATCAAAATCATTATTACTTGTCGGATTTTTTTTTCTTCATTTTTCTAGTTTGTGAATTCAGTCAAGTTCGGGCGTTTCTTAGTTCGCGGTATCCGGAGCGCAGAAGTCGGCGGAGTAAACCGTCGGCAAAATAGCGGTTTAATTTGAACTAAATTCCGTAGCGGCGCTAATGTCACAATAAAAATAATAATATTGCACCATTATTACAAGAATAAAATACCAGGAGCACAGGAAAGTGATCGGGTGTTTTTGTTTTGGTTATTTTTTTGCCAAACATTGTGTATTGAATTTAGCAAGTTGCTTTTGAAAATAATATCATCAGGAACCTTTGAGGTACAGCGTACAGCTTGACATATTTAACTTTGCATGCAATCAAAAGAGGAACTTACGAACGAACGGACCATTTATTAAAATCAATGATTTTATTTATTCAAAATATCAAAAGTGGCGAATTGCAAAGTTTTCCACCTACTCGCACGCTTGTGCTCCTGGTAAAAATTTCCTAGCATCTGGGTGTTTTCTTAAAAATGTTTTTTGTATTTTATGTCACTACCACACAATAATCCCAACGGCCTGAACCAGTGGGACTATGACACCCCAATTGTGGTATGTTGTGTGATTGAAGAGATTGATAAAGGGAGAGGAAAGGTTGAGGAGTGCCCGGCTCTTCAGGTCTGGTCACCAAACACGGCCGAAGCCTTTTAAAGCATCTTTTTTGTCAATTCAGTTCAATCATCATTACAATTTTTTTGTTTGTTTGTTAGTTCTTCTTTTTACGGCCTGCACAGATAACCTTGTAAATCTATATGCATTTTATCCATAGAAAGAGCAAGCCTGCGAGATAACGGCCTCCGTAGTCGAGTGGTCAAGACGCTCGGCTACGAATCCAGAGGTCACGGGTTCAAATCCCGGGGTGTGCAAATAAATTTTATTTAAATAATATGGGTTATTTCACATTTAATTCATATAAAATAATATATAGTATGTTTGCGACATGTTCCAGAGTGGTAGATACTTTAGGTATTGCCCTGAGGAAAGACCACCATTCAGAATTGAAATGTTGATTGAAATGGCTTTAGCCGTGTTTGGTGACCAGATCTGAACAGACAGGTAGTCTTAACCTTCCTCTTCCCTATTTAATTCCCCTCCCCACTTTCAGCCTCACAACATACTCCAATTGGGGGTGCCATTTTTTGTGTTATTTCACAAATTCTTTAAATAAAATAATACCAAGGTAGTATATTTGAGGCTCATTCTGAGCGGTAGAAACTCTAAGTATCGCACTGGTGAAAAACCCCCACTAATTATTAAAACATTTGAGCCCCCTTCCTCTCCTAGTCCTTCGAAGGCCTCTGTTAGAGGTGGAGGGTCACAATGGATTTTCACATGCCCAGGTTTTCTGAAGCCCCCTGTTGTGTTGGAGGCCGCTTCTGTGATCAAATGTCTAGATCCTAGAGGATCCTGTTGTTGTGAGGGGTGTCCTATTTGATACCCTTCTCTCTCAAGGTTCTTAAAAGGATAGGATGCTAGGTCTCTCTTATATCTTCTGGCTGCTTTTTGTAAGGTTAATAAAGTGCTAAAACAGCAAATCTCACTTCAGCAGAGTCCCGGGTAAGGTCTTAATACTCCTAGAGGTGACCCTGTATCTCGGAGGGATCGTTCGTAACTCTATTCTCTAAGAATTCACTCCTGACTTCAAGTCATGTGTAGAGGCCACGGTAGAACAGGCAGTGGCACTACCAAGTGCCTAAGTGACTCTTATGTATACCTTCTAACGCAAATAGAATGGTTGTTTTCACAGTATGCAAAATAAACTCCACTGCTTAAATACCTCATATGTTAAAGGGTTAATGATAAGGTGGAAGATATGTACATATATGTATGTATATACATATTTTGATTATTTTATTTTTTAAAAGGTGTCAAAATTTAAGCTGTTCTAGGTGCCATTGGGCTCAGGGCGGAGATAAGACGTACGTCCCAGTGTGTATCATTCCATTGTTTGCTCAATATAAAAGTGTGTTTAATTTGTTCCAGATGGACACAGCCATACTACAGTAGAAACAGTCACCTTTCCCTTCCAACTGGACAACACATTCGCCTTTAACACAGCCGAGGACTTAGAATCGACCACACTTGACGCGCTGGGCCCCAACAGCACCGACCAAACGTCAACGCCTTTAAGCACTTCGCCAGAAGTCAGCACTATCATAGGAATTAGGATGAACTCTAGTCTTTTGCTTAAGAAAATTATGAAAAATGTGCAGAGTCCTAAATCCTCCAACGACACATAAATTTGAAATAATGAAAAAAGTGATCTCAGTACTTATTAAGGAAATAAAGTTTATATTTGAATTCTAATATCCCTCATTATACTCAAAGAATGTAATTATACTCTTATTTATTTTGTGTCAATTGATAAGGTCTGGTATTATAATGTCCAGAAAAAGGTAGATCGGATAGAAAATCGCACGGTTATTAATTTGGCAGCATTATATGACATGCCAATACCATTATCTACCCAATCACGTGGTGCTGTTGAGAAGAATTTCTGTCTAGATGTGTTACAAGTGGCAATAGCGTTATTTGCTATAATTTTGGATTATTATCTAGAATGTATTTACAATTTATTGTAATGACATATATCTAGGAGTTTATGGCAGCCCTATTACACTGTAATTGACAGAACGCAAATGCTTGTTTATTCCACTAATTTTCTCATCAAGAAAAAAAACTAAAGAAATCAAGTAGGTATCTACAGAGCATAACATTTTACAGCTGTCAAATTAGTACTAAGTTTAAAAAATCATATAATCAATAGGAAGTAGCTAGCTGCCTGTGATTACAAGAAGTAGTTAACTTCATACTTATCTTAAAGTTAGGGACTACCAGACGGACAACTATCACTTACATTTATCTGTACATTATAAACCAAAAGAAGGGTCTCAATTGTTATTATTAATTGCGATCTTGCAAGATGGGTGACCACGTAAAAATAATAATTCTTTGAAATAGAATTCATTATCCACTTGGACCCCCTTAAATAAAGCAGTCAATGAATTGCTAGAGTGAAAGGCGAAACCATAAATAGGGAAGATCGTCGAATAGAGATTAGCGTTCTTATACATAATAATGACTCAATATTGAAAAAATGTATTGCATTGTAGTTATTATTTCTTAATATTTTAAAATCTTTTCCCTTAGTTTATGAAATCATAAATGAAAATTATTCTAAAAAAACATGTAAACTTTTGACTAGATTGACTTGTAAATGAAAACAAATGTTATTGTAGAGATAAAATAGAGTTTTTTCACATGACTTATACTAATGATACTGGGCGTACTGAAACTAATTGCCAAATTGCCCAATTTGAGAATACTCCAAGTAATTTAAGACTGTAAACTTTACATTTTACAGAAATCTCATCACTGAGAGTTTCATATCCTAAATTTGGTTTATAATTGCTTTTAGAATTGATGTATTTTAAGTGACTCAAAATGATTAAAGGTTAGAAAATGTGAAAATAAACAGTTGGATGGTTAAAATGGAGTTTTATTACAATAAACGTAAAATATAAATAAAATGTGACATTATTATTACTCCCCTGTCATAAACATGTGTATATTTTTATCAGACTGACACATCTTGGCCGTTCTCTCCGAACTAACAATGGCTGACAATTGCTGGAGGTCATACTTAGTATAGAGAACTGTCACTGTCATGTTGCTTTCGCTGCCACCGTATTTGTTCTGGTTTCCTTCCTGTTATCAAGAAAAACGAAAAAGGTTAATACAAATAATTTCTTGGACAGAGCAATAACTTTGGTACAGTGGTCGATCACGCCAATGAGAGTTGCCATTTGAATTATAGTGCCGGCTCTGTCCATAAGCGGACCTTCCTTTGACATATTAACCCTTTCCACTCCAAGTCTTTGTTTATTTTATTTCATCAGCTCATCGTTAAATTCATTTTTTAAAAAAAATTTTTTTTTCTAAAAAAATTTTTTTATTTTTTTTGATCTGAAAACTTGTATTTTGAGAGTTATTGCATGATACTATATTATAATTAAAACATTATGATGAGGCGTATTGGTCGGCCACATCGAAATTGGAGCTGGTGGAACAAAATCAATGTCGATTGACATTCAAGATTGGAGTGGAGGGGTTAACCTTAATTACAATACATATATTAATATATCCTTTATTCTCATAAAACTAAGTTCACATGACTAATGTAAAAGGTATAAAGTTTAAAATGTCAGCGAATGTTCAAAAAAGTTCCTGTTTAATATGCTGAGAAAAAAAAAAAGCAATCCTGAAAAAATGCAATACAAATTACGCATTTTGCTCCTGTTTGATGTTGTCCATGAGATAAGACATCCTGAAGATTATTACTAAAATTCAAAAATTTTAAGCTAGACGCACAAGCAATGTAATAATATTCTTTACAAACACGCAAACGTAAAAGCTGCAACGTAGGGTGCGCGCTTTATTAACTTATGTAATTGAAATTCAAATAAAATGTTTTGATATTCAATGTTTTCTGCATTAAATAAGAGCACTGTCACAATTGGTTTTAGACTCATGGAAGCCTTTTATAGAATTCTTAAATAAAATTATAAAGAAATATGTTTTTCTTTATAATTCCATCTAAGTGCCATGTGAAAGAATTAAATTTTCACAGACCTGCATAAGGTTACAGAGTTCAGAGTAGAAGTTAGGGAAGATGGGGGGCTGGTAGAAGACTATGTGTCTGATTCCTTTGATGCGCATTCTCCGGAAGAAGTGGAACCTCTCAGAGTACAGCAGGAAGTGTCCCTCACTGTGGAAGAACATATCTCTCGCTCGGGCTACTTTAGCATCCTGTAATTATAATACAATTCAAAACTTGTACACTATTGTATAATAATAAATACATTTTGTATGGCGTTCCCCAAACATGACTGTCCCAAAAATTATCAATGAGATTTCACCATAGGTAAATTTAGATTATTTATAGTTTTTGTGTTTAATTTGTAGTACTCCATTTTATTTTATCAAATTTGATATTATTAAGTTATATTTTGATTAAAGTTTTGATTAAATTTCAAGGATATTTTTATTAAAGTTTGATTAACTTTTTTTTTTACAGAATCGTATTTTATGATGGAAATTCTTGCATTTATTTTTGGAAGACTAGTCCTTGTAATGTATGAGAGCCAATATTTTTTTTTAAGAAAGTCTAACATTCCCAGGCTACGCATAACCTGAAATATGAACACAATCCTTTGGACCACGCAAGAAACTAACCGGTTAGGTGATATTGTTAATGTATTCTATTTAAATTGATGAATACGCATCATAGCTTTAGATAACACTGAATACTTATGACTCTATTGAAGCCTGTCAATCGAGATTATGTATAACAATCTCTGGACTTGAGTCCTAAAACACTTGATATGACAATAACCTGCATTACTCAGTGCAAAAAAGGGTGGTTCGTCTGATTGATAATCCATCGATTGCCGTCTCTAGTGTACATCCTAAGCATAGGTATGCCGAGTGTTTTATAGATACATAGTTCAATGCAGCCTATTTAAACAAACTAGCACCCTAAGAAATAGCGAGAAATTTGGAAAACCAAGAGCAGAACACCCATTTAGAGTTCGATGTCGGCTATGGCTGTATGCGAATAGATCATTTCTCCAACTCATAATTATGTAAGACAACTGAGGAATAAGCTACCAGCATCTATCTTTCCTTCCTCATTTAATCCGAGCCTTTAACAAGACCTTCATAGCTAATCACTTCCTACAGCCCTTCTTTAACTCCCGGTCGTACAAAGTACAGACTTGTAAGGTGTCACATAAAAAAATAGAGATATGGGTAAAATAATTACCTTTGAATACTCGCAAATTTGTACAAAACTCAAGTCTTCCTTCTTGAAGTAATTTCTAATTCTGACAAAGTCAAAATAGCTTGGTACATAGATCATGGTGTGGGCCATGATGCTGTCTTTATATTGTGGTAAAATTTCCTTTATAAAGTACTCAAATCGGGCGTCTATGGCAGACACAGGATCCTTTGCTTCAATCCTGAAACAAAAATAAATGTATAAACCATAAATCTACTTCATTCACTAATAGTATACATATTGACCAGAAAAAAGTTATGGTATCCCTTAGTATGTTCTCGGCTGTAAATCGAGTCCAGCCAAAAGTCTCCCTAGTTTGCGCACAACTCGAGTTCAAGTCCTACAGGCGCGGGATTTAACTGATATCTTGAAATTAGGGACTACTTTCCTGGTTAAGATTGGTTCAGAGATGTGGACAGTGAAATGTAGCATCCTTATTGGGTAATTGAAACGAAAATCGTACTATGTGGGGTGTAAAAAAAAGTCACACATTCCTAGGGTTAAGTTTTTAATTGTATAAATGAAATGCTATCTGCCCACCTTCTGAAGACTTGTGGGACCTGTACAGCCACCTGCCTTATGGCGCCGGCCTCAATGGGATTATGCACCCGGACTCTTCCGGCGTAGTTGAAACACTTCTTGTTAAAGAGGGAGCTTATTTCTGGCAAAGCTATTGCAGAGAATACTAATGTTTGCCTGAAAATACAACACAACAAATTAGTTAACACAATCTTTAGTAATAATAACAGTACCTACCTTCCATATATCCTAATTAAATGATTTTTCAAGGACACTAAACGTCAAACCTTTAAACATGTATAATTGTATACATAATCTGTAAATGCCTTGAAGAAGCGTATATCACGGAAGACCAACAGATTCCCAAAATGTAAGACATAAAGCTCACATACACACACATGTTTATTTTTGTTCAACGTCTAAAATACTGTGTTAATGGCAGTTAGACATGGGTAGATTCATTCGCAAAAGTGAATTCATTACATCTCATACATAAGTGTAAAATAAGTGAATTCAATAAGTCATTAATTCATTTATTTTGCAGGTACTATAATATTACACTTTAGAAACTTTGCAGATAAGGCAAATTAAAATTATTTGTCGATTCATCCATTAATTTATGATTAGAAATGGTAATCAAATTCAGTGTATCACGCAAGTGAATTGATTCATTTGAGTCATTCAGTCTGGTTGGTCCATATCTAATGACAGTAGTGTTTAACATTGCTGGAAAATAAATAATCTAATCTGTACCGGTAGTATTTAGTCCACCCGTTGACCGCCCAAGACCGCAATCTAGAGAAGTCTGTTCCGTGTGTTTTCTTAGGCTGTAGGTGAAAATGGTCCAGGACGTGGAGCATGTGGTCCCAGTTCTGCATGAGGAATATCTCTGTCTGGTCGAGAATCAGGAGCTCCACAGAAGCCAGGAAGTCGAAGTCCCTCTCTTCCTCTCCCTCGGCACCCACTATGACTCTTAAGCCCAGGGGCGAAGCAATAATCAGGTCTGAAGAGTAAAAGTCGGAGTACAGCTGAAAAGGAAATAAATATTACATTTCGGAGAAAAAGTATTATAACCGTGGATACGATGGATTCATATGTTCATTACTAAGTTCCGCTTTACGGAAATTTTATATGTTCAATTGTATCGTAGATTCATGCAACGCTTTTAGGTGAACTTGATGTTAGGATGGAGGGCCGTTAAAAGGAGAAAGGTTGAGGAAACAAATAATCCATCCCTCCGTTGCAATGAACATGCATTTAGATGTATGCTCGTTTTCCGCTCAAACCCAGATTCTTAGGGGGAAGAGGGATTCTTATTTCAAATAATTGCTGGGAATGTGTTGAATGGGACAGCATAAACAAGAAATAAATTACGGTGACAGAGTAAATAGTATAATATTGAATGGCGATTCTTTTGAAATAAGCAACATGATGCTTTGTAAATACCTTGAGAGTTTTCTTTGTAATAGACAATCCCATTCTAAAAGTGTCATCAGTATTTCCCGAGAAGGTCACTTCATAATCCTCAGGTTTTGGGTTTTTCTTTGGCATCAGAAGTTCATTTCCAGTGAAATCATCCTCAAACCTGTTCTTATTTACAACCTGACTGGAATCACCAGGTACCAGCATTTCTATGAGCAGTTTGATGATTTTATATGCTGAATGCTTAAATGGAACTACTATAATGACCTGAAAAAAAGAATTAAATAGTTCAATAGGTAGTACAAACCAAATAATTATTTTTCTTGGTAAATTTGTGTAGAACAAAATAAATATCCAGCGGAAACTTCACTATTTAATGCAACACTGCAGAAATTATGACAATTTATTTTTTGTATAACTTTGTTTTAGTGAACAAAATAAAATGAAAACAGCAAATTTTTAAACATCACAATATTTTCAGTTGAAGCCAAGGATTGTCAAAGATAGACTTATATAAAATATTGGTGAATGATGTTACATTTATATATATATAGGTTGTTACTCCTTCTCATGACATGAACATGAAAATGTGTGATGTTTACAAAGTTACAGTTCTTTCTGGAATAATTTAAATGGAGTATATCTTACTTTAGGTCTTACTAATCCTTGATCTCTGAATTCATCAGGAACATCCGATTTTTTTGACAACTTGGCGTTATGATGAAGAATTTTTGTTCTTGTTTTAATGAGGTGATTCAAAGCGTGCAGACAATAGGTGTATCTTATTTCACCGGCGTTGACAAAAGGTTCTTTCCGGATAATAAAGATCTTGGTAATTGTTCATGATCGCAAATAGTTCTTTTTGGAGTGGTGTAAGTTTGTCTTCTAATTCATAATCTTTCTTGAAAAGAACCGTTTTGTTTGCCGCACCTATGTACTCTTGAATCTGTTTTTTGACGCAGAGTTTATCCCAGTCAACTTCTATTAACCGCGATGGTGCATTTCCCGGCTCAGTATAATTTTTCTCTTCCAATACTGAAAACTTACTGACAGCTTTTTTTTCTTCACTGTGTTGATTAGTTTTGGGAATTTGTACTACAAGTTTACCCAGACAGGGCCAAGTAAGTGGAGTTGTGTTGTAGTTTTGGGGTTTTTTAGAAACAGACTGCAGTAATGAGTCATGGAGATCGTCTCTCAAATGTTTTAAGAAGGGGTCATTGTTGGATAAATCTGCATCATCTCTCTCAGTCTCTGGGCATACTTCCTGTTCTTCATCTTCTATTTCTTCGCTAAGATTCTGGCCGGGAGGAATCTGTAATACCAATTCATTAAAGAAAAGCTAATAAAAATTTGAACACTGCTGAATGGTTGAAAAGCTTTTAAGAAGAATGGAAAAATAACGAAATTAAGAAAAATAATTGAAAGAACAACATTAATAAATTGATAACAATAATTTGTTTGATAAAAACCTGATAATCATCGACTTCATCTTCCTCTCCACTTATTTCTAGGTTTAGGGAGACATTCGAATCTACTGATCCTTCTTCTTCTTCTGCGTCTAAATCAGAGCCATCACTCATATCTTCATCTTCTACAGCTTCGCTTCCAGAAGCATCTTCAATCTCACCGTCGGAATCCTCTTGTTCATCACAATCTTGATCAAGAATGCTGGTGTCTGCCTCCATCTCTTCCTCCTCACTTTCTGACTCATCGCTGCTTTCAACTGCCCGTGATTTATTATATTCTTTACCATTTTTGAATGTTGACATTAGTTGCTGAAGAGGATCATTGACTTCTTCATCGGACTCCGAATATTGGTATTCTTTTTCTATTTTCTCTTCAAGCATCTGTTTCTTCTTCAATTCTTCTTCCACTCGCTGCTTATCTCTGTATCTATTGAAACAGAACGTTTTCTTCCCTCCTACTTGGGAATCTTTTTTTTTTTTGATTGGTTCGGATGGTCTTCGGTTATTTTTCACTCCACGGTAGTTTCCCTTCTTGCCGCCTTTCTTACCACCACCTCTATTGTCTTGTCCTCCTTTGCGTCCCGTTCCTTTCATTTTAACTTTCACTTATTGACTTAAAATAGTTTTAGAAAATCTCTCACAAAACTCAATTAAACATTTTGATTACCCGCACGCTCAGCGTGTTCGTGGTTCGTGTTGTTAGTTGTTATGACACATAACCTAAAATTGACAGCTGTCAAAAAATATTGCCATATGAAGAAAAAAAAATTCTGACGAAATAACCCACAAAATACCATTATGGAAAAATATAAAAACGTTTTCATAAAAATCTGTTGTTTTTTTCCATACCATTCGATTTCAATCAGCATATCATGTTATAATTTTTTATTTCTTATGGTAATTGATTATTTATCAATCAAAGCGTTTAATGCATCAATGTAATCAGTTAAAAATAATAAAGTAAAAAGAGTATTGCGGACGTTTTTCTGAGGTACTGAACTAATCCACGAAATATAAAAAACATTTTTTATTTAGTGAAAATGAAAACATTGACCTAATTGTAATTAAAATGCGGCATTTTTCATTAGTTTATTTGGTTATTTCATTTTTTTTTAAATCGAAACATTTCACTACTATGGTAACCAAAATTATGTTTTTGGACTTCAAATTATATTTGAAAAAAGGTTAGTTATGTACATGGACATCTAATTCACCTATTTAAATACCTATTCACCTTTATGAGATTGTTAGTTGTATCAATCAGAAAAAAAATAGTTCACAAACGTACATTTCTTGTTTTATTAAAATTTATCCATCCTCTCAAACAGTCTTCTGTTACACCTTTGACATGACCCAAATCATGTTTTTGATCTTCTATGTCTTTCTGACATATCGTAGACTTAATTCCAACATAATATTTAATCGTTTTTTTAAGGTCTCTGACTAACATTATACGATTTTTCAGGATAAGCATATCATTTAGGTGATTATGGTAATCACAATATATAAGGGACGACGGGAAAATAAAAACACAAAAATACAATAAGTTTTTAATATAATTAGTTTATTAGCAGATATCATTCTTATTTATATGTAAAACAGCTTGAAATCCTTCCCCTTGACTTGCCATGGGCACACAGTAGGAAGGCCCTGAGCCTTGCCTATGTCTACCCCTCATTCTTAAGGGCTGCAGCAATTCACAACCGCTATCTATTCCATCATCACCTAAGAGAAAATAAATAATGACAGTTGACTATAAATCAATAACAAACGTATCATCATTATTCAAACAAAATAAAATCTTTCGGCGATGGTAAGAATTGATTTTCAGTTTGGGAAGAAATATATAAATATGATCAGTGTTTATTTTGTAAAAAAGGAGCAGGAACAACCTGAAATTCACAATATCATGTATATAATAGTATATAATATATATAATAACCTGAGTATAATTTACATTATGTTCAAAGCATGGAGATTTTTACAAAGACGATTTGTAGTCATTAGGTTTTACCCTGAAGTAACAATATATGGAGGGAGAGCTAATTATTTTTACCCAACCTACACAAACTTGCGAAAAATCACTTTCTCCGGGCTTTTATGGCGTACACCATGAGAGAAAAAGAGACAACAAATTTCTTGGCCCGCTTCTATATACTGTCATAATGATCTTAAAGTGCTGGTTCCTTGAAGTAACACTGGCGGGACTCCGCCCACATTTTTTATTATGCCACTAAACTTGACACAACTAAACGGTTTTTTAGGTTATATGCTATATTTTTGTTGATAAAAATACTGTGAAAAAGTGGCTATTCGAATACACAAAAACATTATGTCGATATGTGATATGAATGGATTTTTTTGAAACTCCTGGACCTAGACGCGCTCCTTCTTCTGATGCAAAACCAACAGCCTATTTCAATTTATTTTTCACCCCATTACTTTTTGAAAACATTGTCAAAGAAACCTATCATTATGCTGTTCAAATTTTGAAGACAGGAAATTTGAAACCGAATTCACGGGCAAAAAAGTGGACACCAACTAATGAAAATGAAATAAATGCATTCATTGCCGTTTTACTGGAAATGGGGATAACAAGACGAGCCACCATTTTTTCTTATTGGAAAAGGGATTCCCGATGCATACCATGGTTTGGGAAGATGTTTTCGAGAGATAGGTTTCAACTTGTTTTGAAATTTTTTCATTTGGTGGATAATAGGACATTAGAACAACCTGGCCACCCAGATTATGATCCTTGCGGCAGATTCAACTATCTTGTAAAGCACGCAAATACCGTGTTCCGTCAACATTACATACCTCACCAACAACTGTGCATAGATCAATTGCTAGTTGAAACACACTGCCATTCATATTGGATGCTTTGTGATTCTATTACACACTATTGTTTGGCATTTTTTTGTTACAAAGGAGCGAAATGCCCAGGTGATGAAAATTCTATCCAAAAGAATGGTCTCGGATTTACAGTTGTACAAAAATTAATTAGCAATGGGGAACTATCTCAGTAAAGGCTACCACTTATTTACTGACAACTTTTTCACCAGATTACGTTTGGCGAAAGCCCTGTCACTAAATCATACATACCTGACAGGAACAATACGACGCAACAGAAAAGAGATTCCTATTAATGCTAAAAAAGCTAATGTCGGAGAGCCAAAATATTTTGCTAATGATAACGTTTTATTGTGCCCTTTCAAAGACAAGAAGTCAAAACACCACCCAGTGTTACTGTTATCAACCAATGCAGACACCAATAGTGTAACCATAAAAAAAAAGCAAGGTAATTTTGAATCAGAAAAAGAAAAGCCTCCAATCATTCATGATTACAATAAATACATGGGAGGAGTGGACGAATCGGACAACATGTTGTATGTGTATTTGGATGAACGAAGAACATTAAAATACTGGAAAAAAGTTGCATTCAACATATCCGGAAGAATGGTGCTAAACGCTTATGTTTTATGAAAATCCAATACTACAGGAAGTAAAACGACCAAACTTCAGTTTATATCTGAAATTATAGAAGATATTGAAAAAGAATGGATGGCTCACAAAAACAGTGAACCGATACAACCAGCTTCATCCAATAAAAAAAATTGCTTAGAAAAATTGCCTGGGCGCAATTTACGCCAGTGCATAGTGTGCAGCAAAACAAATGAGATAAGGCGATCCAACCTCATATGCGCTCGCTGTAAAAAGGGGCTACATGGACTTTGCGTGGGAAAACACAATTGTGAAGTGACATAATCTTGTATTTTTATATTTTTAAATATTTTTCGTAGTCAGAAATGTGTAGTTTTTTTATTAGAAGCATAACATATCATTCTTTACTTGTATAATTGAAAAAATAATTATTAAAATTGATTGATATTTGTCCAAGTTATTGCATTTTTATTGAATACCATTTTTTAAAATATCTAAAAACACAAAAATCTGCAAAATATCTGTATACTTGCTAAATAAACATAGCCATAAAACGGATAAACTAGGTTTAAATAAGTTCTAAGTAAGTAATTGACTGAACACTTATTTTTTAGAATTTATTCTAGCAAGAAAAAATATTGTTCAAATTTTCAATAAAAAACTTAGAAAAATAAAAAAATCCATAAAATATTTCTTTTAAAACAATGGGAAATCCGTGGAATTGATTTTCACGTTGAGAAACAAAAAGAGCACTCTAAATGAATTAATTTTCAACGAAATATGAAACGGATAAAGACACTGAAAATAAAAAGAATTAGGTCGTAACTGAAACTCTAACTCAAAACCTTTACTCTATCTGGAATTAACATCTCTCCCAATTGAGCTACTGAAACCTTTGTGTCTTTTTTCTGTTTCATATTTCGTTGAAAATTTTTGATATTATTTTAACAATTAATATCATAAAAAGCTTTAAAGTTAAATCTACTTTAAATAAGAATAAATTTAATTAAGTTTCTGTGTACATAAGTCAAATTTTAAACTTAAGTATACTGTTTTGGTTTTGAAATAAATATTTTTCGCTCTTTCATATGATTCCCTTTTTCCACCAACACCAACATCATTATTTTAATGACGTCACAAGGGCGGCAAATTATGATTCCGCCCCGGGCGACGATGGCCCACGCTAAGCCACTGCCACTATGCAATCCTGAATATTTTCTTGTAAAAAATATGACAGGTGTTATTTTTACCAATAAATCGATTTAAAAACCAACAGATTTAAATGCTTCGGCTTGATTCTGGTAATCATATTCCGATCAGGATGCCATTGCGGAGAGATTGACAACTATGTGAAGCCGTTGGACCCTGGTTCCCTTTGGAAACACTTATGACACCTCAAATTGGAATTTAGAGAGTAGTAAAAAAATCTAATATAAAATTATTTTATTTTGATAACGAGCTATAAAAAAATACTCGCATTTAAATTGGAGGCTGAATATTATACAGAGCATAAATAAAAATACAGAGCAACATGATTTTTAAAACTTCAAAATGACACATTTTAATGTTTAATTTTTATGGATTATCTCTAAGTAATTAAATTTTAAAATTTTATGAGATATTTACATAAAAAATTCTAAATTTGCATATTAATTTAAGATTCAACTTTATTCATATTCTTGTGAGTTCAAAATGAATTATACTGATCAGATGTTTTTATTGATTGAGCTATTCAAGTTTGATAATGTACAAAACCTTTAGAAATATCATGCCGATTAGACTTTTGAGGGAAATGTCTTCGGCAAGGTGCTTGCAAGGGGGGCGATTCATTTTCCATGTGTCCAAAAGTTCTGAACTGCAGCGTGTGATCTAAAGTGGATGCCACTGCAGGCCTGTGGGGTCCGCCTACTTGGAAAGTAGCATACGGACTGATTTCATACATATCTGAAAGAAAAAGCAAATTCACAGTACTTTTCCAATGGTTAAGTTATTACTTCGTAGAGGCTTGTTTATACGTAGTAAAAAAGAAGTGAAAAGAGGGATTTGTTTTACAAAAGACACCATAGGCAAAATGCAAAAGATATTGAGTGAGAGGAATAATGAAGACCACCAAAATGAGACTCACCCGGGAGATAATTTTCCCCATATTTTTGAATGGTGTTGAAACATGGACACCTAGAGCCAGCGAAAAGGACACAGATAGATAATCCAAAATATGCGGCTGGAGAAAAAATCTCAAAATTCTATGGACAGCCAGGCGCACTAATCTATCTACGCTGGAAGAGCTAGGCATCCACAATAGACTATTGACTGTTTGCCTAAAGCTTAGCCTCACATAATTTGCACACGTTGCTCGCCAAACTAAGAACTCGAACCTGGAGAAACTCATGGTCACTGGTAAAGTGGAAGGCAGGAGAATCAGGAAAAGTGAACAAATATCACAGGTGTGCGGAGTGTCAAGTGCGCGGCTCTCAAGTGGAGTGGAGGAGCCTTGTTCACCAGGGCAATCAGAATGGTGGTCACGATCCTCAGCAACGAGGCAGCGAGTTAAGGAGTTCTTACCTTACTGATACACATTTGACCTACTTGCCAAACTTGAAAATTATTTATTTATATTTGGAACGGCATCAAATTTGAAGCAGTAATTTCATGTCTGTCAAATGTTTCTAGAAAATATAATATATTTCTTTATCAGGAATTTGGCATAATATTTATGACATTTTTGCCAATTGCTCATTTTGTATACAAATATATTTTATTCGGTGAGATGTTTTTGTGGTGGTCATTTATTTTTAAATGCTTAGTGTTTTCTGTAATATTTGAATTTATTATATTTTACCACAACAAAAGACTACGATACAACTTAAAGTTTGAAATGTGGTCCAGTGAGAACTAGTTCGGTGTAACATATAAGTAATAAAATAAGTTGTGTGTTAATAATAAACATGGAATAACCTTCTGTTTCTCTCCTCATCTTCTCTGTGTGTCCCTTAGGAGAAGTGGAATAGTCATGTTGAGAGTTCCTCAGGTTTTGCTGTTCTGCACAGATGGTTTTTTCATCGCTGGCCTGGGATTGACTCCTCTGTCTCTCTACTCCATATTCTGATTCATTACTACATTGGCAAATCACACTGAAAAAAGTTGATTACTACATAAACGTTGTGTCCCCAACTGAAGCTGTAAAAATGTGTATTTATTCCACATTATTAGTATCTTTGATTTTGTGGAGAACGTCAAAATAACTAATTTTAGTACTTTAATATTATAATTCAAATGGTGATCAGATGTGTATGCAAACAGTTTTATAGCATTTACACTTCACAGACTCAGAAGGGGTGAATATGAAATGAAAAGTTGTTCAGAGAGTTTTTTTGTATGACTACCTCTTTCATAAACTAAAAAAAAATGTTGTGAAGCTCGTTTGTGTTGAAACAAAATTAAATTTCTTGGCCGCTAATTGTTCGAACCGCGACTCAGAACAACTGCTGATGTGCATTGGGTAGCACTATCCGATACAGAATGTTGCAAGCTTTAGATATAATTTTACAGAACTTAAAAAGTTATTTCAATGTTCTCCGTATATGAAATAATTGTACTCAGGTTACAAAAAAGCGAATCTTTAAATGCTCCTCTGTGAAAACAAAATACAACACTTACAAAAATTTCAACAGCTACGAAATCTTAACGATAAAACAGAAATCTAGGATGAAACAGCAAAAACTCACAAACAGTGAGTCTGGCTCATGAGATTTGCACAGCTTTTCTGCATAAAATTACAAGGTCACGGTATGCTGAATTGTGGAACTTTAAAAAAATTGCTTGTTTTGGAAAAAAATAAGACAAGATGCCATATTGTTTGACAATAATAATTGTTCAATTTGTAAAAAACGAAAAGTGGTGTTAAATTCTGTGAAGATATTATAATAGGAATGATCATGAAAATTAAATCAAACAACATTTGTATAAATTAATGAAAGAACCTTCTTTTCCTTATCAATAAGTACACAACAGATAGTGTAGAAAAAGCTGCTATGGTGGCTAGAATAATGGAGATGAGGTTGAAGATGTTTTCCTGGGAGGCTTCTATCTCATGTGGGTGAGCAGGCTGCATCGGGTAATATGCAGGAGGGGAAATTGTAGCTGAAACCAAAGGTGAATAAAAAATAGTAATTTGTTACAGTTGAACAATATCCAATAGTTTTCCTGGATGGTTTTTAAGTAAATGAATGGAATGGCTCTGACTTAGTTATTGGAACTGTGCATTCCTGAAAATACCAATTCACGATAGTTAACTCTTAGATCAGCAGCTTCGTCAACTATTGGAAGTTTGTACAAACTAAATCCTAAGATTACAAATAAATACAACAGACACTGGGGTCAGAGAAAGTGCTTTTCGAGTGTCAAACCCTAATGTCTGGAATAAACTTCCACACAATTGTGATGTTGAGTGATGAAATTCTCATCTCTTCAGGAAGTCATATCCATAAATGGATCACAGAACTGCAAACCTAATATGCATAGCTAGGCTTGCCTGGTAGTACCTAAATTCACGCACATAATAAGTTTTTGCACTAGTGTGCTAACTCTTAATTTACTGCTATACAAAAAGTCTAAAACTTTCCACAGCCTGCAACATATGTAAATATCAATAATTATTGATTATTTATTATTTATTTTTAAGTGAGTGAAGCATTTTTATGGTAATTTTAGCTATAGTTTTAGTTATTTTCTAACCTTGTTAAGCGCCCTTGAGGTGATATTTCAGAAAAAGACTGTAAAAATGAACTTCAGTATTATTATCCAAGCAAAACTGGACTTGTACTAGTTAAGTAGGTTTCAAACTTTTCTAAAGTAGGTAGTGAAGTATAGAACAATGTGATTGTATTCTTTTGAGTTATAGTTGTATTCACCTCCAGAGAGCGTTGTGGTTGATGCTCTCAACACGGTCTCGCTCCGCCCGGCATGATTTTCTGCCGCCAACCTGATTTCGAACCACTGCTGCGGCGACAGGGCTGTCAGCGTGAGGGGCTCGGAAACTGAGACAGCCGTGGCGCGCCAGGTGCCCCCCTCGCCCCGCCGCCACTCGGCGCCGAGTGACAGCAGTGGGCAGATGGAACCCTCGGGGCCGCCCAGCGCGCGACGGATCTCCACCACAATGCAGGTGGCGTTGCTCCATGTGAAGGCGGACCAGTCTTCGGGGAACTTGGGGGCTGAGGATATTCAATTTTGTCATATAAAACTTTTATTTAAATTACCAAAAATCCAGAGGGAAATCATTGCCATCAGGGCCTATGGCATCTTTGGAGATGTCGTGTGGGGGGTTTAGATGTGTCTGTTTGCTGAAGCAACAAAAAGTGTCAAAAGAAATAGTTTGCAAGTCATTTCTATCACGATCTATGGAGCTTATAATTGCTCTATGTTTAGTTTCGTTTAAGGTAGTAACACCAGGTAGGCCATGGTAAGTTTTGATAAATATAATGAAAAATGAATTTCGATCTGATTAGCTTCCAATGAATGGCTGGAATTAATTTTTGCAATGAAATGTATGAAGCATGAAATAAGTACCTATCATGAAAAGTTCCCAAAAAACGATTACGGGTTTCTTTTCATAATATGCGACAAAAGGGTCTTGATTAGATCAATAGCTCGATTCTTCAGAAAGAGTGGTTAGACCACACTTGTGCTAGTAGCCTCTTGAGAATTCACCACCAAGAAGTTTGACAATCGTCTGGTACTAATATAAGAGAGGTTATGCTTAGTTAAATAATCGAACCTTCTCCTTTAGTGTTAACATTGATGACTAGGCTGGGATCTCCTTTACCAACCCTGTTGTGTGAAGCTATATGGATTGCATATCTTGAACCACACTTCAGGCCAATCACTTTGTAGGAGGTAATTTCTGATGAAAGATCGATAGTCTGGAAGCTCTCCTCATTCCTTCTAAAACTTAGGGTGTATCCTGTAATGAAACGTGTTACTTTAGACATTTTTGAAGAAATTTGGAAAAAAAATAGAAAAATTATATCTCACATCATGATTGATCCAAAACCTTCTGATAAAATAAAAATAAATCCCCTTTCACTGACAACCACGATGACCACCGATCACGTTCTTATGGATGATTATTTCTTTACTCAAATCCTTATTGTTATCACTAATCAGGAATCACAAATAATCAAACATTGCGACCACATGAAAATTCAGAGGAGTTTAAAAAAAAAAAAAGTATGTTTTAAATGAAATTCAAATATACGATAGATCTACACACTTTTTTTATAGGAGGCCAAAAGAGGAACTCTTGGAACTTTTTTTGCACTGGTAACCCCAAAAATAATAATAACAATGGGTTTCTTTAGCGTAGTTTTGTGATTTTTCACCTCAAGTGTGCAAATCTAAAGTAACAACTTCCCCAACTGAAAAGGTAACTAGATCGGTCTGAATTCAAATAAGATGCCTACAAATCTGCCGCTAGAGGTACTGTTGGCAACAAGGCATTTATATAGGAAGGTTTTGAAGGATTCCACCATTGGTGCCTTTAGAACCCAGCATTTTGTTACTGAACTCTTAGTCTGGTTACCTAACCTAATAAAGGAGAGCCTCCATCAGAAGAGTTGGGGCTCCACTGCAGCTGGACGCTGGAGGCCGTGGTGTAGAGGAGTTGCAGGGAAGGGGGCCCCGGGGGCAGGAGACAGATCACGCTGTAGGTTATCTCGTCAGAACCAAACAGGTTCTTGGCTGAACAAGTGTAGTTGCCACTAACGGTTTTATCCATATCTAAAATAAAATAAAAAACAATAATTTAGCTGTTGTACCAGATGTCAGAAGCTCACAACTTTATTAAACTGTAATTTTAGAACTACTTTCAGTTTATAGAAAGTTATGCAGCTTATGTTAGTAAGTACATTTTTACTATATACTGATAAAGGCGGCGCTCATTTGTGGAAGTAATAACATCTTTAAACCAATTTCAAAGGGCAGTGATTAGCATACCAGATGAATACTCCATGAGCTTGTACTGGCTATATCTTTTACTGAACCTCAACACTCTCAAATGAGGTTCCCGAAAGAGGAAGCCGGTGGTTTTTTCAGTTTCAATGTACTACAAAACTATTATAGTTTATTGTAACAATTTATGTAGTGTACCAAAAAAGTAATATATGTATTAGAACAAATTGAAAAATATGTGAAACAAGGTTTACACTAAAATGACATTAGCAAAGGTAGGTTTTACTGTAAGTAATATAACATAACTTTTCTTTAGTTAAGTTTCAAATACAGCTCACAGTCACTTCATTACCAGACTTCATCTAAATTCTCATATCAGTGATAAACTGACTCAAAGCATAAATAATGTGTTCTTACTATGAATGAGTAGATTTCCTTCGACCGTGACTTGGTAAAGATGACTGTGAGTAATGGGTCTTTGTGTGTGAAGCCAGCGAGCCCTTGGGGTAGGATTACCAACGGCAAGGCAACCCAGCAGCAAGGAGCGACCCACTCCACTGGGTATCACTCCGCTGAAGGAGGCAATGCGAGCACCAGCTGGAAAACAAGGATTCCTTTGTAGATAATAATTCCCTTCAAAAAGTTATCTAAAGATAATGGGGACACAAACTAAACCTCTAAGGTAACATGACTTGTACATAACATATCGTCTCTGGAAAAGCAAAAGGGTTTAAGTGAAGGTTTGGTCAAAATTGAGTTAAATATGCAGTTCTGATTATTATTATTTTCTGCATCAAATGCTTTGACTCTCGTTTGATTCTAATGACTTTTGTTGCCCTTCGGCCATTTAAAATATATTTTCCATTTGGGAGAAGGCTTGACTCAAACGACACAAGCTTGGGACTTTTTTTAGCTTTTCGTCGCTTCAGGTAACTCAGCATTGAGTTACCTGTGTTAACTTTTTTTTTCAGTTGATTCTTTCATGGTGAAAAAATGTTAAAATACTGTAGGGATATTTCGAGAAATACTTTCTCCCGACCTGTCTATAGAACTTTTGCCAGTTAGACTAACATTAAAATGGGCATGTAAGTTCTCTGCTTGAAGGCAATTTCAATAATTTGTAAAAATTACGGTTGGTTGGTAGGTACCTCGAGCCGAAGTCACTTGGGTCACCGGAGATATGGCAGCTCCTTCGCCAGCCCCGGTGCTGGCGGAAAGCCAAAATTCATATCGCTTCTTCTCCACCAACCCTCGGACTTCCACGGCGCCCCCAAGCCCCGTCCCCCCCATAGCGCTGGCTTCCGTGGCGCTGACCTGACGGCTGGTGGGCTGACCTCTGCTGAAACCAGTTGAACATTGCTTAACCTGGCAGACTGCAGCTTTATTAGAGTATTTTAGTTTTATATTCCATTTTAGCTGGTTTAGAACATACATCGATAGATCACACGATCTATACCGATTTTAAGACTTTTTGAGCCCCAAACAGAACAATGAAATTCGTGTATTTGAAAATGACAATTTTAACCGAAGTAAGATAAAATTGACTTTACTATGGGCACACAAACACGCCCATAACACACTTCTACCTGTTTACCTTTTCAGTGTATGCGCCGTATTTCCGGGTGGTGCCGCAAAACTTTAGGAGGTGATTATTCACGATATTCTAAGAAAAAAATCTAATGAGGTTGTTGAACAGAGCAATTATTCTATTTTCCAAAACAAAAAAGATTTTTTTTGTTTGAAAGTTGTTAAAAACTTGTATTGTGGTCATTCTTTGAAATTGATCACTGTGGAAATGAGATCCTTGAGACGTATGTGCGGTAAAACCATGTATGACCGTATTAAAAATGTGGATTTCATATAAATAATGCAAGGCTGATGTGAGCGTAATGAATAGGATCAAGAAAGGGACGCTTAGTTGGTTTGGGCATGTAGAGCAAATGAACGAAGAAAGGAGTGTGAAAAGAATATATGATGCGAAAGTGAATGGAAAAAGAAGTCGAGGACTCCCGAGAAAGACATGGCACGATCAAGTAAATCAAATACTTGAATCGAGGTTATATGAAGATCCAGAATAACAGAAGAGTATGTTTGAGACGATGTATGAATGTGAATGAAGCAAGGAATGTGTGCCAAGATAGAGTTATATGGCGGTCCGTCCTTTCTGCTTACCCCTGCGGGGTGAAACGGCGTGATGGTTAGTTAGTTAGTTATCAATTGTCTGTCCACAAACAAAAAATACCCACAGTCGTTAGGTTACAGTTGATCAAACAGAATTTTGTATTTAGCAAGTCAGTAGCAGTTAACTAACACCTGAAGTGGGCGGTATAATGTTTACTACAATGGATTGGTTACACATATGTACAAAAATTAAATTAATATTTTTATTTGGGCTTTAACGAAAAAACATTGTTAACATTTTTCATTAGATTTTCATGAATACAACCCTATGGAGTTTTGGGGTACCACCCTGAAATGATGTAAAACCAAAAATTCAGTGTTAGGTTTTTTAAAGAATAGTGACTTTGGTTGAAATGTTAAAAAAAACTTAACTCTACGGACTCACACATAGCATAATCCGATTTTAAATTTCAGAAGGGGATAAAAAATTAAGAATGCGTTAAATATTATTCACGCACCCTCCAACTTCTCTGTAATACAGGGTGAAGAAAACAATCTTCCCGTTTGGCTTTTTCGGTGGCAGCCAGCTCACCAGGATGGAGTCGGCCGTGAGAGCCATGGCTTTAATGTCAGCAGGCTGACCTGGAACTGTAAGGATAGAATATATCATTATTATTTTCATAATGGATAATGAATCAAATTAATAAATTGGTAAGTATTTTGTCTAGCTTCAAATCCTATGTATTTTTTTCTATGCAGGCATCTCCACACATGAAAACACTTTTATAAATAGATTCCTCTTAACCTAGAACAAATCCTTCGGAAGGATCAGGCAGGGCCAGTTTTGTGTAGGCGCAATTGGAGCAGTCCGCCCAAGGCGGCGAATTGCCAAAGAGATGATTTTTTTTTTTTACAATACACGAATCATAATATTACTCTGCAAATTTAACAGAACAAAATATTTACACTTTAAACATGTAATTTGTTGGATCTGTTGGTTTATATTTATTTATTTGCAGATGGGAAACCTGCCAAAAACGAGTGGTTAACAGTGATGAATTTTTGTATAAAAGTGATGCTTTTTGTATATAATACTCATGGGTCCACGTGGAATATAGGGCAGGTACCTATTTTTACGATTAAACACATTAAGCTCTTTTATTAGACGTTGAAAAAAAAGGTTTTTCGAAAATTTGGTGTTAATATTTAGGTTTTGACAAGAAAAAAATCTGCGCCAAGCGCCGTTTGGCTCAGAACCGGGCCTGGGATCAGGCTCCTGCAGCCATTCCCTCAATTGACTGGTATGTTTTTCCATATCAAAACACAAATTTCTAAAATTAACAACGAATAATACACAACGATTTGAGGGCAGGTACCTATTCTGTATGCCAATTTAGCAAAGAAGTAAAAAAAAGTCAGGTTTCGCTGATGCTTGTCCTCACTTCAGCTAATATAGATGGCTGAACCATTGAACATGTAAGTATGTAATCTAGAAATATGTAAGTATGTGTGTTACTGTCTTCCTCTGTGGTGCAGAAGACGGCCGGACTGAGGATGCCGTCCCCCGCGCCCGTGTAGGCCAGCACCTGGATGGAGTAGTTGGTGTACTTCAGCAGCGCGTGCAGGTACGTCTCGCTGCTGCTGGTCCTCTTCACCTCCGCTGCCGTCCCACTTTCCTCCACTGGAAGCAGAGATTTCCATAACGAATCTAATAAATCTTCACCTTTTGACGTCACGGTTTATATAATATTAGATATTCAGTAAATGTGTGGTTTTTAATGTGTATGCAGGGAAAGGACTAAACACAATCAATGACTTACAATAAATATCAGTGAGGGGCTTGTAAAGTATTTTGTATCCGAGCAAGTTCCCTCCGAGCCTCGAGCGCGGAGGAGCGGCCCATTCTATCTTCAGGCTCTGGGAAGACAAGGCCGAGCAGCGCACTGATTGCGGAGGTGCAGTTGGTACTGAAAAAAAGATAACTTAGAAAAATGTCATTGCAACGTATTTTATTAGTTCTTGCGTTATATAAATCTATTAGTGAGCGATGGTGGTTCAGAATATCTCAGAGAGTTGAGTAAAACCATTAAAAAACAAGATCTGTGAGAAATAGTCAGCAATGCAAAGCTACCAAATAATTGTATGAATGATGGAAAACTACACAAATACCTCATTTTCTTGATGCAGTATAAAGGATATTAAATGATGTATGAATCTGATTTCGACAGCAGTTGACTTGATTGAATGAAACGAGGAGATAGATACGCCCTCTCAGAGGCCTAATATTTAACAGATGAATGCTATTTTAAATCCTTATTTCAGGATTAAATGCACACAATTAACATATTGTGTATAACCTTGGAAGATATGGAGAGGTACCTTTGCGAAACAGTGTAGTCAGGATTGTTGACTTTATACTGACTCGCTAGAAAGAGACAAAGATATATTAAAGGATGTTGGATAGCCTATTAGTTACCGCCCACATGGTATTCGAACATTTTTAATAAACATATTTGAACACATTAAACAAAACAATATCAATACACCATTAAAATGATTTATAAAGTCAAAATATCACAACAAACACTTATAACAGAAAGTTTGTCTAAATAATGATGAAAGCTTTTTGTTGATTTTTTGTCTTTATATTATTAAAAATGTGAAAATTTTGTCAAATTTTTTTTAAACTTTTGAAATACCATACCTCTGAAAAGTGATGTTTTATAATCTTTGTTTGGTCTTATTTGAACATTCACGCATAGCACATATCACCATCTTGTTTGATTTATTTGTATAACCACTGCAAGTTTTTTAAGCAACACAAATATAGAAAATAACCTCAAAATTCTTTGCCGTAAGTTATACAACTCTATGATGAGAACATCCTTACATACTTAGAAGTGATGCGATATTATGTGACGACTTTTCTTATCTTTTTCTCTTTCATGGTATACGACGTAAAAACTCTAAGAAATTGATTTATCGCAAATTTGTGTAGGTTGGGTTAAAATATGAGCTTATTTACCTCCTTATATTGTTACTTCAATTGTTATTTTTTTTTCACTGGAAACATGTGTAAATAATTTTATTCAAATAGTGACAAAGGCGTATCTTTTTGGGAGCGGATGAAAGCTTTCGAACTTTGTAGTGGGAAAGGTTGTGCATCAGTAAATTGATGCGTTTAATGTTACCTCTTTCCTAGCCTAGTATAGGCTTGTTGGCGGGTCAGGTGCCTGTCTTATTGGCTGCCGTCGCCGTAAGACGATATTTTTGTTTGGGTATAGGCTTCTTAAGTCCAATCTTAGAGTATATAGAGTGGTATCAATCCAAGGCAGTGTAGTCTTTGATGGTTTTTACCTGACTCGGCGGACCTGGGCGTGGCTAAGACCAAGGCTAGGGTATTTATGCATCCATTCATATCACATATCGACATAATGTTTTTGTTTATTCGTATAACCACTTTTTCACAGTATTGATATCAACAAAAATATAGCATATAACCTAAAAAACCGTTTAGTTGTGCCAAGTTTAGTGGCATAATAAAAAAATGTGGGCGGAGTCCCGCGGTGACCCAGGAGCCCAAGATCATTGTGACAGTACGTAGAAGCGGAGTATTATATTTGTTGTCTCTTTCTCTCGCATGGTGTACGACGTAAAAACCCGGAGGAAGTGATTTATCGCAAGTTTGTATCGGTTGGGTAAAAATGATTAGCTCTCTCTCCATACATTGTTTCTCCAAGAGTCCAATACACCCTGAAATTCGTAACATTACAGGGTGTATCGATACGATACTTGAGTGTAGGTGTAAATTTCTGACGTCTGGTATAATGACTATTTGGTAAAGTTACCTCCTTCCTTGGTGGAGCCCAGAATGGGTATGCTGGCGGGTCCGCTGCCCGCCCTGTTGGCCGCCGTCACCGTGATGCGGTACTTGGTGAACTGGCCCAGGCCGCTGATGGGGAAGCGCGAGGCGGAGGGGCCCTTCACCGTGGCGGAGCTGGTCAGCGGGGTCTGCTGTCCCGAGGCGTCGGCCTCCGTCACCTCGGCCCAGTGCACCGTGTAGCCGTGCAGCGGGCCGTGCCAAGAGGCCGAGGGCGGGGGCTACATAGGTACGAGACGATTAGATCTGGTTGCGCGTGGTAAACCGCTCGCGTCACAAATATTGGCATATTTTTCTGAAAAGCAATGACCACGACCGGTGTCGGTGGCGAAAGGAAAATATAAAATTTCACCGCCTAACTAGTCGACGCCTTTGCAAAAAACACCACTAACTTGGAATATAATACTTTGTAGAAATCAATAATAAAAAAATGACATAAAATTAAAACTACGTGTTATGAGGGCATCATGGGCGCCGATAGTATCCTTACAATAAGATACTGGTCACTGAGACACAGGAATCAAAACACCCTCTCTACTTCGTATTTTATTTTTGACTCAATTACGTGTGTATAAATATGCCAATAAAATACGTTGGACGTAGTTATGCAGAAAGCGTCTTATCTACAATTTGCCATAATTGAGCATTACATGTTTTCCTATAGATGAATACTAGATGTACGAGTATATATATTTTATATATCTGCTGAAAACATCCAAGCTCCAAATGCAATAGATTTTTGGTAATTATTTATTTTACTTACGCTCATTATGATTACAGATACTTTACTTAAATTGAAGTTAAAAAACACTATAAAATATAGGATAGCTCAAGAAGTACATTTTTTTTAATAAACACATTGATAAACTATAAATTGCCTATTTATAAAAATACTCATATAAATAAACACTGATATTCACTTTACAAATGTCGATTGCGCATATTAATGCTTTTTTATCGTCATATTTTCAAACGCCTTTTTCTCAGTTTAATGTTTTTGGGATTGGACGCTTTCTGCATAACTACGTCTAATTATTACTAAATTTATTTGTTTATCCCGCATTTCAAACCCGCATTCGTAGGTCGTACAAATATTTCTTACTATGCAAAACCAGTTTTGAAAAATCTGATATTAAAACATTGAATTTTATTTTTATTTTTCCCCTCTCTTGTTTTTTTCCACCTCAAAACATTTTCAATCATAGCCGAGGACCGTAGCCTCACTGGCTTCGAGCATTGTGACTATTGTTTGGGATCACATTAAAAACTCACATTTACTTTAATGTTTCAAGAAAACACTGAATCACCAAAGTAATCGCCAGTTCTGATTACAATATCTATTGTCTACAATACAATGAGATCCTCGAATGTTTTTCTAGAGCAATATATCAATAACGATATTTAATTAGTTCTTTTCAGAGTTAACATTAAAATTAATGAAGGGTGTTCAACTAAATATGATTATAAAATATAAATAATTTTCTTTGTGAGTTCGTACAAGTGTGAAATTTTCACATTTAATTGAAATTATCTAATTTAATTACTATTTTTTTCAAATCCCTACCTATCTTATTAAGTACCGATCTATGGTGTATTTTAGTAGACGTTATTCTATATTTGAAATAGAAATAGCAAAAAAAAATAAAATCTTGGCAAGTCAAGTTACATTTCGTGATTTTTTCCGGATAACAACTTGTTGAAGCAATACAGTTTCTCGTATTCTTGTAGTAGGTAAGTACCTTCCGGACCTACAACATTTTACATACATTTATTAAGTGTTGAATTCAAATTCAAATTTTCTTATACACAGGCAGTATTCACAATTCTTTACAAACGCCAGCTTTCCTTGTCTGGAAACAGGTTTATCTGTACCCTAAAAATGTTACAATGGTTCACGTTTTGACGGCTTCATACATGTTCACACAGTGATTTACAAACATTGTATTTATGAACAGGAGTATTAAGGTTTATAAAGATTACGTTTTAATGTATTTCGGTGAACCAATATGCATCCCGTTTATGCTATCAGTCGCTAGACGGTTATAAAAATTATTCCCATGTATTATTTTAATATAAATATTTATTTACTTAAAATACTACATGGGAACGTACAATGGTTATATATGTTTTAATAATAACATGAAATCAAGGTGAATATAAATAAAGTTTTCTTTGTGTTGACTAATGGGAGTAATAGACAACAAATTATACATTTTGGAAAAGTGATTAAGCGCCCTTAACGAATCCGCGATGATGACATGTTTGGTACCTACTAATACTTTTTTTTCTGAAAAATTTCATAAAAGCACGGGTTAGTTTAGGCAAGGTAAGACAAGTATGGTAAGACTGCTTTAGGTTAGGTTAGTTTGTAAAAGGTTGTATTAGGAATTTAAAATGATTTATTGGACAAATAACTTACTCGATCTTGACGTTGATTCTGGATGATATGTACGCATGTACCAAGTAGCGCATTTCAAAATGATTTTGGACAGTGCGTACCAACGTTTCATGTGCACCGGGATATGATTTAAAAAAAGGGTTTTTCTCACCTGCCACGTGACGATAAGCTCTCCTCCCTCCCCTGCCTGAACCTGGACGTTTTGTGGAGGTTCCGTGGGAGCTTGCGGTCAAACATCAAGGTTACAATTCAGTGAAAACACAAGTTTCATGCAGCTTTTAGAGATGTCAATAAAATTAAGAAAAAAAAACATAACTTTTACTGACTAACTCCCGATTTTTACAAGCTTAACGCCTATCAATTTGAAAACTACAAATATTTAGAACATGTGTTGAATTAAAAGACAATTTACGTTGTCAACCAAAAGTTATTATAAAATATACCCGTACACTATATTAATTAATACCAACATATAAAAGTTATGGCATATTTTGTAATTGCATCAAGTAACGTGTAACCGATCCTTTATAGTAAAAAATATACCAACACTACACGAAACTACAGGTAATAATCTACTACTATTGGGCATTTCAAACGGGCACACTTCTAATATATTCTAGAATATGAGATATTAAGAAAATCTGTTTTTTTTTTTAATTTTAGGGGTCGAATTTTGAAAATAAAAGTCTTTGAAAAGAATATTTTTCAAAATTTTACTATTACACAGTTTGGAACAAAAAATAATTATTGTATTTTGATGATTCTCGAATAATACCATTTTCTTAAAGTAGATACAACATGTAATATAAATATTACAAGCTTTACAAAATTACCTCCTTTGTATGGGGAAATTTCAGTTTGAAAAAAATCACAAACATGAAGCGCCAAATTTATAATGCTTTTCGTTTTTGTGTATGATTTGTGAATTTCATTCATAAGTGCAACCTTTCGCTCCTCTCACTACCCCCAGAAAATGAAATTAAATTTTTATAAAAATATTTCAATAATTTTAAATTTTAGTGCGCCATTGAAATTTCAAAAAAGTTCCACTCAAGTAGTGCACTAAAAATGAATGTTATATCGGTTATTAAATGTGCAGTACCTTAGTGGCAATAATTTTTTTTCTTTACTTTATATATTTCATAGAGTATGACATGACCAACCTTCCTCTTGTGTCTTGGCCATGATGGAGTCGCCGTACGGGCTGCTCTCGATCTGGTTGACGGCCAACATCCGCATGGTGTAGGTTGTATCCGGGAGTAATCCATTCACAACGCCTTGTTCCATTGTATCGCTGACGTCACTTTAACATTGGACATTTATTATAAGATTATATATTTTTTATGTATTCAGGTATTCATCATTTATAAGGGTAAGTGGCAAGCAAGTGTGGGTACTGACAACAGAACCAAAAAAGGTGTTTATTATTAAATTCACTTTTAAAAAAGGCATACTAGGATATATCCTAAAAAAAGGAAAAAAATGTAAAAGGCTTAAAGCGTTGTTTGACAGGTCGGTAGCTGAGTGGACAAAGGGGTCGGATTCCCACTCGGGCATCGCGGGTTCGATTCCTCTGCTAGCTAAGTCCCCCGTCATTGCACAACCAACATCTTTCGCTTACTATGATGGTAGTAGGAGGAATTCAAATATTGTTAGGTTATTCATAATCCGGGAATTTGCCTTTCTCTATTTTTTTATTTTTTTTATAATTTTTTGGTTTTTTTTTTAAATTTGTTCTGAAGATATTATGCTATTGACGAAACGAGTGAGCTATTTTTTTTATAAAAAAAAGAGTTGGCTAAACAAAGTATTTGAATACTAACAATCATACGAATATAACAAATAAAATATCATGAAAAAGTTTATCAACATTGTTTAAACACTATTATTAATGTTCAAACAACATAAATTTGAAAAACACTTCGGCAACATAAAAGATTTGGGTGCGACCCAGAATCGAACTCGGAATTTCCCGTTTGCCGGACGGGTGCGTTAACTGATTTTGCCACCGAATCGCTTTGCAATTCGTATATAACATATCGCCGAAAAATCTAAAATGCAGTTTTGCTATTATTGATTTCTATGTTCTAACTAGTTGATACCCGTGAGAAATCACAGGGTGTAACATGACTTGCCAAGAAAATATATTAATTCCCATTTTAAATTTAGAACAATGTCTGTTAAAATACATTATTGGTACCTAGGAACTTTATCTGCTTTCAAATATTACTTTTTAAATTTCAGTTAACATCAGTTCCAAATTTGAAAAGTCAATACAAATACGGACTTACGTACTCACTAAGGAAAGTATTTAAAGTTAACCAATCATATTCATTAAATACCTTCTAAGGAAATTTTGAAGATTAAGATATTCTGTTCGCTAAGATGTTTGTTATTTATTTATTTATATACTAACGGACTATTGTCAATACAGAACACAAAATGGGAAAAAAAAGAAAAACCGAGAAAGAACAGCACGTACATAATATTATGTTGAAGCAATCACAAAAATAGGACAAAATATACATTAGAAAGAATATTCAAAACTAAGGTCGAGAATGACAAAAATCATTTAGACTGGTACCAAAAACTTCAAAACCATGGCTTGAGTTTACAAGTTGTGACGTTCTGAACAGTGGAGAATGATACTTATAATTAGTTGGGTGATGGTTGAGGAACAGAAATTCCCCTTTTCTGAGTCTACGGCAAGGAATGTTATAAGGCATTTAGTAAATATAAATTAGCAATTAAAACGTGAAAATCAATTGAAAAAAATATTTACGTTGAGGCAGCAGAGTTGATTTTTCGGTGTTCTTACTTATTTTAATTTATTTAATGTATACTCGTACACACCCAAGGAAATATAACAAAATTTACACATCTTTTAAATTAAAATTACAGTTTAATGAAGTTTTATTTTACAAAATACATCATCAATAGTATAGATCTTCAATTGAATTTTACATTTTGTAATAATTAAAAAAAAAAATGGTCGCTAGTATTAATAATAATAATAGTGTTTTTGAACCAGAATATATGCAGGGGTAGTGCAATGCATGTATTCCATAATTGATAATAATACATAAAATAAAGTTGTAAAACATATATCTACAATAATAAAGAAAAAAAACCCTAATTCATAGGGAAAAAAAAAAAAATATATATATGAAGATATTAGGTTTCATGTCTACAGAGGGCCATCAAGAAGGAGTCCATCCAAGTAGCATTAAGATTGATGAAGTCAATATCTTACTCCAGTATTAAGGGCCTTTATCTAATTAATACACATTGAATGCATCAATCCTACCTAATGGTAGACTGCTTCGAAGTGACCGCTATAGTCACATTGACGACATTGCTCGAGTCCCAGGAGTTAGAGACGCCGGACCTCAGGACCTGATGCTGCAGCAGGTAGCCCAGCACGGGGCTGTTGCCGTCGAAGGGCCGCTGCCAGGACAGGCGGACGGAGCGGCTGCCCACCTGGATCACCTCCATCTGGCGGGGAGGGTCTGGTCTCTCTAGAATGTTGAACAAAGACTTGCTTCTGGTCGATTCTTGGTGCTCATTCACACTGATGAGCGGATTCAGGTGAGTTTATTTGTGCTTGTTCATTTGACGGCCTGCGTGGTCGAGTGGTAACGAATACGAATAAAAAGGTCGCGGGTTCAAACCCGGCGCGCGCAAATAATTTTTATTTAATTAATATGCTTCATAACATAACACATTTAATTCATATTAAATAATGTGCAGTATAATCGTATTTGCGGCACGTTCTAGAGTGATAGAAACACGAAGATCGCCCTGGTGAAAGACCACCATTCAGAATCGAAACGTTGCTGAAAATGGCTTTAGCCGTGTTTGATGACCAGATTTGAATAACCAAGAACTTACCAACCTTCCTCTGCCCCTCTCCACTACTTTCAACCTCACAACATATCCCAGTTGGGGATGCCATAGCCTCACTGGCTCTAGACGGTTGGGAGCAGTTAGGACTCATGTGCGGTATTCACTATGAAAAATATTTAAAAAATACTAGCGGGTAATTAATGCGCGGCGAAACTCGCGAGTTGACTTGTGACAAAAGCCAAGTTCAAACCTATGAAGACGCGAATATTATCGCGCTTTCGTCTCCCACTTATCGGTGTAAACGAGCCATTAACCATCACGCAGATGCCAAAGTAAAAAAATAATCATTATTACTCCCGAAATCAGCTATATTACGAGAAAATTCGGCGAAGTTTTCAGTAGGTATTGGTTCTTCGGGTCGGGGGTGGATTAGAATCGAGGTGATATATGCTTCGTGTAAAGAAAAGCGTGTTAGTAAAGTTACCGCGTGTGATTTTAGGATGCGAGGTATTTAGTTGGAGAGGTCACAATTTATGGGTTTTCTACCCTACTTGCAAAAAAATCAATTCATGTTAGTGGGAAAACTCGCTGTTAGCACAATCAGAAAGCGAAAAAACCCACATCAACCGGCTTAGTTAAAATAAATTAATTTTGCAGGTTCCAAACCGAAAAAGATTATTTAAAAATAAAGTTACCTTGTACGGCCAGATGTATGAAGTGCTCGCTCCTTCCAAACGAGTTGCTGGCTTGACAGCGGTACAGGCCAGAGTCCTGCCTGTCTGCACGATCTATGCTGAGCTGTGACCTAAGGCCCTTTTCCTTCTTCAGCTCGGAAATACTTAGCCTGGACAAATAAATTACAAATTATTATAAAAGTGAAGATTTTATTACAGCCCTATTTTTTGCAACAAATATGGTCATAGTCGCCTTAACACGTTAACGCATTTTGTACAGGGTGTAACTATACGAACCCAAACATTGGTTACGACGAGGTGCACCACGTGGTACGCACCGTCCCTTTGCTGCATCGTTGGACAATGAAGGACAGTGCGGAATCAGACGCTTACTCAGTAAGGTAAGCTATACCTCTGTTGAATCGAATCGCTTCGGATGTCGATATATTTTGCATAAATGAAGCTTCGTTCAAACGACAAGCATTCCTGCTATTTGTATAATTATTCCTTGGTTTTATTTTATTTATTTTTTTATACATCATTTGGATGAAAAATTATGTTTAAATTGTCTAATTTTTTATTGTTTTATTTTTTACTGTCTTTACTTTGCATTCATTGCAATTTATATATTTTTAGAATTAATTGTTTTGTATTTATGAATATTGTGTATTAATACACTTACTCGCTCTATTTAAAAACGCCTTAAAATAAAAATTTTGTAATGTTTTTAAATTAATAAATAACTAAAATAACTGAAATAACCTCTACTGCGCACAAAAATAATATACTATTTAAAATGTAAATACCCGTATAGATTAAGAGGACTTAATTACGCATATCGGTGATAATGATGTATCTATCTGAATCTTGATTGTTGCTTTCTGGTCATAGTACCTACTCACGTAAAATACTAAAGTTGTCAGATTGTCAAATTATAGAAACAACCAATCTTGTGGATAGTTGTTGCAAGCACAGTAAAAAGAAAATCAATATTATTATATACAAGTTGTAAGGAGTGGCACATAAAAAATTCGAAAAATTTGAGATTAGAAAAAGTGTTAATATTAAGTCAAATATAACAATTAATCAAAAGAAATGTAAACAATCCTCTTTTGAATATTTTCCCATTTGACCAGTTTTTTGCTTCTAACCACCCTGTAATTCCCTGATAAACTCCCCCCATTTTTACTCTTTTCTCTTCCCTTTAACTCCTCTTTCATGTCTGACATGTACATATTATTCAATTAAACTGCACAATTACATTGATCCTTTTATCATCAATTCAAGAAACGTATGCTAATGTTGGTTTATTTTGGCGGATCGTATAAAAGACAAATACTCTCGGTACGAGTAATGCCTCTGGTCTCTGATGAAATCATGGATGTAAAAACACATAATAACCTGTAGCTCGTTTTATCTATGGAGTTCGTATTGTGGGTCCAAACGTTCTTGATGGGATTGTCTCCCTGGATGTCGCAGACCAGCGTTGTTGGATCATTTCTCCTCACAGATATGTTCTGCGAAGGTTCGTCAAAGCGGGCAGGCTCTGGAAGAATAAATAAATGTGAATAAAAATGTGTTCAACAAACGACTAGGAAAAAAAATTGCAAGAAAATACGCAAGCATTGCTTATCGAGTGCATTTGCCATTTTGATAAAATGCTTGGTTAGCACGTTCGTTGTTGATACCGCGCGTTGACATATATGTGACCGGTATGCGCACAACGTGCCACGCTCGTTGTGCCACCTCTTTGCTTCGCTTTGAACCGATCTAAAACAGACGCAACCATGTGGTTTTGAGTCGTTCCACAGGGCACAGGGAAACCCGTCACTGTTCGTCAGTTTTAATTGATCCGTCATTCATATGGCATTAATATGTACGAATTTTAGTTGATAATGAACGAGTTAAGATCTTTCAACTACTTGAGTTGTAAAATACGAAACAAATTGGTTGAAATTATTTATTCTTGGTGATCTTTCCTTCATGACCAAAATGCTTGTGAGTTGCCAGTAAAGTCGGTATAAAAGATGAATAGATATAATGTTGTTGTGCTCACCATTTACATCAAGGAATACACTTTTGATAAGTTGGCTTCCGACGCCATTATCCGCCGTGCACCTGTATCGTCCCTTGTCCTGAGTGGTCACCGAGTTGATCAACACTGAGCCGTTACTGAACACCTTCAGATGCGCGCTTGTTGAGGTTATGGCATCGTATTCCTCTTTACCTGAAACCAACAATATTATTAACCTCTGTTGTGCCGGAGGTGCCAATAGTCAGCGGATATTTATCATTATATTTTCAGGAGTTTTTATCTCTTAAGACTTGTTGTTTACACATTTAAATGAAGCGCAATCGCTTGTCTACAAAATAATCAACTCATCGAGATATTTTGCATTGCGTTAAGCCCGGTACAAGTCGAGTAATAAATATTTGAAGTTTGATTACGTCAGTACGGCATTTTGAATAATCAAATTAATTTATCTTATAGTTCTATTCTTGATATATTTCTAGTTTGCCGCTCGGTTATTCCCATAATCCCCTCAATTACCCCTTCTCCTTCCCATTCCAACTCCCAAATATGTATATATATCTCGGCATTTTATATTTTATGTTAATTTTAATATTGTCCTTATGATGAAAGGGTACTTTCGAAACCGGTAGACGTGATATTAAATAATAAAGTGGTTATAAACAAAGTTTATGTGTTTTATTTATAAATATGGCAAGCCACAAAGTAAATGCTTTTTACGAATATCTCCTAATTTAAGTAGCTATTCCAAAAAGCCTCCATTAATATACAATTCAATAAAAAATACATAAACACATTATCTGAAAAGATAGCATGATTGAAAAAAACATCATTTTGTAAAACACTCGTGAGTAATTACGAAATTACATGATGTATGGTATGACGGAATTTGTACCTTGCGAGAATCCGGAATTCCAAAGGTTAAATACTAAAACAATATTATTATAAAAACATTCAAACAATCTGAACTAGAAAATCGCACAGAAAAGAATAGTGGGTGCCACCGAGTTCAAGTTAAAAGTTCAAAGCTCAAAGCTGAAAGCTCAAAGGTGGGGCTCACCAAAAGGTCTGTAATAACTAAAGCCTGGTGCACCAGATAGGATACCTAGTACGGGCGACGCGTCGCAATGTCGAAAAGCCGTTAAAGGTTACTGTGCAGGACAACGTACACTATTCGGCACAGCAATTGCGGTCCCGTACTTTAAAAAACCAAAGGTATGCCCCAGACCTAAGTTAGTCCTTTGCTCTTAAAAGGTTGACCTTCTCTGATGTAAAATGAAGATGATGTATTTGCTGTACTTACTGTATGACTTGGCCCAATAGGTTCTGGGGGCTGGGTGCCCCCTAGCTTCACAGTTCATCATCACAGAGCTCCCGAGGAGTGTGAACAGGTCCTGAGGCTCGTTAATCCAATATGGAGGCACTGAATAAAAACACCAACAAATAACTTCTCAGTGGCGGTTTTTCGGAAGAGTGACTAGTGGCGACATGCGACAGAAATATTTTGTTGTTTTCGTTTTTAATTGAAAAAAAATGTCAACGCAGATCAAAATGCCATCTACATTTTTTTCTCCAAATAAATTCAGGAATCGGTCAAGAATATTGGGTACGTCCTGCAAGACAACAATATTTTACTGAATTCGTTTATCTCAAAACTTTATGTTTTGGCATCTTATTGAGTTGAAAAAAATACTTGGAAACTCAGGAAAAGTCGGGTAGTAACTACTAGTTAGCGACAAAGTAAATGCTGTAAAATTTCAGAACTATAATTAATGAAGTGAGTATGTTATACTTAGAATGACTTCTCTTGTTCTATTTCTTTGGTTGTCCGATGTTTGGCAACGTAGACTGGACTACTAATTTTTCTGAATTCTTAACGTTACGTTTTGAGAAAAATAACATAAGTAATTCCTCCAATGAAAATCCCACGATAATCCCGAGGGAATCCGACGCATGAGGTTAATGTAGTTTTTCCGAAAACGTGATATAACGAATTTCGTTGTATCTCTCGCAATTATATTGTAAAATGTCCATAGTACAGGTCACAGAAGAGATACACCGATATAAGGGTACTGTAGACGTGTCAGTGTGTCCAAAGTTAGCAATTTTTTTCCTTACTTCTGGTGAAATCGATCAAACATTTTCAAATATCGAAATTCTTTATAGACATAGAAAATCAATTCCACTAATTAGTCTGTCTGAGCCATAGGATTTGAAAGGGCTTATGTAAATTATTGGTGACGTCAGTTTTCTTTCGAATCGGTGTAGTTCACACTTCTGGTGATTATCTGCTCAGAGCGCAGGTCCATTTCTTACTCATGGAATGCCATCAATTTATAATCACGCACCTGTGTCAAAGCTTCCTATGCAGGAAAGAGACGAAGTTATATGATCGCTTTGCTCCAGAAAGTAATGCAATTAAGTACTCTACGTATAAAAGGGTTGGTCTCTTAGCATCGCTTGGATATTATACCACGCACAGTTGTTTTCTGGTATGCTATAGAATTTTCATACTTTTATATTTTATCTATAAAAAATCTATGTAAGTACATTAGATATTTTTCAATCCATAATATCTATCGAAAGTGTCGCCTGAAAATTGACCTGTATCATTAGTAATTACTCCATGCTATTTAGGGATATATTCTGGGCAGACATATTTCAGTATACTTTACAAGAGTTCTGTTTACGTAATAAATTTTATCGATGAATTACTTTTCGGGACAATGAAATGGATTGCATACCTTTGATCACGAATTCCGTGGATTTATTGACTTTTCCGGCAGTGTTGGACGATGTACAGGTGTATGTTCCGGTGTGATCGGCAGAGAGGCTTTTGAACAGCAGGTAACTGAAGAACTCGGTGCTCCTCTCCTCAATCTACATTCAAAGAAAAATATCAATACATAGCTGTGTTAACATCGAATCTGAACGGAAGCAGCAAATACCCCCGAACACTGAGTTTACTTCGTGAAACGCTGCTCGATAATCTGATTAATTCGTAGTATTATAACATTAGAAGATCTCCCTGAAAAAAAAAAGTACTGCATAAACGTTCTGTTCTTGTATCATTGTAAAAATGCAAAGCATGGACATGTTATTGCAATTATTGTTCTTAAATAACTTTTTATCAAACATCAGTAGGTATCCATGCAAAGAAAGAATATCTATGTCATAGTTATATAAATAGTGTAGGCAGCCCATACAGACGGAGACTTGAAATCGAGTTCCATTTAGCTCGGGGGAGGAATGTGGTGCGGGGAGGGAAGTCTCGCGTTTGACAGCCAAACGTGCCATGAACCGAGACGACACTAACCGAACGTACTAGGCGTGCCAACGCCATGACAGTTGTGTATTTGCGAACTTCGAATATTCGACAAAATACTTATTTTCGCTTAATTTAGTAGTTGTTTTAATGATCTCAAAAAATATTTTCCTAGAGAAAGTTACTGCGTCAGCTTTATCGAACTTTTTGGCGTTGTTTTTGCAGCAACACAACACACGGCACAAATGTATTTCAATGTAAGCATCCGTCGAACTCCGACGATGCTGGTAGGTCGACTAAAGTGGTGGGATAGAAGATGGATGTACCAACCTCCAGAAAAGTGAAGCCACTTTTTTCGCTTAGTATATCATCTAGTCATAATATAAATATATCTGTGCATGTGAACTTTATTGAGAAAACGAATTCAAACAACGGCTTCAAAATTTTAGCCACGAAGCAGATAAAAACTCTTTCAAACCGTAAACTCGGGTTTCAGATAGCGGTAAGAGAAAATAATTTCTTCGGAAAACATCATTTGCGTCACAATCTATGGATATTTTAAATGTAGATTTAATTGAAAAAAAAATAACTCCAGGCTTGTTTTTCATATATTATACAAAATTTAAATGGGAAAAAGATTTATAAAATCCAGTGAATTCTACCAATACACTTTTTTTAATTTACCACCGTTTTTCAGCAAACTTAAGATATTTATTGAAATTAATAATATGTACCAACTTACTAAATATTATGAATTCAAAATCACGGGCAAACCCGGTAGTGAAAATAATCATATAATAAGCCCGAAGAGCTTTTCATACGAAAAATATTGATTTTGGCTTAAAAAAATATTCCTAAAATACACTACACGTTATTTGGCTAGCAAGAATATCAATTTCCGAAGTTTGCTGATTTTACAAAGGATTTAAATATACGCATAAGGAAAAAACGAACAAAAAACTTTTGGTTTTAAAATTCAATCATAATATGAAATTCCAAAGTAAAAGGCAACTACGAAAATCGAAGGCAAAGTTTCATAATTTTTAATATTTGTTAATAATTTTTTTCCATAATGCCGAAGGCAAAAAATGACTCGTGTGAGGTATCCACTAAAAATATATTTATTTATGTACGAGTAAATACCGTTGAAGATTTAAAATGGCATTTTAAAATTAAACCCTTCTTATAGAAATATGTTATTTTATTCGAGGGGTATTGAGTCGTGCTGAACCGTATTGCCTCCTTTTTGATTTTGGACAGTGGCCCGTCTGATCATTAGCGCAGAGATATACGAGTATAGAGTGCAGAAACGTGTTAGTTTATTGTTTTGCAATGATTCCGTTTCACATTAGGTGATACTCGTTATTAGAGGAGAACCCAGAACACACAATACCATGGAATTCAAACAAAATAATATTCTAATAACATGTGAATCTTAAACCATGTCACTCTTACACCCGTACTAGATGCTATTAACATAGAAAGTTTACTAAAATGGAGAGTTTTCATTTTTATGTTTCCGATAGTTATTTTCATCATTGACAACGTATACTGTTTTATCTCTCGGCTTGCAGGGCTAACTTGCCAATGGTCGTGCCGGTGGGGAGGGCCATCTTGTTGTTGAATCGATCGCTCCGGATGTCGATTTATTTTGCATAAATGAAGTTTTGTTCAATCAATTTGCATTGTTGCTATTTATGTAATCATACCTTTGTTTTTTTTTTATGTACCAGTTTTTAAAATATTATGTTTTAATTACGTTTATTACGGTTTTTACTTTCGAATCTTTCTAATTTATATTTAAATATTTATATTAATTAAGGCGCTAAGTACCAAAAACTAAAACTGCTTGTAGTAGTAACAAAATACTGATTTTTCAAATAAAATTATATTACCATAAATAAAAGAATACTTTGTTTTAAAACAAAGCATTCTTTTTTTTATATAATGTCCAACCACCATGTGATTGCTTCTTACAAAAAAAAAAAATTTAGAACACTTTTGATAAAAAATTCTCGATAGTTTGAAGCAATTTCGACAGTTTCCATTATTTAAAAAAATAATAATGTGCATTTCTATAAAATAAAATAATATAATAAAATATCAGTTTTAAATTTTTTGGTACTTAGCGCCTCAATTAATACCTAAAGTTTTCATTTCTTCGAGTTGTTTGATTGTTATTATTTATAACTTTTGAGTATACATCCTTACTCACATTGTTTAAAAAACGCTTTGAAATATTAATTTTTGTAATGTTTAAAAAAAAATTAATTGAATTAAACTATGATTTATATCAAACAACTGTGAATGAATGCTTGTTATCATTGAAAAAAAAAAACTAATAGTCTCTTCTGTAGTGTGCATGTCGGCTAATATATTTACGTTAATCAAACTTTGTAATATTTGGTCTACAGCTTTAGTTTGGTCCAAAGCATACTCAAATGAACAAATTCGTTTTTCACAACGTAACGCAGTTTAACTTATTCCAAAAAATACTTATGTTAGTGAATCCGTTTTCCAAGATTAAACTCGGCCAACCGACCGGTAAACATATTTTTATTACGTAAACGGTAAACATGGTCAAGGTATACGTATTATACAGTGCCTACATTTTTTATTAGATTAATTTTAAGTTTCCAACTTTTTGTTTACATTTATTGACTTATTAGGATACAACGTATTATTAAAAAAAATGCTGTTCGCATAATAGAATTCAGATGCTTAAAAGTTGATCAAATTTAGGTAGATCACTTACGTATTTTTGTTATTTTTTTTTAAAAATATGAATACCGCACAAGAGTCTCAACTGCTCCCAACCGTCTAGAGCCAGTGATACTATGGCATCCCCAAATAGGGTATGTTGTGAGGCTGAAGGTAGTGGGGAGGGGAAGGAGATTGGGAAGAGGAAGATTGGGAAGTACCTGGCTATTCAGATCTGGTCACCAAACACGGCTAAAGCCATTTCAAGCAACGTTTCAATTCTGAATGGTGGTCTTTCACCAGGGCGATACTTAAAGTATCTACCACTCTGGAACGTGCCGCAAATATACTTTTTATTATGTTATAATTGAAGCTATTGTTTTTAATTATTTTCAAGTCTTGTGATGCACCTTTGAAGTTATAGTTCACAAAAATAACCGTACAAAAATGATCAAATATTAATAATTATCTATTATATTTATGGTTTTAAAGTTTATTTTGTAGAACTCTATTTTAATTTTTAGGTTTTTTAATTTTATTTAAACAATAATTTTTATTATTTTAAATTTTTAATTAAAAGTTAAATAGTTTTTCAAATATTTAAAATAATAATAATTACCATTTAACACATTTTTTTGTTAAAAAAAAGATATAAGGATACTCGTAATTTAAAAAAAAACTGAATCCTTAAAATTTAAAATAGTGCTTCCATACAACTAAAATTCAGGATATTGGAAATGCAAAATCTCTGATAAATTTGAGGGTTAGAAACTGAGTTCAAATTACTAATTTATTTACGAATGTTCATTAAAAAATATATGCACAATACGACTTCATATATTTCAATGTGTAAAACAAACGATTTATTCACAATGAAAGCAATATTTTTTGTTTAAATTGTTAATAAATTTAAAAGTCTTACTTTTTCGAACAATAGCTATCTTGGGTTGGATAAAACCATATACATGTAGACGATTGTATTATTTTAAAACTAACATCTTGGCCGTCGATAGAGAAATATTGTGAATGACGAAGAATAGCGTATTAGGTTACCTGTAGCACCGAGGCGATAGGCATTCCGTCTTTCTGCCATGAAAAGAAAACCGGCATATCTCCAGAGATGACGGTGCAGGATAACTGGGCCCGCTCCCCGGACTTGAGGTCGGGCGGGAAGGAGAGCAGGGACAGCACGGGCGGGCTGCTGATGGCCAGGTGGATCTCCCGCTTGGCCAGCTCGCCCCCAGGGCTGCCGACGGAGCAGGTGAGGGTGCCGGAGTCCTTGGCCGGGCTCAGTCGGAGGATCTTCAAGGAGCTGCCGTCCACGCTCTGGATGTAGCGAGGCTCGACGTTCAGGTCGAACCGGCTGGTGTCCCATTTCACGAAGCTGAAAGTTTGATAATTTAGTTTTTGGTTCAGTTTATTTTTTTACGGACAGTTTTAACGTATAAGTCAGCTAGAGCGAACTGTGACTGTCTTCGTGATGAAAAGGGGTAAATTGTTTTTTTGTCGTAGTTGTCCAAAAATATATCCGTGGTCTTACGTCAATTGTTTGTTCTCCTGAGATATATCATTTGTGAACTAATTTAATTTTTGTCAAAAAAGGCTTTGTCAGGCCCCCACCAGATCCCAAAATATCACCAAACAAAAGTTTTTTGTGTATATACACATACATATATTTTATATCTTAACCTTTTTATCACAAATATCACCAGCCGTCGTCACTAAAACACAGACAGCTATTTTTGAAAATTAAAAATCTTGATATGTTTTCCTTACAACATTATAAATGTAACAATACAAAAGAAAAACATCAATTTTCCCCATTTTAAAACTATTTTAGTTAAAAGTCATAATATCATCGCAGGAAAAGCAAAAGGGCTTAAGCGACATTTTGGTAAAAAAAAATAGTTAACATGCAGTTTTAATCAGATTTTTTTTCTGCATCGAATGTTTGGCCTCTCGTTTGATTTTGAAGACTTTTGTGGCCCTTCAGTCATCTAAAATATATTTACCATTTGGGAGAAGGCCCGACTCAAGCGATACAAGTTTGGAACTTTTTTAGCTTTTTGTCGCTTCAGGTAACTCAGTGAGAGCATTGAGTTACCTGAGTTAACTTTTTTTTTTCAAAATCCAACCAGGTGCGACTTATGAATTTTATCGTAAAACAAAAAAAAACTTCAAAGTGCTCTGGCGTAAACTCCCCAAAATGGCGCTTAGACCTTTTGCCTTTCTCTCGACGATATATAATATTAAAAATAAATAGATACCTAATAGGATAACCGTAGTACGGACACAAGATGGTTAAATCGCTTCCCGTAATACCACGAACAGAAGTAATTGATCGAATGTATGGAGGTCCTGAAAGAAAATAGATTTATTTAAAAACAAATAGCAATATAATTTATTTATTTGAAATTTTTACAAACATATAAATAATAATTACCGTAAACGTTTAACCTTGCCACGTGCGAACTATGTCCTTTAGAGTTGGTCGATCTACACTCATAAAGACCGCCGTCTTCCACTCTGACTCCTGTTATATTCAAGTGAGTAATGACAACGCCTGTATGGTCCACGTATTGCCCAATCATATACCTGATGTAAAAAAGAAAATAAAGTATTTAATAAAAAAACCACAAATTTTTACACAGAATGCAAATATTTGTTTTTAAACCACTGTTTTTGGTATTGTAGATGTCGACAAGGTTTTGCATGTATAAAATTCATTTGAGTCCTGAAATTTATTCGACAATGGCGATTTGAGCCGAAACTAAGACTATATATATATTTTATAATAATTTGAACATTACCTACTTGTTACATTGCAATTCCATTGGGTTATAAAACCTCATTTTGGGACAAGAGAAATTTAAATAGCATAAAGTGACAAAATAAGAACTTTAAATATAAATAAAAAATATATAATTTACATACAGTACGAAAAATGGTCGGAGTAAGTGATTGGAAAAAAAATTCTAAAGAAGAAACATAATTTTTTATTTTTGTTAAGAAAAAAAAACAGTTCAAAAACATAATAAGCACCCCAATTAACCCATATTAGTTAATATAATAGTATTTCAGTTTAAATAATATTTAAACCCAAAGTAGGAATTTATACACAACAATTGTGAAAAAAGCGTGTATGCTTGTGTATATAAAACAAATAAAAAATCTAACAAGGTAATACCAGGAAGGTTATTCATAGGACATATGATAATGTGGCGAAGAAGAAATTCTATGTACGTATTTATACTATGCTTCTGGTTTAGTTTGGTTTTCGTATGGCTGCAATTTGCAATAAATCTCTTTGTTTCTTTTTTCAAATTCTGTGTAAGATACGGTAAGTACATAGGTTTTAGCACTTGCCTAAATTCACCGTAAATATGCAGCCATGGGCAGCTGCCTTGGTTACTTACTCCAAAATACCACCCTGACGGAAACGGTGCGTAATACGAAGTTTATTTTTTTACTTTTGAAACTGATGTTTCATTTTTGAAATTCTTTTCAACACGAATATGTTTAAAAAAAAACGACTTTTTAAAGTGTGGTAAGTAAGTTCCATTTATTTATTCAAGACTGGACCGGTTTCGTCGATTGTTGCATAAAAATAAGGCAGCGAAAGCCAGTCTGCATCTAAAACACGAATAATTAGTCGGGTTAAAATAAAGTTATTTCATTACTAATATTACTCCGAAAACTGCTAAAGTTTAAAAATATAAAAGATTTTTTAGTTCAGAATATTTACACGAAGCACTAATTATACGAAATAACGAATACATATTTCTTGTTTATCAAGAAACCTTTTGTTTATTTTTCTCTTGTTTATAAATGTTATTATTTTCGTTATTTTCTGGTTTTTGTTGTTTTTGTTCTTCTGTTGTTTTTTTTATTATTTATGTTGATTTTATTGATTTTGTTGTTTTTGTTTTAAATTTTTAAACACATGCTTTGAAAACTTGTTTACATAAAACCTAATATGTACCAATTTACTGTCTTACAATGAGTTTGCTCGATAACTCATGGGAGTGCAACTTAGTTGTATTTTTTTTTTAAATAAAAAAAATGCAATGTCTTCAAATAGACTTGAAACTTTGTAACACTAAAGTTTCGTAACCTGTGTGAAGACGGGGAGAGTATCTGGCTATCCAGCATCCATTCGAATCTCGGAGGAGGATCTCCAGTAGCCGAGCACTTGAGGGAGATGTGAACTCCGGGCTGGACCGCTTGCTCCAGGAAGCTGTAAATCATTTGCGGAGGTAAACCTGTACAAAAAAAATAATTTATCAGGTAACAAGAAGTACATATTACTCATTAAAAAATAGAACTAAGTCACAGCACCTTTAAAAAAAAACAATATAATACATTTTAGAAATGCAGTTTCACAATAAAATTCATGTACAAATTTAATTTTAAGCCGGTACTTTTTCATTACTATAGCGACACCGAGAAACTCCGATTTTGGACCAAATTATAGTACATTCAGATGTGAGGTTTTGCTTGGCTTTTGAATTTGACAGTTTATTTTTTGACAGGAAAAATAGTAATATAATAATATTTTTTTTACTACATTTAAAAAAAAAATTCAAGTGCTTAAAAAAACTTTCATCTGCAATTATCTTGCTTACAAAGCGTCAAACACTAACAAGTTCGGATTTTTAATTGCCTTAGAATGTGATGTATTAAAGAATTATCTCCTTTTGGAAAGTACAACTAAGTTTTGAACGCTGTGTATACATAACGTAAAGAATATTTAAAAAATTACACTCTTTTAATTTTGAACCATTGGACCTCCCCTTAATTTATTTCTACTATTTTTTGTAAAACTTTACCTTTAATGCTTCGTTTCCTTCGCGTTTTGATTGATGAGAAGTGATTCTTTGACAAGTGACAGATCATTTGAGTTTCATGTTCTGGGTCGAATAACTTAAAATATTTCCAATTGAATTTTGACCATCTCTTCGGACGGCCTTTACCTCTGTGCGAGCTTTGTTTCTTCAGCAATGAATGCCACCTGCAAAGAGAAAACATTTTTATTTCACTATTACTTGAAAACTTTTTTAATAATATTACATATAAACAGTTTTCAATTTACTACTAGTAAAATTAGCAGTTGCTGACAAATAGAGATTTTGTGCAGAACTGTGAAAAAATATGGAAAACTTTTGTTTGTCGAGCTCGAGTCATCAAACTGTTTTACGCGAATATTTTATGAAAATGTAATATATATTATTTCGTGTTCCACATTTGAATTTTTGTAGAGGACAAAAAGAACGATTGAATTACAAAGTTTAAAATGAGGTTACAATCTAAATAATTATCGCACGCAACTCTGAGAGAACGATATCTCAAAAAGCTTTCATACATTGATTTATTTGTTCAGTAATGCACTCTAGTTCTCAATCCTACTGATCAATTAATAATATTACATAATGGCTATAGGGGGAAGTAATTCTTTCACGTCCGCTACCAAATCGGAAGTGATTTGTTTACGTCATCTTTCAAATTGGTTAAATATCGAATAATAACTAGTCGGGGCCTGTTTCTCTGACCTACTAAGTAAGGCTATCGTCCCTTATTGCCTGGCACGGGTTGTTGGAGTGTTGGTACCATTTATGGCTAACGAGGACATTAGTTTTGTCGGTTAGCAATGGGCGGAATAGTGTCGTTTTATCCTTTGTTTATTACATAACTAGCTGTTACCAGTGAAAAATCACAGGATGTAACATGACTTGCCAAGAAAATAAAAATTGTTGCTTTAATCCACCCATTTCAAATATAGAATTATGTCTGCTAAAATAAATTAAAGGTATGTACTTTATTAGGTTGGTAGAGGATTAAAAAGATTAGTTTTATAATTATATAATTTCAGAACACATCCGTCGATTCCAATTTGCAAAAATTCACACTCGTACCGTAAGTAATACTTAACTCGTACTTGAGTTACCGCTTAAGGCGTCTCAGTTGGAGACAAAATACGTTTACCTTTCAGATAACGTGGGTAAGGTGGTAACGTGATAATGTGGGCCCTCAAGCTTTTTAAAACCATCAGATACCCTAAGGGTCTCAAATGTAGCGCACCCGACTACTAAAAATGCACGAAACAAACGAAAAATTCCACATTGCTTTTGGTCTTCTACCAGAGCGCGAAATTTTCAAAATCTTTTATTTTCTGTCACGTGCCCAGTACTCAACATGGTTGACGTTTTCCGCCTGAGAATTGGTTGTTTATATTTCTCGTTAAGAACCAGTTTTACTTCTTCCCCTCCGTAAAAAGAAGTTCCACACTAATGTCATAAGGGTGTGGAATTGGAAAGATTTTAAATATGAAAAAAAAAAGTCAATGAGTAGGATGTTGTTGACATAAAAAAAATTTTTTTTTGACGGAAATGTCACTACCATATGTATAAGATGAAAAGTATACGCATTTAACATACTAACTAAGGTAGAGGTGTTTCAAACGTTCGTCAAAATTCATCGATTGAGGCCATTTTGTTTTTTATTTCATTTGAAAGCTCTCCGTTAAACGCTGATTCTAGGCCCATTTCAACTGTTTATCAAATTTTGAGCAGCTGTGAAGCACGAAAGATCGTGCTGTTATACTTATGAGCCGATCGGAATTTGATAAAAAGCTGAGGCGGGCCTAGGATCAGCGTTTAACGGGAACTTACAAATGTAAAATAACAAAATGGGGCTATTTGATGAATGTTTCAAAAACCTCACCCTTAGTAAAATAACCATTGTTAAACAAATTTATTCGATTTATTCGAAAAAAAAACCTTCAGGTTGAAAAGAAAAAGTTCAATCTACTGCCACTGAAATAACATTGGAAATGTTGGTTTTTTAAAGTAGTCTGCATCATGGAAGTAAAAATAAACCCAAATGTATTAATTGCTTGTTTTCAACCTTTTGCATTACAAAAAAAAGAACAAGCTACAGTAAATTTTAAATTCTTAAAAGCGATCGCAGATATGAATTGTTTGCCAAATGATTGATTGTGAATTAAAAAATACGGATTTAATTTCACATGGAAGTAGTAAAAGCCAGGAAAATAAACGAAATTAAAAGCACAGCGATTAATAACATTTTCCAGAAGAAATAAATTGTATGTAAAGACAAAGGAAAAGTGGGGTGGGTTTTACAACAAATGTTTCTACGTGACTTAAATGACGGCTTAAAAAATATTTGTAAATGTCTTTGTAATAGTTCAAACATGCGAACATTTGATTATGGTAAAGATAACTTTGCTTACTCGTCGGCATAGATATTCGGCATTGATGGGCAAAGAATAATGTTCTTGAAGTCGGGTTTTTCTTCGATATAGATCCCAATCAATCCGTTGTTGAAATTTCCTGTAATTAAAGAAGAAAAATATTATAATGTAGTTTGATCAATCAATTATAATCCAATGTCGACTGAATTTTTTGTTATATTATCAAAACACGCTTTGCGTCTAATGCTTTATTTGTTGAGAAATATTTTTCCGATATGTATTATAAAGGAAATTCATTCATAACAATAGGAGGCTTCAATATTCTTTGAAATATATTTCAAATGATATGTGACTTTTAAATGTAATTTTTGTATTCCATTGAAGCTATATTTTTATCGTTTCTTTTGTAGAAAAACGAGATAGGAAACTGAGGATCATCGGAGTAAGTCATAGGGTAAATTTTATTTGAAATCTGATGTAGATTGATGTGTTACAATTTAACAAATAATTTGTAAAAATTGCACAATTCTACTGGACATACGATAAAATAACCCTAATTGACGATCTCCGTGGCCGTGGCGTAAAGATTCACTATGAATCTGGAGACCAAGGTTCGAGGTCCAGCGTTCGCAAATTTAATATGTATGTCTTATTTTACATATTATTAAATAAAATGGCATATAACATTCAAAATCTAAACTTATTTACGTATTTAGTAATCAGATCTGAATAGGCAGATGCTTCACAATTTTCCTCTTCCCACCTCATTTCTCTCTCCACTCCTTTCAGCCTCACAACATACCCCAATTGGGGATGCCATAGTTCCACCGATTCTGGACAGTGACATTGGTGACATTATGAGAAGCGAATTAGTCATGATGATTTAACTGACAATCTAAACCTTTGTGTCAAATAAGATCGTAGTTCCGGGTTGCAGCATGTATGGTGAAAATTACTGGATTACCCGGAACCATTAACCCTACTTCTTGCGGTGCTTCCTTCCAGAAGAAGAAGAAAATAATTAAAATATTAATACAAAATTCTAACTATACTATGACCTTCGTAATTAATTGTATAACCATGGACATTTAAATGACAGGGATACAATAACAAAACCACTTTATTAGATCTATATTATTAGGCCATCATATTCCAATTAAAAATCCTTACAAAAACAACACCAAAATTTTATATATTCCCCTCCCACCGGATGCACTCGCAAAGCTAACAGCTTATTTGAACGTCTCCCCCGTGGAAAGTAGAATGTTGACGTTCCGACTATGAAACTGCACGTAGTATCACAGATTTAAAAGTCTATGGAGTTTATGAACTAGCGAATAGCTTCCAATTGGATTTTTAACCGGCATCTCCCGGGAACGTCCCGGGAAGGTCCCGTCCCTTGTTCCAACCTTATTAAATTCCCGCAGCCGCAAGTAATCCTCCCCACACACGCGACATGTTGGGCGGGGCAGGAGGGAAGGGAGGGTGGGGGGAATAACAGCAAACTGTAAAGTTCCTATTAGCTTTTCTGTTTCGCGGAATCATTTCACTACGTTACTGTGTTTGTAGAATGTTGATGTTATTGTTTTTAAACTACAAGTGAAGAATTATATTTTTGCAAATATAAAGATTTTCTGAAAAAGGCTTCGGTTCTAACTTTAAAAAGTTACAAAGGGATTGCTGAAATATGTGATAATGTATTTATTTATTTACGACCTTTAAAGGCTTTTACACAAATATTTACATTTAAAATAGAATTACTCATGAACAGTGCAAAAATATTGTACAAGAAAGAAAAAATAGTATTGAATATCAGGTACATCCAGAGTCAAATAGTTTTATCAAATAAATTAGCTCTACTAGACGAAAAAAACTGTACTAAGGTATGCGTATATTGTGATATTGACGAACTAAATATATCAACAACATCGGAATATTTGTTTTTCAGATGTTGAATTCGTCGCCTAGGAGTACAATATTGTGGTAATAACAGTTTAAATGCTTAAAAAAATTGCTGCCCCGTTACTAGATTCATATTTCTCTTCAATTTCACTGAGGAAAGTCTCTCATCAAATAGTTTTAAGACTCTGTTTTCTTATTTAACGTTTAAGGAAAATGAAATGAATATACCAAAATACAAATCACAAATAAAGTGGCGTGGCAAAGATATAATCACACGGATTTAAAAAAAAGGTTTCAGAAAAATAGATCTACGAGTTCCAGTGGAGATCATCCCAGGATTGACACATAATAACGTAACCAACCAATTAGCCGCACCCAGCATTACGTGACATCTAGCGGCAATGAAGCAAACTATTCCCAGGGGAAACCAGCATCCGGGTTCTAGCATAGTTCTTGTTCACCGCCACTGGGGAATTGGAGATCTGGGGAGCAGGATATCTGGGGAACCGTGGACCGGGAACTGGGGAACTCTGGGGAGAGGGACGCCTGCGTCCGGAGAAGCTTGGATTAAATGTTATTAAAGAAAATATTAGTTCTCGCTACGTTCTGCGCTCCGAGTACGCTCACGATTTTATCTTTTCATTTTATGTACAGAAGGTTACAAGGAAAACGTATTAAAAAGGAAGATTAAATTACTTCTAGGTCATCAGAGCTATATAGGGTTTCGTGCATACTCGTACATGCATGGTGAGTATACAGAATTTAGGTACGTTAGAAAGTTTAAGTAATCGCTTAGCTAGTTTGTGCTAAAGGTTTTATATATTTTTAGTAGGCACCTGTTACGAATCATGATGGTATATTTCTTATTACACGCTGCAAGTATCTGTGCTTTGTTATGCTGCTTTACACCTTCTTACAATGTTTACATTATGGTTTAATAAAACAAATTTATAACTTTATTCCACTTTTTTATTTTTTGACTGGACCGGTTTCAGCCTATAACGGCCATCTTCAGACTAGTACAGGTTGTTCTTATTCCATGGCTTATGGCTATTTAAAAAAAGTGGAATAAAGTTATAAATTTGTTTTATTAAATCATTAAAATGGAATCCCACCATGAATTAACAGTTACAAAATTAGAAATAATAAAAATATAATCAAATTATGGGTTATTTATTTGTTTATTAATTTTTTACACTTGCAAGATATACCGTCATTTATTTTATACATTTTTAAGTTTTAGGGTCGATATTATAAAATAAGTGCAAATGTAAACGCAAGCATTTGCTGTTTGTTTGATACTCACTATCTGTAGATTGCTGTGCCATAAAGATTATCGGATGACAGACAACTATTTGTGACCTAACGTGTTGAGGAAGTTTGTATTTCTGAATATTAATTTAATCTGAAAAATGTTATCCCACACTCCTCAGAATACTAGTTTAAGACATAAACAAAAATTGTGCACACAAACTACAATTATGTGAGTCAAATTATGTCAAAATGCGACAATGAACTTTGAAGTATTACATGTTTACTATTTATATGGATATTATAAAAATGAATCAGTTTTTGGAGATGTGCTTTACAATGTGATATTAAAAATAATAACGGTATCCAATATTTGGAGTTATTCACATTTCAAACAAAACTAATTCAAAATTCGGATACCCTTTCGTTTACTCCGCAGCTTTGTCGAAGCTGTTCGGGAAGTAGACAATCCGTAAAATGGTGATTGGCGGTTTTTTCGGCTGTTCCCGCCTCCCACCAAAAGGCGTTTTTTCGTTTGTCATACTCTAACTAGGTAAGTTTGCACCCTGCAAAATATATACAAAAATATACAACACCCTGTTCTTTCTCCGAATTTTCACTCATGGCAGTGTAGTTGTGGGAGCGGAAAATAAACGTTCGCGTCCTGTGGAATACCATTTAGGAGATTTCCACAAACTGGTACTAGGTTTATTAGCAACAAATTATACGTGGATCCTTAAAGATAAAGTCTACGGTGAGAAAATTTGAAAAAACTCATCTAGAGATTTATAAACTAAAAAAAATTATCGACAAATCCCATGTCGGATAATGACATCTCATATATACATCCCGACAGTAATTCCCTCAGATAAAACCGCGTTAGCGACAGATAACTATATCGATATGTTATGGTATTGCATATTACGATGCTTGGGGTTTTACTCTATCATATATCATATCTGGGCATTAATTAACTGACACTTACACCTTAGTCTGCTTGACTTTTTTTATGCTTTGTAATATTTTATTTCTTCTAGGGCCAGTCAGCTTTAAAAAAAATATGTTTGGAAAAAACTCGTCTTAGCGTGAATATTTTATACAAAGGTACGCCATAGAATATCATATCAAGTGAATTTATAACAGGTATGTTTTTTGGAAACTAGTCAGTTGAGAAATTTAAAAAGACACACACGTAAGTCATAAAGTTATTTCCAAAAAATAGCTACGAATGGGAATTTTAATTCTAAAATATTTTATATTGTATTTATCGTGGTACATGTACGTAAATTAACTATGTGACGGATTATATTAATCCCATTATTCATCAAACAATAAAGCTTAATAACAACGTTGTTTGTCTATGAACATTTTCTTGATAATATGGAAACTAAAAAAATCAAGAAAATATATTTAGGAGTCTTAAGCATTTAAATAATGAAAAGTGTGCTTTATAACGATTGAAGAAAATGCAGTTTCGCACAGGGAGGAGATTTGGTTAGCAAGCAAATAAATTAAAACAAAAGCTTTGTACTGTTCCTAATTGGAAAACATACCTCCCTCTTTTTTTCTAACCCCCTCTTCTGATGCTCCGTCCTTTCTTTTGTCTCAGTAATACATATAAATTGTTAGTATTATACTGCCCTGATGAAATTACAGTGGTAGTGAAAGCTGGTCGACATTGGTATAAATAAAAACGGTGTAAAATTAAGTAATGGTTTAATTATATTTATTTAGGTGGTCGGTAGCCTCGTAGGTAGAATGTTCAGCTAGCAGTCAGACGGGTATTGTTTGATACTCAAAGCGCGTACCGGTTTTTGTTCCAAGCTAGTTAAGCTAAGAGAAAAAAAGTCTGTGCTATAAACCTACGGGTTTAGCTTTCTAAAAAAATATACCCGAATATAAAAACCTTTATTATATGAATAAAATGTGTTGAACTGATAGGCTATCAAAATAAGATGTTCTTTATTTAAATGACTAAGAATCATGAATTTGCACATGATATAAATATATATTTATATATTTATTGAAATAATATCAATAATCTTCAACGTAAATATGAAACAAACTAAATAACGGTCCCGACAAATTTAATTTTTTTCATCCAAATCGGAAGAATTTTTAAATTTTTTTTTTAATAAATTTTCAAATGAAGAAAGAAATCGATTAAAAATGCTGTTTTTTTATAAGGTCTTGTTGGCTCAATAAGTAAAAGCGTTACTCCCGGATAGAGTAGAGGTTGCGAGTTCGAGTCTCGGTCGCGACCGTTATTTTTTCGGTTTCATATTTACGTTGAAGATTATTGAAAATTTAAATATGAAAATAATAAGCATAACAGCTTTAAAGTTAATTCTGATTAAAACAAAAAAAAAACTCAACATCTTGTTTATATCATGAAAAATACAAGATTATCTGATTGAAAATTCAGGGATAAACGGAAGACATGCCTACGAAAACGACGACAAGTACGAGTGCAGTTTCACAGAGGTGTTTCAGGGCTGCGGCCTGCAGAGTGAACATTGCCCTGATGAAAGCCAACCTCCAATAGGGCATTAGAAGAAGAATAAAATAATAATTTTAAAAATATATTTTTTGAACCCTCACAAATAACTGGAGGGTCTCATGTGACCTGATTTGCCCAGAACTTCCGTAGAGAGTATAACTGTATAAATATCAAAAGACTGCACCGAAAGGAGTAATATTGCATTTTTTAAAATTTATTCTTGTCAAAATATTAAGAAAACATAGATTTGGTCCATATCTGTCTCACTAAGATAATTTTGTGTGGAGACAGACTTTGAAGTGCACCGATAACGGCGCAAGGAGTGGAGACAGGAACAGGAGTGCATTTGGCTGCATTACAACTGCAGGCTGCAGGCTGGAGGCCGGCCGCTGCTCGTTTGCACGGAAAATCGTGTTCGTCGGTGAAATACATTACAAGCAGAGCTCGCTTCAAAAGGACAACAGTTCTCTACCCACTCGCGGTTGTTATAAAAGGCTCTGATACTTAGTAAGAAATACTGCATTGCTACAAAACAACGATTATATTAATATTGTGGGACAGTTTGACGACTTGCAAAACAAAATTTCAACTTGTTCAAGAAAAATATCTCGGGAAAGCAGGAAATCTTTCGTACGAAGCAGAAAAACTTCTGAGGTTTGGTGATGACACGATTCGTAAATTTTCAGCATGAAGTTTTTTCAATTTTATTTAGGAAAACATCCAGTTTTATACAATTTTTAAAATATAAAGTTATGAGTATTTGGCATTCACCAGTGAAGTTTTTGCTAATAGAAATACGGTCTTTTTTGTGATTTAAATCACGAGTTGCGGAGTCTTACAGCCAGCTGAACAACTTGGCTTTATAACTGAATAACGGTCCAGATCTGTTTTTTTAATCATTTTTCAAAATACTACATTTAAAGATTTTGATAAATGACGTTTGTAGTGCTCCATGTGAATATATTATTCATAATATTTTAATAAATGATAATATTTTTATAAGAATTCTTAAAAAAATATGACAAATTAATTCAAAAATCGCAAATAAATATTTAAAATGTTTATTTTTATTTCTGTGTGCAACGTCTGTCTTTCCCCCTTCACTTAATAAAAGCCCGCATTCACAAATACCTTCCTACAGCTTCTTCCTTGACCCACCTCAAAATATTGCCCAGCTAGTGGGGATATAGTTCCTTAGTATGTATACCGCACAGACAGGGTGCTTCATTTGATAAAACTTTTTTTTACGATGTCAGAAAACGATATCCAAACTATTTGGAAATAAAGTTTTATTTGATTTTACTCTAAGAAAAGCTAAAAGTAGCTAAGAAACCGTACAAATGGAAGGCTTATTTAACAGATTCTGTTATATTCATTTCTGGAAAGAGTTTTCCCGAGTCAGCCAGCGAAAGGGAGCAAAAAAATATGTCCGACTAAGTGGCAAGCAAACATAAAATATTATGATGTATTGATTATGGTAAATATAAGTTTTTATATTAATATTGAATATATTTAGGGAAATGCTGAGTCAAATAATTATTTGGAGAATATATTGAACTAGTTGTTAGTAAGAATTTTACGTATCATACGTCGTTATTATATTATTTACCATGTTAAAATTATGTACTCAAAAAAGCTAAGCGGGCATTAAATAGATACAACAAATAAAACCAGATTTTACAGTTTTATACGAAATTTTGGGAAGGCGAATCAATGTCTAAAAAGAGCAGGCGACAAATTTACCAAAATAAACTAATGTAATTTATATTTTTAAAAAATAATTCCAATGACATAAAATCATTTGTTCTTTAATGATTTCTTTAGTAGATCTAGTAAATTTGTTACTATCACAATGATTAAAAAGTAAAAAAAATGATTCACATTAACGAAAAGACGCGTTTTGCATATAGATCGTCATATTATATGTTTTGTCAGTCGGAATCAATATGTTATCGATATATATAATCGCTGGTCTCGAGGAGAGTCACTATGAGCATTAACTGTATTGTCCGAGAATCCTTTAGCACAAGTTGATCTATACATGAAGAATGACAGTGACTACAAAAACCTTTCACTACAGAATCTGACATCGATCTTATTATTATTTAATATATGTATGTATAAAATTAAACTAAACAAAAAAAACAAAGTATGCAGTTAAATAAACATACAGAGGGAGAACACAATATAAAATAAAATAACAGAACAGTGAGAAAACAATAGAATAACATTTTAATTATAACAAAGGAACAGAAAGAAAGAGACAGATAATATAAATTGAAAGAGACAAAATGTCAACTGAGGAGGTGATCAAAGAATAATGAGAAATTTATGAGTGTATAGGAAATATATCTAATATTGGACTACTTGACAAATTCACTTGATTATTAAGGATATGATTATTAATTTTAATCGCTTTCTTTATTTCTAGTTCTATAAGTATATAAAGTAGATATTGTCATTTATTTATTTATTTAAAAAGCATATTGTCTTTAGTACTTGAATCCTTTTCAGCAAAAATGCGCTCCACAACAAACGTAAATCATAAATTAACTTGTATTAAAATTAAATTATTAGTTAAATAACTAAACACTTTGCATACTGAAAAAAATATGAAACCTTCAAGTCTGGATCTAATTTAATATATTTTTTTTTCGAACATTAAAAAAATAGTTCAAACAAGTTTAAATATCGCAATGGGCACTCAGTTATTCCCTTTGTATTACAAGTACGCTTAAGATTAGTTTTAAAATGCGTTGATTTTTGTTTAATTTCTGACAGGATTGCCTTTTTAACCCACAATACTTACTGCAGTTTCGTCGCTAATAAGAAAACCATTATTATAAAAAGGCAAGGCGATTATACAGTTTCAATTATTGCAGCACAAAATGCATTGTTACTTCAGTATTACCATTTGCATTATTTTACCTTAAAGGGCACAATTTTCCAGATATTCCAAATAAAATCCTTTTAAAAATATCCTTTACCATTCGGGCATTATATACGGGATTAATATCTCCGCAGTACCGACAAACAAGCCAACGGGGGCGCAATTGCACTGTGCTATACGGGTAATGGCTTTTTGAAATAATGGCTGCTGGAGAAACGGAACATAAATCGATAATTCAATAACAATGGGACATTGTTGTATACCGCCAGATTACTCGACAATATGCGATTACCGATTACCTTGTTATAACTACCCGAGTGGCTGCTTGCTAATAATCCGGGGGTTACAGGATTTAAACGTAGCGTACTCCAGGATTCAGATTAGTCTAACATAACTAGTTAGAGAGCGCGTTAATAATAGATGAAAATATTATTCCAGATTCTAGGATATCACGGGATCAACATAAGATTTTCTATAGAGGGTGAAATGTGAAACTCTTTTATACCTAAGTATGTTATATGACTGTTAGATTACATGGTGCGATCATAAACAATTATTTTACTGGATACTGTCAAATAGCACCAGATGATCGCACTCCAACAACTACCTATCAGAAGTCAAAAATAGGGTTTTTGAATTAAGTACTACGTAAGTTTGATTATTTAGGTTCAAAAGAACATTTAGCAAACATGTCAGATCTCAAACTTACATGGTTACTACTAGCGTTGAGAAAAACTTCAAAGTTTTGTGAACGCTTCATGAACTACAAGTTATTTAAAATGGACCTTTCAAGTGTGAAATATGAAATACGAAATGTGAAATTTGAAATGTGAAGTGCAAAGTGTGAAGTTATAAGTGGGAAGTTTTAAAAAGTGAAGAGTTAAATGTGAAGTGTGAAATGTGAAATGTGAAGTGCGAAGTGCGAAGTGTGAAGGGTAAAGTGTGAAGTGTAACTTTGCAAAATTAAATAGTTCTTTGTAGTAGTTCGTACAGAGCTGTTACTATAATAAATAAAAACTTAAATCTCTTTAGATGGCAGTGTACTCGTAGATGCAGGTGTGACGCGACATAATTGTTGTTTCATTTAATATTTCTGACAAGAAAGAAAAATTTCTCTAACCACTTGCCCAAGAAACTTTTATTTTCTAGCATTCATTATTTGGTTTATTTTAAAGTTTGTGGCTGCATCTAATAACTATAAATTACAGTACACGAATGATCTCGATAGTTTACCATTGCTTTGTCATAAACTGAAACTAAAGCAATTTCACGTAGCCTGCATAGAAAATTTCAACTGTTCAATCAGCATTTACTGCTAAAAAGTTTTTAAAACAGAGTAGTTTCTCGCAACCCGTGTGTAAATCCTGCACATCATGCACGTTTTACGACACAGAAATAATAATAAAAAAAAAGTTTGACTATGATTAAATCTCGTAGATTTCTCAGCTATAAAATGCGAAGTCTTCCTCTGATATGTTATCAATTGGGTAAGCTTGTGTTTTTCTTTCCTCAAAATATGACCAAGATATTAGAGATTTCACCTCCGTAAAAAACATAATTTTTTTATTACCATGATTATACAATATTTAAACACATAACATTGCTTTAACTAATTTTTAGACGTTGAAACAAAGTTATGTGATTTCTTCTTTTTATGGCTTGTAATTTTTGGTCATTTTATGAAAATTTCTAAATTGGTCACCCTGGTTTAGAGTATTTTGAGGGTGCGCCTATATTTGTATTCACATTTCAAAGGTTTCCATCTCAAGATGGATATGTAGGAGGGATAACTTTGCGAAACAGTGTAGCCAGGATTGTTGATTTATTCCTGACTCGGGCGTGGCTAGGGTTTTCATGGACACACTTTTTTTTATATCCATTCATAGCACATGTCGACATAATGTTTTGTTTCAACAAAAATATAGTATATAATCTCAAAACCCGTTATGTTATGTCAGTTTTAGGTATTTAAGCATGCAAACATGCTTAGATACCTAAAAGTGGTGCGATATTTTGTGACACAACTTGCCTTTCTCTATCTCTCTCACGGTTTACGGCGTAAAACCCGGAAAGAGATTTATCGAAAATTTGTAAAGATTGGGTAAAAATATTTAGCTCTCTCCATATATATTCTTACTCCGAGGTTTCTATCTTGCCTATTAAGCCTCAGCACCCACAAATGGCTCTAAACGTCACTTTATGACATTCTAATACAAGCAATACTACACATTATTTTTCTGTAAGTTTTACATGGGCGTTAGGAAAATATTTAAGGTTTCCAGTGAATATTTTTTTTAAACCAAAATCTTTTAAATTTCGTGAAAAACATACTGAAACGCCAGTAAAAGGTGCGGTTTGAAAACCAGCGAAGGCATTTTCGAACGTTTTAACTAAAATTCCAGTATGTATTTCATAAAGAATTGAAAAGGTAACTGCTTAAGAATTGTATTAGTTTAATACCTTCCACATTTTCATTAACAGATACTAAACATCATTAGAGATAAATCATGGTAAGTATTGCTTGTATTAGAAAGTCAAGCAGTGTGTATTTTTGGGTGCTGTCTGGTTTAAGCTGGATTCAAACCAACGTCCGGATCCGCTCAGTGACGATATTGTTCCGCATGAGAGTTTATTCATATGGTATGAATATCAACCAAGGAGTATGTGCCAATACAAAGTTGTGTGGCAGTATATCCTCTCTGCCCACCCTTGTGATATTTAACTACTTAGTTAGTTAAATAATTATTTTGATGTGTAAAAATACTTACATCGCAGATTTTTTTTTTTATTAAAAACTATTTTTTTATCACTAAATAATATTTTTATCAATTATTAATTATTACCATACCATACCATATCAATAAGCTCTCATGCGGAACAGTATCGTCACTGAGCGGATCCGGACGTTGGTGTGAATCCAGTTTTAATGTCCAGGTTCTCATACCATACACAATAATAATGGAAATATAACAACATACCATTCTGTTTCTTAAATTTAATATGTTAAAATGAAAGGAAATAATGAAACATTATCATTTCGCGCAGCAAAACGTTTCTGAAACGGGACGGTAGGTAACTCTCAATTCTTTGTTTATTCTAACTCGACTCACGCGCCGCGACGCGATTTGAATTTCAAATGGGATCCGCGTCTGCAAATTTTGTATCATAACCCAGAACTGTGGGCGAAAAGATACGACCTAATATAACCAGCAAATTTATTTATCGTAACCGAGCAGCAATATAAACTGGCGAACCAGTAGATCGCTCCCATTTATTGCTGCTCATCGTCGTTAAACGTGGCGTAAAACTTTCATCTTGATACGGAGATTGCGGGGACGATATGGTACAACTTTTAAAAGGTCTCTCATTCAAAATGACCCAGTGAAGGTGTTTTGATGCTTTTGAAATTCATCATTTTTCAATCAAGTTTGTCCCTGATTAAAAAAAAAAAAACTGATGTACCATCGCACTGAGATTCTAAAAGACTTAAGGCTCAGTACCCAATATGGCATTAAACATCACTATGTAGCATTCTAATGCAAGCAATGCTACATATGATATATCTGTAAATTTTAGGTAGTTAGAAAAATGTCTGAGGTTTCTAATGAACACAATTTTTTTATTGTAATCTTTTAAATTCTATGAAAAGCATACTAAAACGTAAGTAAAAGGTGCAGTTTGAAAACTAGTTAAAACGTTTTACTGAAAATTCTACTGTGCATAAAGAATTTAAAAGGTTACTGTTTAAGGATTTTATTCACTGGAAACTTTAAACATAATTTCGTACTACCCATATAAAATTAACGGATGAATCATTTGTAGAATTGCTTGTACTAGAAAACCAAAAAGTATGTATTTTGGGTGTTGATCCATGAAAAAAATTGACAATTTGTTACATAATAATTAAGAAGTCAATATTTAAGTAAGCTTGATAAAATTTACTGTGCATACCTGCAAAAACTGTTAGTGGATAAATAAATGATATCTAAAAAAAAAACGATTTCATTAGTCACTACAAAATCTAAAATACACTTTACGCTGTGGAGGAGCTTCCATGTTCTAGGAAGGAGGAAACAAGCCGCCGTTGAGTCATACCACAGCTGAGCTGAGCACTAAAACAAGTGGTAAAAGTCACCCGTTTTCATGCGAAATTTGCCAAACCTGCAAAAATATTAGGCACGTTTAGCTGGTTTGTTGGCTAAAGGGATTGATGCCGCTTGTTATTGGAAACACCTCTCATTAAAATAACCGTAGAATAAACATAGCGTTTACCTTACAAATAAATAAAGTGATTCCTTCATTAAGATAAGTGAATGTATCAAATGGATTGATTACCTGTTTTTGGAGACAGCCACTACAGGTGGCTACCAAACTCAATAGAAGTTCGTATATTTCTACTAGCGATGTAACCGCTCTGTGCGAACTACTACAAATAACTATTTAATTTTTATTTATTATTTATTTCACTTCACACTTCACACTTCACACTTCACACTTCACACTTCACACTTCACACTTCACACTTCACACTTCACACTTCACACTTCACACTTCACACTTCACACTTCACACTTCACACTTCACACTTCACACTTCACACTTCACACTTCACACTTCACACTTCACACTTCACACTTCACACTTCACACTTCACACTTCACACTTCACACTTCACACTTCACACTTCACACTTCACTCTTCACACTTCACACTTCACACTTTACACTTCACACTTCACACTTCAAACATTACACTTCACACTTCATACTTCATACTTCACACTTCACACTTCAAACTTCAAACTTCACACTTTACTCTTCACCCTTCACACTTTTTTTCTTCATACTTGAAGTCCATTTTAAGGAACTTGTAGTTCGTGAAGCGTTCACAAAACTTTGATGTTTTTCTTTTCACTAATTTCTACTAATGCACCATCTAGTACCGTATATCTAGTGCTGCTTTCAAATGACATTCTAGATTGTGGCCGCGTTCTTATCGTAGAAACAGTAAACTAAGTAACTAAGTACGAGTACATACAACAGTTGAAGACAAAAAAATATTTAGAACTTGAGCCATCAGTTCTTTTATTTAATTTAACTTAGCAACAAAAGCCATTTCTCTGAAAATTTATTCATTAGTCTCGAGAGGCGATCCGTCGGAAAGCCTGGACTGAGATTGTGCTTCGTACTCCATTTGCTTTGTGTTTTTCTTAGGAAAGTGTATATACCTTGCAATGGAAAACCACTGCTTCTTTGAATAAAATGAGAAATTTTCATTTAATTATTTTATCTTCGAACATGGAATTCCGTATTTCCAGAGACGGCATTAATATTTTATAGATAGTTGAGTTTTTATTATGAAATTAAAGAGTCTTTGATGTTTTATAACTTGTTATTTTCATTCGACTAAAGCAAGTTTTATTAAAAGTTCGTGATTAAATATTTGTATTTAAAGGTTATTTTACTCAAGTTATATTGAAAATGAGAATTTCTGAATAATATTAGTTTATGTGGTTTGGTTTTATTTTTAGTCAGTTCGTATTTGTTTTTTCGTTTTTTTCAATTATAATTTTAATTTCATTTTGTAATGATAAAACTCTTTTCTTTCTCTTTTTTGTCCTAATTTCATTATCATAGAAATAGTTTATTATTAATTTTGATTCAAATCGAGCTGGTGAATTGAAGATGGAATTTACGTAAATACGAGCTTAATGCAATGAATAACACAAAGAAAAGGGACTCTTAGATGGTTTGGGCACGTACAGCGGATGAACTAAAAATAAAGGAGTCTAAATACGACGTAAACGTGAATCGTAGAACATGTTGGGAATGCTCTGAAAGACATGGCACGATCAAAAAAATCAAATAATTGAGTCGGGTTGTGTCAAGAGTAAGGATAATAGAAGAGTATGTATGAGACGGTATATGTATGTCAATGAAGCACGGAGTGTGTACCAGAGCTGTGTGGCGATAAATCCTCTCTGCCTACCCCTACGGAGAAACGGCGTCATGGTTAGTTAGTTTCTATGTAGGAATAAATTATTTTTATGCTTGTGTAATACAAAAACGTTATTTTCTTAACTTTAACAACACTCAGCCATTCATTCAATATTAATGAATTCAACGATTTCTTTTTTTTTGTTCTAAGTAAATAAAACGGGTAGCCATAAATTTTTAAATAAAACTAAAACACACATCAAAAAAATGATCCCCGTCTATATATTTTGTAAAAGAAATGTATTCATATTAAATTTAATATGTATAGAAGTAAAATAAAAGAGAATTATATAACATAAAAACAAGAGCTTACAAAAAGGTAGTATTTAAAATGAAGTATATAATTACAGCGTAGGTTTTACAATAAGTTATCTTATCATAGTAAATTACACAAAATAGTGTAATACGTGTATAATACATAGCATAATAAATTGAAAAGAAGATAGTAAGTAAAGAGTAAGTATTTAATTGCAGCGTAATGTAGTTATGTTATTATGGAAGATTGCAAAAAAGAGTAAAATAACCTGGCAAAAAAAGATACTAACAATAGTATATCTATAAAATTAGTAACAAAGTACTATGTAAATAGGAAATTACAGCGTATTTTTAACTAATACTGTTTACTTTAACATACTAATTATAATTATAAAAGATGCTGAAAGCATAAATAAATAATAAATAATTTATAAATAGAACACATACACTTTGTTTTTAACCACTTTTTATTTAATATTTTGTCTACCGGTTTCGGAAGTACCCTTCCATCATCAGGACAATATTAAATTAATCTTTAGATAATAACTTCATCTCTTCTGGAAGAAACATATGTGAAGATAAATTCTGCACACGATCAAAAAATTTATGTTTTGAAGTATCTGGAGAATGTATATTATATATTATATCCAGATACTTCAAAACATAAATTTTTTGATCGTGTGCAGAATTTATCTCCACATATGTTTCTTCCAGAAGAGATGAAGTTATTATCTAAAGATTAATTTAATATTGTCCTGATGATGGAAGGGTACTTCCGAAACCGGTAGACAAAATATTAAATAAAAAGTGGTTTAAAACAAAGTGTATGTGTTCTATTTATAAATATGGCAAGCCACAAAGTTCATACTTTTTACGAATATATATAATAAATAATTTCACCACTCCCTTTCATGAAGTATTTTAAAAAATCTTCGTCTGCCTCAAATTCAAGATGTTTAAAAAAAGCTCAGCTCGAGGATTCTCTTTCCAGTTGAAACGCGGTCTGGGCAATTATGTGTCTCAAAGCGCAACGATTTCTGGAATACAACCTGAAAGTCTTTCAGCCTGTCTGCTGGAACGCGACGACATTTGTTAGAGGAGCCTTTGTGAGCCCCACGATTGTTTGTTTTCAATGCAAAGTAAAATAGGGAATAGTTGTTTCAGCTTCTTCCAGCTTTTTCCAGGCGGTAATCCCCTCTCGCGACTGCTTTTCAAACTAAATTGAATCTCCCGCAAGATGGATGCCGGCGCTCAGGCTTGTTGGGGAAACGGACAGAGATAATGCAGACAATTTCATTACTTGTGGCTTTCTCTGGACTAAGGAACGTTGATAAATGCGCACTTTAAATGTGTATTTTCAATTTTATATATTTATACAAGTGCTTTGCGTTCAAATGTTTTTCATTGTATGCTTTAATGCTGTGCATCATATATACATACCATTACCTTTGTTCTCCCTCTGTATGTATATATTACCGCACACTTTGAAATTTGTTGTAAAGTTTAATTTTATACCCTGAGGATACTTAAGCTAAGCGAAACTGGTCGGTCAAAATAAATAAAATAATATCCGTGGTCTTATACAAAGTTATTTTTTCATTTCTTTAAATATGTCAAATCACAAGGTGATTGCTTTTGACAAAAAAAAAAACAATTTAAAATAAGTTATTATTAATATGGAGTAGATTTAAAAAAAAAGTTTTGCACACTTAGCAAACACACAAAAAATAAAAATACAATCAAGGGAAAAAAACAAGCAATAGTACAATAAACATTGTACACTATTATGAAGCGAAAGTAAGAGGTATATCTTTGTTGTTATATTTTTTTTATTAAAAAATATACCTTATTTTAAAATAATTGCATAACCTCAGCCATATGTATTTCTGACAATCTTAACTGGATTTGTTTGAGTGCGTTTTTTCCTGATTTTATTTCTCAATAACAATCATCAAGGTCCATAGAATTGTTCCACCCGGCGGGAGGTTTAAAAAATGATAAAGGAAAAACAAATCTCAGTGCAAAACGATCTGTTGCCGCCAACACCACGCTTCGTATAAAATATTGTAAACGTAATTAGAAGTCGGTTTCCGCAAAAAACGAAAGTTTCATTGATTGCGTGAAGCAGCTAAACATTAGAAAGGCGAAATTTATTTCTGCCAGCTTTCCCACACCCATTCCCACCCTCGATATTCCTTATCTGGTCCCTACGCCAAACAAGCGAGAAATCTCTCTCCAAATCTTCAGGCAGAGTAAGTCAATTGATAGAGGATATAAAATAGAGCAGTTGCGTGCTTTGCTAATGATTTTGGGTTCAAGAAGCGGCTTCGCCACGTATTTGAAAAATTAATTAAATAATGTTCAATATTTAAAATTTCTTGAAAATTTTTTTAATATCTTTCTGACTAAACACTTAAAGCTCATCCTAAGATTTAAGTGATAAAAATGCTTTCAATGCAAGGTAACCAGCCATATAAAGAACACCCTCTTTTATGCCCAAAAAAGCTTACAATATAAGAAAATTTGTACGAAATACAATGTTATATGATTTTTTATGAAACATTTTTATGTATCCACTAAAAATACACATTTAAAATACGTAGCAACAAAACCTTCCTAAGGGTAGTACGAGTTTCTCAAATGATACAATAGCAAATTCTGTCTAAGTAGTATTAGTTAAGTACCTAAGCGTGTACCCCGTTTAATTTAATGAAGGTCTTCCTACAAAGGTAAAGTTATTTGTGTTTAACGAAATACAAAGTTCTGTTGTGTTATTTATGTGGGAGTCGTGCCATTTCTGCAACGTCTTTATTAATTACGAGTCTTATCAAGACAGATGAACGAATAAATTAAACAATTTTAATTAGCTCGGTTCTTTATATGTTAAATGGTGACTTGTTCGTGATGTTATAATTTAGGGACGTAAAATACATGGGTATTCAAACAAAATAGTTGACCATTACAGATATGGTAAAAAGGAAAACATAATGAAAGTTACGTCTGAAATCAAGTACTTCAAATACCACCAGCATCGCTGCGGAAGAATAGGGTGTTGGGGCGGGGTCTTATGCAGACGTTAGTCGGCCTGAGTTAGGAGTGGTATTAATTCTTTAAGAATGCTGCGTAATGATTATTTTGAGTACGCTAAGAAAAAAAAATTACTTATGTGATGTGCAGTAAATGATTTGAGGAATGTTTCAAATGTTAACGGTATTTTTTCGAAATATTAAAACTCGGAGATTTAACGTAATTTTTATAAGAACGTTTTTGCTTGTAAATGTCTCTCTATGGCGTCTTTCATTTGACAAAGATCGAAGATATCTACTGCTTTTGAAATATCAGACCCTAAAGTTTGGAATAGACTACCGTATGAACTTAGAAACATGATAAAAGACAGAATTCAGAGAAACCCTTAACTCTTCAGAAAGCCGTACCAGAAAAAATATTTTGAACCGTATATCAGAGTAAGTCGAAAGTACATACCTTCAATTTATACTTCAAAATACTTTTTTTTCGAACGTTTATACAAATTTTAATCCTCTTTTTCAAAAATTATTACTTTAGTTAAAGTGTTGTTTAATATTACAATATTGCGCTTAAAGAACATTTGGTTAGCCTTTTGGTATTTTTAAGGTAATAATAATTGAAGCTCTAAGTAAACGCATATTTTCTTAGATATTTAAAGCTACTTAGGTTATCTTATAGCCATAACACAGCTCTTAATATCTGTGAATATCAAATACCAATCGCTAACAATTCTGAAAACAAGGCTATTTTTAAATAAATAATGATTCATTTTCTATTCATTGTTGAAACAATACCAATAATTTTAAATGAAATATGAAACAGAAGAAAACACAAATATAAAATCATTAAAACTATGAAGACAACATAAAAATCAGTAACACCAACACAGCAACCTACAGTCCGCCTCGGAATAGGAATCCCTAGTGGGGGGGACTGTGAATAAAATTAATTAATTACAATATACCTATATTTTAAAATATAACATAATTTAACTCAATAGTATTTAATAAATAAACTAAGATTGGGTTGCGACCGAGTTGAATAAATACATTTTTAAAACGCAAATATTTTAAATTCTATTAAAAACATACTAAAATGACAGTAAAAAGTGCAGTATTAAAAAACAGCGAAGGCATTTTTTAAGGTTTGAACTAAAATAGCAATGTACATTTCATAAATTCATTTTTTCAGAAAATCATATCCATAATCAAGATGCAACAAGGCCAATAGAACCAAGAAAACGTTTCAGACTCTCATTTCTTAAATTCATTAAGATTATCACCATTATCTGTTCTTCACTACGAAAAATTAAAAATACCTCCGATATACTTTATTTAGAATTTGATCTCATGTCCTAAAAATGAAAAAAATAATAAAGAAATAAAAAAAAAAAAAAATATATATATATATATATACGTAAGAATCAGCTAAATTTTAAGTTATTATGATATGGTGATTGTGTACTGCCAGAAGTGACCTGCCAGTTAAGTATGCTGCTGTATATTTATATAAACTAAGAATTAATATTAAGTAGAAATTAGGATTTGTACAGCGCCCTTGAGGTGATTTTTCACAAAAACGGCGCTATACAAATCATCCAAATATTATTATTATTATTATAAAGAATACTATGAATTGTATTTACAGGAAACCTTAGGCATTTTTCTAACTACCCGCGTGTAATAAACAGATAAATCATTTGTAGTATTGCTTGTATTAGAAAGACAGAGAATGTGTATTTTTGAGTGCTGACAGAAAACACTATTAAAATTATAAAAATACTTTTTTGACTCCGATTAAGACGATTTTCCTGTTGTCAAGGGTATTCATTTATTGTTTTCATTATGATATATTTACTCGCATCACGTTACTAGTCACACTATAATTGCATTTTCTGTAGAGACCCGAAACTCTTTTACAGCCGCCTCCATTTTTCATACAATGTGAGTAGTTCATTAAAAGTTGAATTTGTTCATTCAAGTCATTCACCCCCGGCTGCATGCTTAAAGAACTACAAGCAAGGGGTCGGTTGTTTATGCGCACTCGACACTGGATTGTTGCTTCGGGAGTCGATTCGATTCGGATCCACGGCCAGGAACTTAAAGTGTCAAAATGGCTTAGCTCAAGATGAGATATGAAGCGGCTGTACACCGTAGCCGAGATAATTAATCTTCGGAATTGCGTGCTCCTTCATACAAATCTGAACAGAGTACCAAACCGGAATAGCTCCGTTTTTAAGTGAATAATTTTTGTAGGTTCACAATTATTTTGCACCCACCAATACATTTTTTTTTTAAATTTTAAAACAAAGACAATCATTTCTGTATTACGAATAACCTGATAATATTTGAAAAACTCCTACTGCCATCATAATAAGGAGAAGATATTGCTTGTGCAATAATGCAGGACTTAGTTAGCAGAGATATTAAAACCACGATGCCCGGGTGGGAATCCGACGCATTTCTCCACTCAGCTACTAACTGGTCGAATAAAAACTTGATAAAATGTTTCTTCTTAAATTAATAATCGGTTGCTGATTAATAATTAATTGAGATATTAAAACATATTTTGATTCAACAAATCTTATATATGTAATGCTAGCTATAAATAGCTTAAGTTGAAAACATGAAAAATCAGTTAATTTTATGATTTTAAACTGCGGAATTTCTTTTTTTATGTGTATTCAGCACACAAGTACTGCCTGAAATCAGTGGGACTATGGAATCCCCGTTGGAATATGTTGTGAGGCTGAAAAGCATCTGGAGAGGAAAGAGATGGGGTAGAGGAAAGTTAGAATGTACTGGCTATTCATATTTGGTCACTTAATGTTAATGGCTAAAGTCATTTGAAGAAACGCTTCGATTCTGAATGGTGGTCTTTTAAAGTCTTCTGAAAATAGCACTCTACGTTGACCTATAATATCTGCAATTCAATATTCCATAAAAAAACCGCATTGTTGTAAGTGATACATAACGTGATCATACGTTCCGTTTTGAATAGGACCGTCCTATTTTACTGTCCTGTCCCGTTTTTTCAAAGGAAATTCTCGCCACATGTACCGTTTTATATATTATATAAGTAAATCTGTGGCTTGCTTCAAAAGGGCTCTGATTCAGTTTTTAGGTATATTTTCGATTTCTTTTTTTTTATAATATTGGCTTCTCTTTCAATGGCAAAGTTGATATCTAAATTTAAAAAAAAAATCTTTATAATCGTAGAACTGTACAATGTTTCCCCAACTGAGAATAGATGTCGATTTTACAGACGAAGAAACAACATTGAATATCTTTGGATTGAAATAAGCCACTTCACTCAATTTTAAAATAACATGTCAATATCACAAAGCATGAAATGTCGTTATTTTTTATGAAATAATTATAACCAATATTAGAAAGATGAACAAATAATAATAACTTACTTATATTACTTTATTTGAAGTTGGCATCTTTCTGATGAAATAATATTATTTGAAACACAATTACTTTGTGTATATCACTTTATTTATACGAAAATTTCGATGGTTTTATTAAGTTTATAATAACCTACGTTTGTGATTAAAGACATGGCCGAATTTAAACCAGCCCAATTGACAGTCGTTACACTTCAAAAATACGTTTTGAAGTAAATAATAATTAAGGGATCTTTAAATTTATTTAAATGTTGCTTTATTTTTTTATCTTCTACTTTTTCTTGGATATTATAGAAACTTTTTTGGCTCGTCATTCACAATGTTTATTTTTTAAAATTACATAAAAAAATATATTTTGCTTCTTTCCATGTAAAAAAATACATATTAGAATAAAATAAATACACCAAGCATTTTTGATTTCACAAAACTGAAATTTAAATAATAACGAATGTAAAATAAATATACTTGGACCTTAAAAACATATCAGCATTCAAATAAAACCCTGAAAACGCCCTTTCATATTGTGTGGGAAGGGAACTATTATTTTATAGTTTCCCCAAACACCTTTCCTAAAAAATCAACGTTCTTAACAGAATGCTAAATTAAAAAAAAACGTTAGAAATACCAGCAGAAAACTATTTCAAGCGACAATATTAAAATTAAAAAAAAAAAATCACCTGACTTCCAATCACGTCACTTCCGCGCTTTCCAAAAAAAGAATAAAACGAAGCTTTAATCACTCCGCGCCTTGTTAGCAGTTTTATCTCTTGAAAACAGGCAAAAATTCCGAATAACATAAAAAACTGTGTATTTTAGAGAAAAAAAAACGTTTTCAAACATACCTACAAATATATAATGAAGTCTGGAATATAGAGAGAATTACTAATTTTGAATGGGTGTATGCAAAGGTAGAAATTAAATATATTTTTAGTATAAGTACTATGAGAAAACAGTTATTGCATGTAGGTATTTGAGTTTTAAAATGTAGAATAGTTAAAAAAAAAACTATATTCCCTGAGGCCTTAAATAATCTTAAATAAAATAATTTAACATTTCAAATTATCCAAAATCATGTAGTTCTGTTATATGCGAACTAAAAAACTAACAAATTGAACTTGAAATTGACAGATAACTACGTTCGAAATAGTTTTTTAATTTACGTTTGACGCATATCTTTAATTTGAACCCATTGGTAATTGTAGATACATAAGGGTCAGCACTCAATAATGACGCTAAACGTCACTTTATAGCTTTATAATACAAACAATACTACAAATGATTATCTGCAAATTTTATATGTGTAGTCATAAAAATGACTGAGGTTTTTGTGAATACAATTTTTTAACTGCAATCATTTAAATTCTATGAAAAACATTCTGAAATATCAGTAAAAGGTGCAGTTTTAAAACCATTAGAGGCATTTTGAACGTTTTACCCGAAATTCCAGAATTTCGTTTCATAAAAAATTTAAAAGGTTACTGTTTGAGAATCGTATTCACTGGAAACCTTAGACTACCCGTATAGAATTGACAGATAAATAGAAACAGTTAATAGCATTGCTTGTACTAGAAAACCAAAAAGTGTGTATTTTTTAGTGCTCACCCTTAGGGCCTTTAATTTTTAAAATGTTTACCTACACTTATGCAAATATTTTATTGATTTAATTTTAATGAGGTCTCACATCCACTTAAGCTACCCAAAAATTAAGAGATATTATCTAGAAAAAATAATGTATTTCCAGATAATAAAGATTCACAACAAAATTGTCAAGCAGAAAAAAATGTTTAAAAGCCGAATTTTATTTGTGCTTTACATGACGAATTATAAATAAATGCCTTCTTTGAAATGAAAAGTGTTTATCACACAAAACTTATTTTGAGAAAAAAAGATAGCAAGTTAAACTAACGCCTGAAATTATGGAGAATGAACAAGTTCGTAAGATATTTTGCAACGCTGCTCTAATTGTAGCACAAAGATGCATTTAAATAATTATACCTGTATATTTCCTGGTCATTAGCGGGTGGTGCCAGCTTTTGTTCTAAAGGGTTGCGATATAATAACCTAAGTTTGTATTTATGTTGCCGGAACCGAAATACGAAACACATGAATAAATGCATGAAGTTTTTCAAAAATCTTCTGCGAAACTTTTCTAATAGTAAAACCAGACGTTAAGCTGCTGCTGTAAAGGTAATCCTTGGGATATTTCAGATGTTCTGTGCTTTTTTCATTATTAAACGTATAACTTACATGTATCTCATTACAACCATGGTAGGTTTGTTGTTAAGGTTCTCAAACGCCCCCCTCCGGTTACATTCTAGACTAATTCACATCTATGTATTCTCACGTGGTGGCTACGGTTACGTGGTATCGCGTAAAAGTGTAATATGGTCCCGCCGCCGACAGCTTTGTTGCAACTTCTCTTTCTGTTACACACGTCGTTTATGAGAAAGAGGAAGAGGTTACAACGGAGCTATTAGCGGAAAGCTTACATTGCAGCGGGGTATACTTTACGGGCCTGCACATACCGACACATCAATGGTCTCGCGGGCAGATAGAGGAAATAAATTCAGCAGAAAGCTTGTCGCGCGAAGGAAATGTTCGGCATTTGGAAGCGTATTATTGGAACGAAACATGTTGTGATATAATGAAACATTTATAAAGGAAAAGCTATTCCTCGTTGACGGGGATTTAATCTACATAATAACATGTCGTTTGGAAATGCTTTTCTGCTACCTGGAAATTTAAACTGGGAAAGCGAACTAAAATTCAAATATTGTCAATCGTCACTCTCTCGCGTCATGGAACTTACAACTTTCTGTTTCTGCGGCAAGCGTTAGCACTTGTTGTTATAAAAACCGTAATATGACTTTTTCGGATATTCTATTTAATCCTTTACCGCATGAATTTTTAAATCTTTCCAGAAAAAATACATTTGTTTAGAAATGTATTTAGAATCATGTAATTTTTGTTTAAGAATTGCAGAATATTTATTATAAATGTTTTGTTCCATATTTGGCACTAAATGCAGTATGACGAATAAATCAAATCTGACAAAATTTGTCACCTTATGCATTAAAGTATACCAACCACACCAAGGAGTAGAAAAAAGTTATAAATTAATATTTATTATTACTTCTAGAACATTACAAAATAATTCACACACTGAACAATCACAAACACGCTCGTTTACGAAATGGCCGAAATGACAACTTACTGAGACGTGACTGTAGTTACTAAAAAGCTCGTAACTGGCAGCACTGTTCGATTTATGATAATGCAGAGCTCACCGTAAGGAATTAGCTGAAAATAAAATACATTTATGGCCCACATAGCCCTTTATGATAATAACAGTATGTTCCAAATTTGGGACGATATGCGGTAAAGGGTTAATGTATTGGTAGGTACTGCCAGATCTGGGTATTATCAAATTTGGTAGGGAGCATTGGTAAATAAATCAATGAATGATTATTATGCGTACGGAAAAGATGTCAGAAAACTGTATAAATTAATATGCAAAGAGAATTTAGCTTGGAAACGATGTAATGACGTACATACACGTCAATATTTATTATGCATGCGTCAGACAAAGGGACGCGCGGAGGGTGACTTTCAAACTTTGTCAGTCCTTCATCGGTATAAGTTTTTAGCATAAATATATTGTCTCTTTATGAATTTCGCAGGTTTTTGGAAGAATATATTTATAGAGCAGTACTTAATTGGTCACTTTAAGATACAAAGATCAACTTATCGGGAAAACGTGATATCTACAATTATCGTTAAAAATGTAAATACATTTTTAATCAGGCCATTCCGCTCCCGAATTTCAACCCGATCAGTTGTACGGCCTTTTGACATCCTGTATTTTATTTATTATTATAAAAAAATTCAAGCGGTAGAGTTGAGTTGCATTAATCATTTCCTAAACATGTACACTATAAACAACTTAAATAATCCTCAACCTATACTTTTTATATCAATCGGAAGGTAGCGTCCAATATGGCTGCCACACGTACCATGGAGATGGTTAGATCAGCTAGAGATTTCCACATCAACCGTATCGATATCAACGATACTGGTCTAATAAAATCATTTATTTATGTAACTCTTGGGGTAATTTTTTCATGAAAACGGCGCTATAGAAGTAATCTATTTATTATTATTATATCTCATTGTCATTTGGCGTAGAGTCTGTAGTTGCAGACTCAATTTTGGTAGCAACACATACAGAGATTCTAAGAGCTTTTGGCATCCAAGAAAAAATAATAAATAAATAAAGACCGGGAGTAAAAATACATTAAAACCTTAATATTTCCTAAGATTTTTTTTCCTGGAGATAATATTAAGGAAATAAAATGTAACCTTTTCTAACAGAAACACCTTTTAACCCAACTATTTTAGGCATACTAAATGATTCCTACTCACAAATATGCCTATTTTGTTAATACTTTCTTTTTACCTGTGAAATCTGTTCGGCGGAGAACTTTTTTGATAAAACAAATGGGGAAAACTGAAAGGTTTTTTTAGGATTTTCTCCCCTGAGTGAAGGTCCATTATTTGGTACCAGGTACTTTTAAAATCAAAACATAGTACATTTATTAAAAAGTTCACTCACCACGTATTTTGATGTGAATTGGCGTCATCTTAGATTCGCAGGAAAAAAACAAATCTTTCGTAATATTTTCTGTGGGTTTCTTAACATCGGAGCGATTAATTACAGCTTGGCCTCTGAAAGAAAAAAAACATACATTTGTAAAGTTCTAATCGATTTATAGTATAGAAGCTTGCAAATTAGTAATGGAAAACAAAACTTTGACTTCTATTTTTTTTGGAAAATTGTACCTTTTTATTGTTTTCAATCAACTATAACCAATCTCAAACTACTCGCAAACCGAACTTAAAAAAAAAATCTAAACTCAGTTTTTCAACTTCTATATAAACATCAACATCGACTTGATGAATGAAGAAAGCAAGCAAAAATGTTCATTTTTCAGCGTAAATTTATTTCAACGATGACTCACGAATGATGAAGTGACGCGGAAAAGTAAGAATGACAGACAAATTTGTAAAGCTTACTTTTCAATTTGCAATTTTTGAACGCGGACAAGACGATAGAAGCACTTTTAGCTTTGAAATAAGGACTGAGATTTCATTAATTTTAATACATACTTCGATTTAGAAAACAATTAATCTTTCTCATCCGGCTGCGCCAATTTTATGTGCAGTTTATTACGTTATTCACTTTGATTTATATACTGCAAAGTTCACGGATGCAAATGACAGGGCAAAGTATCCAATCAAAGGGTTCAAGATACTAACATGTAAAATACTAAAAATGTCACGGCCTCCGACGTATTTTTCATATTACAATAGCTGATCACTATACAACCGCAATAAGCATTCCAGATTCATTGCATAATAAACAAGTAAAAAATTACCACTTCACATCATCAATTTGCAATGAGGAAATAGTTAATGATCTGAAGGAGGAAAAATGGCAAGATGTATGTAGAGAAACTGAAGTTAAGAATGCGCTCAATATATATTAATATATATACCTGTGTATACCAAAAAACTCTATTGAAAAACACACTAGTCATAAAAATTATTTGCCTTTACAGTAGCTTCTGATACTTTTGTAATCAGGCTGTAAAGTACCTACTAAAATATTAGCTGCAGAGAAACTTCAATTCCGTTTGGTTTTTGTATTTTAACTTTCTTTACATGGCCTCTTACTGTATGCAATATCTATCGAATATTGTTAATCGTCAATACGATGGATTAAGTTTATTATAACCTTAAATACCATGAACTATGTAAACACACAGGTGAGACACGTCGCGTTGCTAATGTATTTGGTTTCTTAGAACAGGCAACCTGCTTAGCTAGGAACTAATATCGACCGAACAAAACATAGAAGCACTTGTACACATTTTCAAGTATTTACAATTATTGTAATAAATATACTTCCTTTGATGTTTTTTCTTTAAAAAATGTTTGTAACCATGTAATAATAAATAAATAACAACTCTTTTCATTTTGCAGATTAAAGAGCTTCAATAACCATACAGCAATCGTCAATTGTCGTCTTGAATCCCTCTATCTGCGCAAACTACAGTCTGTCATGCATCTCCATTGCATACATCACATATAATTTCTTACTCTGTTTTACAGTCCAGAACCATTTTTCGGCAGGTTTGAGTTTTGAACACCGAAAAGGGTTTCAAAAATATTTCATCCTAACAACGTGGTGGCTACAAAATTGTTTCAATCCAAAAAAGTAAAGCTCCTTGAGCTACGTACTGCTGATTATTTGTGTAACTTCCTACGAGCTACAGCAAATCTGCGAGAGCACACGTCATAAGGTGAATGAGAACCATTTATTTCAATGTATTGTTCAAGGTACATGACGCGGTAGCTTCAGTTTTATTTCATGTTATTTCCTTGAATTACAGAAGATTTAGGAATACGTTTCAGATGTTTTGTTTGGAAACATTATCTGCTGTTTATTTTCATTAGAAAAAACAAACTGCATGGAATGATGAAATGGAATTCTCGCAAGGAGGCCTTCAATTGTACTATGCTATAAAGTATTATCATATGGCAGGATGCTAAACTGACTCCAAGACTGCAACTGATAAATTCTAAGGCTGTATAATAAGTCAATCTTTGAAAACATTTAGCTTAGGTAGCTAATTTTTATTCTACGATTTGATTCTAGCGGAATCTGATCGACAAATAAAATATGAATATTAAGTGGTTAGAATAAAAAATACTTTTGCTGGTAACTTATAACTGACACTTTAAGTGTTTTCTGTGGAAATTTAAATGGAAACCCAAAGTAATTATTTTTAATCAATTTTTTTCTTCACTTAATATGTTACAGAGCAGGTACGAATAAGAAAGTACTCTTCCGAACCGACATGAGACGGAATGGGTTTAGTTTCAGAGAACAGTTTTTCAATTATGTTACAGATAAATGGAATATTACATGGCGGCGCAATGCGAGCGATTGGGAGGATTATAACACTGAACAAAAAGGGTCCAGATGAGAGTTGAGATAGTTTTGGCTATGGCGTAATGAAGAGGTAAGAAAAAATGTATTTTATGATTATCAACAAGTTGCATTATTACTATAAGCATGGTTTGTTTGTTCATTTTCACGTAATGTACTTGAGATTTTGACAGAGAGTTGCGATTTCAAGGGCTCCGGACATATTTAAAGTGTCCAGAAATATTTTTTTTTATTTATATAAAATAGCATTAGCTGCTACAAAGGTTTTTGTAACTTCAGTACCTAAATAATCCGATGATATTATCAATTTTAATTTAATTTAATTTTTTTATTTGGGAAAACACACTGTTTAATACACATTTTCATATATTAAGTAATTACATTGTTGGATTAACCAGTGAAGTTTCCGCTACAAACCACAAAAGCAATAACAATTGTTTTTTTTTTTTTTTTTTTTAACTGAAGTGGAAAAAAAAATGATAATGTTTAAATTAACAACATTTTTACAGAAAAAAATGAAAAAGAATACAATAAAATTAAAGCTCTGTTCTTTTTGACATATTAAGTCAAATTTGTAACGCACAGCAGTGGTAGGAAGGTCATAATTAACCTTGTTATTTGATTATGTCCCGTTTGCATTTATTAAACTGACCTGTGGATAAATGGAAAATAGCAGCTTCTGAAAATGTGGTGTTGTATTTTGAGCATGTTCTTCGGAAATATGAATATCGTGTGTAGTTAGTTTTTGAGTGTGGATGTGGAATAATTGGTTCGAGCGTGTGTTTCGTACTGGGCAGTAGCAGGTAGTGATTGTCAACAGCGTTGTTGATAATTTTGAATAGGAATTTTTGGTCGGATATTTTTATTCTATCTTCTAGTGATGATAACTCACGGAATGCTAATGAGTCTTTTTGTTGTTGGAATGTTTGGTTAGACATAAAATTAAGTGTTACAAAGCCTTTTAAAATTTTCTCAAGTCTTTCGACGTGAACATTGTATTGTGGATTCCAAATCACTGATCCAAATTCTTTTTTTTTTGTATATTTTAGTGTCATCTGCAAAAATGAGAAATTTTGAGAATTTCAAACTTTACCTATATCATTGATATGCAAAAGAAACAGTAGAGGTCCGAGATGTGATCGTTGTGGGATTCCTGATGTCATACTAAAAAAAAAAACGTGAGGAAAAACCTTTAGCTCTAACAGCTTGACTTCTGTTTGTAACATATGATTTGATCCATCTTAGAAGGTCCCCATTAATCCCGATTATTAACAGCTTCTTCATAAGCAGTTCGATATTAATTTTGTCAAAGACTTTTGAAAAATCCGTGTAGATAGAGTCTATTTGATTCTTACTACCCATAGAATTTATTATAAAATCTGTGTATTTGAGCAGGTTCGTCTCGACCGACCGTTTCCTGAAAAAGACGTGTTAGTTTGTGGAAAATTAATGGTAGATATTATGCTTCTGTTTCTGCCGCTCACACGTATAAAAGTCTGCAATTCACTTTTAATCACGTTACTGCACGATGAACTCACCATGTTATTTTTGACGTGTTTCTAACACTGTACGTTTAAACTAACTCTACGAAACATAAATTCACAACCGCTTTAATAAATGGCGTTCCTCTCAAACGTAACCTTTTAGTGTATGGAAATGAATTATGTAAGGGTGCTAATGAAGCTTCCAGCATGGTTTATATCTATATAATTCGCATTTTAATGGTCAGCTTTTATAACATTCAACTTCACAGAACCGAATTGTGAGCAAAATATTCTCAGATCACATTGTGAAACTTGAAGTCGGTTTGGAGAGTCTAATTATTTAATTAGTTGCTGACTTATTTTCGAATTTCCATGGTTCAAAATAAGAGTTAATTAACAAACCTAATCTGCAAAAACGTGGCAATCAAAATACCCTTAAAAAAACAGTAGAAGTTAATTCTCTAAAATGCATGGTGTAGGCACGTGTAACAATCCCAATCGACGTTTCCTAATATGATGTTTCTTTGTTAAATTAATTAAGAAGAACTTATTAAAATTATTGGGATTCAATTGTTTACCAGTTAGTTTATTAGCGGTTGGTAGCTGAGTGGACAAATGCGTCCGATTTCATTTGTGGTGGGTTCAATTCCTCTCATTCCACAAACATTTTTCGCTTATAATAGTTGTAGAAGGAGTTTTGAAAATATTGTCAGATTATTCGTAAACCGGGAATGTTTATCTTTCTTTAAATATATATTTTGTATTTATTGAGGTAATGTTTAGTGAATTTCTTAAATGCCGATATTTTATAAGACTTTATTTTGACTACCAGGCGTATGATTTCAAAAATTGTGTTTGAAAAATGTTAAAAAGATTTAAAGTAATATTACATTATTTATGTGATTTAGGTTAAGCCCGATTAATGGTGAGTTTTTTCCGACTTTCTTGTGAGAATCAATGCATCACAGCAGCAAAAATAATCGAAAATATAAATAAGTTAAATTCCAGCGTAAAGTGTGTTTTTTAAATAACCATCTTTATTTCGATTTACGCCCATTCAAAACACTTTTATATTCTTGCAATTATTGAATGTGATAGTTAAGTAAACACTCTTGTAAAAATAAATGCTATAAAAATTAAAAATTGTTATGACACCCTTTGTTTAAAAGTTTGCGTGGGCGGAAATTTAAAAATTTACAAACCTTTTTTGGGGTGATATAGATAAAGATAAAATTCTCTTTCAGATTCTAAAAAAAAAATGAGGAGTATTCATTAAGAAAAATTGCGCGAGAATGAAAATCAAACCAAATTTAGATTTTCTTTGAACATCTGTGTTCAGTTGTTCTTATCTGGAAAACATAGATTCATAATTGTAATCATATCAATTTCCTTTAAAAATAAAATACATTAACATGAATAAGAATCCATCGAAGATCAGTGAAAGGCCACACTCAGTTCATATCCCTAAAAATATAAAAAAAATGAGAGATTGCTGGAACCGAACTGTTTGGAGAATGATATTTGAAATACAGTGCCATCTAAAGGATACACATTCAGAATGAAACATACATGATGAAATGAAGATAGGATGAATGTTTTGAGTTCTGCAGATAAATTAATTCAATTGTAGTAACCGCCCATTTACTGATGGTAAGACAAACTATAGATTTTTTGGCCAGGATATCCTCTTTGTCTAACGGTTCCAGATTAGTGTTTTTAAAAAGCCGTAATTTCTTCTCCGTAATCGAGCTAAATAACAACATTCTTCAAAAAATTTTAAGCAATGAAATTAAAAGTTTTGCACGAAGAACGACTTTAAAAGAGCTAGCATTAATTTTTAAAGAAAAAAATATTTTTCATAAAGAGGTAAATTTTTTTCATGTGATAAAAAATATCGCGTAATATGTGTGAACAATGGAATTTAATAAGATGTTTTGTTTTAAAACGATCAAGTGACTGTTGGCCCATTCAGTGAAAGCCTCAATCAACAGATTTCCAAATTTCAAATTATTTTTCTTAGGCATCAAAATAAAACACATAAACCAAGAATGAAGTGGTTTAACAACATATACCTTTTTGCGTATGTTTTCAATATTATTATTACCGGAAAAGTAATTTCCGGCATATCTGAGTAATTAGTATTGGATGGCGAACTCTTGTTTATCATATTATTATTTTGCTACTGTCTCGAGTTATTGTCGAAAAATCAATACTATTAGTAAACTAAAGTACAAAATGTTTGTTTCCGAGAAGATATTACTCCCACGTTCATTTTACCAACTTTCCACAAAGCGTGAAACTGTGTATCATAAACTACCTTTAGTTTATTAAATTAACTATTTTTTTCTTTCATATAACCTAATTATCCTTCAAATTACAGACCTAAAGCTCAGCACCCAAAGTGGCGCTAAACGTCACTTCGTAGTATTCAAATACAAACAATACTTCACATGATTTTTCTGTAAACTCTACGTGGGGGGTTAGGAAAATGTCTAAGGTTTTCAGTGAATAAAAAAATTAGGCTGCAATCTTTTAAGTTCAACGAAAAACATAAAAAAGTAGTCGGCAAAAAGTGCAGTTTGAAAACCAGCGCAGCAATTTTTTTCGTTTTACCTAAAGTTCCACTACGCATTTCATATAGAATTTAAAAATACAGCAAAAAAGTTTTATTCACTGGAAACCTGAGTTATTTACCTTACTACCCGTACAGAATTATTAGATAAATCATTTGTAATATTGCTTGTATTGGAGAGCCAAAAAGTGTGTATTTTTGGATGCTGCCCCTTAATGAACTATGTTTACATAAACATAAATTTGGCATAAAAGTTGATCTCAGGACCAGTAATTTTAATAAAAATATTTTCACTGCACATGATGTTTACATAATTAGAGACAATAAACTTAACTGAGTTATCCTACAAAATATAATTTTTTTTTTTTTTAAACTAAAACTTTCAAAAAACCTTTAAAATAAGAACATACTATTTCCAGTTCCCCCAAAAATTACCGTCGGTAAAAAGCATTTTTAACAAAAATAGTCGTTCAAATTAATGTGTGTTATTTTATGTAAAAAGGGTGAAAAGCTAATATATTAAAAAAACATTCAATTTTACTATCCATTTGTGTTAAATCAAAAAAATGAATAAATTAAAGTCACAGGCAGTATCATTTTCATACGTATTTCGCCGCTTTTGTAAATGTCACAAAAGCCGAATAGCGCATCGTCGGGCATAAAAATGCACCGAATGCAAATCCGAGGATGCTTATCAAACCGGCCGGCCCCGCATAACCCGTCAATATTGGGAGCTGAATCATGCAGAAATCCAGGCAGATTGGCCATTTCGTATTTACAGGCGGACGCGGCATAAATCTGCGGAAGACTGAAAAACTGGGGAAGGGGGAATAAGTGGAAAACACAGGGGTGGATTTGAACAGAATATTTTTGGCCTGTACTTAAAGTACAACAGCTGATTTTTAAAAGTTTTAAATGAAGATAGAGAAAGTTTTACTAAATGAATGAACTTGAAGCAAATCTAGTCTTAATGAAAACGAAATAATAAATTTGTATTAGACCACAGATTTTGTTTTATTTTTTTAAGAACGACCGGTTTCGCTTAGCCTAAGCATCATCAGGGTACAAAATTAAACTAAATAAAAAACAAAGTGTGCAGAAAAAGTACAGAGGGAGAACACAATATAAAATAAAATAAGAGAACAGTGAGACGACAATAGAATAAAACTTAAATTATAACAAAGGAACAGAGAAAAAAAACAGATAATATGAAATGAAAGAGGCAAAGCGTCAACTGAGAAGGTGTAATAAAATAATGATATTTTTTATCGAGTTTACGGGAGGTATACCTAATGGACTAATGGAAAAATATAACTCATTAATCATATGACTATTAAATTTAATGAGTTTCCTTATTTCTAGTGCTTCAAAATTATTTAATCTGCTGCCATGACCATATTTATATGGAGAATATGAGAAAAAAAACTGATCTTCAAGAAATATAACACGATAAAACCATTTTTAAGAACTCAATATTTATGTCGTATATTTTTATTTATTTTAGGGTGTTAATTATTTGCCACTTTGTTCAAATGTTAATAGGGATTTGTCGTAACATGTTTTACTTATGAGACAAATTTAACTATAAAAAATAATTTTAGCCGTTTGAAAATTTTAAATATATAAAGCAGGTATTCATTTTAAACACTTATTTAAAGCAAGTTTTAAAAACATTATTGCAAACTTCATACAAAAACAAATAAAAAGTTGTATTTCACCGGAAAAATGGCACTTTTGTAAAAAAGATACAACATTAATTTATAAAGATAACCTTTTTGTATGGTGAGAATTCAGTCAGCATTTTCCAACTGATATCAAGTACTGCATCTGCTTATCGCTTTTGTGTATAATTCAATAAATTTGTTGATAAGTGAAACATCTTGCTCTAACTTTAACCCTCAGAGAAATATAAATTAATTCCCTTTTTGTATTTTTTTAATCAGCATCAAATTATTCTGTGATGGTTAATTTTTGAAATAATATTACAGTAATATGATTTTATGTTTGAAAAAACATTAACATCTATGTCCGAAATGAACGATATTGGCTCCATATAATATTGAATAGAGGCAATATATACCACAGATTTACTTTAAATTTTACAAATCTGAAGATGCCTGTTGCAAGGTGAAACCGGTCCGGTTAAAAGTAAATAAGCGGAAATAAGTTGTAAAGGGTTTTGAAACGGAATTCCACCATGATTTATTAGTTTCAAAATTAGACGAAATATTGTAGTACCTACTGTATAATAAATTTTATCATTCTGTAAATGTTTGAAAAATAATTAAACATAGCCTTCTCACCTAACTGTCGGCCAATTATAGCATGCCCAAATCCGTCCCTGCGGAATTGGAGCGGAAAAAACAGAACTGTGACCCAATACAATAAAAAATGGACGTGCTAACAAATTCGGTGCAGGTACGTCGCAGAACTTAGCAGAGTGGAACAAGCAGTATGAATTATTGGGCACCGGGTCGAATTCGCCACCGTCTTGCTACTTGCTCCTTGCTACTTGCCACTCGCTACGTGAAGGAATAGCTGCCATTACTCGGTCCGCGGGATTTCCTTTATCCTATAATATCCTTTATGATCCTGTATATTGTATAGTTACACGTAAAGCTCACAAATTCCTCTGCAGAAATAAACACACGTTATTTACACAAGTACCCAGTAGATTTTTAAATGGAATGAGATATATTAAGAAGCGCAAGTTAAGTAGGTACTTCAGATCAGTATGCTTCTAGAATTTTAGTATCTGAAGGTATTCTATAAAGTAGAGGCTGTTTTGATTTTTAACTTTTTTTTATAAATTATGCATTTTTACTGTTCAATATTAATTTGTGATTAAAATAAACATACATTTTAAAATTATTATTTATCCTCGCGATGATCTTTTGTAGACAAAAAACTATCTCATATCCATTAACGATTTTTATATATTTTTTTAATGTTTTTTATTTGTTGTTTTGCATAAATGTATTACAATTTTTACTTTTATTTACGTGTATTGTTATTTTTTTGTATCACTGTCAATTATGGAATGAACTGCATATCTTCTGGAATAAAATTATTATTATTATTACAAAATCTTAAATACATCCATGTGGAATTACACTTATTAAATACATCATTTTACTCAATTTTAAAATGCCATAGGTTAGGTTCTTTGTACACCGTAAACGGCACTGTGTGATTATTTTTGAGTGAGGAGATTACCTGATTATCGTTATTAGGTAAAGTTATTCCATAAAAACGTACTTAAGTGGCTAGATCACAACATTGTGCTGAAAGAAAGTGATTTTATTTTTAGTATATGGGTTGAAAAGAAAAAAGTTTTTTATTACCCAACTACTACCAAATAAAACGTACTAAAAACGACCTGCTTGACTAAGACTCTAAATTAAATTGTAATTATTCATATACATTTTGAAACATTTTTTTTTCTTGAATAGATAATTTCAAAAAAAAAAAAATTTTTCACAGTGAATACCGTACAAGAGTCCCAACTGCTCCGAGCCGTCTAGATCTAGCGAGACTATGGCATCCCCAATTGGGATATGCTGTGAGGCTGACGACAGTGAGGTGGGGAAGGAGTTGGGGAAGTGGAAAATTGGGTAAAAAGTACCTACCTGACTATTTAGATCTGGTCACCAAAATGGGCTAAAGCCATTTCAAGCAACGTTTCGATTCTGAATGGTGGTTTTTACTAGGGTGATACTAAGAGTATCTTCCGCTCTTAAATTATTATATTTATCAATTTAATTAATTAATTAGCAATCCAGAAATAAAAAATAAAAGTTCAGTGGGTAGAGGCCTACGCCGAACAGTCAATTTTCCAAAGTTTCCAGATAACAACATCTTATAACGAATGATTTAGTAATAATTAATAGCGTAGTAGTAGTAATCAAAATATTACTAAAATTATTATAAAATAAAAACATGTTTTACGACAAAATAATGATTGAATATTAAGGCACAATTGGACATAGTTATGCAGAAAGCATCAAACCCCAAAAATATGAAACTGAGAAAAAGGAGTTTGAAAATATGATGATACAAAAAGCATATTACGGCAGTGAATTTCAGTGTTTTTTTTTTTTTAATGAGAATTATCATTAAAAGGTTATTTAAAACCCATCAATGTATTTAAAAAAAAATGTATTTCCTATGTTATCCTACATTTTAATGTTTTTAAACTTCAATTTTGGTCAAGTATCTGCAATGTGGGCTAGTAAAAAAGTGTATTACCAAAAATCTATTGCAATTGGACTTCGGATGATTTCAGCAGATATAAATTTTGTTTTTATCTATAGAAAAAACATGTGAAACTTGATTTCGGCAAATTGTGGGTTAGACGCTTTTTGCATAACTACGTTCAATTATGAGACGTAAAATAAACCTTTACAGATCGATATTTTTGATTTTGTAGTGGGTGACGTGGCTAGATTACAATTCATGGAATTTATTTATGTTATTTTGAAAAAAACATGTGCCCAAATAAAACATATTATTATTATTATTTTTTATTTTTTTTCGTAAGAAGCAATCACATGGTGGTTGAACATTATATTAAATAAAAGAATACTTTGTTCTAAAACCACAGAATTTATTATGATGAAGGCCAACCGGTTTCGCTTGGATCAAGATATATCATTAACTGTGGTACCTATACATGTTAACTCTGTATTTTTTCTTTAGTTATTATATGTGCCCTGATGAAGCTTGATCCAAGCGAAACCGGTTGGCCTTCATCATAATAAATTCTGTGGTTTTAAAACAAAGTATTCTTTTATTTAATAAAACATATTATTGTTGGAAGTCTGTAAAAGTCTGTGGGCAGTTATCAACCCTTAGATATTTTATTTGTGTTGCTAGTTTTCTAGGAATAAATACAATGAACAGTTTTTGTAAACCGCAAAATACATCCCGTACAATTGTTTTAGTATTACAAACGGGGTCGCAGTGTTTGAAACAATTTAACAAATTTAGCTAACAGAATGAGTGTTTGTGGGCATGATATTAAAATTGTGAGTTTTACCAAACAAAGCGTTAACAGTAAGCAGGCCCGAAGCGATCGAGGCTAAACGTTTTTCCGGGTGAACTTTCAAATATTAAATAAGTGGGACATTTGCTCCAACTGCCGTCAATGGAGACGCCATTAGCCGCACATGTGTCGTATTAGTCGCAACTGACTTTAAACCGCCGCCAATGGAGCAGGCTGTTTGGAGAAACATATTATATTATATTAAGGGCTCCTGACAATCCAGGCAGCGAGGCTATTCGGGGCCAAGCGATGGTGGGGGTGGGTGGACAGACAAAGTAGGAAATTAAAGTGAGGACTGGCCTGACGCAAGGCGATCTGCTATTATATATGTTTTTTATAACGTTCTAGCGTTGTTATATCTGTGTGCCTTTTTATACAAGTTCGTACGTGTTTTAATTATTTTTTGGATGTTACAATTGGATTTCCGGCACCCGTCAAGTTGACGGATTTCCGATTTATTATTTCTAATTTAGAACTGTTAATTCGTTTTGGAACTCCATTTTAATGATTTTGATAATATCAAATTTTTAATTTATTTATGGTTTTAAAGTTTATTTTGTAGAACTCCATTTTAATTTTTAGGTTTTTTAATTTTATTTAAACAATAAGTGTTATTATTTTAAATTTTAATAAACGTTTTTTAGTTAAAAGTTCTGGGATGTAATTATTTTTACGCGTGACAGCTGTTTCGCCTTCTGAGGGCATTATAAAATTGTTTGATAAGGGCTGAGGGCATTACAGCTGTCACGCGTAAAAATAATTACATCGCAGAACTTTTAGCCAAAAAATGGTTTTTAAAATTTAAAATAATAATAATTATTGTTTAAATAAAATGAAAAAACCTAAAAACCATTTTTTTTACTCTATTTATTATTTAACAGTCTGTTATTTCAGTCTGAAGACGCCCGTCATAAGGTGAAACCGGTCAGGTCTTAAATAAAAAAAGTTGAAAAAAGTTAAAAATTTGATTTCCGATTTGCTTTGCAAATTTTAATAAAAATACAGTATTTTTTTTTTACGACTTTTTATAATTATATAGTGTTATTATATTAACTGTATTTTTATTTTCGGAAACTTCTTATCAACTTCTTATTTTTGAAAATCTAGTCGTCGCTAAATACATATCTCTATGGACACCCGCCAAATTGAAATAACGCTTTTGAATTTGTCCCATTTGTGAAATTATTATTTCTAAAACAAAATAATCAGTGTAACAAATTGTGTGAAGCAATGAAGAACGAATTTCATCGGTGTGAAGGATATTTTGTTTCAAACCCAAATTATAAATACGCGTTCGTTACGTTACGCGTTCAGCGCATTATGATTTATGGGGCAATAAAAATGTCTCTTCGAGGGTGGAAGTCTGGCGAAGTTGACCATTCAGCTACATTAGTGTAAGTAAATAAATCTATCTTCAGTTATAGAGTTGTAGTCAGTGAGTGGAGACGTGGAGCCTAATTTCAGTTATAAAAAAAAACATTTATTTAAACAGTATTTGTGTTTACCCGTCAATTTAGAAATTATCTTATTATATTAATTATTATATTTAATCGTAGAGATAGGTATATCAAAATGCCCGTAAACCTAATGTTAAAACCTTAGGAATGTTTGAGCGTTCGTTGAAATAGCTATAGCCGTGTTTGGTGACAGATCTGAATAGCCAGGCACTTCCCAACCTTCATCTGTTTTATTTCCTTCCCTTACCCATTACCTTTAGCCTCACAACATACCCCAATTGGGAATGTCATAGTCTTACTAGCTCTACACGGTTAGGAGCAGTTGAGACTCTTGCGCGGTATTTGCCATAAAAATGAAATAAAAATTCTTATTTTGATTTATAAAAATTAGTTAATAGGCTTAGAAAAATAATTTAAATACACACCTCATAGTGAATCAAATTAATTAGAATATATTTACAATGGATTAAAAAATATAAGGTAATTTTATTTCTGCATAAACATATTCTTTTTTTCAAATAATTCAGAAATATACTCTTAGCATCGGCCTGGTGAAACACAACCATTCAAAATCAAAACGTTGCTTGAAACGGGGTTAGTTGTGTTTTGTAATCAAATTTAAATAGCTAGGTACATCCCAAATTTCCTCCTACCCATCTCCTTCACCCTCCCCTACTTCCTTTAACCTCAAAACATACTTCAATTGAAGATGACATAGTCTCACTGGCTCCGGGCAATTTAGACTATTTTTCGGTGTTCAAACAAACAAAAAAATCAGTTGAAAACAATAAATCTTATGTATGTCTTGAGATTTATGGTAGCTGACATAAAAAAAGTAGAGAAAAAATAACTTCTCCACAGTTAATTCTCTAGTAAACGATAATAATACTTCCAATAATAATAATTTATTTATTGCAGAATAGGTAAGTTAGTGTTATCTCATACATCCCATAGAAAAAAGAACATACAAGTGTCATAAACATATATAAAGGAGAGAAATTTGAAAAAGAAAATATTAGCAAAAAGATAAATAAATAAACAAAATAAAATCACTAAAACAAACATGAAAAGTATAAATGAAATAATAACTTTTAATAAATAATTATGTAAGCTATGAGCCGGAGAAAATAGGTTGTAAGCTAAAAATTAAATAAAAATATAAATTTTTGTAAAAAGAACCGAAATAAGCTAGAAAAAAGCGCGGCTACTTACAGTTTACACCGGAGGTAGTATTCAATAAGTTTCCGCCCGAAAAGCTTCACCCGTTTCGTGTAAATTGAAGAGGAGAAGTTACTAACTAAGCCACTTTCTCTCTTATTATAAAATAATAAGAGAGCTTCTTCGCTTGGAACTTGGAATTTGTAACGGTGTTGTATTTTACTGAAATAAATGGGTCTACTTGTCTAAATAACTGGGGTTTCCGGAAACTCTTTGTCAATAAGGAAAAGGCGAGTCGCAATTAAAATAACAGGTGTCACAAATTCCTAACAAAATATGTATTCTCAATAAAAAGTTCAAAGATATTATTTATGTTGATTGTGTTTCCTAATCACGGCTGTTCGTGGGTGATTGGTTTAAGTGTGTTGGGTTGAAGAATAACTTATAAGTCCATAGTGTGTTCATATATATATTAGTGGTATATATTTCCGCAGAAAGTAATCACTTTGTGGTTTGACATATTTAATGAAAATGAAATAATAATATCTTTTTTTTCTCTTTCTCTCTGTTCCTTTGTTATAATTTAAATGTTTTTCTTTTGTTTTCATATTGTTCTCCTTTTTATTATTTTATATTGTGTTCTCCCTCTGTATGTATGAGTATATATAACCACACACTATGTATTTTTTGTTAAGTTAAGTTTTGTACCCTGATGATGCTTAGGCTAAACGAAACCGGTGGGTCATAAAAAAAAAAAATCTGTGGCCTTATGCAGTTATTATTTTACTTTTATTATATATTTTTTAAATTAAAATAAAAGACAATACATATTTTTAAAAGTTTCTCCTTGGTGAAAGACCACCATTCAGAATCGATAAACGTTACTTGAAATGCCAATAGCCGTGTGTGGGGACCAGGTTTACATAGCCAGCTACTTTCCAATCATGCTCTTCTTCCACTGCCTACTCTCTTCAGCCATACAACATACCCCAATCGACTGGTTCTGGGCAGTTGAGACTAGTGCGGTATTCACATTAAATTAGTATCCGCCAAATTAATCATACATTTTTTTCCAGGTGAAGATTTATATTTCCATAATTATGTAGGTACTTAGGTAACAATTTAATTAGATTTCCTTAGGAAACGCATATTCAAATATAAAAAAAGTTAGTTAAAAAAATGAACCATAATTGAAAAAGAAATTAAGAATTTGGTAACCCTAGCAATCGGTCCTTCATATCATTTACGGGTGACGCCAGCTAGGTTCGACAACTTTACCATTTTGTTTAAAAATAAGAATTCCTAAGATTTAAAATACATATAGTTTCACTCAGTAAGTGTAGTAAGTCGGTACGCGCTGTGAGTATCGAACTCGATCCTACTTACTGCTAATCATGAGTTCTACCCACCGGGCCATCGAACTCCTCAAATCTATTATTCCTTTAATTTCCGTTTAGGAAGTTTTCATTCCGCAGAATCGTATTTCATTCGGCAATTCTATGAAATCAGGAGTACCTACCGAGCAGCCTTCCAAAGGATATGGGAATAAAATTGCTCGAATTTCCTTACTATAAATTGGAAGATAAGAGTTCTATGTAGATATAGCCACTGCACACAGAATCCACCGGAGATTGGAATACATATAACATAGGTTTGTTCCAACTTACACACTATTACACAATATAATAATTTTCTTTGTGAGTACGTAACCGTACAAGCGTGGATTTTTCAAATTTGGAACCAATGTTAATCGAAATAATAAAATTTAAAAATAATCTTTTTAAATCTTTACCTATCTAATAAAGTACTTATCTATAATTTATTTTATGAAACATTTTTCTAAATAAGAAGTGGGTGGATTCAAGCAACTAATGTTTTTTCTTGGCATGTCAAGTAACATACCCTGATTTTTCACGGATAACAACTAATTAAGTACATACTGCTCGTGTATTTCCCGGTTGGAGTTTTGCGCACATTTTGTACTTGTAGAAATAAATTTTATTTCTATTTCACGTAGGTGCTTGTTATAAAAGTTGATGTTAAAAAATGTTCAAGTAGGTCACGAGATTTATTGAATATGTAACATTTACCATTCTATGCGTTTAAAAATTACATTTGTGAAGTAAAAAAAAAGACGCAATTGATTCACGTTTTAATGATTACATACTGTGTATTGCAAATATAATATTAACAAATGTGTGAATTAAGATTTAAACAAACTACATATTTATGTATGTGATTCTGTAATCTAGATGTACTAGCACTAATAATTGGTTAATTTGGCAATGAGTGGTAGATACTCTAAGTATCGCCCTGGTGAAAGACCACCATTCAGAATCGAAACGTTGCATGAAATGGCTTTAGCCGTGTTTGGTGACCAGATCTTAATAGCCAGGTACTTTCCAATCTTCCTCTTTCCTATCTCCTTCCCCTCCCCACTACCTTCAGCCTCACAACATACCCTATTTGGGGATGCCATAGTCTCACTGGCTGTAGACGGTTGGAAGCAGTTGAGACTCTTGTGCGGTTAAAAATTAAAAAAAATACAAATACAAATAGTGATTTTTGCACTGATAATAAGTGGTAAAATTCATAAAAATCTTCTTTGACAAGGAATTTAAAATACGCCTGAAGGTCTTTTTCGTTAGTAGGAGATGCTATCAAGTATTTTATAAAGAGACCCACGTTGAAGGAAAAAAAAACATCGAAACCCTGAACACCATTCCACAGCCGAGCTGATAAAAATTCACTACCTGTTACCTGCAATACCCGTTTACGCGTGCCAAATCAGAGTGATGTATACATATTGAGCACGCGTTTGGTATTTCTTCCGGCTGTACACCGGCGCTGAAGGGATCAATGGCGCCAGCAGTTCTTCTTAGCACGGTTGAATGATTTTTTTAAAGTTACTACCGACCAAGAGTCAAAATTCCCCGAAGCTGTTGGAACTACGTTGGCTGTACAGTTGGAGAGAGTGGAGAGGTGAAAGACCTGGGTATTCAGATCTAGCCACTTAACACAGCTGATATATACACAACTCTAATCACGCATGGACGTCACTAATGAGAAGCGGCTCAGAAGACAAAATCAGGGCGGTGCGCAGCCCGTTGAAAAACAAATGAAAATGGCCTGGCCGATAGACTTACAGAGGTGAGGGAGCAGAATTAACGGCTTCGGTCCAGGGGATCGGAACTCTGAAATTTTCTGGAGAAAATTTTGAAGATAAGAAATATTGTCGCCGGAAAGGAAAAAGGACTAAGGCGCCATTTTAGGAAGCTTACACCAGAGCACTTTAAAGTTTTTTTTGTTTTACAATTAAATTCCCAAGTCCTTAGTACCTGGTTGGATTTTGAAAAAAAAGGTAACTCAGGTAACTAAATGCTATATCTACTCAATCAATATATTCTAAATGGCTGAAGGGCCACAAAAGTCTTCAGAATCAGACGAGAGTCAAAGCATTCGACGCAGAAAGAAAACTGATCAAAACTACTTATTTAACTTATTTTCGACCAACGTGTCGTTTAAGCCGTTTTAATTTCCCAGCGACGGTATATCAAATATTATAATTATCATTTCTTACTAATCCCGCCCAAACATAATCCAGATGACATCTCACTTCCTGAGACAGAGAGGCTAGGTTACATTTGACGCCCAACAATAAATTTGGCATTACACTATTTCAAGCAAGGTCTTGATTCTGAACAGCGGTCTTTCAGCAAGGCGATACTGATATATCTACCATTCTGAAATACTGACGAAACAAACTCAACATTACCACCTGCTGTTGTAAAAACTTGCCTGTTGAGACAGAGGAATCTATCAAACGGACTGCTGAATTTTTTTTATTTAATTCTTAAAACTGTTAATGATTTGAAGTGGAGTTTAATGGTAGTTTCACACCAACGTCCGGATTCGCTCAGTGACGATATTGTTTCGCATGAGAGCTTATTGATATGGTATGAATATCAATAAAGGAGTATGTACCAAGACAAAGTTGTGTGGCAGTATATCCTTCTGCCCACCCTTGTGATATTTAACTACTTAGTTAGTTAAATAATTAATTTGAAGTGGAAAAATACTTACATCGCAGATTTTTTTTTATTAAAAACCATTTTTTATCACTAAATAATATTTTTAACAATTAATAATTATTACAAATATTATGTAGTGATAAAAAAATGGTTTTCAATAAAAAAAATCTGCGATGTAAGTATTTTTACATATCAAAATAATTATTTAACTAACTAAGTAGTTAAATATCACAATAATAATATTTGGATAATTTGTATAGCGCCGTTTTTGTGAAAAATCACCTCAAGGGCGCTGTAAAGGGTGGGCAGAAGGATATACTGCCAAACAACTTTGTCTTGGCACATACTCCTTAATTGATATTAATACCATATCAATAAGCTCTCATGCGGAACAATATCGTCACTGAGAGGATCCGGACGTTGGTGTGAATCCAGCTTAAAGAGTCAAATTTTGGGAGTATAGTGCCAACCATCTTTAACTGATAAAACGCACAACCATTCAAAAAAAAAGACCACACGTTATATGTTGCGCGGAAAAAGCAAAGCAAGTCCTCCGAACCAAACCCCTGGATTATTAATTTATAAGAAATCCGGAATCGTTCTCCGGCTTCAAAAGTGCGATTTATAGGTTCCGATAAATCATTTAGAAGAAAATGTTTCCTTTCCGATTGGTTGATTTATGGATTACCGCAGACCACGTGACAAACTCGAGACCCTTTGTGAATATCAACACGTGTAATTTTTCGTGATAATATAATGTATACACGTACAATATGCGGATGGCAGATTTATTGAAGGGGGGACCCCGGCGGGAGGAATTTTAAAAACATAAATTGAATTCAGACAGTGACGTATTACACGGAGTATTACCCCTTTAGAATCCCTGAATTCCGTTTTCAATACTGACATAAACAAATATTCCATAATAAAATAGAAATCCAAAAAGATGCATCTATTTGCGAATTGAGAATAAGCGGAAAATTTTGCTTATAGTTATTTTATTATATACGCCCTTTTACATAACTGCGCAATAGATAATATAAAATAATAGTTACATAGAAATAACATGGAGTAAATAATAATAATATAAATAAGAATAAATTAACATTAGTATTTTTGGAAGGGGTATGCTATTATAGCCTTCTTGTAACTAGTTATATATTGCAGTTGAATATATCTACTATTTATGCGAAGGAATTATCCACCGCATACAATCTTACCTAGATTGCAAGTGAGTATCTAAATGATTTAGTCCTGATATTATTGTTATATTTTAAAATAATTTTGGATCGAGTGGTTCTATTAGGTTGATTGTATCATCCCCAATAAGGGTATATATATTTTATTTATTTATTAATATCTTGCTGACATACATAGCAATCTCGATGAGTTATCAAAACTCACTCTGGGACAAGGGAAATTAAAGAACTACATGTGTTACAACAAAATATAAAGTAATGAAACTAAATAAATCATAATAAATCAAACAATATAATACAACATAACATAATAAAAAATACAATATTAAAAAAAATAGGTAATTAGTATTTATATTTATGTTGTATACTCGTATATTGTGTGGCTGAAGGTAGTGGAGAGGAGAGGAAAATGAGCAAAAGAAAAATAGGAAAGTATCTGGCTATTCACATCTGATCACCAAAAACGGCTAAAGCGATTTCAAGCAATATTTCGATTCTGAATGGTGGTTTTTCACCAGGGTGATACTGAGAGTATCTTCTGCTCTCCAGATTATGGAAGAATTAGCTAAAAGAGGGTTGAATCAGTGACGCCCGGGCTTAAAGCCGATGTTTTTGAACCACTTGGTCACGAGCCGGTCAATCCATTAATCTCTATTAAAAATAAGACCATACTTCATATTTTTTTCTATATATTAAATCAAAATCTATGATAAAATAAAACAACAAAATATATATATCCAATGGATCTATAATGAATATCTATATGTACCATAATCGACAGCTCAACTGAGTTCAGAGCAAAACTAATGACTCACCTTTTTAAATTATCATACCCACAATAACGTGAATTTGCTTCACTGGAGTTTTGATGACTTAGTCATACTTAGTTTTACTATTACTTATTTCTTTTTTTCTATCTTGGGTTTTGAAAACACGGGCAACAACCATTACATGCATTTGTAAATGTAAATATATGTTAGCTGAAAGTCACTTGTTATAAGTATTAGGCATAAGTCAATATTGATAGGTCTTAGTTGTTGGTCTAAATTATAAGTAACTAGTTATAAGTCTAAATTTTAAGTCGCTAATCATAAACTTTAACCATAAGTACGTTATTATAAGTTATAATTTGTACCCCACTAGTTATTAGTGATAAAGTTGTAGATTATGTTAATTATGTTGTAAAGCGCCTTTGATATTTGTTTCACAAAACTGGCGCTATAGAAATCAGCCAATTGTTATCTATAAGTACCTTAATCTATGAAAATATAGCTAGCGACAGACGGTCAAAGGAGGAACCAGCTAACGAACGACCATTTTTATAAATCCATCGATTGTTTTCTCCACAAAATCTACACTAGTGACGCCACCAACAGCAACGTTGTCAAACCGGGTCAAGCTGTTATTTTGTTTTTCCAAAAACAAGAAAGAAAGTAAAGGGTTATTCAATCAATGCGAACATCAAACGTATTTCTCATTATGTGTAATGGACGAAGGCTGGAAGCTATAGGAATGCATTAAACGTGATCTCTTTCGTCTCGATTGATTTTCCATTAGTTCCTTAATCAACCCTTCGCTCCGTCAGATAAAGGACTAAATTGTGACGGGATCGGTCCAATGGAAAAATAATTTTGTAAGAGGAATAGTAGCACGCAGAAGTTGTAAATAATCAAAATCAGTGGATAATTTATTTAACGCTGTTTTAGTGAAAAATCACCCAGAGAGCTTGGTTTTAGTTACTTCGAGTACATAAAAGTTTCAAAAGTATCTGATTAAAATTCATGTTGTTTTTGACTTAATAGTGATAACTCAAAAACTATTTGATATTTCTAATGTATTTTATATGATTCTTACTAGCTATTTTAAATTAAAAAAAATGAAAAAATAACTTTTTATATGACCGCGGTTATTATATATATTATATGAAATATCCGTGGTCAAAAAAAAGTTATTTTTTAATATGTAAAACCACCAAATAATTACATTTTACGAAAAAACAAACCTTTTTTCAGCTATATCGATTGGTATAATTTTGATGGTTTCCGGCAGCGCATTATAAAATTTCATCCCTTTATAAAGTAAGCTATTTTGTGTATTGGTTTTATTCTTTTTTGGCAATTTGATTTATTTGCATAAAAAAAATATTAATTAAATATTATGTCTGTAAATATTCACGTTGTGAATAATTTTCTCAGAAAAATATTTTGGTAACAAGTTGCTCTTTGTTTTATGTATAAATTTCAATGTGTTTAATGTTAGCATCTGTTTCACTGCTAGACAATTTAGTTCCTCTGAAATTTTAATTACTTTTGAGTATCTATTTCGCCTAAGTATTATTCTCATTGCTCTAATTTGGAGAATTTGAAATTTGTTTTTTCTCTGTCATTACACAAGAAAAGAATCTTTGAACAGTTGTAAAAATGTGGAGCAATCGTGGAGTTGTAAATTGTAATTGTGGTTTTTCGGGAAATTTTATGACGAATTCTTCCCAAAAAAAAACTTCTTCCCAATTTTCTTTTGTATGCATAATACTCAGCATACTTGAATTAATTGTAAATATTTTATATTATTCACTTTAATTTATGGGTGCTTTATGATTGACGAAAAAAACTTATTGACAAAATCTTCACTTTATAATTCTTACAACCTAATCTAATTATGTAAACTCTATAACCTGGATTAGATGTTATTTTAAAGAAAAAAAATAGAAATTTTAAATTCATCATCTAATTTACGTAACAATGTTTCCAACAAAATATCTTCCACTGTATACTCTTGTTAAAAAAAACATTTATAGCTTTACGAAAACGTGAAATTTTATTATGTTGTATTACAATTTTTAAAAAATTATTTTTTATAAATATTCTAAAACATATTTTTCTTTAGAGATAATGCTTGACAAGGACTCATTGGGTCCTATAACCCTTTACAACCGGCTTTGCACAAGTGTGAGTTTGCAACAAAAAAAAACTGACAAAATTTAATCCTTTTTGGGAACGGACCCGGTTTTGATCGAACCTGAGGGAACCTCTCTAACCAGGGGAAGATAAATTAAAGATTATACTGAAAGCTTTATTAGTGTGGCACATTGCAATTTCAATTTTTTTTTCAACCGATTCTAAAGGGATAAATTATCTAATCGAAAGTTATTTTATGGACTATAAGTGAACAGTTTAAGTTAAATTCCATAATACAGAATTAGTAAATTACGATGCCATATAACATGCATATTTTACTAATCGTCTTTAAAAAACATTTCATTGAAATCCATAAAAATCATATTGCTGGCAAGTGAAAAACTATTTTTGGAGCTATAAAAAAATGTTTTCGCTATATGGGAATCCTGCATACGTCAGTCTGGCAAATATTGAATTCTTAGAACATGGTGTAGATACATTAAATTTATTCAACGTGCATAGTTTCAGCCAATATTATGCAATTTTAATTTTTATAACTGTGTAATTACAGTTCTAGCGTTATACCTGAGCATAACACAATGTTGGCGTTTGTTTTCAAGGTGACCGGGGAAAAAACGAACGAAAATTAAACGATTTAAACTGCGATTCCTAGCATTTTAAAATCGTTTGATTTTACTACGTTGGTCACGTTTGATGGAAGTGAAAATCTAAAAATAGGATCTTAGCATTTCATTCCTAGAATTTTGATTAAAATAATGTTTTAAGTATTTTTTCAGCTGCATGTCTGTTTTACTGTTTTCTAACATTTCCTTTAGTTTCATTGGCTTTGCTGAAAACAAAGGATTTCGAGGGAATAAAGATAGCTACTCCGACAGTAGACAATAGCTAACGAAGTAAACAAGAGAAAAATATCTCCAGTGGAGTAAAATTAAATGTTTTTCCTGATACTTTATACAAAAATTTCCCAATCCAGATAATCACTTTGAATGAATTGTCAATGGCACACTTATTTAATTATTTATTTAATACCATAAAGCCGCAAAAAAACCAAATGATCAATTTTAATAAGAGTATTGTTCATAAACATTCTACTTATAATAGTACTAACCCGAAAAGTCTACTCTATTATGGATGCTCTCAGTATTGTCCTGACGAGAAAACGAAACGTTATGAGTTGCTTAAAAAGTGAATAAGACAATGTTTAGTAAGAAGTTTGATTATTAGGGCACTACTCAAACTTCCTGACATACAAATATTTTCCTTTTATTATTCCCGTTTGCTCGAAAACTTAAATAACCCTGTAGGAATGATGTGTGTTGATCATACAAAAAACCCCTACCTTCGATAAAATGAAGTTTTCTATATATCTATATTTTTCAGACATTTTGTCACAAATTAAGATACTCCAGAACATCTGTCAGTACATTAATCACATACTCGTACTCGTATATAAATAAATGGTTTTTGTCTTTACAATACTTCTTGAATCATTATTTTTTGATTGATTTGATTTAAAAAATAAATGTTGAAAATCCGGCGATTCCTCCAGCTTCCAACGAATTCAACTGAAAATGCATTTGAAGAACATGGCAGATCTAAAGGTTGTGTTGGTTATACCAGTCTCCTAGGTAGTGAAAGATCACACGCTCAAATCTCGGTCGTAGGATTAATATTTTTCATTTGTATTTTTCTATTATATTTGATATATTTTGTAAATTTACTATACGTTATAGAGAAGCACTTCACAAAAAGTGTATGAATATTTGTTTATTGAAACAACCAATCAACAGTAAATAAGGTCCCGCGATGGGGAACACTTTGTAACGGGTTAATATAATTGTAGAATTTTTAAAATTAGTCTTTCTTTGGGTATAATTAATTCTTAGGTTAGTTCATAATCATAAGAAAATATCATATTAACAAAAAAAAAACACTTTACCATCCGATTGTGAAATACATATTATATTTTTCCAATAGATTCATTGTTTTCCCTTTATGGGTTTATTGAGAAACAAGTTACACTTGTCTCAATCCTACCTAAGGGAACTTTAAAGATTCCCTTCACCCTTCGATTCACTGAAAACCACAGAAGATACTTTTGTCGGTTCTACCACAAGAAACATTAACCCATTGGCTCACTGAAAACCAGGATGCACCTGCGTCAGTTCTAAAAAGTGCCCTCCTTTTGGATTGCGCGTGAGGCACCGGAAAAAATTGACCTCTAGAGCTGAAACATGACCTTTTATAGGTCATCGCAGCTGTGAATATCTCTTCCGGGGGTCACATCTGTGAATTTAGGGCGGTGGGGGTGAATATCGACTAATAGTATTCATCTCCCTAATTAGTAAGGGATGACGCGATACCAGAACGAGAAAGTATTTCAGATCGAAGAACTGATGCTCGGAAATTTGAATATAAACTAAGAGGGTTGTTACACATGTATTATTAATAAATTTGAACCTAGCAGATGTTTAGTTGGCTCCGGCTGGATTTTGTTGGGTACCTAAAATTCAATCCCTATTTTATGTTTCAAGGCTTTAAGGGATGGCTATCAATATAAAATAATATCGGATTGCATAATTTCCAGGCGTTGGGCGATAGACTAGCAGATGCGCGGAATGTCCGAGATCACCGAATGTGCCAAAGTGCCTTAACATTTTATGAAGTCTGCGAGTATAGGAAAAGTATGATAAATTTTTCACATTTAAAAAGATATTATTTTCACATTGGGCAACATGCATTGTTTTCAAATCATCTTATTATGAATCAAGTGAAAACAGTTCGTTTTCATGTAATTTCAAAATATGCGGAGTTTTGAGATCCCCAGAGAATTACGCGGATCTGTCGAAAAAATTGAAATATGTGGAAATATCTAAATAAAACTTTTTAATAATAATAGCCGATTGCAATCAAAAGCAAAACTATTTATGTTTTTTTAACGTTTTTTCAACCAGTAAATTAATGCAACGCTGTTTATTCCGCATATTTTAAATATTAAAGTTACTGCAAAATATTGATACTACTTAATTTATTTGTTTTGCAGCAAAAAAAAAACATTTTTGTGATGCCCTCTCCTATTGTAGGATGGCTGTTATCTTGTCACCATCTTCTTATGAGTTTTTCATTGGGTCATCGGGCGAGGAAACTTGTGTTTATCGCTCTTTACGATGTGACAAACACTTAGACATTTCTTCTTTTCATATCTTGTGGGTATTTAAGCACAATTTCGCAATTTATGATTTTTTTATGAAAAGCCTCTACCTTAGTCATCCTATCTGAATTGGATCGTTTGACTACGTTAATCCACAAATAAAAGACCTAAAAAACTGAGAAAATGACATGATTTCTGTCAAATAGTAATGCAATGTTTATGTTTCGAAAGTATTCATGGCTGAAATAAAATGAAATAAATATTTGTAAACCTGAGGCATACTGCCTATTCCTTCAATTCTAGCCGGGCATAAAATCCCAATCGCCCGCCTCGCACGTGGCATGATAGATGAGCCCAATAGTAGCGTGATTTACCTTCTCCTTAATAAAGGCTATTTTGATAGCGATGATGTGATAATATTTAAAAAATTTAGCGAATTCAGTAAGCTCATAATACTTTTAAAAAATTTATTTTCCACCAGTTATGTTTTGCACTCAAAACTCTTTACTCAATTCGACAACTTTTTAAAAATGATAATGTACTTTTTTTTAACTGAAATATTCGTTAAGGGTCAGCACCCGAAAATACACACTTTTTAGCTTTCTAGTACAAGCAAAACTACAAACTATCTATAGGTTAATTCCATAAGGGTAGTTTAAAAAATGCCCAAGGTTTCCAGTGAATACGAGTCTTAAAAAGTAATCTTTTAAATTCTTTATGAAACGCACACTGGAATTTTAGGTAAAACGTTTAAAAATGCCTTTGCTGGTTTTCAAACTGCACCTTTTACTAACATTTTAGTAAGTTTTTCATTGAATTTAAAAGAAATCAGTTAAAAAATTGTATTCACTAGAAACCTCAGTCATTTTTCTAACTACCACATGAAAATTTGCAGTATTGCTTGTAGTATAATACTACGAAATAAGATTGAGCGTCATTCTTAAGTGTTGACCCTAAAGTTATGCGTAATCGTATCGTTTTCTTTAGGCAGACGCACAAAAACATTTCCAACTAACTAACCGCTACGCCATTTTTTCGCAGGGGTTATACTCGTATATCCATTTATTCATCGAAAAATAGACTCTCTTTTGTTATGATTATCCTTGACATAACCCAACTCCAAAAATATTAATTTTTAAGATTATTATCATTCCCGTGTTATGAATTATTTGAATCTATTAAGTTGGTCATGCCTTCCTGGGGGCGCGCCCGAGTTCTTCTCTTTTCAATAAATACATGGAATTAAGGTGTGGACGAAATATTTTAATGACTTATCCTCACAACTCAAATGGAAGTATTAAAATTTCACAGCGTCCCGAAATAAGCTCACTTAATGGTCTCCTAAATAAAAATAAAAGAAATTTGCATCTCAACGGTCAGTAAAAAGTCGTGTGCAGTTCACTTGACAATCTTTCCCCATTAATTCTTATGATTGCATTGGCGCAGTGACGTTACGGGGTATTTTGTCAGCGAGAAACGGGAGATTTATCGAGCAGTCGCCGCCGTTTTTCTATTTGTGACGTTTGTTTAGATGGCCGCGATTCGGGTCCGTTTTTGCAAATGGCCGCCTGCAGCGCTTCAGCTGTCCACCGCAATATAAATTTTCCGCAGGGACCACCACTCCGCATATATTTGAAATGAGATAACCTCAATTCGTTTTAGTGTTAATGATGAATTTGTATCGTATTCCAAAACTTTAAAATCAAAATGTTGTCCTTTGGGTCGTAAAACTTCTTATAAATAAAATATGAAAAAAACACTTCCTTCACACTTAGCAACACTTTACACTTCTTAAAAGACTCTCTCTAAAAAAATCTATAACCTGTGGGTATCATTAGTATATCCTTCTTTAAGGTTTATAACCAAATATCGTTTTTTCGTAGAAATCAATTATTTTGTGGTTTGACATATTAATAAATAATTTAAAAAAAAAAATTGTATGAGACCACAATTTCAATTAATTTGTTTATGCCCTGAACGGTTTTGCTTGGCCTAAGCATCTTCAGGGTACAAAATTAAACTAAACAAAAAAGCAATCATCTATATATTACCACACATTATGTATTTTTTGCTTAGTTTAATTTTGTACCCTGATGATGCTTAGGTTAAGCGAAACCATCCGGTCATAAAAATTAAAATAAAATCTGTGTTCTTATTCAAAGTTATTTTTTCATTTCATTAAATATCTTTTCCATTTTGTACATTCATGTAAATATTTAGGAGGATGTGCCGAACAAGCAACGGGCCATTCTGAATCATAATATTTGCTTTAGTTCCGGTTACGTCAGAGTTTCTTCTACCTAATGAAGGTACTCCTAGCCACCTCAATACAAACCCTCTTGAGAAGAATCCTATTTGTAGTTAACTCTGGGTTCCCAGAGTGTTATATTTTACATTCACGTATTCTTGTGTGACCCAAAACACAATATTATTCACAAAAATACTGCAAAATAATGGCCTTCCACACTAGGCAACAATTTTTGTCAAAATCTGAAATCAAATCCAACATCTAAGCTATAATTTGCAGAAAAACCATAAATGCAACTCTTCTTTTCCAAAAAATGCATATTTCTATCGATTTCTACGCTTTATTTTTATTGAAAAAAAAACAGACTTTTAATAAAAGTTCCTCATATTCTTCACATAAATGGTTATGGAAACCGATTTAATCATTTAGAAGGACTTGAAATATAGAAAGCCAAAATATAAATACAATTTAAACGTATTTGCCATATTCCTAATAATCAATTGATGTGTCCAGTAGTCCAATATTAGGTATATTTCATGTAAACCTATAAAATGTCTCATGTTTCTTTAATCACCTTCTTAGTTAACGTTTTGCTTCTTTTAATTCATATTATCTGTGTCTTTCTCTCTGTTCCTTTGTTATAATTTAAATGTTAATTTTTTCTTTTTTCACTGTTTTCTTTTTTATGTAGTATTCTCCTTCTTTATGTATATATAACCGTACACAATGTGTTTTTTGTTTAGTTTAATTTTGTACCCTGATGATGCTTAAGCTAAGCGAAACCAGTCGGTCATAAAAATTAAAATAAAATCTGTGGTCTTATACAAAGTTATTTTTCTTAATTTCATTAAATACGTTTAACCAAAAAGTATTTTTTTCTATGAAAATTCTTTCTTTTTTAATTTCCATATGAACTCTATTTACCTCATAATAAAAATCTTAAAATTTCCCGGCTACTTTGGAGTGCCGAATCTATTCAGTTATTTATCATAAGGTAATAGCAAATATCAATAAGAAATTAAAACATCAAATCGATAAAAAACACATGCGTTCATCGCAGAGCTGCATTTTTTTATTTTTTCACTATTTATTGCTTAGATCTTCGATTGAATCCAGTGTATTGTCTTTGTAGTGTTACAAGGATTTGATCACTAGTGCGGAGGGTCGTGAAATGCTCCGAACACGTTCCAGTTTTTAAAAATTTATTTACGCAGCATTTGTCTGTTGACCCAAGCGTGAGTTTTAATTGCATATTGTGGCACGTGATTGACGCAAATCGGGAGCAAAGAAAAAACTCCATATCACAGCTATTTGCGCGTTTGTGAAGTAAATACTATTAGAATTTTCACAGTGAAGCTTGAGGTGGTGTTATTTTTTAACTAAAAATATTACGCCTCGGTTGCATATTGTGGTTAACACGTACTGTACGGTTAAGTTCACATTATTTATATTATGTCAAAATCATGTATTTTGGCAAACTACATGATTTTTATTTAATGTGTTAGGTGAAATATTTTTTGGCGGTCGTTTAAACTATTCGTAACGGTTATTTTGAAAGATACATTTAGTATCAAACGCTAAACGAAACCGCTGTCCCTATAAGTGACTAGATAGCTAGATAGCTAGGTGTGTACTTTCTGCCCTTACCGTTACCAAATTGGGGACGGTATGCCACGGTCCCACTGGCTCGCGGCAGTAATGATTTTTGTGAGGTATCACAACATTTATAAAAAGCTTATTTAAAAATTTTCAGCACTTCAATTAGAATATGCTGAAAAGGACTTCTTCGATACCAAAAATGCATAAACGAATCCATGATACCTATGTTGATTACTTTTTTACGAGGCGACAAGTCTTTCTAAAATATAATGAGGAATCTATAACAAATTGTTTCTTTAATATATTATTATTTTATCTCTGCTTCTGAACCATAATTTACTCGAAAGTTCCAAAGAAAGCTCTCACCCTAACAGCGGAGCTTCAATAATAATTTTTCAAAAGCCAATAGGACATAATCGATTTCTGTCACGTTCAAATTATTACACCGAGGGCTTAACGAGCCATTTCTTTGACTCTCTTCTGTCCTCGGGCCCCAGTTGTTGGATGGATTTCTTTTTTTCCACCTTTTATATTCGAAAAAATTGACAAACAGTTATTGAGATGTGCCTACCATACAATTTATCAGATTTAAAATTACCCATCTATCTCTTTTTCGTTGACAGCATTATTTTGGTATATTACCTTAATTCAAGGGCATAGTTGGGATATCCTTTTCAAACACATTTTGTAAAGAAAATACGTTTTTAGAATATACTTAAATACGTCACGATTTTTTGTAAAATTACGTTTACATACTCCACATTATTCGAGTATGGAGTCTACTGACTTTTGGCACGATCGCCTTTTTATTTTAGCAGAATAACTTAATAATTACGAAATTTGATAAGTACATCAATTACTCACATAACTGTTGTGTGAAACGGGTCAATAATCGGCGTTTAACTGCGAGTGTTAAAATATCAAAAAAATCAAAATGGTGCTAATCGTCATCAGCATACCTAACCTCATGCTTGACAGCTGATCTATTGGTCACCTTTTAAGTTGATCTATTTGATAATGTAATATTAATAAGATAGTAATAATATTAATAATATATTAGCTAGATAATAGCAGTTTGTCGATGCATATACGTATCTACGTAGTAGTACTCTTTAATTGTAAAGTTATATTTTAAAATTGTTTTTTTTTTTGTAAGCTTATTATTCGCACCTTGTGCCTCACTAACACTACCCTCGTTATTTCCATAAAACATCTTAATCCTCACTAATATCAACTTTGTTAATTCCATGGAACATCTTACCCAACAAGGCTAACATCCGGCTTCACAAAGCATTAATGATGTCTGATCTCAACAGGAAATATGAAGAGAAAAAAAAGAGCTCACCTTTTGTTTCCTCGTTCCTGCAATCCTCCACTTCCGCGGCGTCCTGCCGTAGGTCCTGGCGCAACCGGAAATGGCAGCAGAGCGCAAGCCACCCCCATCCCCCCAGGGTACTTCCGGTCAGCGCGGGTATTCTTTACTTCCGGTATCAATCTCCTTCCAGTGCTATTCCGGTGCCTGTTCTCGTACTGCAGCCGGGATACGTACATTGAGGCGATTACTGAAACAAATAAAGGGTTTTTAATGTACTACTTAAAGATTCTAAGTGAACAATAATATATTGTTTCTTTAAATTTCTTTTAAAAACAAGCCATTTTGTGTGACAACATGACTCATATTACGTAATAAATATTTTCGTAAAAGCACTTTGTGGTTTGCATATTTAATGAAAAAGATACAATAACTTTGAATAAGACCACAGATTTTTTTTTATGGTTTCGTTTAGCCTAAGCATCTTCAGGGTACAAAATTAAACTAAACAAAAAAACATAGTGTATGGTTATATATTCTCATACATAAATAACAAAATATAAAATAAAGTAAAAAAGAGAAGAGTAAGAAAACAAAAGAATAACATCAAAATTATAACAAAGGAACAGAGTGAAAGAGGATACTACGAAATAAAAGAGGCAAAATTTCAACTGAGAGGAACTTCGGGAAATATACCTAATATTGGACTACTGGACAAATTTAATTAATTATTAAGAATATGACTATGAATTGTAATGGCTTTTATTATTTTTAGTTTAATTTTTCTGACCCTTCTCTTTATTACTGTATTTCATATATTGTGTTCTCCCTCTGTATGTATGAGTATATATAACCACACACTATGTATTTTTTGATTGGTTTAATGTTGTACCCCGTTGATGCTTAGGCTAAACGAAACCGGTCAGTCATAAAACATAAAATAAAATCTGTGATCTAGTACAAAGTTATTATTTCTTTTTCATTGAATAAATACATATCTTAATGAAAAATTCCACACAAAAACAAAGGGTTCACCCAAGTTTCACACTTGAATTGATTCTGATAAATCTGTTAAGAAAATATAAAATGTTTTCCGAGGATGCACTCAGGATTCAAGTAATTTATATTTTAATTTTAAAAAACTGTCCCTTACCAATCACATTCTTACCGTTAAACGTTTTCCAAAATATCCGAATCGTTTTTCAGCAAAAGATAAGCGGTAAAGACTAGATTTTATTTTTTTGTGTGATGAACTTGTTACTTTCCTAGAAATTTTTAAGAAAATATTTGTGATTATAGTAACATGTTCATCAGAATAAATAAAAATAAACACCTCGGGCAGAACACCCTTCTAGGCCTGCTACAGCAAACTCGACTCTATGCCCTTACTACACGCCTTACGACGAAAAATCATTTTTTCAGCCCATATTTTTACCTACTCAGTCACTGCTCGAGAGTTGGCGGGTAGAGACGCCGAATCTGCGCTTAGCGTCAGCATGAATTCTTAATTTATTTTGACGAATACTTGTGAAATTTTATATTTTTTAACGCAGATAAGTTAGGTATTTTGAATTTTGCTTGTGTAAAATATCACAAAACAAACTAATCAACTAACCATCACGCCGTTTCATTATCAGACAGTACCTGTTCCTTGCTCCATTGACATTCATAAATCATCTCACACATACTCTTCTGTTATTCTGACTCTTCTCATGGCCCGGTTTAAGTATTTAATTCACTTGATCGTGCCATGTCTACATCGGGCGTCCCCGACTTCGTCTTCCGTTCACTTTCACATCATACATTCTTTTAATATTCCTTTCTTCGTTCATTTGCTCTACATACCCTAACCCTGGTTAAGATCATTGGCTTCAGAGCTAAAAGTGGCGGTTTCGCTTTTTTGTATGCGAAAATAAGTACGATTTAATTTATTTGCGTTATATCAAATACCGTTAATATACAATAATAAAAGAACTCGTATTATATTTGTGACGTTATCCCAAGTGGCAGATATTTTCAGTATCCCCCTGGTGAAAGATCACCACCCAGATTCGAATCGTTGCTTGAAATGGCCTAAAACGTTTTCAGTGACCAAATCTAAATATTCAGGTACCTACTACTTATCTCTTTCCAAACTTTTCTCCTCCCCACTTCTTTAATTGTCGCAACATACCCTAAATAAGGTATGCTACAATCCCACTGACTTCAGGCAGATGTGGTTCTCGTGCGTTAATGACATAAATTACTTTAAACGTTTTTTTTTACAAAAACAATTAATTCTATTTAATGTAAAATAATATTTTTCAAGAGAGGTGTTAAGAAGAACGAAGCTTTTTTTTATAGAAAACAACTAACTTTGATTATTGTAATAAAATGTTAGAAATATTTGGGAAAACTGAAAAAAAAAATCAAGTTAACTGTATCGTCATGCTAATTTTCACCGGAAGTCGAATTAAATATAAAATCATTTTTTTCACCAGGAGAGCTACTCATGCTAGGAAAAAATTATATGGGCGCAAATAATATTAAAAAAAACCTGAAAGATTTGAAAAGTGAAAACTAATAATATTTTATTACTGTTTTATTTATAACTGGTTTCATATAAATGGTTTTGTCTTACTTTTTCAGTTCAATAAATATTTTAAAGCACCATAGCTCACACTGGAAATTATTTTGCGATTTAAAAATAGTAAAGTTTACCTGAAATTCCAGACAGAAAAGCCAAGTAAGTTTCATAATGGTGAAAGTTCTTTGTTTGGGAGTTTTAGCTACTTAGAAAACAAGATTTCTACTTTTGGAATATTTGAAATATATTAAACATATAGATTTTTGATTTATAGTTAGGGTATGAGTAAGCCACAGTCACAGATCGAAAATTGTAAATCTCGGAAGTAAGACTTTGAGCTCATCTTGTATATTTGAAAATCTATGCATTTTTTATAATTGAACAATTGGAGTGGATGAACAGAAAAAAATATGCCAGGACAATATTCTAAAATGAGTACAAGATCAAGTCGAGGATGTCCATGGAAAATAGGGTAAACAAAAGTGAATCAAATACTTGAGTAGGTCAGGAGTTGGTATTACAGAAGAGTGTGTATAAGATATTGTATGAATGTAAATGATGTAAAGAGTTTGTGCTAAGTTAGAGTTGTGTGACGTTCAATCCTGTCCGCCTACTCTTGAGGAGAAATGGTTTACTTATGCGGTGGCTTAAATGGCGAAACGGTGATAGTGAACATAAAATTATACTTTGATATGTTATAAACAACGGCTGATTCGGTAGTAACGTAATATAAAACCGAGCTTATAACTAAGTCTGGCAATTATGCAAATTTTGTGGTTATGACTGTGAATAATTATGGTCGTAACGTTATGGCTGGGAATACAAGGTGTGCTGTTTTTAATATATGCGACCGGGCAGGCAGGCTCGCGGTACCCATAACTCTTTTTCAATTTTTAAATATTTTACGTTCTTAAATCATCATGTTAGATGTATGCTTTTGATATGGAAACCCCAATTAGCTATTTTACGACACTTGGTACACTAACTGCGGCCTCAGTAGTCGTGAATAAATAAATGATTAAATAATATTAATAATATAAAACACAAAAGTGAAACAGAAAAAAAACCATAAACTAAAAAATAATGATTATGACCAAACCTCGAGCTCGGAATTCCTAAAGTGCAATGGTTTGAAGTTAATTCGAGTTAAAATAAATAAATTATTAGTTTTATCTTGACATATACACTCGTATATATACATATATATATATATTGTGTGAATATCATGCTTTTATCTCGATGTGTGGTTTATAGACATTTTGAATAAGTTTTACATGAATATTCCTAACTTTGTTGTTTCAACATTGTTCTATTGATATAGCTACAAATTGCGTTTCGAAAACACAAAATCTATGCCGTTTTATTTTTTGACCGAAAATTGATATTTCAAAGCCCCGTAGGTCATTATGGAAAATATATCATTTGCTAAAAATAACTTTGACTTAAACATTCCAAACCGAAAGGCTATATAAATTTTATGACTCCACAGACACAGATATATTTTCTGCTTTTTAGTTAGCATGTTGAAAAAGAGAAAATCTATTTAAAACATGTTTTTTAATTAAAAATTTTATTTTCAGTAATAATCACTGTCGAAAAAAAAGTAAAAAAATTCCAAAGACGAATAAATTGCTCATCTTGCCTTTCCCGATGAACACATTCTTGCGAGAAATTCAACTTTTTTTTCAATCATTCTAATGCGTACGCCAAAAGATGATTGAAGACGCAATTTTTTCAAATGTGTAACTAACTATTACGAAATTGATATCGAAAAGTTTGCGTGAACGGCTTCACTCCAACCATCACTCATTTCCAAACTTTCAGTTTATGCAAACTTCTGAAAAAGTGCCTGAAAAATAAATATTATGATGGTAAGCTTATTTATTTTCGGCAGTAAGGAGTTCAACGTTTAACTTTGTTAAAAAACTTTTCCAAAGATAGTGCCTCACTCGTATTTTTATAACCATCATTGGAATAATTTTATGGCCGTAAAATAATAAAAAATAAAAACTCTCATTTCGGGGCGGCGAATGTCAAACTATTTTGTACTGGGTAAAATGTGAAACAAAAAAAAATGTACTTAATAACTTTTTTCCAGTATCTCTCTTAAACTTAAACTTTGAACTTCAGCAATAAAAATGTTTATTTTTATTGTTCCTGCTTATTAGACTAGGGTGGTCTGTGAATGTTAAAATAAAACCAGCGATAGGTTTGAAATCCACCCTAAAACATAAAACCCGTTAATTTAGTTAGCTATTTCTCAAAAAAGTAATTAGGTACGGACAAATGTGAAATTAGTAGCAAGTCAATGTTTTGCACCACAAATGTTTTGTTTGGTTAACACATTCATTGCTGACTAAAACTAGTACATATTATTGCCATATGAATGACGGATCAATTCTACTGACGAACAGCAACGGGTTTCCCTGTGCCCAATGGAACGACTCAAAACCACATGGCTGCGTCTGTTTTAGATCGGTTCAAAGCGAAGAGGCGGCACCACGCGCGTGGCGCGTTGTGCGCATATCGGTCACTTGTCTGTCAACACGCGACGCTCGGTGTCAACAATGAACGTGTTAAGTTAAAATAGACGAACCAGATTTGAATCATAGATCTTACGAGTCGTGACAGCGGCATACAAAATAGGCTTTTATTGAATGCACTCTCAGTAAAATGAAAGTCACTTATATTTTTATGGAAAAAATAATAATATATAAGTCATGTGGTGCAATGAAAACAAATGAAAATAGTTGGCGTAAAACTCTGCGAGTTCGGAGACCAAGAGGTATTATAAAACGCCACCGAGAAGACCGCAGCAAAAACGAAGCGAAAAGCTGCGGAGTGCTAACTTAACAATTTCTGGCTAAAACAAGAACGTTCGAAACACGTATAAATACCCAGTTGTCGATTTGGAAATTTGAAATACAAAATACATTAAATAGTTGAATAAGCCCTTCGATTCTTTTGAGATTCGTTCTGTTGTCACACATGTGGAAATAACAATTGATTAACAAATTAACATGCCACTTTAGTCTCCTTCAACAGAAGTAATCTTCCCAACAAGCCTTCCATTGATATGCTTGGTGTAATATTAAGTGACCAGTTAAAGCACGGGGGCTCCATCGAAGCCAGAGTAAAGTCAGCCTCTCAGAAGTTGGGCACACTGTACAGGGCCCGCAAATACTTTAGTAGTAAACTGCTGACCTTGCGAAACATTGCACCACTGTTGAATTTGGCAACCACCTGGTCTGGAGCCCTGAAACAAACTCTTGACTCTGCAAAAACGGGCAGTCCGTTTAATAGATTCTCCTATCTACACAAACGGATTACAATCTTTGGAGCACAGGCGTCAGCTGGGAATGCTGTTCTTGTTACACCGGTATTTTAATAGAAGATGCTCCGAGGAAATTGCGTCATTGATCCCTTCGGCATAGTCGAGAAACTCACGAACGATTTGCCAGCATCTGTGTTTCCTCCTCACTCCTTCAACATGGGCTTCTTCAAGACCCAGGTTCACTCCTTCCTTTCCTAAAAAAGACCCGCTACATAGCATCCTCAAAGATAACATAGGCCCCGAGGGAAATTATTTTCCTCAAGGCCTCCAGGGCGGAGTTAATGGAAAAAAATAGTGACATAAATAAAAACTACCCTTAAATATTTGTCATACGTTTTATTTTTCATATGAATAGGGGCTCCAGTTTGTATTGCCATAATCATGCTGAGTTCTATCCAAACAATTTATCCGAAGAAAGGTTTCGTAAAGGCTTAACAGGTATTGGATACGTCTGATATTAAACCCGTAAAAATAACATTCAGTAAATAAAACAATGTTGCTATCATACCCGCATATTTACATTCTTTAGTTTTATTTCGGCAAAATCTGTAAAGGATCCAGAAGCTTCTTACTTTACGGAACTTGTTATTGATAGGGAAACAATTTTTAAGGGTATTTTTTGTGTGTTTGAAATACTATATTGATGTAGTACTTTCTTCGACTCACCTTTATGCAACAAATATATACGAATAAAAGAAAACCGCCCCAACCGTCTTAAAATCCATATACGTTTCCAGTTATATAATTTCCTTCCATATTCTTCCATATTCTTTCCAATAATAACGTAGAATTATAACTGTACAATATATCGGTTTTCTTTTCTGCTTTTTATCAATGATTTTTGGTAAACACAAACACAATACAGCAGGTAACTCCCGATGCGTATTTTTTTTTGTTTAATTGTGTTAAAAAAATGGGACGGTGTACTTACCCACTGAATTTAAACGAAATTCTTACGATTAAACCATTTCCATTGGGACAAATAAATAATGGTTTAGTTTGAGAGAGCAGAAAACAAAATCACATTATGTAGTTACAGCATCAAGTGTATTTAATTTAAAATATTATTTGAAAACTTGTTTATTTTAATTATATTTTTATAAAATTTGAAACGTTATATTATTGCAACTTGTTGACATAACATAACTACATCTTTCATTATTAAAATGATGTTGTAGCTTTTAAAAACATTTTTCATTTTTAATGTGAAGACAGAAAATATGTTTAATCATATTGAACTATGTTATGTGATGCGACATATTGCGTAATATATAGGTACCGCACTATATTATGTCAGTCGGGTGCATCGAAACTGTCAGCGGAAGCAATTGACAGCCATCAATTTTTTAAGACGTATTAGCTCAATCAGGACTCTCAAGACTGGTTGGACCCTCTCAAGTGAATGTTGGACAGTTAGGGGACAGAGCATTCGATGCGCTGGGTTCACATTATTAGAATGATCTGTTATTTAGTCTGGGGCCAGAAACTGGATTTGAAATCTCTAAGAGTCAATTAAAAACACATTTTTTTAGAAAAGGCTCCCTTTCACAATAACCCCCATCAAGCGCCCTTGAGGTGTGCAAATAATCATGTTTTGTCACCAGTATATTTGAATTAAATAAGGGCTAGTTTTAAGATGTACACTTACCTTAAAACACAAAGACGTTGAAAGGACACGAAGGAATGAAGAGTGAAGTGAGGGGTGCCAAAGAATCAGAGAGGAACCCCACAGTTACGAAAGGCAGTTACGATTGAGACAGAAATGGGTGAAGATCGTAGGAGGTAGACGGTATTCCACCAGAAGCGAGTCAAAGGCAGATCACCAGGTGTGTGATTCTCCGCCCAGTGGCACGTAGAGCTAGGCGGGCTCAGAAGAAAGTGTGGTGGCTAGACGCAGCTAGTGGCCAGAGTGCGGACACGTGGAAAAGGAAACTGAAAGGGAACCCGGCTAGGAGGGCTTAAAGAGGCGCAAAAACAACCATCGTGAACTTCCACGAAGGCTCACGCTGCTAGGGAATATAAGTGAAACAAAGATATTTTGATTAAACGATATATGTGCGTATAAATGACAAGAAAGCAGATTTGAACAATAGGAAAGCAACCCCAAACCATATGATAATTAGCTAAAAATTAGAAATAAGTAGATTTCAACATAATTCAATTTATGTACGTATTGGGTTGAATCTCAAATCTCATTAAACGATTCTCTCCAATCGAATTATAATTATGCTTTATTTAGATTCATCCCCATTTGTTTCCCGACCCGATCAAGTAAAATGGCGAGATCGCAGAGTGGAGAAAGAACGAAAAAAAGATAAAGTTCGAACTGCAAATATTTGTATCATTATATTAACTGAGCTAGTAACTGGCTTTAACCACTTTATTAGTTACAGGTGATTGAATCACTTGACGGTTTCATATACATTTGAACATTTATTATAATTATTATAAGATATTTATTTTTAGGGCTGGGATAAATGATAAGTTCTAGTTTTTATTTTGTGTGTCATTATCATAAATAAAAGTGCAATGATAAATGATTCTAAAAGGACAAGAGTAGATTGATAGATATTCTAATATAAAAATGAACTTTTTAGTAACAATTGCGTCCCGTGGAGTAATTCGTAGAAATTCATTATTGATTTCATTATGACCAATTGTTTAAATCTCCCGTTTAGTATCCAGTCCAAATACCTTCGTCCGGCGGGCATTTAATTAATCATTGTCGACTCGGGACCGGAAGCAAGCAAGCAATTAGATGCGAATCAAGCCAATAGTGAAATCTGTGACCTGGAACGGCCAGTTTATTCCGCCCACCAAATTAATGTCTGCTTAATTGCTTATGTTAATTCTATTGATTTCACATTTCGTAATAACAGAGTTGTGTCCTGTCAAAGTAACTGTTTGGCATTATTGACACTTACATTCATTGACATTGGTTTTGGTTCATTGACATTTAATTATTATATATTTTGCTCATTTTATGATAAGCTCCCTTTATTTTAGATCGGGCTAGGAACTGATTGTTCTTAATGTAAATGTCTTGGTTCGCGGTGAAATTTAATTATTATAGAGTTTTAAAAAAATAATATTTTTAATGTAATGCTATGAGAATCTTTATACCAGTGGTAGTTAGCATAACAAATACCCAGTCTTAAATATATATGAATAAATATATATTTTTTAAGAAAGATCAACATTCCTGACAATATTTGAAAAACTCCTACTGCATCATAATGTTGCTTATGCAATGATAAAGGACTTAGCCAGCAGAATAATTAATCCCACTACGCCCGGGTGGGAATCCGACGCGTTTGTCCACTCTGCTACAGACCGGTCAAATTAAATAAAGGGATACAGCATTTTTGATTTTTGATTTTTGATTTTTCTTATTATTTTTTTTTTGGTGTTTTGTATTTAGGGGGACTAAAGTCAAAAATCTTTTGTGGTGAAATAAAATTATAAAAAAATTGTGTAAATCAAGGGTCCGGATTAAAATTAAAGTAAGTTTGAGACAAGTGTTTTGGGGTACGGTATTAATAATTAGATAGTTATATAACAATGTTTTTAAATGCGCCAGTCTAAATTAACACAAAATGGCTTAAAAAGACTTATGACGACAGTTTTATATAGATATTACCGCGAGTTAAAAAAAAAAAATTACATAAAAAGTGAAGGAAAGGTTCTGAATCTAGGGCCAATATAATATTAACCAAATATAATGTAAAAAATACCGCAGATCTGAAAGTTGGTTCGAAAGCTCAATTGGCAGAGTATACGTACGGATGGCGAAAGTTTTTAATGCATTCGATGAATATAACAAAGTTCACATTTCCCATAAACAAGAAAAAGGGTACGAAGGAGTTGAATATCAATCAGAATCTTTTTCAAACCTTGCAAATGTAATCACAACAAGTATATTATAATATATGTATGTTCCCACAATAAAGAAAATACAAATGTATTAATTTGTAATTTTTTTTTTTTTACATGTATACCGCACAAGAGTCTCAACTGCTCCCAACCGTCTAGAGCTAGTGAGACTATGGCATCCCCAAATTGGGTATGTTGTGAGGCTGAAGGTAGTGGGGAGGGAAAGGAGATCGGGAAGAGGAAGGTTGGGAAGTACCTGGCTATTTAGATCTGGTCACCAAACACGGCTTAAGCCATTTCAAGCAACGTTTCGATTCTGAATGGTGGTCTTTCACCAGGGCGATACTTAGAGTATCTACCACTCTGGAACGTGCCGCAAATATACTTGTTATTATTTTTATATGAATTAAATGTGTTATGACACATATTAATTAAATAAAAGTTATTGGCGCACGCCGGGTTTGAACATGCGACCTTTGGATTCGTAGTCGAGCGTCTTACCACTCGACCATGGAGGCCGTCAAAATTCACATGATTATATATCGAGATTCAGGGTTCAAATGTTGTAATATGTTCCTGTAATACATATGTTTAATAATGTTTGTTCCATCGATACTGCATATTTATAATAATTGTACCTACACTGTAAAACCGTGAATTGTTACAAACTGTAGATACTGCAATAATAATGCATCGTCTATTATTTCACATATTCAATGGAGTTGGATAAGTTACTCATTTCCGAATTTTTCGTATCGAAAAACATAAAACGACAAATGAAATCGTATTTTTATTTTAGTCCGAAACGAAAACAAATTTTGATTCTCAATATATTTTTATTTGGAACTAGCGAGTACCCGGCATACTTTGCAATGCCACTCAATGAAAGAAAGTGTAAGTTTTAATTCTGTTAATTGTAGTGCTTTTGAATACGCAATATTTTTTGTATTTTTTGTAGAAAACAATCAATAGTTTTACATATTTAATGAAAATTAAATAATAACTTTGTATAAGACTAAAATTTGTGGCCTTACAAAGTTATTGTTTTATTTTCATAAAAAAAATTTGGTTTGCTTATCTGGTGCGAATATTAATAAATCAGAATGTTTTCCGAGGCGAGAGCAAGCCACACACAGCTGTCCATGTGAGAAGCACGGATTTTCTAAATTTAGTCCACCCACTAAAAAAACGAATTTAAAATGACTCACTCCCCGTATACTGTTTAATTTGGCTTTGCAAAAGTAACTCATCAAGAAGTTACGCTTGGCGCTTTAAGCTTTGAGCGTCCGGCTTTAAGCTTTAAGTTTTGAGCTTTAAGCTTTGAGTTTCAAGCTTTGAACTTAAGGGTTTATGTTTTGAAATTTGAGCTTCGAGTTTTGAGCTTTAGGCTTTGAATTTTAAGCTTAGAGCTTCAAGCTTTGAACTCAAACATAAAACTTTGTGCTTTAAAATTTGAGCTTAAAGCTTTGAGCTATGAATTTATTGCTTACAGACATCGCTTGCTATAAAAACGTTCATATATCTTAAAAATCGGTCGAGTAATGAACGGCCTCTATGGTTAAGTGGTAAGACGCTCGACTACGAACTCAAAGGTCGAGGGTTCAAACCCGGCGTGCGCAAATAACTTTTATTTAACTAATATGTGTCATAACATATTTAATTCATATAAAATAATATAGAGTATATTTACGGCACGTTCTAGAGTGGTAGATACTTTAAGTATCGCCCTGGTGAAAGACCACCATTCAGAATCGAAACGTTGATTGATTAAAATGGATTTAGCCGTTTGTGACCAGTTTTGAACAGCCAAGTACTTCATAACGTTCCTCTTCCCCATCTCTTTCCCCTCTCCACTACCTCCAGCCTCACAACGTACACCAATTGGGGATGCCATAGTTCACTGGCTTTAGAGGGTTAGGGGCAGATGGGACTCTACGGTATTCACTATAAAAATAAATAAATAAAAAATCGAAAAAATCGAGGACAGACACACAATTTTTTTTTTTATAGATAGAGATGAGATTTCACTGAATATTTTAGCACTTTTTCGAGGGGTACCATAATTATTCCCATATTTGAAACTATAACAGTATATGGTAAAAAAAATTACAGCTGAAATAAATACACCATTCAAAATATCAATCCAAAGGGCTTGGTCCTTAAAAGTAAAGCATTTAATTAAAATGTGTTAAATTACGATTTAATAACTTTTGTTAATCCTAAAAAGTCACGAAGCGCCCATGGTGCGATATGTACGGTTTGGTACTCACCTATTCATTCATTTTCCAATATACCGGGTGAATTCCCACCAATGGTCTAAAATTAGCAAGAATGGCCTTACAGATAACAAAGATGTTTAAATTTAATATTATCTTGTGTGTTTTACACCTAATTACCTAACTTAACGGTTTTCGCAATTCAGCCGTCCAAAGTTAAAATACAGAATTTGTAAATGTTGAATAAATGTTCAGGATAAACATCGAAAAGAACGGAGAAGAGGCACAATATGTCAACACCTCAAAAGTCACAGAGTATTAATTCATTAGTCGTGAGGGCTATATTTGACACTCGTTTTTTGTTATATTTATTTTATATTTGTTACTTGTTTATTAAAGATTACCAAGTATCTAATTTTATTTTTGACTTAGTAATAATAACTTATTTACTAGTTGATATTACTAATGTATTTAAATGGTTCTTACAGGCTATTTTAAATTTATTGATTGACATAAATTGGATGGTTTCCGGCAGCGCATTTTACGTGGTTCATATGGAAAAGAATGCAACTTAATCTAAGGTGCAATACGAAATATAATGTAGAAAAATACGACAGGTCTGAATGTTGGCACAAAAGCTCAATTGACAGATTATACGTAATTTTAAAACATCATGTCCCGATCCCTTTTCCTTATACTATTATTGCTCCACATTTTTATTACTGTTCAACGATTCTTTTCTTGTGTAACGACAAAGAACAAAACAGGTTTCAAATTCTCCAAAATAGAGCAATGAGAATTATACTTGGGCGAAATAGATACTCAAAAGTAGCTAAAACGAACTAAATTGGCTGACAGTTAAACAGATGCTGACATTGAACACATTGATGTTTATACATAAAATGAAGAACAACTTGTTACCAGAGTATTTTTCTGACAAAATTATCTGCAATGTTGATATTCACAAGTATAATACAAGGGCATACAAAGAAAATAGACTACAAAAAAAGAATAAAGCCAACACCCAAAACAGCTTACTATATAAAGGAATGAAATCGTATAATGCGCTGCCGGAAACCATCAAAATGATGCCTATTAATAAATTTAAAAAAGCCTATAAAAATGATTTAAAATGCAAGTAAACCAAAATAAATATTATTAGTCAAAAAGAAAATGAAATAATTAGATACTTGTAAACTTAAATATACAAAGTAACTAATATAAAAAAAAATAAAAATAAAATACTCAGTATATGTGTGTTTTTTTAACACATATGAATTGATAATTTTTACATTGTTTAAATATTTGAATCATCACTGAGCACAATGAATTAAAAAATGTGTCCTTTGACAGATAATTATAATAACCATCATTAAAATACCATATTTTCATAAAAGGGTGAGTCCAGAACAAAATAAGTATTACATATATGTATTATGTAAAATGTTCCCACCAAATAAAAATGACCCTTCCAGTGTAATTTATATGAAACGTTCGAACACACAAAGTTGTGTGCTAATTTATTTCGCTACTTGAAATATGAATGGGCCCATTTTTAAACACGGTGATTGACTGCCGAAAAATGAGATGTCAGAAACAGTCTCTCCGTTTGATTGATTTTCGTTGTTTTACATCGTGAAATTGACAATACAAATTGGCATTTTTGAATATTTGGAAAAGTTTCTCGTTTTTAAGGGAATGAGGTATGTAGTGTAGGCGTGACGTGATCGACTTTGGTTACATTGAAACACAAAATAAACATTTTTAATAAATGAATATTTAAATTTTCGTAAAAAACAATCACTTTGTGGTTTGACATATTTAAAGAAATGATAAAATAATTTTGTATTAGATCACAGATATTATTTTAATTTTTATGAACAAACCGATCGAAAATGGTCATGGCAACAGATTAAATAATTTAGAATCACTAGAAATAAAAAAGCCATTACAAATAATAGTCATATTCTTAATAATCAGATAAATTTATTCAGTAGTTTAAATAATTGGTATATTTCCTGTAAATTAATAAAATCTATCATAATTCTTTAAGCACCTTCTCAGTTGATGTTTTGTCTCTTTCAATTCATATTATCTGTCTATTTCTCTCTGTCCTTTGTATAATTTAAATGTCATTCTATTGTTTTCTCATTGTTTTTTTTATTTTATTTTATATTGTATTCTCCCTCTGTATGTATAACCGCACACTTTTTATTTCTTGTTTGGTTTAATTTTGTACCCTGATGATGCTCAGCCGGAGAAAAACCGGTCGGTCCTCAAAATTAAAATAATAACCGTGGTCTTATACAAAGTTATTTTTTCTTCTTTTTTAACATATTTTTATGTTAAATTCGAAAAGTCAATAGGAAGTTTAACCGTCTTTTTGAAGTACATTTAAAATAAATAAATTTCAGCTATTGGGAGTTGACCGAAAGCTGTGGGAAATGTGATGATTGACGATACCGATTCATTTATTGTGCGAATGTCCCGCCGCGATGAGAAAAATAATCAGGTAGGCCATATTTTGGAATCAGTAGATATGACCAATCACCAAATGTCAACTATTGTGCATTTCTTCAATTTTCTTTTAGGATTCTTCGAAGAATAGAAGGAAAGAGAAGTGAAAGGTGGCGAATAGGACTTCAAGAATAAACTGTGTTTTTTTTAAGTGGTAAGCCTTGCTTTTAAAAAACGAGCCTTTTGTTTTAAACTGATAGTTCAAAAAAACTTTTTATTATTAGTGTGATGATGGGATGATGATTTACCATTTCATTTTTTTTTTACGTGAAACCTCCCTAAAATCTTTGCCAGATGTGTGGAAGCAATTGGGCCTTAATGAGTGACAGCTTCTATCAAAGTAATTTCAAACTTCAATAAATCGACTAAAAATAAATTTAGCCCTACCATCTTAATTTTGTTTGAAAGAAAAAAAGTGTTATCATCACTCTAAACATTCGTGACAGCCGGACGTCATGAATTGCTTACGCGCAAAGTGAACCCACCATTTTCAACTTTCCGAATTTGATACGTGTCCATAAACGGGATCATATCTCAAAAACTGTCTGATGCGAGTAAACCAAGTATTGTTTAAAAAAAAGCGTATATTTTACAACTCTTTTGGAAATGTGTATCTCAAAAACTCAAAAATATATAAGCCTATGAATTTTTAAAAGTTACAAAATTTTCTGATTTTATTAAAATGTTGGAGAGTTCAATATGGGAGAGAAAAGTACAAAAATAATTACCTGAATGAAATGTAAAAAAATAATCGTACAATGATTTTTTTTTTGATTTTTACTATATTATATACTAACTATCTCCGAATTTTACTGGTGATGATGAGAACCATAGAAACCTTATTTAAAAAAAAGCAGCGTTCCATTTCGTTTTTCAAATATAAACGTTAATATTTTCTTAGCCCCAAAGTTTATTGGGGCTAAAAAATCCTTTTAGTAATTATAGTCGGGAGTAAAAGATAAAAAGGTAAGTAGGTACTGTCTTCATTACGTTTTACTTTAGCTTTAATATTATTTAAATTAAATTTTGTATAGAGTATTCGGTGTAAGCACGAGCAAACACATGTAATTTGTCTTTGACGTTATGGAGCGTAGTTAAAAGAATTGTCGTCAGTAGATAGAACTGTTAGGTATTTAGTCAAAATTAGTATTACGCTGGTCGTTTATTTATATTATCATCATATATTTTTAACTTTTTCATTTATTCCACGCTTTTGAATATCTGTTTAGTGGTATTTTATGAAAACGATATCACCGCCTAAGTCGCTGAGGATAAAAGTGCCTCAAAGCCACAAAAAGGCTAACTTTTAAGCGCTCCAGTACTGGCTCAGGTTTCTCACTCTTTCAGAAAGATGCGGTATATTAATAGTATATTAAATTTTCTTTGTGCCATAACAATACTTTTGTATTCAGTGGAAAATTAATTGGTCAATGCATTAATTTACAAATTCATTGCGACAATATTTTTTTTCCATAATTTAACTGTTCGCGAAAATAAATAAGACAGTGGAATTTTGGTTTCCGATGTCGTAAAAGTACTGGACTATCTATGGCACTATCATACCATTTACATATTGTATTAAATGAGTTTTGATTTTTCTTTCTTTGCCAAGGAAAATTATTCGTCAAAAATAAACATTTTCAATACGTCCTTTTAATTGAACTTAAGGGTAAGCACCCGAAAATACACACTTTGAGGGATCTCTTTCCAACAGTTTTCTTTAATGAAGATGATCTCCTCAAATATGGCTTGATGACTTCTTATCTCTAAACTGTTTGATATCTTCATAGATGTAATTGAAAAAGTGCCAAAATATTGAAAGGAAATTAGAAGAAAAAAAAAGGAATGAAAACGTGTTCATATCACATCATCATATCGTCACCGGAAAGACAAAAGAGCTGAATCGTCATTTTAGTAAGTTTACGCTGAAGCACTTTAAAGTTTCTTTTGTTTTATAATAAAATTCTTCAAAACAGTCTTCAGTTCCTGGTTGAAACTCGGGTAACTCAATGCTAACACTGAGGTAACCTGAAGCAACAAAAAGCTAAAAAAGTCCCCAACTAGTGTCGTTTGAGTCAAGCCTTGTCCCGAATGGTAAATACATTTAAAATGACTGAGGGGTCACGAAAGTCTTCAGAATCAAAAACCTTATCAAAACCAAAATAACCTTATCAAAACTGCATGTTTAATTAATTTTTGACCAATTCTTCTTGCGTTTCCAGCAACAATATGTGTATTTAAAAAAAAATAATGACATTTCGGACGTAAACATTAACCAACTATTTGGCTTTTTATTATAAAAAAACTCTCTAGTACAACATCTACTTTGCGTCATTTAAAGCAAAAAGTCTGATATCATTGTTAAACATTAGATTATAGTAAATCTGTATAAATAAGGCAAAAAGGTGATTTATATTCAGAATAGATATTACTTATTCAGTCGCCATACTAATAATAAGTTTGGGTCGTCTACAAATAAAACCAAGTTGTTTATTTCCTATCACATAAGTATTGATTCCATAAAAGTATTTTACAAAAACCACAATAAGACGACTGAATGGTAACTGAAAAACATATTCAACCCAAATTCCATCATACTTAAACCATATTTGCTGCGTACTTTAAAATCAACCGTTCCATTTTCCGTTTTATCTCAAATGGTTGCGTTTTTTATTCAGTCTTTGTTTCAGTGGAGCCCCAAAACCATTAAAGCTCTCTCTTCTCCTCTCTTCCCGTACATATGTACACTTGTGCCAAAGAGGAATACCATGGAAACTCGTGATATTAAAACCAAACAATTTTTTTTTTAAATGGGCGAAAAAGTGAAAAAACACCTTCCGCAGTCAAGACAACAACCCGAAATATTATTATTCTGTAAAAAAGAATTCTCTGTCAATTCAACTACTCAGCCAATCAGACATTCAATCAAATTTGGTGAATATTTACTAATTACAACCCACACAATCTGGAGATATAAAAACTCCCTAAACGTCAGTCGACATCATGAAACTAACAGTTTTTTTGGGATTTACAGGTCAAAGCAAGATACTATTTTCAGCTGGCAATGCCATTTTCGTGATCAGCGTCAAAGCTCCGATATATTTTTTTTACTCTAAGTATCGCCCTGGTGAAATACCACCATTCAGAATCGAAACGTTGCTTGAGATGACTTCAGCCGTGTTTTGTTACCAGATCTGAACAGCCAGGTACCTCCCAACCTTTCTCTTCCCCATTTACTTCCCTTCCCCACTACTTTCAGCCTCACAACATACCCAAATAAGGGATATCATAGTCTCATTGGCGCCAGTCCCATTGGAGCATTTGGGACTTATGAAATAAATAAAATAAAAAAACTGTCAAAAAATAAAATACTGTCAAAAAATAAGATGCCACATTGTTTGCTTCAAATTTTTCATATAATTTCAATACGAAAGAAAGATTTCGAAAAAAACATCTATAGAAATTTATGGGCAGAGTCGATGAGAAGATATCAATGATTATGGTACCAATTTCTTGGGAAAATGGACGTAGTGTAGTCAGGATACGAACCTATTTTATTATTTTACCCGGGAAAAGCTTTGACAGTTAAGCTATTCGCCTTATTACACATTCTGTCAAATATGCGAATATCAGTAAAATCGTTTTTATTCAATATAACCCATGTTTCCACGCAATTTTGGAGAGAAACTGATACACGACGCAGAAATTAAATTAAAAATTGATGGCAAACAAATTAACTTTTAGACCTGAAATTTTAAGAAGATAAAAAAATGTAACCAGTAAACTTAGCTTTCATCTTTTTTGTGGGTAAATGTGAAAGCTCGCCGATACTTTCATTTGAGGTTTCGTTTTATAAAAAAATGTTCCTCGAATTAATTCATATATTTCGAATAATCTTTTGAATAAAAACAAATAAATAAAATATTATAGTTCCACGTTCATCTCAAACTGAACTACTATGAAATTTCACCTATTTTAAATAAATAAATACATATATTATTTAGCCATTGCATGACATTTTAAATATAAATATGTGCACAGAGTTATCAGCTCTAAAGCGCCTTTGTGGTGATTTATACAAAAATGGCAATAGAAAAATGATTCTCCTGTTATAATTTTTGAGAAAAGAATAATTCGATAATAGATTTCTTCAATTCACATCGACCAAAAATTTTACTACGTATTTCTTTATAGTGGTCAAAAATTCGTTTAAAATTCACGTGAAAATTTCATTATTTGAAAATTAAATTACGATTTTTTTTTTAAATACTTATAATGAATGTTCTAGGCTTAAATTCTTTGTGGCAGCTTTCTATAAATGAATTATTTTTAAGAAAAAAATGTCCACAAGATATTTAACATTTTTCGTAGAAAAATTAGTAGTATATATATATATTTGTGTACATCACGCAAAGCCCAGAAAGTACTGACGAAGCCCCTCACAATAAACCAGCCATACATAATGGCGTTTTGTTACTAACACTGATGTTTCAATGCGGTTGGAAGTCCACAGCGGTATTCTGATCAAACTTAGTGTTTAATAATGAGCTATAGAATATCGAGGAAAATGTGATTAAGAAGTTAACGCTCATATTGCTGAAGGTATTTTTGATGAAAAAAGTCAAATTTTTGTATTCATTAACGAAAAAGGTGCATACAGATTAAACAACGAATTCGGCGGTCCCATGTTTAAACACTGAATACAGTAATATTATTTGAAAAAATGCTTAGAAAAAGTAAAACAGTTTTTTTGTAGTTGTTGTTCACTTGGTTTGACATATTTAATAAAAATTAAATAACAACTTAGTATAAATATGTAGTCTTATATAAAGCTACTATTTTATTTTCCTTAAAACAGTATTTGTTAAGGCGTTCAAAATACGTTTTAAGTTTTGACGATTAAGCTTTTTTAAAGTTATTTAATTTGATATTCAAGAATGATTAAAGTCGACCGCATTATTCGGTGACACATTTAAACTTCAAGTGCTTTTAGTTGGAAGATTCGATTAAAAATCACATTCTGTGTAGTGGAAAATGCGTTTTTTTTAACTAAAGCAAAAATGAGAATAATTTTTTTTCAGACACAGAATAATGCACAGAAAAACCTTCTTTTTAATTTGGACAGACGATTGTTATTCTAGTTCTTTCTATTGTTACTCAAGTAATCAGGTAATAATTTATATTATGTCAAATACAAATAAATTTTGAGATAGAATATATCGGAGTTATGTTAGTCTTCCTCATTATTTCGATTATTATATTGGCCCTGTAGCTCCGCAGCACTCCATTGTTCCAGGAAAATCCCGCCATTAACCTTGCTCCTTAAGCGTATGCCCAGCTTATGAGTTCGATATAAAATCACTTTAACATTATTCGTTCCGAGGTCATAAAAATTCACGGACGGCTTTAGACTATGGAATCCGTAGATAAAAAGGTTCGACCGATATTGACTCTTTTCGAATACTTTCGCTTTGAAGGGAATTTGAATTTCCGGCTACGCTTCTGGCGCGTATGGAGTAAGTTTTATTACGATCGATCCCGAAATAAAATGCTTCACACTTGAAATGAATAAAATGATAATAGTTTTTTTTAATCAACGACAATTATAATAAGTCGAAAATAAATCGTGTTACGAGTTTATGCATTTTTAGGAAAGAATGTTGACACTTCATTTCAAACAATTTTGTTAGGTCTTTATTATTTAATATATAATTTTTTTTTATCAGCATTTAAAAAAACTTTCATCCTCACATACCAAAGCTTAAGGCGGTGTTTTTTTTTGAAAATTTAAGTGAGTTTTAGTGGTAACCTTTTTATTTGCGTCCGTTTTAAAAAATGTTAATTTTTTGAGAAACGTGCATACAATTTTATTTATTAACTAAACGAAATAATAAATATGCATACTGATATGCATTAACCTGTGAAGTTTCCACTGTATATAAATTATTGTTATAAAAGAAAGGGGATACCGTTTATATTCCTCACCCTCCAGAATTTACTTAAAAATATACTTATTCGTGTGTATGAAAAACATTGTTAGCAGTTTTTTTAAATGCAATGCTTTTTACCCCCAAAATTTGGCAGTATGAACACATATCACAGTGCTTGTCGTATTGCTTAAAATTTGTAAGGGTACACAAATTTACTAGATGTAAATCAAAAGAAATGAAAAAAATAACTGCAACTGCTGACCACGGATATTATTTTATTTTTTATAACCGACCGGTTTCGCTTAGCCTAAGAATCATCAGGGTGCAAAATTAAACTTAACAAAAAATACGAAGATTGCGGCTATGTATAGATACAGAGGGAGAACGAATTATAAAATAAAGTAATAAAACAATGAGAAAAAATAGAATAACACTTAAATTAAAACAAAGGAACAAAGAGAAAAGATACATAATATGAATTAAAATAGAAAAAATATCAACTGAGAAGGTGATTGGAGAATAATGATAAATTTAATGAGCTTATATGAAATTACATAATATTGGACTATTGGAAAAATTTACGTATAGTTAAGATATTTATCAAATGACGATCTTCAGCAAATTCTTTTAACTAGGTCTCAAAATCTGGTTTGACAAATGAGGCCAAAGGAGTTATTTATAAAACTTGCGACCTATCTGGACTACTAGTTATGTAAAAAGCTAACGGGTATGTAATATCTTACTTCTAGGTTTTTTTAATAGTAATAAGATTGTTAGACAAATGGGTGTTGAAATACCCAAAGTAATATTGCTAGACAGCGAGGAGATGAACACCGTATATTTGGGAACATTGAGTAATTACTTGGACTGTTTACGGAGTTTATTTGGAAAAACAAAACAAGCAAGATGTATCTATTTAGATTCGACTTCATCCGAAGATAACATTGATGCAATCTTGAATAATCTACCCCAACAAAATGAAATAAGTCTGTTTTTTTGAAGATTTAAACATTTCGCTAAAGTACCGCCGGGCGGCGTGGTAGAAGCTCATCACGAGGGCTTTAACTCGATAGTACCGCGGCGCCGTCACCCTCGCCCGTCTTGCTCGCTCGCGTTCTCGGCGCGTATCGTCTCTCCGTCTAATGGCTTCCGTATCCACACGTCTAGCTGAAATAACATTTGGGAAGATTTCTCATTCCAGACGCACACATTCGTTTAGGCACAACTCCGTTCAATTCAATTTGCCGAGTCCGACTTAGGTTTTCCTCTCGAGTAAACAAATTGACGGCGCGGGTCTTATATCGCCCTTGTAAACCATCGCCGAATAAATAAACTATTTAAATATTTCCCAGACCTAATACATTTCCAACGAATACGTAATGATCTTCTAAAGAATGCCCGAGAAGCGAGACGCATTTCAATAAATATTTTAACAAAGTTTTCTGCGGCCTGAAGTTTTGAACACCTGTTCCAATAAGTACGATACTATGATACATTAAGTAAAAGCAATAATTTATTTGTTTTCCAAAACGCCAATAAAATATCACGATGCCTGTCTATATTTTAGAAACTTTCAGAGAGGTTAAATAATTTGAAGCTACCTGAATATGAAAGAAACTTATGTTATTAAAATCGGCTTTTTATAGGGTTAAGAAAATAAAAATTGTTTGTGTCAAACATTTGCAGCTGTTGTAAATAAAATTAAAGAAAGACAATAATAAATATAATCGCAAGATTTCGTGTCACCTTGCGTAAAACAATATGACCGGCCAGTTGGCGGTAATTGAATTAACGGAAAAGAACCTTTCTGCCTTTTATAGTGGACATCATTTTTTTAAACTCCCGTGTAATACTAATTTTGCTTGTGCCAAATAGCTTCTCCATAACACTCGGGAAGAGAACTGTTTTTTTTTTGTAAAGTATAGTGTTATGTAAACGTACCTGAAAAAACTGTGTTCGATGAATGATCACGGGTAAAAAAGCGCAGTAAATTTGGAAAAAGAAAATTATAAAAAATACTCATTTATCAAGTCAAAGTATATATATATACAAGATATCTATAATTATCTCACAGTGAATAGGGAAAGGTAATATGTTGTTGACAGAACAATGTTTCAAATTTGTTTCGGTTATATTCGTGAACGAGAGTATAATACACAATATCACAGGTTAGTAAAGCCTCACGAGGATAACATATTATAACATTCATGTAAGTAATATACTCCGAAACACGCCAAATTGATTTTTTTGTCGAGCAAACCAGGATTTAGAAGGGTTACCTAAATTTGATCTCCATATGAATTTTCCTACCCTCTGTAACAAAATAATCCAAGTTTTATACTACCCATCGAAAATGAATACTTAATATTCTCATTACGAGTAATTTTATTGAGACACGTAACATTGAAAGTAAGTACCGAGAATCGGTTACCGAAAAAAGGGCCCTAGAAATAAGAAATATATTGAAATTTGATATTCACTTTACAAAGGTAGTTTTTCGCGTAATTCCAGTCAGATTGCGCCAGAAATCACAGCTACGGTATTCCGCACCCCCTTCCCGAACACCGCAGAATCCAGTCGGGGCGGAGGGTGAAATGGAATGTTAAACCTTCATCCCCTACTGGGAGATAACACCCCACACTGTCTCGCGAGGAGCAGGTATGCGCAGTACACACGACCCCACAACCCCACAACCTCTGCTAGAACGAGGACTCATGAAACAACCCATTTTAGGTTTTATTAAATGGAGCCGGCGGGTTATTTACGGCTACCGTAATTTTCTTTAATAAACAGTCTGGTAACATAAAATACACGCCTTCTTTCATTAAAGGTAAGACACCTCGGAATAAGCCCCTTTTTAAATATAGGCCTCTAACTAACGTTGACGTTTGTACTTGTATACATATATGGTATACTTACAACAAGCCTCCAACGGATATTCTAGACATGAATTCATAATAATGCGTCCATGTCAACATTCAAATTGAACAGGTTTAGAAACTTTTCTGCGAAGGTGGTAAGAAGAGCCAATCCCAGTATCTAACTATTTTTATATCAATTATTGAAATAATAACAATAATCTTGCACGTAAATATGAAACAGAAAAAATAATAACGGGCACGACCGAGACTCCAACTCGGAATCTCTATCTGTCTATCCGATAGTAACGCTTCTGCCAATTGAGCTACTGAGACCTTATACGAAACCAGAATTTTAATCGATCTCATTATTTATAAGAAAATTATTAGTATTGTTTATTCAATTCTTCTTACTTTCATTATTTCAATAATTCATAATAAAATAATGGGCGTTAAAGCTTTAAAGTTATTTCCAATTTAAAATCTTATTTGATAAATAATACGCTAAAAATAAAATTTGTTTTAAACAAAGTTTATCTGTTTTCTTTATAAATATGGCAAGCCACAAAGTTAATGCTTTTCACGAATATGTAATATCTAACTATTTATTTTTGTATCAATAATACGTGTTGCAGCAATTTTCCCGGCTGCACAGGCAAGTTTGTATGTCTATAGTTCGGGCTGGATACTAATTGAGAAAGCCGATTAGCGTTAATAAGCATCCCGTAATATTAAACACCTTTTGAATAGCGATGAGAATTCAACATTTCGATATTCGAACTATTTACTCGTAAATGACAATAATACTAATAATTACATTCCATTCCTATAGCGTAGAAACGAAATCATTTCAGTGCACTATAAAAATCTTATCACCATTGACTGCTTTCAATCAAATTATGAACCATTATTGGAAAAAGACTGAGATCCAATTCAGCGGAAAGGATTTTTTTTCAAATCCGCTCAAAATCTATCGCGCCCCGGCAGAGCTACTCGAGCATTTTTAAGAAGTCAAATTCTAAAGATGTAAAAATTCAAATTCATTCAGGAGACATCAAACGCCCACCGAAACGCCGGAGATAAACGAAGTGGAAAAAAAACAATTTTATTTTGTAATCAATTGAATTTTCCTACGTTTTTCTTCAGAGCAAATAATAATATGTTTTGGAGCAATATGTAAGCAATAATTCATCAATCATTTTTCATCTTGAGTGCTTTCTTTCAGTATTTATTAGGAACATATTTTTTCATCTAGAATAATTTGGAGGCACTTCTTTAATATTTTATTTTAAGGAATCATATGAAATATGTTTTTTTTATAGGAACGTTGAAGACAAATAGTTGGAAAAACCCTCGCTACCCGAGTTTTATAAGCAATAACTGCATCTCAACAACATTTTAACTTACTAATTTACGATCACGCTAGTTCTCCACAGGGGTAGGAAAAGATGATGGAAGGTCACTGTTTAATAAGTCTTTTCTTTATATTATTGATATATCGTCGCCGGAAAGGCAAAAGGGCTGAACCGCCATTTTGGAAAGTTTACACCAGAGCACTTAAAGTTAATTTTGTACAATTAAATTCATAGGTCTAAGTACTTAATAATAATAATGATAATATTTGGATAATTTGTATTGCACCGTTTTTGTGAAAAAATACCTCAAGGGCGCTGTACAAATCTTAATTTCTACTTAATATTAATTATTAGTTTATATAAATATACAGCAACATACTTAACTGGCAGGTCACTTCTGGCAGGACAAAATCACCATATCATAATAACTTTAAATTTAGCAGATTCTTACATATATATACGAGTATACATATTTATTTTCATTTTTAGGGCATGAGAGCAAATTTAAAATATAGTACATCGGAGGTATATTTTAATTTTTCGTAGTGAGGAACAGGTAATGGTGAAAATATAACGAATTTAAAGAATGAGAGTCTAAAAAGTTTTCATGATTTGAATAGAAATTCTATTGGGCTTGTTGATTACAAAAAATCTATTGGGCATCTTGATTATGGATATAATTTTCAGTCGAGTCTTTTTGGATTTTGAAAAAAAAAGCTGACTTAAGTAATAAAATGGTCTCACTGAGTTACCTAAAGCGACAAAAGCAAAAAAAAGTCCCAAACTTCGGAATTAAACGCGAGTCAGAGCTTTCGACGCAGAAAAAAAAATGTTAAAAACTGAATTTGAACTAATTTTTGACCAAAGTGACGCTTAAGCCCTTTTGCCTTTCCAGTGACGATATGCTTTTGTTATACTACTTTTGGTACGATCCACTTCTTTCGTATGGTGAGGGGGACAAAAGGGAACATCTTGGTCTGCGAGCCAGTCCAGGGTCTCAAGCTTTGTCCTGTAGCTCTCATCCGTCTCGCCGGGGAATTGTTAGAGCGGCCATTTGTTGACTACGTGCTCAGTGGTCTGCACCAGATCGCATTCACACACATACATCACAGACTCCTTAAGGTTCCATCTGTGCATCATATGGGGAAAACGACTGCAGAAGCACCTTACCCCGTTGATAGAAGACCAACATTCATTTTCTCTCTTTCCATCCAGAAGGATTTTCAGGACCTCTGGTGGGAAGTAAAGCGAGACACAACATCGCTGGCTTTGGCGCGCAAGGCTTTGCGCTATTTTTCAGCGTCTTCTTGTGTTCTGTGTGTATTGCAATCTCTCGCCTATTATACCTTGCCTACCCGCTGACGCACTCAATTATTTAATTCTCTTGATAGTGATATTTCTTTCTGTGAAACTCCTCCTTCCATCCACTTGTGCGTCACATATCATCGCTGGAAAGGCGAAATAGCTTAAGCGACACTTTGATAAAAAATGAGTTAAATATGCAGTTTTGATCAGTTTTTTTTCCTCTCGTTTGATTCTGAAGACTTCTAAAACATATTTAACGTTCGGGAGAAGAGAGTTGACTCAAGCGATACAAGTTTGGGATTTTTTGTAGCTTTTTGTCACTTCAAGTAACTTAGTGAGAGCATCAAATTACCCCCTTTTTCAAAATCCAACCAGGTACTGAAGACTAGTAAATTTTATTGTCAAACAAAAAAATCTTTCAAGTTCTCTGGTGTAAACTTCCCAAAATGGCGCTTCAGCGTTTTTGCTTTTCCAGCGACGGTATAATTAATTTATGATTTTTTTTGTACTACGGCGACAACTAAACGATAAGCTTATTATTTACTGTTCAATGCTCAGATAAAATCGCTACAAAGTACGTGATTTTTTTTTATTCAATGCGTGTATTTTTTTCATATATAACTAATATAAAAATACCCGGCTTTGCTAGCGATATTTTTTTTACAATTGAAAAAAAAAAAAAAACAATGTAACGTACCTACTGCCTTGATTTTTACGGTTAATATAATATTTAAAACGTTTATAGTTCCCTGCAGAAATTGTGTTTAGTTGTGTTTCTGAGAATTATCTAGAAGACTTTATAAATACAAAAAATAACTAACTATTTATGTGTGCGAAAAACGGAATGATTAAATAAAACAAGTTTTGAATTAAGTATTCAGAATTTTTATTTGTCAAAAAAAAATGAGATGTGTCTGAAAAAAAATATGTGCTATTTTTTTTGAAAAAGGCCATGTGACATATGACATGATTACACACAAATAACGAAATTTGTAAATTTTGTTTTGGCTCTCCTGAACATCTGCGTTTTTGACTCATTCCGTTCTTCCTGGGGCACACAGATTTATTCTCCAATTTATTAGACGATACGACATCATTTTTCCCGCAAAGCCTCCAGAATGTCTCTTCACATTAAAATATTTGGAAAGAATCTTCCTGAAACGGGCGCCAGTAACGAGGCAAAGCGAGTGCATTTTGCAAAAACCCGCCTGAAATTCAAGCTCGGTCACTATGCATTTTCCTGGACCGGATTCCGGGCAGTTCCAGGAAAACGTAGACATACAATACAGCAGTAGTAGGTATTACTCGCATATCCAGTTAGTACGAGTAAATGCAGGGCACATATTAAAATTCCACGGAGAGAAATTTGCTATAAGAAAATAGTGAAATAGATACTTAATGATTCATTACTTTACCATCAGATCAATCGGGAATGAATTAATCTGACTGGTTGATTCAACCGTTACCCGCTTCATTTAATACTGATATCTTACTTCTGTTTAGTTTCAACACAGTTTTTTTTTACTGAACGATTGAAACAATTTAATATAGAAAAAGTAATATCCATTGTTTGTTTTATTCTTAAACGTTAACTGAAAATTGTTAAGCTAAATGGATCATGGTAGAAATGGCATTACGTGATAGTTTTTATTTCCGCGGTCTAAACATTTTAGACAACAACAGAGAAACTACAATTTGAAGGGGCCAGATCTCACCGCCTGAAAGTTTTAGTAGCTTCAACCTAGATTTTTTACTATTTGGTTAAGACTCTCTCATGATTTTTTAGAGTGAACACGAAATAGTACCGCACCACGTGCAAATAGAAATGAGTAAAGATTTTCACAATTGTCACTAGAAGGCTGTTTGAAATGTTGGAGAAAAGAGGAGGAAGCTTTACATGGCTTATTATTTCCAAAACCAACCATCGCAATAATGTAGACACCGGATTACATGCATTTGCATATGAATAATGCATATTTGAGCCTTTTTGGTCGTTAGTGCATATTTAAGGCTATTTTGGACGTAAGTGCTTATTTGAACTTTTTTGTCACTATTACATATTTCAGCCATGTTGTCCTTTACATATGAGTTGTTCATTTTAACAGATGGTCCATATTCCTGACTCGGTTACTTTGGCAGAACTGCCCTTGAATCGCCCGATATTATTTAATATCTCTGAGGAAGCGTTTATTTTCAGAACCGGTTCCCTTTAGAATGAGATTTTCGTGGAGATGGAATTTCACCCACCACGTAAAATGTTTTTTTTAGGAACCAGTTCGTTTCCTTCAGAATATTGCTGGCCTTCCCTTCCCCCAAAATAATTTAAAAAATCCTAGCACGAGCATGTAAGCGCAACGATCAACCTTCCTGCCATCAGTAATTGGTTTTAAAATGTATTCCTGTTTTTTATCGTATGTTTTAGGCATATATTTTGGCATTGTTTGTGCATATTTCACTATTTTGATAGTGCATAAATAAAATCAGATGTCTAATAATATTACAAGTGATTTTAATAATAACTTTACGAAGTAAATCGGTGTAAGCAAGTTAGCGCGACAGATAGTATTCTGCGGGCTATTTAATATTTACACCTCAGGAAAACCACCCACTGTATTATGACGGAGTCTCCCACTCGTTTAAAGGCCGCAATATAACATAACGTGTATTTGTGATCCTCGTTTTATTAAACTTAATTAAAGTTACCAGCTTAGTTGTACTATGCATGTTTTACATTTGTGCGTCACGTGGGCCCGCTCCCAGCCTCTCTCATTGGCCAGTGGGCTTGGACAACCTCGGCTTGCTTGAGCGGAGCACAGTGGGGGAGATTAAAAAATAAGGAGCACGGAATTCCACGGTGACATATTTGTTTATTTATAGGAATTTTTTTAAAAACCCCCCACCAGCAACAAAATAATTCTAAAAATATTACGAGATTTATGATAGAATCAATGATCTAAGCAATGCATATCAAAATAATCGAAAACGCGGCTTCAGTCTTAACATTTTTTTTTCATCTTATAACAAATAACTCAACGTTACCTTGGACAGCCGACTTAAATAAGACATTCATGAAAGGTAATTAAAAAAAATATTTAAAAATTAAAAGATGGAAATAGACGGAAGATGTATTTTGTTAGGGTGCCGCAACTGAATTTATTTCAAATGGTCGATTGAATCTGAGATTTTTAAAGACTTTTTCAAGAATTAGATCACTGGCGAAGATGGCCGTTAAATGAAAATACGCATTTCTTTCGATTACCAAAATACCACGTTTATTTATAATAAAAAAGAATCTTGCTGTTTTATTGTGTATATATATATATATATATATATATATATATATATATATATACAATAAAACAGCAAGTTTATCTATATATATTTATTAATAGTAAATTCAGAACTCTTACGTTGTATGTCTTTATACAGTTATTTAATAGCGGTGGATTCACTTAAGATGCATAACTTAAAATACAATATCAGGAACACATGTATTTACATAAATAATTTTATTAATTTATTTGTTAACTCAGGCCATGGTCTTGAAATTTTTGGTAGCAGTATAAATGATTTTCGTCATTATTTACGACTCTACCAAAACTTTGACTAGACCATGGCTTGAATGTTCTCTCTTATGTTTATTTTGCCTTATTTTTGTCATCGCTTCATTTATTATTATGTATACGCTATTCCTTTTCTGTTGCTTTTTTTTCCATTTCGTGTTTTATATGTATTTTTTGTAATTGGACTTTAGTCAATTTATAAATTGTTAATTTATAAATAAATAAATAAATATTTTTTACATTTAGAAATCCTTGCATACTCAAAAAGTGTCGACGAGATGGGAAAAGCGTTACTAGAACTGTTAATAGAACTGTTTGTACCAGTAAAAATAGTAGGTATTCGAATTTATGCTTAAGCTTCCAGTTAAAATATTAAAAGTGTTTTTTTCTATTTGGTCATTTATTTGCACTTAATATTTGACGGCGATATTTTCGCTGGATAATTCGATTAAAAAAAAAAACTCACATACTTTTACTAACATGCTTAAAGTATTTTTTTAAATTAATAAAATTTCTAAATAATGACAGAAAACAACCGGTCTTGAAGTTGCTAAGTGTCTTACCTTTATTAAGATAGAAGTTGCATAGGAAACTCTCACAAACACAATGACATGTATAAATATACAATACACTGATAACGTCCCAAAAAAAAAGCCCGTTAATTTACAATCCAGCCCTCTGTGTGGAGGTTGGGTTTCTTTACCCTGGGTTGGGTAAGTTTGCTTTGGTCGGGTTTGGCGGGTGAGGCGAGGTCTGGTTATGTCTTTCAAGTAAGCTCGGTATTTCAAAACGGATTCGCATAATAGTTAACAGGAGCCCGTCTAATTCTCGCCACGAGACAATGCCAATGGTTAGTTTCAAATGTCTGTATGCAAAACAAGGATTTAATGATCATTGTTTTGCCTGGAAACCGAACAGGTAAATTAATATTGTAAAGATTTCCGAAATGTCTATTAAATTATAATGTATTTTGATTTAAGGACATGGTGTTTTGTAAAGCATCAGCGACTGTACATACGACCGATCGAATTCTCGCACAATTGTGATAAAATCTAAGATTTAATTGAAGATCCAAGCTATACATCACATACAACAAGTTCAAAAACAACTATGAAACCTTAAAGTCAATGCATTATCCAATCGATTTTCATGTTCTCATTTCTAGTTTGTTTTGGATAAATACCTACCTTATAATCTTAATTCATTTTTACTTCTATGATCGTAAGTATTTATTGACTGGCCTTTATATTTTGAAGTCTTATAAAAAACATCTGTTGTGTCATCAAAATTTTCCCCGTCTTACGAACCAAGTTTTTTTTTTTAATCCATAAAATATTGTTTTGTATCGAAAATATCTACAGTATCGACGCCTCCAAGAGCACAGATAAATTTGTTGATGAATAGTGTAGATAAATAATTTTCCGAGTTCAATATTGATTCAATAAGTTGATGAAACTTTCTGTTTCTCGATCAAACTTTAAAACTTTATTTTTATGGTGAATACCGCACAAAAAGCCCAACTGCTCCCTACCGTCTAGAGCCAGTGAGACTATGGCATCCCCAATTGGGGTAAGTTGTGAGGCTTAAGGTAGTACCTGGCTAAACACGGTTAAAGCCATTTCAAGCAACGTTTCAATTCTCAATGGTGAAAGCACCAGGGTGATTCTTAGAGTATCTACCACTCTGGAACGTGCTGCAAATATACTATATATTTTTTTATATGAATTAAATGTGTTTTGACACATATTAATTGAATAAAAAGTATTTGCGCACGCCGGGTTCGAACTCACGACCTTTGGATTCGCAGTAGAGCAACTTACCACTCGACTACGCAGGCCGTCAAAACAGAATTGGAAAAGGTAACATGTAATTTTTTATACATCCAAGAAAACCTGTAGTATAATCAACGAACTAATCATCATGTCGTTTCTCCGCAGGAGTAGGCAGATAGGATGGAAAACCACACCGGCCTGTCTTGGCACACACTCCTTGAAACTGTAAAACTTTAGTCAAATGCCTCAACGAATATTTCACCTTATTTCGGGTCACAAGGTATTTATTATTTTTTCCAAGAATACCTTACAAATGTACCACATATCTGAATTTGTCCGTGGAATTTGAATTGAAAATATTTCTAAGCGCACAAGCATTATTCCCACCAACAGATCCTCACGTATCATACAGAGAAATGAAATTTTTATTACATTATTCGACTTAATATTTTTAATATTTTTACCGTCTTTTTGTTGGGGAGGGATCTTCCGGAATGAAATTTTTTTGATACAAAAATTCCATTTTACAAATATTTTTTCAGTTTTTTTGTCCTTAAAAAAAAAGATAATAACATGAAGTTTACGAAGAAATTCTGTTTAGCTGCGATTACTCGTTCTTCGGGTACAAGTACAAGTATTCAATTACTTTTTTGATTTTTGTCATTTTAACTCCCCGTATGAGAGGGCACCGTGGTTTCTCTCGGGACCTGTTATCGTTGAAGATAATGTGGGAAGAAGTGTTTCTTCATTTTTTTGGCTTGTCAATTTGTTTTTTCAAAACTCCATAGCTCATAATGGAAATTACGTAGTGAGCTGATCAAATTTTAGATGACGATACAGAAAATCAGTTTGCATGTCTTAGCTGCATTGTGCAAAGAGGTTTTTACATAAGTAATATTTATATATATATATCTGTAGATCTAATGGTATGCGTATTTTCCACTTATAATATTTAATAATAAAACCGTTTTTTTAAATATTTTTAACGTCACAACTTAGCGGCACTCGGTGTATTCACCAGGATATGTTATTATATTTTATCTGGGTGCGGGATTATGTTACAGATGAGAGGAGCAGTAAATAGATTTTAATATTTGTTTGAATTATTTCTCAATGTTCTTTTTGGTATAATTTAATAAAAACTCCGCACGATGAGCTCATTGCAAGTTCTATCGCTCGGTTGGCGTGAGTCGATTACTTCTCTCGTAAAATGTATGTGCCTGGTGCCACTATTGAAGTTACTCTAAAAACAGTCTTGAAAATATATTCCAGTCTCGCAATATCGAGAATAAAGTGTGGCATTTAGGATGAAAAATAGAATAATAAGATGGAAAACATATGTTCGTGCATCCATTTTCATCCCCTTTGCTTCAATCTTTCTTTCCGCCGCTTTTACCCCAGGTAAGTAAAGTGCTGGCGAGAATAAACGTGAATAATAGACGGTCTCGGGCGCCCAAAAAATACACGTGAGATTTTTTCTGGCGTTGTTTACGTCTGAGATGCTACCGACATTTTCAATTAAATATTAATTTTTCTACTCATCCAAATGGAAGGCATATATTATGGAATATTCAAGCTGGGAATTGCGGTGTTTTGCATAGTAACGAAAATCTTCGGTGAAATAGGGTGTAAACGGATCACGTATTATACTTTCTCTTTCTACAGAAATAAATCCGTCAATTGAAAGTTACAGTTCGTCACCGAAAGTTGTCTCAACTGGAATTAATTAAAATTTTGGTATATTTAACATCGACGAAATTATGGTGAATGTCGATGATTTTCGGTTGAGGTATTTTAACCTCCATGGCAGATGAATTACCCCCATTAACTGATTATTTTCAGTCTGTTTCAGCGTTTAATAAAATTTCAATAAAGCGCCAAGTATGACAATACAATCATGATAATTGACAACTGATCAAATACATAAACGGCCCTAAAATCGGAAATTAAGGGAGACAGTTCAAAAATCCTAAATTTCCAAAGACGTTAGTTGTCACTCATATGCGACTGGGGTTCAAATACCCTAACCATATTCGAAAAAAAGAACAACCACATGCTTTGAAAAGATCTTCGATGAATATGCTGGATTCTTTCATTTGAACAACGAAAAAATATTAATAAGTTTTTCAATGCGGATTCCTTTTCAATGGGTTTAGTATAATAATCAACGTAAAAAGTGATTAAGTAAATAAAATGGTCTTAAACAAATTTTATCTGTTTTATTTATAAATATAGCAAGCCACAAAGTTTATGCTTTTTACGAAAATATAAAATAAAATAAATTAACAATTAAATATATGCCTTGGGAGCAATTAAACTAAATGTCATTACGATGGTAGTGTTAGTAAACGTGCACTGGATATCGCTTAAAATGCATTAAATTTCAACGTTATTTTAGCGATGATTAAAAAAAGATTTAAAAAAAATAGATTTGCAATAGAATTAATAGAGAGTTTAAAAAATAAAACAATATTCAATACAATACTATAGTACAATTTATTTCTGGAGGTTGCGGTATTTATTTCCACGGTGCAGCTAGTTGGTTATTTTCTACTAATATTAGTAGATTCAAAATGTGTGCTAATACGAGCACACATTTTCTTTTGTAGAACCATTTTATCTATATGAAAAATTCTGAATATAAAATGCGTTTTTTTTTAAGGTAACCACCACTTTTTTAAATATCATGTGAGAATAAGAATTTCAAAATAAGTTTCGGACGAGCTTATTTTAAAAAAAAGATCATTCATCGCCCACATTCCGAAATTTTTCCTTTTACCAAGAAAAAGATGTTATGATTAATTTTGTTTTCGTAAAATTTTAATTTGAAAAGCTAAAAGGCTAAACCGTCAGTTCTTTTATATCCAGAATTTAATTTCATCTGTGTAACCATGTACTTAGCCGAATATCAGCAAGAAACGTGATATTTCCAAAGACTTTATAAAACAGAAGACGCTTTGAATAATAAATTTGTCGGTACAATAATTGACGAGTCGTTCGTTTGACTTTGACGAGGAAAATTTTAATTATTAAGCCAATTAATTCCCTTAAACGACGTGGTTTTGTCAATTGTTTTAATAAGAAATTATAATTTGCTCTCAAACTATAAAGCATAATTCATTTGATAACTTACAGCATTCATGTAAAAAATGCTGACGAATTTTCAAGGCCCGAACGTTACTGAAGATGTTAAAATCATTTTTAAGTAATTTCTTTGGAAGATCGGTGATGGCCGCTTTTGACAATGATAAGTTAGCAATTGCTGTTTATTTTTTACCATATATTTCTCAATAAAGTTCATTCAATTTTTTATCTGATATTTGACAATTCCATCCTCATGTAGCGGGGGTTAGTTTGTTAAAATCAATATGTTTTAAATGACGCGAAGAAGACGCACAATTCGCTGGTGATTCAGTTAAATTCTGGTGGATGGGAGAAAGAAACTAAAATAGCACATTCAAAAGATATTACTCAACACGAACAAAACACGCGGGACTCGTTATAGCAAGGAGGCTCAGGTAGCTGAGGAGCCACCTTGTGGAACCAGCAGATAAAGTCAAACATCCAATGACATCCCTGGTGAACGTCGATAAAGGGAAAGGACAACTACAATAATAAAGGGAATAAGGTGAAGCTCTCTCGAATATCTATACTCTGAATGCACAAAAGCTCTGTAGACCGTTTTAGTATCAATAATTGAATATTTATGTCTTAAATCACACTGATAGTCCAAACTCTGTATGAGAAGAAACTATAATTTTTTTGCTGACAGGACAAGTTGAGTGGCAATGATATTAACAGATTCTTGATGAAAAATAACAATGTGTTAAAGGTTCATGTTTTTGGGTTGTTAATTTACCAACGCGATTTAATCATAAGTAAACCACTGGTTTGCTTATAATTTAGCCGCGATCCGTCAAAAATCATGTCTTAGACAATTTTTCGAATAATCCCTATTACCGCGAGTATAATGTTTTTCTTCTCTAGGAACTAGAGTTCACTTTATTCTGGTTTTATTTATTTATTTTTTTATTTTATATTAGTTACTTTGTACATTTAAGTTTAAAAGTATCTAATTATTTCATTTTCTTTTTGACTAATAACATTTTAACTTAAACACTACTTATTATTTTGGTTTACATGCATTTTAAATAATTTTTACAGGCTTTTTTAAATTTATTGATGAGCATAATTTTGATGGTTTCCGGCAGCGCATAATACGATTTCATTCCTTTATATAGTAAGCTGTTTTGGGTGTTGGCTTTATTCTTTTCTGGTAGTCCAATTTCTTTGCATGCCCTTGTATTATACATAAATAAATAAATATTATAAACTGTGTAAGTAACCTAATTCAACAGAAACGCATGCAAAATTTTCAGTGAATTGTTAAATAAAATGATCTATCGTTTACCTTACACACCACGAACACTGAAAGAAAAACTTCATTTTTAAGAAATTTTATGTCTATCACCGTTCCGTTTTCGATTTTCTGTAGAATCCGAATTTCCGGCAGTTTGTCTGCGGTTGGCATAGCAACTAATCTTGCTAGCGGAAATCAAGTGACTACCCGAATTCAATATGTCGTAAACATATCGGTTCTTCCGGTTTGGAACAAAAGGCGGTCAGGTTGCGACAAACCGAGGTTTTTTTTTGTTTTCCACCATATAATTTATGGGCTAAAGGGGATTGTATTTATTTGGTAAACAATAATACAATAGTATTGTTATTTAAAAAGAATATTATTACCTGCTTGTTTTTGTTGTTGCCGTGTTTCTTCTTTAAGGTATTTATGACGAAGGTACATATTTTGGTTTATTAGGCTTCCTATTTAAAATAATCTCTTTTTTCTTAGGTTAACTTATATCGTAACTATAAATCAGACAACCTGTTTGTCTGTCTCACTAAAACTTATCAAAGAGTGGGCTCTATAGCCTTCAGAAATTACCTATAAAATACATTTAGGTTATGAAAGAGTTACATTTCTATTTAAAAAAATACTAAACGTAAAGCATACTTTTGGTGATTTTTGAAAAATACGGCGCTATAAAGATGAACTGTAAATATTTATTGTACTTAGGTAAGCTAAAGAATAATCTCATTTTTACCTTTTGATATTTCACACCCTTGAAAAATATGAACGCTGTCTACGTGGATTACGAAAATAATACTTCACCCACGTAAATAATACCTTGCCACGTGTAATGTAAAAAAAACATTTTTTTCCACGTGTTCGAATAATAAATTGACTATGGAAAAGTAAACAAAAACTCAAAAAAAATTTTTGGAAAGGTACCCACCTACGCAATTACATAATCAAAATAAATTAAAAAAAGGTATACAGTATAAAATATCATATTACAGATTGAAAGAGAGATTCGATTTCCCATCTTCAAGTTATTCATATTTAAGAAATCGTTTTATACTTCTTTTGTTATAAAAGCTTCCTTTATGCGTAGTTACTTACTAAGGTTTACGTAAAATAAAATTTAAAAAATGATATTAATAATCTAAAACACAAATATGAAACATAAAAAAAGCCAGAAACTAAAACGAACAATGGTCATGACCGAGACTCGAACTCGGAACTTCTACTCTATCCGGGAGTAACAATCTGCCAATTTAGCCATCAAGACCTCACTGGAACGCAGCATTTTAAAACGATATTATACTTTTATTGAAAATTATTAATATTTGAATTTTCTTCTGATTAGAGGAAGCCATATTTTGATGATATTATTTTTAGTTTCTGGCCTTTTTCTGTTTCTTATTTGTGTTTTTAGATTTTTATTTTTTTAAAGTTAATTCTAATTTTAATAATATTTTTTATTCAGTGACTTGTCCAAACCTTTCTCGATGGTACGTAGGCAAATAAAATGTTTTAAGTTTTTTGTATTATGATGTTCAGTTGGTATCCGGAGAATACGAGAGACTGAGCCTGCAATGGACTGAAGCCGCTCAACTGGCACAGGGCAAGGATGCCCGAAGGCGCCTTATCGAAGTGATGGTCTCCGGCCCGATTAGGGAAAGGGGATGGAAACGATACGTGTATATGCCCATTTGAAGCCAGTGGATTCGTGGTCGCTGAGAAGAATATTGTATCGCCGAAGATGTATTACGAGAAAGATGAGATGAAAATGTAATTTATTTCCAAAAAAACGTAAACTTCATATCACATCTACTGAAAACCATATCGTCGGCGGAAAGGCAAAAGGGCTGAAGCACCATTTTAAGCAGCTTATATCAGAGCACTTTAAAGTTTTTTTGTACAGTAAAATTCATTAGTCTTCAGTACCTAGTGGCATTTTGAAAATAAAAGTTATCTCAGGTAAGTCAATGCTCTCACTGAGTTACCTAGAGCGACAAAAAAGCCAAAAAAGTCCTAAACTTGAATCGCTTGAGTCAAGCCTTCTCCCAAATGGAAAATATATTTTGGATGACTGAAGAGCCACAAAAGGAGAGTCAGAGCATTCGATGGAGAAAAAAAAACTGGTCAAAATTAAATATTTAACCCATTTTCGACCAAAATGTTGCTTTAGCCCTTTTGCCTTTCCAGCGACGAAATACTTTGTTTACCCCTTTAAGCCGCTGGTCATATCGTTTTTCTATAATACAACAGCTGCTGGTCTCGAAAAGTTATCTTCATCGACTCCCTCCAGATTAATGCCAAACTGGGAAACACAAGAAACGCGTGCACACATGACATTTTCCGCTTGAGATATGGTCGATCTTACGACCATTTAATTTGTTCAACATCTCGGCTATAAAATAACCGGCCGTTTGAGGAGTTTCTTCCCCCCCACAACATGAGTTTCTTGAAAACCCTAGTACACTCCTTCCTTTCTTTTTCTCAAAGATGACGTAGGCTTTGAAAAAAACTGCAAACCCTATTCTGTTGAATAATTGTTTTTAAATGTGAATACTGCACTATTCAAATAAGGCTCAATTTGAAAAAATTAAAAACTGTTTTTTTTTTAAAGAATCGTATTTGAAATTTACATCTATAAAAAACGATTCTGTAAAAAAAATAAGTTTTTCTTTTTTCGAGTTAATATCGTTTGCAAATTTAATAAAGAGCACTATTTAAATAAACCACATTTGAATTTTATTAGAAAATTTTAAGTAAATTAAACAAAAACAATGAAACTTTGTGTCTAATGGCAAAAACGGTTGTGTAAAGCAAAAAAAATAACGGTTTTTCTTTTATCGATTGTTCTTTTTGTCGTTAATATCGTTTGTCATTTAATAAAGCTGACTGTGCAATACGACGGAATGAAGCTTTTGGATGTAAATTCTCAAATTACGGGCTACGAAAATAGAATAGCCCTGGGATACATTAAAACATTAACTTTTCCTTGTTATTCCTTCCATTGAAATGGACATAGAATAAAATAATTAGCCCCGATAAGTTCCGGGGAATATCGTATTACGCGTTTTTATTCTTAATGGAAATTGATCGTTTTTTATTGTATTGACGTGCCATTGTTAAAGTTAACGCATTGAATTCAAAAAGATCCGATTATTTCATTTTCAAATTATTCTTATTTTGAAACAGCCGTACTTTAGAAGCGTTCTGGGTAAAGTACAGATTTAAAAAAAAATCTATTATCGCACAAGAGTTTCATCTGTTAGGAGCCAGTAGAAAATGTCACCACAAGAAATGTTGTGAGGCTGAAAGAGGCAGTTGGAAGGGTATCTGTGAATAATTATAAATAAAGTAATTTCAAGTAACGCAATCGAAACACTGCAAGGTTTCGATTCGAAATGGTGGGCTTTTAACAAATACATTCTTAGAGTATCTTCCGAATGGGAACGGAGAGTTTACATATACTTTATTTTACTTCTGTGTTCAAAAACTCAAACGAACGTTATTAATGATTTGCACATGCGGGGTTTGCCCGCAAACTCCGGTTTGGGACCTTATAACTGTTCTACGGAGGTCTCCATAGTAATTTGACAATTTTCAACTGAATACACGAATCACAATGCTATAAAATACGCATCTTGTTAGGGTGTCCAGGTTTAGTGACAATTTGTAAGCTACATATAATAGTTAAAGATTTTACATAAAACCTTAAAAAATATATCATTTGTAAAAGGGAGTCCAATTTGATAGTGCCATAATGCGCGCAGCCTTCCTGCTTTGTGATAATTTTACTACATGCCCAATTGATAATGCTCCTTTGAACCATTATGAAAACTTACAGTTTTTTTTTTGAGGCGGTATAGTAAAACTCATTTCATTTATAATCTTAACAATCGAGTTTGTCGAAGTTAGACTAAAGATAAGCTAAGCTTACGGTTGCAATGAAACTGTTAAATTGGAATAGTTTGCTAGAAACTCTTCGAGACAATAACACCGCCAAGGTACTTCGCTTAAAATCCGCTGGTAAACGACACGAAATTCTTTCCAAAGAATGTATCATATTTTGATACTACGGGCGATCAGGCGAAAAAAGAAACACAAATTAAGAAATTCTTGATATTTATTGTTATTTTTTGATATCTTGATATTTACTTGTAGTTTAAATTTAACTTTTAGCTGTGTGAAATTTTTTGCATTTCTTTATATTTAGAATTAAAAGTGAAACAAAAAAGAATAAAACTATTTTTAATCACCACAAGATGCGAGAAAAAAATAAAGTAGATCAAAAACAAATGCAAAACAATGGCTGTTAACTGATATCTTAACTGCTTTGCACAGTTTCATCATTATAATAAATGTATTTATATCTTAGTAAAAAAACCACGCCCAAACAAAATGAGACAAGAATCGGAATCTTATTGTTTATCATAAAGTGGGTTTCCGTGCAATCCATAGTAGAGAAGAAACATGAAAAATTAGTTATTTTTCTCCATGTGTTTCTCCAATTCAATTTCACATTTTATAAAATGTGAATTTGAATTGATACTATTCTCATATTATATAATACCTAACGTAAATAAGATCAAGTAAGGACTTGAGAAATGAGTTTCTACTGCACAAAAAAAGTTGGCCCATTTACTTAATCCTCCTCGTTGTAGGATTTACAAAAATATTACGTATCCCTATAAAATAAAACCTTTGATATGGGTTGTAACTCTTAACCTCACTAAACAATCTTCCAACTACACTCTCAGCATAGTAAACATTCAGTTTCAACCCTCCTCCAAAACTAGCCCCGCCATCACAAGTTGAGGCAGTTATAACATGTCACAAAATAAATGTTTTACGATATCATTATAATATCTTCGCGCACGAAAAATTATGACATAGGTTCCACGAGAAAGCCGTCCAATCTTCAACGTTGTGAGCATAATGATTAGTTTTTTTGGTTCCCCTCAAACGACCTTGTTATGTTATTATTCCTAGGTAATATAATTTTCCATTATATGACGCAATCCCCTAACAATACAGTCAAGGCGTCGCGACGCCGACGCTTTGTCTAACGATGTCGACCGCCGTCAACTCCTATTCGGCTTTCGTCACGTCACTTGTATTCCCATAGCTGATGTCTACAAGTACCCACAAACATTCCTTCATAATTCAGAGTACCTACTTGTTACCCTATACCTTTTCCTTGCATCCATAGAAACTGATCTTATTACATAGGTCCCGACTAAAAGTCTCCGCAGTGTAGTATCTAGTATATATATTTTTTTCACATTGAGGAATGAAATAATTTTAAATACACAGAACTAATATATAATCTATGTTCTTCATCAAAACATGTGTTCGGTTATGATGGGTTAAGTAACACTGCTATTGTAGTTGGTGGCATAGACTATACTGAAATTATAATAAAAATAATAGTAACTCTTTTACTGGTTTCAAGTGTATACGAACAACAATAACATGAAAAATACTAAAATACCTAATTCCGTTTATATTGAATAAATTTGTTTTTAAAATGATTCAATTTTCCTCGCGAGTTTTATTCTCTACTCATGAATAAAATAAGCATAACGGAAAACAACAATTCTCATAATTTTGTTCTTCTATACAGTTTTTCAATCAAACCGACTTGTCAGTTCAATTTCAAGTTTTTCGCTTGGAAGCAAGAAGTTTATTTTCACGCCCCAAAAACTGAATCATTTGAAAAATGCGAATCTGCCAAAAGTTAAAAAAAAACTTAAAACATCTTGCATTACAGATCGAAACACTTTCTTAGCAGTCAAGGGCGTGGATACTGTAAATATTTTGGAAAAACACAAATTAAATGATTTAAAAAATGAACAATCATTCAGATTTTAAAAATTGTCCGTTCGTTCCTTAGTTCGTCCTTTGACGGTATCTACGAGTAAAGTTAAGTTTGTAAAGTACAAGATCACATAACATGTGTAGGTACCCACTAATTATACACCTAAAATATATTCGAGTTACTTAAAAAAGTTTTGAAATACTACTAATTAATTTAATACTACAACCTCGGAAAAAAGTTAAGACGTTTTTGAACATCACACAAAAATATCTTGCAGCCCGGAGCTATGGGGTCTCTGGTACCCCAGTTGTCTATTTGTGGTTAACAAACATGAACAAATTAAATCTTCCCTTTTCTACGGCCCCACTTTCAGTATCTTCCACGTTTAAATATGCTATTTATACGATGTTTCATTTGAGTTTGATAGCGTTGGGTGCTTTTTGCTCATGGAGTCCAAGCTCTCACCGTGCTCAACGGAGGTTGTCAAATAGGTTATGATTACATACAAGCCCGGCCCTGAGCAAAACGGCGCCTGGCGCGGGTGCAAAAATAATCTTTACGTTGTTTTAAATACGTTTCAAATTCGTGTGCTCATTGCTGAAAGAATGCGACAGCAATATTAATTCACAAAGCATTGTCTTATTCTTGCATTCAATTCAACCCTCGCCAATTTCTTTCTCATTTGCACTGGATTTTTGCATTTTGAAGTTTGGTATCAACCTGTATCAAGTATTAGTCAAGAGGTACAGGTTTTAATTTTGCGTCGTCGTACCAGGAATACAGGAGTTCGATTACTGTTCATGAACAGTATGTTTTTTTCATTTAGTATAATATATAGGCGCTGGGCGCGTGAAAAAAGCACTGTAGTTAGGTGCTATAAGTGTCTAGGCATTGCGTCGGTTGGAGCGGACTGCTCCAATTACGTCGACCCTGAGTATATTCCTTTATATAGCATAGAAATAAATAGCGATTCCTAGATTATTGATCATTTTGTCTTGACATTAAATTATAGTTATTGACTAGTTAGTTATTTTTAAACCACCAAAACTTAGCTTTGGTACATGGAAACCCACAGCCGGGTAAATAGAGTGCAGGGTCACTGGACTAATCTGTATAGTATAATATCGGAAGTTCGTCAAAATGGAAAATTACGTTTTAATAGCAATAAAAAATCTACCAGATTTTCCTTCGTTTCAGCCAAAACGTGGTGGCATAAAATAAGTACTAAAAGTTATCGTTAGCCTCGTGCTGCATTTATGTAAATCTACAAAAATCGGACATTTTATAAATTTATTCTAAACACAAGTTTGTTATTTAATTTGGGGACACAACATTAAACGCGCTAGACGCATTTTTCATTCAATGACCTGTCATAAATGTATTTTATGTTATCGAAAACGTTGCAAAATACCCATAGAATAATACAGAATGTGAAGCGTGATTGACGTAGTTAAATGACTGTTATCAAAAAAAATTATTACCGCATAAGAGTCCCATTTGCTCCCAACCGTCTGGAACTATGGAATCCTCAATTGTAGGTATGTTGTAAAGATGAAGGTAGTGGGAAGTGAACATAGATGGGAAAGAGGAAGGTTGGGAAGTGCCTGGTTATTCAGATCTGGTCACCAAACACGGCTGAAGCCATTTCAAACAACGTTACGATTCTAAATTGTGGTCTTTCACCAGAGCGATACTTAGAGTATCTATCACTCTGTTTGGCTCTAAAGCAATGTGAAATTGAGAATAGTTTAGACATTCACGTTTTAATTTAATACTATACAAATCTTTAATAAATTGCTTTAATATTTTTTTAAAGGTTACCTGTAAAAATATTTAAACAAAAGATTACTACTCTGGAACGTGCTGTAAATGTCCCATATATTATTTTATATGAAACAAATGTGAAATAACATATATTAATAGAATACAAATTATTTGAGCAGGCCGGGATTGAACCCACGACCTCGTGTATATATATGTATTCGTAATCAAACGTCTTAACCACTCGACCACGAAGGCCGTCAAATCCAACAGCGCTATATCGCTTGTCCTATGTCGGAAAAATGGGTAAAATATTTTTTTTTGTCAAAGTGAAATTCAGCCTCGGGGTGTGTTTTTGAATGGATACTTTAGGCGCTGAAATATCTGACTGCGTCTCTGGTTGGGGGTTGGATTACGGGGTAAGTCATCCGACCTGTTCTGCAATTTTCTAAGAAGCAAAGATATATTTCGGACAGAATGATCACATCCCCATCATGGAAATTCAATTTCTGACAACCCGAATTTCAACTCCTCATTTCAAATCCGTTGTTGATAATTGCTCACGAGGAAGGCGGAAAAAATTGAATGGACAGACAACGGGGTAGTAATTTAGCATCGAAAGATCGAGTTGACGTTAATAGAAGTTTGACAATTCTGAAATAGATGTCAGTTTGTTTACGTCTATTTAATCTGGTTGCCACTTTGGAAATAATGAGAAGCGTTGTCATGTGACATAAATAATTTACAAATTGAAGCTGGAGTGGACCCTTGGAAAATACTGCAGTGTTCGGTTGTCCAAATAATGATTACAATACATCAAACTGAATATAAATATAACATTTTCTGTAAAAGGCAATAATACAATGTTTGAATTTTCTGTAAATAATTTAGAGAGCTATCCGGAAAAATGGTTTTTGTGTTGGATTTTGATTAGAAAATTATATATTTATTGTTTTTCCAATCAAAAAAATAATTATTAATTTATAAAATTAGATGTTTAAATAATCACGGTTCTTTTTAGAATTCGCCAATCATCTTCAATAAAAGCGTCGGTGCTCATATTCTCCATAAAAACGGTCATGGCAACGGATTAAAAATCAGAAACACTAGAAATAAAGAAATCAATTGAAATTAATAGTCATATTCTTTCTTAATAATCAGTTAAATTTGTCCAGTCGTCCAATATAAGATATATTTTTAGTAAACTCTCATAATTCTACAAACTTCTCACTATTCTTTTATCATCTTCTCAGTTGACGTTTTGCCTCTTTCATTTCATATTATCTGTCTCTTTCTCTCTGTTCTTTTGTTATAATTTAAATGTTATTTTATTGTTTTCTCACTGTTTTCTTATTTTTTTATTGTGTTTTCCTCTGTATGTACATTTTACCACACACTATGTATTTTTGTTAAGTTTAATTTCGTACCCTGATGATACTTAGGCTAAGCGAAAACCGGTCGGTCATAAAAATTAAAATAAAATCTGTGGTCTTATACAAAATCATTTTTTCACTCTCATTTATAATTCCCCTATTTTGAGACATTGATAAAGATTCTATCAGTTTTTATCATCATCTGTTTCAGTGTCGATGAATCGGTTTTAAGAAGACACACTATCCTAAAAACAATTAGATGAAGGGCGGTCCCAAAAATAGGCGAAAACCTTTGATTAGAACAAATTCCTGTACATTCGTTCATGTTCTATTGATTTTGTTGAAATATACAATGACCCTAAGTCCATAGGTATTCGTCAGAAAAAAATTACAAAGTTAAGCTATTATTATACTACTATATTGTTCCACTGTTGGGCGGTGATTGAAAAAACCTTACTCGAAAGACGGAAGAAAAAAAGCTTGTCGTACGCGAGTGGAAGGAGTGAGCGATCAAGTTTTCTGTAGAATGCCTAAAAGAGTGTTTTCTCTGAGGTATATATTTTAATTAATTTTCATGGACATATTACTAAAATTTCAAATGTTTTTAGAGGAAGGAAGCAATTAATTCATCGTATGGAAAAATAAAATCTGGTCCTTACCGCTAATGTTATCAGCAATAAAGCAGTAAAAAATCGATATGTAAATTTTTTAAATACGGAAAGAATGTAAACGATATTTTTTTTATTAATCTAAATTGTAAATTACTTAGATCACGAGTGAATCCTCGGAAAACCTTTTGAAGTTTTTATTACAGATTCATCGGAATTAATTATATATTTATACATGTTTTTGGAGCGTTGTGTTGCCGTAATTAAAATATCATTATGACGGTTTCATACAATATAATAAACCAGCATATAATTTTCCATACATTTCACTAGAAATACAACATGTTTTTAGCTAAGAGAAGACTTTATTGAAGAGGCTTTTAATTTAAGCAGAAGTTTCAAAACACTTCTCTTAATGAAATTTCAATTTTATACGTAAAGGAAATTGAAATACTCGACGTTCGATTTATAACAGTCATGTCTTTTTGAAAAGATAATTACTACAGCAACCAACAGCACCACCCACTCCCAGAAACGAGAGGTACTGTTGCACTCCTAATCTAATGCCTAGATTCATTTGATTTAGATATATTTTTTTTTGCCAAAGATAAGGACGAAAATTCTATTCTCTTCACCGATTTGAGATAAAATGGTCGTTTGGAAATGTTAAAAACAATTCAAGACATATTACTAATATTACCATGACCACTGATCATAATTTATTATTATTTTTTTCATTTCGAAGAAAACAACGAAAATAATAATTAAAATATGTTGTTATTATTCAGATAAATTAGTAAACTCCTTGATTAATAAGTTCATAATAATAAGCGAATTTCCGGAGGGTAATAACAATCACAGGGTTTTCTTAATAAATATTAGATTTGGTATACATTTTTGGTTTTTTTCTCGCATAAAATCATATTTAAAAATGTATTTTACTAGCTTGATGAGATAAAATCTTACCACTTAAATGATGCTTAATATCTCCGGAGCATCTGAATTCTGCTCCCAGGGTAGTTGTCAGCTCATCCCTTGCTCTGGAGTCTTGGTTCGTGTGCGTTGTTTCGCTCGCATAACTGCAATAAACACGAATACAAAAACGTTAACCATACATAATTTTCTTTTAAGTACGTACGTACATAAGTATGAATGTGAAATTTTCATATTTAAATTATCAAAATTAATAAATAATCTTTTAAAACCCTTTTTACATAATAAAGTACCTAGGTACTTAGAATGTATTTAAGCAGGCATTATTCTATATTTGAAATGGGGGGATTAAAGGAATTTGAATATATATCTTGGCAAGTCAAGTTACATCTTGTGATTTTTCACGGGTAACACTAGTATTAACGTACACATTTTATAACCGAAAAAAATAGCGTATACGCCAAGCGCCCTTAAGGTTTTTTTTACGACAACGGTGAAATAATAATCATTTATTTATCTTTTTTTTATATCACATGAGATAATGCAAGTTTATGAATTGAGACTTATCTTTTAATAATAAATAAATAAAAAAAGAAAAGCAACACAAATTTGTGACAATTATTTTATATCCTACTGAAAAAAAAAACTTATATTAAATAATAATTTAAAAAAAAAACATTGAATTCGAACTAAGCGATATTTTTCAGTGCTGTACTGTCAGCGAGGTTAAGTAAAAAGTATTAAAACAGTAGGAACAATAATTAATAATGGTAGAAAGGTAGTTGACACTATGTAGTTGTAAATACGATTTAACAAACAATAATAACGATTCCAGAGTTGAGCAAGTAAAGCCTTCTTGTGCGTACATTTTGATATCTTTATGTATACGCGCCATCTCTGCTTCTGTAATACCCATGTTATGCAATGTATGAATAGAGGTACAAGTTAGTTTCTTAATCAAATACCAGTTGGTTCCTAATCAAATTGTTGTAAAATTAAATACATTAACATATATTGTGGCTCTCTTCCTGAAAACATAATTTTGTATTTATTATTATTTCAATTTTCAACGTAAATACCGCACTAGAGTGCCAACTATTTCCGACTGTTCAGAACCAGTGGGACTATGTCCTCCTCAATTGGGGTATGTTGTGGGACTGAATGTAGATTAGAAAGAGGGAGAAATAAAAAAAGTCGGTTAAATACAATTTATTTGCGACCGCTTGGATTTGAACCCGTGACCTCCGTATTTGTAGTCAAGGATCTTAACCACTCGACCATAGAGGTCGTTAATGTACTGATTTCATCAAATGTTTAAAAATCTTTGAAAAATTCGCTTGTTTAACCTTTTTAACTCCCATTTTTTGTTTCTTTATCATTTGAGATAGACACTATACACATTAAGCAGCATCTGGTTCCCTTCAAATATTGCAAGAGTTCAACCCGTTATTTTGTAAAATGAAATTCCAAATTATCCATCCAATTTTAACACTGCCACAAATATTAGGAAATCGATCGAGTCCTCTCATTCAGCCTGACGTGATGTATTATAATATATAATATTGCCAATGGTGTCACCTTTTATGAAAGCTGTCTAGAAGGTGTCATTGGATATTCAACAAAACTCATCCATCAGAATATTTCTTCGAACTAATTTGTACAAATTTATACAAAACTGACATGTTGTGGGTTTTAGAAAGACAGCATACATTTATTTTAATCAATCTTGAATAGAGTTTCAATGATTGTCGAACATCTAAGTCGCTGTACATTTGTAATACATTGGGTAAATGCTAAAGTTCGCCCCGTTTCTAGAAAAAATTATAATAATAATTTATTTTCTTAACTAAATATAATAGAATGCTACACTAGTTTTCTAATTCTATTTCAAGAAACCAGATAGTTTGAAGGTCAAGTAGTGATCAAGCTACTTTTGGTTGGCATTATTATTATTATAATCGGACCGATTTAACACCGCCGTTTAGTAATATAAATTATTTCAAGGGCGCTAAGCTTTTATAGATTTGTCAAAGAAATTGTTTGTTGAAACAAACACTTCACAAATTTTTAACACTGTTTACACAAATCAACAATTGTATTGGCAGTATCGTAATAAGGAGATTTTTAATAGAAAGCGAGGGGAATGAGAATCTAGTGGAGCGAGATTATAAGGATAGGGCAGAGATGAAAAAATCTTTTATCCGAGCATTTGAATATTCGCTTCTATAATGTTAGCAAGCCGATGGCAATCTCCTTGTAAGATGCACCAATTGTTGTAGTGAATGATCTAGCTCCTTAACTTCTCGAATAAACTCGACAAAATGCACGTGTTGGGAATACCAGAATTTTGACGTACAATTTTTTTAGTCATTATAAATTAATACAATATTTAAAAAAAAACAAACAATTAAAGAACGCTTATTCAAAAAAAAAAATACGGCATTACAAGCTAATAACTTAAAAGCGTACTAGATAATCATGTCATACAATTTGGATTAAAAATAAAATCATTTAGTTCGATTGAGTGCTTTAGTTATAAATCAAGGACAAAATTTTCTAAGTGCGTTCCTCTTAAAGCTCAACACCTAAAATTATGTTAAATGCCACTTTGTAACATTCTAAAACAAGCAATTCTGCATATGATTTTTCTGTAAACTTAACATGGCAGTTAGAAAAATGTCTAAGATTTCGAGTGAATGGAAAAAATTAAACAGTAATCTTTTAAATTCAATGAAAAAATACTCAAATGTCAGTAAAAGGTGAAGTTTAAAAACAAGCAGAAGGCTTTTTCTAACGTTTTACCTAAAATTCCAGTATGTATTTCATGAATATTTTAAAAGCTTACAGTTTATAAATTATATTCACTGGAAACCAAAGACATTTGCCTAAATATCCATATATAATTAACAGATAAATCATTTGTAGTATTGGTTGTATTAGAAAGCCAAAAAGTGTGTATTTTGGATGCTGACCCTTAAAATACTACTAATTTGTTTTCCTTAGTTAATTTGTTCACGTCCATAAATTTCGCGGTATGAGCGTGAAACACGGCTTAACACATAGTATGTAGCTTAACCATAGACGGAGGGTGATATAGGCATATAGGAGTATCTAATATACTAGTATCATTATAATATTATACAAAACTGTGGGTATGTATAACATACGTACCTTTGTGAGACTTCTCCATTTTTCATGTTTTGGGTCTGGTTCTTCTTCGCGTAAACAGGGACACACGAGATGGTGATGGATAACTGATTCTGCGATATTGAAATTGGTTTTTTTTTTTTCGTTTTCCTTCTTCCAAGTAACGATGTTGGGACCTCAAAAGATATTTCTTGGCCATCTGGAAAAAAAATAATAAACTTTAGATCTTTCGTTCGTCGTCGCTTTCTTTTGGAAAACACATCACTCTTATATCTCAAATAAATGTATTTGTTGTAGTTAAATACACAAATAACCATGTCATAATAGACCAAACACAAAAATAATCCATTAAGTTAGAATTAACTTTAAAGCTTTTATGCTTATTAGTATCAATCGTAATAATAATAAATGGATAACTTTTATAGCGCCGTTTTTGTGGGTGTGTCTGACAGACTTCAGTCAGTCTTGAACGCCGCAGCAAGGCCGACAACCGGCGTTTCCAAGTTCTCCCATATATCGCAACATCTTAAGAACCTTCACAAGCCTAAATGTCCTAAACGGATCCAATTCAAATCATGCTGGATGATTTTTAAAGCAAAACATGGCATGGCACCGCCTTACTTTCGAAACCGTGCATTCCAAGCGATACTGATACGAGACAAGCAACTCCTCAATCAGCATCTTCAACGCCATAGATAGACTCACAGTGCCCAAACGCAATCCAAAAATCAAATTTCGGAGACCGAGCCTTTACCGTAGCAGGCCCCACAGCTTGGAATAACCTCCCTTCACATCACATTTGCGAAAGATGAAACAGAAAAAAATATTATGGTAGCGATTAAGACTCCAACTTGGAACCTCTAATCTATCCACGAGTAACGTTTATACCAAATTAACCACCGAGACCTTATAAAAAACCGGCATTTTTAATCGATCTCATTCTTCATTTGAAAATTATTGAAATCATTTATTTAAAGTTTTTACCGATTTGGCTGCCATCTTTGTATGGTATAAAAAGCTCTACCCGAGCACATATTGTATACCTAGATGGTGTCTTGTAAGAAGTCATAAATTAATATTCTTTAAATAAAAACGGAAGGTTTATCCAAGACACCATCAGTCGGCTAAGACGTTCATCATAAGGATTCTCTAAAAATAGCAAATATAAACTATCACATTCAAACCAACAGAAAAATGTATTCATAAAAGGGGAGCACAGCTGCATTTTCGATGTTTTGGCGATTTACAGCTTTTGCGTGCATTTTAACTATTGATTGGAAACTATTAAGGAGTAGTATTTTCTACATTTGTAGTATTTAGTTTTTTTTTATTTACTTATAGTTTTTGTGTTCAATTTGTAGGCCATTGTCAAACTGTCAGTTTGACAATGGCCTTAAATTTCAAAACAGCTGTCACTAAAAACAAAAATAAAAAAAAACTTGAAACAGCAGAACTCAATAATAATAATATTAAATTTAATTCAATTGAATTATATAAAAAATTGTAGTATTTAGCTAAGGTGTACAATTTTATTCTACAGGTGTTTTCATTATAAAGTTTTTGGTCCCTAGGCATTGGGAAAATCCGATTATTACTCAAGAATTGAAATGTTGGGTAATTCTGTATCAATTTCGTAAAGTAACCAAGAGAATCAAATATTTTCATACAACTTTTGGCATCGACAATGATTAATACCTCGAAATTCTCACAAATGGTTGGAATTTATTATGGGTTACATTTTAAGGATAAATCATTAAGAATTTCAAGTTCTTTCCATAACGTAGTAGTTCTCGAGCAATACATCATCGGAGCAGCCTCCTCCATCATCCGAGACAGCAGTTATCTAATCTACAGTCGCCAGACAATGCTCCTAACTCGCCTGGGATTCGCACGTGCCCACGTGTGATTTATTAAAATGGAAAAGATTGATTCGGACCATGAAAAGGATGACGTGTTTACCATAGGCGCAAGATACCCACTGGATGCCAGTGAGTAATGAACGTTTTTATTTTCAGCAGTTTGCTCGAAAACGTAGATTTATTGCACAAATTTATAACGATGAAAGGGCCAGTAATTACAATGAAAACTTTTAACAACATTTTATATACTTACAGAAGTACGAGACAAAACGAAATCAATATTGACGAATTTGAGTCAGTGCTGAATGTTCCTAACTTTTCTCCGTTTTACATGTAAATAAAATAACTTCCATTTTCACAGAAAGCAAGCACTGTTGTGGGTAGACATAGTAATTGAAAGTTTAAAAAAAAGTTTTGTACAACAATACATTATTGTATATTTCGTAGTTTTAATTCATCTACAACCTTCATCTGAACTGTTTACATACAAACTTATGTGACTAAAAGATTTGAAAATACGGAAATAATGCAAGACTGTTGTAAGCCTAATGAATATGATCGAGAAAGAGAGGCTTATATGGTTTTGGCATGTAGAGCAAATGAACAAAAAAAAAGAGGAGTGCAAAGAATATATAATGCGAAAGTGAATGGAAGAAGAAGTCAGAGACGCCCGAGGAGGAAATTCAAATACTTGAATCGAGCCATTGGAAAAGTCAGAATAACAGAAGAGTACGTATGTGAATGAAGCAATGAGTATGTGCCGAGAAAGAGTTGTATGGCGGTCCGTCCTCTCTGCCTACCCCATGCGAAGAAACGGCATGATGGTTAGTTAATTAGTATGTTACTATACAATTCAGATGAGGGTTCTAGGGGAACTGAAACTCGTTGACGATATATAATATAAAACATGTTCATTTTATTTTTTTAATAAATTATTATTTGGTGTGTTTGCAACACGTTCCAGAGAGATAAATATTATAAACAGTATCACTTTTTTGCAAGACCACAACCACTCAGAATGAAAACGTTGCTTTAAATGGTAGCCATGTTTGGCCTGGCACTTTCAACCATCCTTTTCTCGTCTCCTGTCTCCTTCCCACTCCTCCCAATTTATTTTAATTACGAAAACAATTCGGCGTGACATTTACCAAGTAATGTCAGAACGACTGGGTATCATTTACATTTCTTCATTTTATTTTTCTTCCAAACATAAATGAAAACTTATTTACTAATTTAATATAAAGCCAACTATTATTTTATATTGTTTTTAGCCCGAAGCTTGAATTGGATAAGTTTCTCTGTTTTACAAAACTACGTCTCTCTGTGTTTCCAGAGAGTTTAGGTCCCTAAGCTTTCTTTAGTAATAGTAAGCTTCCTCCTACGTAGCTGGGTAGAGTTTTTTGGAATACGTCCTGTAGTTGGTTGGAACGGCTTACAGGAGTCAGGACCCGGGACGAGTTGTGGAGCAGATTGAAAAGGGAAAGGTTTTCTTATACAAGAAGAGGAGAATCATAAAAAGCATATTCCTGGATTCGTACAATACAGTACGCCCTAGAGCAGGCAGGGAACATTTACTGGTTTGGTTAAGCGCCCTTGATTTAATATTATTTAAAATGTTATCAATTAATTAACTTATTAATATTATTAATTGTTGTTAATATAATTATAAATGAAATACGATCTTATGTAAGAAGCTTAAATCTATTTTAATGAAAATGAAATAATCACTTTGTATTCTTCCACAAATTTAATTTTTATTTTTATGACCAACTGATTTTGCGTAGCCTAAGCATCATCAAGGTACAAAATTAAATCAAACAAAAAATTCAAAGTTTGCGGCTTAATATACAGACAAAGGGAGAACACAAAATAAAATAAAATAAGAGAACAGTGAGAAAACAATAGAATAACATTTAAATTGTAACAAAAGAAACAGCGAGAAAAAGACAGATAAAATATAAGATGAAAGAGGCTAAACGTCAACTGAGAAACAGGAAATATACCCAATATTGGACTACTGGACAAATTTAACTGATTATCAAGAATATGACTATTAATTTAGGTCTTATACAAAGTTATTATTTTAATTTTCAATAAATATGTCAAACCACACAGTGATTGCTTTCTACAAAAATCTTAATTCTAATTGTATGAAGCAGCGAAATCTCGCGATAGTTGACTTCTTCCGTAAAATCTGAGCAATCTGTCTGGAATTTATGGACTGACGCAACTTTTTCATATTGAAATATCCGTCTGATTTTTATTTATATTTTCATTACGGAATTCCAGTCAAAAATATCACCACTTAAAACAATATTCATTTTACTATTTGATATTGAAATATCACTATTAAATCTAGTTTTTTCATTGAGGAATTCCAATAAAAAAATTTCGCCACTTAAAACAATTTTCATTCAGATTGAAAAACGCCGATTCTGAATTAATGAGTTTTATTTTTTATATATTCATACATTTTTTATTAGGATGGGCAATTTACCAACTAATGAAAAAATGTATGTTCAAGTAAAATATTTAAAATTAAAATAAATTGTGAATGATTATTCGTATAATTAATAAATCAATTGAAAAAAATATTACAAAAACTAAAAATATGCTTAAATTTTTTTTTTTGAACACGTTCTTAACACTTAGCTAGTAAATACATTTTTAGCCGCGTAAAAGGTATTGATGAGTCAAATTAGACAAGCAATTCAAAAAAGATTTCACAATTCAGCCACAGAAAAAAAACATCAAGGCTATGTGTTGTTTAAATTATTCAATGGTCTAATTTAACCCGAGAGAAAACGTTCATAACTCCGAAAATTTCCATTAACACCCTTAGAGTTATATAAATACCTGATACGTGTTAGTTTGTGCTTAAAGGTTCCGTACAATGAAAAAAAACCGGTAATAATGTGTGTTAATATCGAACGGTTATTGAGTAATAATGGATCAAAAGCTAGTGCGGGTCTTTTAGATCCATGTATACCAGTTAAGGGTCAAAAAATTGTTTTCAAGTTAGACAGTCAATATCGCAAATAAAAGTGAGTTGGGCAGGTGTAAAATATGATTTCTAATTATTGAATAAGATAAATTGGACCTAGTTATGCAGAAAGTGTCCAACCCTAAAAAGGTGAAACTGAAAAAATTCTTCTGAAAATATGACGATAACAAAATAATTAATATGCGTAATCGGCATTTTTAAAGTAAACATCAGTGTTTTTTTCTTTCCTGAAAGACATTATTATTTATAGGTTATTTAAAATCTATCGATGTGTTTATTTAAAGCATATGTATTTTTATGTTATTCTACGTTTTGTTTTTAAACTTCAATTTAAATAAAATATTTACAATGTGTGTTAGTAAAAAAATAAATTAACAAAAAAAATATTGCATTTGGAGCTTGGATGTTTGCAGCAGATTTAAATCTCGTATTTATACTCAAATATAGGAAAACATGTAAAACTCGATTTTGGAAAATTTTGGGAGAGACGCTTTCTGCATAACTACGTCCAATTCTTGTTTCACTTTTTCCTTTACCTAACCTTGTTATGGTGTTTCTCTGATATAATAAAAATAACTTGTAACATTTTGTTAAATTTATCAAAACTTTGAAAAATACCAGATTAAAAAATTCCAGTATTATCAAATAAATAATAAAAATGCTGTAACAAAATTACAAAGTTTTTAGAGTGCTTATTCTGCTATTTGTTAGTTTAGTAATTACTTTTAGATTAAAATAACTGCCGTGGATTAGCAGGTAGTAAAGGTCCTCGCTACTTGGTAATCTCTTTTTAAAGTCCCAACAATAATTATGAGGTCCCAAGCAGCCGGTTTGCGCCAGGTCCGAGTGCATATTATTACGTAGCAACCTCTCGGCCAGTTTATCTGCCACATCCAGTACACAATGGCTCCATAAGTTAGCGGACCTGAACAATAATTCCCGGAAAATGTAGGGTGTATCGCGTCCCCCGGTACCGCCACACTCGTATTAACAGCGCAAGAACCGCTATCTTTTTGCTATTATCGCACGGTACAGGCCCACCGGGAAATGTGCTGTTACAACGAAAATTAATACACAGTCGTAATTAATCGTTTTATCATTGCTTGGTGGTGCATCGTTATAAGTTTTAAAAATATTTTTATTTAAGTACAAAACAATTCCGAAAAACTTAAAAAATCTTTTTAAAGAAATGGAAAAATAACTTTGCATTAGACCACGAATATTATTTCAATTTTATGACCGACCGGTAACGCTTAGCGTCACCAGGGCAAAAAATTAAACTTAACGAAAAATACAAAGTGTGCGGTTATATATACATACAGAGGGAGGACAAAATATAAAATAAAATAACAAAACAATGAGAAAACAATAGAATAACATTTATATGATAGCAAAGAAACAGAGAAAAAGAGACAGATAATATGAATTGAAAAAGAAAAAACGTCAACTGAGAAGGTGATTAAAGAATGATAACAATTTTTTTGAGTTTAATAGGAAATATACCGAGTATTGGACTACTGAACAAATTTATCTGAATATTAAGAATATGACTATTAATTTTAAATAAACTTTCTTTATTTTTAGTGCTTCTAAAATATTTAATCTGATGCAATGATAATTTTTTAAAGAATTCGAGCACCGGTGAATATATTGAAAGTATGTAAAAAAAAAAAAAATGATTTTAATCAAATCTAAATTATAATCAAAGTTTTTAAAATTATTCTTCTACATTTAAAGTTTTTTTTCTATCCAAATGTTCAATTCACGTTAAATGTGCCAATCACTTTCGTATTCAAAACTTGTTTATTATTTTATTCGAAAATGCGACATTTGGACCTACATATTGAAATCGACACTATGTATTGGATCCGATATAACTTTTTAAAAATCATCAATCCTTCACCATTGGTTTCTTAAAATTGCTTTCTCTCCTTAAAATTACCCTCTGCACAGCAATCCAAGAGAAGACATTGGACCTAAGACTTTCCTTAGGCCCTCTCGTGAGAAGTTAATAAAAAACCTTATTTCCAGCCACGGTACTAACTAAAGTGCATAATTTTTTCAAGATACACTTTTAATTTTTATTAAATTATGTTTATCAAACTTACGTTCACAAGTCTTTATCAAAATCAGTACAATATTTGCAAAGTCAGTAAAGTCAAAATTATATTTTTGAGTTTTTTTCCCTTTGCTTAAACTTTCACATTATTTGATAGGGTGTAAGAGGGTGGCTAAAAAACACATCTTCAGAATAACACGCACGTCGATACACCCAAGAGATGTTTAAAAAATAATACTGTATTAAAAATTCTTCGAAGTATTAGAATATCGTAGATATTTATCTACGAGGTTAAAAAAAGTCAGAAGTAAGTACGCTGTAAGTAGGTACTTTGAATAAAATTCTTTCTTGTGGCATATTTATGGCTTACGAGTCCCACTGCTCGAGTAGGATTATGGTACCCCTTTTGGTATTAATTGGGGAATGTTTCGGGGCGGAAGGCAACGAGAAGGAAATAACAAGGGGGAGAGTATGGTTGGAAAGATTTACCGAGCATTTTTTTTTTAAATGTCGCACAAGAATGCCAACTACCCGGAGTTAGATGGACTATACCATATATGAAAAAAGTGCAAAGAAGGAAAAGGGGAATATGAAGGTTATGTACCTGATACTGAGAGTCTATTTCAATCTAAAATCAGAAATTTTTAAGACCTTTTTTTTGACATGTGAACGATCTCATATACTTTATAATTGCCCTCGGTGAATTTGAGCCCACAACATTGAGGTCTAGAACCAAGAAGCTTTCCACTATGCCCTACAGATACATATTCAAATACATTTTTAACAAAAAAAAAGTTATATTTTTGTAGAAAGCAATCACGTGGTTTGACATATTTAATGAAAATAAAATTATAATAACTTTGTATAAGATCACAGATTTTACCACCTCTTTCATTTCATATTATCTGTCTCTTCCTCTCTGTTCCTTTGTTATAATTAAAATGTTATTCTATTGTTTTCTCACTGTTCTCTTATTTTATTTTATACTACATTATTATATTATATACTATGTATTACAAAGTTATTATTTCATTTTTATTGAATAAATAGTAAGGTTATCTTAGGTTTGTTATGAAAAATGTATGTTTATGGTAGCCAGCCTGTGTTTGTTCCGTTCGCCATTTCCTGGGCGGCTATATATGTTCAAATGTGCTCTCGTATGGGAAGTTCCAACATAAAAATGCCCCGAGGAAAATAAAAGATCAAAGAGATTTGTTGTTGGCCGGCACAGGGAGGCAGCGATACACAATACCTAGGTATTATATTCTGTACCATTACTATACACCGCCAAACCAGGAGCGGGAGCAAGGAGGGCAGAATGTGAGGAGAGGTGGCTGGACTGGGTGCAGTTGATAGTTTTCTATTGATCCAGATAATTAAAAGAGACTGTCTTTTTCAGTAATTCTCGAAACGGCTGCAACAAGGCTGAAGTCTTATCTGTTTTTTTTCTGGTTGGGATTTGGTTGTACAAGGTGTTCGGCTGTAAAGTGCAGTCATTCGGGAGGCGATTCGAAATTTCAACGTAGATACTTTTAATGTAAGAACGTATGGAAAAAAATATACACGAACAAAAAACGGAATTACTAGCATGTAGAATCACCTCCCGAAGTTACTGCAGTTTACCCCGGCCACCATGCATATACCTATATATTATTCTTGAATTTTATTTTATTTTTATTTATTTAACGAATACAATTTAATTACGACCATCAGACAAGAAAAATACTCGTATTATAATAAGAGATTTTTTAATCTAGTACAGTGATCCCCAGGGGTCGATTCCGACCTGCAAGGGGTCCACGTCAATGAAAAAAAAAATTGGGGGTGCATGAGACGTAAATGGGGGTCCACGGGAGTGGATTCCATTTAAGCAGGCCGTCACCAAAATGTTGGCTTCCCGCAAATGTAATAATCCACCTCACAGATAGTACATATGTAGGTACTTACGTAATACTATCTTATAATGGACTTTAATTCCCTAAGTATATTAAAAATAATAATTTTTGTGGAAGATATTTTGCCGATTTGCTAGTACTTTTCGATTTCAAATCTCTACCGACTAGTGCTTTTTTTTCGGAGGGTAAATTTTGTTGATTTGCTAGCACTTTTTGGGAGAGGATTATTTGCCTAGTACTTTTTGATTTCAAATCTCTAACGACTAGTGCTTTTTCAGGAGAGGACGCATAGCACTTTTCGATTTGGGATCTCTGCCGACTAGTACTATTTTTGACGAGTTCGACTACAATTGAAGTGTTCACCGCGAAAGGTTCATTTCAAAGAACTATAGTTCCTGAATTCACAAAACTTTGAAGTTTTTCCCAACGCTAAAAAAAATCAAAACTAGGAAAGCAGGGGGTCTATACAAAACAGAAAAAATCGACAAGTGGTCTACTGGATAAAAAAGTTTGGGAACCTCTGATCTAGTACAATAACATATTTTGAACGACCTTTTCTGCACTGGCGACCAAATTGTTTAAAGTGTAACGAAACCTTAAATTCTAAGTTATAAATTCAAAAACAAAAATCGAAAAAAGGACCTCACCTAACCCAACATAAAAAACAATGTTTCCATCGATTTCTATGCTGAATTAAATTCGTTAAATACATTTTGATGAACATCTTAACATGTCCCGGTTGCCTTGACGAGTTCACTAAAATATTCAAAGTAGGATTTACCTGAACCATTTTTGAAAAAAAAATCTGTAATATAATTAAACGTTTGATTTTTATCAACTGGATGGTTATAGTAATAATAAAGATCTGAGTTGTTTTTTATAAACCCTCATGTTGAAATTACATGTCGTTTAAATTGTATGAGGAACCCGGACAGTTTTAACAATTTATTGTGTAGACGACCGAGTGTCTGAATTTATCGTCTTTATCTCTTACGAGTTATAAATGTTTGATTTTTTTTATTTAACTAGCTGTTACCGGCGAAAAGTCATAGGATGTAACTTAATTTTCCAATAAAATAATAGTAATATCATTTCAAACACAGAACAATGTCTGTTAAACTATACTATAGGTAGGTACTTTATTTGGTAGGTAAAGATTTGAAAAGATTATTTTTAAAAGTTTATCATTTGAAGTAAAATCTGATTCAAATTTAAAAATTAACACTCGTTCGTACTTACGAAGGAAATAATTTATAGTTAATAACATTTAGATCCTGCTAAAATACTTTTTTTAATTTGTCAGCAGGTACAAAATGATAACGTTAATATTTTGCACATTTTAAAGACTTTATATTATATAAAAATAACAGGTAAAATATATGAGTATCATGATGTCAGATTTACTGGTTTATAATAGATTTACATACTCAGAACCAAATAAATAAATATACATATATTCATATATATTAACATGGAAAGAACAATATATTTAAGTAGGTGTGCGAGTAAAACAAAGTAAACATTCACATTTAAAAAGATAGAAAGAAATCAGTTTATTAGAAATTAACCTTTGTTTTTCATTGATTTAAAATGCTGGTCTATTTTGAATGTGAATACTTCACAAGAGTCCCAAATGTCGGAGTCAGTGGGAAGATTGCATCTCTAATTAAGTTATGTTCTTAGGCTGACGTGAGTGGAGAGTAGGTTTTACTTCAGATGTAAGGTTTTTTTACACTAATGGAAAAAAACATTTTCAAATAAAACCTACACCCTGGTTATTTTCCGAAACCTGTTACTATTATATGTTATTATATGCTGTTGGCTGTTGGCGCAAATAAGAAATTGACCAAAGAAGCGAAGTTAGTAGTCCACAATGGAGTGCTTATACCAACCCTGATGTATGATAGTGAGGCATGGAACTGACAGAGGAAGGATGAAAGTAGACTGAATGCTGTGGAAATGGGATCCTTGAGACATATGTGTGGTAAAACCATGTATTACCGTATTGAAAATGTGGATATCCGGAAAGAATGCAAGACTGATGTGAGCGTAATGAATAGGATCAAGAAAGGGACGCTTAGATGGTTTGGGGACGTATAGCGAATGAATGAAGAAAGGAGTGTGAAAAGAATATATATTATGCAAAAGTGAATGGAAGAAGAAGTCGAAGACGCTCGAGAAAGACATGGCATGATTAAGTATACTAAATAATTACCCCGAAACTCAATACAACAACAGCACAACATCACTATTTCTACTCAGCAATTAAGATTTTCAACAAACTTTCCAAAGACTTATTAGATGTAAACAACTACGAAATACTAAAAAAAACTCAAAGTGTACTTTTCAATAAAATAACCTAAAACGTTTTGTATTCATAAAAAAAATTCAAGAAACCCATGATAGTACCCCCTCCCTAAGCACAAGAATTTTCTTTATTAGGGAGGTATTTATCATTAACTAGATAAAAGACATTGTATATAAACTGAATTAATATTATACCTACCGTTAGTATTAAGTAAAAATGTAAATTTATTTTACAATTGATTAAATAATAAAAAATAAAATACTTGAATCGGGTCATGTGAAGAGTCAGAATAACAAAAAAGTACGTACGAGACGATGTATGAATATGAATGAAGTAAGGAGTGTGTGCCAAGACAGAGTTATATGGCGGTCCATAGTCTCTGCCCACCCCTGCGGGGAAACGGCGGGATGGTTAGTTAGTCAATATTATACTGCCTTGATTAAGATTTGATTGAAGCGAAACCGGTAGGCTATAATATTGAAATAACATTAGTGGTTTTTATGAAAACGCAATATTATTTTGATTGACCAAGAGTTACAACTAATGACGACGGTGATCATTTACTGACTCCACGTTCAATGACATTCAGAATAATGATATTTCATTAAATTAATTAACGTAATTAATGTGGAACACCACCATTCATTATAAATAATCACCGACTACCAGGGCGCAAGTTTCGTGGTAAGTTATTACCGTAATGTATTAGGCTTTTAACTATCTGCATAACCAATCTACATTATCTTTGTAAACTCCTTGTTAACATTCTCCATTGAACCGTTTTATGCTAAAATTGACACGTAAATTAACCACGGCAACAAACGGGCGTGCTTAGAAAGCATTAATCAAAATTATGTACTATTATATAATGTATATTCGTAAAAAGCATTAACTTTGTGGCTTGCCATATTTATAAATAGAAAATATATACTTTGTTTTTAACCACTTTTTTATTTAATATTTTGTCTACCGGTTTCGGAAGTACCCTTCCATCATCAGGACAATATTAAATTAATCTTTAGATAATAACTTCATCTCTTCTGGAAGAAACATATGTGGAGATAAATTCTGTACACGATCAAAAAATGTATGTTTTGAAGTATATACATTCTCCAGATACTTCAAAACATACATTTTTTTGATCGCACAGAATTTATCTCCACATATGTTTCTTCCAGAAGAGATGAAGTTATCTAAAGATTAATTTAATATTGTCCTGATGATGGAAGGGTACCTCCGAAACCGGTAGACAAAATATTAAATAAAAAAGTGGTTAAAAACAAAGTATATATGTTCTATTTATATTATATAATGTATTAATATAAATATATCATGTTTTAACATTATGATGTTATTTTAATGAATAATAACTATTTAATTTTTTCGTGCAATTCAAAAATTAAAGAATAGATTTTCTATCCGGCTCTGCCCGAATTTACACATTAAATAGACGCATCACCAAATACTTTGGTCTTATAGGGTAACCAATTTAGAAGCTCTTCATCGAATGCTTAAAAATTGTGAATATGTACCAGCTGCAAAAATAAATAATATATTCACTCTGTTGATTATATTATAAGGAAGGAAAACATGTTTACCTATTTGGTTAATCTAGAGGAAGATTGATCGAAGACGTTTTAGAGGAAGCCGCCAAATTGAATAGCTTCGAAATTTAGATAACTGATTTCTGCAGCCTGCTAGGTAAAAATGATAGTCAACCTCCGATAGTAGAGAATGCCAGAAGAAAAATAAATTAAACAGATCTGTAATAATGAAATAATTTGAGAAAAACAATCTGTCTCGGTCATAGTAACTTAATACCAAATGATTTTGCTATGGAAAACGATACCATATTATTAATATCGCCGTAGCCATAAATAATGTATCTCCTTGTTGCCTCGTATCGGAGAACTTCCTACTGTCGGTTTAGTTATGTTTTCCTCGAGAAGATGACGCTAGTGTGGCCGGCGGCGGCGGATGTGGCAGCCATCTTTATTGCATTACCCGCCTGACCGGAAACCGACACACATGTCACGTTACTCGTACTCCAGTCGACTATGCTACCTCTGATGTTGTCATATATATTATAAATATATATATCCAAGGTATTTATATATTTACAGGAAGCAACACTGTGAAATACATAATTATGAATCATGTTTGTATAAAAAAAAACCGCTTCTTAACAAAAGACTCGACTGCACAATTTTCCAAGATTTTAAAAGTACGTTGTGGTTTGTCAACTGGTTTTGAAAGATTACTTCCATCATCGGGACAAAGAGTTTTTATTGTGCTTAAGTGAGTAAGTGGTCAGTATACCTCGAAACACAATGTTTTCTTATTTAACCGCCTGCTAGACAAGAAATAGTCAATTTAAATCATTTTACTTTATTTTAAGACCTTACATAAACCAGTACTTGCCAAATTCAAGTGCCAGCCCAGAGTGTTTTTTTAGTTTTTTTTTAATTTATCAACTTTTTTTTCTAACATTTGGTATTTTGTACATTAAAGTTTACAAAGAATCTAGTTATTTTACTTTATTTTTGACTTTAATAATAATATTTTGATTTTTCTACTACTTACTATTTTTGTTTATATGTATTTTAAATGGTTCTTACAAGCTATTTTGAATGTTTTAACTGGCATAATTTTGATGGTCTCCGACAGGGTATTGTAAAATTTCATCCCTTTATAAATTAAGCTATTTTGTGTATTGGCTGTATTATTTTTGGTAGTATTTATTTGCATGTCCTAGTATTATGTTTGTGAATATCCACAAGATAATTTTGTCAAAAAATATTTTGGTAACAAGTTGTTCTTCATATTATAAGCACGAGAATTTTCTCAATTAGGGAGGTATTTATCATTAACTAGAAACTAGACGTTATATATAAAGTGAATTAATATTATACCTACTGTTAGTATTAAGTAAAAATGTTTATTTTTGTAAAATTGATTAAATAAAATAAAATATTATGCATAAACATCAATGTGTTTAATATTAGCATCTGTTTCACTGTTAGCCAATTTAGTTCTTCTGACATTTTAGTTATTTTAAGGTATATTTAAGTATTATTCTCATTGCTTTATTTTGGAGAATTGGAAACTTGATTTGTTCTCTGTCAATACAAAAGAATGGGATCGTTAAACAGTAATAAAATGTGGATCAATAATGGAGTTGTAAATTGTAATTGTGGTTTTTCTGGAATTATTTTTTGACGAATTCTTCCCAAAACAGAAATTTTCTTAGAAAAAGTTACTAAAGTTGGAAGAGTATTATTTTGAAATGTGCTACGATGCCGAACAAACATGTTGTTTTAGTAGTTTATCAGAAAATAATAAGAATAATCCCCGTTTGATAACATCTTTATATTGCTATTATTGTTTTTCATACAAACAATCAAAGTAATAAAAGAGGAGATTTCACAAAAAAAACCCACAACGCGGTTTGACTAAGGGACAATTCATTTTTTGAGAACTCTAGAATAACAATTTATCATCGAACCTGTAAAAATTGCATTGCACTGACAGAATTTATTGCTTTCAAGCAATTTTTCCCATTATAAATTTGATTTTCATAATCTAGCAAAAAAATATTGTAAATTGGGTCTGAGTTTTGTATTCACGACAGGCGGTCGACGAGACTAAGCGATTGCAACCTCATCGACACTAACCCAACAATTATGTGGGCTTTTGCATTATTTATCAAGAGCAAATCGGAATTGAGATGAACCTAGTTTTACACAATTGGTAATAGATTTGGGAATGATAACATATTTGGAGATTCAGTATTAGTGATAAAACGAACTCTTAATAAATAATGAAAATTAAATGATAACTTTGTATGAAACGACAAATTTAATATTTAGTTTAATTTTGTTCCCCGATGATGCTAAGACTAAGCGAAACCAGTCGGTTATAAAAAAAATAAAAAATATCTTTTGGTCTTATATAAAGTAATTATTTCATTTTCATTAAAAATGTCAAATCACAAAGTGATTGCTTTCCACAAAAATCTTCATAAATACTTTACTGAAATATACGAGTGTACCACATTATAGTAAATATATTTACTGTATATAAATATTGTTTTATCTTTTATAATTTAAGATGTATTATTATTATATTTTTTTATTGAATTTTATGTTCACCACTCGTTATATATATTCAATTTACTATTTTTTTTTTATAAAAATACTACAAAGCCTTTGTCAACATAACTGTATTGCCAAAAAATCATGTTTATTAATTTTATTTTCATTTATAAAAATACAAAAAATCATGTTTATTTATTTTATTTTCTCTTCAAAGAAATGACTTTCCGAGCGTATCGGCAAGTTAGCTCGTATAAACAGGCGCAAGCGCATCCAGCAGTAGTTCGTGAAGTTTGCCCGTATTAATAATACGGAACAGGACCGGGAAACTTTGGATTGACGTGATGGGAATTATTATGATTACTATTAATATTTCGTCCCACTGATTTGATTTATGGACCATGTTAAACGAGGAATTTAAATTAACTTTGAATCGCCATTGACAGTTTCGATTTCTGTAGACCCGTCAAAAGCTCTAACTTCTAGTTGGGGCAAACACACAATGCTGACTTCTGATAATTAGACAGTTTCTATCGCCATTGACAGTTTCGATTTCTGTAGACCCATTAAAGCCATAACTTCTAGTTGGGGCAAACACATAATGCTGACTCCTCATAATCAGAATTATTCTATATCATAATTATTTAATATCTAAATTTGTTTCTTTATTATAGTGAATATGGCATCAAAGTCCCGTTGGTTCGTTTATCTGAGTCTCAACTGTTCCTAAATTTGATTATCTGAAGTCTCAAGACCGTCTATGAGACTATGGCATCTTCAATTGGGGTATATTCTGAGATTGAAGGTAATGGGTGGCAGAAGGAGGTGGGGAAGAAAAAGGTTGAGAAGTAGCTGGCTATTGGATCTTGTTAACAAACCGGCTGAAACAACTATTCAAGCAACTTTTCGATTCTGAATGGTAGTGTTTCACCAGAGCGATATTTAAAGTATCTATTACTCTGAAACGTGCCACAAATACACTATATATTATTATGTATGAATTTGATATGAAATAACACATATTATTAAATAGTATTAATAATCTAAAATACAAATATGAAACAGAAAAAAGCCAGAAACTAAAAAGAACAATGGTCATAACCGACACTCGAACTCGGAACCTCTACTCTATCCGGGAGTAACACTCCGCCAATTAAACCATCAAGATATCTCATCAGAATGCAGCATTTTTAACGATCTCATACTTGTATTGAAAATTATTAATATTTTAATTTTCTTCCGATTTTAGGCAACTATCTATTTAGGTTATTAATATTATTTAAATAAGAAATATGCAATGATGCTTTTAAGTAAATTTTAACTTTAATAAGACATATTAGGTTAATACAATTAATTTGCGCACGCCGGAATTTTAAGCAGCAACCTCCAGATGGGTATTCGAGCATTTTGACCACTCGACCACGGAGACCGTCAAGTTATTAGTGAGAGACGAATCGTCTTAAGTTGACATTGACAGTAAAGATATGATCTGTACTTTTTTTATAAATCCAAGTGACCCATTGTACATTGTTTGCATCCGTATCCTAAAGTTAACAATGAAAACACAAATAGTTAATATAAAAACTTCCTTCTTCAACCCTTAGTATTATCAGTATTTTACGCAGCCTGTATACAGAGCTGTATCACACTCAAACTCTTCCCACTGTTGTATAATATAAAATGGTTTTTTCTAATTTTTATTTAAGCGTTAAGGTTTTCTAAATGAATTCCTTGATTATAAATATTAATGACTAGACAAAAGTCTATCTGTGTCGTTGGCTTTTACGTTATTGGTTACAAGTCATTCGTCATACATCTTAGTTGTAAAGTCACAAGTCTAAATAATAAGTTGAGCGTTAGTTAAATTAAATTGTAAAGCACCTCTGAGGGAAATTTTTCACGAAGGCGGCGCTATAGAAATAATTCAATGATTTGTATTTTTATCAAAGAGTTATTAGTTATATAACTTATTGGCTTTTCAAAATAACCGCAAAAAGATAGGAACACATACAAAAGAGGCACGTCTGTTGATATTAAAATTGTGACATTTTTTTGTTGTTAATATACTTCGAAAATAATTTAAAATTGATGCGCTCCATATTTTGTGATAGGTTATGATCTTAGATCGACTTAATGTTTTTTGACTGGGTCACTAAACCAATAATAAGAAGACATATCTTGCAATATATCTTACATCCTTGAACCCATGAGATAAATCATGAATGCTGGGTATCTGCAGCCTTAGTTCGAGGATATAGTATTACTGTTTTTTGCTCATAAGCTCCTGAACGGTCATACTGAAATTGATTTTGTGTCCGTGATAATTTCACGCGAGGCCGCCAACACAGGTTTCTGTTTCTTCCCTAAATAATAATGTGAGAAGGTTAGGTTAATTAACTGCCTCGCAGGAAATTTGCATACACGAGCTACAACAAGTTTAAAAGAACTAGCTATTAAGTTTTAACTATATTATCACTTCTTGAAAACCATTTTTTTGTTTGTTTTTAAACTTCTTTTTACCTGAATCTTTGTGTAATTATTATATTTTTTTGTGTGTTTTTTGCAATGTTTTGGTGTAACACTATTTTTGCAAATATAAAATAAATAAATTAAGAGTTCGTTTCGCCTTATTTACTCATTTTAGTCTTTTCGTGTTAACTAACGATGATATAGTAAAAACTGAAAGTAATAATTCATGTAGAACCACTAAAAATCACAGTAGTATATTTGATTTGGTTTTTAAACGTTGCTTGAAATGACAAAAGCCGTGCGTAGTTTCAAGATCTAAAAAAATTCGGGTATTTTCTAACCTTCCTCTTCCCCATCTTCATCCCCATAACACTCTATTTAGTCTCTACCCCCATCGGGAATTCTATAGTCCCACTGGCTCCGGACAGTTAAGACTATTGTTCAGTATTCAAATAAAAAGTGCTTGTTAAATGGGAAAATAGAACTCTGGTTTAATGGCACAAAAATATAAATGACTAAGGCCTGGTTCAATGGGGGTGTGGAATTGCCTCGAAATAATAACGAACCCCGAGAAACCTTGAAGAAAGCAATATTTTTTGTGGCTGTGATAATTAAACAAGGTATGTAAAACTGCGTTTACTATAAAAAAAAATGATATATTTTAAGGATAATTTCTCAATATTTGATTTATTAGTTGACTTTTAAAAGTACCTGATTCTCTGTGCGAAAAGAAGAGAGAAATGTGGTAGTAATATAATAAAAAAAAAGTGTGTGAAATCGCCTCCTAGTATCAGTTCAACATTTCTTGCCGTAGACTTAGAGATAATGAATTGCTGTTCCTCAATCATTACTCTACTAACTATGGCTATGACTAATTATGAGTATCATTCTCCACTGTCCAGAATGTTCTGAAGAGACTTCTTAACTCAAGCCATGGTCTTACTTTTTGGTACCAGTCTAAATGATTTTTTTTCATTCTTTACGACTCTACCAAAGCCTTGTTCAGGCTTAAAGGAATTTTTTAAGGAATGTTCTTTTTAATGTATATTTTTGTTCTATTTTCGTCGTTGCTTCATTCAAATATTATGTATGTGCTTTTCTTTCTCTGTTGCTCCTTTTTACCATTTCGTGTTGTGTATTTTTTTGACAATGGTCCGTTAGTATATAAATAAATTATCAATATTCAACCTCACAATATTATACAGCTATGCGACTAATTCAATATCTGGGAAATAAATACTCCGTCGTTGATATATTTAGTATGTCAACATCATAATATAAGCATACCTAAGAACAGTTTTTTTCTTCTAGTAGAGCTAATTTATTTATTGGAATTATTTAACTCTAGATGTACATGTTATTCAATGCATTTTTTTCTTTATTATACAAAATTTTAATTAATTAATGCGTAAACATAATATGTCAATTTATATAAATATATCAACAACTTGTTTTTTTAATAAATTATATTTGAAAAAAAAAACAAGTTCTATTGACTGCAATCACCAATCAAACTGAGCTAAAGCTACATAAAAACGGAGTACAAATTAAAATACCTATGTCATTAATGCAAGTCAGTTAGTCAATGCTTGGAAAATTAGTGGTCCCAGTATGGGTCCACAAAGAACTCCGTAGTTATTAGAATTGAGTTGGATGCTTACATTTCCAATATTAACTTACTCATTTCTGTTACTCAGGTATTACTCGAATAAGTTAAGATCACCATATAAAATATGGATTGACCAAAGCTAAGCGTTGAACTGTAAAAGTGCCTAAGGTACTCGTATTTCGTTGTAGGTAAAAAAAATAATTTCGCTTATAATATGATGTGAAAAAAGGAAGCGTTCTAACATCATTTTTGTATAAATTATTGAAATGCACAAAGTAAGTTATTATAATTATCTATTATAAGTATAAATACAAGTAATGGCTGAGAAGAATAAAGATTTTTAGATTGGGTAAGCAGCTAGTGTTAACTTATAACAATAATGAAATATTCTTGAAAGTCGTGTTGCGACCTGATAAAACTTTTGCACAAGTATTGTGAGTCAGGGAAACTAACGTCTGAAAAGTCAACTTTGTTAAGAATAGTAAATAAAATTGACGGGCGATATTTTTAATGAACAATATTAAAACTTTCTCCCGCATCTACGAGCGCCACTTTACGGTATTTGATTCTAGAACAAACTTGTTGGAAAGTTAAATAATCATGAAGAGCTCATTCGTTTAATATAAAATTAAAATAAATTATCGTTGCGAAGGAACTAGAAAATTTGGCGGGTTTTTTTTGACCAACAGTAGCTGTTATTTCTTCGAACCTGTTTAAAATCACAGGAACATTAATTGAGACTACGCCACAAGCGGAAAAACAACGTCACAAAGTCCCTTCTGAGATAATAGCTATTATACTTTTTATTTGATTGTAGTGACCAAACACACATTGAGAGTCAAATAAAATTACATTCAGTAATGTATTTTAATTGAAATAAGAATTAAGTTTTAAGCATTACTGCTTATTTTTTTTTTTAATATTTACATAATATCAATAATCAACAACACAAATATGAAACAAAAAAAGCCAGAGAATAAAAAGACAATGGTCTCAACCGAGACTCGAACTCGGATCTTCTACTCTATCCGGTAGTAACGCTTTAACCAATTCAGCCTCAGGGATCTTATTAGAAACCGACATTTTTAATCAATCTCATACTTTTCACTGAAGATTATTGATATTATTTTTTCTGTTTCATATTTGTGTTGTTGATTATTGATATTGTTTAAATATTTAAAAGGTATTTATGTTCCACAGAATACATGCATTTTTTAATGATTAATTTTGAATGTACTATGAAGTTTTCAGTGTTAATAAAAGTAATTCTATTTTACCATAAATAAAGAAATTATCAATGTTTAAAAGTTATTTTTTCGAATTTTGAAGTTTTTTATGGTTTATTACTGCATTGTATGGAATATTTATAACAGTGATGTGACATTTGATCCATGAAAAAAAATAATAAATATAAAAAATATATATATGTATATATTTAAATACCGGTCTAATCTTTTAAAATAAACCTATTTACCTTAAGCGGGGAGGAAGAGTATAGTTGTACCTATTAAGAATCTTGTGAATGTTTAGGGATTTTGTAATAATTGAAAAGTTTTGCAAAATTTAGCGTACAAATACACCCAGAATCATATAACATTGAGGAGCTTCCTCAGTAACTTTGTAGCATGTGGCTTATTATTTAATGTTCAAGTTATGTTTTCCAGTTTGTTGTTTTTGTTCACTCGTTCATTAATTCATTAGGGTTTATCGTTAGCCCTAAGACTTACATGTTGTATCTCAAACTTATTTACAATTTATGTATTTATCACTAATACGCTCTTTCCGTTTATAGTAAAATTTTATTTTTTTATAAATCAAGAAATAATTTTCTAAGTATGGTTGAATTATTTTATTTACTGTCGCAATCGGTTAGACAGAAACCAAAGGCTTCTATGAACACTATTAAAAAAAGTCAAATAATGAAAACTAGAAAAAACAACTGAGTCAAAAAAGGCAGATTGCTGATAAATCCATTGTATTCTATTCCATTTTCACGAAAAATGCATGTAACAGATAAATAGCTTTTAAGAGTCAACGGTGAGCCATGGCTTACTACCAAGCCGAAGGGTTGATGACGACATATGCAGTCGAGTAGATTTACGAAAAGTTCATTTTCACAGAGGTGGTGAGTTTACTAAGTCGAATAATACAAACAGAATGATATAGCAAAGTAGCGGCGAAGATTAATAAGAAGCTTAGTACTACAGACATACTGATTAGTTGACCGAACTTTATCGTAACATATTTGTTACTAGTCCTGCAGCTAGGTCAGAAACTCAATGATTTTGTTGCGTCAACAGCTGGACCATTTTTTTTTTTTTTACGTGAATACCGCACAAGAGTCTCAACTGCTCCCAACCGTCTAGAGCCAGTGAGACTATGGCATTCCCAAAATTGGAAATGTTGTGAGGCTGAAAGTAGTGGGGAAGGGAAGGAGATTGGGAAGGGGAAGGTTGGGAAGTACCTGGCTATTCAGATCTGGTCACCAAACACGGCTAAAGCCATTTCAAGCAACGTTTCAATTCTGAATGGTGGTCTTTCACCAGTGCGATACCTAGAGTATCTACCACTCTGGAACGTGCCGCAAATATACTTTTTATTATTTTTACATGAATTAAATGTGTTATGACACATATTAATTAAATAAAAGTAATTGGCGCACGCCGGGTTTGAACCCGCGACCTTTGGATTCGTAGTCGAGCGTCTTACCACTCGACCATGGAGGCCGTTACTCATTAATTTAGTGTCGTCAGCACGTCTGGGCTATTGCATCTTACATTAGTGACGTCAGCACATGGAGTTCGTTGCTTCCCATATGAAACGTGGCGAGCTGGAGTTCCTTGATCCTCACAATTCAACGGAGCTATCAGTGGTAAACCAAACACACAATTCAGTTTACATCAGTTACCGACTTACAAAAATATTTAATGTTTTTGTTCTACACTCTGTTTTCTACGTACGTCTATCTTCCTCGTAACTAACTCAGCGTGGAATTCTGTCTAGCAAACGACTAATTGAATTCCTTAATATGTTCAAGTACTTAAATAGTTAGTGAGTTTTCGCCATAGTACCGGCGTGTGGTGCAGTCAGTTACTGTTCCAAGTTTGTTGCGATTTGCCACCTTCCAGGGGTAGCGGCGTGCCGGAAACTTCTCCCTGCTTTACTTCACCTGTCCTATTAGTGTCTTCACTGCGATACACTTGAACCTGCAACATTTCGTCTGTCTGTTTGTGTTCTGCTTAGACTCTTGAAATACAGATTCATCAAATACAGACGTAAGCTCACATTCATTTGATTCGTTCGTAAAGACCTAGGAATAACTCTTGATTCTACAATCATATTTGATGTTCACATTAACGACATTAAGTGTAAATCATTCAAAATTATGGGGTTTATTTACAGAAAATGTAAACCGTTCAAAGGATCCTCAATCAATGTTCGGGAAACTCTAACCCTTTACTACGCCTCAATTAGAAGTAAACTGGAATATGGAAGCACTATTTTTATTTAAAGAGATAATTTGTTAAATTCTTACCTTAATGTTTTTCGTCCAGTTTCTACCTCATTCAACCATTTCATTATATTCGATTTCCGTATTCAACACCACTGCTTTTGAAAACCAGTGACAATCAAGAAACAGAAGAGAGTTATGTGAAAAAACGTGTTCGTTCGTTGATGTCTCGTTTGGTCGTTCTTTTTGTTGTTGTTCTTCAAATAATATTAAGCTAAGTGTGTTTTTGTTGTGGTGTTCGTTAATAATTTAATGTGTAAGAATAATAAATAACTTAAGCATCATCTTCATTGGTGAGTGAATTGGTTTCATTACTTCCTTCATTCCATAATATCTCCACATCTACCATATAATTAGAAACTTCCATCAAGTAGTATAGTTTTATTGTTTTACAGTCCACTATTTTCAAAATTCATCTGAAGCTGAAAAAAATTGAGTGTTTTATCGCAGTTTCAGATCCAACAACCGTATATTACTTATATGTAAAATAGCACATGTATTAAATACAATTCATTTGCGCAAGCCTGGTTTCGAATCCATAAATCTAAGAACCTCAACCGCTTGACCACGGAGGTCATCATTTTTTGGATTACGCGACTCTTCCTTAAATTCTGAAATAAATTACCATTTTTCTTGTATCGAAAAGAAGAATAAATTTTAATATACTATTTGTTTGCAAGAATTTGAGCACGTAGATTGCCACAAAGCAATTACCTTAATACACTTCGCCATAGAGAAGTCAGGTATCATTATCAGAAGGTGCATAACCAAGTATTGCAGTTCCCACGTATAGCGAACGAGATCCACGGGTAAGGAGGTCTTCCAGGAAGATTGCGGCGAAAGCGCTGAATGCGAAATACCTTAGATCGTGCTTTTATCAATCCCGACAGAAACAAAGTTTCGATAGGGAAATGTTTTGAAACATTGAACGTTTTCGATGATGCTTAAAGTAAAATTGTTAGGAATTATGAATATTCATACATATCAATCTTCCTACCCGAGCGGTTAAGATCCTAGGCAACGGACCCGAAAGTCGCGAGTTTAAAAATCTGGTGTGTGCAAATAATTTTAATATAATTTATTCGTGTTATTTCACACTCCATTAATTTATAAAATAATATGAAAAATATTTGCGGCGCGTTCTAATGGGAAAGACCGCCAATCAGAATTGAAACGTTTTTAAAATGGCTTTAATCATGTTTGCTGACTAGATCATAATGGCCAGATATAGCGATGGGAAAAACTTCAAAGTTTTCTGAACGGTTCACGAACTAAAAGTTCCTTAAAATCGACCCTTCGCGGTGAACGCTTCCATTGATATAAAAGTTCAATCGCTTAATTCGAGAGGGGGGGGGGTGGAGGGTTGCTAGCGATATTCTGAGAACGAAAAGAACGGAAACCGGTTCCTCACCAAAAAAATGTGTGAAGTGTGAAACATAAAGTGTTAAGTGTGAAGTGCGAACTTTGCAAAATGAAGTAGCTCTTTGTAGTAGTTTGCACAGAGCGGTTACATCGCTACTTTTCAACCTTCCTCTTCCCCATATCTTTACCCTACTATTTTTTTAATTACGAACTTTAATACACATTAATCTCCCCACTCTAGCGGTTAAGATCCTCGGCCACGGACTCAGAGGTCGCGAGTTCGAAAACCCGGCGTGTGCAAATAATTTTAACATTATTTATTATTGTTAAAATTTCTTTAAACATGCTTAGTGACCAGATCTGAATAGCTAGGTACTTCCAAACCTTCCTCTTCCTCGTCTTTTTACCCTTCTAATCCCTTAATCGTTACATAATAACCCGCTTGGGGATACTATGGTCCCAATGGCTCTGGGCAGTTGGAACTTTTGTGTTTAGATATTACTATTATTTTAACGGTTTCGCACTTACTGTACCTACTTGCTGTGTGTACAAACAAAAAAACGTTACACTCATGGAACATGCATTGAGCCAAAAAATGATTTTGTTTTTGTTTCCATTTCGTCGGATCCGTTAGACCCCACAGTGTGAATATTTGTGACAAAAATGCAGTCACAACATTATTATTTTTTGAAATATTACGTAATATGTTTAAACAGCGATGCTTTGAACCTCGTGAGAGTAGGAAATGAACCAATATGCTAACTCGGTCCGGAGTTAATGCAATCACGGTACCAAAACAATATTTGCCAGCTAAATTTGTTTGAACTCAAAACTGGGATGCAATTAATGTAATCTAATTTTTCCAACGGAGAGTTAAACCTTCGTGGTGCCTATATTTTTGTGGCTTTTAGAGCACCTAGTTAAATGCTTGATCGTTTGAAAACCAATTTTAAAACGACAATAATATACCAGGAGGGATAGTTTTGCGAAACAGTGTAGTCAGGATTGTTGATTTTCTTCTCACTCGGGCGTGGCTAGAGTTTTCATAGACACACCTTTTTACATCCATTTATAGCACAAGTCGACAAAATCTTTTGTTTACTTACATACTTTTTCACAGAATTCTTATCAACAAAAATATAGGACATAACCACAAAAACAAAATGTAATGGGCGGGTCCCTGGAGACGCGGGAGACAGAAAACATACTTACATACCTAAAAGCGGTGCGATATTTTGTAAAAACTTTTCTTGTATCTTTCTCTCTCACGGTTTACGACGTAAAAATCAGGAGAAGGTGATTCATTATAAATTTGTATAGGTTGGGTATAAATATTTAGCTCTCTCTCCATATATATTCTAACTCCAAGACTACAGACCTTTCCTCTTAAGCTTAACTTATGACTATTGCATTTGACTATCGCTACCTTATCTTATGTAACTTTCAAAAATAATCGGAGTAAAATGGCGCACCACGATAAGAAAGCATGTCACTAATAAAACAATCGACTGAAATTCTAGAAAAACACTCAGGTGGGACCGGGACATGAACTCGGGAACAACACATCATTGCACCAACTTTCAAAAATATTATATTTATCCTCTAAATATATCGTTGAAAGCAAATATCAACAATGCTCAAACATTTCTTCGCGTGGGGAATCCACTCTTATTTTGGTAATATTACCTGAAAAATGACACTGACCGAAAGCACGTTCCACTTTTTCAGACTGCTAGTTTGGAAAGAATGTGTTGTTCTTGCATTGAATGTACTAAAAATTAATAGGACCCAACTGACTACTTTGCTGATTCTGACTGACGGTATTTAAAAATTTTATGACTCGCATAAAACGTTAAAGTTTAAAAGTAATTGCGTAAATAAATTGAGGCAGTCGGCGGGATAAGGGACTTAAGCCCAAAATCCAGAGCTGAAAAACCTGTTTAATGAATGAAAATGTTTATTTTAATGGCTTGGAAAAAAATCACGATGAAATATTTTTACTTGGTAAAGCGTTGGAAAATAATTACCGACCACTTTTATATATTTGTATGGGTAACGCCATTTTCATAATAATGTTCTCTTATTGTTATATTCATAAATGTTAAATTTTATTATGATAACATAATTGCAAGTGCTGAATTATATTTTGTAATATAAATGAAATAATAACTTTGCATGAGACTACAGATTTAATTTTAATTTTTATAAGCGACCGGTTTTGCCCCAAGGATATATTTATCCTATCATCAGGATACAAAACTAAACAAAACAAAAAATACTAAGTGTGCGGCTATACATATATATATATATATATATATATATATATATATATATATATATATATATATATATATATATATATATATATATATATATATATTTTATATGTATAGTTTTATATATTTTATACCGTGTTTTCCTCTGTATATATATATATATATATACGGTATAAAATAAAATAAAAGAACAAACAATAGAGTAACATTTAAAATTATAACAAAGGAATAGAGAGAAAGTGACAGACAATATGAAATGAAAAAGGCAAAAGGTCAACTGAGAAAGTGATTAAATAATAATGAGAAAATATCATACTCTCAATAAAAGCACCAGTGCTCATATTCTTCACAAAAATGGTCATGGCAAAAGATTACATAATTAAGATGCACTAGAAATAAAGAAAGCCATTAAAAATAATAGTCATGTTCGTAATAATTAAGTAAATTTGTCCAGTATTAGGTATATTTCCTGTGAACTCATATTTTTTTTCATAATTTTTTAATTACTTTATCCGCTGACGTTATGACTTTCTTATTTAATATACTCTGTATGTATATATAACTGCACACTATGCATTTTTTGTTTGGTTTAATTTTGTACCCCGATGATGCTCAGGCTGAGTGAAACCAGTCGGTCATAAAAATCAGAATAAAGTCTGTGGTATTATGCAAGGTTATTATTTCTTTTTTTTTCAAATATGTCAACCACGACCTGTGATTGAGAACGTGTGAATAATTGATGGAATACCTACAAATATCAGCTTATAACAATGACTGATACCTTAATAACAATAATTCATATTCTTTAATAGGAGTTCATTGTTTATACACAGTGGTATCTAAAATACCATGATTCAATTCTTCATATCGTTAAAAAGAATTTCCAAACAACGTTCCCAAATACGATATCGACCGGAAAGGAAACCTCAACACCTCTAATGTTTATTTAATAAAATAAGATGAGAATATGCTCGTGTTAATCATATTCTCCACAAAAATGGTCATGGCAACAAATCAAATAATTAAGAAGCACTAGAAATAAAGAAAGCCATTAAAAATAATATTAATATTCTTAAAAATCAGTTAAATTTGTCCAGTAGTCCAATATTAGGTATATTTCCTGTAAACTCATAAAATTTCTCATTATTCTTTAATCATCTTCTCAGTTAACGTTTTGCCTCTTTTAATTCATATTATCTGTCTCTCTATTCCTTTATTATATTTTAAATGTAATTCTCTTGTTTTCTCACTGTTCTCTTATTTAATTTTATTTTGCGTTCTCCTTCTGTATGTATATATAACCGCACACAACGTATTTTTTGTTTGGTTTAATTTTGTACCCTGATGATGCTTAGGCTAAAAGCTTATACAAAGTTTTTTCTTCATTTAATTAACAATTGAAATATTTAGAAAATGATTGTATTGATTCGTGTTTACGTATTTTGTAATTTTGTTGATAAGTGATAAAGGCCGACTCTTTTGATTTGTGGAGTTTTACCACTAGACTTGATAATAAGTTATTATATTGTCCCCCGCTGTCTGTTATCATCGCATGCGGCACGATAATTAAAGTTGACATATTTTAAACACAATACCCGATACACGACAGTAATTACAAAATGAGTATATAACTAAGATTTAAAAAGCAATGAAGAATAAAGCATTCGGAAGGCGCACAGAAACAAATGAACGAAATAATACCCAGTTGTTTTAAGAACACATGCATGTGTGTGAATATGCAGTAGTGGTTAGGGGCTGATTTTGCAGTATATCTGTTACGTGAGTTCCGGACTAAGTTTTAATGTCTTTCGAGTAATACGAACCCCTTACTCACCTAACTACAACTCAGAGTAGTGTAGAAACAATGTTTCCACGAGACATAGTAGCAACTGTATTTCTAAGATGACAGTATATTTATCGTGATAATACTAACATAGAATCCTATCTACTTAAAATATTGTTAACAAAGGAAGGTTTAAAATCAACAAAAAATACTGCCCTTTGTAAGAGCCTACTTTACTCAAATTTTCAGGGGATTTAAACGTTTACACCCTTCTGGACATCAATTAATAAAAAAACACAATGTGTTCGATATGTTTCTTTCACAATGTTACTGAACTAACAAACAGTGAATTTACACGTCATGAAATTTTTAATTTTTTTTTTCTGTCTTCAATGTTTATAATATAGATCAATGCAACCTGTTAGCAGCTTGCAGCGTCATTTTCATCACGACTCGTGAAACTTTGCAGTGAATATATGAAGGGTATAGACGCAAAGTCAGCAATCTACTAAAGAGTTTTCCAGCATTGTCAGCTTTTGAATGATTTTTTTATAGAAAAAGATAATTTTTGGTGTAAAATTTCTCACGTTTATTGAAATGGAAACAATTTGGTAGAAACACCTCTAAAAACATCGACACATTCACAAAAGAAACTTGTATGAAGCGCTTTACCAAATTTTAATAAAATAATTAAATTTGTGTAAACTATCGTAATTTCTAAATCCCGATTGTTGGGAAAAGCAATTTAACGTTTTTTTTATCATTGTTAATCCAAATATTACCCGATAAAATTCACGTTTTAGGTAAATATTTTAATTTTTTATACCTATTTGAAAATGTCCCCTAAATATTTGGAATGTACGATTCTAAAAAATACGTTAATTTCGGACAAGGCTGAGTTGTTCCAAAGTGTTCGTTTATAAAAAAAAGTCTTTCAATTGATGATAACTCTCATTTGACATTTAAAGTTCTTTGTTTGTAGATTAATTGCTTTGTTTTATTTCAATTAAAAAACCGCGTCCTTCTTAAAATTGTATTTTTACTGATATCTGAATTAGGACTTGGGTTGTTTGTCTATTAAGCACCCCACTTATAAATTTAACAAAAAATAAGGCAGCCCACTCTCTCAAGTTTTCTGAAAATTCAATGGGTTCCGAGAAGGTACTTTAAATAATCTGAAAAGTTTTTGGACTTTGACTGTAGTCTAGACTTACATCTTATCTATTCCTGAGAATTTTCATGGAATGTGTAATTTATTTAAAAACATTTTCTGATGCGCGTCAATTTATGACCTTTAAACGATCTCTATTGCACGCCAATTTTCCGTTGGTTTCAATTTTGATCAAGAGTTGAAACGGACCGAGGATCGACGTTTAACGTAAACTATTCAAATATTAAAAAAGACAAAATGGTGTTTATCGTCTATTCTATTTGATGGTCATAAAATGTGACGGATTTTGAAACACCCCGACCTCAACTTTGCATGAGGTCAAACCGGACACTTATTTATACATCCTCTTTATACTTTTTTATAAACTATAAGTTCAATATTTATTTTAGTGGTTTCAATTTACTATTTTGCATAATAATTTAAAGCACTGAACTTGTTTGTAATCAATTGAGCTTTAGTACAATCAATTAATTAAAGCCGTGTTAAACACACTCCATTATTTATGGTGTTTGAATATTCCTCTCCGACTTGTCACTAGAGATTCCGCTCACAATGTAGGAAAATGTTATCATTTCGAGTATCGGGAGCGCAGCTATTTGAGGAGGTAGATTAACTGTTTACCGTCGCGCGGAACTCTATTTACTCAACACTCGCTGGCAGTAATTTTCTGTTAGCAGTAGCGGGATCCAGGATCCTCGAGATGATTCACTCGCGTCTTCTGTAATCCTGATACAATGAGCGGCTTAAAGGATTAATGCTAATTGATTTCGTGAAAATGTTTAAGGTTTTTGCAATTAGAATTCGAGGCAAGCAGGGCTTTATTTAATAAACTGGTAAGTCTTAATGGAGCTTTATAAGTAACAAGTAAATTTTTACCCGTCTAAATTGAGGCAGGTGTATTTACTCATCAAACTGGGGCAGGTGAGGGGGATTTACTTGAGCCGATGAAGTATCATCTTAATTCCCCTTGTAATACATCTCCTCTGCAATATAATTAGAGGCGAATTGACTATACCACGCTCCTCTGTTATTCGGGTGATGACTTTTCATATCGTTAGCCTATCTCTATCTCCATTTCTCCAAAATACAAACAATGCAGTTATTGTATTGATACCACAAACATCTTTGTTAACCAAAAATTTTCTCTTTGGTAAAGGTTGTATCTAGTGAGGCACATTAATCAGAATTTATTTGTACCTTCCCTCCATAACGATGCTTATCATTTACTGTACATTGTAGGTAGAAATGAAAGTCGTTAAATAATTTTCTACTAAATAAAACATATAAATGTGTACGAATTTAGAGATAGTAATTGAAATACAAAATTTCACGAAAAGTCCTAAATTTGTATGAAAAAAACCTTGTGAAAGAAAGTATGTACGTTGCTTAAGTTATGTACGGCTTTAATATTTAATATTAAATAATAAAAGGTATACCAGTAGTTATCGTTGGTAGCAATACCATTTACATTTGCATTAATTTGCAGTATAGTAACAAGTAAGTACATAAACGTAATAATGACAGACATCATCCGGCAGACAGACATCATCCGGCCCTAGAATTCGACATATCCTCCGTGATCCAATCGAAAATTAAAAACAACAAAGAGCGTAGGCGCAATTTTAGGAAAGCCGATTATACTCAAATTAATGATTGTATTAATTGTGTAGATTGGATCTCCGAAACCGCAACTTTGTCAGCCGAAGAAGCGGTAGATCACTTTTATGTAATTATAAATAATTTAATTGATAAGTTTATTCCAGTTTTAGCACGACGAAACGAGAAATTTCCCATCTGGTTCACACCACAACTTATTGAGTTATCACGAAAAAAAGATAAAGTCTGGCTTAAATGGAAAACATATAAAGGTCTTTCCGACTACCGTGAATTTTCTTTCTTGCGTGCTGCACACAAAAGTTGAGTAGTGAAACTCGAAAGTCGTTTTTCGATACCATTGAAAGTTCATTGCAAAACAATATCAAAAGTTTTTGGACATATGTATCTTCACTAAAATCGTCTGATGGATACCCTGCTGCTATGTCCTTTGAAGGCCATAAATCTAATGATACCCAAGAAATTAGTCACATGTTCTCTAATTTCTTTAAGTCAACGTTTGAACCTGCCTCCATCAATGACACAATCGACATCGACCCACCTGAATCAGTTTATGACTCTGGATTTGCACACATTCACACGATTCAACTAACTGAAAAGAAGTGCTATTAAATTTAAAGTCACTAGATATAAACAAGGGTGCAGGTCACGATGGAATACCGGCGTTTTTCCTTAAATCAGCTGCGTCGTCACTGTGTGTGCCTCTTACTATATTATTTAATAAATGTCTGAGTGAAGGGGTTTTCCTGCCAGGTGGAAATTGGCCTATATCATACCGGTCCACAAGGGTGACTCGCGTCATAATGTGAAAAACTATAGACCAATCTCCATTCTCTCCGCGATCCCAAAACTCTTGGAAAGACTTTTCGGAATTAGGGAAATTTTTACGATGGTTTGTCAACATATATCCGCAGCTTGCCGCCAAAATTATAGATCACACAACACGGGTTTGTTCTGGGTACCATCAATAAGTTACCAAATGTTTTTAAATTCAAACTGTTGTTTTATTTACCAACATGGATTTAGTAAGGTTTGAAGCCAATGAAAATAAAATGTATCTAAGTTTGCAAATTCAAGTTTTACTAAAAATCAGAACGCTATAATACGACTTTAAAACTCGAGCGCGTTTTTCATTTGATTCCAAACTTCTTATTCTTATTTGAAAAAACTTATGCTAGGTTTTGTTGTACAACGGAATATACGCTGGTCCGTTCTCAACTTGAGTACTGCGCCCCCATATGGACTTTTACGCCGTTACGATAAAATGGTTTGTCTATATTTCATACGGCAACCCATTAACATAATTGACTGTCCTACCTTAGTAAACCATCAATTCAAAATTAGGGAACCAGTTAAATGCTGGTGTCAGGGATCAATTAGAAGAATGGCGTACCAAACTTCAATTAAGACATAGATCATTTTCTGGGTCCGAAAAAAAAAAAAAAAACAACTGTTATTTATATTTTTCTTCTTTTTATCAATCACGTTCAAAAATGTGCATTTTCAGCTACACTGTTTTTTTTCTCTTTACGCTGATTATACGAAATGTTTCGGGAAAGTTGTGAGTGGAGTTGAAATCTAAGAAATTTTCATCTAAGTTTAAATAGATTTATTTGGATCGAGTATTTAGCTGGATTATAACATAACCATCTCGATTAATCATTACGCGTCGCACCAAGGTAGAGTTTACCAACATACTAAATGTGGAATTTTACATTTGCCATCACTTGTACAGGCTAACTACTGTAAATATGATAGCAATATGGGTATATATAGGACGGTTTCCATGGTTCCAACGCGGAGTGCGCAAACAACTTTCATGTAATTGATATGTGTCATAACACATTTAATTCATATAAAATAATAGAAAGTATATTTACGGCACGTTCCAGAGTGGTAGATACTTTAAGTATCGCCCTGGTGAAAGACCACCATTCAGAATGGAAACGTTGCTTGAAATGGCTTTTGTCGTATTTGGTGACCAGATCTGAATAGGCAAGTACTTCTCAACCTTACTCTTCCTCATCTTCTTTTCTCCCCACTACCTTCAGCCTAACAACATTTTTCAACTAGGGATGCCATAGTCTCGCAAATATTGAGCACAATCTATCAAAGATCCTAATACAATAACTTCGACGGTTAGAAAGCCAGCTTCTCGATTCACAGTTGTCCCTTATTCTCAAAATGTTCATCAATCTATCAAAAACGATAAAAGCACTCCATTGGAGCCTTTAAATCAACAACGTTTTCATTTATAAATATATTTCAATTTCGAATGAAAAATTCTTGAATTCTTAAAGTACAAAGGCTTTGGATGAAAACCATTTTTCCGGAATTCCTTCTGTGAATTGTGTAGACTGTAGGCAATCCGGCTATATTTGAAGTTTACACTTTTATATGAAATACACATAGCTCTAGCTTACAATACACAACAGGCCACGTACTTGTGCATGACTTTACGCTGGATTTAATGATATAACGATCGGAAAATCTGAAATATTGGATAAATATATAATAATAAATATAAAATAATTAAATATAAATATATTTAATTATAGACCCATTTATACTGAATGACCAAAGTTATGGTTTCGAAAATGATATTCAATCACGCAATAGTTTCATGTGTGGTATTTGTTCGGAAAAACAACATTTTTTTTAAAATATTTAATATCATAGATTTTAAAGCGATCGTCAAAAACATAGCCCGCCCAGAAAAGGTTGAATTTAATAATCTGTTATTGGGAAGTATATTTAATCTAATACATATTTGAATATGGTGATTAATGTACTCACATATAGATTGGATAATTAATATATTATACTGAAAAAGATGAACTTGTTGGTTCCGAATTTGTTAGTATGATCGTGCGAAACATCACATGATGTTTTATACAATTAAAAGCTCAGCACCTAAGCATTAAATTCTCCCTATAAAATAAAACGATGCAGCTACTCAATGAAACTGAAATAACCTTAAGATCCTAGATTAGTTTATTTTGTTTAATTTAAATGATAATTGGTAAAATATTTTTAATAAAAAAAACTTTTTTTCACCTCCTTCATTTCTTAACTTTGAACCATAGATAGTTCTATGATGTGAGCTTTGAATCAATGGGTAGGCTTACCCTTTAACAGTGAATTACAAATAAAATAAATTAAAACTTTAGAATTCAGTGAAGAACCTGTGCAAAGAATGTAATCAGTTACCTATTTAAAGTATAAATTACCACCACCGACAAGATATTATCTACGCATCCTTAAAATGAAAATGCTTATTTAAAAAAAAAAATCGTTTTTCATATTAAAACAAAGAATTTAATATGCTTACGCGTTAAGGTGTATTAAATTCCTTTTCTGTGTGATACAATGTTCTCGGCAAGTTCGAGCAAGCACTCGTACATTTTGAGGGTATGAGATTTTTCAAAGAATTAAATACATACCTACGGCTTTAATAAAAAAATGCGAGTTAATATTATGTTCCAAGAGAGGAAACAAACAAGTATTGTGTATTGTAAACATGATATCTGACAAAGGTTTTGATGAAATTACTTTTTCATATAGCTGATTAAGTTTTATTAATTTTTCGGAAAATACACTGATGTTCAAAGCAGGGTAACAAATAAGAGTTTTTTGATATTCTTGATAGAAAACACACCAACGAGCAATAATAATATTCATTTCAAAATTTTAATAGAAGTGACCCAATGATGATGTTATAGTGAGAGGGTGAATTTTTTTTTCTAATGTCAGCCTTAGTTAGCGTCCCGCCAAAGCTTTAGAGCGAAGTGTCTCTTAGTTCCATTCTCGATCATCGTTACAAACAGCTGCCAAAATGCATTTTTTCGACTTGGTACTTCTTTAACCACAAATTCATCAAACCTTGTGCGACTTTCATCAGTTTACGCATTAAAACAATCATTGTTGGAAAGAGTATTCAGACAAATAATGTGTTGTCTATGCGCTTAGTAGTTGCATGGCATATTTTGTGCTGTCGATGATTTTTTGTGGAATTTATAACTTATTTTTTACAAAAGGGAATTTTTATATAATTTAATCCAGGTAAAATCTCGATCCAAATAAATCTATTTAAAGAGTGTTGATTAATTGTTTCAATTTATATCAGACAGTGCGGCAAAAAATCCATTTTCAATGATTTCAGAATAATGTTTTTTATGCGCCACAAAATGATGTTTATGTTTATATGTCCTAAACTAGTTTTAAAAGAAGACATCATTGTATTCCCGTCCCAAGTTCAAGGTTTGAAAGAATATTTGCTTTACAGTTTTGAAACTTCTCTTAAACATCAGATGATTGCCCACTGTCCGATTTCCAAGTCACATAAATAATACAAATTGAGATATTATTCCGAATATTTTCAATTAACTAATAGTATTTTAAGACTTTAAATGGACATTTCATTTAAAATTCTAATATTCATTTTACCTTTTTACAAAAATTCTTTCGTCATTAAACCTTTTTTTATAATTACTATCTTCACTACCCGGCTTCGCAAGGGATATGGATTATTGCAATGGAAAAAATAGGAAACAGTATAGTGTAGATCTTGTCTTATTTTCGTTAGCTATATTATTTTGCAAAAAATAATGAAAATGACGTTGAGAGCTGAAGTGATTTGGTTTGGCATGAAATTTCCAGTCAAAGAATTATTTGGAAAATTCTTGACGACAGTTTTTTCTTTCTGCTCCACTGACAGATTTTCTGTTTTTTTTCAAAGATCCACCGAAAAATACAAAATAATTTTTTTTTTACAAAAAAATAGGTTGTTGTAATTTTCAGAAAAATAAGATAGGAGTGTGATCAAAGAATATATTTAAGGGTCTGCACTCATAAAAGACTTTAAGTGTTACTTTCTAGCATTCTAATACAAGCAAAACTACAAATGATATATTTGTAAAATTTCTATGGGTAGTTAGGAAAATGTCTAAAGTTTCCAATGAATACAATTAACTGTAATATAACTATGAAAAACTAGGGTGTTGTTTTTAAACGTCATTAAATGGTATAGTTTGAAAACCAGCAAAGAATTTTTTTAAAGGTTTACATAAAAGTCTAGTATACACTTCATAAAGAATTTAACAGATTATTGTTGGAGAATTGTATTCACTATTAACCTTAGAATTTTTTTTAACTTAATTTAATTCCCGTATAGTAGCAACAGAGATTTTTTTACTTTACTTTACTTTTAGAATTTAATTATTTAAATACATTCACAAATTATATTTGTAATTGAGTGATTTGGATAAAGGGCCAATGACTAGCACAACATTAAAGAAAACAGAGGATTGAATCAGTATTGAAAGATATTCAAAAATACATTTAAAATGCCCGTCTGTACATACTTTATTCATAAAATAACCCTGAAAAGGGTATTAATGTAAATCCAGGTAAATTGGACTCTGCGGACTCATTGACATCAGATAAAAATAAATTTGCATAAATTATTGCCATTCTGAACAATTCAATTACATTAGACGGATAAAGGGAAATATTTTATTAAGAAGAGCCTATATCAGGAACATTAAAATATCAATTTAAAAGTTCCAATTTATGGAAAAGATATTTTGGTTTACGGAACGCAGAATTTGAATTTTCCCCATAACTCGTTTATTCATTAAATTCTTGGTAGTAAATTTAATTCAAAGAAAAAGTGTACATAGTACCCGAAGTACTCGAATTTTTTTTTTTTAAATTATACTTTTTATTTATTTTTTCATCTCCATAAAAACCTTGCTTTCAGACGGTACGGTTCTGTTTTTTTTTAAGTTGATCTAAAGTATTTGGTATTCGTTTGATGTGTATTGCTTTAATTGACTCATTTTAAATATATAATAATGTCTGTTAAAATATATAATTAGTAGTAAGGTACTTTATTAGGTAGGTAGGCATTTAAAAATATTATTTTAAATGTTTGATTTAACATTAGTTTCGGTTTTGGAAAACTTTACAATCATAAGTATGTATGAACATATTAAGAAAGAAAATTTTATATAGTTAATGTTGGTAAAATACATTAAAAAACAGTAACATAATTTTCTTGAAATATTTACGGTTAACTCCCAATACTCTGGAGGTTTTTTGATATCACGCTTTGGCAAAAACGATACGAACATAATATGTTATATTACTATGTATGAACCAATTAGATCAATATTTAACTTCCAAATACTGAGTTCGAGAACTTCATTCCGCTTCAAGATAACACACTAGCGTAGCCGTTTTTCTCTTGATTTTTTTTCTTCGTCTTATGGATTTATGGATTCTTTGTCAAATCGTACTCAAAAGCAAATTCTTAGTTCCATTAAAAAATGTTAGGCTCACTGAAATTATTTAGATAAAAAACGAATTCGCAAATAATAATTCCCACGCGTTGAATTGATATCAGATTTACTCACTTTATTAGTGAAACGTGATAAAAACGAAAAAACAAGCATACGGAAAGTAGTTATATTGTTGCCAGTTAAATAAACTGCACATCTTCCAAGACCATTCATGTTTTGGTGATGAAAAGTTGTTGAAAATGAAGTATTTTTGTATCTAGATTTCTCCAGATATTTACCATAAAAAACTACTTTTACAATACAGAAACCTATTTAGGTTTCATTTTAAAATACCGAATTTCGTAATTCTAGGTTTCCCAGTTCTGAGTGAATATTTTAATAATTTATAAAACGTTTTTGTGAAATATAAATTAATAAAATAATAGGAATACTTCACGCTAAACAAAACAAAAAATTGAAAACTTTGATTAATTTTAAAATACCTGACTACTTTACTTAAATTTCTGTAAGCCCTCCGAAATTAAGAAAAATTGTATTTACATAAAAATCTCGTCAACTGTAAACTTACAATTTTGACTTAAGTGCAAAAACTTGAATTACATGATGTTATTTAAATACTTGCGGGCTAGCTTTGGAAATAGAATTTTCAGCTCTTTTATTTATTTATGGACATGACTTCATAAAGAAATGAGTTTAGTTTAACAGCCTATTCCAAGTTGTATAGTCTGATACTAAGAAAGCACGTCCTCCGAACTAAGTGTCTGGTGCACGCTTTGGTTCCTCTAATCTTCCGATAATTGATGAAGTTGCTGTTCTAACACTTTACTGTCGTGAGTTGGTATTTTCAGGAATGCACAGTTCGGATAAGTGAGCCAGAGACATTCCTTTACTTCTGAAATTATTTAAAATCTACGGCAGAGTGAAGAAGCAAAACAAAAAAAAATCTTTTATTTTCTGCTTGAAACCATAACCTCAATATTGAAGATAATTCCGCACACTGGTGAATATGTTTCCGACCCTTTTGAAAAAATAATAGCATGGACATCGCTATCATCGGGCGCAGTTCACCGGCACCTTTTGTTCCCGCACATCAGCACCAGAACTTGCCCATTTTATAAAATACACTTTTTTACTGAAAATTATGCGACAAAACATTGTATCAATTATGTGCTTCTTTTTCAACTTCAGTATTTGCATTATTTTTATTATTTCATTATAATAAAATTGTTCAGTTTGATATACAAAACACGTTTTACTGTGTTGCTGATTTTGTAATGATAATTTTTATTTTCTCCAATTCAAGCCAAGTTCAAAGCTTTTCTCCGGAGAAAATGGAAACATTGAGATCTTAATACGTATCTCTTACACACATTTCAAGAAACTGGGAGAGCTGTAGTTCCCGTTACCCTTTTTATACGAGTAATATTAGAATCTGGGGGTTGTACAAAGATTCTCGTTAAAAGGTTTGCTATACTTACAAAATGCAATGTTATTTACGTTTTGCCCATCTGTTATTCTGAATATTGCTTAAAATATTATAAATCTTAATAAACTAGTGCAAATTATGCAAGTAATGTCTATGGGCGAATAAATAAAGCAAGTAGCAGCTTGAATTTAGACATATTAAAAGTTATAGATTCTAGATTTTTTAAATTTTATTCTTTATTACATGGTTTGATATCAGAAATGTGGAATATGCTTAAACAAAAAGCTTTGTTGCACTTTTATAATCTTTATATAGTTCTAGTAAATGCTTGTAATTTAGTGATTGAAGGGTCTATTCCTGCAGAGCGCACGAAGGTATAATATCAATATTTATTTGGATAAGAAATAAATGCACGCTGGTCGATTGGGACTAAGGCAAGAGAACACTATAGTTGGCTTATCCATTCAGCATCTCACTTGGAGGAGGCTATCCGAATTATATTTGCATAATACTGGCCCTAAATAAGTTTTTAGATCAAATAAAAAGACACTTTTTTTACTACTGCTACTAAGTTTTTTGGGTTGATGGACTCAATTCCATAGCCAATCATTACTCGTCAAACAATTTAAACATGGTGTAACTAGCTCAGATCCGCTGAATATCGTTGCTTTTACAGCAGTTGCGTGCGCAGAGTTTTTGATCAGGTAACAGTAAGAAAAACAGCGGAATTATTGATTATAGAGTTAGGTACCAACAAATATCACCGATTGGTATTGTATTTGTTATGTAAAAGCACTGTCTTGACACTAAAAAAGATACTAACAAACGAGCCACTTGAACATGCAACAGCTGACAGCATACATATTTTGTGTAGTCTAGTGGACATAGAACAATCTACTTTGACGTTGGCGGCGTTTAAGCATACGTAGTTACTTCTTTTGCCATGTTTTAATAAGAATGTCGATGGGGCGCTCGCGGCAGTGCGATTAAATAAATTTCGCCCCTATGTTTGAAAGTACAGATTTATTTTTTGCAATAATTTCATATTCTTTAATCCAATACTACCATACATATATTTTTATGCGAGTACGGCAGGGTAGGCAATGCTTATGTGCCTTAATGGAGTGCATGTCTCTGCCTTACAGTATACATATTGTATTCTTTAAAATACCTAATGAATTACCTTTATTATATTATCATAAATTGCAGCACATCATAGAAAGCACAAAAGAAAAAAATGGCGAAAAATCTGAACATATAAATAAAGCCTTCTATTCTGAGCTGTTTGTTACTATTGAATCTTATTTTGCAAGTTTTTTGTAGTTTTGATCTCCATTCCAGAATTCCTAGCTCACCATTCTGACTTCCGACAGATGAAACGAAAGTTGTTTTCATTCAATTATGCTGACATCGCGTTTAGTCACAACTCGATGTACGAATATAGTTTCTATTCCTTACAGAATTTCCAGGGTTCTCACTAAAATAAGCACTATTGTCATCCATTCCTTAGTGTTTATTTATTTTTGGTTTATATTACAAACTATTCCAAATAATAATACAAATAAGTGAATTATATTTATTTAAAAAAAGAATAAATAGTAATTATTAAAGAAACAAACAATACATTGGTTGCAAGAGTGAAAGATATTTTATATTTTCGTAGAAAGAAATCACTTTGTGGTTTGACACATTAATTTAGAAAAAATTTTTTAAAAATTCACGGAGATTATTTTATTTTTTATGACCGACCGGTTTCGCTTGGCCTAAACATCATCATTTATCATTATTCTCATCACCTTTTCCGTTAACGTTTTGTTTCTTTCAATTCATATTATCTGTCTCTTTCACTCTGTTCCTTTTTTTCTCATTGTTCTATTTAAATTTTATATTTTGATCTATTTCTGTATGTATATATACTGAGTATTATATAATATGTGTGAGTGAGTTATTAATGTGAGATGTGTGAAGCGGTGTTCTGTGAAAGTGTTGTGAAGGATTGTGTGTGTAAGCGCGCATAGGGCATGTCTTTGAAATAATGCTCTCTTTATGAGGGCAGGAGAAAAATGTCAATATTGGAATTGAGACAAAGATTTTTAAATGTATGAAGAGCACAGTTAGTTGGAAAATTTACTGCTGTTTTTTTTTTTATTTATTACATAACGTGTTGAATAGTTTAGTGAAGCGGGTACGTTTCAAAGGTATGTTAAAATTGATTAGATACAGCGTTCTGTGGAATCGGTGTTTTTATCAATATATTATATTTTGCGTTAATAATAGAATTTTTCACAGCACAAAGGTGGCCAATACTGTCCAACTACAAAACCCGCGATAAAGTTTCGACAGATGAGCACCCTACGATCAGCCTACACATTTAATGCATGCACGTATATTTGACCAATTTTAACCTGAAACTTCAATGTAACAATGCGGTCGTAACAGTTTTATTTTGTAACTGAATTAAATGTTGCGAAACTATGTCAGGCATCGACTGCTTTTAAAAAAATATAGTGCTACCGCACAAGAGTCCCAACTGCTCCCAACCGTATAGAGCCAGTGAGACTATAGCATCCCCAATTGGGGTATGTTGTGAGGTTGAAGGCAGTGGGGAGGGAAAGGAGATGAGGAAGAGAAAGGTTAGGAAGTACCTGGTTATTCAGATCTGGGTCACCAAACACGGCTAAAGCCATTTCAAGCAACGGTTCAATTCTGAATGGTGGTCTTTCACCAGGGTGATAATTTAAGTATCTACTATTCTGGAACGTGCCGTAAATATACTTTATTTTATTTTATATGATTTAAATGTGTTGTGAAATTATGACATTTATTAAATGACTAAAAATTATTTGTGCACGCCGGGTTTGAACTCGCGACCTCTGGATTTGTAGTGGAGCATCTTACCACATGACTATGCAGGTTTTGCACTATGTTTTTGATTATAAGGTAAATACAAATCTTGTTATGCATTTAGCATGACAAATATCTGTTATTTTAATAAATATTTCACAGTATATTAACTGCAGTTCTAGTCAAATATATTCAAAATAGTTATGCATTAAACTCTCTCTCCTTGCAGTATGGAATATTTATTTTAATGATTATTATTAATTTAACCCCTAGTATGGACAATAGAAGAAATCATTAGGGGACCAAATGGGTTGGATACCGTACATAATTAGTCTTAATCTTGTTGACACTAGTATGAAACTAACAAAATTATTGTGAATTTGAAATTATTAGAATGTAGATGAAACCAAAATAGAATAATGTGATGAACTACGTGGCATACCCGTAACTACACTGCCGTAATTAAGCAAATTGTTGCTGGAAAGGCAAAAGGGCTCAAGCGACACGTTAGTCAATTATTATTTAAATGTGCAGTTTTTATCAGTTTTTATTTCTGCATCGAATGCTCTGACTCTCGTTTGATTCTGAAGACTTTTGTGGCCCTTCAGCCAGCTAAAATATATTTCCCAATTTGGAGAAGGCTTGACTCAAGCGACGCAAGCTTGGGACTTTTTAAGGTTTTTTGTCACTTCAGGTAAAACATTTTTTTTCCCAAATTTAACCAGTGACTGAAGACATATAAATTTTAAAGTCAAACAAAAAACTTTAAAGCACTCTGGTGTAAACATCCCAAAATGGCGCTTCAGCCCTTTTGCCTTTTCCGCAACGATATTATGTTGAACTGGAATTAGGAATTATCCCCATTGTTGGACTTTGCAATTTTTTATTTATTTTAACTATGATTGTGGATATTTAAACACGAATCAAGATTTTGATACGTGCATCAAAATAAAAACAATAATAAAACATTAACAGTTTAGAAATGTTCAAACTACAAAAATATTGCGTTTAAAACAACTTCGACGTTTATTATCGAGCTTAACATATTTTGATAGTAACGGCAGACTTAGTAAAGAAATAAAAGCTTTTTGAAAAGAATCTATTCTCGACTACTCGCACTATTTCAAATCAAAGTGCTCAATAAGCCAGCTTTTTTGGTACAGCTTTAAGCTGTGATAACCCTGAATATCTCATAAGACAATTTAATATCATTTCTCCACGAGCAAAGTCCCGGCCGTATTTACTTTGTTGGGCGGGGGTCGAGGAGTCACTAAGGGTGGGGGGGGGGAGGCTGGTGTGCTATTATGAAAACTCAAGTTTAATCACGTGATCAAAGTGTATACAACCTTATTACTTGCTGAACTGCCGTTGTTCAGCAATATTGTCTTATTGAAAGTTCACGAAACGATTAACACGACAATATCGACGTGGTTTTCTTAATAAATTACCTATAGTTATTGCATGTGTGTATTTTATGTATTTAACTAGTTGCTACCCGTAAAAAATCACGGTATTTAACTTGAATTACTAATAAATAAATAAAATAGTTGTTTTAATCCACCTATTTCAAATACGGTTTAAAAAAATGGTATTAACCGTTAAGTTTAGTTACCAGATATGACTAGTCAGAAATATCCAAACATCCTATTTTTGATCTCGTTTCACTCCCAACTTCTTTCAGCCTCACAACATAAGTAGTCCAAATTGGTGATGCCATAGACCCGATGGTTCCGAGCAGTTGAAACTCGAGTGCAGTTATCAAAAATTAATAAATAAATGGAGATGACGCAAGGTATGAAGCCAAACGCCTCACTACCGCATGTTGGAACATTTGGCTACAGACGGCGAGAGAGGAAGCAAAATTAAAGGATGGTCGGAAAACGAATAGAATTACCAAGAAGGCTTTAAGTCTACAAGAGTGGTGAGCCATCATCAGAAAAAAGTGTTAGCCTATAGTGTAAAGACGTTTTTGGGTGTTGACTATTGTGAATCAGTGGCGGCTCGTGACTCTTTAGTGAGTTAGAGTGCGAGAAGATTAAAAAAATACGACGTTATTGATGTTGTTGTAGCCGAAAATGATTTTTATTTACAAAAAAAAATACTAAGATTTTCAGTATTTTTCAGTTTTGTTGGTTCAGCTTGCTTAAAAATCTTAAAATTGAAAAAAAAAACAACATTTTCAACATTTCAATCACGAAATTTTATTTTTTTAATCTTAGCACTCTAGCACACTAAAAAGTCACGAGTCGCTACTGGTTATGATGTCGGTAGTTGCAACTGCGAATCGATCCTGGAACCTGCCACTGTCAGCCAACGACGAGGTTAACCTCATTATAATCACCGAAATTAAAGAAAGTCAGAATTTTGAAAGATATGTCACCACCATTAAAACTAAAAATCCAAGTGTGAAATCAAGGTTTTATTTCCTTTGTGAGAAAAAGAAAATGCCTAGTTTTCGACATCCGAAGTAGTGACGAACACATTTCTCTAATGTAAGCGTAAAACACATTTAATTTTGATCAAATCTATCAAAATGGGTGACGTTGAAATAATCACCCAAAGTTTTTCATTCATTCTAATGGATCACGGATTAAGATTAGTAAATTTGAATAGTGTACGTATGTAACTTACCAGAGACTTTGAGGCTTTCATTTTTCTTGCCTTCGTTTCCTGCGCGGCAAGCGTACTTCATTTCCGGTGGCAGGCCGCCATGTTCAACACGTGACCGGAAGTTGGACTCATTTTGCCTGTTGAAGAACATATTTATGGTTATTCTAATATCTTAAAAAGTACTTAAGGAAAATGATTTGCAATCAATTTTTCTGGTTCAAAAAGCGTTGTCATATAAATTATCCAAAACAACCTGATTTTTTATCCATAACTACAGCTATCAATTGCATCACTATAGGAGTGGAAGATACTCTTGACATCGCCCTGGTGAACGAACCCCACTAATAACAGGAACGATGCTTTGAATGACTATATCGGTGTTTAGTGACCAGACTGGATAGCCAGGTACTTTTGAAATTTAATTTCCTTTTTTCTCATTTCGTTCATCTTCATAATATACCCAAAATTGAAGATGCCATAGACCCACTGGTTTTTTTTAAACTTTTACGTGATAGCTACCGCATAAGTGTTTTAACCGCCTGGAGCTTGTAGGAGTATGGGAATCTTGAGGAAATGTTTGTGAGCATGGAGGAATTAGGAGAAGGGAAACTTAAGGTGAAGATAAAAGTTGGGATGTCATTGGCTAGACCTGGTGACCTAAAACTTTATCGAGCAACATTTCGGTTGAGGATTTCTCACCATGGCGATACTAATAGCAATAGATACTAATAGAGTACGTAAAATTTTAGTATTGCTAAAAAATATAATAATACTGTATAATCAGATGCGATGGTTAAAAAAAAAACATAAAAATGAGAGAATTTATTTTTATTTTTTTTATTATTATTTTTTTTTATTGTTTTTATTTTTATTTTTTAAATTTTTTATTTTTTAGGTTTTTTATTTTTACTTAAACAATAGTTAATATTATTTTATTTTTTTTTTAAACAATTTTTAGTTAAACAGCTTTCACGCGTAAAAATAATTACATTGCAGAGCTTTTAACTATAAATTGTTTTTTTTTAATAAAAAAAATCAAAATAATAATAATTAAATTTAATAAATAATAATAATCTAAATAAAATTAAAAAATAAATGACAATCTAAATAAAATTAAAAAACCTAAAAATTAAAATGAAGTTCTAAAAATAAACTTTAAAACCATAAAACATGAGAGAATTTATTTAAAAACGACAAGAAAAAAGCTATTGCAAGTTTTCCAATTAAATTTTCTTATTTAAAAATAACTCCACTCCTTCGTGGCTTACGAAAATAAACGTTTTAAATGTATTTGAATAGCTTATTTATGTAGCCCTTTAACATTTCAGCCCGTTTTAAAAACCAATTTAGTAGTAAGACGATTGTGAAATTGATTTCTAGAAAACTTTCTCTAACTCGGACATTATTTTGCCTAGCAGAAAATGACAATGAGCAGTTAATAATTTTTGTTGTTTTATCTGATAGTAAGTACAAAATTATCAATGAAACTATGTTAAAATTTTTAAAAAGTTATTTAAATACCTATAATATATAATACATCACTTAGATTTCACATAGAGTATACCGTTGATTAAAGATAAACTTCCGCTATAGGGAAAGTGTAGACTTGATTATACTTCTTGTCTCACTTTTGACTGAATAAATAATGTCCATCGCTAGGTTGGTATTCAGTCTAGGTATATACGGTTTTATAAAAAGAAAAAAAGCATGTTTTAAAGATTTTATTTGTCTTCGCGCAAGCTTCAAAAAATTTTTATTTTTTATTTTTTCTGAACAATCATAAACATGGAAGAAATAAAACGTCAGCTTGTATTTTTATAAACATCACCATAAATTTTGTACCAAATATTTTTATTAATTCGTACGAAATTAGAAAAATAATATTACTCTGAATGATTTAGAACGCATATTACAATTTGTTGAGATATGAATGTGAAGGTTTCGTTTGGCACGCAGGTTTCGTGACACATTTCAAAGCATTTTTTTCAACTGACAGTGATTAAAGCTTTCGCGCTCGTCTGTTTACCCTGTCAACTTCGCCTTACCGCTGCTGCTGCTCCACCCCACTCCCAACTACGTACCTCCAATATTTCGCTGGTGTATTTCCATGCTAACATTAACGTTGCGAAGGCGGGTTAAAAGGCAGTTTGGGGTAAGTTGTTTTGCATTTGTACACACAATTATACGTTAATTTGTACATTTCATGATTTTCGTTAGAACTCTCCAAATAACATATTTTTTTGTGATCAAAAAACCTAGCATAAATTTAAAATGTCCCAGTTTATAGATTCTCGTATCAGGGTGACACCAGACCGTTCCACCACACGAAATAAATGTTTCAAATTAGGTTGATTTCACACGCGAAGCAAAATCAGACAAATCTGTCTTCCACCCGAAACATTAAATAATTATGTTTATAGTTGTACCTACATCTTTTTCGTATGAAAAGAGACATGTGGTTTCCCTTAACGGTCGCACTGAAACTCGAAGAATTCGTTAAAATTTGCAAATGGTTTCAAAAGACTCATACAGTGTAGTAATATAGCTAACCATGTAATTAATATACTTAAGCATTTTTTTAAATGCACACCATTGTCGGCAAAAACGTTTTTTCACTTTGTGCTGGTTCATACAAAAAATAAGATAATTCAACATTTCTCAAAGGAACACCGTCCAGCATCCTTAAAAAAATAAATAATTTCAGACCTGAATATGACCTGGAACACTTCAACGCAAACATAAAATAATAAGAAAAATGCTAGCTTATTTATTATCCTGCAAAATTGCGCAAAATGAACAGCAATTATTCACAATATTCTTGATTTTTCATTAAAACGGAATCTTTTACGGAAATATTCGTCGGGTATGCAAGTCGTGAGCAAAGTCACTAACAAAAACTATGCGAACACCGCTAAACCCCGGAAAATGAGGAAACGAGGGACGTTTGCACTAAATAATGGCACCAGAGAATAGGGGTAGCTGAGATGAATGACTAGAAGAGTGGGAGGGTTGTACTAAACTGTAGCTAGCTCTAGTGCTTGTTTAGAGGTACATTGATGCTTCAGTTCTCGGAGAAAGTGCAGAATGACATTTTCTGAGAATGGTGTATTTACTTAAAATCTGTTTATTCTTATGCACAATGTTTTGTAACCAATGCCAGTCTTACTTAGATGGCCCGGCAGAATAAGGAATAGAAAGGAAGATTGTATCTGGATATTTTTATATTTTAGTGGATTCGGCTCTTTGACGTATTAAAACCATGTTATATGATAATTCTCTCCATTATAAATTTTTTTTGAATAAACATGATAAACTCTTACAGTATACACGAATAATGTTAGCTGAGTCCAGTACACTACTGTTAGTCCTGTGCAAAGTTTAGATGCGTTATTTTCTAGAGTTGTATAATCTAATTTAACATCTGATTTGGAATACTAGAATTTAATTAATTATAACTACTTCAGAGCCTTGCGAGGATTAAACTTAAAATATCATTAAATAATAATTTGTTTGTGTAGGTAGTACTATTAAGTGAACCATTATTTTAATATATTATTTTTTTCCCTTTCGCAACGAATATCACATACCGCACTCCTCTTAAAAACGGCTGAAAAAGGAAGCGAACAAAACTAAGGTATAATGTATAACAATAGAGGTAGAGTGTAGAACCAGAGTTATAGGGTAGAGTTGCACTTTAGGGGTTGGTATATTGTACATTGTGGAATAAACGGAGCTAACGGAGGTGTTTGTTATAATAGATTTTTAACATGTTTTAGTGGAAAGCTAATAGAAAGCTAGCAGGCAGGAATTTAAAATGATTTATGGTTTTCATTAGAACTAGCTCGTTTAATTTAAATTTAAATAAATCATGAATATTTTCGGGGAAGAAATAATTTAGTAAGTAAAGTATAGTTGAGCTAATGGACAAGAAATCTACTAAAGGTTGTAGTTTTTTCGTGCCTTTCAAATAATAGTTTTTGATATGTAGGTGGATTCATTAGTCAAAAAACGATGTTGCTAAAATTTCACATGGGTTATTATTATTATTTCGTAGATAGTCTGCATAGCTCCCGTAAGCACTCAGAGCATAAGCCCATTGTGCTACTCGTATCCCTCATGTCTCACCTTATTTCAGGGGTCAGTCCCTTTAATATAGTTCAGAGCTGTCATATTTATTGGAATAACATATGCAAATTTTGTTTTAATCTTTCACCACTGGGTTTTCCCGTGTTGGGAAATACGTCTTATATTACACATTCATAAAACAATATATGTGATAAGGTTGCAAGATGTTCGCACCTATCTTGTTTTAGTGCATACTGTTTTGAAATTATATAGGTTGTTTTATTTTATTAGTCTGTGTTTGGTTGTAGTATTTGGTTATATGGGTTTGGCAGTTTCTCTTGGTTTACAGCGTGGCTCTCGGAGTATTAAATGCTTCATATTATCAAGGACATTGACACCATGAATGGCTCGATGTTACTACATCCTATTCACATTTCACACGACTATTGGCGCTTTCCTCTGTCAACTGCACAACGAGGTTCCGAGGTGGTGGTGTCCTGCCAATAATCCTACCAACCAGTGGCGCCTCGTGAATTTTTAGTGTGCTAGAGTGCCGAGATTGATATGATATAAATAATAATACCGTAGCCAAAAATGATTTAAAAAATAAAATTGTATCAAAAATTTTCAGTTTCGGTGGGTCAAATGACCCATCAAAACTGAAAAATATAAATATGTATTTTTTTTTTTAATTTTGGCTACAAGAACATTAATTACCTCGTATTTTTTTTAATCTCGGTACTCAAGCACACTTAAAAGTCAAGAGTCCCCACTGCTACCAACACCCTCAGTGAGTTTCTCTCCGTTTCTCTCCACATTGAGTAGTTACCTGGTTCGTTAAGCGATGGAACCGTGTATGAGCACTCTAGTTTATTCGGGTAGTTTAATATATAAGTGTGTCATTTGTATTTGTCATTCTGAAATTTCTCACAATATTTTTGGCCTATATTTCAAATTAAAAAGTATTTGCTTTACTTAAAAACTATCCTTTCTTTGGTCTGTAGGCAAAACCAACAAATAACAACCAAAAAAGTTTTTATTCTTTTAGGATGTGTAGAAAAAGAATAGCCCAGCTTTGAGCTTAATTAAAACGTGGCTGTAAAAACAAACAAATCATTTCGAACGTTCTATCTTCAATTCCAATCCAAAGTCCGTTCCACAATAAAACTTAAAAACCCTAGAAAGTTTCGTTGTAGGTAGTAACGTGCTAGCCGGAAGGAACAATGGAATAATACTTTCCCTCCCATACTGAAATTGCTTGAGAGCGCTTTGTTCCGCCCAAAATTATAGCCGGTGATTTGAGCACATTTTGTAATTTCTATCGCTGGGTGGAATGAACGATTTGCTGCGAGAATTTTATAGGCATTCTTAGGAAAGTGGGTATTTTTTAATTGCAGCTGAATACATTTTGATTATTTTTCACATCTTGGTATGTTAAAGTAATTATTGAAATCGATCGTCAAACTAAAAAAATCTATAATGGTTTATTTCACTTGCAAAATGGGAGGGAATTTTTTTTCTTAATTCATTCTTATAAAAGTTCAAATACCGAATCATGAATTTTTAGGTTTTTAATTTTATTTAAACAATAATTATTATTATTTTAAATTTAAAAAAAAAATTAAAATAATAATAATTATTGCTTAAGGGTCAGCACCCAAAAATACTCATTTTATGGCTTGCTAGTACAACCAAAACTATTTTTTATCTGTTAATTCTATACGGGTAGTTAGAAATATGTATAAAGTTTCCAGTGAATACAATTTTTGAACAGCAATTTTTTTAATTCTTTATGAAATCCGTACTGGAATTTAAAACGTTCAAAACGCCTTTGCTGGTTTTCAAACCACGTTTTACTGATATTTTAGTATGTTTTTCATAGAATTTAAAGGATTACAGTAAAAAAATTGTATTCACTAGAAACCTCAGAAATTTTTCTAGCTACCCATAGAAAATTTATAGATAAATCCTTTGTAGTATTGCTTGTATTAGAATGCTACAAAGTTATGTTAAGCGTCATTATTGAGTGCTGACCCTTACATAAAATTGAAAAACCTAAAAATTAAAATGGAGTTCTACAAAATAAACTTTAAAACCATAAATACTTACTATTGATTTAAAATAATTTGAGGAAAAACCTCGAATTTTGAAACAGTTTCTACCAGTACGAAAGTATCTACCCCAAAAACCTATAGAAGGTAGTTTAGTATTTTGTTTCATCAATTGTTACAATTTTTTTCTTCTTAGAAACAACATCTGATATTTTAGATTCTGAAAAGTACATTATTTGTGTCGATCTCGTACCATTCAAACGCGAATAATCACATCCACACAAAAAGGTTGTGTGTTTAATGACTATTATTTGCAAATCTCCGAAACTAACTACATTTTAGCGTCCAGCTTTGGAATTAGGTCTCCCGCAAATGTATCCGGTTTCTCCGAATATCAACATTTCTCACTCATCCGAAGCTTGCAGTTTTTTTCAGATTATCAGCCCGCCTTATATTTGAACCACTTATTTTTCTAAGCAAAGGCGCCATGCGACGACATTGGGATTTTATGTCATCTTTTAATCGTGTTACGCGCATAGCTTTGTTTGCATTGTTTCCAAAATCGGCTCTTTTGTATTTCTTTTTCACTGGGAAATACCTAGCATGAAGATTCTTGCTAGGTATTTTCGTATCATTAAGTGTATTTGGGTAATGAACATTTTTAACTTAACCTCCTTGGTAAGAGTAAATGTTAATACCAAAACCATCGTTATAAAAGAAAACCATCGTTTTAAAAGAAAACCATCGTTATAAAAGAAAACCATCGTTATAAAAGAAAACCATCGTTATAAAAGAAAACCATCGTTATAAAAGAAAACCATCGTTATAAAAAAGAAAACCATCGTTATAAAAAAAGAAAACCATCGTTATAAAAAGAAAACCATCGTTATAAAAGAAAACCATCGTTATAAAAGAAAACCATCGTTATAAAAGAAAACCATCGTTATAAAAGAAAACCATCGTTATAAAAGAAAACCATCGTTATAAAAGAAAACCATCGTTATAAAAGAAAACCATCGTTATAAAAGAAAACCATCGTTATAAAAGAAAACCATCGTTATAAAAGAAAACCATCGTTATAAAAGAAAACCATCGTTATAAAAGAAAACCATCGTTATAAAAGAAAACCATCGTTATAAAAGAAAACCATCGTTATAAAAGAAGCATTTAATGAACACGCGTGTTTCGAGGTGTGGAGAAATTTCCTCATTTTCAAAAGCGAGAATATTTCTAAAGTTTATGAGGTAACGGTATTCTGCAGAATCCAGCCAACGTACAAGAATAGTAAATTTATCTTGGTGCCTGTCAACTTCATCGCGTCACTTTATAACAACAGCTGTAAAGGTTAGTAATAAACATTACAATTTATCTTACAAACCTTTTTACTACCAAGTAAAAACTATAATTTATCATTTCCTAAAATCTTTTACAAAACACGAAATTTAGAAAAAAGTGCTTTATCGCGAGGCTTTGTTGCTGTTATTCAAAAAGCCAGTGTTTGCGTACCAAAGCTTCGAAGCTTCGTCTCGCAGTAACAGTAACAAGGGTGTTCAGGGTACAGTGCTTTCCCTCATTACTCCGTGAAAAGTACACAGTGAATAGCGAAAAGACAGCGTTACTTTGTATATTTCTACGCCAGCAATATTCTGTTTCACAAAACACTCCGTAACGAGGAGCGATCAATTTTATTTTCTTTGAAACGTTCCAACGCAAAAGTTTAGAAAAACGCTGCAAACACAGATAAATGACGAGAAACGCTACAATGGAGGATATTGTGCTATGGAGAGCATTGTGGTGCACACAATCCGCTAGTTTTCAGAAAAAAATACATAGGCGCTATTTTTGCAATATTCGATTTAAAAGTATTAAAATAATATTAATAATTTGTTAGTAAAAACATACATTATAACAGACACAACTACATAAATAACATACATAAAACAGACATTTGTGTGCTAAAACGAAGTAATAATGGAGACATGTACAGTCATAAAAAACAATAACGAAAACAGTATAAAGAGAAAACAAATTGAACAAAATTGACAAAAATGGCTAGATATGAATCGACAAATATCGAAAACACAGTCACTACTCCAACACAAAAAAAAATGTATTTCAATGTTCTCCTACTAATTTCTACTTGATATACACTAAATAATACAAAATGTGTAACAAATATCTTAATTAAGTCGTCTCTCCAAAATAGCCAGGAAAAAGTTTATTTATAAAATGGCGATCATAATCCATTCAATGGAATCTAAGATATTGATAAAATAAACTGGATTTCTAGTGTAGAGAGCCGTTAACCATTTAAAGTCCAGTCTTAATTATTTTAACTATAGCGATTAACGAAATCGGGTTTTTTCTTTTCTAATAGCTGGTAATCTTCTTTATGGTTTTTTCCGCTAGGTTGCAATCCTTATTCCCTTCACAAAAACAGCAATTATGGTGATAGCTCCCGCTCGGTCTGGGATTTTCTGAAGTGTTATCAAACGTCCCAATGGATTAGACACAATAATTTGCACATTCCATCCAAAACATTAACCATTAAATAAGGATTGTTCTGAACCTCTGAGATTAAATCTACAAGTACCAGTGAGGTCATCTTGACGAAATGCGTTCTTTCCCCGCACTATTTCAAATTCAAACATCCCGCACACTCGTCCACGAATCATTAACATAGTAAAGGAAACATATTAGAGAAAAAAATACCTACCTGTAAATTTGGTTAATTTTTTTATCATTTCATAATATCTAAGTGATATATTATATAAATCAAATGTAATCTTTTATGTTAAATCTTCTTAAGAATTCGTGTAAACCATAGCTTTTTTTACATACCTGCTTTTTTTACAAAAAGTGTTTTTTTTTCCCTTAATCAGTGGGCATATGTAAAGTAATGTAGGTGTTGTAATGTAATTAAATTAAACGTAAAAGCCACATGTTTATTATCCTTTTGTTAGATTAAATAGGATATATTGTGGCCGGAAGGCAAAAGGGTTGAAGTGTCATTTAAGAAGTTAACACCAGATCACTTTCAAGTTTTTTTGTCCTGCAATAAAATTCATAAGTCTTCAGTATCTGGTTGGATTTTGAAAAAAAAGTCAACTCAGGTAACTCAATGCTCTCACTGAGTTACCTGAAGTGACAACAAGCTAAAAAGGTCCAAAACCTATGTCGCTTGAGTCAGACTTCTCCCACATGGTAAATATATTTTAGATGGCTGAAGGGCCACAAAAGTCTTCAAAATCAAACAAGGTAAAGCAATCGACGCAAAAAATGCATATATAACTCAATTTTGACCAAAGGGTCGCTTAAACCTTTATGCCTTTCCAGCGATAACATGTGGATACAAAAATTAACTACAATGTTGGTACTACGTTGGTAGTAAAATAACATTCAATATATATGTGTGAATACCGCCCAAGATCCGAAACTGCTCTCGATTGCTCGGAGCCAGTGGGACTATGGCATCCCTAATTAGACGGAAAGGAGACGAAAAAGAAGAAGTTTGGAAAGCATTCAGCTATTCAAATCTGGTCACCAAACACGGCTAAAGCCATTTCAAGCAACGTTTCGATTATGGGTGACGGTCTTTGAACAGGACAATACTGAGAGCATCTACCACTCTGAAGCATGCCGTAAATACACTTTGTATTATTTTATATTCATTAATTAATTAATCTTAATTTTTTGTCCAACATAATTTAATCTACCAAAACCCTGTTCAGACTTCGGCTTGAATGCTTTATCAGATATATATTTTTATCCTATTTTTGTCATTGCTTCATCCAAATATTATGTATGTGCTGTTCTTTCTCTGTTGCTCTTTTTTCTCATTTCCGTTGGCAATAGTCCGTTAATATAAACAAAATTAAATAAACTGTAAAGCGTTTATTTTTACTAAAAATATTTAAAGAATATCAATAATTAAAAACACAAAAATGTAAAGTATGAGATCTATTAAAGAATGTCGGTTTCGAATAATGTCCCAACGGCTGAATTAGTTGAATCGCTGCTCCCGGATATAAAGTAGAGGATCCGAGTTCGTGTCTCGGTTGTGACCATTGTCTTTTTTTTCTGGCTTTTTCTGTTTCATATTTGTGTTGTTGATTATTGATTTTATTTAAATACAAAAATAATTATGGTAAGAACACTAATTAATTAAATCAAATTTATTTGCCCACGCCGGAAAAGTCCATTATTTTATTATTTTCCATACAAATGCGACATGAAATTCAAACGATGTAAAATACAAGAAGATTTCGGCGAAAATATTGAAATATTTATAATAAATTGTCGTGTAATGGAAATTTTTGGTGTAAGTGTCGTAGGATGTTAACAGTCAATTTCTAAAGGAACCTATAAATAGAAACTAACGTCAAAAATTTGCGTTATTTCAAATGCCGATTGGGTAATTTTAATTAATTTCTTCCCTCCCGAAATTCGGAATCCCTGGATTGTGTCGATTGAAATATTCGGTATCCCGAAATGAAGCCTCGTTTGATAACAAAAGCAATATTCCCCGCTTAGAGGCTCCGATGAATGTGGAGGCAATATTTCATCCCGACCCGCACAGGCAATCCTGAACGGAAGAGCTGCAACCTACAAAACAACCCTTACAATAAGACCAATTTCATCTGGGCTCTAGCTAGAGAGCTGTGACTCATTTTATTTATTTGAAAAAATAACTTCTGACCACAATAATAATAATATTCACATATCACCGTCTTAATAAAAATTAACCCAAGGGCGCCTTGCAAATACGAGTACATAGACCTCAATAAGTGAAATAGGAATAAAAAATATTTATAGAAAATCAATAATATTTAAAAAAAATGAAAAAAATATCTTTGTATATAACCACGGATATTATTTTAATTTTTATTACCGACCGATTTCGCTTATTCTTAGCATCATCAGGCTACAAAATTAAACTAAGCAAAAAATACCAAGTGAGCAGTTGTATATTCATACCGAGGGAAAACAAAATATGAAATAAAATACCAGAACAATGAGAAAAAAATAGAATAACATTTAAATTATAACAAAGGAACAGAGAGAAAGAGACAAATAATATGAATAGAAAGAGACAAAACGTCAACTGAGAAGGTGATTAATGAACAATCGTAAATTTCATGTGTTTTCAATTTTACCTGATTATATTTAGAATATGATTATTGATTTTATTGGTTTTCTTTATTTCTAGTGCTTCTAAATAATTAAATCTGTTGTCATAATCATTTTTGTGAATAATATGATGATGATGCTTAGGCTAAACGAAACCGGTCTGTCATAAAAAATAAAATAATATCCGTGGTCATTTACAAAGTTATTTTTTAATTTATTTAAACATCCCAAAACAAAAAGTGATTGCGTTCTACGAAAATACTAATATAATGTTTTGTATTATTAAATAAACTTACTTTTTTTTTATTAACAATAAAAAAATATTATATGACTAATTAATGACACATTCTTAAATACAAGATTTACCATTGCAACATTAGGGTCAAGCTGTTAGAAAAAAAGAAGTAATAAATAAATAAAAATATTATAATCACACTTATTTTAGATTGGCATAAAATACTTTGTTTGATACTACATTTCAAAATTTATAGAAAATAAATTTTAACTACGTACATTTTAACATTTAAAAAATACTTAACTTCTTAAATGTTTAGTCTTTAGCTCAAACAAGATATACTAAAATAACTAGTCAATGTGTATCATCATTTAAAAATAAAATGTAATACTTATTCTCTTTCTTTTGGGCTTTTGCAATGACGAATCCAGATCCTACATAATATATTGGGCACAGATTTCAACAAAAAACATTTGACGAGCCGTAGAAAAAAGTGTATGCTACAAATATAAGTTAATTATTAATTTTTATATTGTAAGAAAAATGAAATATTATTTTAAACACACACCACCGACTTATTACGTTCACACACATACACATGCTTACCAGCTATAAGATATTTCATATTAATATTATGTGGACCTTTGAGTTAACAATTGTAACACATGCCTGCCTACACAAAAAATGCACTACATTTTTTTTTTTGCGAAAACCTCCTTAATACTGTAATATTAATTGGACATCACGTTTTCTGAAGCTTTTCATGTTATGATAATAAGATTACCGTTACCATTTTAAACAAGATAATTTCAATTTTACTGTTAAAAAAATAAAAGGCTCTAAAGATTTGAATCTTCGTTTTTTTTTTTTAATTCGTAGTATTTGAAAATGCATAGTCAACTCTCATTTATTAAGGTAGTTCTTAGAATTTTCTTTTCTCCCCCAGTTTTAAAGTTAAAAAGTAAAAAAACTCAAATAAAAAAAAACAAACACACTTTTCCTGCTGAAAAATTCATGTTTTTTAAAATATAGGTAGTTCCGCAAAAATCAAACACGACAGAAAAGAAATTATTCACAACCGACACAAGTCACAAGAACAGTGACTTAAAAGGTGATTGCATCTCAAAGTGACAATTTAATGTCAAAACGTCACGTGCAAAACAGCCAAAAGCTATTTAGGTAGGTACTTGCTTACATTTTTTAAATAAATATCATCGTAACGATAAAACTAAAGAAAAGGATGGGCAAAGCTGTTAACAAAAGCTCCTTAATTATGCAGCTAACCTTTAAATTATATAGTCGACCGGTTAGTGTCGAAAGTGGTTCAAAGCGTCTAGTTCCCACCCAGGTGTTTAATAGGAGTGAGAGGTATTTAAATATTGTCGTATCCTGGAAATGCTTTTTAATGAAATTGAAATTCAAATATAATTACGACTGAAATCAATTCCTTCTGATATTTTTTTTTCATAATTTTCATTGAACTTGAAAAAAAACTGTTATTTGGTACATCTAAAAAAAAACCGTGACATATTTAAAATGCGTAGCTTTTGAGGCTATTTAGGTTATGCCAAAAATAAATTGTTAGGAAACAAATTTTCTTGTGTTCCTTCACGGACGTAGTTCAAAAATTTCGGAGAAACTGCGATATCGAGTTCTTATTTTACAGAGGTTCTTACATTTTCTTGAAAGCATCAATAAAAGCTTTGAAGTGTAATATAATGGGCCGCATGTTTTGTCTCTGGAAAATAATATCAGAATATTTTTTTAAAGGTTTCCCCGGCTTACAGTGCGCAAGCAATCATTTCTAAAAGCGATGTAACGGGTTTGAGGTGATGATACGTATGAAAAAAAAAGCTTTGAGAGTTCTATACGTTAGAAGTGCGTGGAAAAATAGAAGTAATATTTTGAAAATCATTTTGAACATAAACCAATAATGTACTTGTGTAAGGAAAGGGGTAAAATATCATAATGGTATGAAGTTTCATTGAGTGAACGAAAGTTTTAACATTACTATTTTTAAAGATAAAATTAAAAAAAAACAAGTTTTATCTTGAATGTGAAAAATGAAAATGATAGGATGTGTGTTTTTTAGATTTTCAAGATTTTTTCCACAAAAAGCTTGTTTTTCCAACGGAATAAAATTTGAAAAATCTGCCCCAGAAAAGCGCGAAATTCGTAAAAAACCTAAAATAAAAGTCACGATACGCCAGTGCTAGATTACGTATTGGTTCGTGAACTTTTAAAATTATATTTTTTTCATGTTTATATTAGATCTAACTTATCAACGCTTTATTCTTTGTTGTGAAATGAATGATTGAAATAGAATCAATACTTTTCAACGAACTCTTTAAAAATGTTTCGGTAACTCAATTGGCAAAGACGTTACTCCCGGAGAGAAATGTTAAAATAGTTTAAAAGAAACGATTTTTTTAAACAAGTTTTTTTTATGAAACTGATTATCATTGAAATAATATTAATAAATTTGTTTGGAAAATTGATTTTTTTTAACTTTGAGAAAGAACGTGTAAGTCTGGGTTCTTATTGGAAGGAAGAAACATAACCATTGAAAACTCGTTCTGTTAAGCACAAGAGTGAATTGTTAAAGCGATCAGTTCTCAGGCATAGGTGTAGTGGCTTCATCCAATTGGAGCCGGCTGTAGCCACATGACTATTCACTACATTAGTTGACTGACGACCGTTGGTTGTTTATAATATACGTAATATACGAAAACTGAACGAGAATTAGTTACAAAACAAACATACTAAATGCAACCATCGCATAGGGCAGCACAGACTTGGCAATGTCGGTAAACCTCCTGTCGGTTCCGAACGGAGCCGAATCGTGCCGAACGCGATAGGCCCTTCCCCGCACCCTGCACCCCGCACCAATACAAAATGGAACAAGTAGTAGGGTGTTTTTACGAAGTAATGTTTACTATATAACCTCACTTAATTGTACATCGGTGTCAAAGGAGGAAAAAAGTTTACATTTTATTAAACTACAATTTTTGTGTCAATGAAACCCATCTGAAGTTGTATATTGAAATACCAGATAGCAGGGCAGCAATAGTGATGATCTTGACTGGTCAATACCGCGGTAGCAATAAAAAAGAAGAAGGCAAATTTAAAGATTATTTAAAAAAAAAATGTAAGTCAAGTACACACCAACAAGGATATTAATTTATTACATTACATAAAAGGTTCACAATTAATTCATGGCGGGGAATTAAAAGGGCTCCGCTAAATCAAATCCATGAACTTAAATTATGTCATCCTCCTCTGACATCTAAATATTAATAAAACCGATTGCTTATAAATATCTGTATTGTAATAAACATCTTCAAACAGTCAAGTTGGAATAAACTTTGCATAAACACGCACACAATCGAAACATTTAATATAATCCTCAACTTCCATTGTCTCACGCTACAAACGTTATTTACACGTTTCATCGTACGTCAGGGCGACTTACCTAGTTGGTACGGCCCACGACTGGGTCCGCCAGTATCCCGTCTCCCTGTAATCGAATTCATGGAGTTGTTTCGACTCCCTGGCCGTGGGTGACGCGGGCGGCTTGCGAGTGATACGATACGCCTTGTGCCGAGAGGTTATTGAGTTTGCGGGAGACGGGCGGTGGGCGGCGGCCATACGGGCTATAGCAGCTAGCTAACAGTGGCTATTCCCCCGAAGGGAGAGCCAATGCTCATAACATCACCGTGCGGAGAAGCCAGGGGAGCATTTCGTGTGCTGTAATATTGTTCATTAAACTTGTATTAATACACCGTAATATAAGCTCATATATTTCTGTTACGTTTGACAAACTTCGTGGCCGGGGGATCAAGATACTTGACTCTGGATCGAGGTCGAAGATTCAAAATCCGGATTAGGCAAGGAAATATATATTTATCAATAAAAATGAAATAATAACTTTGTATAAGAGGACAGATTTTATTTATTTTTTTATGACCGACCGGTTTCGCTTAGCCTAATGATCATCAGGATACAAAATTAAATTAAACAAAAAATACCTAGTTTGTGGTTATATATCCTCATACATACAGAGGGAGAGCACAAAAGGTATAAAATAAAATAAGAGAACAGTACTAAACAAAAAAGTATGAGATTTAAGTTATTACAAAGGAACAAAGAGAAAGAGACAGATAATATGAAATGAAAGAGGCAAAACGTCAACTGATTCATAAAAATAAAATAAAACTGTGGTCTCACATAAAATATAACTATTTAATTTTCATTACATATGTCAAACCACAAATTGACCGCTTTCTACACTTAAAACAAAATGTTTTTTGTGTTATTTGACAAAAATTTCATAAAAGCAGTACAAAAGCGTGTTGGCAGATGTTCTCAGTATCGCCCTGGTGAAAGACTACCATTCAGAATCGAAACATTCCTCGAAATGGTTATGGCCGTATTTAGTGACCAGATCTGAAAGCTAAAAATATGAGCCACTTATGGTTGTTGTTGCAGTATTCACCTTAATAGGCCACTAGAGACTTCACTATCCTTTAACGAGCGTTACTGTGATCATTATCCTAATATTTTGAAACTTCAAATAGTAATTGAGATACAAGCCAATGTTCTACGGTAAACCGAAGCATTGTGACAGTCTTTATATTTCCAACTTGGTGAAAATGTATTAGAAACATGCATAGAAAATATAATGTAAAACATTACATAATTTGAATAATTCAAAACAGGAGAATGATCAGTTTCCTTCGATCGTAAACCACAAAGACATAAAGAGAAAACAATAATTAATATCGCAACACGGCGCCTACCTATGTATTTTTTACTATCGACTAACCAAATACAAGTTTCCTTCGTAGCACGGTGAATGCACATATAAAGGGCTTGTTGCAAGTATTTCAAAGAATCGTGTTATTTATAAAAAAACGAGGAAAAGTGAGTTATATTAAAAAGATATATATTTATATATTTTTTATCAGGAATTGATCAAAGTAACTGATTAAATGGTTACTTAAATAAATACCCACTAAAGTATAAAATAGAAATAAATTTTATTAAGTGAAAGAAAGCAAAGCGACAGCACAGACTTATTTAAGCACTAGAAATAAAGAAAGCCATTAAAATTAATAGTCATATTCTTAATAATCAGTTAAATTTGTCTAGTAGTTCAATATTAAGTATATTTCCCGTAAACTCATAAAATTTCTCATTATTATTTTTTTCACGTTCTCAGTTGACATTTTGCCTCTTTTATTTAATATTATCTGTCTCTTTCTCTCTGTTCCTTTTTTATATTTTTTTATATGAATACAGCACAAGAGTCTTAACTGCTCCTAACCGTTTAGAGCCAGTGAGACTATGGCATCCCCAAATAGGGTATGTTGTGAGGCTAAAGGTAGTGGGGAGGTTATAATTTAAATGTTATTCTATTGTTTTACAACTGTTCTCTTATTTTATTGTATATTGTGTTCTCCCTCTGTATGTATAAGTATGTAACCACACCACTATGTATTTTCTGTTAAATTTAATTTTGTATCCTGATGATGCTTAGGCTAAGCGAAACTGGTCGGTCATTCAAATTAAAATAAATCTTTATTCTAATACAAAGTTATTATTTCATATTCATTACTTTTAAATATAAACAAGTTTCACAACGAAGGACTTTACAGAGATATTTTTGTATTGTTTTAATTGTAATTCAGAAATTTAATCATGTTTCAAGAATCAAAGTCTTTATTTTCTTGGAATGCAAACATTAAGTAGTTGCAGAAAAAAGAACTAAAGATATTGATACTATTAAATTTTTAGTAAAACTGTACACGATGGTAATGCAAAATACCATCTAGGATCTTCATGTATTATATGTATGCAATAAACTAGATGTGTTTGTACGTAAGTATGTTAATTATTACAAGCAATCTCCTTTCACTTCGAACGGCTCATCCCTTAGTCCTCGCACTCCGCTTCCGCCTCTGTTCGGAGGTCCTTTGCCGGGAAATGTTCCACAGAAGAAACAGGATAATAAGCGCAGGTAGAGGTGGGGCTCTGGCAACGTAACTGTATTCTTCCTACTTGGCAGGGGTGTGGAGTGTGGGGTGTAGGGTGTTGTATATATTTCTAATCCCACCCTGTCCCTGTCATACCCTGAGGGATGGTACTCTTCATTCGTGTTCACACTAAGGTTGTTGATTTCGTGATAATAATTGGTGGTAATCCATCATATTAATCTTCTGATTTGTGCGCTCTACATTATTATTTTAACAGTGAATCCTTATTGTAAAGCGGAAAAGGTATTTGTATATCTCACTGAAAACTCTCCAACGGTGAGCTATTGCGCCATAAAATTTGTATACTGTTTTTTTTTAATATATGGCTTTACTCGAACATTTTCAGTTTCTAATAACATTCGTAATTTCCATCATGAGCTTTAAAATATAAATTATGTTTTCATTCAATAAAACAACAAGGAAACTGTTAAAACCTCGCCAAAATCTAGTGCTAAGCCAGTAGCTTTTTTTTTAATAGAAAAAGTAGAACATATTTTTTAATGTGAGGTGTCATTTTGATTCTATAAACCAGCGTTGGGAAAAACTTCAATGTTTTGTGAATGCTTCATGAATTGCTAGTTCTTTAAAATGAACCCTTTGCAGTGAACACTTCAATTGAAGTCGAATTCGCAAAAAAAAATTGAATTTATCCGGTTATTTGATCAGTTCTTTTTAGAACCGGTTCCTTGCCGGTAGAGTTTTGAAATTGAAAAGAGCTGAAACTGGTTCCTCGCCAAAACAAAAGTACTAGTCGGTAGAGATTTCAAATTGGAAAAGAACTGGAACCGGTTTCTCGTCAAAATAAAAAAGTACTAGTCGGTAGAAACTTTAAAACGAAAAGAACTCCCAAAAAATCAGGTTCCTTTAGATCGAAGTGCTTATACTTCTTTATAGGCTTTGAAGTTCAACTTCACAACTGCTGCAAATTGCAAATTTCCATTAAAGTATTTGTTCAATGAAATTAAGTTAATGAAATGAATGAACGCTAAAATGAACTACCAACTTCAATTGAAGCATTTGTTCAATGAACAATGAATGAAGTAGGAACTGCTGCCAAAAGAAGTAGTTCTTTCTGAGCCATCACAACGCTACTATAAACTTTAGAATTCAGTTTTACGGCCAATTGTCGCTTGGAAAAATAGACATGGAAAGATTCCAAGTTAAAGAAAACATAAAAATTACATGTAATGTCTTTCAAACAAATTGTGTATTTAAACGTAACAGTTTTTCCCTGTAAAATATTTAACGACTGAAAAACTTCTGGATTTTCCAAGAAAAGTTAATAAACACCAACATACACATAATTACTATTCTACAAAAGGAAAAAATGAAATAAGACTTCCATTCCAAAATAAATTGAAATCTTAGAATTAATTGCTACATAGAGCGGTAAAGATCTTTCAAGAATTACGAACCAAATGTAAAAGCAGTAGTAGAGAAAAAACATATTTTTATTTAAGTAAGAAGTCGGAAAATATGTGAAGCGTTATAAACTTGTAAAATAATTGTTTATAATAATGTGTTGATGTATATTAAATGATTTTATAAAAACGTATAATATAACCATTATAAACATTAATTATGTAGAATTTAAATTAAAATTAATAAATAAAGTCCGACTGCCGAAAACTAGAATCCCAACTTGGAAAATGTTAGAGAAATAGTACAAATGAAAAATAGGAAAACAAGAAACGGACATATATGATTTCATTACATAGCGAAAGGTCTATCTAGCACCATTTCTTAACCAACTACTGAAAAAATCTTCCATTAAATTGCTTTCATCAAAACAGACTAATCAGTTAATCATTTATTGCGAGTTCTTTACCGAGTTTTGTAAACCGAAACTAGATCCAAAGTCTCAAAAATCTCACCACTTTTCCGCGAAAGACTCTTAAAGTTGTCTTTATATTCACTTAATGAATTAATGCAGCTAAGGCTTCCGGAAGGCTTAGTACGTTTAGTTTCTTGGTAAAAAGGTTCAGGTAGGTTATATTCTATATCATTTCTTGTAATTTTACCTGTTTTAACTTTAAAAATGGTATGTAATATGCTATAAAATTATCACTTTAAATGACAGAAGAATTTATTTGCAACAAACCTGATTAATTTATTTAAAAAAATAATCATGTAATTTTTTTAATGAAATGTTTCGAGAAAGATATAGATTCATGATAAAACCTTTCTTTGTTTTTTACGTCAGCAAAATAAATAAACACACACTGATATTATTTGGTCTCTTTTATTTAGTCTCTTTATAGAAAGTAACAGTAGCGCCGAAAAATTTTCACGATTTTCCCATTTTTTCAGAATGAAGAGAATTCTGTTGGTAAATTGATAATCGAATAAATGTACTTATTTGTAGTTAGTGGAAGTGATGGTAGAATTATCTAAGCAAAGGTTAAAAATATATTGAAATAAAAATATCACGTGAAAAGTTTTTGCCATGGAAAACAGTAAATAGAAAATCTGAGACAGAGTCACGTCACGTCACTAGTCTCGAGTCCACGACCGAGGGGTTGGCATAAATATTTATTTCGGTTGTTGGGGAGACATATATATAAATTCTCTCTCAATCAATAACCGAGTAAACGTCAGACCTACCCGCATTACAATAATATTCTGTTATCAGTGGTATAGAAAATGCTAGACTGGCCATGCGGCATCATAATAAGCTTTATAAATTGATAATTTTTCGATAAATCTACGGGATAAAAATAAATGTCGAGACAATTTTTAGTGCCAACTGTATAAGTGAAAAAGAAAAATAGAAACTTGCATGGGACCCGATTATCTGAGACTAAACTTGATGATTTATTAGACTTGCTGACAAGAGTGAGAAAATTATTTTTATACGAATCGTTACACTTTATCAAAATAAACAGCACAATTTTGATATGTTGTTGATTGTAGTTACTAGACGGCTTCGCTTGAGTTTCAAATCATTTTTTAAATATTTTAAAACATTTTACTAATAAATATGGAGATATTAATATTGCGTCTCTTCTTAGTGTTGACAGTTTGATGGATATTTTACGACGAAATTCTTTAAGATTATAATGAAGTTGTGAGTTGGAAATATTTATGTAGACTGACCGATAGAAAAGTTGTGAAAATTTCAAATTACCATAGCTCCAGGTACAAGTTGCTGTTTCAGATATCGCATATACGAGTACATATTTTATGTTTTCGTGGAAAGAAATCACTCCGTGGCTTGCAATTTTTAAAGAAATGGAAAATAACTTTGTATAAGACCACGGATATTTTTTTATTTTTTATGACCGACCGGTTTCGCTTAGTTTAAGCATTTTTTATTTTATCTTATGTTTTTTTTATCTCTCTGTATGTATATACAATTGTACACTTTGTATTTTTGTTTGGTTTAATTTTGTACCCTGATGATGCTAAAGCTAAGCAAAACCGGTCGCTCATAAAAATTAAAATAATATCCGTGTTCTTATAGAAAGTATTTTTTTCATTTGTTTACATATTTTATGCTTTATACAATTAGTATTAGAAATAATTCCGTACAAATTTTTAGTGATTCCAACGAACCGATTCTGAATCCTTCCAATCAAAAGTTGGTGCGTAAACCACTGAACTACGTTGGCGGTAAGAGTCATAATTGAGTGGTAATTTTTTAACCTGAACATCAAAATATTTCAACAAGTTCGAAAACTTTAAAGATCACGAGAAAAAAGTGGATAAAAAATTTACGGTTTATAAACCGCTAGTTAAGATGATTATACCGATTAATTTACAAAGCACAACTTAGACTTTACTATAACGTAGATAATCTATCTAGGAGTGCTCTTTCTAATTAAAGTTGCCCGAACAGGGATGTTTACATAATATAAGCAACTTGTCTTACAAATGTTTAATACTCATAAAACCAAGCATATTTCAAATATGCATATTTCAAATATTAATATTTATAGAGTTATAACAATATACCGAACACATAATTCAAGCATAACAAACTTCACAAATGATCTTTGTCAATATCTTAATACACTATCAAAAAAAATTACGATTTTATTTGGTGACTTAGTTTACCAGAAAAAATAAGATTAATTAAAGATGATCTTAAAGAATTCAAAACACAATTAAAAAACTACACTGAAAACTTAAAATAAATATCTTTGAAAAATCATTACAGCAAATTATTAGTAACTAAATAAAAAACACCCCCTCATACACACAAGCATTGCTTTTTTATGAGGGTAATTTATAATTTATAATGAAATGTTTACATTTAAAAATATATATATTGATATAACACTTGTATAACACTATTATGTATTATGTTTGATAATAATAAAAGAAATAAGTCACATAATATCTCACCACTTTTCTGTATGTAAGCATGTTTTACGTCTCCCGCGTCTCCAGTGACTTCTCCCACTACGTTTTGTTATACGACATAACTCAACGGTTATATCCTATATTTTTTTGATAACAATACCGTAAAAAAGTGGTTATACAAATAAACAAAAGATTATATCGACATGTCCTATGAATGGATGGATAGATACTCGAGACCTAGCCCTAGCCACGCCCAAGTAGGAAAAAAATCAGCAATCTTGAATACATAAGCTATCCCTCCTGGTATGTTATTGCTCTGAGATTTTATACAAGTCGTTTGAAAATTATTAGAAAAAAATCAACGGTTCTCCTAATAAACATAAAAGCATGTCCTTTATAGCGTGGTTGTCTAGGCATTGGCTTTTAGTCGGTGGATGCGGGTTTGATAAAGAAAATGAGTTGATATTGATTTTTCATTTGATATATGGACGCTGTTAGGTCTGAGTGTTGTGATGTTGATTGATTGGTTTGATGAACGTAACAAAAAATGCTTATCTGTTGTCGTAATAATAATACTTGGCTAATTTATTTAACGCCATTTTTGTAAAATATCACCCCAAGGGCGCTGTAAGTGACATTAATAACAACAAAAATCAGATAAAACAACAAAAGACGGTGATTAATACAAAACATGAGAGAGGAACAGCTATGAGTGGTACCAAAAATAAAGTGTCATTTTTTTGTTAGATTTGTAATGATACTGTTTTTTAGATAATTATTTGACATTTATTAATTCGTCAAGCGAACTTTAAAAGACTTTCCCAAAAGCGGCACAATTTTTTTATTTTTATTTATCTTACGAAAAATATCCAAGAAGGGTGTTTTTTTAAATAGGCATTATGGATACGAGATGTTATTTAGGAAAAACTGAATCGAAATTGATCACAAATGTTTGTAATGCGTAAAAGCGACTCAAAAAATAACTGTCATAATTGAAACCGCTCACGGGTCCCAGCTGGTCCTAACTGTTCGTAGTCAGTGTGACTATGGCATCCCCAATCGGGGTAATTTGTGAAGCTGATTTAAGTGGGAAAGGGAAGTATCAGGCTATTCAGATATGGTCACCAAGTACGGCTAAAACCATTTCATGCAAAGTTTCTTTCGCCAGCGCAATAGTAAGAGTTGACCGGTTAGTAGCTGAGTGGACAACGCGTCGGATTCCCATCCGGGCGTCGTGGGTTAAATTCATCTGATAATTAAGTCCTCCATTATTGCACAAACAACACCTTCCGCCTATTATGATGGCAGTAGGAGTCTTTCGAATGTTGTCAAGTTATTAAAATGCTTAGAATGGTTATTTTTCTTAAAAGATAAAGAGTATCTACCGCTCCGGAACGTGAACGCTTAATATTATTTTTGAACCAAACGTTATATAATATTTTACGTTAATTAAATGTGAAAAAATAAAAATTAAATTAGTAAAAATTGTTTGCTCACGCTGTGATATAAATCCATGACATGTCCTATGAATGGATGGATAGATACTCGAGACCTAGCCCTAGCCACGCCCAAGTAGGAAAAAAATCAGCAATCTTGAATACATAAGCTATCCCTCCTGGTATGTTATTGCTCTGAGATTTTATACAAGTCGTTTGAAAATTATTAGAAAAAAATCAACGGTTCTCCTAATAAACATAAAAGCATGTCCTTTATAGCGTGGTTGTCTACGCATTGGCTTTTAGTCGGTGGATACGGGTTTGATAAAAAAAATGAGTTGATATTGATTTTTCATTTGATATATGGACGCTGTTAGGTCTGAGTGTTGTGATGTTGATTGATTGGTTTGATGGACGTAACAAAAAATGCTTATCTGTTGTCGTAATAATAATACTTGGCCAGTTTATATAACGCCATTTTTGTAAAATATATTACCAACGGAGTTAGCCTATTTGCAGAATAAAATAGTGAACTTTTATGTTGAGTTAGCTCTTTGTTCTGTTATATTAATTGATTCATTTCTCATAATACTTATTATTTTAGAATATCATCTATCAAGGAAACTACGAGCAGTAATGAAATCGCTAGTCGAATTTTTATATCAATTCAGGATCCACAAGTACATATCAAAATAGTTAATAACTCGACATCGATAAACTGTAATAAGCGATAAATTTAATCCTCACGTACCCCTAGTTTCATTTTTTGTAGACTCAGATTCCGAATCAGATCGCAAGAGAGAGGGTAATAAGGTAATCAACGATGTGCCTAAAAGTTTTAAAAAGCTGAAACCGAGATGCAAATTCACACCAAACAAAAAATCTACTTTTAAATGTTCACAAATTTCAGATGAAGATAGAGAAAAAATTTTCGAAGATGACTTGGGGACAAATTGAAAAAAATAAAGAGAACGAAGAGTTTGCTTTTATAGTATATGTTCAAGCAGTTTTGCTTGCACCAAAATCTAATGTTTCCTCACTGTATTATTAAACAAAGATATGTGTTCATAACTTCTGTTTCTTTGATATTAAAACGAAAGCCGGATACTGCTACTCATGAAATGAGATCGGAGGTAGAGTAAATGACGAACAATATGCCAGCATTATGGAAAAAAAATCATTGTTGAGAAACTTCTTCCCAGAATTAACAAGCAGAATATCATTTAATATTATACAGAGACGGTTGCGTAGGTATCACAAAATCGAAATGCTACGCTGTCAAATGTCTTACCTAATATAACCATTTTGAAAAAAATCACCAGTGAGCAAAAATATTAGAGGTCGGTCACACTCAAATAGAGGCCGACTCTATGATAACTATAAAATTTAAAAAATACAATAAGACGTGAAGAAATTAAAGTTAACCTCCAGGTTTTGTTTCATCTAAAATTTGCACTGTGTATTTTAGTTGAAATACTCAGTTTTATAGGTATTTACCTTATGAAATAATAAAACAGAGAATAATGTTTTTGGGGGTTACCGAAATTTGCGGTTTGCAATACAACATGGATGGCAACATCAACTATAGGCTGAGGTTTCCTGAAGAATGGCTGCTGCTGCCACAGCATTGTGATACACGAATTACTACAAAAGGGATTGAACAGTTGCCAAATCTGCGCTCCGAACGATGAAAAATTAAAAACATAAAGTACGTAAGACCTATAGGATTTGTAAACCACTTTATGACAATATTCTCAAATTTTAAATAGTCTTACCTTAAAACCATAAATAAATGTTAATCTTTGAAATCTTTGTTTGAGTACTGCAAAAAGTTTAAATGTTTACTTAATTTAATTTAAAAAATAAAATAAAGGTTAGCTTGGAAAATCCCAAATCTAATCGACAATTTTGGTATTGAAATTAAGCCAACTCCAATTTTTTCTCCTTGGAACACGAAAAATTAAAATATATTAATAAAATTTCACCATTACCCTATTTCTGCATAAAAAACTAGAAAAGCGTGTCTTTGATTTTTTGTTTTCCATTTAATAATAAAATAAAATGGTTTCGTGTTGCTCTTGAACATTTGACACAAATGGAGTCGGCTGATTTGCAAATTGAGTCATCAATATTTCAAAATCTGATTAAATAAAATCTGGACGTAAAATAACCTTCCAACCGAGACTTATTGAATAGCCGCCTTTGTTATGTAAACGGTCCAATGCCGTTCTTTTGTAAGGGGCGCACATGCTTAGAGCGACCTTTGATCCTCTCCTCGGTAAACTATGTGGTCGATATTTGTTTTTTTTTTACTGAACACGCCATTTTTAATAATTAAAAAAATCTTATGCAAAAAATGACAGAAATACATTACAAAAGGTGTCCATCTAAAGCGCTATTACTCTGGAAACCAAAAAACGCTACAAACTTATGAATAATTTAATATTATTACCCGACTTAGAAGGGTATTTCCAAGAAATGAACGGCGTAATCCACAGTGACGAGGGTTGACTGTGACAAATACACAAATAAACCTAAAGTAAGGGGTACACATCTGCTCTGATGATGTACACTGAAAGGTTGTACAAACGTACTCAAGGAGATGGAAATGCAACACGGTTCAACACCCGTACAAATAGAATTAGCATAAAAATTAGACGTATTTTTTATTATTTAATTAAATATTATTCCGCTCTGCTAGTAAAAGATAACAAGAAGTCTTTTTTTAAATGATGACAACCCAAAAAATATTTCAACAAATTTTAGAAGCAAAAAAGTGTAGACCATATTATTATTATTTCAAAAATATATCAAAAACAAACGAAATCACTGTAATTGAAAAATGACGATAACTGTAATTAAAAAAAAATAGTTCAAACTAACCCATATGTATTCAGTATACCTATTAATTTAGCGGATTTAAAAAAATATATATAAAGACATGGATTATGGAGACAGGAAGAAGTAACATTAGAAGTAAAACCAAACACAGATTAATGCTCTTCTTTTTGTTCTTCTCACCATCTACTATACCTTTCGAAGCCTTTAGCGAACTATTTTCAATTCTCCTTCTATGTTTAATGTACATTTTTTCAATTAAGGTTTTTTCGTGATTCAAAGCTAATGTTAATTTATCCTTTTTGAAACATGTTAATTTTTATTTGTACTAACTAAATTGAAGACATTGCAACAAAAACCACGTACAACGTACACATAAAAAAAAATGTAAAAAACCAACAAATAAATAAATATTAAAAAAACAAACTTAAAGAAATAAACACTATTATAAAACAATTTAATTAAATAAACTTTAATGTTCCCAGGATCACCAAAATATACACAAAAAATGCTTTACTTAATTTTAAAAGAAAGAGTGAGTACCTTACTGACCAACACACTCATACTACAAGAACAAAATTCTTAAATAAAATCAACATTCTAAGATTAAACACATTTTTTGGAGAGAAAAACCACAAGTTTCATGCTGCCAAATAATATAATGCTCTTCCAAATCATATTTGAGATGGCATTGGGGTGCAAATGTTCAAGAGCAACATAAAAATGTGGATAAACAACCACGAAGACGAGGAAATTATAAAAAATTTGAAGTAATAATAGAACCAGTGACTCCAATGCAGCAACCTACAGTCCGCCTCGGATCAGGAATCCCTAGTGGTTGGACTATGAATAACATATTATTCTTTTTCAACAAATCTGTTTTTCAAAATGTTATATTGTAATTAATTAATTAAAAAAACAAAAAAAAAACAGAAGTGAAAATAGTATCTATTCCCAAACCAACCATCACCCTGGTGATAAACTACCTTTCAGAATAGAAAACTTGCTTGAAATGGTTCTAGCCGTGTCTAGTGACCAGATTAAAATATGTGGGTACTTCTCCACTTTCCTCTTCACAAAATCCTTCTTCTACTCACTTAAAAAAAGTTTATGTGAATGTAATAATATCGCATGTATGAATATTTTTTTTGTAACAATTACTTGATTGGATGGGTCAGACGAAGGATTCATCTTGTTAATATTTCTTTATCGATCGTTCTTTTGCCAGTCCTCCGATACCTTGGAAACATATTTTTGTCAGAGCTTACCTTCGGAAAAGTAATATTTTTACGGTCTTTACGAGTTTTTCATAACAAAGAAAATGACGCTTTTATATTATTATTCAGTATCAAAGCAACACAGATTTGTGAATTCACATTTCTAAAGGATGGAGAAATATACAGTTTACCGGCTGTTCTATGCAACAAGAAAGAAAAATCTAGATATGGAAGAGACTAGCACTTGTATCAAATAAAATTGTAAGTCCTGTATACCTAATTCTCATTTAAGGCTTCATTTTGCGTCACTGTTTTTTCATAGAGAATCAAACAATTTAAAATTTTACTAATTTTTTTTTCAATTTTGATGCCGCAAAAGGGTTATTAATGTTCGGAACCAGTGAAACTATGGTCTCCCGAATTGGAGTATGTTGTGGAATGAAATAGGGAGGAGAATGAAATGCACCATCGGAAGGTATGTAAGTTCCTGGCTATTCAAGGCTGGCCATTAAGCACAGATATTAGTATACCACAATGTATGAAATGGGTAAACTATTTATTTAGCTATTTCAAACAAAGTTTCAATTCTGAAAGGTGCTAGTTCACCAGGACGTTACTAAAAGTATTATCGAACGTACCACAAATACACCATCTTAACACATTATTTACCATTAACCGACTAGTCGGCTTTTCGCAGCCACCGTAAACGACCGAACTCCGATTAGTCGGATTTTCTACCCTACGTACTGGAAATAATACGCAACTACGTAAATCACTTATCAATTTCAAATTCGAACGATTCGTTTAAAAAAGATATTCGCTACGAACTAAAAATAATAAAAAAAACAACATGCACTTTTATTATTTTGTCAAAATTTCGTATTGTGATTCATTCTAGAAAAATTTCGTATTTGAAAAAAAAAGGTGTCTTTAAAAAGTGTAAAAATTTTAATAATAACTTTGCACATTGATTTTTTTTAGATCGTAGTGAATATATCTTTAAGTGATTACTTCAAACTTGAAATCGATTTATTTCTAGTGCGTAGGGTAGAAAAGCCGACTTATTGGTGTTCGGTCGTTTACGGTTAATGGCAAAAAGCCGACTTCTCGGTTAAAAGTAATTAATGTGCTGATAAGTTTCTATTAACATGAGTAACACTAGGTCATGAGCATTCATTGAGAAATTCATAATAATCGAACGATTGGTAGAGAAATTACGATTTTTTTTTGTAAAAATATGCATTTAAAAAAATCATAGTTGCTGCTAATGTGTCAAATATTATTTTCGTTTATTTGTAATACGAGCAAAAAACTACGTCAAATAAATGTATCCACTTTTTGACTTGTCTTTACTGATTATCATATTATTAAAAAATGTTTCATAATTTGTAATTTTTATAGCAATACCAGATAATTTACTATCATTTTTTTGCGTTATAAAAGCTATGAATTTATTGTTACTAATTTACTACAAATGCTAACGGGAGGAAAAAACAGCTGTAATGCTTCATTAATGAAAACGAAAAAAAGCGCCGGAAAATATTTAAAATAGTTGTAACCAGTGAAAGATCACAAGATGCTTTTTGACTTGCCAAGAAAAAATATAAGTTGCTTTAATCTACCTGTTACAAATATACATAAAAAATGTCTGCTAAAATACATTAAAGGTAGGTACTTTATTAGGTGGGTAGGAATTTGAAAATTTTATTTTTTATATTTGATAATTTCAATTAACATCAGTTCTCAACTTAAAAAGTTTACGCAAGTACGGACGTACGTTCTCATAAAGAAAATTATTCGTTGTTTTTTTTTTTTTTACGTGAATACCGCACAAGAGTCTCAACTGCTCCCAACCGTCTAGAGCCAGTGAGACTATGGCATTCCCAAATAGGATATGTTGTGAGGCTGAAGGTAGTGGGGAGGGGAAGGAGATTGGGAAGGGGAAGGTTGGGAAGTACCTGGCTATTCAGATCTGGTCACCAAACACGGCCAAAGCCATTTCAAGCAACGTTTCGATTCTGAATGGTGGTCTTTCACCAGGGCGATACTTAGAGTATCTACCACTCTGGAACGTGCCGCAAATATACTTTTTATTATTTTTTACATGAATTAAATGTGTTATGACACATATTAGTTAAATAAAAGTAATTGAACCCGCGACCTTTGGATTCGTAGTCGAGCGTCTTACCACTCGACCATGGAGGCCGTGGTTGATTATTTCCAAAGCTTGTCTGTCTTAGCACAGGATCTGTTTGTGAGAAGGAAGACAATAAACCGTATTATTTGTATGTTTAACTTTTTAATAGATTATTATGTTAAAAAAATATTATTTAAAAAAAAAAAGTTTTTTATTTAATTACGAACTATACAAACTTCACATTTTGATTATTTTTTTTGATTCAGGATCCACTAAAAAAAAATAAACTAAAATAGGTAAATTGTGGGCATATCTGTGTGCCCGGCCCAATTTTTCCTTACTTCTACTGAAATTGATACAATATTTAAATTTTAAAATTCTTACTAGAATATTACTCGCTTCTTTGGGACCTAGGAGTCGAAACGTCTTATGTAATAATTATCAGATATTCAGTGATAACATCTTATTACTTTGGTGTGGTTTTGTTAGTCACGCATGAGCCCAGCGCACATATGCATAACAAACAAAATAATATGTACATACAATATTGTATACAATCAAAGTGACATTAGCGACACAGTGATTAGAGGCGATGTGTCAACTGAATCCGTATCTATTATTCCCAGCTTGAGCCATTGAGCCTTGGCTAATGACTTGCGTTATTTGGCTGAAGGGCGAAAGCAATATTATTCTAAATGATTGTCTTATGTGTTTGTACATAAGACATATAAATTATTTACGGTGATGGGGTAAACGCGATGACTGGAGCTTTCATGCAACGACCTATCTTTATTATAGAGGGTTGTTGAAAGACCTTGGAAACAATGTTATTTTATTTGGGAGTTATCGTAAAGCTTTTGAGAAAGTTCAAAGGAATATTAACTATAAACTATCTCCCCTGTGACTACGTTTATACTTACGTACTAGTGTAAAATTTTCACAGTTGAAACTGATGGATGTGTTATCGATTTGTTGTAAAGAATTGTTTTACATGAAGACAGCGATAAAATGCTTACAATTTTATTATATATTTGAAATGAGTGGATCAATGCTACAAATAACTTCTTTTTTTGGCAAGTCGAATTGTATTCCGTGATTTTTTTACGTTTACGTATGTACGTACCTACGGGTGTGAACTTTTAAAATTTTGAAATGATGGGACTTGAAATTATCAAATTTAAAAAATAATATTTTCAAACATATCTACTGAAGTAGCTACCTTTATTGTATTAAGTGGCAGATATTGTTCGATATTTCAAATAGATGGATTAGAGCAACAATTTTATTTTTTGGCAAATCAAGTTGTATATCTCTTGATTTTTCACGGGTGACAATAAGTATGCAATAAACTCCATCAGTGAAACAAGAAATTAAGGGAAGCCGAAGAGTTTTCACTAGTGGAATAATTAAGTTTAAAAAATCATAATATCGTCGCTGGAAAGGCATAGCACTCTAAAGTTTTTTGTTTGTACCTGGATGGATTTTGAAAAATAAAGTTAAATCAGGTAACTCAATTCTCTCACCTAGTTACCCAAAGTGACAAAAAGCTAAAAAAAAATCTAAGCTTGTGTCATTTGATTCGACCTTCTCCCAAATGGTAAATATATTTTAGATGGCTGAAGGGCCACAAAAGTCTTCAGAATCAAACAAGAGTCAAAGCATTCGAAGCAGAAAAAAGAGCTGATCAAAACTGCATATTTTACTTATTTTTGATCAAAGTTCCGCTTAAGCCCTTTTGCCTCTCCAGCGATGATATATTATCGTGTTATTTTCTTTCCATACTTTTTTCCTTAGAATGAAACATTAGTCACCCTAGAGTTCACGTGAAGTTAAGAGGCATTGCTTACCTACGTCATACTGGATTTTTTTCATCAAATTATTATCTAATTTATTTTTCTTCTTGTGCCCTTTCTTACCGAAGGTTGGCTATCATCAAGTATGCTGTCCACATAGGATTTTGAAAAAAAAGTTGAAATCTCGGGAGAAGTCAGCTAGTAACGATTAGTAGATTTTTAATAATAGTGGGTAAGGAAAGGAGATGGAGAAGAGGAAGGTTGGAAAGTACTTGGATACTCAAAACTGTTTTTATCTGCCGTATACGCCTAAAACCATTTCAATCAACGTTTCGATTTTGAATGGTGGTCTTTCAGGGCAATACTTGGAGTATCTACCACTTTGAGTTGCATTAAATAAATACATTTGAGAGAGCAGATGCATCCGTAAGTGCACTCACTCGTGCACAGCAGTGGAACAACAATAAATAATCTGAAAATCTGGAAGTTGCTGCCGTCTTTCACTGTTGTTATTTTTCTCGTTTTACACTACCGCGACCGGGAGACTATTGCCTTCGGGCTCTTATATGATAGTATTTAACTAGATGGACGATTAATTGCGCACTTAAGATCGCCGGCCGTACAATTTGAGCACGCATCAAAGCGCACCGTCTTTGGTAAAGTGATAAATTCTCAACTCAAATAGGTAATCATCCATAAATGAGTCGCCGAACCATATAGACTGCCACCCTATGATTTAGACATGTTACATCCCAAATAGAGATACGGACTTTGAAAACTTATATTGAGATGAATGTCAATCTACTTGATATTTTTTTGGTGATGGTATATTTGAAAACACGATAAATTCATGTGCAGCACTTTTATGAACAAATTCTTTGAATTATTGCAAAGCCCCTTAATCTCAATTTGATGAAATTTACTCATGTAACCTTGAAATACAGGCATAATAACACTTTACCATCACCTTGATTTGATAGATGATAAATAGGTTAATTAGGACAATCATAAGCTTATGTCAATGCCTTTCGGTAGGAGAGTACAGCAATCTTGAAATATGTTGCTTTACCTATCGGCTCAAAGTGATCAGAGTGAAAGTCAGTCGAGTAGTATGATGTATGCAGAGACCAGGGGTGGACTGAGCAATTATGAGGGCGTTCGAAGTAGGTTGTTTAGTAGTAAGCTTTTGGCAGACCGAAGTGAATACTGCACTGGACAACATATAATTTGGAAATTTCTAGTTGAGGACAAGGATTATTGGAAACTAAAACTTAATATTACTTTATTTCATACGTTCGTACAGTATGTATATATACTGTACGAACAGGGTACTTCCTTAATCCACATTACATGATGCACGCACAATGTAGCCATACCTCTTTCTATTTCCTAATATTTTTTTTAGTCGAATACACTGTCCATATCATTTTTGATATATTTTCCTATTTTCAAGAATGGTAGAAGACCCATAGGTTACTCTCCAAACTTTACATTTTTAACAAAATATTCGAAAAAATAACTAATTAAGTGTGGTCTGCTCAGAAGCCTAGCTTGAAAGGAAAACCAACATGGTTTCATTCATGGTAATTCTACAACATCAGTTTTTTTAAACTTTTCCAGAGTACCTCCAAGATAACTTGAATAATAGAATAGAATTTGGCATTATCTATACTGACTACAATAAAGTGTTTGTTAAGGCTTATCATTCAATCTTGCTAAGCAAGCTTCTAAAGATAGGTAGTTCCGGTAATTTTTATTGTTGGTTCTCGACCTTTATCTCCAACCATAGTCAAATCGTAGTGATTTCTGGTTTTAAATACGATACCGTTGTTGTCATATCTGGAGTTTCTCAAGACAGCTTGTTGGAACCCTTACTATTTAACATTTATGGGAATGACGTTAGTATCTTTTTTTTTATTTTTATTAATAATCCATCATTTACGAAAATGGTTTAATAATTTTGTCACCCATACATTCAACCGGACTGTGAGAAACTGCAAGATGATTTACATTATTTAAATACGTGTTGTATGCTCACTGTCTGGAAATAAATGTTTCAAAATGGTTCATCAAGCGCAATACCAGAAATAAAAATCTCTTTTTAGATTTATATTCTATTAATTATCCACCAAATCCGAAATTAAATACCGATAAATTATAATTTAAAAAATCATAATTTTTCCTCAACCAAATAGTCATAAAACCATCATCGCTTGGTTTTCCCAGACATGCCTGCGAAAAATCCGAAATATCAAAACTTCCCAAACTCTTTATAGGAATTCATTCAACTTAAATAATAAGCATATTTACATGTTTAACGCAAGTACACGAGATGTAAACAATAACTAAATACATAATCGCATACAAAGTAGATTACTAAAATTTCCTTGTTATCTCCTTAAATCACCTCTCGCCTTCCCTTTTTACTAATCCTTTTATCCTCTCCCCCCTCCCCACTTTCACTGAAAAACTCACTTATAATGTCACACCTTTTCATCGAGAGATAAACATTTGCAATTGGTGTAGTGCTCTGTTTTTGTTATCGTATGTAATTAAATTTTAAGGCACCCTGTTGATTTCCTTTAAATAAATAAATGTAAATATTTTTATTGCATTCGAGTCGCACCATTTCCAGTAACTCTCATTACTGCATGCATTTGTGTCATGAACGAATGCATTCGTATCACATCTTCAAAGAGCCAGTGAAAGTAATTTGAGCTCAAAGCGTCAAATTCTGTATACGCCTTAGCGAACACGAGCTGTAGCTATTTTCCAATAAGTCAGCACAGCCACCTACCGAGCTATATCTACAGCTATTGCTCCCTACACGAGACTTGATATGTACTGACATTTAATTTCGCGTCTGTCGGCGCGTGTCAAAACACACCGTATCGCCTTCGTGCGTTGAAATACGTTAGCTACTACGTTTATATTGAATTACAGCTAATGCCGTTCGCTGAATTTTCTAGATTTGACATTGGGAAAGGGAGCGCCGGCATCTAGATGGGTTTGAAATTATTTTCCTTTTTTATACTTGCGTAAGGAAGGAACATTTATTTTTATTACATCACATGATTATATTTCCTGTCACTGAGACCCAACTCTTGATCCGAGCCTTTGTTTACCGCGGGTAGCTCTAAGAAAACAATGATAACCCCCTCTTTGATAATATTACAGGGGCAGGTTGTGATAAGCAGGAACACTTAGTACATAAAGGCTAACAATCGAGACATAACCTAAAAAATTGAGCAAAATAAATCCTTGAGAAATTAATTAACACAGTGAACTTTTTCAATACACTATAATGAATTTTTTAATCCTTGGCTTTCGCATAATTTTTTTTTCTTTTGCATATTTTGATCGCAAAGTTAGTTTTTTTGCATTTAATTTTTAATATTTCAAATTCGAATATATTATGTCTAGCCAAATTTGAATGAAGAGTTTATTTTTTCAAATATTTCACCTACCTAGTTGGTTTCTTAACACTTTTTTATGACATGTCATAAAATACAAAACATGGATCGGGAATATATAAATTATATAATATTTTGCAATAAATGGCCGCCAAAAGCTTAGACGTTGTTGGTATATTCCAAACTACCAATCAATATCTACTATCGAAAAATTTAGCTAAAATCAGTAAAATTAATTAAGAACAATTCACACCGCTGATAGTGAGGGTGCTAAAAGGATAGTCCTTTTATGATACACGAGAAAACGAGATAAAACTTTACCCCTTTAATTTTATTATTTATTCAGGATTTTTGAAAACCATAAATTACCGATAATTCCTTTTGTCTATAATAATTCCAGCCCGTCAAATTAATATTTCACTATTAACTAACGACTCATTTTCTCGAATTTGGCTATGGCCTCCAAAAACGTCTAATCCAGACGCTTTTCTGAAAATAACAAAAAGGTTACGCTTTGATGTTTATGTATTGTTTTCCGTAAATTTCTTTCAGAGATTTCTACTTTATTGGCTGGTAAACGGTCTATTTCAATATTTTCTCAACAGTTTTTTGTAAACTATTGTGAAAAAACTCAAAATTTCCTGTAACAAACGATTATAATAATATATAAATATATATATATATATATTTATACATATATATTTTTATTTTTTTTTTTAAGTAAGACAAACATTCCCGGGTTACGAATAACCTGACAATATTTGAAAAACTCCTACTGCCATCATAAAAAGCGGAAGATGTTGCTTGTGCAATGATGGAGAGGAATTGAACGCACGACGCCCGGGTGGGAATCCGACGCGTTCTCCACTCAGCTACCGACCAGTCAATTATGTCAAGTATGTTTTAAATACGTTTATTGCAAAATAAAATATGTCCAATGATCCTGATTTTTGTATTACCTTTTATCATCTTTTACCAGCCGGTCCGGATGCATTTTTCCACATGCCTGTTGTCCATCTTTATAAATTTATAACCTTTTAAATAAACACATTTCTTACCCGTTATTCTCGCCATGCGTAGTATATTCCCGACCATCAGTTAAGTGATCAAGGATCCTACACAAAATTTGACCATCCGTATTTAAATGATCGATATGTGAATTGACACCTTCGGTTGATTTATGGTCATTATCGTCATTGGAAGCGGCAGTGGCATGACTGTTTACCACCAGTTGTAATCCTGAAAAAAGAAGACATTACACCATCACAAATTTGTATCAGTGAGAAATAAAAAAGTGCGAATAAAATATAGTTTATAGTTTATAGTTTAGTTATACGAATAAAAATAAAATATTTATAGTGAAAATTTTATTTTATGCGAACATAAAGAAATTGTTATTGTTAATTTTATGAAATTGTTCAGTTCATATCAAAAATCATTTTTTATTTTATGTATTACACAATAACGCCCTGTTAAAAGTTTTATGATATAATTCTATATTTTTTTAAACACACATATGGTACATAAAAGCGTGAGTAGAGAGCGGGTCAAAATTAATAGAACTTTTGACATGAAGCCCTCACCTTGTGGGTAAGACATAATTATTTTTTTAATGAAAAGTAACTTTTGACACCACTTTATTAGATACATATACCAACCGGTTTCGGCTCTACCTGAACCTTCTTCAGGGCTGAACAAATATGTATTAAGTTAAAACAGAATTATAATGCTTGGGAAAAACATGAAATGGGCACACCAACTTAGGTGGGAGTTATGTACGGGAGAGGTAGTAAGAGTCACTCTTTTCACAAATCTTCTGCAATAGATGTACTCCATAGAAATGGGATAGGTCTACGCCTAAATAATTTAGAAGTACTTGAAAAAAAAAATCCCTAAAATAAATAAAAGTAACTTACTTAATGAGCAACTAGATTTATCCAGCAGCCCAATTTAAAATTTGTTCCCCTTCCACCCCCCTATCCCAAGTCCTACCACCTCTTCCGTAATTAACCCCCACCTAAGTTGGTGCACCCATTTTATGTTTTTCCCAAGCATTATAATTCTGTTTTAATTTAATACATATTTGTTCAGCCCTGAAGAAAGTTCAGGTAGGGCTGAACCGGTTGATATATGTATCTAATAAAGTGGTGTCAAAACAAAGTTAATTTTAATAATAATAAAAAAAAAAAATGAAATATGAATAAAGTATGATTAGGTGAATACCGCACGATTGTCCCAACTTCGCAGAGTCAGTGAGACTATGACATCCTAAAATGGGATATGTTAGGAGACTGAAGGAGTTGTGGAGGGGAAGGAAATGGGGAAAGGGACGGTTGGGAAGGACCTGGCTAATAAAATCGCAACCAAGCGCAGCTAAAGCAATTTCAAGCTATGTTTCGATTCTAAATGGTTGTCTTTCATCAGGGCAATATTGAGAGTATATATCATTACAGAATACTATTTTTTCTAATTTTGAAACTGTTAATTCGTGGTGGAATTCCATTTTAATGATTTAATAAAAACAAATTTATAAATTTATTCCACTTTTATTTTATGACTGGACCGGTTTCAGCCTATGATGGCCATCTTCAGAATAGTCTAGTCTAAAGATTAGAAAGACTAACCTAGTCTGAAGATGGCCGTCATAGGCTGAAACCAGTCTAGTCATAAAATAAAAGTGGAATAAAGTTATAAATTTGTTTTATTAAATCATTACAGAATACTATTCATACGTTTTTTATTTTCACTGTATTTCCTCGCGTCTTATTTTATACCCACATAGGTACCTTAACATTCCATGAAAATAAAGCACTGTATCCTGTAATAAGCCCTTCCCTATTCTGACAAAACAAAGCTGATTCCATCTACCTACCAAAGATATGTAGCGAAACAGAGGTGTTAAATTACAATTGAAATTAATTAGATTGGTTACATTTTGGTTAATTAATAGAGAAAGTTAATAATCGCACGCGTTCTCATTGTCGTAGGATTTCCCCGGAATCGTTTATTCCGCCTTCGCGGGAGAGAGTCCTTTACCTACTCATTACGGACGGTAGGTAAGGGCGCCTCGCGTGAATATTAATTACTTGCTGATTAATAGAACACAGATCCCACCATACTAATTTATTTTGCGTTCTAGAAGCCAAAGATGTTAGGTTAACTTTCATTTTCTTGGTAAGTTTAATCACGTTTTTAATGTCCCTACAAAATTATTGCTGAGCAGCTTTCTCCGTTAATATTTTCAGCTGGCAACGACATTAGATCACTCGCCATGAAGCTTTAAAACATTTGATTAACTGTCATAAAATAAATGCCTTACTGTTTTGTTTCATATTTTTTTAAATTTTAATTACTCGTAGATGAAATGTTTTTAAAAAAAGTGTCGTAATTCGGGCGACGCAGCAAATTAACGCGACTAGTAAGTAAGCCAAGAACTCAAATCAACTGGTGATAATATTGATTTTTATCAAGAAATAATTTATTTGTGATAGTGAAGTTACTAACTTTCAACACATTTGCTCAATAATTATATTATCTAAATTTATATCTATGAGATTGTTAACAAAGCTGTAAATAGTCTCAATATTTTATAAATCGAAACTAATATTCGTGGTCCACTTGCCGGAAAATTATTAGAAATATGTCTTTATTCCACATCAATACACCAAAAACCAATTACTACCAAAACTCTTTTACTTTTATACTAGAAAATAACACACACAAGTACCTAATATTCGTTTTTCCAATCACGACCTGCGCTTGCTTATTTGTAATCTCTGCTACAGAAGTTAGATTGAAAAAGGTGCATTAATCATATTCTTAAGCTTGACTCATTTTCTCCTTACAAAATTTTGCTTTACAAACCGGTTTCGCACGACTTATTACTTTTTTTCAAAATAATTTTGCTTTTTGAATAATTTAAAATTATAAAGCCACGTAATGACGTAATCACAACGTAACGATTCTCTTTTCTATTTAAAGTTAAAATAACATATTAAAACTCCAATAATGGATGTGAGAATCAAATATTTAAATAGTTGCGTTGCTATAGAAATTCCAAGCAGAAAAGTGGTACGTAATTTCAGAATGCTAAAGCTTAACGTTTGTGAGCATTTCGTGAGATATTTCTACGGATTAACTGCTTCGATGTAAAGATGCGCAGAAAAAACGATATCAATTAAACACGATAATATAACCAAAACAAAAACTTTGTTGCTTCGTATTGAGGGCAAAATTAATAAAAAATATATTAGAAATCAAGTATCGGAATTGAAATTAAAATAATTTTATGATTAGTGTTTTCGGGTACGGTATTTGTGATTTAACAGATCTGAAAAAGAATTAACAACATTTTTTATTGCTCATTCCAAATTGACACAAATTGACATAAGCCCTTATTACCAAGTACCAAAAATAAAATAATGGTTAAAATAATGCAGAGGCCGCACATATATTATGTGGAGAAATACGAAATAATGGAATCAAAAATATCAAATCTTTGCAAAGCTTAAATAATCAGGAGATACATAAAGAAAAGAAGATTTAAGGTTTGCAGCTGGAAAATTTTTACCATTATAGAAAATTTCCTAATATAGTAAACTCCTCAATCTTTAAGATCCGCATTTAATATTATCACAATGGCGCACAAATTATTGCCATTTGGGAAGTTTAGCAGCAAAAATCACGGCTTTTATTGGATGAATGAATTCAACGTCCTTGTATTGGTTATTTTGCCGTACCCGATGGAAAAAAACAAAGTAAAAACAATAAGTAGATTAAAAGGTTTGGGTGAAAACAATAAGGCTAATGGCCAATAAGAATATACGATGTTCAATGTACGATAAATTGTTGACAATAAATTTATTTGTGTTTCCTTCGACAATAGATTGTTTGTGTTGGTTTAGTCTAGACATAAATAATTCAATAATGAACGCCTAATATAATAGCTACGTCTGTCAGAATTTTTTTAATGGCCTCCTTACTAGATCCCATTTCCAAAAAACCTTAAGAATTCTAGTACTCAATTGAAGATCTAATCAATTGAAATAAATTTTACCATTTAGTTCTAATATCTTAACATTTACATTTTTCTGTCGATTTTTTTGATTCTATTTTAATTCAGGTAAATACATTTTAATATTATCCGACCACTTCAAAAAGCCGAATAAATTTACGTTATAGAAGTAACGAAAATTAAAAAAAACTAAACATCAAGGGATCAACGTAAATATCTTTGAGTAGCAGAGCTGCATTATCGATTTTTGCGATTTACATCTCATCTCTTCGATTAAATGCTAGCATTTGAATTATTTTTAGATGCTATTGTGGAGGGCCGTTGGACGTGTAATTAATTGGGCAGAACTGTTTCCACGTAGACTCACAATCGGCTCAGCGTGGGTAACAGTGGGTATTCTGAAGAGTCTTCGCCCACCTGAGCGACCGCCCAATCAGCGTGTAACATACGAGTACATTCATATGTACACGTAAACAACGAGTGTATCACACAAGGGATAATCTTTCTATCACTCTCAGCAAGACAATTTTATCCCTACGTAGAAACAATTCTACAGCTTGATACGGTTATGTTTGCATTCGTAATTATCATTTAAGCGTTAATAAATGGCTATACAAGACCTGCATTTCAAGGCTTTCTTTGCCAACCTCTTTAATTTATTTTCTCTTTCAAGATGGAGCACTTGTGTTATAATTACGTAAAAAGCACCCCATGAAGTGCCTCATAATAAATTTCGGCAATTTCTTAAAAAAATCTTTTTCGGGTATAAAAAAAACAGCAACATGAAAAGCACATTTCAAATAAGCAATATTGATGTTGCTGCGTAAATAGCAAATATTAACCGGGAACATCTACGGGACGTCGACCAGGTATGAAGAATATGCCGTAATTTCGCCCGTCCGATTTATAATGTTTATAATTTTCTTCTTTCTGGTAATAGATGGCTTCTAATGTATCTTGCGGCTCCTCTCCCGCATTGATTTATGGCTGCGATATGAAACCTTCAGGCTGCGGCCGTGGTACAGGGTGTGGGAATAAAACTTTATCTCATAAACTTTTTTCAGTAATGATCAACACTTAGCAGTTGGAAGAATCCATCTACAAGGAGTAGCAGCGTGTGCAAGAAACGTGAAATGCTAGTAAATTAAAAAAATAAACAAAAGAACACCTATCTACCTAGAACCCAGCATAATATTTCCATTATAAAACTATTAATGTTTCAGTTTTTGTGAAAAGTATGTTTTTAATTCAATTTTACAAAACAGATCACTTTCCTACTTAGATGACTTTTGGGTATAAACATACCATTTTTGTGAAAAGTAAGTATGTTTAAACTATTTTATTCAGTTAGAGGTCAGCACCCAAAAATACTCACTTTTTAGCTTTCTAATACAAGCAATACTAAAAATGATTAACTTAAAATTCCATTATGCAGTTCATAAATAATTAAATAGATTACTGTTTTAAAATTGTATTCACTGGAAACCTTAGACGTTTCCCTAACTACCCGAATGAAATTAACAGACAAATCATTTTTAGTATTGCTTGTATTAGAATGCTACAAAGTGACGTTTAGCGCCATTTTGGGTACTGAACTTTATTTAATATTAACTCGACGTTAATATGATGATACATTTTTTTTTTCTTAACCTCGAATTTTTTCGTAACATTTGAAATTCATTCACTGGAATGACTGAGTGGTTCCTTCTCAATGATAATGTTCTGGTCAGTTGTATTCCTTTCGGTTTAATGCTTCATCTCCACAGGACGTCACCTATTTCCTTTCCCTTCCCGCCCTTTATTATTTTTTAGATAAACAGATAATAATTTTCATACTTTACTTACACACCCACTGTGCGAAAAACTTATCCTTATTATTTTCATTTACCACTAAAAACCAAGGACGAAGGGAAAAAATGCTATTGGGCTTAAAGTCCACGATTGTACTACTGCATAATGTAAAATGTTTATAGAATGGAGTTTACCAGATAAATGCATGACAGTAGACTCAAGACAAAAATAAAGCAGTAAAACCTGAACTAATACTTAAGTTACGCAAGAGCTGTAGGACCATGTAAAGGAAGTCACAAAAACCATATAAATTTAACGTTTAAAATGTGAACCCTGTCCTGTGTTTTTGGCTCATGATTAGATGGAGTTCTTACCTTCTAGCCGCAAGATTTATTATTAAACAAGCAAATATATCGACACTGAAAAGGTTAAATAGTATAATTCTCTCATAGCTTAAGTCACTTTTTTCAAAATCAATTTATTTATGGGAAAATAAACAAACACTCAGAAGAAAATAAAACTGTTCGTATTGTTTATTTAAATAACTATATTTCGAAAAACGTTTGAAACACTTTCAAATTACATAGGTCAAGAATCTAAATAAAAAAGAAGTTTAGTCGCTTAAAACCATTGCAAAGAGCATTTTAAATTTTAAGTGAATTTTCACTACAATAAGAAATAATTTGAGATCTTTTACGAATATTTCCTAATTTGAATTTCCTGTAGGTAATCATAAAGTCATGGCGAAATAAGTTTTCCCAAAAAAAAATAATCACTCCTTCCAAATTAAGAAATACATAACTATATTATTACCTTTTTTTTTTTTTTTTTTAGGTTTTTACTTTTATTCAAACAATAATTATTATTATTTTAATTTTTTAAAAACAATTTTTAGTTAAAAGCTCTGCGATGTAATTATTTTTACGCGTGACACCTGTTTCGCCTTCTGAGGGAATTATAAACCTGTCAGGGTAATAATATATATATATATATATATATATTACCTATTTTTAAACCAACATTTACATTCCTTTTTTTAAACCAAGTATTTGTGTAAATAATTGTCAGTTTCCTGTTATTGTTCGGAACAATAGTTATATGAAATCATTATCTAAGTAACGAAATTTTGAGAATTCTAATTCACTAAATTTCAACACGTCTGAAGTATATAGCTTTATCGCAATGCGATGGGAGACACGAGTGCCTTTTTTTCAAACCGCAAATGAAAGAACGTTAACAAAAACTTTTTTTGAATCTTAAGTCTCTTAAAAATAAAATCAAACACCAATTAGCTTTAATGTACTAGCAATTAAATAGAGTTCCTTTCCTTATCCTTTAAAATGTGTGGTTTTTTTCGTTTTGATCTTTTACAGTAGAATATGACGTAGTGAATGGAAAGAGCTGTATTAAAAAAGGTTTTGGTTATCTTTTTTTCGTGGTTCATGAAATAATAATACTTTATGAAACAACGAAGCCCACTTTTTTCTTGAGTAATGTTTTGTTTTCCGCTACTATATAAATCGTAAACAAGGATTTTCTCCCATTCAACAATCTTTATTATCACTTTCAATTTTATTTACTCTTTTGGTAAATTACACAGTTTTATAAATTAAATTTCATAATCAAAATGTTTTATCAATTAGTGAAGTTTCTACTAAACACAAAACATTGTTTCGTAAAAAGAAAAATAAGATTGTACGAATTTAAAAACAACATCTAAAGAAAGCACAAATAGACATAGTATAAATAAAATACATTATACAAATTCTGCTAATTAGTCACAACATCATCGTTTCATAATAACCGAGATAGAAATAAGATATACAAAATAAGAAAAGAAAAACAATATAATTAGAAGTTTCACAACACAAAACAGGAGTAGGAAGACCATAGTGAACCTAGTGTTTTAATTTGTATGATATTAATATTTTATAAATAGACTTGAAGATAAACTATACAAACTCACATTTATCCAGTTTATTGTATACAAGCATCGCGTATTGTAGCTGTTTTGAAAAACTATTGTTTAAAAAAATTTATCAAATGCGTATTAAATTTACACCCAACACGTCATCGCTGTAGTACATTGCTTAATTACTTTACAATATACTCGTATGTATTGATTACAATCGGAAATGTATGATAAAATGATTCACACACCCTAGATACATATTATATAAAAAGCTCCATATGCTAAGATGTAACATATAGTACAGACATCTTCGCAAAGTTTATGTTTCGAAAAAGGGAATAAGTCGGATACCAACTGTGAATATCGACCTTTACCCATCTTACTTCCAGTCAAGCGCCATGCCCATAAAGCTGCCGATCACCTCAATACTGAAAAAACAAATTGCTTTGACATTAAATTTCCTAAGCTCAATTGGGCGTAGTTATGCAGAAAGCGTCCAACCCGCAAACTGCCAAAATCGAGTTTTACACGTTTTCCTTTAGATAAATACGAGATTTCTATCTGCTGAAAATATCTAAGCTCCAAATGCAATAGATTTTTGGTAATTATTTTTTTTTTATTAACGCACATTGCAGATATTTGACTTAAATTGAGGTTTAAAAACATTATAAAATTTAGGATAACATTGGAAATACACTTTAATAATAAACACATTGATAGATTGAAAATAATCTTTTTATAATAATGTTCATAAAGGAAATACAAAAAAAACACTGATATTCACTTTACAAATGCCGACTATGCATATTAATGCTTTTTTATCGTCAAATTTTCAGACGCCTTTTTCTCAGTTTCGTCTTTTTGGGATTGGAGATCCTTTCTGCATAACTACGTCCAATTTATGTAAACTATTTGTTGTTCCAATGATACCATCTTGGGGAACAGATTACAATTTAAATAACTCAATTTGCGGCAAAATAATCAAAAGTTTTCAAATCGTTTGAAGAAATGTTATCAGCCCGCTGGGTATGAATGTACCAAGACGGTAAGCAGTAAGTATTTTCCGCTCCAAGTTCCGATAGACATCTGAGAAAGAAGCGCGCTAATTAATAGCCGAGATCCAAACCGGATATGGGAAATCATTTGTCTTCCGTTTCCGGCGAAAGCAAAAGTGCCGGCGCGGAATTAGCCCCGGACGGTCCAAAAATGCCTTCTCACTATTTGGTGCTAATAAATGATCGGGCATTAAGAGGCAGTTAAGATAGACAGTCAGATTTAGTATGGGGCAGTGGGATTCCCCGTCCTTGGGCACTCTTTCATGCCCTGTTTTATGCCCTCTTCGCTGCCCTCTTTCATCCCCTGATTCATCACTTCACCCCGACCAGTTTAATGGTAATGGCCGCTGGGAACGCATTGTCTGAAGATGGCGCACAATTTGTTCGTGAATGAGACGGGAATAATATGAGTTCATTCGGAACGGAAACGTTAGCGCAGAGCTTTGGATCCCCTAAATCAATTATGGCCCTCCAACCGTTTGTCGGACGCCCACACTCGCTGTCTTAGAAAAGTGGGCCACTGCTAATTTTATTCAAGGTTTCGGAAATATTAAGGTTTTAATACGAAATATGTTGAAAAAAAAAGAATAATTACTTTGTGTAAGACCACAGATTTTATTTTTATTTTCATGCCGGACCGGTTTCGCTTAGCCTAAGCATCACCAGGGTACGAAATTAAAGTAAACAAAAAAAAATCATAGCGTGTGGTAATGTATACTCGTACATACAGAGGGAGAATATAATACCACATAAAATAAGAGAACAGTAACAATACAAAATAATAACATTTAGATTATAATTTATTATTAAGGAACAGAGAGAAAGATACAGATAGTAAGAAATAAAAGAGTATTGCGAGCAATTTTTTAGTTTAATTTTGTACTCTGATGATGCCTAGGCTAAGCGCAATCGGTCGGTCATAAAAAAAATTAAAAACATCTGTGGTATTATACAAAGTTATAATTTAATTTTCATTAAACATGTCAAACCACAAAGTGATTGATTTCTACAAAAATATATTGAAATAAGTATGCAATCTTAAGTAACTCATTCCCGTGCAATCTTTATATCCACTGTACAATATACAAGTATGCCATCTTGAGTAACTTTTACCGGTGTGATTTTAAGCAATTCCCGCCTATGCAATCTTAACATCCACTATACGATGTACAAGTATGCCAGCTTGAGTAAATTGTACCAATGCAATCTTCCTATTCGCTACATACTGTCTATCCGACATATATTTAGCATCAATTGCTTGCTACTTTCATAGAAATGTTGAAAATATTAATATGATGATTAATTGGAACATTTTAAAAGAGCGCCTCAAAATGTAGGTAAACAAAATTAAAATACGTTTCAAATAACACAAAAACCGCGGAGTAATCAAAATGTCACCCGTCCAACTTCATCAAGTATTGTTGTGATGATATGCGATGAATGACATTATATTCGCGGCTGCCATTATAACACTAGAGTGATTAGAACAATGGCGGACCGAACAATGCGTAGAGAAGTTAGTGGCGGAAGGAGAAAGACAAAGGCTTTGTCTTTGTTGGAAGTTGTTTTAATATTATCTTAATAATCAACCCTCATGCGTAAACAACCCAAAAGGATTCTACGAAAAAAACTTCTGCCTCTATTGTGCACTTGCTCTATACTTTAAAAATACTTTTCCACGAAAAAGGGTTTTCTTTAGGCTCATGCTAGGACATACTACTTAAACTTCCCACCCCAAATTATCTCCTCCATATCTCATTTCTTCCCAAATTCTTCCAGCCTCACACAAATACACCATATTGGGGATGCCATAGCCCACTAGCTTCGGGCAGTTGAGATTGTTGTGCGGTAATCACATTTAAAAAAAAAACACATTTTTTTATTACATTTTTTAGGTAAGGCTCATACGACCGTGATTCACATTTTTTCAGTTTTTATTGTTATTATTTGAAAAATAAATAGTACTTTTATTTGCATTGTAAATAATTTTTAAAAATAAATCATAACAATAATATTTTTTATAGTTTAATTTTGTACCCTGATGATGCTTAGGGTAAACGAAACCGGTCGGTCATAAAAAATACAATGATATCTGTGATCTTATACAAAGTTATTATTTCATTTTTATTAAATATGTCAAACCACAAACTAATTGCCTTCGACGAAAACGTTTCATTTTTGAAAAAAAATTAAGAGCTCGCTATAATTCGATTCGGATTACATAGGTAGACCAACCAATTTCAAGAGCTTCTCCTGACACAACCACGTGTCACAAGCCCACGAGATGTTTCCTTTCTACGAAAATAAAATAATACTTTTATTTGCATTGTAAATATTTGAAAAACAAATAATCCTATTATTTGCATTATATTTGAAAAGCCAATTAAACCTTTTTTAATCACTTTATAACAATCGTTTGTAAGAACGCTGAACAAAATATTTAGAAAAACAAAAAATATTTATTCTAACTTTACATAGAATTCCTTTGGATTGCAATGTTTTTATTAGATTATTATGTAACGTCGTTATTGTAATATTTCGTAAAACGTATTTTATATGTAAACAATTTTATACTATACTTGCGAATAAATACACCTTTGTAAAAATGAAATCATATTTCAAGCTATGAATATTGAGAACGAACAGAATTTTAATGTCAATCCGTTCGAGAACATCACATGTTTTGTATTGATTTATTTAATGTTTAATTAAGCTTTTTATTGGTGGTGATCAAATTAAGAAATATATTCGAACAATATAATGTGTTTTGGAAAAAATGCCTACAATTTCAAATGTTATGACTATTCCGTATTTAATATTACCAGACAAAAGGATTGTAACTTTAACATGAGCATCAAAGAGCATTTAGATGTTTACGAAAAATTCAGATATTCATATTTTTCTCGTTAATAATAGATGTCAGAGATAAGACAACGCAAAAGACTTTAAAAATAGGCTAAAAAACAGAATCAACATGAATTTATTTAAAAGATAACAGGTGGTTGAAATCAAAAACGTTCATATTGATTTGATTTTTTGATTTATTTGTTAAATGATAATAAAACGAATATTTTTACCTCGGTAATTCTTGGGCACTATCAAACTTTTTAAATATTTTTCTTACTGAAGAATTTATAAACATGGAAAAAGCAATGTGGTGCGATTTCTAATTTAAATCATATGAATGTTTCAATTTTAACCCTGAAGTGATCGCATAGGTAATCCGCTACAGTATAAACTAAAATTTCTAGAAATCTATCATGCGTGCAACTTTATACTTGTGTATTTGAAATACCTTGACCACAGATATAACTCAGTTTGGCACATGAGCTTGCGACACGTGGTTGTGTCAGGAGAAGCTCTTGAAATTGGTTGGTCTACCTACGTAATCCGTGCGACTTATGACAATTATTATTTCAGTAGCATGGTCTGAACTTTTTTTTCAATAATGTGACAAATAAATTTGTCAAAAGTTTTATTTATTTGAATTACGTTCGTAGTTCCTGTTTAGAAAAAAAACAAATTAAAACCATTATTTTTGTTATATGATGATATGAAGTTAATTGAGATTGATTCATTTTAAGATAATTTATGTTTTTTTATTAATCTGCGATACAAAAAGGTGAGGGAATTATTTTGTTATAATTTCCATAAATATATACGATTCTTTCATTTAAAAAAATCGAAATTAAATTAGTCTTTCTATATAATTAACGCAACCACTTGAGTTCCGTATTAAAGCTAGACGTCTGCAAGTTTAAAGGTCATTTCGTTCAAACACAATTTGGTTTGATCTTGAAATTCCAGACATAAAAGTTGTCCGCATTATAACATATAACGCTAGAGTTCCCTGTTCACAATGTAAGTTGGTGACAAATAAGCAAATTTTCCGCGTCGTACTTGTTTAAGATGTAGAGGTAAACAACCACTGAGCAGGGACAAAGTCAACCTCATTTGAATGTTCGTAAACCCATTTGAAGACTTCCTCGTATTTTATAAGGAAGTCTGCAATCTTCTCAGCAACGTAGTTACGTACTTCGTGGAGATAGTCGTGATTGAAGACATTTTCAATAGAGCGCTGAAATAGTTGGTGGCATTTTAAACGAATTCACTCTGTTTTCTGTAAAAACAATGGAGCTTTCTGTTTCTCAGAGTCGGGAGGCTGCATCCACTTTGCCGAAGTAACTTGAAAATAAGGGAACAAAGAAAATAATTGGACCGATTAATTAAAAACACAATTAAACATTTTATCTACTTTTTCGTTATATTGTGATTCAGATGGCACCGAAACTCTTTCTTCGGTTTATCACTGTGAGTATTGAACTCGGTCCGACTGATAGTCAAGTTTCATACCAGCAGGTCCACAGCCACCAACATATTTATTTATTTATATACTAACTGACCATTTTCCAATTACCAAAAATACATAATACGAAGTCGAAAAAAAGAGAAACAGAGAAAGAACAGCACATTCATAATATTATAAAGAAGCAATGACAAAAATATAACAAAAATATATATCAGAATGAACGTTCAAGTCAAAGCCAGGGTCAAGTCAAGGTTTTGATAGAGTTTTCAAGAATGACAAAAATCATTTAGAATGGTACCAAAATTTTCAAGACCATGGCTTGAGTTAACAAACCTCGACATTCTGGACGATGGAGAATGATACCCATAATTAGTAGAGTGATGATTGAGGAAGAGCAATTTATTGTTTCTAAGCCTACAGTAAGGAATATTGAACTAAACGAGTTGCAACAGAGAAGGTGAGTCAGTAATATAATTAATAATTTTGAAATTGCAAATTAAATCAATGTCTTACAACGCTTTTCCAATAAAGAATTTTTCAATGTTTGTTCAATTTCATCAAATGAATAATCGTCTCTTTCTTGCCCTAATGTTCCATGCAACTCCGCGTAAGAAGCGATGTTGTACGGATTCAATATGATGAATATGAACAGTATAGAAAAAATATGTACTGCTAGAAATACAAGTAGGTACTTACTACTGACGATCTCTAATAATTATCCATAAAGCGTCAAAGAATATGCACAGCTAGGGTAGGCCGTCTTGGTATTGAGGGGTTTTAAAGTTGCATATTACTATTTGGATTTCGATCATAACATCAATTTTCAGATACATTAGTACCTGTTTTTGGTTCTCTTCGAAACTTGAATATGATACAATTAGAGTGATTTCCGCAAAAAAATAAAAAAACATATTATGTGATCACGTTTTAGCAATTTGATACAACCCGAGTGTGACAAACAAGTGTTTGGTCCATATTTTACAAGGTTTTGTTTAAAATTTCTAATTGCCGGTTGTCACCAAAGTCACCCATAAAAATGCGTTACAATGTAAGTAATCAAAAAAGACAGTACCTTCTGATACATGTTGGGTTTACGCTGGTTATGAAGGAAGTTATACATTATGTAAATGTAAATTTGTACGAATATAATTATTAAGCTAAGGGCATTTAAACACCAGTAAAAATATGATTTTGAAAACACCTCCAGTAGAGTAAAAGTATAATGAAATATTTTTCTCGTTTTCAAATCAGTTTTCGAATGCGTAACCTTTAAGATCCATAACGTTTTTAAATTATAAAAAAGCCTTGACGGCTTGGCCTGATTATTAGCGATGGAAGGGTTGCTACGTTGTTACGAGAACAATGCTTTGATTTGTGAATTGTGTTTGCTTTGAAACACGATTAAAATAATTATTGCTTTTTAACATGCCTCCAGTGCTTGAGTAATTTGTCAAAAAGCTATTAAATCTTACAATTATTAAGAGTACGGACCTTTTTAATTAGTGCAACTTGTTCTGAAAAGAGAGTAAGTCGGTACCCGCTGTGAACATCGAACTCGTTTTGCTCGACTGCCAGCTAGTTGGGAAAAACTTCTAAGTTTTGTGAATGTTTCACGAACTGCTAGTTCTTTAAAATGAAGCATTTGCAGTGAACACGTCAATTGAAATCGAATTAGCAAAAAAATAATACTAGTAGGTAGAGATTTAAAATTGAAAAGTACTAGCAAATCAACAAAAGTTCCTCCCAAAAAAAGTACTTGCAAATCAACAAAAATTCCTCTCCCAAAAAAAACCACTAGTCAGTAAAGATTTATAATCGAAAAGTACTAGCAAATCGACGAAAAATCCTCCTTAAAAAAAGTACTAGCAAATCAACAAAAAAATGGAACTGGGCAAGAACCAGTTCTTCGCCAAATCTTTGTAGATAACATTTAATTGAAGTGTACGCTACCGCAAAATGGAGTAGTTCTTTGTAGTCTTTGAAGTCAAACTTCAATTAAATTACTTAAAATGAAGTCCTTTGTAGGCTTTGAAATTCAAATTCACAACTGAGCTGCCGCAAAATAAAGTAGTTCTATGCAGCTTTGTAGTCTAACTTCAATTGAAGTATTTGTTCAATGAAAAACGAATGATGTTTGAACTGCCGCTAAATGAAGTAGTTCTTTTTGGTAGTTCGCAAGGAGCGGTAACAACGCTAATAGTTTTGTCTTATTTTATATGCATGGTCATTAAAAACCACGATGGCTCATAGTGGAAATAATTCCTTTAAATTAGAATTGCGTTGAATTAGAAATTTGTGAAAAAAGAGGTGTGAGAGGTGCGTTCTAGATGTTTAGCTGCTTGAAAAATGACAAAAAAATTCCGCTTTATATGAAGATTATGAAGTTTTTTTCAGCAGAAAACAAAAAATAGTTTACTTATCCTCATTGTCTGAATTATCAAAAAGCCTTTGTCATCACAATATTTTCCTCCCAAAAACGGAGGAAAATCATATTAAAACTGAGATAAATAATTCGTCCAAGTGTCTGAGAACGAGCCGAAATAAAAAGTAGCAGATACTAAGGAGACTAATTAACATTAAGGACAGGAAGTAGCCGACGGACCCTTTCCTTGACTTGCGAATAAAATTAAATAGCGGTGAGCCCGTTTTACATAGGACCATTAATGATTAGAAATCATATTACGTTCTTTAAGCAATAATGATTTGTTGAAAATCTTTGTTCAATTTTAATCCTGTCACATCACGGTGTGATGAATTCAGTTGACGTTTTCGTTCGACCGAGTGTTTCTAATAATACATAATACAGGTACGATCTTGACTCTATTTAATATACAGTCGAACTTGGTTATAACGATTACGGTAATGGCTGTAATGACCAATTACTTAATGATATGTTGGTTCGGGCTTAATTTCATACAATAGTATGAGGTTTTAACGAGGTCGCTTCACTGATATAACGTCCAAATAATATTGTCAACTCAATGCGCCCGGGTATGAGAAAAAAACTCAATTCTCAAAACAGTCAAATAATGTCATAAGCAAAACAAAGAAAGCCGCCCGTCCGTCACGGCGGTGGACTTTCCGTAAATCACGTTAAGTAGGGTTTATAATCCCTGATATTTGTCGCTCTAAGAAACATTTGTATTCATTACTGTGCGTACAGGTTATTATTAGTGTAATCATAAATTAAATCATTTCGTTGTTAGTCAAGCATGATTTTCGTAATAAAAAAGTGTTGCTTTATTTTGTTTCATACCCTGGTGTAAATACCAATATTTGTAGGTAGGTACTTTTTTACCTACCTACGTTTAAAACCAGTAATGGCTATAAAGAGAAACTTTGGTTGGTCCCTTCGCGCTCGTTATAACCAAGTTTGACTTATATATCTTGTCAAATTATCGACATTCCTATTCCTCCATCATTAAAGATGTTGTACATAAGGTTTTAATGTTATGTCTATAACAAAATAAAAATAAACTATAGTCGTACAATACAAGGGAAATTAGTCTCAATGCGATGTACGAGTATATGACTTATTGTGTTAATATGAAAGGAAAATATTATTAGGCGTCTTAGTCCGACCGAGTATTTGTAAGAAATGACAGACAGGCAAAATCAGATACAAATAAAACAAGTACAATACAGACTATTAAAAGAAAATATAGACAGTCTTGTAAACATATTCAGCGTAAGAGTCATAATTCCGGTACTCTTTCGTATCGGAGATCGGTTTTCATCGATGCGATCTTCTCCTGGTAGTCTATAGTATATACAGTCGTACTCAGGCACGCGTCTACCTGTAACCGACCTGCCATTTTCTCTTTCTACCTCAGTATTTTCCTGAATTTCTTATCAGTTGTGTTGTGTTATTATACCTTGTATGTGGTATCAATCGGTATGGGGCCGAGATTTGACAGTATTTTTTTTAAACACCATAAAAGGTACAAAAAATATTATTTTTTCGAAGAAGAATTCTTCTTCTGAAAGGTTTTCACTTTGTGATGTCATTATGTATTTAAATTAAAAACAAAATAACTTTGTATACATCACTTTATTAATATACAATACTACTACTACAACATGTTTCGTGAGCGATGCTCACATCTTCAGGTATTAGTGTATACTGGATAAAAGTGATGTATACAAAGTTATTTTTTTTTTAAAAAAATATCTAGTTTTGTCAACAGCGTGACGTTTTTAGGGCACTTTAAAACAAACACTAAAATACGATTTCAAAACCACACTTTAGTGTGGTGCGTTTTAAAACTTTGTCACATTTGACATCGTCACAGTTCAATGATAAGCGCCATTTGGTTTTGTTTTGTTTTTTACATTTGATCGGTCCCGATTAAACGCCGATGTTGGTTTGTATCAACTTTTGAACAAGTTGTGACCAGCTGAAAAGCATACCGATCATGTTTTTAAGCTTGTCAGTTGATTACAATTTTTTCAAAAGCTGACACGGGCTTAGAATCGACGTTTAACGGAGAACATTATAATGTATAAAAAAATGGCGTCAATCGTTGAATTTAGACGATGCTAACTGTGACATAAGTTTGAAACTCACCAACCTATTAATTTATTTACATAATATATGTATATTCAAAATATTTCCATTAATTTACAAGTAGGTACAACTCAGTGAGTTAATATTGTTTGTTGTCAGATGCCAATAAACTAATTTGTGGTTCAAAGCCACATGTGAAATATGTGTTGTGTGTTCGCCATCCCCGGTCTGTATATGCACACTTGTAAACTTTTTTCTTTCACGTCATCATCTAGACTCTGGATCAGGTTTTATTTGCGAAAAATCATTTAATGAATTAAAGATTTACGAAAGAAATTCTTATTTTGTCAAATCAAAGCCATGATTTTACAACACTGTTAAAATTGTTTCCAAACAGGGGGGCCTTTATGCTTATGTTATTTTTGGGAAAGCTGTGTGGAGGGTTAATTTATAGAAATAAGGAGGTTAACATGGATTTTGGAGATGGCCATTTGTATTAAGTAACACATAAACTAACGATATTTTTACTTTTGAAACAGATCGGAAAATGGTGATGACTATATATATAAATAGGGAAAACATAAATTTACACTAAGTTTTAACAAAATACGGGACGTTTTAGAGTTGTGGATACTCTCAGTATCGCCCAGGTCAAATGCCACTTGAAATGATTTTTGCCTTGTTTAGTAACAAGATCTGAATAGACAGGTACTTGTAACTTTTTTCTTCCTAACGCCATCCCTCCTCACTTTCTTAAGCCTTAAAAAACCGTAGTGGGGATGCTATAGTACTTCTTGCTCCGAGTAGGAAACTGGGACTCTCAGGCAGCATGATTTTATTATTATTAAAAAAAAACTAAAAATAAATGCGAAAATTTTAATGAAAATTAAGGAAAACAGAAATTAATTGAGATTTTTGTTGCTATTATTTGAAATTGTTTGCATAACATACAATCAAATTTGTTTTCACGTGTAATTTGGGCGCAAGGAATCAAATTAAATAGCGGTACTCGGATCACGTAACGACCAACGCCGAGACGGGATATTATCTAACGTCGTTACCTTCGTTATGGACTGCCCCCGGTCCCTTAACGGCCCGTTACAAATATTATGAATCTTTAACGGAAAAATGTGTAATTAGTGCCCGTTAATTACGGCGACTTAATAACTTCGCAAATAAGGCTGGCTTTATTTTGTTTGTTTTTTTTGTAAATAAATTTCTGCATTTTTATTTATTTAATACGATGGAAACCTTATTTCTTATTTACGCTTTTTCTATGTTGTTTGTAGAGATTTATTTTTTTAATACAACATTTAAAAATTATTGTGGTCAGTTTGATGTGATTGATGTGACAAATAAAATAACTTATTAAAAAAAAAATAACTTTGTATAAGACCACGGATTTTATTTTTTCATGACTGACCGGTTTCGCAAGCCTAAGCATCATCAAGGTACAAATTTAATCTAAACAAAAAATACATAGTGTGTGGTTATATATACTCATACATACAGAGGGACAACACAACATGAAATAAAATAAAAAAGTGAACAGTAAGAAAACAGAAGAATCATATTTAAATTATAACAAAGGAGCGGAGAGAAAGAAAAAGATAATAAAATATGAAAGAGGCAAAACGTCAACTGAGAATGTTATAAAAGAATACTGAAAAAAATTACGAGTTTACGGGAAATATACCTAATATTGGACTACTGGACAAATTTAATTAATTATTGAATACGACAATATTTTTTTTTTAATTATTATTTTGTATTGTGTTCTCCTTCTGTATGTATGAGTATATATAACCACACACTATTTTTTTTTTGTTTGGTTTTATTTTGTACCCTGACGAAGCTTAGCTAAGCGGTCGGTCAAATACAAAGTTAATATTTCATTTTCATTAAATATGTCAAACCACAGAGTGATTGCTTTCCACGAAAAAAATAAATTATTAATACCCAACCTTTGTCAAAAAAGTTGAAATGAAAAATAATTATGAAAAAACATAAATTTAACACAAAATAATAAAAAAATGAGTTCTATAAATATTTACTTGTATATCGACTGTGTTTAGGTCAAATACGTTATTTTATATTTTTTGCAAGCAAACAACTTAGACCTAGTGATTTGAACTACTGTCAGATTTTATACTGTCGCAAATCGATGATTAGCACCATTATGATTTTTTTACCGTTACCACTTCAAATAATCGCCCCTGTTAACCACCGATCTCAGCCCGCTTAAGTATTTGATCAAATTATGATCAAGTGTCAAAGATAACAGCATGACCATTATAAGACCTAAATTTCCTTGCAGAAAATGTGGGATAGTGCCTTTCACCTAAATGCAACGCAAAGCTTTCTACGAAAATATAAATATTTCAATTTGTTATTATTTTTAAAATTTACTAAATTCACATGTTAATGTTTTTTGGAAGATATTGCCTTTTTAATAAATCAGAATGCACAACAGTGCACATGTATATAGAAGGTACAAAAGAAAGATAAAACTAATACATTAAAAAAAACTAAGAATCGTAAGAATCTAATAGAGGGATAGCTAATTTGTTTTACCCAACCCATCCGAAATTGTAATAAATCACTCTTTCCGAGTTTTTACATCGTACACCATGAGAGAGAAAGAGACAACAAATTTCTTGGACCGGTTCTATATACTGTCGCAATGATCTTAAGGTGCTGGTTAACGGCGGGACTCCGCCCACATTTTTTATTATGCCACTAAACTTGACACAACTAAACGGTTTTTTAGGTTAGATGCTATATTTTTGTTGATAAAAATACTGTGAAAAAGTGGCTATACGAATACATAAAAACATTATGTCGATATGTGATATAAATGGATGTATAAATACCGTAGCCTTAGTCTTAGCCACGCCCAGGTGCGCCGAGTCATGTTAAAATCATCAAAAACAAGTTCAAAACTGACTTCACTGCCTTGGCTTGGGCTACCTCTAGTATACTTTAAGAAAAAAAAGGAAAATAAAGAACCAACAGACATAATTCAATAGATGTAACAAAAAACACAAAGAAACTATCCGAGCAGCAACTAGGCTCTATGTTTAAGCTCAGCTTCATAATTGCAAAATATGTGAATATCCAAAGCGATTCGATTCATCAACAAGATTGCCCTCCCCACCGGCATGACCATTGGCAAGTTGGCCCCACAGGTCGAGGGGAGAAAACCATCGGGGAAATAGAAGTTGATGTTCTCCATGATAGCCAAGTTTTTGAAACATCCATGAATCAATCTTAAGAGATGTGAAAATATAAGCCACTCTACCCGGAGAGGGTATTTTGAAGGTGCACCGATAGATCTGATTTTTAAATACTTGTTTTAAAAATAGTGAACTTCAATATTTATCAATACGGTGTCTCAAGTAGGTACAAATGCCAACATAATTAATGTACGTTATAGAAAACTGTGCAAACGTGAAAGCTTCAAGAAAATCAGCTCGCTTTGTTTTGCAAAAACTCATTTAATGAAAATCTTTTTTTTTCAGAATGTTTAATAATATTCGAATTCGAGTGTGTTGAATTTCAAGCAAAATGAATTAACAAAATTCCGCGAATCTAGCTCCTCGGCGAATATTACCAGAGAAATATACTATAACTCTCGACTTTTATTACAAGTGATTATTTTTTCGTGCTGTTTTCTTTCCGGCCTTATTAAAAATATAATTACAATAGAAATTGGTTTTTAAATGAAAAATATTTGTTATTCTGTTTGATCAAAATTTTTTTTAGTTTAACAAAGATGTAACTAAATGTGTTTTTTTATTTTTAAATGTAGAATATATTTTACCCAACTGAGAAAGAAGAGGGTAATATTCAAGCACAGCTCCTTAACGAGGACATCTTTACAATTAAACATTTATTTTTTTATAGTGCCAACATTTATTACACTGTGTCTGTTATAATGTTTAAATAATTACGTACAATTTTCTTATTACGAGTATGTACAATTTCTTATCACGGGGTGAAACTTGATTTGTTTAGAATTGACTGTTTTGCTTTAATCCATATATTTTAAATACAGAATAACGTCTGCTAAAATACACCATACTTTATTAGGTAGGTAAATTGATCATTTCAACTAACATCAGTTCCAAATTTAAAAAGTTTACACTCGTACGGTCGTACGTATTCACAAAGGAAATTATTTATAGTTAATAGTGTGATGAAACACAAGAGTCCTGACCGTCTGGAGTCAGGACTGTAGTATCATCAATTGGGGGAATGTTGTGAGTAAGGTAAAAGAGATAAGGAAGAAAAAGGTTGGAGAATATTCCCGGAAAGTTATAGAGAATGATAAGCGCTTGTGTTACTCATGGAGTAATATACTTAATAAACAACCATTAAATGCTTTAAAAATATTTTTTTCTTAAATTTTAAACAATAAAAAAACTATTTGCCTACGTTAATCCAGCAGGCTTAAGTTGTCTGCTGTCTTTTTTTTAAAACGTAGAGTGATTTACGGCCTTGTTTAACGAAGGATCGAGCTCCAATAATGTGTCCCGAGGCTACTATTTATTTAAAAAATAAACAATAAAAAAGCGTTGCAAGTAAACACCAGTTCCATTCCGGCAATACCAAAACCTTTTTTAAAGTTACAGAATATTTTAAAAAAAAAAAATCTTAACGAACTGTTATTAATTTTTTTTTATATTTCCGTATAACAAAAAATTGATTTGTGGTTTGACACATTTTATGAAATTAAAAAAATTACTTTCTAAAAGACCACAGATTTTATTTCATTTTTTACTATCGACCGGTTTCGCTTAGCCTAAGCATCATCAGGGTGTAGAATTAAAGTTTAAAAAAATACATAGTGTGTGGTTATATATACATACAGAGGTAATTTCAATGTAAGAATCAACGAATATCTTAGATGTTAAAATAACCACGGTTTTTCAGATCGGATTCAGAGCCAATCGTCTTATTGAAAAAGTTCATACCTTCAATAAAAGCACCATGTAAAATAGTCATGGCCACATGATTGAATAATTTAAAGGAACTAGAAATAAAGAAAGCCCATGAAATGAAAATTCATATTCTTACCATAGTTATCAGTAAAATTTGTCCAGCAGTCATATCAGGTGTGTTTCCTGTAAACTTGACGTTTTGCCTCTTTTCAAATCATATTATTTGTCACTTTCTCTCTGTTCCTTTGCTATAATTTAAATGTTATTTTTTTGTTTTCTCACTGTTCTCTTATTTCATTTTATATTGTGTTCTACCTCTCCATGTATTTTTTGTTAAGATTAATTTTATACCCTAATGATGCTTAGGTTTAGCAAAACCGGTCGGTCATTAAAACACAAATAAAATCTGTGATCTTATCAAAAATATTTTTTTCATTTCATTAAAATATTATTATGATAAATGTACTACACCGGGAATAATCTAATTTCATAAATATGAGTATAATCGATTTTCAGACTCGATCAACGTAATACGGTACGCGTGTGGAACGAGATACCGGCATTAGTTGTTCTTCCTTAATTGATTCAGGACTCTTCAAGATCTGCATTGACAATTGCATTACTTCATCCCCTTCCTTAACCTGCCTCACAATGTCGCCTAATAGGATGGTGAAATAGTTTCTCTGATTGTTTACAATATGGACAGGGAAGCTCTTATGAGGTGAAAAATTAAAAAAAAAATAACTCTGTCGATATTTTATTTTCTTACATTATTTAATTGATTATAAAATAGCAGTATCAGTAAGAAAAATAAAAGCTGAAAAATAAAGGTGAACGATTCGTCTTGTGAACTAGTCATAAGCGATGTTTTGGTGAAATAATATAAACAAACGACAATAACGTAAAAAAAATCTAAAAACCATGGAGCGCACCGTTAAATTGTATTACTCAACATTTTTAACACAGTTTGCACAAACACAATTTTTTTTCGGTTGAATAAAAAAACTGTAATTAAAACGTTTTAATTTTCAACTGTGACAGCACACTATGCAAGCTGTGTTTAAAATATTGATTGGTACAATTTAATGGTTATTCTAATGGTTAAGAACTATTTTCATTAATACCAAACCACACGGTTCCTGTCATGATAAAAATATCCTCGAAGGAAATATTTTATCGATAATCATTTAATTGTGTTTATGTATTTATATTATATCAACATTTTTAAAAAATATATTTTAAAATAGGTATATTTTTTTTATTCTCACCGCGGTCTCTTAGTATGAAAATACATTCTTACCATATTTACGTTATTCATTTTAACGTAAATATGATTTTTTTGTAACAGTAGCTAGTCACATAACCATAAAATACGACTGAGTTTCGTGATTAATTAGAGTAGAGTTTAATTGCAAATAAGGTTGTAATTGAAAAGAGTTTCTAATCGATTATTGCAGCGTCTGCGCCAGAACAAAGTGGCGAAGCTGTGAAATAAAACGGAGCAACCCTCGAATAGTTCAACACTAAATCTCTTCGACTTATGCCAGAGCTTTTAAACTGTGGCTCGAAGATTTGAAATATTTCAAAACTAATTATTTGTCAATCACTATTTTTACCAAATCTTAAAATATAACAAACGAATAAAATATTCCTGTTTCAACGTTTGTTATATTGACAGATCTCTCAATTGTGCACAATATAAAATAAAATAATAGAACGAAAACAAAAGAATAACATTTAAAATAATAACAAAGGAACATAGAGAAAGAGACAGATAATATGAAATGAAAGAGGCAAAACGTCAACTGAGAAGGTGATTAAAGAATAAAGAGATTTTTTCATTAGTGTACAGGAAATACACCAAATATGTATATATATCCGCACACTTTGCATTTTTTTGTTTATACCCTGATGATGCTTAGGCTAAGCAAAACCAGTCGGTCAAAATTTTTTTATTAAATCTGTGGTCTTTTACAAAGTTATCATTTCATTTTCATTGAAAAATAAATGTTTATATTGGAAATGAGTTTAGCTAGCATAGTTCGCAAGTGCATGCCTCCCAGATAAAGGAAAGGTTCCAAGTTCGACTCTTGGAAGTAACCAAACCCTCTTTATTGTTGGCGTCTTTTTTTAATTAAATTTTTTGAAAAATTAGTATTGTATTAAAGTTATTTTTTGTAAAAAAAAAACAGAAATAAAATGACTAGTAAAATCAAGAATCTAAATGAACAATTAACTATCGTAGGATTCTGTTAAACTCAAATACTGCTGTGTTCATTGTACAGCTGAGGTTAAAATAATGCCAAATAACAAGACACCGAAAACCACGACCACGTGGGTGCCTTGGTGGAAGCGACCCGAAGGCTGATCAGGTATGAGCCAAACTAATAACGTAGGAGAGGTTTAGATCAGGATGAAAAAGCCTTAGACGAATGCCTAGGCATCGGAGTCGCTAGACAAAACTATGTGCAGAACGCCAAATTCTACTGTAGAACGTAAGGCTGTGATGATTAAAACTTATTCTTTTTTTTTTATATGATCACACTCTTTAATCAACAGGTACTTTGTTATTTTTTAATAAAACAATGTGCATTATTTGGCGAGAGGTTTGAGAAACCCTTCCGTGGGTGATTCCATCCATTACTTTCTCGCCTGATCTACAGTTTTCCCTCTTTTCTTTCACGTCCTAAGCTTTTCTGCTTTTTAATGAAAACTTTCCTTTCTCATTAAATTACTTAGTCAGCTCAAACCTGCACCAGTTTATATCACCGTGCTCCGTTTTCGAAGCGCGTAATTAAAGGTTTATTTTGGCGCTGCTTCAACGAAACGTTGCCTTATTTACTCAAAATATGACACCTGAGTAAAGCAAATGTAAATAATTCAAATTTTACCTCCTCTTCAAAATTGCTTTAGCCTTTAGCTTTAAAGAAAAGAGAAGAAAATATTTTTAAAATTTATGATTAAATTTTCTTAGAACTTAAAAAAAAGGTTTTAAGAGAAAGCTCGGGATCAAAACGATAATATAGCTAGTTGTATCTACTAGCAAATAGATGATTCAAAACTGATCTACTTTCATTTTAATGTCATACTTTTATGTAGTGTATAAAATTTAAATTCTCTTAAAAATGTAGCTTTTGAAAAGAGCGTGTTTTGAAAAAGGTTTATCATAGAATATAATAAAAATTCTCTTTGTTTTCGAAACATAATAAAAAACTTGGTTCGGGTAGCATGTTTCCCGGAAAAAGACAGCAACAGGAAAATAGTGAAATTTTATCAACGCGGGTTTTACATGTTTCCGTTTTATAAAGGAGAACGGAGTAGTTGGCTTCATGGCCTGTCTCTACGGAGTTCCCCCTGTATTGCAATGCGCCTCATACTGTATGCATTTTCCACGTTTTCAACAACCATCATGATTATGAATGCGAGTAGCTGATCTCAGAGATTTTTCGAACCATTGTTAGGTATTCTCATTGAATTACTAATGATGGCAGTGCGGAATTTCCCCAGCATTTCATTTTTTGAAACTCGGTTTATGTGGATAGCTTGTTAGACGAATGATATTCATTGTTTTTGCACCAAAAATACAAATATTTGTCTTTGAGGAAATTCTTTTATGAAATCGATATGGGGTGACATACAATATGTGTTTACTCGGTGGGCTGAAAACCGCACCCATTTTACTAAATACGAGGGTAGGTTGCACCATAAATAATGAAACAGATGATGAATGTTTTTTTTCGAAATTACTGTAAGTACCAAGAATATAAATTGATAATAACTATTCAAGAAATTATGTTCGGTTACACATACTTTTTATTTAAATCTAACTAACTAAATTATATTGAAAAGAGGTATTGATTTAGGTTTCAAGGGTTTTTTCAAAGAAGATATTTCAGAAAACTAAGGAGTTCTGATAAATGAAGTGCAATTAAGGCATTATTTCATACTGAAACTCTTTTTAATACAATTCATTTAATCTGAACTTGGATTAGACGTTACCGACTATTGGAGAAAGAAGGTTTCACGAACTAAGATTAAAATCATTTTTATGAAGTAAAAAACTATGTAAGTACTTAATTAATTATTGATGAAATGAAATAATACCTACGTATAAGCCCACAAATTTTATTTTGATTTGTAAGACCTTCCGGTTTCACTTAGCCCAAGCATGATCAGGGTACAAAATTAAACTAAACAAAACATACTAATAATAATAATAGTTTAATTTTGTACCCTCTGATACACAGGCTAAGCGGAACCGGTCGGTCTTAAAAATTAAATTAAAATCTGTGGTCTCAATTAAAGTTATTATTACATTTTAATTAAATATGTCGAGCTTCCAAGTGATTGATTTCTACGAAAATATGCAATTAAATTTTGCCTAGATTTGTAAGTGTTGTCTGTTTGAAGTTTCCTTCTTTTGAATTTATTATTAGAAAAAAATTTATTTAGTCGAACACAATATAAGTTTTATTTTTTTAAATATAGTTGAGTCTTATTAAAAACTAAAAACAAACAAAATTATTCAGATTAATGACTGATGAGTGATTAAAAAAAAAGTTAAAAACCTTGAGAATTATGGTGTCTCTACCATATTTCCACTAAGTATAACTTTTGTTAAAAAAGGGGTAACGCTGATAAAGGAGTGAGTCAGTTACCCGCTATGAATATTGACCTTGGTCCGCCCGATTGCCAATTAAGTTTCCTACCCACCAGGCTATCGATCATTAATTCAAACACTTAAGAATACGTTTTTGGACCCCCTTGCGATAGATGACAGTATATCAGCATCAGTTGGCCTGTTTCAAAACTTTGTTACTCTGACTTTACCACCAATAATTTCCCACAACAGTCCAACATTTACTTAGGTGACATTTGCAAACAACATCAACTAACGCAGTCCTATTTAGAATAAAACCTCAAGGCACTCAGAATCGACTACTAGTCTACTCTCTTATTCTTAATTTGATTGATCAAATGGCGTATTTGAGATAATAGTGACATAAAGTGTGTATTTTAATCTATATTTAAAGTAAAATTCTTGTTTAAATAAACGTCTTTAAACTAAATGGTTAAGATAAATTTATTTGACCCTCGAAATACGAACGACTTACGTATTCTAAGTCTTCAATCTACATAAATTATACAAAGTTGTCTACTTTAACTACTCAATAAAATCATAAAAACAAAAGATTGTACTTTGTATAAAGACTAATATATTTTTTTATTTTTTTGACCGACCGGTTTCGCTTAGCCTAAGTATCATCATGGTAGAAAATTATAATAAACAAAAAATACAAAGTGTGTGGTTATATCTACTCGTACATACAGACACTATGTTTTTTTTGTTTAGTTTAATTTTTTACTCTGATGATGCTTAGGTAACCGAATTCGGTCGGTCATAAAAAAAAAATTAAAAAATCTATAGTCTTACAAAGTTATTGTTATTTTTTTATTAAGTGATTATTGGACAAAAAAAAAAGATTATTCATTTTGCAATATTCTTTTCTTAAATTTAGTAGTTTCAATATTTTCAAAACAGATCATTTTTTATTTAATGATTTTCTAAGTAACCACCCCTAATTTATACTACTGGTAAAACTTTTCTCGGAACGAATGGCTCGGTAGCATTTAAATCCCACTAAGTATGTTGTGGTCGGCGAAGGAATGTTATTTGGTTTGACTTGCTTTACTATTTATATTTTCCAGGGTTAGTGAAGTGTGTTTAAATAATCAGGTAACATACTTAATAATTGATCCCTGCGAAATTTCTCGGACGGCCAAACTTAAAATAAAAGTTTAATTAATTCCTGCGGAGTAGATTCGGAATTAATGAAATGGCTGCTGCGGGTTGCGAGGGTTATTTTGGAATTTAAACATCTACCGAACAAGCCTGCCTCCGTAAGTCCTCTCAACAATTTCAAACTCATAAATATCTAAGAAGCATAATTACGGAGTAAAGCTGTCGACCATGGAGACTTCAGTTAACATTTAAAGTGCTTATATGGCAGTAAGCTCCTTTGCTTTATAAAAAAAACACCCTTAAGACGTTTTCTGGAAACTTTATTTAAAACGCTGGGTGCGCTAGATAAATCCAGGTGAAAAGTTCGTAAAAAAATTAAGAATTCTGAAATTCAAAATGTTTGACTTATATATTTTACCTGAAGATCTCAAGTTTTCTGTCACCTGATTAATTTAACTGAAATAATTCACCAATTCAATTTAATTTGTGCTTTTGAACAAATTTATATTTTCGCTATTGATCATTTTTTATTGCTTCACGTCGTTTAGTAAATAAATTACCCCTAACGCTGCAATTTAGTCATTCGACTGAAGTTATTTGATGAATTAACTGAAGTAATTTAGTTATTAATTTAACTGGAGTTATTTTAAGTTATTGCCGGCTATAACTCTTATGTTTTACTTATGGATCATGTTCTTTTAAATATCCTTGTCGTCACAGTAAACAATTTTTCAGAGCTCTAAAAAATCATCAGAATTATTATATAAAATAAAATAACAAAACAATGAGAAATAAAAGAATAACATTTAAATTATAACAAAAGGATCGAAGGGAAAGACAGATATGAATATGTGTAATTAATATGAATTGAAAGTGACAAAACGTAATCTGAGAAGGTGATAAAAGAATAACGATAAATTTTATAAGTTCACAGGAAATATACCTAATATTAGACAAAGACTATTAGACAAATGTACCTGATTATTAAGAATATGACTATTAATTTTAGTGGCTTTTTTTTTTTATCTCTGTATGTATATATAACCGCACAATTTGTATTTTTTGTTTGGTTTAATTTTTTACCCTGATGACGAAACCAGTCGGTCATAAAAAAAAAATTCCGTGATTTTATACAAAGTTATTTTTTTCATTTCTTTAAATTTGTCAAACCCCAAAGTAATTGCTTTCTTTGAAAAAAAATAAAATTATTATACACACTTCATTTTATAATACACTTATGAAAATCTAGGCGTATGTTTATACACCATTGTAAAGATGAAAATCTTTGAAGTCCACTATCTCAATGTGACATATTTTAAGTAACTTTCTTAACTATAGTTGTGGATGTGCGATACATTCTGAATCGTTAGTCAAAGTCGATAATATTATGCAAGCGATAAGTAATAACAAAGCAGCTTTAAATATTGTTCAAACAATGTATACGAGTAAATGCCTGCATTTGTGTAGATAAAAATAAATAAAAACAATCAAAAAAATACCGTAATGATCACGAACGAATCAATAAAGTTCTAAATAAAACCAAATCAGCAAAGCAATGAATCAACGAGGCATCTTCATGCGAGACCGTCAGTCAGCAAATCCAGCTGTAATAATGATGACTCCTCTTTCCATTTTACATTCCGCTGAAGGGGCCAATTGCTTCGCTCTCGATCTCGCGTCGAGGACCCTCGTACATTCCTGTTAGGTTCCCATTCCCCATTAGAGCTCCGATCCCTTTTATGGTACCATACCATCCCCTCTAGCTACCGATCTGGGTAGGTAGCGGACCCGATTGCAGGGACGGACCGCTTTTCCAATACGGCCAGATAATACAATGTGACCTTTGGGTGCTCTTATATGGCCCGACAAACGTAGACGAACTTGTATGCTTTTTGCATATTTACTGTAGAGCACACTCTTGGTCAAATAGCACACATTTGCTGGACATAAAAAAATAACCATTGAAAACCTTTGTGTACGTCACTTATCTTATAAGTGACGCATACAAAGTATTCAGATTTTCATAATAAATCTTCCATCATATAGTAAATATTCTTAAAAATGAAATTTGATAAATTATCGCTGAAAAAGCAAAAGGGTTTATGTGACACTTTGATCAAAAATGATAAAAATATGCAGTTTTGATCAAAAGAAAATTCTGCATCGTATGCTCTGACTCGTTTGAATCCGAAGACTTTTATGGCCCTTTAGCCATCTAAAATATATTGACCATCTGGGAGAAGAATTGACTAAAGCGACACAAGTTTGAGACTTTTTTTAGCTTTTTGTCGCTTCAGGTAACTCAGTGAAAGCATTGAGTTACCTGAATCAACTTTTCTTTCAAAATCCAACCAGGTCCTGAAGACTTATGAATTTTATTGTAACAATAACTTCAAAGTGCTCCGGTGTAAACTTCCCAAAATGACGCTTCAGCCTTTTGGCGACAACATGTAGGTATCGACGTTTTTGGCCAAACACGATATTCCACAGTGTTCGGCCAATGGCCCAAGCATAGACTTAGTTGTTTAAACCTCTGTCACAGTTTTCACCATAAAAAATCAACGATAAGCACACTTTACTTTTTCTCCAGTTATCACTTTAATTGATTGCCTTACATTAACCGAAGATTCCAGTCTGTATCAACGTTTGATCAAATGTTGATCAGCCATCAAGTATAACAGCATGACTGTTATGTTTGAAATGAAATTCTCTGCCAAAAAGTGTAAAATTGCGCAATTGACCACACCCGATATAATATATATTTCCACCCTCATTTCTGGTCTTCGACACCAAGTGTTTTGCGCTACAGATAAACGTTGCTATTCATCTGAGTAATTCTAAGATTAGTAATACACACAAAATATCTACTGAAAGACGTTAATCGATGTGAGTACCAACGTATTGACGCCCTCTGTGGTCGAGTGGAAGTTTAAGACGCTAGACTACGAAGGAGGACGTGGTTTCAAATCCCAGCGCGCGTAAATAAATTTTATTTTATCAATATGTGTTATTTCACATTTAATGTTCATAAAATAACGTATGGTATATTTTCGGCACGTTCCAGAGTGGTAGATAGTCTAATGATCGCCCCAGTGAAAAAATACCATTCTCATTTGAAACTGCTTGAAATGGGTTTAGCCGTGTTTGGTGATCAGATCTGTATAGCCAGGTACTTCTCAACCTTATTCTTCCCCTCCCCACTACGTTTAGTTTCACCACATACCCCAATCAAGGATGCCATAGTCGCACTGGATCCAAACGGTTGGGAGCATTTGGGACGTGCCATATTCACTATGTTTAAAAAAAAAACCTCAGTTCGGCCGACTACTAACCTAGCGTCCCACCTAACGGGCTATTGACCAACTCCCTCAAACGAGAACGGCCGTCCGAGGGCAAAAGGCCGGCCACTGGTAAGAATAATAATGTTAACGAGAAATTCATACTAACAAAAATAAGAATTTGATATTACATGAATTAGACCGGGGAGATGCCATTAGCCCTTAGGGCCACTTCGCCCCTGGCCACCGAAGTCTCGAGGCCACTCGGCTCAGCACAGCACAGCGGGTGTATTATCTGATAAGAAAATACCGCCCGGGGATTTGACGGGAAACGCCGCGCGCCACTGAAATGCTGGAACTTTGAATTTGTCTCAAATGTTAACATAACGTATTGTATATTACTATCGTGCCAACGTAATGAAGTGAATGAGGTTGGACCTAGTGAGAGCCAAAATGACGCCTAAGTGGTGTGCCAACAAAGAAAAAATGGATGGTTCCTAAATTTGAAGATTCTACCAATCGTGTTTTTTTCAAGATAACTTGTTTGATACCCTCTGATAGTTAAAACAAAGTATGTTGTACTCTTATGCTGATGAAACCGATACTAGAACGCCATGTGTTAATTTAACGGGCATCATACTGCGCTCATGGCAATGTGCAAAAAATCATGCCAGCGCATGCGTATCGTGCTACTAGAACTGCGATGCCTATAGCAGAAGAAGAAGTCTCAATTATCTCATTCAACTCTTCGTTTTAATTTTAGATTTAGCTAGCTTATTCAGAGCACTTAAGTATCCATGGAATCCTTATAATTATTTAATACACTGAAGATCTAATCTAGCGAAGGTCTAGGGTCGAACTACATCTTTAAATTTTTCTTTATAGTCAGTATTTTGACATAATATCATGATTGGACAAAATACATAACTTTTTTAAGCCTCAGCACCCAAAAATGGCGTTAAACGTCAATTTGTAGCATTCTGATACAAGCAATACTACAAATGATTTTTATGTAATTTTCTATGAGTAATCAGAAAAATGTCTAAGGTTTCTGATGAATAATTTTTTAAAACTGAAATATCTTTTAATTTCTATTGAAAACGTACTAAAGTTTCAGTTAAAAGTGCACTTTTGAAAAACAGCGTAGGCATTTTTAAACGTTTTATTTAAAAATCCAGTATGCATTTCATAAAGAATTTAAAAGATGACTGTTTAAGAATTGCATTCACAGGAAACCTTGAACATTTTCTTAACTACCCGTATAGAATTAACATATAAATTATGTGTAGTATTGCTTGTATTAGAAAGTCATAAAATGTGTATTTTTGAGTGCTGACTCTAAAACATTACAAAAATTTGAATAAACGTATTCTGATTCGTAAAATAACAGTTAATATCATGCTATAAAGATTATGAATTTCGAAAATCATCTGGTGTGTGTTATGTCAATGTATGACCATTATTATCACTGTATAGAATCTGAGGTCATACGAATTAGTATTCAAATTGACATGGCAGCATTGCAATTATTAGCTCATGGTATTACTTTGAAAAGAGGATCAGACGTGAATCTAATGCCAAGTATTCATGATTAGATAAACCATCGGAATACGCAATATTGTCAAACAGCAAATAGGAGAGCATTAAGAAATGATAAAATATATCTACGATAGGGTGGAACTACAACAGAGTGTCCAGTAAAGATCTGCAAAGTCAATAATTGTGAGACCACTGAATGCAGGGCTTCAAAAAATATCTTCACACATGAACTTACGACTTTTCATCATTATTAATTTATCCTCAAAATTTCTTAGACTGAAAAGGTAACCAAATTAGATGCTCTTCGTCAAATAACAAAACAATGTAAAATCGAACTGGCCATTAAAAATTAACAAACTTAAATGTCTTAATGATATTATCAGAAAAATATAAAATTAAGTAATAATTCAGGAGAAGGTTGTGGGATAACGTTACTGAGGAAGACATTGTATATCATGGCTTCGTAATCCACGTGAATTGTACGAGTGCAGTTCTAAGCTGAAGATGATAGCTTTTTTTCGATAGGATAGGACACCAGAAAAAGTTTTTAGAAATTATGTTACATTTATAAACATACACAATTTACCCTTATTTATATTTGTAAACTCTTCCAATTCTACTTCAAGATACTACGTCGATCAGTTAAATTATTTCAGAATTTCATATAGACCTCCACCAAACGAAGACGAAGGAAATTGACAAATAAAATAACAAACATCCTAAAATATTCCTATTTTTGAAACTGTTAATTCGTGGTGGAACTCCATTTTAATGATTTGATAATATCAATTTTGTAACTTTATTCCACCATTTTTTACTTACTTTGACCTGACCGGTTTCACCTTATCAGTCAGTCTAAAGATGCCCGTCATAAGGTGAAACCGGTCAGGTCTTAGTAAAAAATAGTGAAATAAAATTAAGAAAACTGATATTATTGAATCATTAAACATCCTAAATGTATTACAAAATGGGTGAGAGCTGCCAAGAATCGATATATCTGAAAAAGTTAAGGTCTATGGTCGAAGCTGGGTGCCAGAAGGCTTGTAAAGAAAAAATATAGTAATTATTAAAACGGAGTTCCACCACGAATTAACAGTTTCAAAATTATAAATAATAAAAATATAAAGCTGAAAGTTGAAAATATTGAGGGAAGAAAATATATACATTTCGACGCTCATTTTAAAAAATAGTAATCGTTTCCATCTGCACCAAAAGCTTTGTCCAGACAGTCTGCAAAACGTACGTAAGCCATTCCCAACTAGTAAATAAATAATTTAGCAGTCAAAAGGGAAAAGTTAAGTGTATTTATTAAGTTACTTTCTAGTTTGGAACGGCTCATGCGCTAGCCTCGCGGTGTCTGGATAAGCTGATGTTAAATCCGGCACTGAATTTGGCTAATAATTAATACGAAGACAGCTTTTTCAGTAACAGTAGTTGTTATGGAATGGATACACTGACAACAATAATATTAAAGATAACAATAGACAACCTTACTAACAGACGTTTCATTGTTTATCATTCATTCAAACAAAGAAACAGCTTTGAATAGGACGTACTGTAATTATTAATAATAATGTTATGTAAAACTGCCACATCTTGCAATTTACAAAGCCTTGGTATCTGCCCCTGAGGGAGGAGGAACACCAATTCAAATGAGAACAGTTTAATAATAATTTTCAATAAAATCATTGTCTCCGTACAAAGAAGGTATTGTTTCCACATGATTTTGGTATAATAAAACAAAATACAGCATATACGAGGTTTGTTCAAAAGGAAAGGTGAATTTCAATTTTTTTCTAAAAGTACTTATTTATTCATCAATATCCATTTTCTCCCCTTCGAAGTAATCCCCCTCAGATATAATGCACTTATCCCAGCGCTTCTTCCTCGAAGCACTTCTGGAATGCCCTTTTCGGTATGACCATCAGCTCGTTCTTCGATTCTGACTTTATCTCATCAATTGTGGCAAAACGCTTTTCTTTCATTGGTCTCTTCAGTTTCGGGAATAGGAAAAAGTCGCAGGGAGCCAAATCTGGTAAATACGGTGGTTGAGGCAAGATTACGGTGTTGTTTTTGGCTAAATAATCACGAACAAGCATTGATGTGTGAGCTGGTGCATTATCGTGATGCAAAATCCATGATTTGTTTTTCCACAATTCCGATCGTTCGAGCCGTATTGCTTCACGCAAATGTTGCATAACTTCCTTGCAGTATTCCTTATTAACCGTACAACCTGTTGGCAAGAACTCATGATGCACCACGCCATTGTAATCGAAGAAAACAGTGAGCAAAACCTTCACATTTGATCGAACTCGGGGTGCTTTTTTCAGTCTTGGCTCTTCTGGCCGCTTCCATTGGGATGATTGCGCCTTGGTTTCGACGTCATAACCATATACCTACGTTTCACCACCAGTTATAACCCTTTTGAGCAAATCTGGATCGTCGTTGGCGTCATTCAACAACTCCTGAGCGATACTAATGCGACGTTGCTTTTGCTCAAAATTTAGCAATTTCGGAACAAACTTCGCTGCCACACGTTTCATGCCCAAAACATCCAAGAAAATTGCACGGCATGAGCCGATTGATATGCCAACATCCTCTGCTACTTCCCTAATAGTGATTCGACGATTTTTCAAAACCATTTTCTTCACTGTTTCGATGTTTTCTTCGTTTGTTGACGTGGTTGCAACTCCAGGACGCTCATCACAACATCTTCTCGGTCTTCTATAAAGCGCTTGTACCACTTATAAACACTTTTTGAGATAATGTAGACTCACCAAATGTAACATTTAACATTTTAAGTGCGTTAGAGCACTTTCTTCCATTTTTAACCCAAAATTTAATACATATTCTTTGATCCATTTTTTTCAAAAGTAAAAAATCGAAGAACACACAAAAACGTGACTAACCTTTCCAGTTGTCTAAAACAAACCACTAATCCAAAATGGCTGATAATGCTAACATACGATAAACATATGTGTACCAACATAACAACAAAAAAAAACGATAATCGAATGTATACAGCCCGCGATAATTCAAAATTGACCTTTTCTTTTGAATAAACTCGTACAACTTTGAAATTAATACTCTTTGTACTGAAAAACATAATTTGTGAAATTACAAAATAAGTTGTGAAATTAGAATTATCATTGTAGCATTAATGCCTATTTTTTATATTTAAATAACATCAATATTCAACAACAAAAATATGAAACAGAAAAAGCTAGAAAATAAAAAGACAATGGTCATAACTGAGACTCGAACTCAATCCTCTACTCTATCCGGGAGTAATGCTTCAACCAATTCAGCCATTGGGACCTTATTTGAAACCGACATTTTTCATCGATCGCATACTTTTTGCTGAAAATTATTGATATTATATTATTTTTTCAATTTTCCTCTGATTCGGCTGCAATCTTTGTAAAGATGAACAAAGCTCTACCCGACCAAATTGAGTGAGATGGTGTTTTTGATTTGATTTATTTTTTTCTTTAGATTTCCATGAATCAACCCCAGAAATGTTGCAATATCAGCTTAAAGCGTGACGTATAATATCGAGCCAAACTACAAAGCTTCCAATATAACCGAAGAAAAATATTTTTACCCATATTTTGGCAGACGATAGCCGAAAAAATATACCGAGGCAGCGTTTATAATAATTATGACAGAGTGCGTTAATTAATCAACGTCTGTCCAGCGAAACGAGTCCTTTTAATTGGAAACACTGTTGTACAGCTTCAGAAACACGGAGTTCAGATTAAGCCCATGTAACAAAAGTATTAAAATAATTATTAAGTTATCTATTTTAATAAGAAAAATGTGTCCCTTAAAATACTTGGTAACCGACATTTTTTGAAAAAATCATATATTTTAACTCTTCATTTGAAAAGAAAAATATTGCCTTACATAACAAAATGTTTGGCGGATAAGCTTGACGTAGAAGCCAGAGGCTCTCAGAAGCTAGGGTACTGTACAGAACCCGCATATACTTTGACCGCACTCGTACTTTGACAGTATACAACTCCAGACCCTGCGCAAATTACAAAAGTGTACCCCACTGTTGAATTGAACCTCTGGTCTGGAGTTACAAAATACAGTGAATGCAAAAACAAGCAGAGTATCTTTGAAAGATTTCCCTTTCTTAACAAAAGGATTGCAATCTTTAGATCACAAACGGCAGGTAGGAATGCTTGTTTTTTAAGTATGCCAATGGAAAATGGTCCGAGGAATTTAGGTCATTGATATCTTTAGCACCGGTATACAGCCTAGAAACACGCCAACATTAGACACGGTTGACATTCGTCACGTGAGTATGGGTAACTTCTCGTGTTCAACAGCTCGGCTTTGGGACGATTTTTGCCGGTCCCAGTATTTCCTTTCTTCTACAATATGGGTCAAGACCCATCCTTCCTTTCCTCAAAAAGACACTCTATACAGCATCCCCAAATACGACATTGACCCGCAGTAGTTGCCAAAGCTTTTTAGCAAAATTATAGACTTTTGTAACATTCATCAAATAGGTAAGTATTTAAAGAAGAGAGAAAAGAGGTTACAAACATCAAATGCTCTCGTATAGGTATATTACTCCCCCTGCTTCCATTAATCTTTCGCATTAGTGTAGTGCAATAGTCTCACTGGCTCCGCGCAGTAAAGATTCGTGTTTTGTATGGTTTACAAAAAATACTTGACTCTTGTATTGTGTTGTTTTGAGCTCTAATGGTAGTAAAACAAGCATTATTTTTTAACAATAAAGCAGTCCAAGATCAAGAGAGCTTTTTTTATTGTGGAAAGCCTTATTTTGTGACATTGTAAAGCTAGGAATCACTTCCTGCCAATCAGTATCTCCTTTTACTAGTGCAAAAAAGTGTGCGTTCGTTATTTAATTCTTCTTTTCCATCGCTAGCATAAATTACAATTTACTTAAAAGAGTTAATAAATATGTATATGTTTGTGTGTGTAATTTTCAGGATAAGCACTTAAACGGAGGAAAATAACATATTTTATGAACATCTTCAAAGTTTGACATTAATCTCGAAGACATTGTAAACTAGAGAAATAAAAACACAACAAAATAAGGATCCGCGCTTTAAAACGGTATTTCACAAGAAATCCAATTCGTCAAATTCAAATCGTGATAATATGGAGAATAGCTTCAAATCAACGATCCAATAACGAATATCGCTGGCTCCGTAGTGAATTACAATACAAAACAATACAATACAATATAGCGCGATTCAAACAGACCCAGTCGGTTCAAAGGACTTCAATTCAGTAGAATAATCAATCTATCAAGTGTTTGAAACTGAATTTCCGAAGAAACAAAGGAATAATGGAAGATTCATTGTTTCGAGAAGAAAGGATTCGTCATTATTGAATGCAAGTTTTATATCGAAAACAAAGCAATAAATTTTACTGCGTTGATTTTATTATCTCAAATCGGAAAAAAAGTTATCAGAAGAAAAAAAAATTGCATTGTGATTTGGTAGAGTAATAAAATTATTCATTATTGAAATCAATTGTTAGTATAAAAAGGGTGGTTATAAAGGCAAGGTTCTTATGAAACTGATAGTGGATTCGAAATTCTTGGCATAGAACAAAGCATTTGTTTATTTACTCTAAATATTAGTTCATGTTTGTAAACAATAGAAACCCACTGCTGTAACGTGGCTTGCCATGATTGGGTTAAATTAAATAATATCTTTGTATCACTCTCAAACACACAACTTTCTCCATACACTCTGTACGTGTTACTTCTTCTCATGTTATCTCTTACGCCAATACTTGACAATTGCGGCAATTATTACTTGTGTATTATTCGAAAAAAATCTGTATTTGTTTTAAGATTAACTTTTGTTCAGATAAAGAAATGAATCTTATAAAACCAGTCAAATATATTTGTTTATATTTTTATCAAAAAAAATATATATTTCGTTTGTGTAAGCAGATATTTTGTTATTGGAAAGACGATTAACAAAATTACATTTCATTTTTTTTTTTTTTTAACTCTGCCTCTTTCAAAACAAAACTAGTTTTTAATAGCTTAATGAAAATGAATATTTAATATCAGCTTTAAAGCGATATTCTTCCAATTGCATTTTGAAAAGTTTCCTCTCTTGAAGGGCTAGTATTGGCAATTGCAACTTTACGAACAATTGGTCCCATTATTCATCGTCAGCGCCCAGACCGAAAAGCAATAAAGATCGAGATTAGGAACTCGAGCAAAGTCGTTGCCCGTAAAACAAAACATCAACCGTTTACCAACTGATTCGTTTAGCTAAACCTCTAAATTGAAAAAAAAAAAACATTAAAAAAAAATAAACTGAGTAGGTTTGTTTTAAATTTAATTTATCGCATTTCACCCTTAAATAGAGGAGAACATACCAATAATTTTGTTTTTAAATTTTAAATCAAGTTGTATTTTGACCGGTCGGTAGCTGAGTGGACAAACGCGTCGGATTCCCACCCGGGCGTCGAGGGGTCGATTCCTCTGCTAGCTAAGTCCTCCATCATTGCACAATCAACATCTTCAGCTTATTATGATGGTGGTAGGAGTTTTTCGAATATTGACAGGTTATTCGTTACCAAGGAATGTTGGTTTTTCTTTAAAAAAAAAGAAAAGATAAAAAAATATACTTGTACGTGATGCTAATTTGGTTTACATCTAATAATATAAAGTAACATTTTATGGTAGAATTACCCACCAACATCTTTTAATTGCTAGTTTTGTTTTTAAAATTGTCTTCCATGATCTAAAGCTGAATTTATAATTTAAAATGCTCAGTCATCATCAAATGTCTAGTGCATAATTCCATATCAACACATAACTTGTTCTACGTTAGATTATAGATAGCGTAAAAATTAGGAGAAGTTCTTGCAAAGCATAAGTAAATTTAACTTTTTTTATTGTTTCGAAGCTTTGTAAAGTAAGTCAAAATTCCGACTCCCCGTTACTATGGACGGGTTTTAAAATAATAAAAACGACAAACAAAACATCACACAGCAGAAAATTGATTTAACTAAAGTAGTTTTCTTTGCGAAGACTTACCCAAAAATAGTCATGCATTACACAATCAAACACACTGAAATATGCCAGGCCATTATTATTCCGAGTAGCGATTTCATCTGTAACGGATAAGAAGCCATTTTCGATACAGAGCGGTTTGATTTCCGCCCTCGAACGGGCCTGCCTCAGGAACTCGAGACGTTCTCTTTTGCTTCAAATATTCGCCGAGTCCTGAATACCCTTAAGGTAGGCACTTGTGTCAATATTCAGCAGGTACTTGAACGAGATGGAGTCAATGTATCTTCTACCAAAAGTATTCCACTGTGGAAGACGCAGCGGTAAAAGGATGCGGGGTGTCATGCTGGAATCCTAAGAACGTTTTTAATCTTCGAAACGGGAAGGTTAAATATATCCCATCTTCTTAAAACAATAAATGGAATTTGTGCTGTTTTCGAAAATGTTCAACTCGGGAGAGGATCAATTCCAAAGCAAATTTGAAATGTAATATTTTTATTAACTTATTTTTATATATTTTAAGGCCTTCACTGTCAGCTGCCACTCTGAAATCTTTTCAAAATGTCGTCAGTTTTGTGACAAATCCCAGCCCTGTCTCCCAATTATCCAAATATTATTATAATTATTAAAACCAAATAATAACATTTAAATTATGACAAATGAACAGAGAGAAAGAGAATGTACGAGTATATATAACCACACACTATGCATTTTTGCTGAGTTTCATGTTTTACCCTGATGATGCTTAGACTAAACGAAACCGGTCAGTCATAAAAAATAAAATAAAATCTGTGGTCTTTTACAAAGTTATTATTTCGTTTTCATTTGTATTATACATTTACTAATTTAGTGATAGCAATTCAGTTTATTTTTCCCTATTTTATTTTGTCTCCCATCGATCCCAAAGTAGTAGTGTTGCAGGCAGTAAAACTCTTTTACGGTATACACAAAAGAAAAACTAAACAAAAATACCAGTAAACTAAATGCAATGCTTCTTATTTACGTGAGCTCAACTTTTCAGTTTTGCATTGAGCCGAATTCCAATAATGAGATAACATATAGCTTTGAACACCATTAAATAATAAACAGCTAGCAACTTTAACAAAAAAAAATCCCTGGCAGAGTAACAACCAACAACACAGCCTCAACAAGTTTCTATTTTTGATCGTTCCCGTTCTTCCGTTTCCTCACTCTCGAGCTCTTATTTCCACCCTCTGAACCCAACCCCGCGTTTTTCATCACCCCACCCCCGTAAGATTGTTTTGCAGAGCACTCAGCTTGGAATTTTATTCACGTGACGTGTTCGGTGTCCGATACGTTTATCATGGCGCGAAGTAAGAACACACTTGAACAATAAGAAAATGTTTGTAAGAGTATTGCTTAGTAAAAATATGTATCCAGAGTTTTAACGATAAAGCGTGTATGTGTAGAACGTAGGTCTATAAACCTATGTTTGAAGAAGCGGAGTCGTTCGGGCGTTTTGACATTAGAGGATATCGCCAAAGCTCAAAGGCCGCGGGCTTCGCGTAGACTCAATAAAGCCATCGGCCCAGCATAGTCTCAGCGCACTTGCAGTATAGAGGTCGACAGGGATTTTTTTTTTCTCTACAATCGCTCGTTCCGTCTGATCTGAGTTTTATTTTTATAAATTAACATCCACGAAACATGTTACTTTTTAGGCTTTCCAAGTTAACGTATAGCATTGCTTAACAGCTGTTTAAGTTGTTAAACACATTATCAAACTGTGGTCAGGTCTCGTGGGTACAGTTGACTTTTTTCATAGACTTTTTGTTACCGCTACCACTTTGAAATGCGTACCTAATTATTGTGTACATGGTACAAATAAAGACAAACTATTTTTATTAATTACCAAATAGCTTTAAATTCACATTTGTGATAATATTTTTTGTTATTATTATTATACGTGCAGTAGTCCAATATTAGGTATATTTCCCGTACACTCATAAAATGTATTTATCAATATTCTTTAATCACCTTCTCAGTAGACGTTTTTCCTCTTTTATTTCATTTTGTCTGTCTCTTTCTCTCTATTCTTTTGTTATAATTTTTATTTTTATTCTATTGTTTGTTCTCTTATTTTATTGTTAATTGTGTTCTACTTCTGAATGTATATATAAGCGCACACTTTGTATTTTTTGTTTACTTTAATTTTGTACCCTTATGATGCTTAGGCTAAGCGAAACCGGTCGGTCATACAAATTAAAATAATTTTCTCGGTCTTATACAAAATTATTTTTTCATTTCTTTCAATGTTTTTGTGGCCTACTTGTTTCGTCACGCGTTCATGAAATCTTCAGAACGAACTTTTTAAATATCTGGAATTGTTGCGCTCTGGAAACAATACGTATTTTATGCTGAGTGCCCGCGCTTCTTGATATTGTAGCTTACTGGATGAAAAGGAAAAGTTGACATACGAGTACACTATAAAATGTAAGCAAATTGCGAAATTATTTAACAATGCGTCAGAATATTTGTAAAGCGCCTATTGTAGTGGTATTAACACAAATGGCGCAAAATAAATCAGTAAATTAAGAAGGTTTAAAAAAAAATTATAGTGATTACCGCACAAGAGTCCCAACTGCCGTCTAGAGCAGTGAGACTATAGCATCCCCGATTGGGATATGTTGTGAGGTTTAAGGCAGTAAGGAGGGGAAGGAGATGGGGAAGAGGAAGGTAAAGAAGTACCTGACTACTCAGATCTGGTCATCAAGCATGGTTATAGCCATTTCAAGCAACGTTTCAATTCTGAATGGTGGTCTTTCACCAGGACGATACTTGCGCGGACCTCCATACACTGCAATATTAGATTTGGAGATGGTGACGAAACTGTTGCCGTGACAAAATTCACCCGTGCGCGCCTTTCCTCATAGTATCTACCACTCTGGAACGTGCCGCAAACAAACTTTATCTTATTTTATATTAATTAAATGTATTGTAACACATATTAATTGAATCAAATTTATTTGCGCACGCCGGGTTCGAACCCGCGACCTTTGAATTCGTGGTCGAGCGTCTTACCACCCGAATACGCACAAGCCGTCAACCTACTATGGAAAGGCACTTACTATGCGGATGCATGTTCTTAAAAAAATATTTCAGGGTATTTTTTCAATTAATTTTCAGAAAATCTCATCTTTATTGAACGTACTAGACGGAATTTGCAATCGTTTGTACCACTTAACCCCTTCAACCAACACAACAATTGAACCCAAGGGGTCTGCCATTGACTGAGAGTAGGTCGTGAGCTATGCTACAAGAGGGAAGTCGCTTCATTCTTTCAGGGACTCAATCAGCCCTGTCGTGTATACAAAGCGTAAGGAGGATAAAGTTTAAGTACAGGCATTCAATGTGTAATTGCCGACGGTGTAAGGTCGGCAAACAGCCCCCGAGATTATCGCAAAATGTCCATCAAAAGGCCAAAGATGCGACAACCGTGGCACGCGCCCTAACACATATCCGAAACGTTAACTTATTTTTGATTGCTGTCGTTTTCAAGTCGGCTATCGTAGAGCAGAGCGTGAAAAGAACTAATTGCCTGCGGTGCATTATTTATATACTATTTCATTTAAGTACAGAAGTTAAAATAAGGATACGTATCCCCTTTTTAAACTTAATTTATGTTACCATCAGACTTTGTTTGAATGTGGATTATAAAGTCGCCGGAAAGGCAAAAGCGCTGAAGCGCCATTTTGAGAAATTTACACCGGAACACTTTAAAGCTTTTTTTGTTTTTACAATAAAATTCACAAGTCTTCAGTACCTGGTTGGATTTCGAAAAAAAAACTCAATGCTTTCATCGAGTTTCCTGAACCGTCAAAAAGCTTAAAAAGTCTCGAACTTGTTTGGCTTGAGTCAAGCCTTCTCCCAAATGGGAAATATATTTTTGATGGCTGAAAAAGGGCCACAAAAGTCTTCAGAATCAAACGAGAGTCAAAGCATTCGATGAAAAAAAGAACTGATAAAAACTGCATATTTAACATTTTTTTTTACTAAAGTGTCGCCCAAGCCCTTTTGCCTGTCCAGCGACAATGTGTATACATACTTATACACCCATACTCATATATATGCTTGACCTACGAAAACGTTTAACGAAGTTAGGTCTTCCCATTAGATCGAACTTCCTCAAAGTGTTCAGAAGACATTCATGTCTGTTGTACATTCAATGTGTGATATGGATGAATGAATTCGTTCTTTGTTTTGTTACTTTAAAAGCAACAAAGCATTTAGTTTGTTTTACGGTTTTTCTCTCTCTAGAGCAATTTAATATCATATCTTTACGGTATAGTGAAGTTCTCATGTTTTTCGTACAAAACAGCATTTTGTTGGTTTTAGTGAAAAGTATGTATATTTTAATCTCGTTACTTATGTAGTTGTATTGTCTGTTAGGTTTAAGCTAGCGGGTATATAATGCAACAAGTAACAAATCCTTTATCTACAATCTTAGGTCTCGCTTGAATTAGTATAATTAAAACATAAAATAAATTTTTAAAAATCCTTTCTACAACGTTCGTCAAAATCGTTTTTACTATTTGCAATATTTTTTTTACATACTGAAGCCGAATAATTTTTGTCACGATTCAATAATAAAACTATTTTAAAATATAATTTTTTTTGTAACGCCATTTTTAGAAAAAAAAAACACCTCGGTGGCGCTTTTAAAAATTAGATTTTTTTTTTCGAAAATACCTAATTTAAATATGATTCAATAAACAAAGCGGCTATTTACAAAAAAACGATGTACTGTGAATATTTATCTTGGAAATAGCTACTACAGGTCGCGTAATTAGAGTTGATGCGAATAACACATATTTAGAATTGTTTGTGTTGGTGAATATGTATACATTTCCGACAGCGATATCCTTGACAAACGTCACTGAGAAACCGCATTTTATCTTGCTTACGTTTACTTCTCATTATAAGCGAAAAAGTGACAGTAAGTGTATGCATTTGTTTTTGTATTTTAAATTTGAGAAAAATTTGAAAAAACTTTTGGAGTTTTTTTACTGTGTATTCTTTTAACTCACTAGTTCGTATAAACTGAAAGAACGGAAAGTTTTTTTTTATTCTAAAGAAAGTTTTAAAATGCTGTAAGGAAGTAATGCACTCGTGGGAGTATTGTGTTCGACCCAACAATCGCTGCGGTACATATGAGAATAAAAATGAAATTCATAGATGTGCTATATTTGCACACTACTACAAAAAAAACATTGAATTTGGGTACTCTAAAATAGGCTAGCTCTGAAAAGGTTTTTTTAAAATTATTTTTAAATTATTTTTAAATGAGCTTTGAGTATGCCAATGTTTTCATTTCTCTATTGCAAATGTTTACAACTCATATTACCATCAATCTATTAATTTCAAAATGATACCAAATTCCAAATATGGTATGTGTACTGCACGGCAAATTGCTTCAAACTTTGCCAAATCAGAGCTCTAATTAGAAATATATTTCGCGTCCTGTCCATGTCATATATCAATATAAAATATAGCAAATTGCCTCCGGCGGGGTTGTTTGGAAATAATGACGTTCAGCGCTTCAAATTATTTGAAGCAGCGTTGAAGTCTCGGACTACCCGTTGATGAGTTTTGTTATCTGCTTCACACGGGCAGGTTGGCCGTAAAAGCGAGGTATTTTTCAGTTTAATTGTCTGTTCATTGAATTAAAAATATTTTTATGGTAAATAAATCAAATATGAAAGGTAAATGCAACAAAGTTATTTGTTTATCAAACCAATTTGGATTCTTGATATTAAAATGTTATTTTCTAGTTGTTACCAATGAAAAATCATCGGATGAAACTTGCCTTGCTATGTTATTTTACACAACGGTAGAAAAACTATAGATCTGACAGTTAAATGTCATTAAAATGTTTTGGTAAAATATATTATAATATTATAGGTAGCCACCTATTTCATCGTTTGTCTGGATTTGAAGAGACTTTTTTAAATTTAATAATTTTTCTAATCTTGAAAAGTTCACAAACGTGCGTTCGGACAGAATCACAAATAAATTATACTGTTTTTTTTACCTGCTGCTTCCAAGCTAATTTTAATCTAATTAAAGGGAATGGATTGATATCTTTTGTGGCGTGGTAATCTAAATATATTTGACTTTCAGCCGAGTTAAATTTAAAAAAATGCATATTCCAATATATTTTATTAAAATACTTTCAACATTAATAATATGCTGTATGCGTTGTTGAGTTTCTCGAAACCTACGAAAATGTCTTTTCATAACCAGTTATGAAAAATGTAAGAACATAAAAACTCTTTAAAAAAATCCACGACAAAAGAAAGATCAAAAGATCTCCCGATCATATAACAGTTTAGACTATAGTACTATGGTTCTAGGATCCAGTTCGTGCGTATCGAGAGAATTTCACCCTGCAAAATAATAAGAATTGAATGAAAATAACTTATTTTTAACTATTGGTGTAAGTGGAGGTTACCTATTATGATGAATTTTATATTATTAAAAAAAAGTGAAAAACTTTTTTCAAAATTGAGAAATTCTGGAGCAGACTACAGAACACCTATTATAGAAGGACCGAGGGAAGAAATTAAGCGGGGGCGGGAGTGGAAGAAATGTGTTGTTCAGAAATAAAGGGCTTAACGCACAAAAGCCCCAGAAACAATAGCTAAAGGGTGGATTTTTATCCACGGCATAAAGCTCCAACCCCCAAGGACCACCCAACCTAAACACCCACCCCCTCTCTCCCACCCAACTTGTTCCAGGGTCCGATCCACATGTTTCACGTCGCCATTGAATTTGGCCAACACGACAAAAAAACAGCGCGCTTTACACTTTTGTTGAATGAAGGCGGAAAATATTATACCCCTCAAAGTTCTTTCCAGATTTTGTAATTTTTTTGAAAAGAAAGTCCTGACAGCAAAGAATGTTAAAAAAATAATTTCTGACACTTAACCTTGTGTAACTCAGGTGAAATTTGAATACTTTGCTATTTACATTTCATACAAAATAAGGGTACACATTATTTATTTCATAAAGGTTTTTTTAATACACGAAATGTTCCAAACATATAATATTTTTTACACCTAAGGGATTTGTGCTACTCTTCTGTTGGATGTATTTACGCGTATGTGGAATAGGAGGTACATCGAGATAATAATTTTATGACTTGTGAAATATAAGTTTTTAACAGTAATTTTGGCAAATGTAATTATATATTTTAAGATTTATCAGATCCTTATTTCTGTTGGGATAAGTGAGTTTTTTGCAAAATAAAAATGATTGTATTTAACAACCACGGTGAGAGGTTCTCAATTGAAGGATTGCCAGTGCTTTAAATGACGAAGTAAGTACATTTGTAGCCAGGAACCCACTTATCAATTTATGTACCACTTCTCATTCCCCTCCCGTTTCATCTGAAAGTTGTGGCCCTCGAATTGTATTCACACAAAAAAACTATTTTCTTGTGAGCAAGATGAAAATAATTTCAAACACAAACAAATACAATAATTACAATATGTCCCATGTAGATACCAGAGTGTGTTCCTTAAATATGCACCTTCTTAATACGTACGTGGAACTGGTTAGTAAAAAATATTGTATAATTTGTTTTATTCCTTTAATCTTCGGTTATTGAGACTTTAGTTGAATAATGGGTAATTTAATTTAAATAAGAAGATTTTTTGTTTTAAATCACTTTATTACTATTTGTAAATTTGTCTACTAGTTGAAGTTGGACCCAACATTCTTCAGGAAAAGACAGAATGATTATTCAGGTATTAGTTACAATTAGATACATTTATTTAATACAAAAGTGGCTTAAAACAATTGAAGAATAATTAAACTTCATTGTCTTAAAAAAAGTTGGATCCAACTGACACTAGACATAACTGTTTAGTAAAAAAACGATTTAAAATCAAATATCTCATCATTTAAATTAATAATAATGTCAAGCCACAAAGTGTTTGCTTTCTTTGAAAATGATAATAATTAATTTTATTTTCCACGGTGTTTGATTAAAGCCACTACTCTTCGCCGACATATTTGATTCCCATAAAACCTACTTTCTTGAATTTCTTCCAATCTCACTCATTGAAAAAATATCAGCGAAACCGCATCAAAAACGATTATGTAAAATATCATAATATTATGATTTCTTGTGAACTTTCATTGCATTCAATGTCAAAGTCATTCAATTTCGGAAAATGTATTTCAACATAAATTGAAAGTATTATTTGTATTTGTCGGGTTTGGAATGCTATTAATTATCATAACTAAAAAGCTGATATCCATTTTCCCAAAGAGCGAAAACTCTCGAACACCTCTGCCATTTAAAAATTTTCACAATTTTTCTGTCCGGTAAATTTAGGTCATCATAACTATTTTTAGATAGCAACGCTATTTCCAATATGATCTGTAGAAATTATAAAAATCCTTTTAACGGCTTAAAAAATAAAACAAGACGGTGGGATGCTCAACCATACTTTCCTTATTTAATTTTAAAATAAATATATCATACCGCTGTAACTCAGGTAAAGCCGGGTAGTAAATACAGGTTATTTATACATAGGTAGTTCCTTACCACGGAAGTAAGGCGAAAAAATCAGTAAACTGGAAAAAAACCTTTCCTTAAAGGATAATTAATACGATCTAAAAGGACGCTGAAAATAACCAAATACTTTTTAGGTTTTGTGTTTTTTTTACCATTGGGAGCAACACTTCAAAGCCGCGTCAAAGAAACAGATGGGCTTCGAAAAAACCCTTTGATTTTAAGATAAAAATACGTCTTTTGCTGAATAATTAACCTTGTTCGAAAGTTTTACATTTAAGATAAAATACTGTCAATCATACGTTTTCAGTTGGAGCTCGTAATCAGACCAGCCATATTATTATAAGTCATCTTCTGTATACTATCCGACTCTCAATACATCAACATATTTGTTTATAATAATATTCCTATTTTTTGTACCTTTCATAGCCATCAAATTTAAACCTTTTAACTTAATTTAATCAATTAAAAATTATTTGAAGTATGTAGTATATTTTCGGTATGTTCTAGAGTGGTAGATACCCTCTGTATGGCCTTGGTGAAAGACCACCATTCAAAATCGAAACGTTACTTATAATGGGTTTGGCCTTGTTTGGTGACAAGATTTGAAGCCAGGTACTTTCTCACCTTCCTCTTCTCCATCTCTTTTCCCTGCCACCTCGAATTGGGCTGATATGTTGTGAGGCTAGCGGAAGTGAGGAGAAGAAGACGCTAAAGGTATGTAAGTTGTCAATTTATAATTAACATGCTTTTATACTACGTTTATGAGGGCTGTGTGTTTTATTTATCAAATCAGTATTTGTTTCAATCAATATAATTTGTTTTATTTGCTGTAAGAAATCGGACAATCCCTTTAGTTAAGCATTTTACATTTATTTAATTTGTTTTTTTTACGATCAAGAGATTTTATCATTTGCGAATCTTTATTATAATGGGTGTCACTCGAAATATGTATTCGTGTATTACCTGCAAATAGTTTCTTCACCACAACTACATGGCAGTCATTTTTTCAGAGCAATTGAGTATCTGTTGTTCCGTTAATAATGAAAAAATAATTCAAATAGCATTTAGAAATGGTGTAGGATTTTCATTACTTCTTGTGAAATTGTTGAGACCACAGACGACATTGAAAACAATGGGCGTTTTAATTGCAGGCCACTTTGTTGTGGGGTGCGGGTTGGAGATAAACACTTTGACACAGCCGGGATGTCCCGGGATATCCCGGAATAGGCCGGGATAAAGCAGGGACCATATCTCTGCTCATTCGGAACATCAAATGAGATAAGAACAAGTACTTTGACTCGGTCTGGCATACAAAGGGGAAGCAAGCTGTTGGGTATGTGAGATACCGTAACAAAGCTGGAGACAGAACAATAAATGCTCAGCAAATTATTTGGACGATTGTTAAACAGTTATCTCTGTGCATCCAGGGGTTCAATGAGATGAAAATAGTACGTTTAATGTACCCATTACATTATTCTGAAAGCTTGTCGTGTTTGTATAGTTAGAAGTTATTACAAAAACTAGCTAGAATAAAACACAAACATGTTTTATAGTAAGTTCTGCTGAAATTGTTTCGAGCTAAGATCCATTCCGAGTTGTATATTGGGGATTGAACGGTCTTATTGTTTAACACTCTTGTCAGGCCGAACGATTTCTCCTTCTAATTCCCATAAATTCCTAAAAATTTAAATGTAGGTGGGTACTAAACTGATATTCACATATTTAATTGAACACAACAATCAATTATTCTCATTTGTTCACGTGTTGCAGCTATTTTTCCTATCAAGTAAATCGTTAAATTGTAAATAAGTTAAGAAAAAAGGTCAATAATGCGCTTTATTTTACTAGGCCCTCTGCTTTTTGCTTTTAGCTTTTTGCTGTAGGTACTTATGTTGAGTTGATGTTTAAAGACGTATATTACCAGTCACAATATGTTTGTCACTAAAACGTGCCACTTACAACATAAGAAGCGTAGTCACGTCGAGATAAACCTATTTGCCTGAACACAAAACATGAGAGTGTCTTGCTTAAAGAATGATCTTGCAAAACACGGGGATATGTGGAGATGGCACGTCGAAAGCAACTAATCGTAACCACATATACGAGTATATTTATTCTAGAACACTCTCCTGCGGGAAGCTGGTTTTTATCGGGGTAATCTTTAATACGTCAATCTTCAACCCCAGAACAATTAGACATTACCAAGGCGTTTGTGCGTAATTTACATTTAAAAAATTGTGGTTATATATAATGGTTTATACAGTTAACCAATTAACAATCTCGCCAGGGGTAGGCGGTGAGGATGAACCACCACACAACACACTTTTCTGTTATTCTGAATCTCGCCATGACCGACACAACTAATTATTAAAGGAAGATTGAATACGATACTCGCTAATAAAAAATGTCTAAAGAATTAAGGCTTGCAGTCCACAATGGAGTGATGATACAGACCAGCGGCAGTGGCTCAAAGGTAGAGAGGTCAGTGAGGCATAAAACTGTTAAAGGAAGAATGAAAATAAACGGGATGCTGAAGATTTTTTATGTGACTAACGAATGAGAGTTATATCTGCTTGCAACTATACGGAACCAGTGGGACTATGGCATACGCAAGATAAAGGAGATTAGAAAGTAGAAGTTGGGGAAGCATCTGGTTACTAAAGACGGCTGTAGTAACGTTTCGATTCTAAATGGTGGTCATCTACCAGGGCGATACTGAAGGTATATATTAAATAAAAAATAAAAAAAATTCAGAAATTTTAGAATTCGTACACATGACATTTCTGAGGCGTATGTGTGGTAAAACCGTTTATGCCCCTACGAAAAATCTGGAAAGAATTCAAGGCAGATAAACAAGGTATAAGATAATCTATAATATATCCAGATAAATAAAAAATAATTTTAACAGTTAACTATAAATAATTTCCTTTGTGAGTACGTTTGTGTGTTCATGCTTACAAGTAAAAAAATAATATTTTCGAATCCCCACCTACCCAATAAAGTACCTACTTAAAATAAAATGCATTTATAATGTGTGACATTATTCTATTCTAGTCACCCCGTAACTTTTCACGGGCAACAACTAGTTCATAATAAAATAAACCGTTTTGTTAATAATAAATATCTAAAAACACGCCCTGTTCATTGTCCCTACTAGTATAATAAAAGCAAGAAGACATCCACATTATTCATCAAAGCAACTAATACATCAAACATGCTCATACATTCCTCGTAACAAAGTTCACATTGTAGGCCTCTACAATGCGAAGGCAAAGATACAAGTGCCCAAAGCTACATTCACAAGCGCGACATTTAACTTACGGGCAAACGTACGTACGTACATCTGTACATTATGTCAAATGCTTTTGTCCGCTTTTTTGAAAAGGGGACGCGTGCGCGGGACAATGGTGTTTAAACATTCGAAATGGAGGGAAACGAAGGAAAATGAGAAACAAGGGGGAGGCAGAAATCTTTTTTTAACAATCTGCGCATAGTCAGAAGTTGATGTGGTACGCTAGCATTGTTTTTACGAAATTTAAGAGGGTAATGCTAACGTGGACATTTTAATAACATAGCAAACGAATGTATGTTTTATCTCTAATGAACCCATTTAATTTGAAAATCGATACTCAACTTAAATACGGAAATACTACTAATATAATACTATGTACATATACATATATGTTAGCATTATAATATATATATAAAAAATATATATCCATGATTTGTTTTTCCACAACTCCAGGACGCTCATCGTCATTAACATCTTCTCGGACTTCTGTAAAGCGCTTGTACCACTTATAAACACTTTTTTGAGACAGAGTAGACTCGCCGAATGCCACAGTCTACATTTTAAGTGCGTTGGAGCCTTAGAGTAAATAGAGTGGTATCAATCCAAGGCAGTGTAGTCAGTTTTTGATGATTTTTACCTGACTCGGCGGACCTGGGCGTGGCTAAGACCAAGGCTAGGGTATTTATACATCCATTCAAAGCACATATCGACATAATGTTTTTGTTTATTCGTATAACCACTTTTTCACAGTATTGATATCAACAAAAATATAGCATCTAACCTAAAAAACCGTTTAGTTGTGTCAAGTTTAGTGGCATAATAAAAAATGTGGGCGGAGTCCCGCGGTGACCCAGGAGCCCAAGATCATTGTGACAGTACGTAGAAGCGGAGTATTATATTTGTTGTCTCTTTCTCTCTCACGGTGTACGATGTAAAAACCCGGAGAAAGGGATTTATCGCAAGTTTGTATCGGTTGGGTAAAATTATTTTGCTCTCTCCATACGTTGTTTCTCCAAGGTTGGAGCACTTTATTCCATTTTAAACGCAAAATTTGAAACATATTCTTTGATGCATTTTTTTTCAAAAGTAAAAAATCGAAGAACACACAAAAACGTGACTAACCTTTCCAGTTGTCAAAAACAAACCTCTAATCCAAAATGGCTGATAATGCTAACATATGATAAACATATGTGTACCAACATAACAACAACAAAAAAAACGATAATCGAATGTACACAGCCCGCGAAAATTTGAAATTCACCTTTTCTTTTGAACAGGCATCGTATAGTTAGCCTTATTTATACGAACATTTTAACGGGTTTCTCACGTAAATCTATCAACGTCCTAATTGTGCCTGTTTGTTTTAGTAAGGTGATGTAATTTAAACAGTTTATTTTTTGACAACCGTTTTTATGTTAATACCACATAAGAGTCCCAACTGCTTTCAACTATCCAGAGCCAGTGGGACTATGACATCATCAATTAGGATATGTTGTGAGCAGTAGCGGCTCATGACTTTCTGGTATCTATAGTAAGAAGATTAAAAAAATACGACGTCATTGATGTTGTAGCAAAGCTCAGAGCGGTAGATACTCTAAGTATCGCCCTGGCAAAAGACCACCATTCAGAATCGAAACGTTGCTTGAAATGGCTTAAGCCGTCTTTGGTGACCAGATCTGAATAGCCAGGTACTTCCCAATCTTCCCCCTCCCAATCTCATTCCTCTCCCCAATACCTATAATTTCACAACATACCTTATTTGGGGATGCCATAGTCTCACTGGCTCTAGACGGTTGGGAGCAGCTGAGACTCTTGTGCGGTATTCATATTTAAAAAAAAACTCGTTATTTTTTTTTTTTAATTTTCAGATTTTTTTTAGTTTTGGTGGTGCACTGCACGGTTTGCTGAAAAATCTTCGTACAAAAAAAGGAAATTTGAAAAAGTAAGCACCAATAATCACGTTTTTTTCAATCTTAGCACTCTAGAACACAAAAAAGTCACGAGCCGCCACTGGTTGTAAGGCTGATGGAAGTAAAAAAAGAAAGGAGGTGGTGAAGAGGAAGGTGGAGAGTACCTGTCTAATCGCAAGGTTTTTTTGTTTGTTTATTAATATAATACAAAAAACACATTTCTTGGTACATTATTTCCAAGGAGTTTATAAAAATTCATTCAGTTTCGATACGAATGGTAGTATTTCACTAGTACGACCTTGGAGAAACAATGTATGGAGAGAGAGTTAATTTTTTTTACCCAACCTAAACAAACTTGCGATAAATCACTTTCTACGGGTTTTCATACACCATGAGAGAGAACGAGACAGCAAAAATAACAACCCGCTTTTATGTACTGTAAGGATGATCTTGGTCTCCCGCGTCTCTGGAGACTCCGCTCACATGTTTTAATATGCGATTAAACTAAACGGTTTGTTAGGTTATATGCTATATTTTTGTTGATAACAATACTGTAAAAAAGTGGTTATACGTATAAACAAAAACATTATGTCGATATGTGCAATGAATGGATGTATAAATACCCAAGCCCTAGTCCTAGCCACGCCCACGTCTGTCGAGTGCGGCAAAAATCATCAAAAACTGACAAAACTGCCTTGGATAGGTACCACTCTGTGTACTCTAAGAGTAGGTTTCTTCCGCTCTAGAACCCGCGTCTCACGGGTTCGCAACCGAGGATTTCAATCCCTCGGCCACAGAGGTCATCTGTATGTTTTTAACAATATTTTCCATCTTTCCCTGGAAAAAGTTTGATCCTCATTTATTTCTACCCTTAGTTAATACAAATTACTACAACTGATGTGTACATCGTTGCACCCCTAATTTCAAGTTTTTTTCTCTAATGCTTATTACTCGTATTATGTTTTGGATGAACTCGTTATAAAAAAAATTGACCGGTCAGTAGCTGAGTGGACAAACGCGTCGGATTCCCACCCGGGCGTCGTGCGTTCAATTCCTCTGCTGGCTAAGTCCTCCAACATTGCACAAGCAACATCTCCCGCTTATTATGATGGCAGTGGGAGTTTTTTTTAAATATTTTCAGGTTATTCGTAACCCGGAAACGTTGTCTTTCTTAAAAAAAAAAAAAACGCCGTACGGTACCAAAATTTGATTAGTCATATTCTTAATAATCAATTAAATTTGTCCAGTATTCCAATATAAGGTATATTTCCGGTAAACTCATGAAATTTCTCATTATTCTTTGATCACCTTCTCAGTTGACGTTTTACCTCTTTCATTTTATATTTTATTTAACAATACATTTTTTTGTTGGTTGGTATAATTACCCATCCCACTAGGCATAAGCCTGTGCTGGGATGGCAATTTGCAAAACTGGTTTTTTAGCTGTTATTATTTATCATCTGTCTCTCTCTCTCTCTCTCTCTCTCTCTCTCTCTCTCTCTCTCTCTTTGTTCCTTTGTCATAATTGAAATTTTTTGTTTTTTTCTCACTGTTCTCTTATTTTATTTTATATTGTGTTCTCCCTCTATATGTATTATTACCGTACACTATGTTTTTTGTCTTTAGTTTACTTTTTTACCCTGATGATGCTTAGGCTAAGCAAAACCGGTCAGTCATAAAAAAAAAAAATCTGTGGTCTTATAAAAAAATATTTTTTTCATAATTTCTGGAGTACCTACTTAAAACAATTGTGCCTTGACAATTTCGCAAATATTTTTCTGGATAGGGGACTGTGCTGATATGTTCAAAGCTTTTTCATCTAATTAAAGTAATTAAAAAGCATTATTGAGTTCTGAAACATAATATCCGTATCTTTTTAAAAGTTTTTTTTTCAAATTAAATTTGAACCCTTGTTCAAATGATATTTTCCCTTGTGCTTTTACAACTTAAAACTGGTGGCAGAATTTTATCGTGCATTACAAATAAAAATTTTAACACCCGATAACGAATGAAACCTTGAAGACTCATAAAGTTGATGGACAATCATTTCGTCGGTTTCAGTTAGTTGGTCGTTAAAATGACGACGCTCGGTGTCAATGGGTTAAAGGGGTTGCATGAAATCCTTTTTCTGCCAACCGCGGGAGAGTTAAACAATGAACGGGCGCGAATGGCTTAGCCCGAAATTCAGTGCGGTGGATCGTAACTTCAAAGGCTTAAGAAATGATTTTTACTGCTTTGGAGAAATTCGAAATCAGAACATTAGAGATCAAGAGTTTTTGTACATATATCAGCGAAGGCAAGTGCACGAAATTTACTACTTAATTCTATTAGAAAGTTGTATTTTGTAACTGTTTTCCAAAAATCCATATTTTTTTTATTTTGCACAAGAGTTTGAACTGTTTAAAGTCAGTGAAAACTTGGCATCCCAACAAGGGTGATGTTGTGAGGCTGAAGGAAGTATCAGTGGATAAGGAGAAGAGGGAGAAGAAGGTTTTAAAATACATTTGAATCCTGAATTTTAGCCTTATAAAATAAATATTCAGGTAACCTCAATTCTAATCACATTTTTTTTGTAAACGGTTATTTGTACTATAAATAAATCGATTATGAAAAATTAACTAATTAAAATGGCCGTGACGTCATTCGACCCTGATTGCAGTGCCATCGCGGAGCAATGTTAAAAGATTAACAACTATTGTGACTTCATCTGGTTTAAAATCGTATGGCTCACTTTGTACCACTAATAGGACCTGTTTTCATGAGGGGAAAAAAAATTTATCCATAGAAATGTGATTTGAAAAATACTGACATTTTAGTTAGGTGATTAAGATTATTAAAGAAAGAAACAAAATTGACTGAAGTTCATCATTATTGTATAGTTCAACGTTATTATCCAACGTCAGAAGGTATTGCATAATGCATAACATGAAAAACAAATAAAATTTCAACACACACCGTAATTTAGCTACAGTAAAAATATCCCTAAACAAATTGAATACACGTTTTCTTCCATAAGAATTTATATTAATGTAAAAACGTAATCAGTGAAAAAGATTGGGCTTGTATTATTACCAGTATTATTAATTAGCCGTGTGATTATATTTACTTTAATGTTGGGTAAAATAACAAACACATAATGTTATCGTAGAATTTTGTACGCAGGAACGCGAGCTATTGTGATTTGGTGTAACTTACATACCTACTAAGTAAGGGAGATCCGTGATGAAAGAAACTTGATGGGAAAAGTCAGAATCAGGAAGTTACAAATTCAGCCAGTTAATGCGAAACATTTCTGACTTCCGCAAACAGTCCAAAATCGAGTTCTATGGGTTATTTATATACTATAATTAATACGGTCGGTAGTGTGCTTTTAAAAGAACACCACAGAAGGGTGTTTTAATTTCACCCTGGTCGAGAATTTTGTGCTCAGATAAAAAAATACCAAAATATTATAATTATACTTACCTCAAGTATTACCAAAAACAAATTAAGATTATGTCATCAAAACGTTTTAATAAACAAAACCAAATGCGGTATTTATGTCACCCCTTCAGATCGTATTATTTTATTTCCAGGTAGGGAAAGGCTAACACGGTTATTACAATGAACAAAGTGAACCCTTTTTAGATGCACTTTTATTCTGCTTGAATTCTACCTTTAATTGAATTTTTATCTTTTTTCATTTATTTTTATTTAGGAAATGTGAAGTTTCCGCTAAAAATATTTTTTTTAACCAAAATAATAACAATATAATAATTAAAAAACATATTTACAGTAAAAAAAATACATCATAAAAAGTGATAAAAGTGAAAAATACATATAAAATAAAAGAAAAAGACACAAATTTTTTGTTTTTGAAAAATAGTATTTTTATAGTTCTTAATACAAGATATCACAAAAAAATATTATTTTAAATTGTAAAACATGTTTGAATTTTGTTCCACATTTATTTTTCCATATACACAGTGAAGATGCAATACTTGAAAGTCTACTATCCCTATTGACAAATTTCGACATACACCAGAGTAGTTCCGGGAGCGCGGTATGACAATTTTGTGTGCCTACTACTATTCTGTTTTCAAAGGCGACATCATAATTGTGCCCAAAACACATTTGTTTCTTTGAATGTCGACGTTGTGAGATATGTACTTTTTTCTTTGAACATGTGCTTTAGGATTTTTTTTCAAGTTTCTGGAATTTCGTGCCTTTTCACAATGTATGAAATTTCGAATTGCGATTTAACTACAAAATAGTACCACAATAAACAACTGTTTAATACTGACGTGTCGTGATTTTTTAAAGATAGAAGGAACAAAACAGTAAAAAATCACATTCTAGTAATAAAAATCAATTACAATATTGATAAAAAAATAACTGAAAGAAAGAAATTGAAATTAAATATTTACGTAAATTATTTCCTCTGTATTAACGCTTAAATAAGTAATTATTCTTTACATCTTTGAACGTATTAGCTCCACTTATATTAATGCCCTACAAAAATATGTTATACGCACACGCACTATTTGAGATGCGAATATATAATTTAAGTTATTCATTTTCAAATATAATACGATAGACGAATAAAGCCTTGTCAATACCGAGAATAATAGTACGGCTTTAAAAGGCACAATATACTTAATCATGTGGTTTGAAGATTTTAAAACGAAATTTGAATTACACTCAAGACAAGGGTAGGTAATATAGAAAAATATGCAAATACACAGAGCCATCCCCAGCAGACGGGCGAAGAAAGACAACAAAATTGTAATAACGCCTTTTACACCACATAAAAAAACGGTGCAATTAAAAATGCAAAAAATGATAACGTCGTCGCCGGAAAGGCAAAGGGGCTGAAGCGCCATTGTGGGATGTTTACACTAGAGCACTTTAAAGTTTTTTGTTTTATTTACAATAAAATTTATAAATCTTCAGTACCTGGTTGGATTTTGGATAAAAAAAGTTAGCACAGTTAACTCAATGCTCTCACTGAGTTACCTGAAGTAAAATAAAAACTAAAAAAATCTAAAAAGCTTGTATCGCTTGAGTCAAGCCTTCTCCGAAATGGAAAATATATTTTAGATGGCTGAAAGGCTATAAGAGGCTTAAGAATCAAACGAGAGTAAGAGCGTTCGAAACAGAAAAATAGCTGATCAAAACTGTATATTTAACTCGTTTCGACCAAAGGGTTGCTTAAGCCCTTTTGCCTCTCCAGCGACGATGTGTATTTAAAGAATTCTCTTTTATTTTATTATTTTATTTTCCCAGCTTAGGCGTGAACAAAAATATTTTTTAATGGTGCTTTTGACGACTAAAATATCGTGTTCCATGTGTAAAGTAAACGGATGTTTTGCGAATTTCAAAACCGTGACCGTGCTCCTGTTTTTTTATTTATTTTAATTACTACGACATACTTATACATAGCCTAGGAACACACTGTGCAATTATAAATGTGAACGATGAATACTACGAGCAAGTGGATGAGTTTGTATGTTTAGGAAGTGTGTTCACGAGAGTTGGAAAGACTGATAAGAGCATTGAAAAAAGTTTGAATGCAAAAATGTTCACTAATGGGGGTCTGAACGCTGAAGTTGCTATTGTCCAAAGAAGGGAGGCTAGCAGTTTAACATGAAGTGCTGTTACCAACCCCGATGCTTGGCAGTGAGGCATGGAACTGACAGAGGAAGGTTAAGTAAAGTAGAATGAGTGCTGTAGAAATGAGATCCCTGAGAGCCTGCTAAGATAAATAAATACGACATTCTTTGTATCCTCGCCGGAAAGATAAAAGGGCTGAAGCGCCATTTTGGGAGGTTTGCGCCAGAGCACTTTAGAGTTTTTTTTGTTTTACAATAAAATTCTAAAAAGAACCTGGATGGATTTTGAAAAAAAAGTTAACTCAGGAAACTCAATGCTCTCACTGAGTTGCCTGAAGCGACAAAATGCTAAAAAGGTTCTAAACTTGTGTCGCTTGAGTCAAGCCGTTGAAGGGCCACCAAAGTTTTCAGAATCAAACGAGAGTCAGAGCATTTGATGAAGAAAAAAATACTTATTAAAACTGCAAATTCAACTCATTTTTGACCAAAGTGTCGCTCAAGCCCTTTTGCCTTTCCAGCTACGATATTTTAATATTTGCGAAAAAATATTTTTTTAAATGTATATTCACTTTAAGATTTATTTTATATATTAGCACCCCACTTCACTATAATTTCATGATAAATTTCAATAAAGAAATAGTATTAAAAAAAAACGCATTTCGGCTAGAAAAATATCAATAATATCGTCTTTGTCAATTAAAGCACACTCAAAAGTCAAGAGCCGCCATTTCCTAAGGCGTATGTGCGGTGTAAACATGTATGACCGACTTAAAAAAATATGTTTATAAAGGGACGTTTAGAAAGTAAGGACACGTATAATGGACGAGAACAGTAAACAGAGCGCCAGGAGAATACGCGAAAGTGAATGGTAGGATAATCGAGGACGCCCGAGGAAGACACGATCCAATCAAGTGAATCAAATACCAAGAGTCAGAATAACAAAATAATATGTATGAGACGACGTGGGAAAGTTATTGAAGCACGGAGCGTGTGCCAAGACGGTTCAACCTCTCTGCCCACCTCTCTGGAGGAATGAATTGATGGTTAAGTTAATTAGCTAGCTACCTACTTACCTATACATGCTATTAAATAGAGTTATATTAGAACGGTTTATAAAAACATCCAGGTAGGTGTTATTTCAATAAACACTGTTTCTTATTATTCTCCCCTCCACAGCGCTCAATTTTCGGGGAATGAAAATGTGTAAAACAATAATTAATTAAATTCTTTGTGGATTTAACATTAAGACATAATAAAGAAAATATCGTTTTAATGATATGGCTACGATACCCACCACTTTCGTTTGGGCGTTTGGAATAAAATTAACAATTTAGGCGTGAGGTAGTTTTAATTTGAAAATAATAATAATTGAACGTAGGGTAAGTACCTACTTCAGTCTGTGAAGTTTCTGGTGTGCCTTGTCTGTGTTCGCTAACTTTTATTCCATGGTCCATAACCTTGCCACAAGGGTCTAGCAAAATAGCGCCATAAATCATTGACGTGGCTACCGGGTTAAGTTTCGGGACATAGTATTTTAATTGAAAAATCGTGGGTCATATGGAACGTTTTGATTATTCGTTTTGTGAGACAAATAATAAACCAACCCTCTTTGAGAAAGGTTATAATTAAGGCATCCTATACAAGGGATAAATTTTATTGCCTTTGGAAATTAACACTTCCAAGCTCATTGTGAATTGTTAGTGGCGATAAACACATATCGTAAGATACACTTTTGTAAAAACTGAGTTAGAAGTCACAATTTATCAATTTTGTCATGCTTTATTCATTAAATAAAGCAGTTTCTTGAATAACACGTTGTTTAATGTTAAAATAATAATAATAATAAATCTTTATTTAAATACAGTTAACAGTAATAACAGCCAAATAATAAAAATAAAAGCAGAATAATCATAAAAAATACATAGGGTGTATAAAGGTGTAGGTAGATTAATATATTTTAACAAGAGATCTATGCATTGTAAACAGTATATATTTATATATATATATATTACAGAAACATTAATTAAATAGAAATATAGACCATTATCCGTATTTGCTTAGTACATATAACTTAGTTTTTGTATATTTGTATACAGTTATTACTTTTGTTTTACAATATAGACCCTAAAAGTCACTTAGTGCATATTTTAGCAATTAATTTTAGAAATAAATCATCAATGCTTTTTAACCAAATTTCCCAACAAAAAACGACAAGAAATTAATATCAATTGTTGGTACAAAACCATTAAAATATTTTAGTGACTTTGGAAAGTGGGATAGTTTGCGGAAATTCACATATTGTTACACCTAAAAATTACATAAACAGTTTTGTGAGATATCTGTATGTAAACTCGTTCTACAACCGGGAAACTGGTGAATCTACATAACATTTGGAATCGATTTGTAGATTGACTTTTTTTCCATTTTATCTTTCGTTTTCGAGTAAATTGCGACCGAATTTGGAATTTGTTTTGCTGAATTTAAAATATTCAATGGCTACGAGGTTGTATTTTAAATTGCTAAATGTCTTAAAATATATTTTATTAAATAAGCTCAAATCGAAAAAAACTTAAATCGGCCAATGTTATTGTTTTGACTACTTTTGACTGATCAATATTATTATTTTTTTGTACTGTTGGGAAAAACTCCAATGTTTTGTGAATGCTTCACGAACTGCTAGTTCTTTAAAATGAACCCTTCGCAGTAAATACTTCAATTGTAGTCGAACTCGCAAAAAAGAGTTTTGAATTTGATTTGACAAGGAACCGGTTATTTGTCCAGTTCTTTTTGGAACCGGTTTCTTAAGATTTTTTTGAAAAGTAACAAATCGGCAAAAGTTTCTCGCCAAAACAAAAGTACTAGTCGGTAGAGATTGAAAAAGGAAAAGAACTGGAACTGGCACAAAAAACGTACTATTCCGTAGGGATTGTGACCGACTGGGAACCGGTTCCTTTAAATCGAATTACTTTGAAGTCGACCTTCAGTTGAAGTACTTCTTTTTAGGCTTTGAAGTTCAATTTCTCAAGTATTTGTGCAATGAACAATGAAGGAAGTAGGAACTGTCGCCAAAAGAAGTAGTTCTTTGAAGAAGTTCTTACGGAGTGGTCACAACGCAAATTTTTTGCAATGCAAGGTAAAAAAAGAGATTTTTTGTGCTTACCTTTTTATCTTTGTTTCCGAGTAATATTTTTATTATTTGTTATCGTTCCTATAACCGTAAATTTTTTGACCTCTTAAATATCATTGTTTGCTTTATGTGTAAACAATACATATTGTGTTTAAGAGTTACAAACATGATTTCGCTATGATATCCAGATACCCTTAACACATCTCTCACCCATGAATGTATTAATGATAGTTTTGCACTAATCGCATTGCTTTACTTGGCAGTACCTGCAGTTCGTGTATTTTTTTCTTGAATGCAAATAATAGTCCAGCATTAGTTATAGACGAGATAAGCAGAAGTTATCAAAATATGAGATGAGCTGACGATTTGAAGAGAACTGTTGGAATTGTTTGTGTGAGACCTACCTAGAAATTTGCAATATATTATAGGTAGGTACCAACTAAAAAAAACAAGGGTTGTAGCATTTTATTTTTATTTTTATGGTCTGCATCTTATAAATAAGACTGTTTTATAGCAAGAATGTTGGCTAGATAAAACCAAAATGGTAAAACTAAAACCTTATTATACAGCCACACACTACATGAACATTAAAAATCAAAATGAGCTCTACGGATAACTCGGGTATTAATCTGTACAATTCACTTCAATGTAATAAAACATATGTTTTTTTTTTATAACTATATATTTTTTTCTTATCTGTATGTTAATTTTATTGTGTTGAAATGAGGTCATTTTTTTTTTTTAAATATTTTAAAGTGTTTTTATTTTTTTTATATATTCTGCTGTACTTTTTACCCTTGAAAAATGTCCTCCACAACACAGGTGAACTCCTAGCGTAAAGGACAATATACATCTAATTGTAATAAAAAAGTACTAATGATAATTTGTATTTTTTAATTTGTGTATCTCCCTAAATTAGTGATTTGTCACAATCACAATATTTTTACAAATGTTCAAAATAAAAAGTTTTTATTTAATTCATTTGAATACATTCAATTCAATACATTGTCCAAATCACCATTTATCTTACGAATTGGTTTTTAACATTCCCACATAGAAAAAAAACCCAAATGAATGCAAAGTAAAATATATATCCGTAATGCTATTTTTACATGGACCCGAGCTTATTATTTTTAAAAATAAGAACGTATTACGTTTACGAGCCGTTGAAGAAAAAATTCTGCCAAAACAAGATCTTTTCTGCTTTTCGCGAAAGACCGAAAATATTACGCCGCAAAAAAACACCATCGAGGGTGATGCTGTTTTTAATAAAGTCTCGCCTCACTGAATTTTCCAGTCCTCGCTTTGTTAATAAGGTATTTTTATCACACTTTAGCATCACGCTGAATTACATGCAAAGGAAGATGGGAATTTCGTAATGGGCCGAGAGATATACTCGAGCTCTTCTCTTTGGCGGAAACATTATTTCTCGCTGAAGATAGCCATCGAAATGTATTACGCTGATTGCTGATTATACAAGTAATGTTTCTACAACTCCGATGGCGCCGGAATCTTTCAGATAAATTCTTAAGTATGATGACGTAATTATCACAAACCCCATTTGATTGCTAGCCGCCTACTTTTATTCGCAGGGTTAATTTGTTATTTTCTCACAAACAAAGCAAACCTATTAACCTTAACGATAATTAGAAGAAAGAATTTTTAAAAAGCAAGGTAATCAAAGCTTGAAAACGACCTTCTTTAAGATCGTGAAAAAAAAGGGATGAACGAAAGGAAAAATGTTTTTGAGTGTGTTTATTTTTTACGCGTGACAGATGTTTCGCCTTCGAAGACAATCTTAAACTAGCGTGAAGCTACTGACAGCTGATAATAAATTAAGAGACTTTATAGAAACCAATTAAAAATATGCATGTAACTTTTGTCTCGTAACGATCTGGCAATATTTTCGGTTGACAAAATAATAAAATAAAAAGATATGAGATTTCCAAATAAGTCTCATTCTGGAAAAAACTAATACGTATAAAAAGGTGTATTTGGTTTCACACATTAAAGCTATTTCACCTTTCAAAAGTACCTATGGTCAAACTGTGGGGAAGTTACACACAATATATACAAAAAAATGATGGACATAGTTAGTTTTCGAATTTTTATTTCGTGATAAAAACACTTACATTTTTTTCCTTTGAAAAGAAGGACAATCATTTCCGTTTTACGAATAACCTGACAATATTTGAAAAACTCGTACTATCATCACTGTAAACGGAAAATATTGATTGTGCAATGATGGAGGACTTAGTTAGCAGAGAAAATCCAACTTTTCGGAACCAGTGGAATTATGGCATCCCCAGTACGGGTATGTTGTGATAAAATATTTGCCACTCTAGGACGTGCTGCAATAATTGCAAAGTGTAATAATTAAATTTTATTTAAAATATGTCAAATAATTTTATGACCTCCAGATTTGCAGTCCAAGATCTTAAACACTCGATCACAGGGGTCGTTTAATACATGGATTTCTACAAAAAAACACGGTAATGATTATCGAAGTTTATAAATAATAAAAAAAAATCTGTGTGAGTACGTACGACCGTACGAATGTGAGTCAATTGAAATTATCAAATTCAAAAAACGAATCTTTTCAAATTCCTACCTACCTAATAAAGTATCTACTTTTAATGTGTTTTACCAGACAATATTCTGTATTTGAAATAAGTGGATTAAAGCAACTAATGTTTTTTCTTAGCGAGTTAAGTTAAATCTCGTGATTTTTTTACGGGTGACAACTAGTAAGTAATATTATAAAAATCTACGAATTATCTCCGAGTGCCCACTCTTAAGAATTTGGCGACAACTCAACTCAACCAATGAACTGATGCAAAGAGGTTTAAATTAATTAAAGAGTCATGCTATATAATAAATTCCTTGATAATAACGTCGGTTTTATAATTTCCATTTCATTAAAATTCCGCTTGTTTCAAATGAGAAAAGTAAAAAAAAACGCATACATTATGAACGTAATTCCACCAGAAAGTAAAGCTAGCTTTAATTAAAGTTTCGTTTCACAGATTGTGGGGCAAAAAATATTATGTACATTCGTAAAGCAACGGTGCTTAGTGCCTGCCATGGGTGGACTGTACCTACTGTGGTACAGTGGGCAAAGTACAGCACCTGAAGCAGCGGTGTAGCCGGCAGTCGGTTCATTCTGTTTGTAATTGCAATTAGTGAATCGCGAATGAGCTTTAATATGATTACGGGTTCCTAAAACTGGGTCTTGTTCAACGACTTCGGTACACGGAGGTCCAGGGCCGGGAACAACAGGTTCAAATGAAACACGTTGTTTTTCTTTTGGTCAAAGGAGATAATATATTCGTTTGGCACAAATGAAATGCACTGTGTTTTGCGTTAATTAAATTTTACTTTAAAAACATCCGACGACTCTTTTACTTCGTTGATGATAAAATTCTATTAACAAACCTGTTTATTCAATTAATCCTAAAATATTAACTGTGTTATTTACATATTAATTATTGAAATAATATCAATAATTTTCAACTTAAATATGAAACTCGGAGCCTTTACTCTATCCGGGAGTAACGCTTCTGCCAATGAAAAAGTGCAGGTTCCGAGTTCGAGTATCAGTCGCGATCATTGTTTTTTCTATTTCATATTTATGTTGAAGATTATTAATATTATTTCAATAAATAATAAGCATTAATGCTTTAAAATAAAATCTTGTTTAATGTTTCATTTATTTTTATCGTACATCGAATTACTGTTTTTTGATTTTTTACTTTTCAATGATTTCATGATTTAAGTTCCGCGGTATAAGCGTGAACCACGGTGTACCTATAATTAAATTGAATCAATAAAAGCCACGTTACACTTAGGGCCGGTTGTTTGACAGACCATCACAATTAACATCGTCACAAATCGACGATCAGCGCCATTTATAATATTTGGACGTTTGAAGGGTCCGTTAACCGCTATTTTTTTTATCTATTGGCGCTTGTTATTATTTGGTGCTCGTTGTGCTTAACAGCTTAATCAAGCATTGAATGAATAACCAAATGTGAAATTTGATAAACCGTTGTCGAACCGCTCGAAAGTTAAAAAATCAAAATGACGCCTATCAACGATTTGGGGCGATGTCAAACGTGGCGGTAGGTCAAACAACTGGCCTTTAAGTCTCAGCACTCAAATATGGCGCTAAATGTAACTTTGTAGCATTCTAATACAAGCAATACTACAAATGATTTATCTGTTATTTTATAAGGACAGTTAAGTTAGTTTAGTTAAGTTAGTTTTTAAATTCTGTGAAAAGCATACTAAAATACCAGTAAAAGGTGCAGTTCGAAAACAAGCGAAGGCATTGTCGAATGTTTTACCCAAAATTCTAGTATGCATTTCATAGAGAATTCAAAAGATTGCTATAAGAATTGTATTTACTAAGAATCTTGGACATTTTTTTTAACTATCCGTATTGAATTAACAGATAAATCGTGCGTAATATTGCTTGTGTATATTTTTGGGCCCTGACCCTTTGACAGGAATTGTTTTGTAAAAAAACATTTTAATAGTATTTTGGAATGTTTTTGATTCGAAAACTGATTAATAGCATTAATTTTGTGTATATATATTTTTTTTTTCATTGAAAACAATCACTTTTTGGTTTGAAAAATTTAAAAAAAATCAACTGAGAAGGGGATCAAAGAATAATTTCTCATTCAAATTGACGGCCTCCATGGTCGAGTGGTAAGACGCTCGACTACGAATCCAAAGGTCGCGGGTTCAAACCCGGCGTGCGCCAGTAACTTTTATTTAATTAATATGTGTCATAACACATTTAATTCATATAAAAATATTAACAAGTATATTTGCGGCACGTTCCAGAGTGGTAGATACTCTAAGTATCGCCCTGGTGAAAGACCACCATTCAGAATCGAAACGTTGCTTGAAATGGCTTTAGCCGTGTTTGGTGACCAGATCTGAATAGCCAGGTACTTCCCAACCTTCCTCTTCCCGATCTCCTTCCCCTCCCCACTACCTTCAGCCTCACAACATACCCAATTTGTGGATGCCATAGTCTCACTGGCTCTAGACGGTTGGGAACAGTTGAGACTCTTGTGCGGTATTCATGTAAAAAAATATATATATATATATTATCTGTAAAATAATAAATAATACTCGTAATCTTTTGATTTTTTTTTTTAAATTTCATTAAATAAAATGTCTGACATCTATGTTTTTGGACTTCCTATAGAATTATTCGTTTTTGAAATGATTCGTAAAGTTTAGGACGGGTTGTTTTTAACTTTCAACACATTTCATAGGTCGCGGGTTCAAACCCGGCGTGCGCAAATAACTTGTATTTAATTAATATGTATCATAAGACATTTTTTTATTTTTTTAAATTTTTTTATTTTTTTATTATCAAACATAATACATAGTAGTGTTATACAAGTGTTATATCAATATATATATATATATATTTTTAAATCTAAACATTTCATTATAAATTTTAATTTACCCTTATAAAAAAGCAATGCTTGTGTGTATGAGGGGGGTGTTATTTATTTAGTTACTAATAATTTGCTGTAATGATTTTTCAAAGATATTTATTTTAAGTTTTCAGTGTAGTTTTTTAATTGTGTTTTGAATTCTTTAAGATCATCATTAATTAATCTTATTTTTTTCTGGTAAACTATTAAAGAATTTTATTCCTAGATATTTATAACTTTGCTGGCCTATTGTTTTTTTACATATCGGGATTGGTAATGTGCATTTTTGTCTGAGATTTTTTGTATTATTGAATGGTTCGGTTTTATTTAAAATGTCTTATTAATATATATGTAATGTGGCGTGGTACAAATAAAGGGCGTTTAATTTTCTGACTTTAAATTCTTTAAATAAAAGTTCTGAAGGATATAAAAAAAATTTTTTTAGGATTATTTTAATTAATAATTTTTGGGCGATGTAAAGGGTTTGTATGTGATTTTTATAAGTGCCATTTAACTCATATAAAATAATATAAAGTATACTTGCAGCACGTTTTAGAGTGGTAGATACTCTAAGTATCGCCCTGGTGAAAGACTACCATTCAGAATTGAAGCGTTGCTTGAAATTGCTTCAGCCGTGTTTGGTGGCCAGATCTGAATAGCCAGGTACTTTCAAACTTCCTCTTCTCATCTTCTTCCCCTCCAAACTACCTTCAGCCGTACAACATATCCCAATCGAGCCACAGTCTCACTGGCTCTAGGTGGTTGGGAGCAGTTGGGACTCTTGTGCGGTATTCACTATATTTTTTTACTATGTTGAAATACGCCTTAATATTCTGTCGGTAATGCCCCAACTGAAAACATTGTACCTGCGTGAAAATTAAATTCCTTAAAAAATTTATATGAATGTACTATTATTCTACTTGAAATGTCCAAAGTCGCCAACCCGCACTAAACCGTAAAATATCTTAAGTTAAAAATTAATTGCGCGATTTATCAAAATGTAGAGAAAAAAAAAACCTGATTGCATACAGAGACTGCGCAGGTAGAATCTAGACCTGCAACGGACGGACGTGGAATGGAGGTCCTTGTAGAAACAATGGATCATCTATTCGGTTATAAGCAAAAAGGAAGTAATGGCGTCGAAGCCTATTTGCAGAATTTTCCCCTATCACATATTTTAAAAATAATTATACTTCCAACAAGTTTTCAATTTTTTGCCAAAGGTACTTTACCCACTTTATCCGGTCTCAACACCATTTTTTCTTATTGTACAAATGTAAAAAAAAAAATGCATATACAGAGTCCCAACTGCTCCCAACCGTCTGAAGCAAGTGGGACCAAGGCTCCCTCAATGAGGATATTTTTTGAGGCCGAAGGCCGTAGGGAGAGAAAGGAGATGGGGAAGAGGAAGGTTGGATATAATCTGGCTATTCAAATCTGATCACCGAACATGGCTAAAGCCATTTCAAGAAACATTTCGATTCTGAATGGTATCTACCGACTGAAGAATATCTACCACTCTGGGTTTCATAAATTACTTGAAAAAAAGCTTTTTAACTCATGATTGTACGATACAAATACGAGACGGTAAAATTTGATCAATTTTTGTAATTTCAAAGCTTACGATTCGAGAGTTTTTGCTGGTTCACACAATTTGGTTAGTGATTTATTGATTGTTCTTTTGAAAGTATTCGTGAAAAAGTTAATTGCGAAATTTTCATCGCTATTGCTAGCTACCTTTGATTTAGAAATATTGCTAGATGATGGAGCTATTAATGTACCATTACTTCAATTTGTTGGGTTTCATATAGCGGCCAGAACACAATTTAACTTTTTTAAGGACGTAACGAAATTCTAATTTAAATACTTAACCAGTAGTAAAAACCGGATTATTTAGTTAATATCTGTACAACATTCGTTTCTTTAGATAGCTTGCTTCAATATAGTAAAGTATTTTTATAGACACATTTTAATTATTTATCTGAAAATCAACTTCTATCCGTAACATTCTAACCGTCGAATTAAATTGGCAATACATGTAAAAGTCAAATTAAATTTTCCGTTGCTCGTTTTCTCGTTAGAGTGACTTTGAGCGAAATGTCACATTAAGTGAGCAGATTGGACGTCGACTGATTTTTCTGCGAGAGTACATTAAATTACACATTAATATGAAGATTATTTTCTTTTAGAGGCCAAATGAAAAAAAATGTTCGCTTATCTGAGCTCCTCTGTTTGAAATGAAATATGACTAAAGCTTGACACGCTCAATGTTGCAGTTAGTGGCATTGCTAGTGTAGATTTTGAGGACAATTGATAGATTTAAAATGGTAGTTGGTTCATTTTTGGGCCGCTTGTAAAGTGACTTGTCAAGCTATATATTAAAGACGCTGTTATACAGCTTCTATTTTGGTTCACTGATCTTTTTTATGATTTTTGTTTTTAATATTTCAGAATGCCACACATTTAAAAAATAATCAAATGACATGTAGGTGCTTTCCGACTTCGTTTTCACCTTTTTTTATATCAAAAACAGACGTATCCTTATATACCTTATCTTTTAAGGGCTATATAGATTATTGAATGTTTCATAGCCCATGATGGTAATAAATGTAATCCGAGTAGAAAACTTCACTTTAATATAGACCACGGCTCGGAAGTTTTTGTAGCTTTGGAATATTTGGTATAGATAATTTGAATAATAGGTAAATAGTTATTTTATGTATATGTTATATGAGATGAAAATAGATTCAGGCAGTCTTTTCAAAACGCTTTACTATATTATTAGCGTTTATGAAATTGTATTTACCATTTTGACTTTGGTAACGTCTTGAAGATGTCCTTAAATTGACGCCAAGTCTTTTGTTAAGATGTCCTTTGATCAAAAGCAATAAGTTTTTTTTTCAGGTGACAACTTAATGTTATTTTCTTTCTCTTTGTCTCACTATTCTTACTTTGAATATCAAGTGAACAATGAAGTTGGTATCTAATTTACAACTCAAAGTCAAATTCTTAAACTAGGTAGTAACTAAATGAATACTTAGATATATATCTCTGGTGAACGTGAAAATTTATTTGTTTATTAATACTCACAATAAAAAAAAATAACAGAAAAAAACACTAGCCTCTCATATCACTACTATCAATTTGTGAGCTAAAAATAGTTGTGTTGACCGAAAAAGAAGCCAGACAGAAAAAGCTGTGCAAAAATGTAGTACGCCTAGCCTCACCATTCGAGAGATTTTGCTGCTTCAGCCCAGATTTTCACAGATTTTTGGTTTCTTGGGTAAGATGCTCCGAGTCAATTCGAGAAAATTTCTAATGATGAAAGAATTTGAATCTTGATAAATTTTACGTAAAACGAACTCAAATTTATTGTGGTTTTTCTAAAAATACGGACTGCGTGCAAAATTCTTAAAGCAAGCCGCGGACAAAACGGTTTTATCCAAAGAAAAAACTCATTTAAAAAGTCAATTTATCGCCAGATATTTGCAAGTCAAATATATTAGACACTAAAAAATCTTTAGACATCTTTTCTTTAACGGGATTCAGAGAATTCTCCGCTGACTAAGGACTTTTTCACTTTCCGGAATATAGGTACTATTTACATTTTAAGGGCAGAAAGGAATATTTTAACTGTAAATATTCATAGCCTACTCATGCTTTTAAATTACAGAATTGAAATGCTTAATTTATTTCAATTTACATTAAAGTGATGTTAATTTTAATAAATGTTTTGCCCGGTGCAGGAATTTGATTTAAAATTAAAGAAAAATATTTATCAAATATTAACGTGAATGAAGAAAATTAATTAATACATTGAAAATCGATGTATTATACTTCCTACATAACGCGTTACGCATCTGACCAACGGTTGCTTTTACAAAACGTAACTAAACAAACGCCTCGAGTATGAATTAACCTTTAGCGGACTTGGCGATGGATTACTGAATCAATTTTCACCTTTAATTATTATGTAACTAATTGTAAAAGTAAACATTTTTAAGTTTTAAAATAATAAATAATTTGAACGCATAATTCAATATCGTAAACTTTTTTATGACTCGTTTATGAACAAAGTATGATTTTGACCTACAAAATAATACATAGATATCACGCTTGCTCGCTAATTGCTAAGTTTGGATTGCAAAAACGACCACCAATTAGAAAGGGTTAAATATTTAATATAATATATTATCTGATTTAACTGATTTAATTGACGAACTTTACCAAAATACCATTAGGTATAGTTTTCATGAGGGATATTAAAAAATCCTGATTATTTCATATTTATATCAAGTAGATGTGCTACAGACAACATCATCATTATGTACCAAATTAGGCACTTTATTTTTACCATCCCCGTGAGAAAATGAAATAAACATTTCCAAACATAGATTAATATTTTAAGAAAGAAGATTCTGACTAAAACAATAGTAAAAAATAAATTGGTGTATTTTTTAGAAAATTAATCAATACCCAACTTTTTTATAATACCAACCGTTTTAATGAGAATATAATTTTTGAACTTGAATATATGTTTTAAGAACCACTTAAAATATGATAGCCAAATTAAATGAAAATGTTTTTAATTTTGATTTTGAAATTATAAGGCCTTTCTTCGCCAGACCAAAAAGGGGGCTTCTATTTTAATCAATCATTGTTTTTTATGCTATTTTTATTTTTTTTGAATTGATACGTATTTGGAGAACGTTGAATACTAAAGTTATCATAAAGTTTCGTTAAGATATAAAAAACTCTACTTAAAAAGTAGGTATATAATTTTATTGTACGTGCGTAACATAATATTATGTCAAAATATAAGGTAAACTGTTAAAAATAAGAGATTTTTCGCAATAAACTTATTGAAAAAGTTGTTGTTTTATACCCACATATTACAATTTTTTTGAAGTTAAATAATAATTATCTTTGTGAATTTACTTCGTGCTCCTAAAATAGGTAACTGGAGGGGCTATTACGGCTATATAGACAGCTAAGATACAAAATACTAAGCTGTCGATGTTCGTTTATCAATATTGTTAGCACACCCAGCGCTGCATAATATATCGAAATGTTATCAATGTCGGGAAAAATCTATTTTTCTATTATATTAACATATCTATGGCGTAGACATTTGTTTGTCATTTAGAAACGTCAAAGTCAAATGAGTTCGTTTTGAAAACAATGTTGGTGTTTTGTTTAAGGCATTTGCTAATCCGTTTCTCTTGTTAAATCTCTCCCCTTCATTTGAAATAAGCCAATAATTTGGGAAAAGTTTAAAAATGTTTATCAACACATGGACACCTTTATCTTTGATTTGGACGGTATCGATGAGGTAAGCAGTTTTTAGTCAACCAGATTTGTCAAATTTCATTGCCAAATGCGGGGATGATAGTAAAAGTCGACTAATCAACGAAAATGTTGATAAAAACCTTTATTGTGTCAAATGTTGACATTTTTTAAGCGATCGTGCTAGACCTGCAGAATTCCCTTTCAATCTAATATGAGAAATATGAGTTAAATGCATTACAAATATATAGGTAAACATTAGGTTAATTCGAATTATAAGACATCAAACAGTTACACACATTACGATTTAAGACTGTCCCGGGATTGCGTTTAGTAAAAGGTAAGTTTTTATTTTACTTGGTTGACTAAATTTTTCGAGATATATTATTGGAGTCTTACGTTTGCAAAACTCTTAATAAACTAAGTATGGAAGACTAAAGAACAAAATATCCAAATCAATTAAGGAATGAAAGTAGAACATTGAGAACCATTTGTTTATTTATTTTATTTACTTGAGAATTTGACGAAAAATAATTAAATAAGTTTACATTGCTGTACCTATGTCTGGATGAATACAAAATAAGATATTTGCAACTAGTAGGTATACGAGTCTTCACTAGATTACAATAACCTATTTTCTCTCCTCTTTCTTCGATACTCAATTAAAAGACACAATTTTAAGATTAACCAATATAGGTAGTAAATGATCTCACTGGCTTCAAACAAGTAGAATTTCGGGGCTGTCGTTAGATTAAAAAAAAATGGGAATTTTAATTGACCGATCACAAAAAATGGTAAATATGCCAAAGCCTCGTCTTATAAATAAATCATTTTTAACTGCCCGGAACATTTCTGCGGTTCGTTGTTTGTCGTCACACCAAACACACAAAATTTAATTAGATAATATTCTCACTGGAGGATCCAGCAATTAAGTTTGTCCAACGAGTGGAAACCAATAAAAATGTGTTTTAGAATGAAGATTTCCAAGTTTTTTTATTTAAAAAAATTATGGTGATTATCGCACAAAAGTACAAACTGCTCCCAATCATCTAGAGCCAGTGAGATTACGGAAGTTGACGGCCTGCATGCAGTGGTAAGACGCTCGACTACGAATCCAGAGGTCGCGGGTTCGAACCCGGCGTGCGCAAATAAATTTTGTTCAATAAATATGTATCTTAACACATTTAATTGATATAAAATAATATATAGTTTGTATGCGGCACGTTCCAGAGTGGTAGATACTTTAAGTATCAACCCGGTGAAAGGTTTACCATTCAGAATTGAAACGTTGCTTGAAATGGCTTTAGTCGTGTTTGGCGACCAGATTTGAATAGCCAGACACTTCCCAACCTTCCACTTCCTCATCTCATTTCCCCTCTCCACTACTTTTAGCCTTACAACATACCCCAATAAGGGATGCCATAGTCCCACTGGCTCTAGACGGTTGGGAGCAGTTGAGACACTTGTGCGGTACTTAGAATTAAAAAAAACCAATTGGGGTATATTGTGAGGTTGAAGGTTGTGGGAATGAAAAGGAGATTAGGTAGAGGAAGGTTGGGAAACTCCTGGTTATTCAGATCTGGTCCCCAAACACGACTAAAGTCATTTCAAGGAACGTTTTTATTCTGAATAGTAGTCGTTTACTTGGGGGATACTAAGAGTATCTTCCACTCCGGAACGTGCAACAAACAAACTACATATTTTATTTGCATACACCGAGATTTGAACCCGTGACTCCTGGGCGATTGTTAGAGTCTCTACCACCCTGGAACGTGCCGCTAATATATTTTATATGAATTAAATGTGTTATGACATTAATTATTATTATATTATTATTATTATTATACATTAATTGAATAAAATTTATTTTCGCACGCCGGGTTTGAACCCGCGACCTCTGGATTCATAGTCGAGCGTCTTACCACTCCACCACGGAGACCGTCTAAATTCTGTTTGAATAACACAAAGGGGCCGAACAATTCATATTTCATTTAGATAAAATGATATTTCCTTAAGAAAATAAAGTAATTCTGATATAAATCGATAATTTATACATCGTCATTTTAATTTTTTAAATATTTTATTGTTTCTTACTTGTAAAAAAAACGTAAAACGCGGTGAAATTTTTTCTTTTGGAAACCAACCTTGATTTCAAATATTTGGCGAAAAAAATGTTGTCCGAAAAGCAAAATATTGTGGCGTAATTTCAGTACCTACTACGTCCTTTATTAAAATAATAACTCCTTACTTTCTTCAGCCCTCCTGTTTATTTTCATCAAATTTTACACTTTTGTACATAATTCTCACAGCATCTTTCTGTGCCTCCAACCAAATTTAACATTTTATGACGCTTCTGTATTCTCAAAAATATAATCCTCCAGCAATAATTTACTCTTTGGCCCTGTGACATAAACTTTAAAATTTAAACATTTTATATGGGAAAGAAATTATTGGAATAACCCGTCTGACAACTTTGCCTAACCGGGTAGCAATATAGTTCCTGTGGTTGTACACCATAAATACAGGGGCGTTCCCCAATTTTTTTTATTAACTAACGGTTTTATCATTCAAACGACTTTATCTTTTTGACGGCTTAGATAATTTTCTCAGCCAAAAAACATATTCTCATTTTTTAAGAAAGATAAAAAAATCGCATTATAAATAATTTGAAAATATTATAATTATATTATAATTCTCTCTATCACTATGATCAAGATGAGAAAATTAAAATTGTAGCTTGTGCAATGTTGAAGTCTTTGAATGTTTACTGAAGCACTGAAACTCTAGAATCCCAAAAAGAGCTTTGAAATAGTAATATAAATTGTAATAAATATAATAAATAAATAATTTAAGAATATATATATATTAGGCAAAACCGGGTAGTACAGGAAAACGAAAAATGACTGCTGGTTCGACCTCTGAATATTAATGATTATTTAAGTTCAAATATCAGCGATAGTTTTATTTATATTACATTATTGAAATATTATTTATATTACAATAATGTATTATACAATATTGATATATTGTTTATATCACATTATTGAAAAAAGTTTGAAAAAATCATCACTTTTTCTCTTACAGCAGAATATATTAGGAGGGTGAAGCATTTTCTTTTAAATCGCATCGTCAAATCAAATCGAATCGTAACAAGCATCGTTATAATATATGTATACCAAAGTAGGTATTTCGTCGAAAACGACGTAAATATGATTATTTATTTAATAAAAGAATATTATTTTACAATCAACCCAAAAAACATGTTTTTCATCTGGAAACAAGACAAAGCCTTATTCGACGGGAAAAAATGAGTAATTGATTTAGTGAGTGAAGAAGTGTGTTTGAAAGTTTTTCAATGACAGGTAGTAAATACTTGTCTCTTATTTTATTTATTCTCATCAGGAGGCTTTACTCCTGCTTTGATAGGATCGAGTATCAGAACTATCCCATTTCATAAGAAATGAGGCACATGTTTCGTTTAAGTAAATTTGGATCTATTTTTAATTTCCTAATGAAAATGGGAAAAGTCTTCTGTGTTCTTTCGTACGCCCTTCAGCCCTTATAAGATTGGCATTCGTCGTAATTTCCCCAGAAGGGATGAATAAAGGCGAATAAATGGAAGGGTTTTCTTCAATTTGGGTTTGATACCGCCGGTTCTTGAACTAGAAATCTTTATATGGAGCAAGTGTATTTTTCTTACAAACATCAATGTCCGATTGACCTTATTCTGTTGCGTAGACCCTAAACCAGTGAACCTTCACTTTGGTTCAAATTTTTAAAAAAGATTTTTTTTTTTAAATTGCAATCTGTAACCAAACAATAATACAGCAGTTTTTCTATGCAAACACGTCAGTCGGATTCAAGATTCGTTAGGGTAAAAAAACAAATCATAAAAATTAAATAATAACTTTGTATAACACCACAGATTTTATTTTCATTCTTATGAACGACCGGTTTCGCTTAGCCTCAGCATCATCAGAACACAACATTAAACTAGTGAAATGAATTGAATTAGTTTAATTTTGTACCATGATGATGCTTAGGCTAAGCGAAACCGGTCAGTCATAAAAAATTTAAAAAATCGGTGGTCATATACAAAGTTATTATTACATTTTCATTAAATATGCCAAACCACAAAGTGATTGATTGCTTTCGACAAAAACATAAAAACCAGTAGTTTTTGAAAATCACAATATTGGTTAATTTCATAACTAGGATATTAAATTTAATGACCTCTTTTTTTCAGATGATCTCTGAAGGAGACTCGTCCAGACATAGCATTTATTTCGTATAATCTAAATGCCTTGGAGAATGCAGGCTTTATGTATTTGATAATGATGCTCTGTCGGCCTATTCTGTATCGAAACCTGGTTGACGTTTCTGGTATAAATTAAACGCAAACTTACTGTATTATTTACTCTCTGTAATCTTTATTAACACCGTAGTATTTCACTGAAAATATTCCTTTAAAAAATTACTAATTTCTCATTCCTAAAAGATGCTAATTTAACTGTTATTTTCATTTTCCCGTAGGAAGCCACTGCTTTATATTGATGCCGGCGTCATATTATTTTACTTCATAACCTTGATCCTCGGTTTCACTTGAAGGTGTTATTTCGTATTAGGCAGTTTCACCTTCTGACAAAATGACGAAACTGGTATTATTTGCCACAGGCGGTAATTAAGAGCCGTTGGCGTTTATTTAGTTCTAACAAATATTAAAGTTTTAAAATGTACATTGATATATGTAGTTCTAAAGTTTACCTTTCGCAAGCTTGGGATAGCAGTTGTATCACTGTAGAGCCGATTTTAAATGACAAATTATAAAAGTAAGCCCAGCTAAAGTACTTTATGTTATTTTAACAATAGCTTTTTCCTGAAAAAAATTTAAGATTCCAAGTATTTCAATTATAAAGACAATCAGAGGGCAGCGAATTATTAACTCATTCTTATACGAAAAAGCGTCCTAAAAAACCTTTTATTCGCAAAAAGAATTTATTTTATCAGTTCTCAATGATTGATGAATTTTATTTCATTGTAATGGTTAATTGCTCATTTAATTCTACGTAAAATTATTTACGGAATCAAAGAGATCCTTCAGAATATTACAAATCAGTTGATTTTGTTTGAGCTAAATTAATAAGACAACAGAAATTGTCCCGAACAACTTAATGAGAGTGGTTCTTTGGTAAGCTACCTTTAAAAAAATGTGGTAAGGATTATGGAAATGATCATTTCAAATATTTTCAATGGTTTCTCTCTTCAACACTCAAAACAAAAGGAGAAAGATGGTATAATATAGTACCTGCTGATGGCCTTCGTAGCATAATGGTTTACGCTGAAACGCAAATTATATTAATTTAGGCAATGCAAGGATCACTTTTTTGTATATTTATTATTAGCGCTGTCGGTTGGCGTTTCAATGATAAATGATGTGTGTTTGTGTTGCTATGTTGTGATACCGCATAATAGTTCTTAAAGTTCATAACTAGTTGAACTTTGGCATCCCCATTTGGAAACGTTGTGAAGCTGAAAAAAGCAGATGAGGGGAGATAGAAGAGTAAGATATTGGTTTAGTAGTACAAGTAGTAGAAGTATTTGGTAGTTTTTGACGGCCTCTGTGATCGAGTGGTAAGACGTTCGACTACGAATCCAAAGGTCGCGGGTTCAAATCCGGCGTGCGGAAATACATTTGATTTAATTAATATGTGATAACACATTTAATTCATATAAAATAATAGTATATTTGCGGTACGTTGTAGAGTGGTAGATATTTTGAGATACTAGTATCGCTCTGGCGAAAAACCACCATTCAAAATTGAAACGTTGCTTATTAAAAATGGCTTTAGCCGTCTTTGATGACAAAATCTGAATAGCCAGGTTCTTCGCAACCTTCCTCTTTTCCATCTCCTCACCCTCACAACTACCTTCAGCTTAACAACATACCCCAATTGGGGATGCCATAGTCTCATTGGCTCCAGACGGTCTGGAACAGTTAAGACTCTTGTGCGGTATTCACTATAAAAAAATAACTTAAAATATATCTAAAGCAATTCCAAGTACGTAAGATTATTAATGGTGGCTTCTCACCAGAATAATATTGATAGTGTATAAGTTCACATTATAATACGTTTAAAGTACTTGAACTTTACAAATAATAATAACCATTGCAGACCACCTACTTTACAAAGCATATCCAAGGGTCAATGGATAGGGAATCACTTAAACAATAAATATTCACCGAGACTTTGAGAAACTTTGGACAAAGCTATTATCAAAAGACCTATAAACCTCTTATTTTCCTTCTTTTAAAACCTCTTTCTCTTTAACTTTCTGTCAGTTGAAGACGTCTGTTGTTCTATGATTCTTGGTAACTAATTTGGGATATTGGCAGGATCCGGTAGGATCTGGCTGGTTCTGGCAGGGTCTGGCAGGGTCCGGCAGAGCGGGGTCGGGCAGGGTCTACTGCTCCGTGGGTGGGGAGGGTCTCGTTTGAGAAAAAAAAATGCCTTGGGCGATCGCCGATCCGTAAAGAGATCGGATTCAAAGACATCCCCGCTGAATGCTTAATACGAATCAAAATAAACTCGTTGAAAGAAGGGGATCCTCCATTATTACTTTCTAAGACATTCGCAAGTCTCTCTCGTATTTTTTTTACTAAGTTCTGATGGCTGGGTCACGTTTTGTATACTTTAGGTACAGCTTTAGATGTCCATATATTTATTCAGACTTCGATCACAGAGGGCATTTGGTTTAGATAATAAAATTCTTTGATACTCATTTTTGTTCAGAGATTTAAAGAAATGAACATATAAATTTCACGTGTCGATAATTATGTCGGGATATAAATTTGTTTCTAATGATACTTGAATGAAATTAAATATTAATAAACAAGGCAGAAACTAAAAAGAAACAAGAGAAAAAACAATCTTAAAATATACTAATTAGTAAAAATGGGTGTAAAATTGATAAAACCGAATTTCAAAAGTCAGAGGCATTAAAGCGGTATACCATTTGACAAAGGATACGATTAATCATGATCTGCTTTGCACAAATGAAGAAAGATAAATCATTAGAAATGTATGCAAAAGGCTTTTTTATTCAGTACTGACTTAAAAGTAAAATTTCGATATTCATTATAATAATTGCTATTTTGTTTTACTTAAAAAAGATATATGTATACACACTTTGCATCAAAACACATATTATTTGCTAGTAATCCAAATTTTCAGGGCACCCGTTTTTATACAGAAGCAAAAACACACTAAATGAGTCCATCCATAGTGCACTTATTGTTTATGAGCGGAATAGGATGGGAAGTTATGCCTATATTGTTATTCGAACTTTCCGAAAATACTTAATACGTAAAACTTATAATACACCACAAAATCTTAATCTATCCGCAAACACTATCCACTCGAAAAACATAGATTTATTTATGCATTTTAAAAAGTCCTCTCAAAACAAACTCCTGTTTGTGACGTTGTATAAATTGCAGAATCTACGACGACGCCAAAGGAATGTAAGAAAGAACTAAATATATTATGCAGATCATGTTTTAGGAAATTGAAGGTAAGACCCATTCCCATGTACTCGTGTAAGCGTATCTGCTCGTTAGGTACCGAATAGTTACATTGAAATGCAACAACAACTTGGCAACCAACCTTCTGAATAGACCGACTGCAGAGAAATAGAATGCATTAGATGGGCCCATACGATCCTGGAAACGACCATAAACCGATCATACCAAAAAAAAAACAACTTATCTTTTCTTTTTTTTAGATGAATACCGCACAAGAGTCTCAACTTCTCCCAACCGTCTAGAGCCAGTGAGACTATGGCATCCCCAATAGGGGTATGTTGTGAGGCTGAAAGTAGTAGGGAGAGGAAGGAGATGAGGAAGGGGAAGGTTAGGAAGTCACCAAACACGGCTTAAGCTATTACAAGCAACGTTTCAATTCTGAATGGTGGTCATTCACCAGGGCGATACTTAGAGTATCTACCACCCTGGAACGTGCGGCAAATATACTATATATTTTTTTACTTGAATTAAATGTGTTATGACACATATTCATTAAATAAAATTTATTTGCGCACGCCGGGCTTGAACCCGCGACCTCTGGATTCGACTACGGAGGCCGTCAAATCGATCTGAAATAGATGCACCGTAAAATAATGATTTTATGTGTGGTGGAAGCATGCTGCCGATAGCTTTTTTGAAATTTCCTATTTCTCACTAACAGGACGAGGGGTTATGACGAATCAATGTCAAAATCTGAAAAAAAACTACAGTGTATTCTGACCACCGGAAGCTTGTCAGTGGTAGAATAGTACCTACTAAATAAGCGGTATATTTAATCCTCCACCATCGACAGACTGACAGACAGATCTGAATATTATTTTTTCAAGTTTTTACTTTCACTTATGTGGAAAATAGTAAATTTCTAATAACTAATTGGTCTGAGGAAGACATGGCACGATCAAGTGAAACAAATACTTAAATCGGGCCATGTGAAGAATAAGAATAACAGAAGAGTATGTATGAGATGATGTATTAATGTGAATGAAGCAATGAATGTGTGCCAAGACAGAGTTGTATGGCGGTCCGTCCTCTCTGCCTAACCCTGCGGAAAACGGCGTGATGGCTAGTTAGTAAGTAAGTTTTATATTGAACTTGAGAGTACGTAAGTGTCTTTCCTTGTGCGCACGCGCTCTATTTTTCTTTCACTTGTATATATTATATACATGGCCTGTTCAAAAGAAAAGGTGAATTTTGAATTTTGGCGGGCTGTGTACTTTCGATTATCGATTATTTTTTTTTGTTATGTTGGTACACATATGTTAATTATATGTTGCATTATCAGTCATTTTGGATTAGTGGTTTGTTTTTGACAACTGGAAAGGTTAGTCACGTTTTTGTGTGTCGAGAAGATGTTAATGACGATGAGCGTCCTGAAGTTGTGGAAAAACAAATCATGGATTTTATTCTTTGATCCATTTATTTCAAAAGTAAAAAATCGAAAAACACACCGAAACGTGACTAACCTTTTCAGTTGTCAAAAACAAACCACTTATCCAAAATGGTTGATAATGCTAACATATGATAAACATATGTGTACCAACATAACAAAAAAAAATAATCGATAATCGAAAGTACACAGCCCGCCAAAATTCAAAATTCACCTTTTCTTTTGAACAGGCCTCGTATGTATTTTTGTTAATCTGTGCCAGTAGGTATCAATTTAAAACTAATAGAATGATATTAACTTACTATCGACCAAGTGCTTTTTATTAAAGTATATCCTCTAAACTGTAAGGTAAAAAAATATTTTCAGTTGAATCATCTAGCTTTTTCGATTTCATTTTTCGACTTGATTTAAACTTGTATTAGTTTATGTACCTCCCACGAAGGAAATAAATGGTTTGAAAGAAAACATGCCCGAAAAACGCACAACATAAGTAAACCAGTGAAACGAGATGAATTGGGTGAAATATTTTACCCGTAGAATGCCTCCTTATATTCCAAATTGAATATCGAGATAAATGAGGAGAGTCAAAGCACTGGCAAGGGTTCCGCGCAACCCCGGGAACTCAAAGGGTTCGAACACAAAACTGTACCAAAAAATCTTTTGTATTTGTTATGTTACAGAAAATACAGTTTTCATGGATGATTGAATTCTTTTTTGCTTAGTTTTATTAAAAATAAGGATTTTTTAACTTGCGTTCTTGTATCGAAAAAGTTTCTAACTTTTCCTCTGCCTTTGCCTCAACCCAAAGAGGTATTATTCGAGATCTTTTCAATGCTACTACAGCTAATATCAGATTTCATAAAGTCTTTATAAATATAAAAGATCATGATAAATCTAAAAAAAGCAGTGCTTTTAGAGATATTTCAAAACACGTGATTTGTATTATTAATAGAATGAATTGGTTATATTTATTATTTTCAACACCCTTTATACATCTCCATATTTTAGTGAGCAAATAAAATATAACATGGAACGATGGGTGTACCATATTATCTTTAAATATAAGTTTTTTTACAGTGAATAAATAACTCACAAGAGTCTCAACTGCCTAGAACTAGTGAGACTATGGTATTCCCAATTGGAGAAATTTGTAAGGCTGAAGGTAGTGGAGAGGGTGTATATTGGGAAGATGATGGTCGAGAAGTACCTGACTATTCAGATCTGGTCACTAAACACTGCCAAAGTAATTCCAAGCAACTTTTCTATTCTGAATAGTGGCCTTTCATCAGGACGATACTTAAAGTGTCTACCACTCTGGAACGTGCCGCAAATATACTTTATATTATTTTATATGAATACAATGTGGAAAAACACATATTATTTGAATAAAATGTTAGCAATTCACGCCGAGATTTGAACCCACGACCTCTGAATTCGTAGTCAAACATCCTAACCACTCGAACACGGAGACCGTCGCATATTTCAAAGTCAATAGTCAGTTTATGATAAAAATGAAAATAAAGATGAACTTATAATTCTTGAAAAAAAAGCTGTCAAAATTGCTCACCGCTTAAAAGTTTTTCTTCGTCAGATTTTAAGTGATTTTTTGTTGTATGACCACATATAAGTCTGCTAAATATGTAAAAAAGTAAATAAAACAGTGATTGTGCGTGAGCCGTGAAAATAAATTACAGCGCAGACTGTCATTTCGTATAATATTTTATAAACCAGAAATTCTCTACACTTTCGCAAAAGTTTACAAAGAAGCTCGTACAGATTGTGAATTCATGGCGCATATCAATGGAAGAATAGGCAATCATACCTACATACAGGCGAATGAAATTATTCGGATACGCTCCCAGAAAGCTAGGTCTATTACCAGTCGCCAAAGGGGAAGGCTTCAAGGGAAATCCTAGCGAGCGTAGACAGCAAACAACTGGTACGTTTACCAGAATTTCTATTGGAAGCTCAATGTGCTGTGAATTTGATATGTCGTGTTATATTATATTATGATCTTGAATATGCCTTCCTTTGGTCTGGCGTTTTTTTAACAATTCAAGATAGGGGCATTGAATAAAATCACTTTAAAAAATAAAGCAAATCATACTGTTACAACTTTAAGGGTCAGCACTCAAGTCTGACGATAAACTTTGCTTTTTAGTATTCTAATAAAGTAATACTACAAACGATTTATCTGTAAATTTTATATGATAAGTTAGAAAAATGTCCGAGGTTACCGGTGAATACAATTTTGTAACCGAAATCATTAAATTTATATGACAAAATTATAAAAAATTCAGTAAAAGGTGCAGTTTGAAAACCAACAAAGGAGTTTTTGAACGATTTTACCTAAAATTCCAGTATGAATTTAAAAGATTACTGTTTAAGAATTATATTCACGTGAAACCTTTCTATCTTACCATATAAAATTTACAGATAAATCGTAAATAAAATAATGTATTGATTTAATAGATAAATAATTTGTAGTTTTGACTGTACTAGAAAGTCAAAAAGTGTGTATTTTTGGGTTTATGCAAAAATAAGCACTAAAAATATGAGACGTAAAAAATTTTTTTACACTGTAAACTGAATTCAATGATAAAATGTTCTTTTGAAACTGACACCGTGTGAGGTTTTTCATAAGTAATATATTGGTGCGCTGGTAAAGATGTTGAACTACATAACACTAAGTTTTATAAATAAATGGTTGTGAGCTTTAAACCAATTTCGAAGTATTATTTAAAAAAAATATGTTATAATATGTGTATAGTATGCACGTTGACTCGTGGGCAATATTGGAATATCAAAAGATGGGGAAAAGATTCAATTTTTTTTTTATTTCCCCGGGGTTTCACGAACTCTAGTTAAATGATATCTATTCCCAAATTATATTTTAGCAGTCGAAACGGGATCTAAAGAGAAGTTTTCTTTTATAACTAACATAAATTTATGATTCGTTCGGGAAAAACGTGTTCCGATAATACAAAGCTATTCAATGACATATAGCTCCGATATGGTCATTCTTATTTCTATTAACGATGAAGCTCCTAGTGGTCTATTTGACGACCACTGCGGCAGAGCATTAAGCTCCTTGACTCCGGACCCAGAGGCTTGACAATAATTTATACGGGTTGTTTTATAGATATTAAAGTAGAATTAATACACAGAGATACAGTGTTTTTGCACCTTACTCCAGAGTGGCAGTTACTTTTAGTATCGCCAGGCGAAAGACGACCATTCAAAATTGAAACGTAATTGAAACGTTACTTGAAATTACATAAACGATGTTTATTGAGCAGATCGGAATATAAACGTGATTTGGAACCTTTCTATTCCCCACATCTGTTTATTAAATAATAATCAGTTTCACAACATTTCCCAAATTGGAGATGCCATAGTCCCAATGGCTCCAGGCAGTTGGGATTCGTGTTCGATAATCACATGAAAATGATCATATTACAGGAGATCTACTAATCTACTTCTAAAAATATATTTGCACTCCATTTCAGAATGGTTACTAAGGTTGATAATTCTCGCCCGGCAAAATTCATTTAAAACTGAATCATTGGTTTAAATGGCTTTATCCATGTTTAGATCAAGAGAGAATACCCGGATTTAAATCGGCCCCGTCGGCGGCAAAACTACCTCAAACACTCACATCATAAACAGACAACAAGATTTAGACAAACTTCCCAATTTCCAAAACAAACAAAACTATCCTAAAAGGATCTCATCATATGGCAATATAAGTATGCAATAACCTACTGCAAAGTACCAAAAACATAAATGGTCCTACCAAGTTTAAAACCTTACTTAAATCTTCTTGGAAAACAAGTTTTGTTAGGCATTAAACGAATATATTACACTTATTTACTTATCTTCTTTGGAATTATTATAATTTCACTCCTCCCAAACAAACATTTACATTTTATTTAAAATAAACTTGAATGCTATTAGAGCTTGGTTCTCAGTAATGGTATTAAACATTGAAACATTATTAATAAAGTTTAAGAAATATTATTATTTCTAATTTTTAAACTGAATTCGTGGTGGAACTCCATTTTAATGATTTTAATGATACCAAAGTTTTAACTTCCACTATTTTTTATTTAAGACCTGACCGGTCTCACCTTATGACCGACATCTTCAGACTGATCAGTGTGGCAGTCCGTCTTCTCTGCCTACTCCTGCAGAGAAACGGTGTGATGGTTAGTTAGTTAGTCAGGTAGTTCGTAACCCGATAATATTTGTTTTTTTTTTTAATAAATATATTTTTTTAAAGCTCCCAAGCAAATCATCGGAGAAAAATCATCTCGGCAAACACACGACTCGACTCATTACTTTACCGACGCCGTGCGTAGGTACATCGCACATAAATCACGTTAGTATGTGATTTAGTATCATTACCTGAAAACACTACCGTTAAACAAAAACATGTATCTAGAATTTCATCCAGTTCATGTTATTTGTTTTATTTGCCATTTGACATATGAGATATCTCCTTTAAAGTTCCCGCCGCCCTCCGGTCATGCCGCTCCGTGTTTAATATACCCGAAAAGGTTGAGGGCAAACATACTCCACTCCCCCCGTCCCACGCCCCGCGCGCTAAACGCCCCGGGGCCAATGTAACACCCGAAGCCTAGTTTTTTCATACCAACCTACTTACCTACCTACCCACCTACCGCGAATTAATTCTGTTTGCGAAACAGAAAAATAAACAGACCTCGAAATAGGCAATAAAATGGCTCAGTAGAATCAACGAAATTCTGTTTGGGGCACTGAAGAGTATACCGATGGAAACGCGTTGTGGGCGTGTCCGTGTGCCTGAAGTACGCTCAATTGCACGAAGTTATGCAGAAAACGTCCAACCCTCATAGCAATAATATACCAGGAGGGATAGCTTTGTGAAACAGTGTACTCAGGATTGTTGATTTTCTCCTGATTCGGGCGTGGATAGGGTTTTCAAGGAGACACCTTTTACATTCATTCATTGTACATGTCGACATAATGTTTTATTTATTTGTATAACCACTTTTTCACAGTATTGTTATCAACAAAAATATAGCATATATCCTCAAGAACCTTTGAGTTATGCCGCATAGCAAAACGTATTGGGCGAAGTCGCCGGAGACGCGGGAGACAGAAAACATGCTTACATACCTAAAAGTGGTTCGATATTATGTGACAACTTGATTTGTCTCTTTCTCTCTCACGGTTTACGACGCAAAACCCGGTGAAAATTATTTCTTATAAATTTGTATAGGTTGGGTAAAAATATTTAGCTCTCTCTTCATATATATTCTTACTTCAAGGGTCAACCTAAAATTTTCCAGAATCGAGTTTTACATGTTTATCTTGTTGATAAATATTTCCTAAGTAGATTTCTATTTGCTGAAACGTCCAAGCTCCAAATGCAATAGATTTTTTCGTAATCATTTATTTTAATAACCCACATTGCAGATATTTGACTTAAATTGATGTTTAAAAACATTAAAATGTAGGACAACATAGGAAATGCAATTACTTTTTTTAACAAATACATTGATACATAATAAATTACCTATTTATAATTTTTCTCAAAAAGAAAAAATACTGATATTCACTTAACAAATGACGTAATATGCTTTTGTATCGTCATATTTAAATACATAGTTTTCTCAGTTTCATCTCTTTGGGGTTGGATGCTTTCTGCATAACTACGTCGAATTTTTACTTACTTTTAGTGAAATTGATCAAACTTTGTCAAACACAGAAGTTTTTCATTGAACAAATATCAATTATCGGTCGCGCAATTACAACCTAACAAATCACGCTTAATATTGTGTGTATTGGTGCATGCGTATTTAATTCTAACATCGGTGTTCCTGTTAAACATCAACGAGAAACAACCTTTAGTCATACTTACGTCAGCTTATTATTTTTTTTAAGAAAAGGACAATAACTGTATCTGTTCAAAGATAAAATATTCGAAAATCTTTTATATGTATTCGAAAAGTTTTCCGGTACATTTTGTTTATTATATTAAAAACTGACTCTTTTTGAATTTCACTGGAATTTTATTTTATGAAATCGAACTTGAAACATGCTGTATGCAATAAATGCATCTATGGAAGTAGTTTCGGTAGAAATCTGATTGCGATACTTAAACATTGGCTTGTCTGTAGTATGGTAAATCGGTAAAGATCACACTTCTAGGGATTATCCGTTCAGTGGTTCAGAACGAATGTTTCTTTGAATTTACGAATATCGCTGGGTCTTTGAAGGCTTCTGCATATTTGACAGATATTTTAAACGTTTAACTAAGGTAGGGATGCTTAAGCCCCGCCACAATAATCACCGTTTTGACTTCTTGACATTTAAACGGCCCCCGTTAACCGCCGATTCTCGGCCGTTTTCAGATTAGGTCAAACTGTGATCAGCTATCAGACACAACGGTCATGTTGTTATGCTTATCAGCTGATCAGAAATTAATCAAATCAGCGTTCAACTAAGACCGTTCGAGTTTCGATACAATTGACTTAATGTCAGTGAGGAATAAAACTTCGTGTCATACACTCATTGATCGGGTGTGTTAGATATCACAGCACTGTGACAGTCGCATATAGCTGTGGTCATTTTTTATAACTTGTTTAAATGTGAATCCGGAACAAGAGTCTTAACTGCTTTCGACTGCCCAGAGCCTGTGGGACTATGGCATCCCAATCGGGGTATATTGGGATTGGCGAAGAGAAGGAAATGGTTAAGAGGAGGGTTGGAAAGTACCTGGCTATTCAGATCTGGTCACCAAACACGGCTTAATCCTTTTCAAACAACGTTTCGAATGCGAATGGTAGTCTATCACCAGGGCGATGCTGAGAGTATCTACCAATTTGAGACGTGCAAAAAAATACCGACTAATATTTTTAATCAATTAAATGTTAAATAGCATAAAATAATTTAAAACAAATATTTGCGCACGCCGGGGTGTGAGCCTCTGAATTCGTAACCGACGACCTTAACCGCTAGACCACGGAGATTGTCACTTTAAATGCTGTTGCTCACATTACCTAGAAATAGCTCTACCTTGGCTCAGGGCAGTTCTTAGTTTTTTATCATAGTTAGTAGAAAGCTGTATTTTTATCACGTGGTAGAACGTTATTTTAAGAAAATGTCCTATTGAAATATAAATATTTATATATAAATATATAAATATATTTATATTATTTTTATTTTTTTTAATTCCACTTAAGAAGCATCATACTGGGCCCGGATGGCATAAGTAGAAACCGGGGACGAACAATAAAATATAAGAAAAATTCTTAAAATACTATAACGGGACAAATATTATAACCACAATCAAATTATTCAAACACTTGGTTTTGACCAAGACAGAATCAGATACTTTTAACGTGTTTAATTCTTTGATACTGATTTTTTGCACATCTACTTAGTTCGAAACTTCAATACTATTATTAGGTCGTAAAGCTTTGAATAGCCTTCCACTTGAACTAAGAGTGATAAAAGACTGACTGAATTCGTTAAGAAAATATACTCATATTCTCAGAAAGTCAAATCAATAAATAGATACACGAGTTGAAAGAATATTTTTAGAGCTTTATTTAATATTTTCTTTGTTGGCCTTTGTACAAATTTAGATTTCTCATTTTTTCATCTTGATATGTTATTTTTATCTCTACAAGAAAATACGTGTAAATAACGATTTTCGTCTATTTTATTGTACCATTTCAATTGAGTAAATAAGCTTAAAAATAAAGCCTTTTTACCTATATTTAACGGCCTATGTGGCCGAGTGGTAAAACGCTCGACTACAAATCCAGATGAAGCAAAAAATGTTATTCAATTAAAAATGAGTCATAAGACATTTTATTCAAATAAACAGTATATTCGCGACACGTTCCAGAGTGGTAGATACTCTAAGTATCGCCCTTATGAAAGACCACCATTCAGAATTGAAACGTTTCTTGAAATGTCTTTAATCGTGTTAGGTGACCAGATCTGAACAGCTAGGTACTGTTCAACCTTACTCTTCCCCATCTCCTTCTCCTCCCCACTATTTTCAACCTCACAACATACCCCAATCGGGGATTCCATAGTAACACTGGCTCTAGACGGTTGAGACTCTTCTGTGGTATTTTCTATACAAAAATAAAGTTTTTTTTCTATTTTTGTAAAATTTCCGGAGGTGACATTTTAAAAGATGGCAAGCAGCTGATTATTAATGTACGAAAATAAAGTTGAACATCATATCGCGCAAGCGTTTAAAACGGAATATCGTTTAACACGAAAACATTTTTTGGTCACAACAAAATCCCGTGTGAAATCATAAAGTTATTTTATAAAATGAAACGTAAACCAGGCTTAACTTGAAGGAATTTCTCATTTCTAGGACAAGAAAGAAAACCATGGTTATCAAAACATTTATTGTTTATGGCTTTATGACTCAACTTTCTATTGGCCGGGCTGACAGCTGAAAATAAACAACAGACACAAGGATGCCATTCGCCGCACACCGTCATTTAAGCGGGATTACTCGTAGGCGGAAAACATTTCAATTACAGGGTATTTTTGAAGTAAGTGGTATGTTTATTGGGGGAACAAGTATAAACAACTGGATGATACCCCTTTAGACCCGAATTATTGTTTCCACTTATATAAAATACTTAATACTTGATAACAACTCAGATATTTTATTAGAAAACTTTTGGGAAATTTATTTTTTGTTCAAGAGTATTTTTCTGTGTTAATTTGTATAGAAAATTGCATTTGGATGGTATTTTTATATTAGCAAGGTAAAATAAACATGCCACAAAAAGAACTGTTTTATTCACAAAAAGACGTTTACAGTATTGCATGCATAAATATAAAGAGAACGTAAAACATAATTTAAAAAAACTAATGATCTCAGACCGAGAATGACCGCCAAAGCGGGAGCTGTCAAATTATTTGCGGTTTTGGTGGCGAAAACAAGGATTGCAACCAAGCGGGAAAAAACAGATGCCATAGAGAAGATTGCCAGCTATTAAAAAGCAAAAATCGCCAAAGTTACGGGAAAAATCACAAAATCCGTGTTAATTTCAATTAACAAGGGTGATAATAGCATGCACAGAAATATATACACATATTTTTTAAAATTTGTTAGAAAGTTTTAATCAAGAAATTAAAGCCAGAAATAGCCTTGCAAATTTCATAACGTCAGCCCAAAAGTTTGCAAGTGTCATGTGAAAAAAAAACTGTTTTGTATATTTGTTGTCAAATTAGTATTGACTACGTTTTAATTTTATGAAGTTAAGTAGTAAAAAGTTGGGTTATGAAATTCCTCCTCAGGTGTTTCATTATTGTTATGCAAAAAACTGTTCTGATTATAAAAATCTTCAAAAAATGTATTTCAAAATAAAAATAAACCTTTTTAATTTGGTCCTAGGGCCTAAAAATGTATTTCTCTTTTTAAAATAATTTACATAGAACCTATATATCATTACGTACGTAAGTATACGTATAAAAAAATATATTACATCGTTTCGGACTTGAGTTACTAGTTACGAGATCCGAATTGCTTGGTAGGTACTTCTCAAACTTCACCTACTCCTTCCCTTTCCCATCAAATTTCATCCTGCCTCACAGTATTCTCCGATTAGGGATACCATAGTCACACTGACGGGCAGTAGAACTCATAAAAAAAGGATAAGCCCCGATTTGTCCCATCCTTGCACCCCACACCATACGACCTTCGCAAATATTACAAGGGTCAAAGTAGAACCGGGGCTGTTAGTAGCTAATGTCATTCAAAATTCATATACAATAATATATTTGGTTGCTATAAATATAAAATGTCGTAGCCTATAATAATTTTTATTTTTTTATTTCACTCCACAATATATATAAACGGATCAATAATAATATTCTCCTTCAATGTTAATTGAGTCACAATGTTCTGATAGGTTTTCGATTATACTGCCTGTAGAATTCCCGTGATTCGGAGGTAAACAAGTCATCAAGCAAATTTTGAATAGCAGCGTTGTTTTTAATAGGAGATTTCTGAGAGATTTTCGGGTAGCGAGCGGAAAAATTAAAATTTAATAAAGCAAGTACGCGAAAATAGGGTGGATTTGATTTCAACTCACATTTAAACTCCTAAAAAATCACTTTTGCAATGTCAACAGTCGGATGGCGTTTCTCTGGTAAAATCGTTACAAAATGCTAGTTTGATCTGATAAAATATCTGTTAGTGATTAAGCGCAAACAAAATTATATACAGTGGAACCCCGATTTATCGTCCTTGCATTCGTCGTTTTGCCGCATTTATCGCATTTTTAACTGCGCTGTTTTGACAAGTTTTGTTTTTGTTGTTGTTTCTTTAGCTACCAACGTAAATCGAAAAATTCAAAGCAATAATGTATTCAAATCAATACCATAACACTTTGATAACAATGACATAATATCGTCGCTGGAAAGGCAAAAGGGCCTAATTGACATTTTGGTCAAAAATGAGTTCAATATGCAGTTTTGATCGCTTTTTTTTGCATCGAATGCTCTGACTCTCGTTTGATTCTAAAGACTTTTGTGGCCCTTCAGCCATCTAAAATATATTTACCATTTGGGAGAAGGCTTGCTCAAGCGGCACAAGTTTGGGACTTTTTTAGCTTTTTGTCGCCTCAAGTAACTCATTGAGTAGTCTAGGTAAACTTTCTTTTCAAAATCCAACTATTTGAACCAACTGAAGATTTATGAATTTTATTGTAAGACAAAAAAAACTTCAAATAGCTCTGGTATATAATTTCCAAGATAGCGCTAAGCCTTTTTGCTTTTCCGGTGACTATATGTCAAAAATGACTGAAGGCAAGGTCACCAGGTCAACACTTCATTTATGACAAAATAATCACGAAATTGGTATTATTTATTTTAAATAGAAAAACTTTCATTGAGGTGCAAGCTGATAACAATATGATCAAAAGCTGCACCAGACAGAATCAGCGTTTAATGGGGAAACACAGTGCATCCAAAATACACTCGTATTGTTCTTCGAGAACTAATGTATTTTTCTGTGCATTGAACAGGCGATTATTTCTCGAAGTAAATCAATTCAACGGGAAGTGCAGTGGTCCGCAAATTCCATTTATTTATCAGCTTGGATGCACATCGCTCAGTGCACATATCTGTGATGCAAGAGAACAGACGGCATACCTGTATTTTGCTGGACATCAGGTGTTTTTATAGTTCGTTCTCTGAGAGGTCTCAACGTATGCAAATGACCATGCACATTATAAAGTCATTTTTTTATATTCTGATTATAGTTACTGTAACGAGGCTTAAATATGGGACAGCTAAATTAATTTAAAAAAAAAAAAAAATTTAGGTAAGGTTAGGTTAGGTTAGGTTTTGTTAGGTTAGGTTGATGACTTGAGTATGGCGAGTAACAATGTCATTTGGATAATAATATAGTGCTTTTTTATGCCATAACACCTCAAAGGCGATAGAAAAAAAAACACATTTATTTTATAAATAGAACACATACACTTTGTTTTTAACCACTTTATAAAATTATCATTATAATATTTAACAATTTCAGATAATATTTTCCACGATCTATAGCAGTACTTCATACTTCCTGTCATCGCAGCCCGCAGAATCCTGGAGGTTCGGAATGTTCCTCGGAGTGATGATTCTAGTCACTCTATTAGCTGAGTCATTCGGTCACATCATTGGAACATTATTTAATCCAGTCGTAAGTAGTATTATATAATGTTTTTATATACCTTAATTACGTTGGAATTAGATAAAGTTAAAAACAACAAAATGTTGTAATATATAATAATACCGTCCATGATAATCTATAACCGGGTCATCCAAAAGATTAAATCGATAGCGCCAATATTCTACATAGGAAGACTTAAAATAATATATTTTCACTGTACGGAAATGATTCTATGGACAATCATAGAAACGCTTATAATTAAGTTGCTTCTTCTGAGTTGGTATTTTTCGGTTTTTAATTGTAATCGAAGCAAAATCGCCAAATCAAAATTTATTCTAAATGTAATTTTGTCAAAAGCCACGTTAAATAACATTTTTTATGGGTGTTGTATATTTGTTGAGAGCAAAAACAAATGTTTTTGGGTTCTCGTCAAATTGATATTTGGTAGCATAAACTTTTGCAAGGATAGCCATGAAACTTGAAAACGAAAAAAAAAAAAAAAAAAAAAAAATAAAAAAGTGGTTAAAAACAAAGTGTATGTGTTCTATTTATAAATATGGCAAGCCACAAAGTTAATGCTTTTAACGAATATACATTTATTTTAATTCTGATGATTTAAATCTATATCTATAAGTCAAGGGTTCAAATACTGGCTTGAGCAAAAACATTTAATTTAAATGATTTTATTAATTATTATTTCACAGCTATCAATATAATGTAACGTGCATTACAATTTCGAAACGTTTCGGAGTAGTGGGAACTCCCAGTATCGCTCTGATAAAAAACTACCATTCACATTCGAAACGTTGCTTGAAATAGCTTTTACCATATTCAGTGACCAGATCTGAACAATCAGTACTTCCCAACCCGCATGCCATAGTCCCACTGGTTACGGACAGTTAAGAGCAAGTGGACTCTTGAGCTTTTATTTTACAAAAAATAAAAATTACAGCAGAATTTTTTAAATTTCGACTTTTACAAATATGACCAAAAGTAGAATGAAATATATTTATCCTCATCATTAATCGCGTGTGCAAGTTTTGTGACACCTGACGAATCAAAATTCGAAAAAATGGTTTACGGCCCACATGTAACCAGGTATCTATGGAGGACAAGTGACGTGCTTTCATCGGCTATCTCAAATCAATTATTATGTTTCGCGTATTTTTTACGTTGCTTACAATTTACTATATCAAAGTGAAGTGTTGGACAGCCATTAAAATCGTTTTCAAAGATTTCTGAAATAAAATAAATATGAAAAATGACTTTATTTTGAAATAAAACTAGGGAGATAATCAACATTTTCATGCACAATCGAGGTATTGTACGCCGCAATAAGTAAACAACTGTTAACAGTAAAAGTTTAAAATGGAAACGTTTACAAGCTGTTTTAATTAAAACTACCTAACCCGACCTTTTTTACCTATTCTTATTTAACCTTACTTAACTTAACCCTGCAATTTCGAACTTTCAAGCAACAAATTCGGTAAACTTAATGATTTACAGGTAAAATCAATTATTTACCACTGGAAATTGAAACCTGAGTGAAATTGTATGATTCTAACTTGTATATTTGTCTACTCCTAGTAACATTTTTTTTTTAAAGCTGAAGAGATTAAAAAATAACCAAAAAATTAAAAATATAAAGCATCTAAAGCCAAAATTTCGCCGAATCAAGAAAAACACATTTTTTTCCCCACCCATCAGGACTAATCTTCAAAATAGTTGCGCAGTCACAATTAATAATCGTTTTGTAATTTCTTTTGCAATTAGAAAACATAACTACCTAAAACAGCGTATATTGTAAAGTGATCCGCTATAACACTATACATACTCGTAAATATATAAATTAAGACGTCAATTTTTTTTTTTTTTTTCAAGTTTACTCATTAGTTTTTACTGCACGCCACTGCAATCTACATATAATCTCATTCACATACGAGTTTATCTACTGCGCAATTCCAATGCACAATTTCGCCAATTTTGCTGCTCTAGGCTCTCCGGAGCGTGTAGGAATGCAGTGGCGTTTTTGAGATTTTTCCTGCAGCTCAGCGCTTTTGGGCACAGGCCGGGACGTGACACCGTTCACAGTGCACTGGAATCAGCTGCTGAAATGGAAAAAAGTACATCGGCAGCGGCCATATAAATCACCTGAATTTCTTCTCGTATTCGCCGATTTTTTTCACTCATGTCCGTAACAATGGCACCTATTAGGTATTTCGTTTTAATTTACCGTTAACATCGCCGTGTTTGTAAAAAAATCACCTCAAAGGCGTATAGTTATAATGCAAGCCCACATTTTTTTTAATAAAATGAACTATAGCAGGAAAGTTAAACAACAACGGTATATATTATTATTTGATATAAGTCGCACAATCAGAGTTGATGCGAACAATACATAGATTTTGTGTATTGGTGAAAATGTATATACTTTCGACAGCGATGGGCTTTATAAAAGTCACTGAGAAACAGCCTTGTCTACGCCTACTAATAATTTAAGCGAAAAACGTAAAACAAGTGTATGAATTTGGATTTGTATTTGTATTTTAAATATTCGGAAAAATTGTTAAAACCCTCCACAAGTTTTCACCGTTTTATTTTCAATCATTAGATGCCAAAACAACATGAAGTTTTTTTAAACTTTTGTTGGAATCTTCTCTTCAGAAGACCTAATATAAGTTTTTCAAATGCTGTATGTAATCAATATACCTGTTTAACTGTACTTTGTACTGTGAATCAATATTCTTTGCGGCACCTATAGTGCAATATTAAATACATAACCTACAACATAAGTTATACTAAATCATTCTATTTGGATATAGGAAAACTTTATAAATATAAAATAAAAGCTCTTACATAAGTATTGCTATTCGACAAAAAAAAACACCTGAAAAAGCATGTTCATTGTTCATATATCGGTTCTGATTCATTCGACAATACGAACAGTACCAACAACATCCTTGTGAAGTTTACCTGATACTGTTTATGAGGTATGGTATTAAAATGCAATAAACATGTGCTGCGTAACTAGAGTGCCATAATACCGTAGGTAATGCATTTTCTAGGTCTATTTAACTGAACCGTATCTTTTTTACTTGAAAAATCCACGATTCAAAATTTGAGATTAATGAGAATTAAACTCGTAATTTCACAATTAAAAGGCCACTACATTGCACAGGTCATAATAATTCCTTAAATGAAATTGTGTAAAAAAATAACGAGCATAATTTTGGTTTTAAAAGGGTATATAATCTGCGAAACAACCCGCCAGGCAAGTAATTCAGCATTTTTTAACAGGCCTGTAATACGTAGGACATAGAATTTCTTCAATTCCCTCTGCCCGATTTCCATATTTCACTATTAACAAGGGAGCTTGGCCGAAAAACAGTTTGAATATTTAGGAGCCGCGCAAAATTAAAAATGGCCACGGTTCCGCATCCGGCGTCCATATCTGGTTTCCGGTTTAGCTCCACACAGGACATTAAATGCCAGGCACAATTCCAGCGCCAAACCCACGTCACGAAAAGGACTTGAAACAGAGCTTTGTGGACGATTTTATTGTTCAGGACAATATAGCTACTCGCCAGGTATAAAGAGAGCACTGTTTTTTTAATTAATTTAATTTTCGGTAGCCTACTGCTCATGGGAATACATTAATGTTTGTCTATTTAATAATACTGAAAAAATATTGTTATTAATTAAAAACTACAGGAGGTGTGTAGGGGTGTGGCAGTGGTAAGGAAATACATTTCTTGAAAATAAAAAATAAATTAAAAAAATTATCAATAAAATTATCATAACGTGTTTTTGAAATGTAATATAATTAAGAATAGTTGATGGTCTCTTATCTCCAGAAAGCTGTAAGTAGGCTATTGAACTGAAAATAGTTTGAATGGATTGGCGTAGTCTGCGTTGTAGGCTTCTCATACGCTAGCGAAGTTATAAATATTAATTGTAGGCGGTTAATTTTTGACGGAACTGTGACTATCTGGTAGTCCATAACCCTTCATGTGTTCATTTAAAATTATTATAGAAGTATGCTTCATCATCATAATACTAGAGGCAAAAGAATAAATATTTTTTATCATAAAGAAGTGAGACGAGGATCCAACACAACACTGGCTATAAATAAATCGATTAAATTACGCGTAAGGGGGTGGGTGTTACGTAAAATTAAACTATTTAAGTACGGTCCATTTGTATCGATGATTTTATTGGAATAACCTGGTAGGTATGGAAACATGCAACAACAAGTTCTAACAATAAGAAACTCTAGTAAAAATCACGACTTCTTAGAAATCTCCGAGAAATGTATTCAGATAACAAACATCGATTCTGAACAAGTACAAGTATTATTTTGAGATTATTCGTTCAATTTATATTTAAAAAACATAGCTAACCAACTAACCACTAAGCTGTTTCTCCACAGGGGTAGGCAGAATAGATAAATGACCATACAACTCTGTCTTAACTCAAGTATTTGATTCACTTGATCGTGAAAAAATATTGATTTTGAAAAAGGCAATTGATCAAAAATCCCCTGGCGTCATTCTACACTAATCGCGTTAAGTAATTTGGATATTGACAAATATTGTGGCGTCATCTGATTAAAATCGTATGGCGCTACTTGCGGCGAAAAATGCAACATCATGTGTTTTTGGTTTGAAAATTTGATCGTCTAGTATGTATTATAGATGCTATAATCAAATACTGTGAATAGAACACATTATGGCCTTGGCCTTTGCCTTAACTAGGCATTTTTTTTAACGAGTGTTGTATTAGCCTAGAAAAATATTTATATATGTTGAGTGTTGGATCCGAAGCTGTGATAAAACACTGAATGTGTTTTCAGCTTCAGATGAATTTGCAAAATAGTGGACTGTAAACTATAAACTATAATACTTGATGGAAGTATCTGATTGTAGCTTGTGGAAAAACTATGGGATGAAGGAAAAACGGGAAACTATTCACACACCAATCTAGTTTAAGTTGAAAGTTCTTGAGTCTTCTTACAGAATTGTATTATTAACGAAAATAATACACCACACTTCATTTTATATTATTTGGAGATCAAAACTATAAACCGACGAACAAGCGAAAAACGAACGAGCAACACGTTGTTTTCACAAAAAAACTCTTCTGTTTGATATTCAATTGTTTCTAACACGGTGTTGTTGAGTTTTAAAAATGAATAGCAAAATGGTTGGATAGGTAGAGAACTTGGGTGAAAAAACGTCAAGGTAAAAACCTAGCAAATTATCTCTTTGAAATCCAACGTTACAGGCTTTAATTCACTATGTAAACGTGCTTTAAAAAAATGACGGCGTTTGAGTTAGTCGGTAAATATGGATTTTCTAAAAGTTGACTGGAATTACTCTTAATGATGCCAAAACAGCATTGCTCAAAATCATGGTATAACTATGTAGGTATATAATATATCAACAAATCATGAATTGAAAATATCAAAATGTTATATTTTTCTGATCAATTCCACGTTAACATTCCTTGAAACGGAAATACTGCGTTGAGCAACAAAATACGAAAAGACAAATTTTTCATAGTTCACAAATATATATTTCTCGCAATCATGAACTATGGACTTTGAACTAACTGATATATCATTTAAGAAACTGCAAAACCTCTTTTTTTTATTGAATTTCCCGTGCAAAGCAGAGAAGTAAAGCCAGTCACAAACGTATATGTAACGCAAGGAAGTTTAGAGTCAAACCCAGTACTCACACAGATGCATTGCTTGCATACAACATGTTTCACACTTGTTATCCGACTTTACGACGAAAAATTACAGAAGGTTATTTATATAAAAAAATAGCGCACTGCAAAACTTTTCTATAAACTGTAAAAGCTTTAAGAATATTGAAATTCGATGATCGCCTACACTTGTTGTCCATTTCTCGCTAATAATAATAAATGGACGTAAGCAAGACAAAATGCTGTTTCTTTCTGCTGGACGCCACATACAATCCCAAGTTTGTGTTGTTCAGTTCAAATTTAATTGCGAGACCAACACCTACTTTTACGGTAATATGCTTTACGTACGAGTATACCATTTTTGTGATGTCCAATTACGACCAAAAATCTACAGGTAATTTTATTTTTCTAAGAAAATCGAATCTGTGTTTTTTTCAATTCAAAAGTCAGTAAAGCTTTTAAGCCATTACCCTACGGATGTCGTCGTCTGTTTGATTTATTTACCTAATTTTTGTGAAGTCTTAAATCGAATCATGTTCGCGTATGTTCAAGCCAAGTTTTCATTTTCCAAGATGCAAAAAGAATTCACGAGTAAAACGTTATTTCATTCGTCTCAAGCATTTTAAAGAATTCCTTACAACATTCCGTTACAAGTAAAATTCTTTTCTCCTTAAATAATGGACGAAGTCAAGCTTTCAAAGGAATAAATTTAAATTACCTAAAATGGAATCCAATTGACGAATTTAAATTCAAGTACTATAGTAAAACGTTCCAATGCAATAAGAGCTTTTAGGCATTTACATTCTGATTGACTCGCTTGTCCTTACGAATAATTTGATTTCTTTGTTGTGGAAATTCGAGGCAAGAAAACGATTTTTGTAAAGAAAAGTGCTCACTTCGAAAAAACTGATAGAAATAATATTTCCGCTGCGTTTTATGTCGACTGATATTTTTTTTTATTATTAAATTGATATAAGTATAGATATATCCACGTTTTCAAAGGAATTTAAATTAATGTATTTTTTATTATTATAATATTTTTGATCTTGAATAAACATTTCATAATATATTATATGGAACATCTTTAGTTCATTCTATTAAAAAACTTTGTTTGTAAATATTACTCTTGCACGTAGTTCTTAAACGTATGTGTATTTGTGTACATATCAAATATGAATATTTCATAAAATTATTATTATATTTATCGAAGGAAGCAATCACTTTGTAGCTTGACATTATAATTTAAATAAAAAATAATTTTGTTTTCGAATCTTAGTTTATATATATACGTTCCTGAAGAAGGTTAAGTCTAACCGAAACCGGTCGAATTGTTATATGTGTATAAATAAAGTGGCTTAAAACAAAATAATTTTTTATTTAAATTATTATTATATTCCACACTTTTTGTTTCATACAACTCTTCTATTAAAATCTTTGCACGAGTATATCCTTAATTGTAGTATTTCACCTGTGTATATATATATAAATATATATGGAGATTATACTGTACGTCATTTATTTCATACAACCCTTCATTTAAAAGCTATTTTTCGTATACAAATATTTTTCTTAAGCGTGTGTGTATTTTCGCCCATTATTAAAAATAGCTAGTTGGCAAAACTACGACCATCACGCAAAATGAGGGTATATGTAGTCAAACGGTTTAAATCCCCAACTACGAATCTAGAGGTTGTGGGTTAAAATCTCAGCGTGTCCAAATAGTTTTGATTCTATTCATATCTATTATTTCACAACTAATTCATTTAAAATACCATATTGCATATATGTGGCACGTTCCTAAAAGGAAATACTCTTACTATCGCCCTAATGAAAGACTTGAAACGTTGCTTTTAATGATTAAGCAGTGATTAATGACCAGATCTAAATAGCCAGGTACTTCCCTACCTTCCTCTTCCTCATCTTTTTATCCTTCTCACTACCTTTTGCCTCAATACATACCTAATTTGGGGGTGCCATAGTTTTACTGGCTTCAGATGGTTGGAAGTAAGTTGGTACTCTAGTGCGGTAGATTTTCATTAAAAAAATAGTTGTATACTATGTTATGTTTGGCGACTAGGTCTACAAAACCAGTCACTTCTTCTTTTCTTCTCCCTCACACTTTTCCAGCTCCTCTTTTTTCGTTCCATCAGTCCCACGACATTTACAAACAGGAATGTCACTATTTAAATTTGTATGCAAAAGTCTTGTCTATCAGGATTTTGAATTCACACAAATTAAAATAAGTCCTACAACTGCGAAGGCTATTTACACAATTCGGTTTCACTATAAGTTTTTTTAGTAACTAAATCATTAAATACTGTTAATTTAAAATATTTAAAGAGATATGAATGCTGCTTTATTATTTAAAAATCCACAGCCAACAAACAACTCTGCCACTTTTTGTAACGCTCCACTTTACACCACCAAAAAATAAACTTAAGATTTATCTACAAGTAACCTTTTAAGCCTTAATATATCTATTTCTTATTAAAAATTATTTTGATTTATAATTTCAGATTATCATTCATTTCGCATAATCAAGTAAATAGCTTCCCATGAAAAAACCCCATTAAGTTTGCTACTAAAAAGACAGTGCCGAAATTCATAACATTGGAAAGCCTAATACTAGCGGCAATTTCCCCTGATTGCACTATATTTTCTGCTCAAGGGTTGTAGTTGTTAATAAATCTCCTCGCATGTTCACTGAAAGTCTGTATTAATAATCAGAATAACCGTGGATGGTGCGATAACCGTTCCTCCGACACTAATATATCTATTTAATCGTGCTTTATTATTCCGAAACGTGTAAAACACTTTTTTGCCCAGACTAAAGAATGGCCGAATTAAATACAGCTTACCTAAATAAGTTTTACAAACTCTCAAACGGTCAACATGATGTTTTGGTCGCCGCATTTGGCGTTCAGTTTTTTAATGTTATAACGCCCAAGAACTTCAAATAAACGGAGCCGGTGGAACTACGCCATCCCCATTGGAGGAGTTTGGTGAGACTAAAGGAGGTTGAGGAGTGAAAGATGAAGGTGGCGATGTAGGTTAGGTTAGGTTGGGTTAGGTAAGGTTAGGTTAGGACCTGGTTATTTTTAAATTAACACAAAGCCATTTCAAGAATTATTTCGATTCCTTGTCCAAAGACTAAAAATGTAGGTTCCAGGCCATAAGCCCGGCGTGGATAAAAATCTTCAAAATTGCTTAACATAATATAGACTTAGTCTATTTAGACCTCGATTCAAAGTAAAAGGTACTTCTTACTTTTACTTTCAGAATCGATATGATGATCCAAATTACTTTAACTACGTTGAGCTATTAATGGTCAGGTAGTTTGCAACCATCCTCTACCCCATCTCCCACCTCAATTTTACAGAAAAGTCTCACAGCATTTCCCGAATTAGGGACGCCTGAGTCCCGCTGATGTGAGGCAGTTAGTTTTCCCCGATATTTCATTTGGTGGTAGGTGATACATGTTTTCTGCACTTTCCAATTAAAACCACACTTAACACAAAGAAAACGATATTATCTTCTCGAAAACTCTCTTTTCCTCATTTGATTCTCAAAGATTATATTATTGCTTTTGAAGAAATGATTTATGCATATTGTAACACAATTTTTTTACTCTTAAATTTTAATGTCTTACGATTTACATGTCAAATAGTGTTAAATACGAACTTACCAAAAATATTAAAGCTTTGACGACACACATACCAAATAGTATTTATTATTATCATTTATAAAGTAAACTTACAAAAGAGTATTAAAACTATGACGACATTCATACCGAATAGTATTCATTATTATTATTTAAAAAGCGACTTACCAAAGAAAATGACAGCCATCCGCTTCAAATAACGGTTCGCCATTTTTCTGTTCCAATACCCGGATCACAGGTCAAATAACATGGAAGACCCGCAATCTGTCAATGCCATTTTACTCCATATCCCGATTTGTCTGAAATAAAACAAAAATATTTATTTAATAAAACCAATTTCATAAAAGATTTGATGTAGGTAAATTGAAAAACTTAAGTTAAATCTATATGAATAACCACTTTCATATTAATGATTTAGTAAAACCAATTTATAACTTTATTCCACTTTTATTTTATGACTGGACCGGTTTCAGCCTATGACGGCCATCTTCAGACTAGTACAAGTTGTTGTTAACCTACGGCTAATATACTATTTTTGGGGATGTCAGGGGTAGTAAACAATGATTTTAATTTGATTATATTCATCAGTATTGTTGCATGATTTTGATAGTTACAGGGTAAAAGCTACTTTTAATTCATTGATATATATATTTTTTTTATATATCTATCTGGAATTTGATTTATTTTATTTAATATTTAAGATGAGTTACAGTTGCATTTCTATAAATATGAATTGATAATGTATTGATATAATGAAAGGTTGGTGAATACTGATTGTTAATGAGTTTACTTTAGATTTTCCCATCTTAATTGTGATGTCCAGATGTACAACATGACTATTATGTAATTTCTCGGTATCAAGGAACACTTTCATATTATATTGAAACAGTTTTAATATTCATAAAATTAATATATACACAAGAAATTTGTTTAAAATATACACACAGCCAACAAATGTTTTTGTTCAGTAAAATCAATTAAAGTGGTGTCCTTTAATTTATTTATTATTATTATTTATTTATTTTCGTTCCAGATCTCGGGGAGGGTGGTGCAATCCCATAAGTTCCACATGATACTTAGAAAAAAAATACAAAGATAATAAATTAAGTAACATGATAATAAAAAATAATAAATATAATAAAAAATAATAATAATAATAAAATAAAAATAAATTATAATAAAATAAAATAAAGTAAAATAATAAAATAAAAATCAAGCTTCATTTTAAGTCATCATGAATCGACTTCATTGATTATAAACTAATTAATTATTTTTCAAATGATTATAAAACCTCACTTAAACGTTTTTAAAATATTTTAATTTGTATTATTTACTATTCTAAAATGGTGTATAAATAAAGAAGAAACTTATGTTTTTTTTATGAAAAAACATTTCATGTTTTATATCAATACCGCACAACAGTCTCAACTGCTCCCAACCGTCTAAAGCCAGTGAGACTATGGCATCCCCAAAAAATAGGGTATGTTTTGAGGCTGAAGGTAGTGGGTAAGGGATGAATATTAGGAAGAGGAAGGTTGGGAAGTACCTGGCTATTCAGATCTGGTCACCAAACACGGCTTAAGCCATTTCAAGCAACGTTTCGATTCTAAATGGTGGTCTTTCACCAGGGCGATACTTACCATAGAGTATATACCACTCTGGAACGTGCCGCAAATATACTTGTTATAATTTTTATATGAATTAAATGTGTTACGAGACATATTAATTTAATTAAATTTATTGGCGCACGCCGGGTTTGAACCTGCGACCTTTGGATTCGTAGTCGAGCGTCCTATCACTCGACCATGGAGGCCGATTTCATACTAATTTGCGAGAATGACTGTAGAGGGCTAATGAAGAGTGTGTGCCAAGACAGACTTATATGGCGATCCGTCCTCTCTGACTACCCCTGCGGGGAAACGGCGAATTGGTTAGTTAATTAGTTAGTTAGTTGGGATATTTATAGATGCGTGTTCATCGGTGTGGGTGTGGGTTCGCACATGGGTGTAAAGCACCTATCAGATTTCTTTCATATTTCACTACAAAGAGAGTGGTGCAACAAATAATTATTTTTTTAGTAAAAAAAATAAGGCCACAATAAAATATTTCATATTTTCTATGTAAATATTTAAATAGGCTATTGATATATCCCTCCTGAAGAATAAATATTTCAAATTTGGTACACGTATAACCAGTGGCGGCTCGTGACTTTTTAGTGTTCTAGAGTGGTAAGATTAAATAAAACGTCATCATTGATGTTATTATAGCCGAACACATTTTTTTTCGAAATTTCATTTTTTTGTATGAAGATTTTTCAGAAATCCGTGCAGTGCACCACCAAAACTGAAAAATCCTGAAAATGTTCATATAAAAAATAAAACCAAAAAAATAAAAATCATTTTCGGCTACAACAACACTAACAATGTCGTATTTTTTCGATCCTAGCACTCTAGCACGCTTAAAACTCACGAACCGCCACTGCGTATAACGTGACCATACGTCACTTTTTTAATGGGACCGTCTCATTTGAAACGGGACTGTTTTTCGATACCCTGTCTCGTTGTTTCCAAAGAAAGCTTACGGACACCAAAATGTTCCGATTTCAGAAAGCTGGTATACGGCACATCAAATTGAGAACGAGATAAACAAATAATAGTAAGGATGTCACATCATGCAGCCAACGTTGCAATGTTTCAGAGAGAACGATTGTAACGAAGGTTGTAAGAAATAACTAAAAGTTGATATTTTCGGATAAGTTAAGTTGGACTCCTCTCGATAAAACGTTCCCCAAATTACATTTCCAAAAAAGTCTAATTTTAGTACCGATAAATATGGTAACGTTATACCAAGCATGTTGGTATTTTTGTTTAAAAAGAAATGACTTTTTTTCGAAGAGCTCTTAACTAGAAATGACTTTTCGATTACTTTATAATAAAAATTCCGCCCCAATATTCATAATAATGTATTAACATAACACTGTATATATGGTAGAGAGTATAGCAGCCACCTTGGCGTACTCCGAGTTTCCAGCCATCATTCCCGGAAGAAGTTTAAATGACTTTACGATTTCCCCGACTGCGAATAACTTCCAAGTTTTAACCGGGGGGCAAAGTTCCGCGAGATTGATGGAAAAACGTATTATTATTATGCGTGCACACTAATTTATGTTGATGATAAATAAATACCCGGTGAGTACTCAACTCATTTGTTAAAGTTTCTAGGGCATTCTGATACGGGATCGCGCTGAAATACGTCGTTACAAACAGCTGCTCAAATTACCAACCCTAGAAACAAAGCAATACAATTTTGATTACTGCAAGGAACGAAAAGTACAATCGTAAGATGTTGTGTGTCCCAAAGCCTGTTACAAGCTGGTCATGTGGAGTTAATGCCATGTAACTGAAAACCATTAACAGGCAAATGTCTCAATGATAGGGACACAGAGGTAGACCGAGAAAGAGGTGGACTGACTGCGTGGAAGAAGATTGCAGTAGGATGGGAAAATCTGAAGACTGGAGAATGATAGCTGTGGAATAAAGCCGGTGCAGAATATTTGATGAAAAGGACAATATCCCACCGTGAGATGTTTCGCCGCGATGATGAGCACGTGTACGTTTTTATCGCGTAGTATTATCCTAGTAGATCAAGCAACATTTAAGTGTCGAAAACGGTAAATTAATTTTATTAAATATGCGCATATCGTCGCCGGAAAGGCAAAATAGCTAAAGCGCCATTACGGGAAGTTTACACCAGAGCACTTTAAAGTTTTTGTTTTTGTTTTACAGTAAAATTCATAAGTCTTCAGGACCTGTTTGGAATTTGAAAAAAAATAAGGTAACTCAATGCTCTAACTAAGTTATTGAAGCAACCAAAAGTTTAAAAAGTCCCGAACTTATGTCGCTTGAGTCAAGCCTTCTCCCAAACGGTAAATATATTTTAGATTGATAAAGGGCCACAAAATACTTCAGAATCAAACGAGAGTCAGACCTTTCGATGCAGATTTTTTTATCAAAACTGCATATTTAACTCATTTTTGACCAAAGTGTCTCTTAAGCTCTTTTTCCATTCCAGCGACGATTTGTTTTTACGGTAACTACGAAACGAACTTTGTGTAAACAATTTAAGGCACGCAAAGAATACAAGTGCTACACGTGGATCTCAGAGCAAGTAAGTAAGTATTGCGTAATTTAAATTTGAACAATCTCAACAAAGTTTTATTTTCTTTCGATTATTTTTATAAAATTTAGAAGCACTTTTCCAACCTTCAAAACATCTCCGATACTTTTTGAAATGTTTTGTTTTCAATATTAACTCTAAGCCTTGGATATGGAAGAGAGAAGGAGACGAAAGCTCAGCTTTTTTGGTGGTTAAGCGCATTACGATGAACATAATTTTGTTGAATCATTTATGTAGGCAATATGTTTTAGGATTTAATGGATAATACACCTTATTTTAAATAGAGGATAGATTTATTTTTTAAGATTTTTAAATCGTCAGAGCCCATGTTATAAAAAAGTATTTCTTAACTGATTCGCTGTGAATTTTCGGTTATGATTTATAATGATCGCAATTTCGATATTCAATTAAATTTTCAAATAAATTAATCAAAAAACATATTTTTCCCGTATGGTAGAGGAGAGTTGGTGGAGGTCACAAAAACAAGCCAGCAATGGTATTTGCCGCGAGCCATTTTTTTTTCGCAGCCTACAGTTTTCGGGCGGATGATTTAAAGAATATAAACCACTGAGCTAACAAAGTAGCCCTACATACCCGCCGTGAATAACCAATAGTCGTTATCAAGTCCTATTGCAATTTACTGTGCAAAAGGAGATTAGAAAATTGATAATTTGTGGTTTTGTGAGTGCTAAAATATTGCATCCTTCTCATCATGTTACAACAGATCAGTTTTTTTAGTTAAATTTAAGAAGAATATCGTTTTATTCGAAACAGTGATATGACAGACAAACACACATGGCATTTTTATAAACTGCTTACCCATATTCCTATTTCATTTACATATTTAATAAGCTTGATGAGAAAGCTTAACAAAATATTATATTTGGCAGTGTAAAAAGTCGAAGTATTTTTCTTATTCGATCAATATATTCCTGATACCCCGCGTTGTACGCATTTATTTATGTACAGGACTGCGAGAGACTTGTACGTAACAAGTTAGTCTTCCACTCAAAGAGCAGACGAAGATTAATGATTAGTTTGTAACATTCTCGCCGGTTTATTTACGTTGCAATTCAAAAAAATCATCCCGCTTGATTTCTCTTCACAACGTAATTACTTTGTACGTCTATTTCTTCATCCCATGGTTGGAGAGAGCGGTGGCTACATCGGTATGCTTAGAGTCATTGAAGAGCTTAGGCTGTCACTTTGTTTATCACATATATAACCCTGGGAACTGACGGAGTGGTCAATACAGTGTGCTCTGAAGTTTGTACTATCCACATCCACGCAAAGCAGACCCTTAAGTCCCTGTTTGTGGAGTATGTACACACTACTGTGGTGACTGTAACGTATGCGGTTAAACTTTGTTCATGCTTCAAGAGAAAAGATAGCGCGGGTAGCTTTATACTCGTAGTAGAGATTTTTGATGTCCTTCTTATCAGTTACTGGTGATCACCAGGGCAATCATCACGCTGCTGACTGCAGTCATTTTAAAGCTACGAGATGGATTGTGTTTTTCTACCGTACCTACGTGTTTCATTAATTTCATTTTTCCCTTTCTTATTTGTCGTTCTTCGTGATGTTACCAAGATATCACAGTATTCTTCTTTTTAATTTATTAATGAGGTCTCCGATTAGTGGCGAAGACATATCTTCTATGGATGTTTCGTACAGAAGAAGGTTTGGCGCGATAATTCAAAAAGGCTTCTGGTCGTCAAGTTTCGTGCTTCGCTTGCCGGTTTTCTATTTCAATCCGATAGTGGAAACTCGCTGTAAACCAAGCTGCGTTTTGTGTATTCCTCGAGGGCCGCTGTCTCTCGCTTTACGGTAAGGGTGATATTCAAATAGACAGGGGCCTATGGTGGTCGAATTTAGGATAGATTTTCACTTACCGTGCCCATTTCCACGTTTAGCCCCTTATCGATGTGGATGTGTTCCTGGCTCGTTTTTGCGCCCCATTTGCAATACTAAATATTAGTTTTTTACGTTAGAGGAAGTCAAATCTTTGTTGGAAGTTAGTTGTATAAATTCTAGCTTTATATCAATGTCTCAGTGAAAGATTTGTGAGTAAAACAATTATTATAATACGTTTAGTACCGTTTAAATGAAGAAAAAAAACTCTTTCCTCTCGTTCGATTATTTCGCATTAAAACGTTCTCCAATATTAAGGGGTGGAATTTGACAAAAGGTTCCGTGTAAACTAGACAGCTTATATAAATACCGATGGATGTGTTTCAGAGTGTTTCAGATATATTAACTCATATATTAGAATTGTTTAAAAGTTACTGTTCATAATTTGGTAAACAATATGTATTTCATTGGAAAAAAATATGTAAATTTAAACGGTCATGTATTGGAAAGTGGTTTAAAGAGTACCTATATACGCATATACGTAGATAGTTGTATAAGTGGTAAAGTATTTATGGTTCTGTTTTTATTAAAAACGTATTTTGGTTAACCTTTTTTTAACGCGTGACATCAATTTTTGTCTTTTGAAGACACTAGCCTTACGTTGCTCATAACATACTCGTACACGTATTTTATTTGGATACATCCTTTTGAAGGAATGTATGAACCAACATTATATTTGGATTGTGAAACAATAAAAAGTATTATTTTGGTTCTGTTAATCCTAAATTATTTCCATGTGACCGAAAGAAAATTTTAAAATTCCTTCGGAAGGTGAATCGACTGCCATGCGTAAAAAAATAAAAACAAATTTCTTAAAACGGTTTATAATCAGATTGATTAAATGGTCTTAAGTTAAACAAAAAAAAACAAAGTTGCAGCATTTGTTACGGTACTTCATAGCTAAACCAAAGATATTGGCTAATATTGTAATTAATATATTTTATTTTATTATATTTTCGTAGAAAGCAATCACTTTGTTGTTTGACATATTTAAAGAAATGAAAAACAACTTTGTATTTAACAATTAATTATCAGGTGAATTTGTCTAGTAGCCAATATTAGGTATACTTCCCTTAAACTGATAAAATTTATCATTATTCTTTAATCACCTTCTCAGTTGACGTTTTGTTTCTTTTAATTCATATTATCTGTCTCTTTCTCTCTGTACCTTTGTGATAATTTAAGTGTTATTCCATTGTTTTCTCATTGTTCTGTTATTTTATTTAATTTTTTTTTCTATGTCTGTGTGTATATATAACTGCAAACTTTGTATTTTTTGTTTAGTTTAATTTTGTACCCTGGTGATGCTTAGGCTAAGCGAAACCGATAAAATAAAAATAATATCCGTAGTCTTGTACAAAGTTTTTTTGTCATTTCTCCAAATATTATTATTACTTGATCTCAGCTTATCTTCATCATAATACTTTATATGCACAGTAAAAATAATTAATTTATTCTTAGACAGCTTAGGTAAAATGAATTATTATTCATTGCATGGTTTAGAAACTCAATATGCGAAGCAGCTTGGATTCTATCTGGCGTATGTATAGAACGGAACAAACGAATTCGAACATTTTACTTTCTTGTTTGGAGTTACAACTACTTCCGTTGAAAACTTAATCGTCCTAAAGTTAAACTGACAGTGAAATCTTAGATGGCTGGCACTCGTATGGGCGCCAAGCGGTGTATCACTTTTCTCCTACGTCCTTGGTAAGAAAAATGAACAAGGCAAATTAAATGCGATGTCAGAAAACCGAGGAAGGTTTGTGATGTTTGTTTAGTTTGCGAGGGTTCCTAGGGGTTTGTGGGAGTCTGTGGGAGGTTGTGGGGTCTGTGGAATTCGTGAACGTTCTTCATAAGATATGTAAGTCATAAAGTAACTACAACGCAGCTGACAGCGGTATGTATAAATAAGTTTATGATGAATATAAACTGAACAAATGAAATAAAAGTTGAGCGGGTAATATTTTGCAAGGAAAGACGGATATTATAAATGTCCGCGAAATGATGCAATTTTCTTAAAATGTTGATAAAAAACGGAGGAAGGGGATGATTTAATAAAACTCGACGAAGCATCGAGGTATTTATTCCCTTTAAGAAACTAGATGAATTAGGGGTTTTTTAAATTATATTATTTGCTTTACAAATAATTGAAGATGTCACAGAAAGATGGACTAATTCAGTCCGTTTAACGTGGTTTCAGAAACAGGGTGCATCAAAATTAAATGTCCGTTTTTTTTTATTAAGGTTTTTAAATGTGAGTATAAAGAAAGATGGACTAATTCATGAAAGAAATACAAATACATGAAAAACAATCATGAACCCGCCAATGAAGACATCCGATATGAAGTTGAAGAACGTAGTGTGCAGAACATTTCACGTCATGTTTCAAAATACACAAAACGCTGCATACATAGCTACTTATACCGTCATCGTCTTACTAACTACTATTGATAATATCAAAATAAAAATTGTGTATTTTTTATAACAATGCTATCCGGTCGTTGCAGTAGAAGGGGCCCTCCAGGCTTCCAAGAAAGGCATCCCTGATAAATTTGTCTGGTAATTCAATGTCACAGGTGAAATTCCAGAACTTTTGGGTTTCCATAAATTTAAATTGGGGTTGGGGCTGTATCGTTTTCAATTAAACTTTGAGAGAGTTATTCGGGGACTCTGCCGGGAGCTTCGCAGCCGCTTGGGTTCGCTGCGGAAAGCTTCCCTCCGTTCAAAATGAGAGATTCCGCATTCGGTTTGGTTCTTGACAATTTAATTGAATATCCAACAAAAATAATAAACATTATTAGATGCTTACGAAGCCAACATATGATGAGTCTTTAAAAAAATATTCAGACTAAAAATGGATTTGAGACAAAGTCGTTAAAATACAGGAAAATAATGGAAAATCAGTATTTCTCTTTAAAAAAAACAGAATCCCTTTATGAAACTTTGGGTTGAATTCACAACTTTTAAAAATAATTTCAAAAAGACTAATACCACTGAATCGATATTTTACATGAAGGCTTATTAATTCCAAAGACGAAGGCTTTGAGAGTAAAGTGCATTTTGAGAAAAAACTCCACTAGAATGATCTGGGTAAATATTAATATATTTTCGTAGAAAGCAATAACTTTGTGGTTTGACATATTTAAAAAAAATTAAAAAAACTTTGTTTAAGACCACGATATTATTTTAATTTTTGTGATCGACCGGTTTCGCTTAGCCTAAGCATCATCAGGAAACAAAATTAAACTAAGCAAAAAATTCAGAGTGTGCGGTTATATATACAAACAGGGGGAGAACAAAATATAAAATAAAATAACAGAACAATAAGAAAACAATAGAATAACATTTAAATTATAACAAAGGAACTGAGAGAAAGATATAGATAATATGAATTGAAAGGGATAAAACGTTTAATTTAGCTCGTAAATATGTTATCATTCTGCCATGTTATTGGTGCCTAACAATAAAATTGATTCAACAGAGCCACTATCTTATGAAATTAAACGCATGTACAGACCCGCCCTCAAACTATTATACTATGAATTTGATACCTGTGCAATTTTTTTTTGTATGTATCTTTCTCATTTTAATTCCTCATTCATTAAAAATATTTTTTTATGATACGTATTTTATCGTTCTAATAATAAGTATGCCTATATAATAACGAATAAAAATAATAAAATAAAAATCTTATTATTATTATAACAGTGAACATGAAGCTTAGAAGTTCATATATGAACACAATAAAATTTCTAATCACGTGACTAAGCTCTTTAAATAAATTAAAACGCTTTCTTTACTATGTTCACATACTATCTCGAACTTCCAGGTGTTTGAGGAGTTAAAAAGATTTTTATCGAACTTTAGCGAAGAGAAATGGAATAATTTATAAATTTATCTTCTAATTTTACTATGAATTTACTATAAAGTAAGGTTCAATAAGATGACCACAGACTTTAACATAGCTAAGTGCCTCTTTGTGGTTTATTACTCCTCAGGGAATAATTATGACAAACCCAAATCTATACTAATATAATACAATACTAATCTTGATCCTCGGCTTTGCCCTAAAATATGTGTCGGTATTATTGTATTTCAAAACCCTTCGTTCATTTTTTTCTTCTTGTTTAAAACCATAGAAATAGCATTATATGGCGTCTTGTATTAAAGTCGAAAAGAATTCTAGATTACGAACTGAAAATATGTGTAAATTTCATGGTGATAAATATCTCTGTTCAAGAGTTTTTACACCGATTAACAAACATATCTAAAAGATTCAAAGCGTATTGGATATTGATAATTTTTTAGCGTTTATTTTTTTATGATAATGCCTTAGAAGGCAAAAAAGTTGTCATAAAAATAATAACAAAGTAGTTTATTTATCTTTGGTTTTTAAATTTAAATAATAATAATGCCATGTTTTCGTAGAAACCAATTTCTTTATGGTTAGATATATTTAATGAAATGAAATAAAAATTTTGTATAAGAATACAGATTTTATTTGAATTTTTACGACCGACCGATTTCGATTAGCCTTAGCATCATCGGGGTACAAAATTAAAGTTAAAACAAAATACGTAGTGTGTGTTCATATACTCATACATAGAGAAGAACACCACAATATAAAATAAAATAAGAAAACCGTGAAAAAACAAAAGAATAACATTAAAATTATATCAAAGGAACCGAGAGAAAGAGACAGAAAATATGAAATGAAAGAGGATGATGATGCTTAGGCTAAGCGAAACCAGTTAGTAATAAAAATTAATAAAAAATATGTGGTCTTATACGAAATTACTATTTTTTTTATTTAAATAATAATTATTATTATTAAAAAAATACCTTGTGAATACTGCTAATCAATTAGTACCTCTTTAAATTCGATAAACTCTTATCATGATGTCTTACAAATGGTAATTTTAGGTTTTATATAAAATAGGTTTTCTTTTTTTTATTATTTAACAAAGAAACTGATAATGATATTAAAATACTACAAAATCGGCTTTCCCGACCACCACCCTGCGAATACCGCTGATTGAATGGGGGGAAATACTAACTGCTAAAATTATATATTCATTATTTTGGAGAGAAGCAATCTGCAACATTGTTGAATAACGAATTTGATGTGTTTTGGGCCCAGAAGACGTTCCCGGAAACTTGGTGAAATTTTCATAGAAATGCCCCTCGCAGAGCGAATGAAAATCCAGGCTATATTCAATATCCACGGATTACTTTGTCTGGCAATATGGTTTCAATCACTGAACAAAATATCCCTAGAAGTGAGACCTAAATTAAAGTGAAAGAAAATCGACGTCGCCAAATCACATTTGACCTTCCTACTCCTGGGCCGATTCCCAATCTAAAGGTCAATTAAGCGCCCTTGAGGTGATACTTCACAAAAAAGGCGCTACATAAATTAGGCAATATATTAAGTTGGTCATTTATTCAAGAAGTTATTTATCTACTTATCAGTTACAATGTTTAGTTATACGTCTCTAGATTTAAGTCGTAGTTGTAAATTGTAAGTTTAATTGTGTCACTAGCTATAAGTTTTAATTGATAGTCACTCGTTGCAAGTGCCTTTGAGGTGATATTTCACCAAAACTTGGCGCTATATAAATTAGCCAAGTATTATTACAAGTCACGAGGATAAGTTGTAGGTAAGAGATAAACTAAAAACGTACTTCATGCAAATTTTCATTACGACAATGCCTCAAATATTATGTAATTTTTATTATTACGGAAATCAAAATATTTAATAATGTGTGAATAATTTCACCAAAGTAAGGAATAATTGAGCTTTCTTCGGGCACCAAGAGACGACTAAAACAAACTTCGGTGGGCAATACGGTTTCAATATACGAGAAGAGTGAAGAATAAGGACTCTGAAGTTTGACTGCCAATAAAAAGTTCTATTTCGTGCGGCGACCCTATCACGTTTGGAAACTATGGCACGATATTTGTCCGAAATTGCCATCTCTTTGATGAAATAAAAACAAGAAATTAGAGTAAACTTTACGTTTAAGGATTAGAACGTCAAAGAAGGCTCATTAACTAACTAACCATCCGTTTCTTCGGAGAGGATTGACGGCCAGACATGCTCCTTGTTTCATTCACATTCACACATCGTCTCTTCTGTTACTCTTACTCTTGACAAAACCCGACTCAATATTTGATTCCCTCGGTTGTTCCATGTCTTCTTCGAGCGTCTAAAACCTGTTCTACCAATTACTTTCGCACCATATGTTTTTTGTCATTTTTTTCTCTGTTCATCAGTTCTACTCGTACATGTCCAAACAATATACGCATCCTTTTCTTGCTGTTTTTCATTACATTGACATTTTTCCCATTTCGATAACACAGAAAAACTTCCAGTTATCGTAAGTAAAAAGTTTTCAAAGGAAGCAAGACAAGCAACAATACAGTGCTGACAACAACAATTAAATTTAACAGTGTTCACTAAGACATGTATTTTATTATATTTCATAGAACTCGAGCTCAAATGTCCCTTGGGTTTCTCTAAAGTGGAGCCGCGTCGAGCGGTTGTGTCGTATATAATTGTACATCTATTCTGAAAAGGCCAAAATGTCAAAATATATGTTTTTTTTTTATATTTTCGTAGAAAACTTTTAATAAAAGCACTAGTGCTTATATTCTTCACAAAAATGGTCATGGCAACAGATTAAATAATTTAGAAGCACTAGAAATAAAGAAAGCCACTAAACTTAATAGCCATATTTTTAATAATCAGTTAAATTTGTCGAGTAGTCCAATAAAAGGTATATTTCTTGTAAACTCATAAAATTTCTCATTATTCTTTAACTACCTTCTTAGCTGACCATATACAGTATGAGTATATATGTAACCACACACTATGTATTTTTTGTTTAGTTTAATTTTGTACTCTGATGATGACTAGGTTAAGCGAAACCAGTCGGTCATAAAAATTAGAATTAAATCTGTGATCTTATTCAAAGTGATTATTTCATTTCCATCAAAATATATGTCTAGGATGCACGAAAAAAACAGAAAAATGTTAAAAAAAACTATGCACTTTAAAACGCAATATTCAAATAAATATAATCCTATGTCTAAGTATTAAAAACCATCCATTTTGGAACAGGATTACTTCTAACATATTTGAAAATATTATTAGCTAATTAATAACGGTTGATATTTTCACTCGTCTGACTAATTGGTCCACTTTGTACAACACAAAATCAATAAACCTAAGTTAGAGTGATGTTCATAACGTGAAATAATATTATTTGTGTAATGCCTCGAGTAATTGGTGGCAGTTAGAAACCTAAGTAAACCTTCCGAGCTGGCAGGACCATAAAGCTCAGAAGAGCATGGTGGTCGCTGGAAATGAGTGCATACCTACTCGTGAATCGAGTTTAAGCGACTCGAAGTACGACATGGATCGTAGTAAATAATATTTCAATATTTCAACGGCATTTTCTCTTACTTCTAAGATAAATGATAAAACTTTTTCAAATACCTAAACTCTTTCTTGACTAGAGAGGTTATTACCAAGTAAAAATGAAATAATAACTTTTTATACGACCACAGATTTTATTTTATTTTTTATGACCGACCGGTTTCGCTTTGCAATCAAGGTACAAGATACGGATCCGGAGAACACAATATGAAATAGAATAAGGAAACAGTGAGAAAATAAAATAATAATATTTAAGTTTTAACAAAGGAACAGAGAAAAAGAATCATAAAGAGATAATATGAAATGAAAGATGCGAAACTTTAATTAAGAAGGTGAAATAAATAATAATGAGAAATTTTATGAGTTTACAGGAAATATACCTAATATTGGACTACTGGACAAATTTAACTGATAACTTATAATTAATTTTAATTTATGAAAGAAAAATTAGTATTTTTTTTTAAGCAAGACAAACATTCCCGGGTTACAAATAACCTGACAATATTTGAAAAACTCCTACTACTATCATTATAGGCAAAATATGTTGCTTGTGCAATGATGGAGGACTTAGCTAGCAGAGGAATAAAACTCACGACGCCCGGATGGGAATCCGACGCGTTTGTCCACTCAGCTACTAACCAGTCTTAAACTTTCAATATAGTGATTCGAATGTATTTATCGATTCATGTTTCAGCATCAAACTTCATAAAATGATCAATTTTTTTAAACAAACATTCCCAGCTTACAAATATCTTGACACAATTTAAATTCCTTCTACTACTTACCATCTTTATAAGCGGTAAGTGTTGCTTGGGTGATGCAGGAGTTAGCTAGCACAAGGATCCGGTACGCCTGAGTGAGGAACCCAGCGCTTCAATTCACTGACCAATAACCCGCAAATAAGCAAATACAAATAAATAGTTTTTTTTTATAAGACGGTCCACCCTTTTCGTTCGTCCGTACGGACAAGCAACTGAACCAAACATTGTCAAGTACAATTTCTTAGTTTAAGTTTTACAATAAATCGTTTTTCATTAGTGAAACTTTTGCCAAAACTTTACATAATGGTTTACTACTTCGTAAATGGTTCCACAGCTTAAACGGTAGTTTATTTGCATCACGTCAAGTCTCATAGTCGATATTTACTAAACTTACGCCATATTCGAAAACATTTGTGTTCTAAAAATTATTACCGTCGCTTGAGTTGAACATCGAACTATTTGAACTGCTGACCACGTAAGAGTTCCGCCTGCCTGCAACAGCCTGAAAACTATGCCAATATTGTGTAATTTTGGGAAGCGACGAGAATTCTAGGAGGTGAAGGAAAAACGATAGGAACGTTGGAAAAAATATTTTTTACCAAACATTAGAAGCGTACTGTTTAGAGTGAGCAAATATTTATTTACTGAAATGAAAAAATAACATCGTAAAAGACCACAGATTTTATTTAATTTTTTATGACCGACTGGTTTCGCTTAGCATCGTCAGGGTACAAAATTAAACTAAGCAAAAAATACAAAGTGTGCGGTTATATAAACATACAGAGAGGAAACACAAACTTAAATAAAAGAACCGTGTGAAAACAAAAGAATAACATTTAAATTATAACACAGGAACAGAGAGAAAGAGACAGATAATATGAATTGAAAGAGGCAAAACGTCAACTGAGAAAGTGATCAAGTAATAATGAGAAATTTTATGAGTTTACATGAAATATACTTATATTAGTTACTTATTTGACCCGTCAGTAGCTGAGTGAACAAACGCGTCGGATTCCCACCCGGGCGTCGTGCGTTCAATTCCTCTGCTGGCTAAGTCCTCCAACATTGCACAAGCAATATCTTCCGCTTCTTATGATGGCAGTAGAAGTTTTTCAAATATTTTCAGGTTATTCGTAACCCGGGAATGTTTGTCTTTCTTTAAAAATTTAAAAAAAAAAAAATTGGACTATTGGATATTGCTTAGGCTAAGCGAAACCGGTCGGCCATTATTATTTTTTTAAATCTGTGGTCTTATACAGAGTTATTTTTTTTTTATTTCATTCAATTTACAACCACAAAGTAATTGCTTTCTACCAAAATGTTTATTTGTGTACTCGTATAATACTTCCATAGTGTACAATATACATGTAATAAGATTTCTACAGTATACAGTAACATGTATTAAGAGTTCTATAGTATACAGTAACATGTAATAAGAGTTCTATAGTATACAGTAACATGTAATAAGAGTTCTATAGTATACAGTAACATGTAATAAGAGTTCTATAGTATACAGTAACATGTAATAAGAGTTCTATAATATACAGTAACATGTTATAACTAAATTATATATATTTTTTTTTATAAATTATAGAATACACTATTTTTATATTGCACACTCAAGAGTCAAGAGCTATGTGAGCCGATTGTGGGAATAGCTAATCAATTTTATAATTATAGATGTAGAATATTTTGGCGGTTTTTCACGATTATTTAACTTTTAAAACAAGTTCGAACTGAATCTAGTTTGCAAGATCAGTCAACTAATTAATTTGACAGGCTACGACAAACTAGAGCACAACGGGTAAAAATCCGTTATGCTTTTTCGGGTAAATATAGAAACGAGATTTTACACAATTTTGTGAATATGTAAAGTTCATCACAAAAATTTTATTAACTTATCATTAAGTTTGAATACAAACATAAAATAGTTTTACTTCTTTTCTCGTATATTAGAAAGTTTAGGTGGAACTGAATATAGAAGACACTGCTACATTTTGTTCCTTTTCGCAGTCGCATGACGCATGACGCATGACGCGGTGTGACGTAGTGTCGTTATTAAACGTTTTCGCCGGATTTTTATAATTAAACTATATTTCCAGAATAAGATCGGATTAATTAAACGAAAATCTTCTTTTTTTTAAAATCTGGGTCCCAAATGAAAACAAGATCAAATCCCATTTTTCCAACACAAAAAACCTGTTCTTGTTGGCCACTGTAATCTAGAGAAAAGCCGTGCAAACGAAAAATATTGAAAATATTAGAAAATAGAGTACAGAATCGTATTTTAACACAATTTTGATTTGTCTCTATCGAATCTCTATAGAATTATACAATATAATAACTAATGACAGAACTCTATGTAGTTTTCCTAGATAAAATTTTAAATTTTATTTTAAAATAAAAATTATTTCAAAATATAAATGTGTCATAGTTTAATTGTTGTTCATTCCATGTTAACGGTATTTTTATTTTATATCTGTGACGTATCTATCTGTTAAATTCATTATTACATTTGGGAGCGGCAAGATATTCAAATGTGCTATTTATAACACTAGCTTTATATTTGATTAATAATTAAACTAAAAGTGATACCTTTTTCAAAAAGATTTTGATTTTTATCAAACAATAAAAATCGAAAAAACAATCTGTTCTTAATAATCCTAATCTAAGAAATGATAACTTTGTCTTCTGGTGCCCTCTCCTATCGGAGGTTGGCTACCATTGGGCGAATAAAGGCCAAATTTTCGATTATTAGCCGTGACAGAGACGCCTAAACAAAGGAAAAATCGAGTGTTTCTTGTTATTATTTAACTATATTACCTATTTACTTTTTAGTTCATATCTTAATAATTATATGAAACAAAAACCTTTTTTTTCAATCACAATATAATAGTTTTCATTGAAAAAATAAATTACCAAACGTTTTTCAACAAAAAAAGCATTAATAAAAATAAAGTAATAACATTCGTGAAAAGAATATTTGGAAAACTAAAATAAAATAACAACGCCACTGTGATCTGGAAATCTCCATCACTATTTTTTTATCGCGCATTGAGCAATCTCGCGTCAGTTGCAAACAAATATTTTTTCAAAAACATCAACTTTGTCATGAAAGATTGATATAGAAACTTTTTTTTATATAAATCACATTAAAATGGTAATATATTTGTCGTAATTGGATATCAAAGTATTTTTTCGTTTCCAAGATTAAAGTTAAAATAGATCTGTTAACTATAGTAAAAAGTTCATTCATAAGTTCTCGCTCAATAAATTTATTCATCTTCAAATTCGCCCATTAATATAAATTATTTATTACTACCCTTTGAGCTTGAACTCAACTCGAATCAACTCAAGGTGATATTTAGCGGGTAAGCAAGCAAGCAGAACTGTAAACAATTTAGTATAAACGGTTTCACTTTAGCCTGAATTCAGCAACCATGAAAACGGGTAGCAATAATTAATTATTGTTTGCATGGAGTCAACACACTCCTGAAAAACAAGCACGATTCTAAAAATGTAATAAAAATACCGTCAATATAGAACAGAAGAGAGCACTGAAATAATCTTGTACGATAATTACTCGTTAGTGGTCCAGTGGTCTAAGATTTAAATCAAAAGTGTCGGGTTCCCATCCAGTCGTCGCTGATTTAATCCACTGTTAAGTCCACCATCTTTGCGTAGAAATTCTAATATTTACAGGTTATTGACCCTGGAATATTTGTTTAACTTCAAACAAAAAATTAAAGCAGAACTTTTAGTGATATTTTGATCGGCAAAAACTCTCAAACGGTGAAATTGTCATTGAATTTGTCATTTGTTATAGTAATAATATTATAAGTAGCAAAGTTACAGAGCTTTGTTATATCCATCTTTGTTTCAAAAATACGCCACATTGTTTGATCCATTTTTATCAATTCGAATGTCGAGTGAAGTCGGGTCAGTTGACACTATTGGGTATCTTATCACTCCTTCATTTTGCAGGCTCATTATAAAGAAGCCACTTTAGTGGTCAACTTATATTCTTTCATGCAAAAGTTTCAATGCAGTGGAGCCGAACAAGTTGTAAGTATGTATATTATTATATATGTCTCTACTGACAGTATATTTTGTGAAGAAGATTCAAACCCCTATCGATGTCATTGTTTCCGAACACGTGTTTAGGGTTAATTGGATCTAAAACAAGCCTTATCAAACGATTTTTGTTTCAATGGTCCACGAGCCTTACCATTGTTTTGAAATTCATAAGGAGACTTCTTATTGAATGAAGAAGGTTTCAATTTTGCGAAAAACTTTGTGTTTTTGTTGGTTTTGGTAAATCGCGAGGCAATTTAGGTTTTGTTTTTCGTAAAATCACGTTTTCACGGAACTTAAACGTTTCTGACGGAAACAAATAGAAGTGTCCCGGCAACATGTGACACGGCTAAGAATATTCGATAAAATATCGGTTTTTGAGAGAAGCGTCGGGAGCCACGCTACGGGACCGAGTGACAAACTTCACCATCCGAGAAGCTCATGGCGTCGAAATTTTATTGCTCTTTTATTTTGACATTTGTTCTGAATGCCAGCAAAATGAATATTGAACAAAATGTATCGACGACCTCAAAGTAAAGACGTCCTGTAGGTTAGGTATTATACGTCAAACAAAGCAGGGGGGGAATACAGTCACAGTGCGATTTTAGACTGGACTTATAATTGATCTAGGTCACTGAAAAAACATTGTCCAGGAACGCCTAGAAGCGAACTGTCGATTTTCCAGAATCCGCGACCCAAATAGAAAGAGAGAATAAAATTATGATTACTGTGTTGAACATCAAAACTCATTAAAAAAATTACCAGTTAGTATTTAAAAAATGTTTTATCAGTTAATATGAAACGTTACAATAAGAAAATATACCGAAACTGTCAACCACAAACTTCCTAAAATAATTCTAGATAGTAACCAATATGAACTCGGTGAAAAATTTACTGCGAAATCATTCATAATTTTATTAATTTTCAACTTGTTTTTTTTGTACACGCACTGCAAAGTGATGCCTTTTCTAATTTAACAACACGAACAGAAAATATTTCATTATTTTGCACATATAATTAAATTATTTTTTTAAAGATATTGTTTCTAATTTTGTAACCGATAATTTGCAGTTGAATTCCATTTTAACATAAATTTATGATTAAAAAACCCTTCATTTTTCATGAGCCGGTTTCAATTTGTAACCAATATCTTTAGACTGGTTCAATTTAAAGTGAATTTAAAGTAAATAAACCAATTGTTTAATATTATTAATTTGTTATTAATGAAATGTATTACGCACAACCTCTGCTCACCTTCCGAAATAAAATAAAATTATTATAACATTGAAATTATACACCTTGTATTAAACTACAAGCATACTGTACCTACCGACAGTGGTGATCAATTCCACAAGCAAAATTACTAGTTATTATAGTTTTAGTGTGTATTTCAACATCTCTGAGTAAACTGCCGAATATCACTACTCGTCTAGTAGCATAATTGATCTGTTTCACTACCGTTTAATAACGCTACCCATCAAGTAAATGCATTTTACTACTGCTATGCTAATCATATATATGTAAATATAAATATTTTTTTTTTTTATTACTTGACGAATAGACACTCAACAGTTTACCGATAGGTAGTGACATTCCCCCTTAATATGACACTGGTACGCCATATGATAAAATGCGTGTACGTATGTTATATATAAATTAAATTAAATATGAACGATTGGCATACGAAAACAGGTATTTTCCAAAATGCCTGTGAATTGTTTTCTAGGAGACCTCGCCACTCCCAAACGATCCCCAGAAAAAGGGGCGTCGGTTCGTATCATAGTTTACTGTGTTGCTCCGCCGCGTTTCGTACGATGAAACATTAATGTAAAGTAAGATGTTGTAGTAAAAAGTTGTAACAAGGAAAGCATTTGGAACGGTTCCATTTTAAAGTTGCACGAAACAAAAACACAGAAATTGTTTTTGACAGGTATTATGGTATATTGGCGGGAAAACAAAGTTTAGGCATAAGAAACAGGCGGGAAAACAGTGAAATTTTGAGAAAGTTTAATGATTGATTGAAACCTACAATAATTTATTGTGAAAATTATGAAGTGAGTGTTATTTGAGAAGAATGCAGAGGCGAAATGATAAAACGTCCAAAAATAGTTCTACAATAATTTAAAACAAAAAAAACTCTTTTTTATTTTTCTTCTGCGTTAGATAGTTTAGCTATTACGTAATTTTTTCTTTATCACATATTTCGTCAATCCTCTTCTAGATTATCATCAAGGTAAGTACGTTTGAATTTGTCTCCTCTCACCAAGTGTGTGGCTTTTGGAATTATCATTTTTCAGCAATTATAAAAATTTCTCAGATTTTTATAAATCTATAAAGAACATCAGCATTTATTCCCCTGTTTGTCCAAGGTATTTTGATAGATCCACAATTTAATTATTGGTGTAGTTGACTGGTTTTCATAGCATTCAGAGTAAAAGAGATATAATTACAACGCAATATTCCGTTTCTACAATTTAGTTTTAGGTCACGAATACAGAAGAGTTTCTTTATCTTAATGAAGGCGCTCCTAGCCATTTCAATTCTCCCTTAATTCTTGAGATGGATTCCGTTTATCGTGAACCCATATGCTTAAGTAAAGTATACATTATATAAACTCTCCGGCTCCATCCCAGATTTCAAGGCTCCTTTTCGTATTATTTTTTTATAAAAATAATACGAAAAGGAGCGCTGCCGGAAACCATCAAAATTATGCCTATCAATAAATTAAAAAAGCCTGTAAAAATTATTTAAAATGCATGTAAATCAAAATAATAAGCAGTGTTTAAGTTAAAATATTATTAGTCAAAAAGAAAATGAAATAATTAGATACTTGTAAACTTAAATGTACAAAGTAACTAATATAAAATATTTAAAAAAATAAAAATAAAACAAAATAAAAATAAAACAAAATAAAATAGAGCAACACAAAAATAGTCGCATGTCAAAATAATTCTTCGATTTGTGTGCGGTTCAATTTATATACAAAGTTCCACAGCTCGTGAGTGAATTGACATTGCAAGTTTGACAGAGCTGCATTGATCTTAATGTTAAAGAGAGAATAAGCTGTAAAAATTTTAAGACGCTGGAACTCATCGTTCGAGAGTTTTTGCCCAGACAGTTTTCGAAGATCTCCGTGGCCGATTGGTTAAGATGTTTAGCAGATCCCGCGATTACGGGTTTGAAAAATGGCGTGCGTAAATGAATTAAATTTAATATAAATGTTTTATTAAAAATGTAATTTAAAAAAAATGTGTTTTATATTTGTGATCATTTCAGAGTGGTGAATACTCTCAGTATTGTTCTGGTAAAAGACTTACATTCAGAATCGATAAGTTGCTTTAAATGACTTCAACCAGGTTAAGTGACTTGATCTGAATAGTCAGATATATCCCAACCTTCTCCTTCGTCTTTCACCTCGTTTTAACCTCACAACATACCCCAATTGAATATACTATAAGCACACTTTCTCCAAACAGTTGGGACTCTTGTACGGTATTAACATCTAACTCGAGACAACCGGATTAGGATTAAAGCATCAATCACTATTCAGCAATCGTTAGGTATACGATTATTAAACAGATTTCCTACAAAAAAAGCAGTTTATTAAGAAAGAGAAGTATCGATTATACTCGTATAGAGGTGTATTAAAAATCTCAGCACGATTTCTTTCATATCAAATGAACGTGGTCCGAACTTGTAGTATGTAAGTGGTTTCTATTACCGACACCGTAGTTTCCGGGACCCCGAGGGAATACCGTAAAAATATTAAGCTGGGTTACATACGGTTTCATTTTCGTATGTAGCCATGTAGTTACCGTCATAAAAATGTTATAGACGAAAGCTGGTGTTACGTAGATTTGCACTTTTTGGGTACGTACGGACATAGATTACAAAGAATTGTTTTATTTAGTTCGCAATAAGTAAGTATTTGAAACGATATCGATTTTTAATAAATATCGGGTTTTGAATTGCATTTAAGCAATTCCGATCACAAGATTACACGTCAAAGAAAGGATATACGAGTATTATGGGAATGTATCAATTATGATTATCTTCTATGTCACCTTAACTTATTAAAATGATCTGAACGTAAAATAATTACCGACTTAACTTGCTTATATAAAATTATAAATTCAATGATTGACAGCCCTGCACAAAAATATATTTGATTGCATTTCATGTTTCTGGCAGGACAGTTACAAGACAGTACCTACCATATTATTGTGACTATTCTGCTTCAACCTCACAATTTAAAACTCCTATGCGACGATTTCAACATCTGGGAAACAAGCACTCCGATGTTGTTAATTTATTTAGTACGTCCATATCACAATATAATTCTACCTTAGTACAGTTCTTTTCATCTAGTAGAGCTAAATTAATTGTAGAAACTAGATATACCTGTTTTTCAATACTATTTTTTCGTTTTTGTACAATATTGTTTGCATTTTTTATGAGTATATTGCTTAAAAAAGGATAATATTTGTGTAAAAAGCCTTTAACGAGCGCAAATAAATAAAAAGAGAGAGTCATTTACATATTTTCTAGTAGAATAGTTTTAAAAATAGCTTGAAATATGTTTTTTTTATGCTGAAAGTAACAGTTGAAACGTACATTTTTTTAAAATAATTACTGCATTTAAACCCGCAATAAGGTTTGAAAATTTGGCCTCCTTTAAAATATTTAGACATTTGTCATATTTTTCATAAATATCTTTGAAATAATTTGGTGTTTACGTGCAAAAACATTTATTTTAATTTTTCATGTTGTAATTTTTTTTTATTTATTGTTAGTTCCATTATAAATTTTTTTTTTGAATAACTTATGTGTAAAACTTGGAGATATTTAAAATTAATGAAGTTACGTAACGACCATTGATATTTTCAGTTTTGGTTGTTTTTTCAAAAGATACTTCAGCTAAGGTTTAGTATGTTTTTAATATGGTGGTTTGTATAAACACCCCTCATAACTACGTTGGAATCAAAATATTATTAAAAACTAATTAATCCAATTTTCTGCTACGGTATATTTCGAACTTTGTTATTTTGCTTCAGCTGTGAAAATGGCTTAAATATAATTATTAAAATATCTTTTATACTCTAATTACAAATTGTAGGTAAGACTTGAAAGCTGTTTTAATACCAATAATAAAAACATTAAATTTTAATTCTCAAAATATTTCTTTAGGTGGCGTAAAACACCTACACTTTTTGGAAAATAACTTATATTTTATTCATCAGGAACATTTTACTGATTAATAAGGTTTATAATATTTTATAAAATCAAAATTAAAGTTCAGGACATCACTTCATTTTCAAAATGTTCTCATTATTCGTTAAGTATTCGTTGGAAGAAATTAAAATATTAAATATTTTTAATAGAAGTATGAGATTGTTTCAAAATGCCGCTTTCTAATAAGGTCTTGGTGGCTCAATTGGCAAAGTATTACTCCCGGATAGAGTAAAGGTTACGAGTTCGAGTCTCGGTCATGACTATTGTTATATTTTTAATTATATTTTTTTAGAGTAACTAAAGCGATACGTAGATATTTAATTTTCATAGTTCGTAATATCACATATTAGTGTTTTGTCCATCTCTATATATAAAAATGAATGAAATGTTTTCGATTTTCTCAAAAATTACTAGACCGATTTCACTTAAAATAACACTTTTTTTTTTTATTTGTGACGAGAAGGTTTAGATAGTAGTTTGAATTAAAACAAACATGTAAAACTCTTGCTATATTTTTTTTCAATTAGTATGAAAAACATTGAACCCGCCATGTTGTATTAAGGTAAGCCAAACATATACCACTCTCTGACATACAACATATTCCACAGAAGATGGTTTGTTCGGGTAGAATATTCTCAAAATGGAAAACACAATTGGGGACCTACTTAAAATATATATGTTTTTTTTAATAATTTTTTAGAATGAAATAAAACTTTAAAATTGATGTTTCTTTGTTTATAGATAGTGATAGTTGTCAAAATGATTTTGATGTCAAATTAATTATGGCACCAAAAAGAAAAGCTGTTAGACGATCTGCAAGTTAAACAAGAAAGATGGAAACATCGATAGCTTCAGAAATAGCGGAGCGAAAAGAAAAAAGTCTTGAAAACGATCGGGTTAGAATATCTCAAGCCCGTTCTTCTGAGACAGACAAGCTAAGAGAGGAAAGAATGAAATAATTTTAGCGATTGTTTATGTGTTTTTATTTTCCTTTCAAATCCGATTTGCAGTGAAAAAATAAAGACGTTAGAATTCTAATAGCATATTTTTGTAATCATTGGGATGCGCGAAAAAGTATATCATCTTTTTAAATTTAATATTTAAGATTTTACCATCGATGATATTCTTAATTATCTTTTTCAACAAAAGGCTGGTTCCGTTTCTATAATAATAATTATAAATGGATTACTTTTATAGCGCCGTTTTTGTGGGGAAAATCACCTCAAGGGCGCTATGTCATCAAAGATTTATTTTCCGGGCAAAAATGATAAGCAAGCTAATTTGGCAACTGTGGCATTGTAAAATAAGCCGGGTACTCGCTAGTAACCAATGAAAATGCAAATAATATTGACACGCGGTGGTTTTACTGTCATCTCACTCTATCAAACAAAAGCTTGTTCACCTGTGTGCGTCGTACAACAAAATTTTGTCGAACGTGAGAAAGAAAGCAGGAATGGCTTCGCTTAAATGTTGGTATGGAACATATCGCGAAGAAAACTCAGCGTAAGGCTAACGAACTTTGGAACGATCATAACTCACTTACTTAGATCATAACTCGTTAAGTAACAGGCCCATTATCTAATGAAATATCATTCATCCTAATGAAGAACCCATGCACGAGTAAAAACAATACATCTGTTAAAAGGTTATCGAAATGTTTGTTGTTATTTTCTATTGCTGAATATTGAAAACTCGTGATACGCATTATGAGAAGCCATGGTGTTATTTTTTTTTATTGTTTAAGATAAATCAAAATTATTAGTTTGTGTTGGTTAATTATTTAAAATAAGTTAGTTAATTACTCAGAGCAATTATATACCAAGAGGGATAGTTTTGCAAAACAGTGTAGTCAGCATTGTTAATTTTTCTCTGACTCGGGCGTGGCTAGAGTTTTCACGTACCATACACACCTTTTTACATCGATTCATAGCACATGTCGACATAATGATTTGTTTATTTGTAAAACAACATTTTTACATTATCTTTAACAATAAGTTATTTTGGAATTTTTGTAAACATTTCACCAGAAATTATAATATCTCAGTAGAATGAATTATTTAAGACAAACTTTGCTTGAATAATAATCGAAAGCATTTTTATTTCAGTTATTGTAGTAAAAATAATTATTTTTATTCAATTTTATAACAACAGAATGAATACTATTCAAAGTAAATAACGAAAAAAGCATATTTCGTAGAAAGCAATCACATTGTGGTTTGACATATATAAGTAAATAAAAAATAACTTAAATGTTATGTTAAAATTAATAGTTATAATAATTAATAATTAGGTAAAATTGTCCAGCAGTCCAATATTAGGTACTATTTTTCCTGTAAACTCATCAAATTTATCATTATTCATTAATCACTTTCTCAGTTTACGTTTTGTCTCTTTTAATTCATATTATCTGTCTCTTTATTTCTGTTCCTTTGTTATAATTTAAATGTTATTCTATTGTTTTTTCATTTTTGTGTTATTTTATTTTGTTCTCCCTCTGTTTGTATATATAACCGCACACTTTGTATTTTTTGTCTAGTTAAATTTTATACCCTGATGATGCTTAGGCTAAACGATACCGGTCGATCGTAAAAATTAAAATAATATTCGTGGTCTTACATAAAGTTATTTTTCCATGTTTTTACATAAAAAAAGGAATATTTTGCACTTTTTAAATCTTTTTAATGTGATTTTTACAGAACACTCGAGCGTAAAAAAACAAATGTACGGTTTTGTGTTTTCTATATGATTGGAAGGGCATCCTTATCTACCGTTTAAAATCTATTTGTTTCCCCTGCAAAGGTCTGGGATCTCGATTAATCTCTTTTCCCATTGTGTTTATCTCTGAGCATTGTTTGTTTCAGCTCCGTGTGAAAAAAGGCATGTTAATGATCGCGAGGCAATGGATGGTTGGGGGAAGAAAAAACAAAAGATTTCCATTCGAATAGGCTTTCTTCCAACGAACCCACTTCGGGAAATCGTTCTCCGAATCTATCGGACGTTTTTATTCCACCCTGTTCAAGCGTGAAATGTTTATCTTTGGCGTAAATATTCCGTTTTAAACTTTTCTATTTATGTTAACAGGATGGAATAAATTTAAATCGCAATCGAAAGAGGGAAGCCATTAAAAATTTACTCTTAAATTTCGAATTTAAAATCAATCAAAGTTTTCAATCAGTAATTTTTCAATATTGATTAAGTTGATTTGATAAGTTGAATTTTTTTTTAAATTTTAATGTGAATACCACACTATTTCTTCATTTTAGGAGATAATTGAACAGTGTCATCCTCCCCCACCTCTTTATATAATAAAATTTATGAGTAGGTAATTTATGTGACGGTGAAAGTTAATGGTGGAGGAGAAGAAGGTATGGAATGTGATAGTACCTGGTTAGCAAATAAAGCTTTAAAAAAAGGTATTTAACACAAAATAAAATAATAATAATAACAATATAAATAATACATTGGGTATAAAAGCTTGAAGAAATATTAAATGGACTTTAAAAGATTACCTCGTTGAACGATACAAAATTGTCAATCTTTTTTTGGGTATCCAAAATATCTTTTGTTTACCTGTTAAAATCACAGGTGGGTAGGTGCATTATAAGATTTGAAGAAATATTGTACCATCGATGCTTTGAAATAAAATAAAAAACGTTTTCCAAATGTTTTACAAAAACAATACATTATTTAGCATTAGGCATCTTACAACTGTTGCTTCCTGCTGAAAGATGATTATTCCCACAATCTTGATCCGCAAGTTCTTCGAGTCGGTTTGTTTTGCACAAAGAGATTTCGCCAAAGAACAACTCAAAGAAAGATTGCACGAGTTTTTCGTCAATCTTTACCCACAACTTGAACGAATTCCCTCGGCCGAGCTACTACTACAGGAAACGGCGGTTAAACTTAATGAAGCTGTAAAACTTACTTGTATTTGGAGGGCTCTAACTAATGACCTGGATCTTATTTACTTGTTAAGCTACAAGAAGTCGTAACTTTATTAACAGGAATACAAAGCAGGGAAATAATAGATAACTTGGACAATTTGTGGACAAAAAAGTATTTTCCATCAAAATGATATAACGTGTCCAGGGTTGACAATGATTTTTTATCCCGGGTACACAATACTGTGTTTTTCTGCGTATTTTTGCATGACATGAATTCATTTTGGTTACATTCTTTCAAGTTTTGTAGAACACAGGGATATTTTAAATGTAAAGTTTCTTTGCGGTTCTAACCGAGAAATAGAAATATGTCAAACAAACAATGTGACACATTTTCTTAGTTATGTTCCCTTTATGTCAAATGACAATAGCTCCTTACGTTTATAAGGTAGCAAGTTATTCAATTTTTTCCTTAGAATAAAAAAAACTTGGATGAAAAAGCTGCGCAAATGTCATGGCGCCAGGGTGTACCGTTGAGGGTTTGCACTGCTTCATAAACATTTATTTGGCTACATTGTAAAGATATCATTGTTACATTTAAAAAGGTTGATTACTTCTTTATTTTATAGCAAACGAAAGAATAAAGACAAAATACAATTTGTTTCTCTCTCCGGCTCTTCGAAATCAAATAATGACTTCTTATCAGAGCCATCGCAGGAGATACGTTCGCCCGTGTGCAAAATCTAAAAATGCTGCCCGCTGCCCCATATATTTTATACCTTTTTTTTTCAATTCAAAATGTGTGCAGAAGTTAAAAACGTAAAACCTCTGTGGCAAGAATATAATGTTTTTAATTTCCGTTGGATTTGATTCGACCATCCGCATACCCAGTACCCAGTCAATTTAAAACAGTTGTAACTATTTTAAATTGCACGCGAATATCGAATAAAGCGAGTAAAGGAGTTATCCTTTCTTTACAATCGAATCGAAGAGTAGCCTGCGGCCGCCCTTGGGTTGGCCACTTGCGTGCTTCGCACTATTTACTCGCCTCTACGTCTGTGCTTACTTAATCAATAATCATTTCCATCCCCATCCGTTCTATTAGTAACAAATTGATTACATTATTTTAATTAATTTATTTTTAATGAAAGAATTTTTTTTACGAATAACCAGAAAATGTTTGTAAAACTCCTACTGCCATCATAATAAGCGAAATATGTAGCTTGTACAATGGAGGACTTAACTAGCATAGTAATTGAACTCAAGACGCCTGGGTGGGAATCTGACGCGTTTGTCCACTCACTACTAACCGTATTAAACACTGCTATTAAACACAAACTACAGCTATGCAATGGTGTATTTTTTATTGTTGTTGAGATTCTGGTAAACGATCGAATGATTGACTGTAAATGTACATCAATGTTTGTGAACAACTTGCTTTCAGAATCTGTTCCGTGAAACAAGTTTTAAATTACCTCCGTTATTAATTTACTGAGCAGTATCCCGACTATTCCCGTGTGATTTCCGCTGGTGAACTCGAGATCTGATATTACGATGACGGCTCTGAAGTGACCACCCGGGCAAACACTTCATATTTAGCGATATAATTGTCATTTTAGTAATCAGCTTTACTGCCGGGTAATCGAGGCACAACCCTGATTCCGTCAACGTGAACGTTCAATTCTTTAGAGACCACCTGGGAAAATTTCGTTAAGTGGATTTATAACGAAAAATAGAAATGTTTCCTTCACTTCTTTCTTCGGACGTTAATCTTAATCTCAGAGGAATGCTTTCTGATAAAGATATATTTTATTATTACCTGGAAAAACTTGGTCAAAAAAAGTAAGCGATTTTATTCGGAGCTTTTCTACCAGGAATGATTTTAATTCGCCCAATCAACGCAGATTCCGTTAAATTTAAATAATTGTAAATGGGTTGAATAAATGGATTCTCAGTCCGAAAAACGAACTTGATGGTCGACACGGACCGTAATGGCCGTCACACGCAAAATTCGTTTTTAACAAATTCAATCCTACCTTTTGAGTAGAAAATATACTACGGATATCTGAAGCAACGCGCTAGATACTTACAATATTTTTCTTGTGAAAGATCACTATTCACATTATTATCGAAACGTTGCTTTTAAAGGTAATCAGATTTAAATAGTCAGACACTTCTCAACCTTCCTCTTCTTCTTCCCCACCTCCGTCTCCTCTTTACTTACTTCAGCTTTACAACTCACAACATACTTCAATTAGAGATGCCTCAGCCCCTTTTGCTCCTTATGGCTTATATACTGGCTTATGCAATATTCAAATGAAAAAGCAGAAGCTCTTGAACGGCGAGCTCTGGATAGTACCGCACAAAAATCCCAAGACCCAGAGTAGTAAATACGCGTAGAATCGCCTTGCTGAAAGACCACCATTCAGAATCGAAACGTCGCCGCTTGAAATGTCTTTAGCCGTTATTGGTGACCAGATCTTAATAAGCAGGTACATTCTAATTTTCATCTTCCCCATCTCTTTCCCCTCCCCACTACCAACAACCTCATAACATACCCCGATTGAAGATGCCTTAGTCTTACTGACTGCAAACGGTTGGGAGCAGTTGGGACTCTTGTGTGGTATTCACAATAAAAAATATATTGCATATTACGCACACAACTCTGCAGCGTAGCGGTTAAGGTCCTTGTCGTGGATTCTAAGCTCGGCGTGAGGAAATAAATTATGTTTGAATTGTTAAAATCAATGATCAACTTTGTGATAAAATATTTCAGCGCAAAAGAGGTCAGCACCCAAAAATAAACACTTTTTTGGCTTTCTAATATAAGCAATACTACAAATAATTTAACTTTTAATTATATACAGGTAGTAAGATAAATATCTAAGGTTTCCAGTGAATACAATTTTTAAACAGTAACCCTTTAAATTCTATTTGAAATGCATACTAGAATTTTAGGTAAAACGTTAAAAAATGCCTTCCCTGGTTATCAAACTGCACATTTTACTGATATTTTGGTACGTTTTTTATAGAATTAAAAATATTTCAGTTGAAAATTTTCATTCACTGGAAACCTTAGATATTTTCCTAACTATTCGTGTAGACTTTACAAATGAATCATATGTAGTATTGCTTGTATTAGAAAGCTACAAAGTGACGTTTTAGGGCTATTTTTGAGTGCTGAGGTTTAAGACGCAATTAATTTGTGTACACACCGGGCTTGAACCCGAGCTTGTAACTTCTGGATTCGTTGTCGAGCGTATTACCACTCAACCACGGAGGCCGTCAATTTGTTTTATGCATTCCAATAACAAGTTATCACATCTTGAACAATCAACAAATCAATGGTCTCTAATACTGCGTCAAAAATCACAGTCAATGGCAAACGCTCGCCAGTTTCCGGGGTGAAAAATAACTCCTCCGATCTGCCATGAAAAATAATCTCCCAAATGCGATATGAAAAATAACCTTCCCATTCCGATTGACAGTTTCATATTTCAAATACGACATTCGATATTCGAATCGTCGCTCAATTTCAAATGCGGACGTTGTCTACGTTTCGCTAAAAAAAACACGATTCCGTCTCTCTCGCCCAGGGCGCTGCGCTCGTTCTCTGCAAAAAGTCAATCCAAAAACCCGGCGCGGAAATAACAAGAAAAAGATTTAAGCAGCGACCTGGTGGTGTTTGCATTTTATAAATATTATGATTTATTGTCGTTGAAATGCATTTTGATGTAGTTTTTGTGGATGAATTCATATTTATTGTAATGTCCAGTTTATCCGATAGAATTATGTGACGGCCTCCGTGGTCGAGTGGTAAGACGCTCGAATACGAATCCAGAGGTCATGGGTTCAAATCCCGGCGTGCGCAAATATAATATGTAGTACGTTTGTAGCACGTTCCAGAATGGAAGATACTCGTATTATCGCCCTTGTGAAAGTCCACCAAATGACTTTAGTTGTGTTTGGTGACCTTATCTGAATGGCCAGGTACTTCCCAACCTTCCTCTTCCCCATCTCCTTCCCTTCCTCGCTACTTTCAGCCTCACAACATAACCCAATTTGGGATGCCATAGTCTCACTGGCTCTAGACGGTTGGGAGCAGTTGGGACCCTTGTGCGATATTACTATAAAATTGTGAAATTGTATGTAGTGTGCCCAAGTAAAGACGTTTTGTACTCACTGAAGATGAAATTGATCAAATATCGACATTCATTTTTGAACAGATAACGCATTGATCTGTCTGGGACCTAGGAGGCAAAATGTCTGGTTGGTTGTTGCAAACGTATAAATTGGCGATAACAGTTTTTTTACAAATCCGTAATAGTCATTTTCTAGGAATGTTCTATTCAATGGTACCATCATAGTCCGACCCCCCCCAAAATAAATTGACTAAGTCTACATGATTTGTAAATTTGATTTGACGTATATTGACCAGATCTGATTATCAAGAAGCGTTCCAAAATATTTTTTCTTTTCTCCTCTTCTTCCATCAGCATCTCAATTTCCCCAATGAGAATTTCATATGATTTAATAAAACAAATTTATAACTTTATTCCACTTTTATTTGATGACTGGACCGGTTTCAGCCTATGACGGCCATCTTCAGACTAGTACAAGTTGTTGTTAACCTACGGCTTATATACTATTTTTGGGGATGTCAGGGGTAGTAAACAATGATTTTACTTTAATTATATTCATCTAAAGTAAAATCATTGTTTACTACCCCTGACATCCCCAAAAATAGTAAATAAGCCGTAGGTTAACAACAACTTGTACTAGTCTGAAGATGGCCGTCATAGGCTGAAACCGGTTCAGTCATAAAATAAAAGTGGAATAAAGTTATAAATTTGTTTTATTAAATCATTAAAATGGAATTCCACCACGAATTAACAGTTCCAAAATTAGAAATAATAAAAAGAGAATTTCATAGTTCCACAGGTATTGGAGAGTTGTAATTCTTCTGTTGTATTACATAAAATATTGATAACCTTCTTTTTTCCCCGATTTCGTTATAAAAATATGAAAACTCCATCATTAGCCCATCGTCATCATATTCAAATGTTGACCACATCTACGACAGAGCGGTTATGATCCATGGCTGCGGATTCAAATGTCGCGAGTTTGAAACCCGACGTGCACAAAAAAAAAAAAATTGCGTGTTAGTTCACATGTTTTTAATATAAAATAATATGGATTTGATTTAAGACAAATTTCAAAGTGGTAGATACTCTCAGTATCGCCCTGGTGAAAGACTACCACTCAATATATTTCTTGAAACTTGTTTGCTTGAAATACTGAGGCTGTGTGAAGTAACCGGATCAGAATTGGCAGGAACTTCTCAACTATCCTCTTTCCCATATTCTTCCCCTCTTCACTTCTGCAGGTACATCTTAACCATCCTCTTTCTCATTTTCTCCCTTTTTCTCTCATTCAAGCTTCACAGCATACCCCAATTGAACGTAATTATGTAGAAAGCGTCCTACCCACAATTTGCTAGAATCGAGTGTTACATGTTTTCCTATAGATAAATACGACATTTATATCTGCTGAAAACATTCAAGTTCTAATTTCAATAGATTTTTGGTAATTAAATTTTTTTACCAACGCATTGCAGATGACTTAAATTGAACTTTAAAAACATTATAAAATGTAAGATTTTTTTTTAAACACATTAACAAATTATAAATCACCTATTTATAATAATGCTTATAAATAAAAACAAACACTGATGTTCACTTTACAAATGTAGATTACGCATATTAATGCTTTTTTATAGTCATATTTTAAAACGTCTTTTTTTCATTTTTTTTATAAAATTTAATTGAATTAAATTTAATATTATTATTATTGAGTTCTGCTATTTTCAGTTTTTTTTATTTTTAGTGACAGCTGTTTCGGCGTTTAAGGCCATTGTCAAACTGACACTAAAAATAAAAAAACTGAAAATAGCGGAACTCAATAATAATAATATTAAATTTAATTCAATTAAATTAAAAAAAATAATAAAATAAAAAATAAAAATAAAAAGTCTTTTTTTCAGATTCATATTTTTGGGGTTGGATGCTTTCTGCATAATAACGTCCAATTAGAGATTCCACAGCCCCAATGGCTTTAGGCAATTGAAACTTTTATGCAGAATACAGTCACAATTTTTTTCTAACGCCGCATGAAAAACGCTTCACTATTTTATCGTCGCTCTAAGCTTTGATTGAAAAAAAGCAAATAGCCCTCTTTTATGCAAATACAAAATGTACGTAGGTAGGTAAATTTAAAGTGTTATAAAAAGTAGAACGGTAATCACCCGCAACATCACTTTAGCTGTCAGGCTGTATCGAACATCCTTCATCCGAGAGGGGACGAGCTGCTGCTGACAGTTTCCAATTTTAATACGTTATAGTTTAATATCCCGCCCGATATGGCGAGGCCGAGTATCGGGCGGGGTGGGAGCGAATGAATTACCCAATTGAAAGTGGGTGCCATATTGGATTTGTACTGTTTCGTTAACGTCTACGTTTTGGCAGCTACGGAAAGTTAAGACGGATATTTTGGAAAAATGTGGCTGTTGCAAAATAAAAGCTTTGACAGCTTGCGTATTGGGTGTTATGTTCCTACCCAACAATGCAAAGAAGCTTTTGAACTCAACAATACGAGCAAAATGCTGGTAATTAACGATTCAGAATTTTTTTCAGAATTTTCGGTCAGGAGAAGTTACTTTTTTTACATGTAAAAGATTTACGAACGAAAAGAACGTGTTTCTCAACATAAATACTTGGAACTCGAGTTGACGCAAAATGTTTTTTTTTAAGCTTTATCATCTCCTGGTACAATTTATAGCTTAGTTTGTATAATAAAATCAATGATTTATCCTCGAATATCCCGCAAACTCATTGAATTTGACAACTTACACTGAGCCAATAAAAACCTTTGAAATACTTTAAGAACCTGGATTAACAAAAAATGGAATACATCTTAAAAAGTAAGGATAAGCACTGAGGCGGCAAAGAAAGCTTTCATTAAAATGAAAAAAACTTCGTCAAATGCGAGCTTAACAGACGTGTAACTAAAAGCTGGACACTAATCCAAGCATTGACATGGAATTAAAAAGCCCTTGAATGTGTATACTCGTATATTGGCACATCCTCAAAATACCTTAGATAGATTGGGTAACCAATTTAGAAGCTCTTCATCAAATGACTAAATTTTGTGAAATTGTGCTACCTTCAAAAAAATTAAACTTAAATTATTTTGTCATATTAAAACGAACGTGATATTCTAAATTAATCAATTCATAATCCAGGGGAAAATAAGATTGATGGAAGACCTAGCATTGGAAGCCGCCCTACTTCATGGCTTCGAAACCTACGTGGCTTGTACTAGTGCAGTTCCGCAGAATTGCTCCAGGCTGCAACCTGCGAGGTAAAGATTCCCCTGAAGATAGTCAACCTTCGAAAAGAGATGGTACCAGTTCAAATAATGATAAACCACAGCATAAACAAAGTACAGCAATCTATTAACAACGTATAAATAAAGTGTCAACATAAATGGTAAAATCTTCCTAATTGGCCTTAACCTTCAAAAAATTTCTTTAAAAATGGTTGAATATTTATTCTGTCCTAAATAAATAAACAAACTTTAAAAAAATATCTGACAAAACGGTCTACTCAAAGGACCCGTTTCAAAGGAATAAGAATGAAAAATTATACATTTAAATCATAACGTAAGTATATTTCTTGGGCTTAGTGCACGGTTTGTACGGAGATCTTTACTTCAAAAACTTTTATTTTTATTTTATTTTTTATTTAATAAAAGTTTTTTTACAATAATATTAAGGTAATCATAACAATTTTGGACAGTGTATTTTAAAATAATCATTTAAGCTGTTCCTCACCATAAAGAACAAAATTTTGTGTTTGTGTTTGGTGAGGGAATTTACGCTAAAATAACTAACTTGAAAGTAAAATTTTATTTTTTAGCCTTTGAAGTACTTACCTTTTTTTGTGCTTGTCGATTAAGTTATTGGAAGTATAAAACCTGTATTTTTTTCTTAGAATATCAACGTTTTGTGGAAAATTGTTTTTGACGTAAAAAAATCCCAGCAAAAAGGGAAAAGAATTTTAAATCTGCATAAAAAAAAATCTTTAATTTTTTTCAATACCATCTTTGCCTAAGAATATAAACCTTTATAATTTTCTGTGCTTAGAAATAGCGATGTTTTATCAGTTCTGAATCGCGCAAGCATACCAATATATAGACATTGTATTACTTATAAGATTCCTTACATTGGTACACAGTCCTGACAACATCCGATAACTGTATAACATTTAAGCATTTAATATAACGTCCGTGATTTATATTGACGATATTTAGAAAATTCCGCAAAGTAAGTAACTTGTTGTTCTTGATTACTTAATTTGTTGCGAGCATTTACGGAAAGCTTTATGGTAAAAAAATGGAATAAAATTTAACCATGGTCTAAAAAAAATTGTGATTGTTTCGACTAGTTGTGAAAATTTTGACAGATAAAATTCTTTTTATTCTAAGCGTTTTTTGTGGAATGGCGCACAAGAATCGACTGCCGAGAGCCATCTCGATTGAATTCCCATTTGGAAGACCATGTACGGCTGAAGGATTTTATTTGCTTATCATTTTTAATTACACACATAATTCATTAATACATCCCGGTGCTAGTTCAATAATTTAACAAATAAAATAAAAAATTACTTCTAAGTGTATTTTGATTCTTTATGTTATAAGAAATCAGAAAACACAAATAACTCAACAAAAAAAAATAGTATTGAACTAGCACAGCGATATGTCCTAATGTAATATAACCACTTGAATTAGTAGACGTGAAGAAGAAAGGGAAGTTTGGACGAACCTGGGTATTCCGACGTAGTCACTGAACAAATTTAAAGCTATTAAAACGTCTCGATTTCGAATGTTGATTTTTTTCCTGGGCAATTTGAAACGATATGTACATACGAGTATACTTGATTTAATTTTTTCACGTGGATAAACGAATTTAAATTTTAACACATTTTATTTGTCTCCTTCGGATATTGAACTCGCTACTCCCCTACAAAGGTCATTGAGAAATCATAAGGGTGGAAGTCAAGTTCTAGGTTGTTTTTAATGTTTTTAATTCTGCAATTTTTTCTCACATTACTAATCTTATTCAATCATTTTTACGTCCCCAAACAAGGCTCAAAATCACCGTTTTCATCGTGTTGCCTTCAATCATTCGTCTATTGGAACAACTGCTTCGCTCTTGTTCAGTGTTATTTTGAACTTTGACAAAATGAAATATCGGGGACAATTTATTCCTACCCCATTTTCGTAAGACCGTGATTCAATGGCCTTGCAGGTAATTTCAAAATCAATAAATTTCAATTTGTGGCGCTTTATGAGTTGTTTGAGACGTAATATCAAAGAAAAAGCTTTCGTCAACACGCCTTAAATATTGAGCAGCTAAAAAGTAACTACTTGCAACAATTTACATCAGAAAGGAACCCTGAAAATATTTTTTAAAACATGCTTTCATTGCCTATCCACTGTACACGTCCAGACATTCGCAACCAATTACACTTACAATATAGCCTTACATTAGTTTGAGATCACTTGAGAGATATTCCAATTATTCGTTTGATTAATATTTCTACATTCTACAATAAAACAAAGTAAATAATTTGTGTAATATAACAAAAGGTAGAAACCACTGAACAAGAAATCCCTAGAAATGTGATATACACCGATTTGAAAAAAAAACTGATGTCTTCAAACAACACAAGACATTTAGACTCCTAAAACCCCGACGGGCCAACGAAAATGATTAACAATAATAAAGAATTTTTATATGTGAAATTATTTTATCAATTCTACCTAAGTATTAAAATTCAAATTTAATTTGGTTTCAGTGTTTGCAAAGTATACTTGTTAAAATTCTTTCTCAATTATTTAAAAAATGCCTATGAGAGTGTTACGTTCAACTCCGTAATGTAATTTAAAAAAACAGCTTTTGTGAATTCGGTAGAAGTAAAAACAATAAAATAAAATTAGTTTTTTTTTAATAACTTAATAATATGTTTTTTTACAAGTTTTTCGTCTGCTTTTCAATTGTTATCACTTTTTTAGAGTCGTTTAATCCAAATGCCGTCGCCATAAATAACCGAAATGGCGTTATTAAATGATTTTTATTATTCTCTGGGCTTTAAACCGTTGGGATTATACGGCACTAAAAAAGGGAATAATAATTTCTTTTCACGTGGCAGTTCGCACCTTAGAGCCAGCACGGACGAAAGAAAAACAATGGATGGTCTGGAGGGAATGGAACTAAGTAACTCGAAAGTCGTTAAGTGATGCACCAGTTGATTATTAATATTGCATCGCCATTTCTCGAGTACAACGATGACTTTCGTGTCAGAGTGGTAAGTTCCTTGGATCTGGACTCAGGAGCTGAGGTAATTTAATAATATCCAACTGTGCAATTTTATAAACTTAATTTATGAGTAATATATATGTACGAGCTTGTTCGTGATTATTTGGCCAAAAATAACACCGTAACCATGCCTCAACCACCGTATTCACCAGATTTGGCTCCCTGCGACTTTTTCCTATTCCCGAAACTGAAGAGACCAATGAAAGGAAAGCGTTTTGCCAAAATTGATGAGATAAAGTCAGAATCGAAGAACGAGCTGATGGGCATACCGAAAAGCGCATTCCAGAAGTGCTTCGAGGATTGGAAGAAGCGCTGGCATAAGTGCATTATATCTGAGGGGGATTACTTTGAAGGGGATTTTTTCTTTTGCTTTTTCTGTTTCGTGTTTGTGTTTTTGATTAGTGATTTTATTTAAATATTTAATAATACACACGGTAGAAAACAACTAAAACAGGTTTTACAACTAAACATTAAAAAATTACAATTTTTTAAATTAATAAGTTTTTTATGTACATTTTCGGTAAATATATCATATATATATATATATATATATATATATATATATATATATATACATGATTTATTTAATAGAATTATACCTCTTTGTCATGCTATGCTGTGCCAAAATATCAGTCCGACTATGGGGTATGCTAAACATGGCATGGTTTCTGTAGGGTTTTAATATCATTTAAGCTATACAGTAAGTATGCAGTTTTGAATATTCCTAGTTCTTTTTAACTTTCCCAGCCCCTTATATTTCATCTCCCTCACATTATTTAACCTTTTAACTTTTAACATTCCATAGATAGGAATGCCGTATTACTAATGGTTTCGGTTAGATAGAACCCTCGTTTTTGATTTCAAAACAAATAAACTCGTTAAATATGTATTTTGACCCAAACCAAGTTTCAACGTTCTGAATGTGACAGAAGTGTATTCAGATGGGAAGTCAAATGGACAAAATACAATTTTAGAAAGAGTTCAAATGTAAACGAAGTTTTATGTGTTATAAAAAACCGTTTAAAAACACCTAAATCCTTTATCTGCGGTCTGCACATATTATGGATATTAAATTGACATTGGTGTTATTTGTCATTTTTAATGCTATAATGGCAGTGAATCGGTTATTGATGAATTAATAAAAAAATGTTTTATTTTATGGTCTTAAAAATCATACCCTTTGTTTTGCCTCCGCTGTAAAATAATTCTTTATCCTATTTTTACATATATTTTGTATATATGTTTATACGGGATGTTGTAGGACGTACCTGTCAGACTTTATCAAAATGTAGATGGCATTTTGGTATCGGGTGACTTTTTTGTTGCAAGTAAAAACAAAAAAAAATGCATTGAACATAATAAATATCACACATTGGTGAGGGCGGGGGGGTGAGTGGTTTGTTGGCTGAGTGACCAATAGAAACATGTGACAATTTAAAAAAAAAATAAAAACAAGTAAATGTCACCGGAGATCAAAATGTCATTTACATTTTTAACTCTTAATAAAGTTCAGGAACCACTGGCTTAAGTCTGAAGGGTAGGTTCGTTTGAATATATATAATAATGGATAGTGAAAAAAAGTTATTAACCAGTGATTTTCGAAATGTGAGTCGTGACCCTCAAGATTCGCAGAGCAACTCCAGCTAGGTCGAAAGCTATTTGCAATTATAATATTATCTCCCAACAGGTTCATATGGGTGGTTAATAGTCCAGTGGATAGAAGACTTGTAGCCTGTCAAAGTGCGGTCAATGGGCACGCGTTTTCAACACAAGTTAGTGAAAAGGTTCGAACCTACTATATAAATACAATAATATTATACATGTTTTATGTCATTTGAAGGAATGCTGTGTGAAGGGTATGTTTGAGGACAGGAAATTTAAGGGGGCGTGAGGGAAAGGGAATGGGTAGGTGTTAAGTTATATATAAGGTGGATTAGAAGCTGGTGTTTAGTATACACACAGGTGTAAGAGGGATGAGACCGACTCCACCGCCATGATGCAAAACGATGGACGGTAGCGGGAAGGAGGGGAACTTTTCCGCCCAGCGAGATGAGCATAGGAAGGAAGGAACGCAAAACAGGATTCATTCACATCGTAAAAACCGGGGTGTGCTTTGTCAAAGTCTGATACGATTTCGATACGCACAACCATTTACACGTATTTGGGAAAAGCCCGAAAGGAGGGGGACACGTGTGGATTATTATTAACTCGAAAATCGACTTTTTTGTCTTGTCGCTGTCTTTAACAAAGTTTGCGAAAAAAATAATTAAAATGACGTATCTCAACTTTATATTGACATCACCAAAAACGTGGCCACATAAGAATAGTAGTAATATTTTTGTGTCGTAAACGCCAAAATTTTACTTACTTTCTATCTTAGATGAATCAAATAATGTAGATACGTTACTGAGACACCGAACGTGACTGCATGAAACTATGCCAACGTGGCATACCTGAGATTTACTGCGTTTAGTCTCGCACAAACATTCGTTTGACAAACAAGCTGTCACCAACTGCCACAAACGCATCGCTGTAAGCTCTTTTTTGAGATAAAATGCCTTCCTGTGCTTTTGACAAGTGTAAAAATCATTCGGGAACAAAAAACAAATTTCATGGAGTTTCTTTTTATGCGAAGTATACATAAATCACTTATTATTTCAATTAATACAATTTTTAAAATAAGTGAGATAGCGAATGCAGAAATACATAAGTGTGTGAAAGACAACCTAGCGACAGTACACTCAGTACGTCGCATGCTACTTCGCTCGTAAGTTCGTTAGGGAAGAGGGGGCTTGTAACGCGGAGAATGTAAGGCGGGACGTTCATATAGCTATCTCATTCATACACACATATTCTGCTTGGTATGGCTATCCTTTTCATACTTTCAGAGCATGCCATATTTATCGATCAATTTGTATGAATATTACGTGTCTTGTATTTTATGTCTATGCTTTCTATAGCAATATTTTCATACTACCTTGTACCACAAAACTACATAATTTAAATTGTAAAAAAAAGGTTAAATAAACTTCTTATCGACAATCTCAGTATGGTTTTTGATCCCGCGTATTAACGTTTCAAAGATCTCGGGGGTGGTTTTTGATCCCATTGTTAACGTTTTTGGTTATTGCAATCAGAAGCTTCAAATTGTTATAAACTTCTTGGTTTTGTAAGCCCTCTTGCAAATGGGTTGATAATGGAAGCAAATTGGAGTACGCTAGCACTGTCTGGGCTCCACATCAAACCAAATACATAAATATGTTGGAACAGATTCAAAAAAAATCCTCAGGTATGTGTACATACGTTCGCACGGAACATACCCTATGTTCATGCATCACATGGAACTACTAGAGGACACACATTATCAAAGCTTAGAGACTAGGCGCAATGCTGGTCTCATGACAATAGGCTTTTTAAAATTATAAATCACTTGATGGACTGTCCATACCTCTTGGCATGCTACTGCTTATTCGTGCCAGAAAAATACTGCCGCAAAAGAAATCATGCATTGTTCAGAATACCCTATGGTCGGACAGATGTTTGGCTCAGCATAGCATGACACGAGGTATAATTCTGTTAAATACATCATCTATATATATTGATATATTTTACGATAATTTACAGAAGTTCAAAAAACTTCATTATTTTAAAAATTTATAATTTGAAATTGCTCACTTGTTGTTCCATTGTACTGTTTTTGGGTTTATACATGTTGTACAATAAATAAAAAAAAAAAATTAATAATCTGTGTTAAATGTACATTATTTATTTTTAACTAATAATATTTGGCGGTAACTGCTAATAAATAAAAATGTCAAAGGAAACGAAGCTTGCAGTTTACGAAGGAGTTATAATATAATTTTCAGTTTAGCTTATATTTCATATATTTATATATTTACCGTTATTATTTTGTTTTTACTGTATCTGTTTGCATGCCTTTTTATGATTATTTATATTTTATCTTTACGATTTTTTTCAAAACATTTTATTTCCTCCCTTATGTTTTTTTTTTAAACATAAAATGTGTATTTATCTATTCTATGCGATTTATGGAATTGTACTATTCACCTTACATTCCGGAATAAAGCAATAGTTTTAATTATTATTATAATCTGACCGGTTAGTAACTGTGTGGAAAAACGCGTCGGATTCCCACCCAGGCGTCGTGAGTTCGATTCCTCTGCTAGTTAAGTCCTCCTTCGTTGCACAAGCAACATCTTCCGCTTATTATAATGGTAGTAGGAGTTTTTCAAATATTATCTGGTTATTCGCAACCCAGAAATGTTAAAATTAAAATTAAATTATCTGCAATGAAACCTACAGCAGTAAGACGTATAACTACCAGAAAAGGGAAGATGGTTGAAATGGATAAATGCATTTGGGATAAAACCATGTACGGGCGTATTGCAGACCGTATTAATGTGGAGATACGAACATGATACCGAAGTAAACGCAATGAAAAAAGATACGCGTAGGTTGTAAGAATATTTAGAGCGGATGGAAGGAGAATATATTATAATATGCACCGAGTAAAGGAATGAAAGAAGTTAAGTCGGCCCCAGAAAAACATGGCACGATTAAATTAATTATTTTTTAAGCCGGTCATGTAAAGTGTCGATCAGCGTAAATATGAAATAATTCTTTGAGACCCAATGTTAATTCCAATAACACAAGCTTTGTCATTGTTGTATCAGAAACCGTAGCGATTTAAAAAAAACTGACTTTTGTTTTCTAATAGCTGACAATATTCTCCATGGCGTTGGTTTTTTCGCTTGGTTGGAATCCTTATTCCCACTACAAAAACCGCAAAAATTTTCACAGCTCCTGCTTCAGCAGGCATACTCGTTTCGAGATCCACTAGTATATTTTATTTGTATTGCTTTTTGTCATAATATTTATTAATGCTTCAATGCAAATGTTTTTTAACCCTTATCTTGGCATTGTAACATACATGTTAGACCAACTTTGCTATCTTTTTATTTAATTTAACATTTTAGTAATGACAACACTATAGAAAATCTCTTCTTTATCGTCATATCAATTGCTGACACCTATGGTCAGTTCAAAAAAAATGTAGCTTATTATTTTATCTTTAACTTTATACTGTTTATACTACCTTGCCAAGATAAAGGTTAAAATAAAACGATTTATATTTGTTACCTTTTTTTACATTACTAATAAAAAAATACCCTCCGAGACCCAATATTAATTCAAATCAACCTAGAAATTTCAAACAATTCTCGAGATGTTATCAAACTTTACATATTTTCTATATGTGAAAACAAAAATGCTGGAATTTTATTTTACCTCTACACAGAATTGATGAAATTGTTTATTTCTTTGTTAGTTAAAAGAGTGTTAAATTCACCTCCAGTATTATACTTCCTAAACTTTTCCTTCAGCCACTTTTTCAAAATGCAAAGTGCCATAGATCCACTGTCTCCGGGTAATTGGGACTCGCGCGTATATCAGGTAAAGGTAGTTAGCACTTAGCACACTTCGCGACCTCCACCATATTCAAGTCTACGAGGCCGGTCCGAATTTGCCACACCGTATCCCGCAGGCTTCACTGCCTATCCGTGGAGCTACCTAGAGCCTGCAGACTCCCGGAACGTTCTCCTGTTCGGACCGAATAGATTACTGCGGTGAGCCAATATCCGAGCAGCGAACAAAAGAGTGGAAAATGAAAGCAAACTAATGAAACTCGCGGGAGAGGTTTCTCGTTATTGCATATTCGGAAAAACGAATAGGAAACAATAGACCTGACAATTTAATTACCGTCTACGTGCTGGAACTGCGACGTGCGAGCTTCACGCGAGTGGGGTTTCTTTGCTGAACAGAAAATCTATAAAAGTGCGACCTTTACCGATATTTGACTTGGCAACAACCAACAAATATTTTTAGTTTAAGAATTTTATCGTAGATTATAATATTATATGGAACCTGGATAGGAAAAGCAATTTACGAAATCTTTTTCTGAGAAAATACGGTTTTTCAGTTTGAAAACACGATTAAATTTTGTTTTCCTAGTTAACAATACGAATAATATGACATTGCAAATAAAATATATAATGTAAGAGCGGCTATCTGATCACTTTTTTACAAAAAAAAAACATACAAAGAGTTTCGTCTACTAAGTTTTATTGTAAGTTTGGCATTCAAATACGAATTATAGCCTTTGTAAGATAAATTAAAATAAAATACCCATTTTAAAAAAAAAGATTATGAAGCTTAAAATCTAAATTTAGCGGTGTTTCGAAATATTAAGTGAATGCTTTTATTTTTTTCAATAAAATTGTATATTTTGGTACTTTAAGTAAACACGATTAAAACTCTGTTTTATATTTTTGTAAAAATAAGTTTTTATTATTTTATTTATTTATTATTAAATATCTTGCTAACACACATAGCAATCCCGATGAGTTATAAAAAATCACTCTGGGACAAGGGAAATTAAAGATTTACATGATTTTTGAAAATACAAAATACCGAGTAATCAATTATTTTTTTGGTTTTCAGATTATTTTCAAAATATGAAGGAGTTATATCACGAGGAAAAAAATCATTGATTCGATCTGGTGGGATATCACCAACAGTTCAGACTCTAAAAGTTGGTTGAAACAATATTTTCTGTGTATAAAACAATATCTTATTAGTCAAGAACTTATGAAGCATTAACTTTCACTCTTCTCAAAGCTTAATCTTATGTATTAATAATTCTTTTCATATCGAGGTTTCCATGCCATATGGAAGAATTGAGTCAAACATAATAACTAATATCGAACCGTTGTCACAATTTGATTTAATTTTGACACAGGCCTGGAATAGTCATTAAATGGGAATTGTTTGAATATCAAAACAAAATGGCGCTAATCATTGAATTATAATGATGCAAAATGTGACCAAAGCTTGAAAATACCTAAAACCTTCAGAAAAACTTAAAAATTGAAAATAAAGTAAAAATGTATCTTTTACAGAAGATGTTCAAAAAAAACTAATAAACCCAAACTACATTACACAATTCCTTCAAAAATACAAACCACAACAATCCTTCCACACGTTTTTTCAAAGGGGGATTATTCACAAAACATCTCTCTGTTTCATACGATAGTAAAAAATCTAAAAAGATGATACGAGTTTCCGGGGCCTACACAAAACGACAATTCGCATAAAGAACCTTCGAGAACAAATAATTTATTACTGAACCAATAATGTACCTTTCGGAATACCTAATCCCGTTGTAGCGACCCTTGTACTGTATTCCAAGACCGTCCGATAAATAACGAATTCCTACATCATAAGATAAATAAATTTCAATAAGAAAGGTCAGACATTTAAGGAAAACATTTTTCCATTCCATCTTGTGCGTTTAAAAACACAATTAAATAGAGAGGCAATACCTTTGTTTATTTATTTCCGCGAACCCTTATGTCAAGTCTGTAATGAATTCGCTTTTAATTTATTTAATACACCCTGGGGGCATCCCTTAGGATACAATCAAATTAAGTTTAAAAGGTATTAATTTATTTAGGGGTGGGGAACATGAACGTTAAACGGCCTCATGAAAATATTATGCCAAGTGAATTTTGAAATAATACCGTAATGGTAATAGGATTTGGCAAGGCTTAAATGGTTATTCTTACTGCCTTCCGGTTATTGAGTTCATTTGCTTCATTTTTTGACAAACGTTTTCTTCATCTGTTTTCTGAAACAACGAAATCCCTCCAATGGTGAGCACTAACACAATTGAATTAGCTTTTAATGGATGTTATGTTTTCAAATCAAATATTTCAATATAACAAACTTGTTTACATTAAGAGCTATGATTTTTTTTTAAATATCAATTTGACTCAATAAAAAAAAATATACGAAAATTAATCCATATTTTGCAAGCATTCAAATCGAAAAAACATTTCACACAGTGAATATTGAAGCTAGGAAGTAATTGCTAGTATTTTTTTTTTTTGATTAATCGTTTTTCTATCGTCGTGCTATTACTTCAAGTCGGTATTCTCGACAATTGTTTGAAAATCGTCTCTAGCGTGCAATGGATACAAGTGGTAGGAATAACGCTACTTGACCACAAAACAAATAAATGGTTTTGAGACCACGCCCAATTCTCACCCCATTGAATAAAGGTACGCCACGAACATGCTAAAAGCTTGACGCAATATATAGGATTGGGTGGGTCGCGTAGTAGGGAGGAATATTATTGGTGGAATACACTAAGTAAATCGGTGTTGGAAAAATGATCTCTAAAGAAGTCGATAACTGAAATGGAAGGTCCTGTTGCAAATAGAAATGTTGCAAAAGATATGTCCTGAAGTACACGAAGGAAGTTTTTCTTTACTATTTCTATTTTTGAAACTGTTAATTCGTGGTGGAATTCCATTTTAATGATTCAATAAAACAAATTTATAACTTTATTCCACTTTTATTCACAATAAAAGTGGGAGGAATAAGAGAAATAAGTTTCTACTCCGGGACTCTTTTGTCGTTAAGGTAGGTTTAATAACGTTTCGGGGGCATAAGTCGTTTTATATATATCTTAATAAGATATCTAATGGCACTCTACACCAGCGACCAAATTGTTGGTTAGAATATTACGATTTATAAGATTCAATCAAAGATATAAGTCGTAAATCGATAAAGCAGCCCTACTACCCCGTAATATATATGCGTACCTACTTCTTCCGATTTTCGTCTTTTACTTTCTAATGTATGAGGAGTTTATCTTTTACCGTGAACATTGACCATATATTTAAATGATTGAATTAATGAGAAATGACAAAGACGACAGTTTATATATGTTTACGTGCATTACCACTACAATCAACCGCATATTTAGAATATCCCGATCGGTGAGAATTGTCTGAATATGCTTCTAGTGGTCTCGGTAACTCGCGTCAAAGGATAATTTTTAAGGTCCTGATTATTAGTACACGATCCCGGTAATAAGGTGCATTCGCTGATTTATTTACAAGAGTTGTACATAATATCCTATATTGCTACAAGATATGAAATAAATTATTAGAATACCCACACAAATAACACCCGATTTGTTGCGACAATAAGGTATTATTTTTAATTCGTACCTTTTACCAATCGGGTTATGAATTATGACTATTGTTTTTGTCCAAAAATCTTTTCTTTATTGACCGCTACTCGATTAAGACATAATTATATGGGCTTACTTTAATTTAATTGCATAAAATTATTAATGCAATTCAATTGAACTGATTTATTTATTTGAATTGATTTATTAAACCTTAAATATGTTCAAATGTCAATTTTATTTAAAACTACTCATTATATATATATTGTTTAACCTCATAATGAATGCATAAAAATAATAACAGGTGGTCTTTTTTTATAAAGAAAGAAAAACATTCCCGGGTCGCGAATAATCTGACAATATTTGAAAAATTCCAACTTCCATTATTAAGGGGAAAATGTTGCTTGTGCAATGATCAATGACTTATTTAGCTGAGGAATTGAACCCACGACACCTGGGTGGAAACCCTACGCATTTTTTTACTCGGCTACAAACAAGCAGATGCAATTGCTGTTTTTAACATTAAGATGTCTTGCTTTTTAAAACATCATAAAACTTGTATAATATCTGTTAAATAATTCGCGATTACACATGAAGAACTAGGTACATATGGTAAACATATCCGTCTTCGCAAGAGCTTTAACCGTCGTTTTCAAATAAAAAAATCTTTCTGAGCAAATATGAAAATTTATGAAACAAAGAATAAAACTGACGTTTGCACAACGACAGATAAAAATACATTCCTAAACTTTATAGCTCACGATTGTAAATATATTTAGGGCTAAACAAAGTTGTCTTATTTATTTATAAACTAACGGACTCTTATCAAATTCCAAAAAAGTTCATAACACGAAATACAACACAGAAATACGAAATACAAAAACAGAGAAAGAACAGCACGTATATAATATTATAATAAGCAATGGCGAAAAAGGGACCAAATATATATTATAAGAACATTCAAGTCAATGCCAAGATCAAGTCAAAGATTTGGTAGAGTCGTAAAGAATGACAAAAATCATTTAGACTGGTACCAAAATTTTCAAGACCATGGCTTGATTTAGTCTCGACATTCTGAACAGTGGAGAATGATCCCCATATTTAGTAGAGTGATGATTGAGGAACAGCAATTAATTGTTTCTGAGTCTAGGGCAAGGAGTTTCAGATCAAAAAGAGATGCATATTACATAACGCTAGAGCTTATCCATCACGAGATTTCATTGTGACAGAAATCGATCGATTTTACGCTTTGTATTTAACATTAAGAACCTCACCTTAAAATTTCGATGAGTGATAAATAAACCCTTCCCAAAGGGAGAAAAACATTTAGGCTAATATTTGCAAATTATTTTGCACTTAAGTTAGCGTAATGTTATGTTAATGTATTAGTCAAGTTAATGTATTTTAATAATATTGCCAGTTAATATTGATGAAAAAAAAATCACGTAATGAAGCTCAACGACCTTTAAAGATCATTCTAATATTGGTGTGTATAAATAAAAGAAGACATTTATTATAACAATGATTTTAGATAGTTACTCCGGCGGAATATTTGCTGAAAGTAACGAGAAGTGGTAAACATAATTATGGGCACTCTTATTAACAAATATGTTTTCAGAAGTATTCCCGAAATCATTTTGACAAAATTCTTTATTAATTTCCATACCTTTAATACATCCCGATACCCGGGAAAATTTTATACTAAATAATAAATCCAACCGCAAAATTTCATTTTGCTGAGCCTTTTAACATAAATAAATAATCAATACGTGAGAAGCGGACTTATGCAGGAGCCCGATAAAATTTTAAAATAAATAGAGGGAGGGCAAGTTTTGATCACATTCTCGTCAAGAAACAAAAAACGTTTTAGGCAGGTAATTGAAAAAAATAAATTATCGTGACTTTCGCAAGCCACTCTACTGATATAAGCGTTTGGGTTTAAATTTACATTGAGGACTAACACAAAATAGATTATAAAAGTACAACAGCTTAACTTTGCAGCCAGACAATGTAGGAACCTACAAACGAAAAAAACAAACTATTTTTAAATCTATAAATTTATTTGTATCCACAAAATCTACGGAACTGCAATAACTAAATTTGCCGTCGTAGCTATAAAGCTTTTTTCTATATTACCGGTATTACCCAACGAAATTTTTCAAGCGGGGACCCCTGGCATCATGAAGTCGAGCTTTTAACTGTCAAAAATGCCATGCTCATTCCATATTTTGTCCAATAAGAATATTAAGAAAGTCGGGTGTAGCAAGTAAAATATATTAAATGTTGTTGTTTTTTTTCATAGAAAGCAATCTTTCTGGTTTGACATATTTAATGAAAATGAAACAATAACTTTGTACAAGACCACAGATTTTATTAGAATTTTTTCACCTACCGGTTTCGCTTAGACTAAGCATCATCAGTGTACAAAATTAAAGGAAACAAAAAATATATAGTTTGCGGTTATAAATATTTACATACAGAAGGAGAACACATTATCGAATAAAATAAGAGAACAGTGAGAAAGAGACAGATAATATGAATTGAAAGAGGCAAAACGTCAACTGAGAAAATGATTAAGGAATAATGATAAATTTTATGAGTTTATTTATTCTCAGTTGACGTTTTAATTTATATTGTCTGTCTCTTTCTCTCTGTTATATTTCTTTATTATAATTTAAATGTTATTCTATTGTTTTCTCACTGTTCTCTTATTTTATTTTATATTGTGTTCTTTCCCTGTATGTATATATAACCGCACACTATGTAGATGATGCTTAGGCTAAGCAAAACCAGTCGGTCATAAAAAAATAAAATAAAATCTTGGGTCTTATTCAAAGTTATTACTTTATTTCATTAAATATGTCAAACCACAAAGTAATTACCTCAACGAAAATATAATAAATGTGTTTATCTGATTCTCACGATCCTAAATTACGCACAAAGTATGGAAAATATGTAATGAATATTGGGTGTCACAATTATTTTTGAGGCATGTCGAATAAAGGACATAAAAAAAAAACATTTTTTAATGATGTTTAATTTATTGATTTATGATAATTGAAGGTGACCTTTTATTTATTTTTTGGCCTACAGATATTTTCTAGGTACAATTATTGTTGTGAAATCAATGACTACCTTATATCGGAACAATTTCGAAAAAATATGTTTTCAAATAAAGTATCTACCTGTAATGTATTTTAGCGGATATTATTTTATTAAAATTGGAATTAACTTCAAAGCATTAATGCTTATTTATTATTAAATATTGAAATAAAAAAAACAATAATCTAGAACACAAATATGAAACAAAGAAGCCAAAACTAAAAAGAACAACGGTCATGACCTAGATGGCAGCCTTAAATCGGAAGACATTGAAATATTAAATAATTTTCAATACAAGTATGAGATCGTTTAAAAATGAGAGTGTTACTTCCGGATAGAGTAGAGGTTTCGAGTTCGAGTCTCAGTCATGACCATTATTCTTTTTAGTTTCTGGCTTTTTTCTGTTTCATATTTGTGTTTTAGATTATTGATATTATTTAAATGTTGTTTTATGTAAGGAATGGAAACTTATCTTCGTAAGTTTTGTTACGGGAAACAACTAGTTGTGAAATAAAGTGAAAAATGTATGACGACCTCCCTTGCGTAGTATTGAATAAATAAGCCGTTGAGACATTTAGGCAGCGGCTAAAGTAAATTTACAACTGTTTTTATTTACTCTTACCATAACGTATTCATATGCTCTTCCATTAGTTGAAAAAATAACAGCATTTTTCTGTGTGTCACGTGATTCAAAAGTTTGGTAGAAATGGTAGTTGTTTGGCCAATTATATCTGAATCTGTATTTTATGGTGTGTTCAATACACAACCCTTTTTTTTAAATATGTACCTTTTATAAAATCGAGAATAAAGCTGCAAGTTTTGCGTGACTACAGCGACGTGATTACGGTCGCATTGTGTATGCCTCTCTTAATATAACTTAACCTAACCCAACCTAATAGCGTTCCTCGTCTTTTGACATTGCCCAATTGGACCGATCACCACATACGTTTCTTATTTTGGATTAGATTAAGAAGGGCACGTACAGTGCGATCGTAAGCAAGTTGACACCCCCATGCAAAAACTTTCATTTTTATAATATTTTTCTCCTTTATTTTTTTTTTAAATAATTTAATACACAATAATACAATTAAAAAAGTCAAATGTAAACAAGGTATATACATAAATATGTCAGGGTAAGCTTTATAGCAGTCATGTATCCAAGTATAGTAACAACAATAAGAGCAACAACCATTTTTGAAAATGTAAATTTGTTAGTTATAAGTCAACAGTCAAAGTATTCGGCATAAGTTAATATTAAGTCTTAGTTTTAATATTATGTTGTAAAGCGCCCTAGAGGTAATGTTTCTGTCACGAAAACGGCGCTGTATAAATTAGCCAATTATTATTAATTATTATTATTATTATAGTAAAAACAATGGTCATAAGTGCAAAACTATCGTATGTTTAATGAATATGTTTTTCCAAAACTAATACAGTCCTGGTCAGAGATCGCCGTGCAGAATCGAAATGTTGCCTTGTTTGAAATGTCTTAATCTATGCTTTGTGACTAAATCTTAGTAGTCAGATGATTCTCAAGCATATTTTTTGCATATTCTTTTGCTTCTAAGCATCTTTTTTCAATTTACAACATTCCTCAAAGGGATGCCTTACCTCCGCTGGCTCCGGGCGGTTAGACAACTAAACAAGATAGGGAAAGCAATCCATTAGCCGCAAAGGAAACAGTTAAGAAAAAAATAAAGAACGATTTGTGTTTTAAAAAATACATGTATTTTATAATTTATTTTTTTTAAATGTGAATACCGCACAAATGTTACAGGTATGTTGTGTGGTTGGAAGGTAGTGGGTGAGGGAAGGAGATGGATGAGACAAAGATTCGGAAATATCTGGCTGATAAATGGTAATTATTACAACAATATAAACATAATTTATTTCCGCACGCCAGGTTTCGAGCTCGCGACCTTTAAATCTGGAGCCAAGGACCTTAAACGCAACGTAGCGGAGGTGGTCATTCGTAAAATGTTTTATTTTTATTTTTATAGTGAATATCACACAACAGTCCAATCTTTTCTCAACCGTCTGGAGCCAGTGGGACTATGGCATCCCTTATTGGGGTATGTCGTGAGGCTGAAGGTAGCTGAAGATTGGGAAGTCACTGGCTATTCAGACCAATAACGACAAAGCCATTTTAAGTGACGTTTCGATTCTGAATGGTGGTCTTTCATCTAAACGATACTGAGAGAATAAACCACTCTGGAATGTATACTATGTAATATTTTATATCAATTAAATGTAAAATAATTGAATAACATTGATTTGCCCACGCCTGGATTTGAACCCGTGACCTTTGGATTCGTAGTTAAGTATCTTAATCGCTCGACCCCGGAGGTATATATAATCTTAAATTGACTGTACAAAAGAAAGCGACAATACCACAACGTTAATTAGAGAAGCAATGTCTTATTACAATAGGTAATTAATTATAACGCCAAACTATACGAAAGTTTCTCTTATCAGTAAAGTTCCGACAAAATCCGTAGAAGATTTAAAAGAGCCTAGTTAATCATTTCCACGTAAGTTGGTCTGAATTAAGTAAGTATTCAATCATTTCCCCGGAACGTATGACGTGCGAGAGGAAGATTGTAGGTAGTCGGTTCAAATAAAACGTCTACCCTAGTTACGGGTTACAGTTTACAGGGTGTCTCGGGGGAGAGATTAATCTACCGTACTTTCTCGTCATGTTCTGGGTTTTCGAAAGTTGAAAACGCTTCAAGTTTTTAGGGCATACACGAGAAAGTTTACATATTTATGGTAAATGTGTCATATAATAATATATATATTTTTTTTAATAATGATAAACATTCCAGGTGACGAATAACTTGACAATATTTAAATTCCTCCTACTTCCATCAAAATAAACCAAAAATGTTGCTTGAGCAATGATGGAGGACTTGTGTGATGCCTGAGTTGGAACACGATGTTTTGGATTGCTCGACTATTTTAACTCACCTTATATTATGCTACGGTATAGTAGGTTTTGTATCTTAACAATTTTGGACTCTATTACGTTTAAATTTACACAAATACGGTGTCATTCTTTGAGGATGTTGTGCGGAGATACTTTTTAATGAAAGAAAACCCGAGTCTTGAGGAGTTCTATATTATAAGAGGGAGGAAACACAGAATTTGGTAAATAATTCCACAGTCGAGTTGTGACCAAAAGAAAAAGTCGTCAGATTGCTAATGCCAACCATGTACAACACGTTTAGCATGTCTCCGGCTACGCATCACTGGCGATATTTAAGTGCTACAATCATATTCATTGCAGCATTTTGCAGTAAAATACCGGTAGAAGAAATACAGCAATCATACCGCACGATTATGTTCTGAATACTACAATCATTTTGTTTCGATAGTGTCAAATTTAAAAGTCCCGGAGTTCTTTATTATTATAATTTTTATCTTTATACCCACCTGATTCCCATTCCTAAATTAAGAAATTTAGCAGCAAAAAGGCTTCTTCTTAAAATAAACACACATCAAAGAAATAATGAAAAACAATATAGATCAAAGAAACAGACAAGAAGAAACTAATCATCTCTTTCGAAATATTGCCTTACCTTCTCAAAGAATAGTTTACGTGTGTTGAAAGTTCTTTTCCACATTCAAAATAAATGAGTTGTACAAGAAAAAAAGACACCCAGAGAACCGTAGTTCTGTGAATTGATATTGTCTTTGTAAGAAGGAGGTTGGATTTTGCTTAAATTATGCTTTACATCATTGACAAAGGTAAAATATAGCGAATTACTTTTGAACAACTGTTCAATTCGGAGAAAAGCTTCGACATTAAACTATCGATGAGCTTCTTTAAATGATTGTCTATATTACAATACATATTCAAACCACTTATGAATTGAGTTTTTTAAATACCTCTCCCTTGGTGGAATGGTGTGTATGACCATCACAGTTCGCAGACTAAAGTTATCTGTGTTATCCCGAAGTAAAGTAAATTAAGCATAACTTATAAAATACCTGGGAATATGATCGTTAGAAGTTTGCAATGCCTCTCATCTCAATAAATCGAGCATAAACGTTATTTTAATGATTCTCACCCACAAAAGCTTCCCTGTCGGAAATCTGACATGTGTACTCTCACTCGGAAGGGAGAAGTTAAGAAAGGGATTTGTTATTGTCTAATTGTCTTGAAGAGGCCCTCACAAAATTAAAAGGGCAAGTCGAATGCCGGTAGTTCATTGCACACAAATGCTAGATATTTCAGTCAATAATAAAACGAGGAACGATTAGTAATGATATTGCCGATGTCAAGAGCCAATAATTTCCAATCTTGTCAACTCAGTTTCTCACGTGTGCGCACAATAAAAATACATTAATTTGTTTGATTTAAAGTGAATATAAGCCAAACTTTAAATTTGAGATTTATGCGGACTTTTGGCTACAACCTTCGGTTAAATATGGAACACAGTGAATAACTCCAATCAACTGTTTTTTTAATCAAATACTAAACATTGAGCTCAAATGCCAGTATTTTTTCAATTGGAAAGAACGGTTTCATACTAGATTTTTTTTCGTGAAAACGGACCCGATTCAAAGTGTGAAGGGCTCCACACGTTTTTGAACCAGATGATGTCGCCATTGTTGTAAATCGTTTCAAATTGCTTTTCAATGGCGCTGCGAACAAGGGAAAATAACGTCAGGGGCGTTTTAATAATGTCGATTTTTTTTACAATTTTCATGATCGATTTATATATTGCATTATTTATTTATTTATGTACGCCTTAATTCGGTTTTTAACACGTATTTTTTTATCAGTACGGTGTTCATATGTAATAAATGCATTAATATAAAATATAAAGAAAAATATGACAGAGATACAGTATTCACAAAAACAATTACAAAAAAAAAATCGGTAGCGAAAAACTTGCCCGATCTATTTTATTTGACGAAGCTAAAAATACCCTCATGAGGAAGAAAACATTTTTACTATGTATGAACCAGAGTAGGTTGCAATTCAAAAGTATATATATTTCTTAAGTAGAAACATTTTAATATGTTAAAACGGATTTGAAATGAAAATATATATTTTTGTAAAAAAACCTTATTTTTCAGAAGTTTGACTTTTTTTAAACTTTTAATTTATTTTTACCTTCAATTTTTTTAGAGTGGGCACAGCTTTTCAGCATCAATAGACACATGTTACTAAGCCTCGAAGTTGATTTACGCGGAACGTGAAATTAAATCGAAAACAAAAGTTAAGGGTTGCTGAACATTGAATTCACAAATTTTAAATAAACAAGGTAAGTCACTAATCATTCTACGCACAGATATTTAAAAAAAATGAAATCTCACTAAAATTGGATTAGTGGGTAATCATAATTAATACAATCCATAAAAAAATCATTCTAGGATTAGTAAATATCTGTGTACGAAAGGAAAAGGGGGATGAGTCAATAAAATTGAGTTTTGAGTTAAGTATGCAAAGATGTTCCTAAGATACTCGTACATATCTACCTAGGAGATGAAACAGAAAATAAAATAGAGTGCCATTATTTTTTAAAAAAGGACATGTGACAAATGACATAATTACAAACAAAAATCCTCAATTTTGGCTCTCCTGAACATCTGCATTTAATGACTTATCCCTCTTTTCCTTTTGCACACAGATATTAAGTATATATATTTTACTTATTTCTATCAATAGTGAATGAATAGTATAACTTTAATTGAATTTAGATGAATTAATGACGTTATTATTATTAAATCCGCTACATGTTCTTAATATGAATATAATTAAAACATTTTAAAAGCCTCAATCCAATTTAGTTTTGGATCAAAGTATCTCCAAATCATTTAGCACCTTTCAGCACCCCTTAGCTTTAGCACATGTTATCACCCAAATCATTTAACTCGGTAACAGTTGTAAGCAATTTATTAATAATGGAATAATCGTACATCAATGGATTTTTTATTCTAAGAAATCTCAAAATTAGACATTTGCAATTAAAATTTTAAATTGTTATTTTGGCACCATACAAAAGTTTCTCAAGAAAATAAAAAATTGACCAAAGAAGCGAAGCTAGCAGTTCACAATGGAGCGCTTGATGTATGGCAATGAGGCGTAAAACTTGCAGAGGAAGGATGAAAGTAGATTGAATGCTGTAGAAATAAAATCCCTGAGGCGTATGTGCGTAAAACCATGTTAAAAATGTGTATATCCGGAAAGAATGCAAGGCTGATGTAAGCGTAATGAATAGGATCAAGAAAAGAACTTAGATGGTATGGAAATGTAGAGCGGATGAACATAAAAAGGAGTGTGAAAAGAATATATGATGCGAAAGTGAATGAAAGAAGAAGTCGGGGATGCCCGAGGAAGACATGGCACGATCAAGAGAATAAAAATACTTAAATCGGGCCACATGAAGAGTCAGAATAACAGAAGAGTATGTATGATACGATGTATGAATGTGAATGAAGCAAGGAGTGCGTCCCAAGACAGAGTTGTATGGCGGTCCGTCCTCTCTGCCTACCGCTGCGGGGAAACGGCGTTAGTTGGTTAGTTAGTTAGTGAGTTAGTTAGTTAGTTAGTTAGTTAGTTAATTAGTTAGTTAGTTAACAAAAGTTGTGACATATTACTTTACCAGTATTTGATAGTCATTAACACTACTAATAGCTTTAAGCGTTATCATCATAAAGTGTACTAAACTCATGTGAATGTTACTGTCCTGAAACGAGGAAATATTCCGAATGAGACCATAGAGCTATACATGGCCTGTTCAAAAGAAAAGGTGAATTTTGAATTTTCGCAGGCTGTGTACATTCGATTATCGTTTTTTTTTTGTTATGTTGGTACACATGTGTTTATCATATGTTAGCATTATCAGCCATTTTGGATTAGTGGTTTGTTTTTGACAACTGGAAAGGTTAGTCAAGTTTTTGTGGGTGTTCTTCGATTTTTTACTTTTGAAAAAAATTGGATCAAAGAATATGTATTAAATTTTGCATAAAAAATGGAATAAAGTGCTCCAACGCACTTAAAATGTTGACTGTGGTACCTTTTCTTTTGAACAGGCCTCGTATACTCCTACAATAGAGTCGCCACATCATAGAACAAATTCCTTCAAAGCACGTTCCTTTATATTTGTCGAGAGGCGGCTTCTGGTTCGGTAGAGCGCGGTCTTCCCGACTGTCGACGAGTAAAAGTAGCGCTTTGGACGGTGATAGGTAGAACTAAGGGTGTCGGAACACGCTACTACTATAGAGTAAATATCCGAAATAGACTGTCACTGCGGTTTCGCTTTCGGAGACTAAAAAGTAGCCAGTTTCTATTCCGACTACTTTAGGAAACAATTCCCAATGCCGAGGTGGGGTTAATTGGAATTTCATTTCATATTTTGTTCCTATTCAAAGATAATAAATACCACAGGTTTGCATTAGTAAAAAAATCCACACGAGCTTTTTTTACCCAGTTCCGAAAAGAACCTTATATCACAAAACTGCGCTAAATAATTTCACGGATATTAGTATTTATTTTTTTTTTCTCCAAATAATATAACATAAATGTGGCGTAAATGTGAATAAGAACCTGGTTCTTTCAGAAAAATTAAAAATACCGTCAAGTCGCCGGCAAAATGTAACCGGGACAAGAATATCGAACATCTCTAGCAACAGTTCCATGCGTTCATTTAACTTTATGATACTTTATTAAAAACGTTTTCTTGCAATAACTTTAAGGAAATAAAATTAAGCTTATCTGAGGAAAAATAAACCGTTAGCTTTTCCGAAGTTGAACACTCATACATTTATACATTTAGAATGCTTCCTGTACCAAATAGACTAACATATAAAAATTATTCGAATAACTATTTTAAAAAAACTTTGATATTTAGAATCGATGTTTGTTATCACAATATTTTTCACTGAAGTTCCTTATAATCATATTATAATCAATTATAGCTGTTAGTTGTTGCTCGTGAAAAATCACCGGAACTTGACATATCAATAAAAAAATATTAGCTTCTTTAATCCACCTATTTTAAATATAGAATGTCTGATAGAATGCATTATAGGTAGGTCTAGATTTGTAAAGATTCTACTATCTAGTTGTAAATAACTTTAACTCGATAATTTTCTGAGTACATCCGTTGGTTTCAAATTTGAAAAGTTCACGTACACGACGGCGTTACTACCAGTTTTTGAGGTCAGCATGTAGTTCATAAATACTTTACTCAAACTGACTCAGACAATAAAAAAATGTCTTTAAGATCAAAAGTTAATGGAATGAAAATATTGTTCTTGTATGTTTTCATAGCCCGTGGGGTGAATTTACCATTACTTGAAAGGATTGGACCGAGACCCGCTCTGTACCTTTCTTGCGAGAATCCCCGAACGCCAATCGGGTCCTTTTTCACAAAATTGGTCCGAACACACATCTGTTCACTTTCAGAGCTTTTGTTTTTTTATCCGGTCGGAACATAGCGAAGGCACATTTTATGTATTATTCTAGGGGTAAAGTTTAATAGCAAGAATAATTAAAGCTTTCAAGGCAAACATACCTAGGAGCATTCAAATGTTTAGTAAGTTTATTATTCAATTGAAATTAATGGATTGATTCAATTCCGATTAACGCTTTCGATTTGCAGAGAGACAGTTTACTGAAAAGATTTTTTCTCACAATTTTTACTCCCGTAATCGTTGCATTATTTTATTTTTTTTTTGTATGGTGGGGGAGAATTAGTGGAGGTCATAGTGGGATACTGAGTTTAATCAATCAGTCGGCACCATCGGGACTCACTTGATTCGGGACAGATGTGCCTACGGGAAACTGATGAAGGGTATATTTTTCTATAATATGTTCTGTATGTATTTGTAGAAATACACACAATTTAAGGACTCTATTTATACAAAATAGTGACTGTGACTATGCGATTAGTGAGGTCTACGTCTTCAGAGAAAGAGAGAACCCTGGCAGTTTTATAATTAGATATACATAAAGGTTCTTTTTTTACGTCCTAGGCCTATCCTAGGTCTCCAATTGTTCGAAGCCACTATAATACAAAGGACTATGGCATCCAATTGGAGTATGTTATGAGGTTCAAATTACGAGAGTATGGAAGACAAAGAAACGGGAAAGAGGAATATTGTGAAGTATTTGGTTATTCATATTTGGTCGCTAAACGCGGTTATTGTCATTGTAAGGAAGTTTTGACCCTGAATGCTGGTTTTCGCAAGGGCGATACATATAGTATATATACCACTGAAACTTGGTGCAAACATATAATTTTATTTAAAGAGTATGTGAATCTCACACAGATAAATAAATTTATTTATTTTTACGCACGCCGGACCTCGAACCTGTGACCCCCGGATTCGTGAACGATGATCTTAACTGCTCGGACGCGGAGGTCGTCAATGGTTGTTTACGGGGAGAATGTCATAAATCTGACCAGATTATTAAAGCGGCTATCCACAAGTTCGGTTAAGGGGTTGTTCTTCACCTACCTATGATATTCTCCTGATTTTTTTCACTCACCATCCAACCAAATTGGCTTGAAGAGTTTTACACTCTAAGCCACCGAATTTATTCAGGCTTTGAATTTATTGAAGTCAATCGTAAACAAAGAACTGGAGTTTTTTTTTATGAAAACTGATTTACGAAAAATATATGTATGAGATTGGATTGCCGGTAGATATTTGTAATTTTGAAAATTCTTTCAGACAAATGTCGGTTTCATTTATCTGTTTTATCCTAAAGTCAAAAATGATGCCTTATTTATCAGCGAATGATAAAAAAAATCATCAACTCTGTTAATTATTTTTGTTGATAAATATTTAGATCACATCGCCATCACAGTATTAAAGCCATTTTAATAGAATTACAGCAATGCAACGAATTCTTATAGTGTCGTGTAATGTAATGAATTCATATATTTGAAATAAAAAAATATAATAAAATTATTGAAATATGTGTTGCCTACCGGTTGACCTTGCTGTAGTACATTGGTTTTATTTTTTGGTCTTAACTTTGTCGATGTGTGAATTTATTTACTTATTAAACTGGGTTTTGCAAAAAACAACTCACTTTAGGGTCAACATTCAAAATTGACACTTAACGTTACTTTCCAGCATTCTAATACAAGCAATCCTAGAAATGATGCATCTGAAAATTTTATATGAGTAGTTAGAAAAATGTCGGAGGTTTCCAGTGAATACAATTTTGCAACTATTATCTTTTAAATTCTGTGAAAAATATACTAAAATGTCCATAAAAAGTGCAGTTTATGCATTTTTTAACGTTTTACCCAAAATTCAAGGATGCTTTTCATAATTGTATTCACTGGAAACCTCAGACATTTTTCTAACTACCCACATAGAATTAACAAGTGAATAATTTGCAGTATTTCTTGTATTAAAAAGCCAAAAAGTGTATATTTTTTGTGATGAACCTGACCCTTAAAAGATACATAGTAAAAACAACATAAAAATAGATGAATAATACAAGGAATGAAAAAAAAAGATATTAAAAAAATACAACAATATAATACAATCAGAAGAGTGTACAAAAAAGAAGCAGAAGATAATATGAAGACTTTTAAGGATAACAAAAATCTTAATTAGCATGTATATTTTTTTAACGTGATGATTATGTGTATTTTTTTATACATTTATACAAGTTTTTTAAAACTGTAATACAATAATTGCTTCTAATGTTCGTTATGATAGATTATCTGCATCATTTACTCAAAAATCAACTTATAACTTGTCACTGTCACTACCTTTAAAATTTCCGTTTCTTAATTTTTAAAAAATCCTTCCAATCTCAAGATCACTCGCTAGCGTTACCGTAATATTCTTTCTAATCAATTAAGTAATTTGAAAAACATATTTTTTTTATAATGCTTTGCTTAAATTTAATAACCATTTTGTTTTAGCTTTCTGAAATGTTAAAGATTAAAGAAACCGGATAACATAATAATTGATTAATAATGTCATTATGATTAATTTATATACTCTACGTCTGTCTCGACATCCTAATGAGACAGACATGGACCAAACCAATTATTTTTTTTTTTTTAATTTTATTTCAACAAGAATAAATAAATAACTTACCATCAAAATTAAACCAATTAATAAATTTAAATAACCTGTAAGAACCATACAAAATACATTATGTCATTCAATAATATCAAGAAGTATATAAGTTATTATTGGTATATAAGTCAAAAAGTATATGAGTGATAATTAGTTATTTTGTAAACTTTGATGTACAATTAACTTAAATAAAACTAAATCTTAGGAACGAGAAGGTTAATTACTATGAATTCGATATATCCTATGTTTATACATTAAACCTATTTCATTCGTTCCTAGAAACAGTTCTACGAGGTGGTGTTATTATATTTCTTCCCAGTTTATGACCTACATTCATTATTTTCTGCGGTACAGAATGTCGCGTTTTGCCATTGAACAGGCAATCCCTAGAAATGTGATGTACACCGATTTAACACCGATTTAACACCTTTTGACTTAGATTTATAGATTACTTAAAACTCTAAATCGGATATCCAGATGAAATCCGCCTATTAAAAGTAGACAAACGCGTCGGATTTCCATCCGGGCGTCGTGGATTCAATTCCTCTACTAGCTAAGTCCTTCATCATTAAACAAGCAATATTTTCCGCATATTATGATGGCAGTAGGAGTTTTTCAAAAATAGTTAGGTTATTCGAAAACCGAAAATGTTTGTCTCTCTTTTTAAAGAAAAAATAAAGAAAAATCCGAATATTTGAAAAATCGGAATTATGTAAAACACATACTGATTCAATTATTTGATAAAAGCACTGTTAGAAAAATTAAAATGTTTTAATATAAAAATAAACAAATTTAACACTTATAACCTAGATATACAACCATGTACAAGTAGCAACAAGTCTATTTATTTTAAATAACTCATGTTTTTAATGGTACATATTTTAACTAAATCTTGTATTGGTGCATGATCTGAACATTTGGTTATTGGGTTAGCAACCTAATTATTGTAAATTTATCTATATTTGACTTTGAAATTTTAAAGTTTTAAGTATTGCATGCCTGTTGGACGCGTTCAATTCCTAGAACATGGCCTTTCAAATACCTTATTTTATTTGAAATCCGGATACTAATTATACTGCGAATTATCCAAAATTCCGAATTTTCGAAACTCCCGATTATTCGAATAGCAATTCCTAGCCCAAACCAACCAATAAGACTTATTATCTATTTCAGAAAGAATTAAAAATCTTTTGTACAGTTTCAACCGAAGTAAGAAAAAATTGCGTTTACTTCGGACAAACAGATACGCCCACAACACACTTCTAACAATTTTCTCTTCAGTTCGTCTCCAGAATTGAAATAGCCAGTTTGGCCCCGTTTGGCTTTTGTGGATTTTCCTAGTGATTTAATATTCTGTCCCCGAATAACGTGGCTGGGGTCTACTAAACCAGTGGACAGAAGAACCACGGCGAATGTTCAATTATGTTTTGTGTTTTCGATTAAATCTAACAACGACGACCAATTTAAATTATACCTAGAAAGCGGAAATATCTGGGAATAAAATTGCAACAACGATTGAATGATAATATTTTATGTTTTAAATTTCTAGGTCAAGGCAACTATTTTCATTTCCATCATGATCCATGGAGCTTTGAAATATCGATTTACTTTTAAAAAAATTGTTAGCCGAACCAAACCAAGAAGCAGCTACAAGTTAGTACTATAAAAGTCTACGGCACGTAACTTGACTTGCAAAATAAAGCATTTCATTGCTTAAAAAAATTATACTGTTTGAAAGTCGTAAACTAATTCCGTAACCACGTCAAAGTTTCGGGTAAGAACATTTATTTATTTATTATTACATGCTTACAAACAATTTTTAAAAAAAACGTACTTATTAGTACATTTGTTATAATAATTGTAAATACTTGAAAATGTGTACAAGTGCTACTATGTTTTGTTCGGTCGATATTAGTTCCTAGCTCCAGCTAGGCAAATTGCCTGTTCTAAGGAACCAAATACATTCAATACGCGACGTGTCTCACCTGTTTGTTTGCATAAGGTTATAAAAAACAAATCTATCGTATTAAAGATCAAAGATAGTCGATAGATATTGCATACAGTAAGAGGGCAGATAAAGAAAATTAAAGTACAAAAACCAAACGGTATTGCAGCTAATATTTTGACAGGTACTTTACAGCCTGATTACAAAGGATCAGAAGCTACTGTAAATGCAAATAATTATAAGATTTTTCTTTACAAGTTGAAACAATATGTCACAAGCAACAAAAGTGTTAATGTAAATGGTAAATAATATTATGCTGTCAAGTAAGTAATTCCTAAATATTCATTGTTGCGCATTATGGAGGTAGGTCAAGATTCATGATCAAAATCAAAACTTCGTGCATAAAGGCTAAAAACTAATATATAACGTTTTTTTTTCCATATCAACTCAAATCACATTTTTGTCTGACCATTATTTTTATTCCATGTACGAAAAGTGCGTCCATAAGGCTTAATTTCGTAGGCGAGACTTAAAATTGTCACTGATTTTCAAAGAAAGTAAACTTTGGTTGTCTACCCATCATTATTTGACGTAACATGTCTAAATTATATCAAAGGTCAAAAATCCAATTTTGAAATTAAAACAATACGATTGCGTTCATTGATTTTGACAAAAGTGTAATTTTGGGTTGTACTCGTACAGATCGGCATAATAAACTTTGTAGGTCGCCAAAGAGAAAACTCATGAATGAACGACCACTTTTTTTATCAATTGAATTTTTTTCACAATCTACACTAGCGAACTCACCGATTTTAAAGTTAAGGTTGTTGATTTTTAATGCAGAATAATCATACTATTTTCCCTTTTTTTCGATAAAAAAGTGTGTTGTCACATAATTGTTATTACCTAGTCGAATATTAGCATTTTTCTCGAAAATTATTATTTAAATAATACAAACATAAATAATAATACATTTGTTCTAGTACAGAGCCCTTATTGACAAAAACAATGGTAGAAAAATTGATTGATTACTTTTTCATATTTTTATACGGCGATAGTTTTAACTGGCCGTAGCTAGTGGGACTAGGACATTTAGTTATTTATTTTAGGGGAAATCGACAGCAAATCAGCTATTAACAAGTATTTAATAAAAAAAGTAATATTTCATTCCAATTATAATTTTTCCACAAGACGATAAATGATGTAAGTAAAGTGTGACAATATACAGTTATATTTTAGTTAACTTAACTATGTGGGTAGGGGAGTGGGAGGGGAACATAAGATTGGGATGTAGGTACGAAGGACGGAAGTAGATGAAAAGGCAGTTTTAGTAATCTAGTTTGGATGCCGTTTTATGATGAATTTTGAGTTTAATGTCACATTTAGTTAAAATTGTCAATGAAAGGGTATTTTGAAAGATCATCGTTGTTATGGTGCGTAGCCCTTTAACACTCTGGTAATATATTACTAAAGACATGGGAAAGCAGTTAAATAAATATGAATGAGTAGGCGGTAAATTATACATGGCAAGTGAATGCAGTTACAGAAGTTATGCAGTTTAACAAAGTAAATACATCTAACAAAATACATTCTTCATGAAATATGTACGTGATCCTGGTATTATGAATCTCAGGCCCGGTTAATGACAATGTTGATTTGATATTAATATTTAAGAGAGGTAGGTACTCATATTTGAGTATAAGTAAAAAAAGGTTAACAATTTTTAGTACGAATGGTTTGTAAACAAGTAAGTACAAGCATTTTTTAAGTCTGTCGAGGTCTGAATGTCGGCCGCGCAAGTGGTCGCCAACAGGCGGTAACATGGTGCTCCAGGTTGTTTTTGAAAAGTGTTGATTTAGATAGTTTATGGGAAAAGGTAAAATGAAAGAGAGAAGGTGAGTGTAAAATAGGGTAGGTAACGTGACGCGGAAAAAAAAGTAGAAAGATACAGGACTGAATGAAAAAGTATTTAGAAGCGAAACGGAAGCAGATGAAATCGAACAATTTTATTTAGGTCCTCCTCTTTGGAAATGAGTATCGGTGACGAAGTAGAATTTTTTCGTACGAATATCTAACAGTTTTTAGTTATTTCTTATTTTTTAACTGTTAATTCGTGGTGGAATTCCATTTTAATGATTTAATAAAACAAATGTATGTCTTTATTCCACTTATTTTTTAGTTCTTGTTTAGTTATGGTAGCGTTTTTCCTGAGCAGACCCCTTGGCTCTAAAAATGAGGTTTTTATTGGAGCTGGTCAGGTGGTCATTGACATTTTTTTTTTCTTGCGGCGCCAGGGTAATTTAAATCCTTTGTGCTTGTTTCCTTTCTTCTTCGTATTTCCGTCGTGAGCTCAACTTTACGTGACCAAGTAGAGAAGTTTACAATTATAGGTTTTATTAGTTTGGAATGGTGTAGATCTTTTGCAGGAACTCTGGTAGCAAACTCGATTTCGCTTATGTTTAAGTGAGATATACCTAGTTTGCCATATCATTTTTTTGTGATATTCTCGTTGTTCCTTTATGGTACTCTTTTTTTCTCGCTATTTGCTTTGTGAAATGTACTCTCAGATGTCGCCTCGCACTTTTAGTGGAACTGTTTACCGCAAGAGTAGCATGTAACGCCGTCGGCAATTGTAAGCTGACAATTTGTAGCAGTTTATATTGAAAAGGTTGGACGCTTCTGAATTACTAGACGGTGCGAGTAGAGGTAGGTATGTCTGAGCTAGAGCAAGGCACTGCACTTTTGTAGGTAGTATTGAAATATGAAATGTATGGCGCTTGGTAAAATTACAATTTTCGTTGTTTTTTAATAGATTTTAAGAATGAATCAATAGAAATATTTTTGTAAGAATTTACTGAGAGTTACGCTAACTTCAAAAGTTATATACTATAGTTTTAACTGTAGAAAAATAATAATTTTTAAGAATCAAACAAGAATGCGTGTCACACTTGACTGGTTGGCATATACAATTCTTTATAAGATATTTATTTTAGGAAGGTTGGGCTGGTTGGAGAACCTGGCTGTTCACAGCTAGTCAATAAACGTAGTTAAAGACATTTCAAGCAACGCTTCAAATTTTAATTTATATTTTTTAAGGTTCGTGAGTTTATTTTTCGGTTTGTTGTATTTTGTTCTACATTATATTATTTTTTAAAGTAAAAATGAAATAATGGGGTGCCCCATTTTGAATTGTTAAAAAAAACATTGTGATATTTTCATAGCTGCGAGCAATATAAATTAGCCACTGTGCCCATCAATGCGACCCCACACATCTCATAAAATATAATATAATACATACATGCATACACAAACAAAATAAAATAATGTATGAAAACAAAAGATTATCACATGTACTAGCAACATCAAAGTACATTTATGTTTTCTAAGCCTTATCATATGTAAACAATTGTAATTTAATCCATGTGAGTACAATGACCCAAAATGATATGTCATGGAAAACACCCGTAAATTATTATTCATTAGCAGATTTAAAAATAAAAAAGGTTTTTAAATATTTTAAAGGAAAAAAATATTTCAGCCATCTCCCGAAATAAATCACATTGAATGCACTTGACAGCAAAATGAAAACTTAATATGACTCTTTATTATATTGGCTTTTATGGAAAATAGATTCTTCCCAGCGACTTTATCGTTCCTTCAATTACAAATATTTTCTCACCATTCTTAAATTCGTAAGGTACAACAGTTCTATTTTTGTAAATTAAAAATAAATTGAAATTCTACAAAGTAAACAACAACGGAAATACGTTTTTCGGTGGAATTATTTTTTAAATCTTTTGATAATAGGAAAAGTTATTCTATTCAAATCTAAAAATCAAACGTGGACAAGCATTGTAGTGTAAATATTTCAAATTAATAAAAACATATTTTAAATACTAGTTGTTGTAAAAAAATGAATAATGTAACTTTACTCGCCAATAAAGACATACATTTACTGCACGCATTTCAAGTATAGATAAAAAAATAATTGTAAATTGTAGGTAGGTATTTTTATTATTTCTTCTGTTTAATTTGATAACTTTCTTAACACATAGTTCCAAATTCAAAAATCTCATACTCGTACGTGCGTACTCACGAGGAAATTTTAAAATATTATATTTAAAATCACCTACCTTTAAATAGCAGACTGCATCTCACAAATCACTTTGACAAATTAAAAGCACTTTGGAGAAAAATTCTTAAAACTAAGAATTTTATAAAACAATAATAATCTTATCGTAAAAAGTTTTATCTCGTATCGCGCCTGTTTTTTTCCCCCTGAAAACGCAAGAAACACGACCTCACCCGTACGCGGAGCGCGGCGGACTGACCCTTCTAAATTCACTATTATTAAACTGGAATGACTTGACGAAGTGTAAGGGGATGAAAGATGACAAAATAACACCACTTAATAAAAAAAATCAAATCAATTGCTCAAGGTTATTTAAAATGTGCATACTTCAAATTGTCTTTTTTACAAAGTGTCTTAAAAAGTAGATATTTTTCTTTCATTTTCATGAAAAGTCATATTCCACACTACATACTACTGAAGTTTGGATTCAAGGCGCAAGAAACGTACTGCAAAATATACCGTTGAATAAAAATGTTCGCTTTTTATTAGTTTCGTGTTCCGTTCTGTTGCCGCGCGTTTGATTCTTTCGTCGTGAGGGTATTATTGTAATATTTACATATGGCTGTGTGCGATTGAGATTTCTTGTGCGTGAAGAAGTATTATTATTCTCATTCGGCGTTCGGCGGAACCGTTTGGGCGGAAAGAAACGAGAAGCGCCTTTTAGAACGGAAAGCGGCTGGAAACATGAAGGAAATGTTCCTTATTGGAAATTTTTACACATGAAGTGTCGTAATTGAATGGGATGGCAGACGATCAAGCGAATTCGGGCGGTTCAATCGTACCGTGGCACGTTTGACAAGCATTTCAATTATATCGTTGTTTTTACAAAGCGACGACGTAAAATCACGAAAGTCGTTTTAAATTTAAAATCCAATATGAGAAACCTCACCCTGTTTGATTTTAGACGGAAGTGGGCATAAAAAACTGACGGTATTTTCGCAATTACTGCGAGAGGCAAAACAGCTGCCACGTGTTAAATTACTATTAAAATCGTACTAGGTGAAGAAAAAAAATGTATCTTATATAAAAAAATGTTGTATGTAGGTAGGAACCTATTTTGAAAATATTAAAATTTACATCACTACAGTTTGATATATTTCACTTTGCAGTCGGTGGTGTCGCTAATGTAGATTTTGTGAATAAAAAAAAGGGACAAACAAATATATTCATTGGTTCGTTAGTTCTTTCTTTGGAAGCCTGCAAAGATAAAAGTGTAAGGCTGTTCATTAACAACAGGTACTCTTTTTTAATGGTGAGACACATAAAAAATGTGAACCAGTATTTATTTTTATGTGTCTCACCATTAAAAAAAAAAACTGGTTCATTTTTTGTGTGCTCATTTTTAACCAACTAGAGTACCTAAGTGTTAATGAGCAGCCTTACACTTTTATCTTTGCAGGCTATATATATTATTTTATATATATATATATATATATATATATATATATATATATATAAATATATATATGTATATATATTTATATTAAAAAAAATTCAAAAATTGTTCTACCTAACTGTTCCCAACCGTATAGAGTCAATGAAACTATGGCATCCCCAATCTGGGAATGTTGTGAGGCTGATTGTAGTGAGTAGAATAAGAATGTTGAAAAGTATCTGCCTATTCAGATCTCATTACTAAACACGGCTAAAGCCATTTCATGCAACGTTTCGATTCTGAATGGTGGTCTTTCCCCAGGGTAATACTTAGAGTGTCTACCACTCTGGAACGTGCCGCAAAGACACCATATATTAATTTATATAAATTAAATGTGTTACGATACATATTAATATATAAAAGTTTATCACGTATAAGGAATATAATAAATAAATTTTTATTTTTATTAATTTTGAGTTTGAAACCGCGGTTTCTGGATTCGTAGTCGAGCCTCTTACCACTCGACCACGGTGGCCGTCAAATTATCATCAAGGACTGTTCAACATCGATAAATTATGTGGAACAATGAATTATTATCAACAAACTAATGGCGTATTTAGTTCCGCTTCCGGCAGCCCGCAGAGTAATACATGTTAAGCTGTAATGCAATATTAATTTTGCCAGACGATTTTTTATTAAGATATTCCAAAAATGCTTACATTTGGCATACTTTTGCAGGCCATTATTAAAAGCGGAAAAACTTTCTACACTTCAAATAAGGAATATTTTATGCTGACCTAAATTTGTTTTAGTTTTGAAGCCCATCAAACATTATTTTTTGCCTGCGTGGAAAGTTGCATTTACTTGAATTGATTTTCAAAAAGTTTTGATTATGCCTCGGAAAGGCAGTTTTTCAGCACCCGACCATAAAATTATAAGCCACACCGAAGCACCTACTTCATCTTAAAATCGGAAACGTTAAAAAAAATCCACACGAATTTAACGAGATGTTGGATAAATTATGACTATGGGAAAACTTTGGTCATTATTGCGAAAATCCGTTTGGATCGGGTGAAAAAAAAAAGAAGCGATGGGAAGAAATAATACCGTCGCTTGATGAAGTATTGGGCATCATCCCATGCCATTTTCGAGCTGAAATATAATTATTTTCGCAGAAAGCAATCACTTTGTGGTTTGTCAAATTTTAAGAAATTAAAAAATAGCTTTGTATACATATATTATTTAATTTTGTACCTTAATTATGCTTAGGCTAAGCGAAACCGGTCGGTCCTAAAAATTAAAATAATATCCGTGGTCTTATAGAAAGTTATTTTATTATTGTAATAAAAATAAATAGTTTTATTTTTTATGACATTAAAAAATACAATTTTTTGCGTCTCGTGGTGACTTCATCGGGAGAGAAAAAAAAATGTTCGTAGTGCTTTAAAAATAGATATATTTTTTTATACTTTACTAAGTGGTTTAATTACCATTTATATTAACATTTACAAAGATAATATCCAAAACAGTTTTAAAACTGTTGTCTTAAGAAAACTGAGATGCCACTCTAATGAAAATAATTTATAAACATTTTTTTTTGTGATTTCATAGAAACGAACTTTTTACAAGTCGGAACTCGCTGTGGGAATAGAGTTTATTTTATCCTACTGCCTGTATATTAAACTTGAAATACTCTGAAACAGTGAGTTCTGGCGTCATGAAATGTTCACAATATTTTATAGAATTTACATACCAACGCAACTATTTTCACCCCATCTTTATCAAGAATAGTTGTGGAGCGGAAAGAAGAACGGAAAGAGTATAAAAAATCATGTTTTGTGTTAAGTATGCAGAATTGGTCCATAGATACATATCTAGAAAGGAAAAGTGAGATGATTCAAAGAATAAAATAATGTGCTTTTATTTTTTGAAAACGGATATGTGATATATGACACGTATTACACATATTAAATAAAATTCCCAAATTTTGTTTTGGCACTTCTGAACTTTTTTTTTTTTATATGAATACCGCACAAGAGTCTCAACTGCTCTCAACCGTTTAGAGCCAGTGAGACTATGGCATCCCTAAATAGGGTATGTTGTGAGGCTAAAGTTACTGGGGAGGGGAAGGAGATTGGGAAGAGGAAGGTTGGGAAGTACCTGGCTATTCAGATCTGGTCACCAAACACGGCTAAAGCCATTTCAAGCAACGTTTCAATTCTGAATGGTGGTCTTTCACCAGGGCGATACTTAGAATATCTACCACTCTGAACATCTGCGTTTGTTGACTTATTCCGTTATTCCTTGCGCACACAGAATTATTCATTTGAATTTCATATAGACAATACACAATATCGTTCATTACATACTTATCGTTTTCTTATGTTTCCTTTTTCTATAATAAAAGACAACTACTCAGCTTACGAATAACACAACACATGAATTATAAAAGAGAACTCATTTTCGGGTGTTTTCCTTTGTTAATTATAGGATACCTACCTATTTATTTAATATAACTTGCAGAACATCAAAATTAATAGAAAACGTATATATTTGTTAATATAGCAAAGCTGTATTTTCTTTTGTTTACAAATTATAGCTTAGATTTAGTAAAACTAGAAGGGCTCTTAAAACTGTTATTTTTGGCAAAGAGGTTTTTTAAAGTCCTAAATAGTCGACAAGGGGAGAATGCTTAGGGTAGGGCAAGGAAAAGAGGAGAGAGGAAAGTCAAGTCGAGGTGATGGGTGGGGGGGGGAATTCGGCTGATGGGAGGGTTGGGAATAAATAGTACTTTTCTAGTATTGACTTGAAGGTGGTGTTTGGGAGGCAACCCTTATAACGGAGGATCGGAGGGCAACTCGTTTCAAAGACGTGCTGTTTGCACTGTGAAGTAAAATAATTTGAATGATGGAAGATGGGATGAGAGGTAGGAGGTGGCCACTTTAGCGAACTGATTGTTGGCTCATTGTTCTTCATACATTAGATAAATTTATTTCTATGTATTAAGGCTTATTATCGCTCTGTCACGATATTAATCATTAAAATAACATTCGTAATATTCAAACAATGCAATAGGAAAACACAAAACAGAAAAAAATATTAAGGTACCATCTGGACTTGAATCCGAACCTACCGCTTGCCGGGCGGTCGTGTTCCCAATCACGCCACTTCATCTCTTGTTCAAACTGAGATTATTTCTATATCACATACATATTTATCGTTTGAGGACCATTAATACTGTTCCATGTGAGTGAGAACTCGATCGCTCAGCAAGCGAAGAAAAACTTTCGGTGAGCTCTAATGTCATAAAATTTGCACGATTTTTTAAATCTAACATTGTCAGGTCATTATGTGAGTTTTTAGCTTTCAAAGTTTTTTCTTTCATGAGCTGTGCATCTTTAAAATATGCATTTAACAGACAAAAAATAAGACAAGACGTTAAGTTTGTTCCAAATTGAAAAGAGTGTTAATGCTTGAGTGACGTCGTTTGTTAACTAACGACCAGTCGTTTAAAAGATTCGTTCACTAGAAGCTTCATTAGACGAGATATTCCTGTTTTTTTATGACACTCTGTTATTTACTGATAATGTGTTTTTGCTTCATGCTTTACATTTTATTTGGTGTAGATCTCTTTATGCTGTTTTTTATAAGTAGTTATTTTTTTATTTTTTTTAAATTTGCCTTAAATTAAATTTCTTTCACGGAAAATGCTCACTTACCCTTTCATAGTTCCAAATATACAAAATGCCTTTTTTCGTGAGTAAAATGTGAAATTCTGTTTTTGAGAAAACATTTTACCACAATAAAGCCTTTTCCAAATCGATATTGAATCTCTCAAAGCAGCAAACAAATTACATAGATAGAGTTGACTACCAGCGGGAAAATACTGTTGACAAAAACATATTTTCTCGAGAGTAGAATTTCAATTCCTTTTTGAGTAGAGAACAAACATAGTACATATCTATAGGTACATAGTATTAAGCGACATCACTGTTTTCAATTTTAAGGTATTTTCTTATTTGAGAGTAGGCCGCTAGCTTTATTTGTCATTTTCACTGTGTGTGTCAACTTATAAAATAGCACTAATACTGTCTCATGGGAAGCGAGCGTCACGATGCGAGGAACGGCAGAGAACGGCGAGCGCGTCTACTACACTCGCGCACTGAGCCAACTCGGCTAGTCTTAGAGGAGATATTAAATACGATGCAGAACATGCCGTGTTGGTATGATAAACATGCATTAGTACAAATAATGCAAGTAAACAACAATACCATCCACATAATGTATCAATTATGATTATCTTCTTTATCACCTTAATTTATTGAGATTGTCTGAACTTAGAATAAATACCGACTCGTCTTGCCTATATAAAACTATAAATTCAAAAATTGACAGCCCTGAATTATTATACTCAATTGCATTTCATGTTCCTGGCAGGACAGTTACAAGGCAGTACCTGCCATATTATTGTAACAATTCTGCAATATTATTTTTTTATTTTCACTTACAATATTTTTATATATGTTGTTCAATATTGTTTTCTTATTTTCTTTTAGGATATTTTTTGCACTGTTTATGAATTTATTGTTTTAAAAAAAAAAGTTAGTAATGGGCGTAAATAAATAAATAATATGTACATATTCGAACAATATCTTAAATATATGTATCACACATATAGAGACTCAACCTAGACTCTGTGTGAGCGATCCGTTTGATAGACCCTCCTGTTTTACAAACGAATCACAATCTTTGGAGAACAATCAGGTGGGAATGCTCGGTTTGTTCTATCAGGATTTCAATAGAAAATGCTCCGAGGAACCTGTGTCATTGATCCCTTCGGCATCGGTACACAATCGGAACACTTGTCAAATGCGCGCCCAACATTTGTACATGATTGAAATTCGACACATGAGAACGGGTCGCTTCAAGGACTCGTTCTTGTATTCAACAGCTTGGCTGTGGAACGATTTTCCGACCTCGGTGTTTTATCCCTTCTTCTTTTCCTCAAAAAGACCCATTACAAAGCATCCCTAAAATTAAATTATTTCTATCAGAGCCTCTCGTGTGGAGTTAATGTAAAAAAAATAACATAAAGCGTGAATAATATAAAAATCGTACCTTTGTAATATAATTAAAATCTGCAACATGCACAAGTCTGCATTAAAGTAACTTTACTATGCACTACGTGAAAATGGTGTGAATGTTCAAAAGATATCGCTTAACTGAACCAACAACTGTGTCTAATTGCAAAAGCATTAAAATATTTCATAAACCTGCGCACATGGCTTCATAATTCTCAGTGAAATTGCTCATACTATTATATTTGTACTGTACAAGTTTGGATTTAAAAACCGCACTGCCTTAGTACATAGTTATGTTAGGTTAGGTTAGGTTATTTCACGCAAATCTAAACACACCACTTGTAAGTAGGCCACCATCGCTACTTTTGTTATTGTTTCGATTTACCTACGACAGGGTAAATGGAAATCCGTTTTGTCGTTGTTTACGTTTTAAATAATTAATAATTTTTCAAAGGAGATCATACTCTGGGGGTTGTAATAACTCTCTTGAGACGTCTACAAACTAAAAAGCTTGTTTTAAATATGTATTATTCACAACCACAAGTTATTTGCATATTCGGTAATTTCTTGCTTCTGAGTAGCGTGGAGTTGAGATAAATGCCTACCCAGGTTTGTGACTTCACAACATTTTATTAAATGCGAAAACCACACGATTGTTTATATAAATTCCCGGAATCTATGGAAACCACAATTGGAAAATATTTCGAGGCGAAACGAGGAGAAGAGAAGGAAGTAAAAGAGGAGTGGGGGTGATTAGATTCTCCCCTTTGATGGCTTTCTGTAGACATGAGACCTTATATCCTCTATTAACAATTTTCAAATTTATTACTTTTATTTTTTCTTATGGATACACATGTATACATATGTATAACAACTTTATTTCATGTATGATTATCAATCATGAAATGTATTGCATTGCATTACTCCTGCATACTTTCTGGAATAAAAATATTATTATTTTTATTATTACTTAGAAGTACCTGTCTGAATAAGAAATCTTAACCATAAAGCAAAAATCTGTGTGTTGGTCATAAGGATGTTGCCTATTGTATGCTGATGATGCAGTGCTGATTTCTGACAGAATGGAAAATCTACAGTTTCTCGTGTCTAGGATGAACTAAGTATGTATGCAGAATGAGTTGATGAATTTAATAAGTCCAAAGTCATGGTGTTCTAAAGAGATAGTACGAGAACAGAGTGCACTATAGTTGTGAATGATGAATATTTGAAGCAAGTGACTGAGTTTGTGTATTTAGGAAGTATATTTATAAGAGACGGAAAGACTGATATTGAAAGAAGGGTGAATGCAAGACACTCCATTAATGGCGGACTGAACGCTGTTGGCGCAAATAAAAAAAATGTCCAAGGAAACGAAGCTAGCAGACCACAATGAAGTGCTCATGTGAAGAGTCAGAATAACAGAAGAGTATGTATGAGACGATTTATGGATGTAAATGAAGCAAGGAGTATGTGGCAAGACAGAGTTGTGTGGCGGTCCGTCCTCTCTGCCTAACCCTACGGAGAAATGGCGTGGTTAGTTAGTGGTTTGAACAGCAAAACTCTTGAAAGGTGAGCTCTGGGTGGGTTTTTCGTTGTATAATATGTTACAAAGATGACGTCAGGAAGAAATTGCTTCTGAAAATAAAAATGTGTATTTCAGATCATCGTTTATGGTTCATTTACACATATCCGTGACGCCACAGTGACGGTACAGTTCCGTATCAGCACATCGGTATTGTTTCATACATCCTCTGAAACTAACACTGATAGCACTGTGGCGGCTCTGATTTGTATGAAATAGCGTTGTGACCGCTCTGTGCGAACTACTACAAAGAACTACTTCATATTACGGCAGTTCAAACTTCATTCATTTATCATAGTGCGAATACTTAAATTGAAGTTGGACTTCAAAGACATCAAAGACTACAAAGAAACACTTCGTTTTAAGTACTTCAATTGAAGTTCGACTTCAAAGACTACAAAGAACTACTCCATTTTGCGGCAGCGCACATTTCAATTGAAGTCGACTACAAAGATTTGACGAGGAACTGGTTCTTCTCCAGTTTCATTTTTGTTTTTGTTGATTTGCTAGTACATTTATGGGGAAGAACTTTTGTTGATTTGCTAGTATTTTTTGATTTCAAATCTCTATCTGCTAGTGCTTTTTTTTTCGGGGAGAGAATTTTTTGTTGATTTGCCAGTACTTTTTGATTTGAGATCTCTACCGACCAGTAATATTTTTTGGCGAGTTAGACTTCAATTGAAGTGTTCACCGCAAAAGGTTCATTTTAAAGAACTAGCAGATCGTGAAGCATTCACAAAACTTTTAAGTTTTTCCCAACGCTAGTATGAAACAATACTGAAGTACTGATACGGAATTGTATCGTTACTGTGCCATCACGGATATATGTAAATTGACCTTTATTGCCTTAGAACAAATCGATGATTTAATATCAACATTCTAATGTAAACTGAAATCAATTTACGAAGTAAAATTATTAGTTTCTCAACTAAACAGACATAAGGCTATAAGTTTAGCGTAAGCAGCTTCAAAAGATATAACTTTGTACCTGTTTTCATTCGTTGGGAGGTGAAAACCCCAGGACTTAACAACAAACAAATTTAAGTACAACAATTATGCCGAGCCGGAAATTAAACCCTTGAAGCCATATTGCTCACGAGTTCTCCGCCAACAACTGTCGGAAACTCACCGAAATAATCACGAAGCCGGTTTCGGGAAGGCGCCAGTGCCCACAGGCCTCCAGGCCCCCAGGCCCACGGGCCCGAGGCCCTGAGGGGGGCGCAAAGGAAGTATTCCTGTGCGAGCCCCATTACCGTACCTTTAAGTGTTGAGGGTTAAGCTCATTAATATGTGCGGGGTTTCCGTACAGCACTAGAGAGTATTATAAAAGTGCTTTTGAGTAAATTGTTGAACGCGTTGAAGGCCCGTTAATAAAATTATTATCACACAAATTAATTGTTCTTCAAAAAATAAAATGAAATTCTTCACTCCGGAGTATGGAGATGTAAGCATGAATCATCCAAATCCTATGTTTTATACACCAACATAGTAATAAGAGCGTAGAAATATGAATAAAAAAAATTGAACATGAAATAAAATTTTACGAATACATTTTAATTTTATTTTTTTACTGTGAATACGGAACAAGATTGCCAACTGCTCCCAACCGTCTAGAACCAGTGAGTCTATGGCATCTCCGATTGTAGTAGGTTGTGAGGTTGAAGGTGATGGGGAGGGGAATGAGATGGGGAAGAGGAAGGTTGGGAAGTACCCGGTTTTTTTCAGATTTGGTCACCAAACACGGTTAAAGACATTTCAAGCAACGTTTCAATTATTAATGGTGGTTTTTCCCCATGGTAATGCTTAAAATATCTTCCACTCTAGAACGTGTTGCTTATATACTATGTATTATTTATATGAATCAAATGAATCCAGAGGTTGCGAGTTCGAATCCCGACGTGCCAAATAAATTATTATTAAATCAATACGTGTTATTACGTATTTGATTGATTCATAATTAGTATATTTCGGCAAGTTCCAGAATTATATATAGTATAGTATCGCCTCGGTGTAAAACCACCATTCAGAATCTAAATGTTACTCAAAAAAGAGTAAAAGCCCTCTAGGGCGTAAATAAATAAATAAATTATATTTGTCAATTCCAAGTCAAAAAAATTACACGTTGTATATGTACCTATGATTATTATTGTTTTATGTTATAGGATACGAGATAGAGTTACGAGCAAAACAAATACATATAGGTTAATTTTTTTTTTAAATTGGTTTAGCCGTGTTTGGTAACCCAATATGAAAAACCAAGTACTTTTCAACCTTCCTCTTCTCAATCTCTTTACCCTCTTCACTACCTTCAGCTTCACAACATACCCCAATTGAGAATGCCATAATCCCACTGGTTCCAGACGTTTGGGAGCAGTTGGGACTCTTGTGACAATTATTCACATTTAAAAAAATCTTTACGGTAAATGATTACCTACGAAACTGTTCCTCTATTTTTACTTTATTAACAATTGATTGCTGTATTTAATCACTAGTTTTGTGTCTTCTAATGTAGTATTTTTATTTTCATTTATCAAAATATAAATTAATTTACAATTGTCAAAAAAATATTAATTGAACCGATGAAAATTCAGGGATTATTTATACGCTGGTATCCCCAATACCAACAGTGCTAACGCCACCTACTGCAGAGGTGAATGTGTCAATCTGGACTTACTCCCGAGAAGCTACAACGCGCTTAACGTGGAAGAAATAAAACAAGAGGTTTGCCTTCATTTCACGTAGGCCGTGGATATTCCGAAACACGTAACACTATTTCACGCAACTCTAGATACGTCACTTGCTTCAGAAAGCACGATATGAAGATGAAAATCCAAACCCCAATAAAGACATACATGTGTGTTGAATTTATGGCTTCATACCTCTTTGGATTTAAATAAAGATTCCTTGTAACCACTAAATTAAAATTAATTTCAAGCCTGAAATTTTAACATTTGCCATATTTGATGCTAGGGGCTTAATTGGTTTAACAAGGTCAAAATGACCAGCTGAATAATACGTGCGAAAAAAGAATCATAAGCCTTATTTAAAAATCGTCGTTTTTTACGTTAGTTAAAAAGGTAGATAGGCTCGAAAAAGGTTCTTATCGGATTAAAAAATTGAATTGAGCTGCTGTTGAAAATAAAATAAAATGACCTTTGATTTGAAAGTCGATGATATTCATCCAAAATAAATACATTGACTTTACGTAAAAAACGATAATAATCAATAAATTCTTGGAAACGTGCAGGCTTAGGTTGATGCGTATTAAACTTTCGTTACATTCGACATCGTAACAATTTAACGACTAGCGCCATTTTGTTTTTTTGACGTTTGACCGTTCCTCGTTAAACGTCGATTGTCGGTTCATTTCAGCATACTCACAAATTGCAATCACCTGAGAGGCATAAAAATCATGTTGTTGTGCTTGTCAGTTGATAACAATTTGTTAAAAAACTTAAATGGGACTAGAATCGGGAACAACAAACTGGGAACATTGAAATGTCGAAAACTAAAAATGGCGCTAATCGTTGAATTATTACTATGTCAAATGTGACTAATGTTTGATACACGGCAACCTTAGATTTATATTTTGAACTTATTTACATTACTTAGGTTTAGTGTAGCTACTATTTCACGGCCCGGTAATGTAGCAAACGTAAATATGGTATGTGAAAAAGGTTAAATAAAACACTAACCCCTCACACAAATATCGCCATTCAAATTAACCCCGGGAGAGTGACGGTTTGCAGTTAGTACCCAATCGATAATACTAGCGGATGGTCTGCAATAGGTTAGTTCTGATCCCAAACATCCCTTACTAGATTAGGCCGGATTAGGGAGGATACACAGAGCGACTAATTACCCTGCGTCATTACATGGCCTCCCCAGGCAAGAGTAGGTACCCCATGTACAGTAACAATAAAATAAAGAAACTTGATTAAGTGTAACAATTTTTTCATTATTCATAAAGTTCGAGTCTCGATCGTGACCATTGCTCTTTTTAGTTTCTGCCTTTTTTCGGTTTCATGTTGTTATTTTATTAGTGTTGTAGATTATTAATATGTTTATTTAAATATAAAAAAAATAACAAAAACCATAGCTACACCAATAACACCGGCTTTGTATCAAGTTAAGATATGTTTAAATGTGGGCCTATATTTGACTCCAGAATTTGACAGTTTGACATTTGAGAGGAAAAAAGGTTTTGTTTTTAATGTTTTCATTTATCTCTTCAATTATTGCTGAAAGTGTGCGTTTTTTTCGTATGTTTATTAATTCAGATTTTGTGTTTTTCAAAATGAAAAAAAACCTATCGCCATTCAATTATCTCGCTTAAATTTCGTTTAAAACAAGAAGTTAAAATAGTGAAATACCGTAGAATATGATACTGAATCATCTGTTTTCATAAAGTAGGTACCCCTAATTTCTAAACATCGTGTATAGATAATATATGTTCTAAATGCACATGGATCAGATTGGGTTATGTTCCATCGTTTACCTTCGAGCCATCTTGGTGTTTCCATTTGAAGCAAATTCAACGATGGCGGCGCTCTCAATTTTTTTTCATTCTGCGAAAACTTTTGAAATGTGAACAAATTTAAAGAAATCATAAAAATCATGATTCAGCATTTGAGTGACTCGAGGATGACATTTCAGACGGTTTAAAAAAACAAAAGTCATATTAACACAATGCGTTCTGTTTCATAAAAAGACATAGAGCTTAAACTTATATCTTAGAAATGAACTATCGGTGGACGTAAATTAATTTTAAAATATATGTTAATCCATATTCATGCTAACAAGATATATAAATAAATAAATTAACGAATTCTAACGAAAAATATTAATCTTGAGGTATACCAAAAGAACTCGTAGTATGAACTTTGACAACGCAACTTTTGAGACCCTTGACGTGTTGAAATTTAAAAAATACAAAATGTACCTATATATTTAATTTATTTTTTTAAATTAAGATAAATATTCCCGTCTAACAAATTATTATAACATATTTGATTTACCCTACTCCATCATAAAAAGCTGAAATTTTTGCTTGTGCAATGACGAACGACTTGGCTAGACAAGGATTGAGCCCAACGCTTTGAACCACTCGGCTACAAACCGGAAAAATTTCATTATACTAACCATTAGTAATAAGCAAACTGGTTTCGATTTTTTGTACGCGCAAAACAAAAAAATGTTATAAACATTATCTTCACATTGACTTTAAGGCTTAAAATATTTATATTTAAATTTAGTAAAGACCCTTGTTCCGACAAACATTTTTTTTTCCTTATAAACTTTTTTTTTTTTAAATCTTAATATTATTTTTGTATCGATGTGAGATCTTTAACTGTGATTAAATGAAGAAAAAAAAACAGACAAACATTTTAAAATAAAGTACCTACTTCATGACTTAAAACCTCGACAATTTATTGCCTTAGGGATTGGTTTAAAAAAATCATGGTTACCAAAAACCACTAATAAAGTTCCTGATTTTTCAGTTGTTCCGAGCAGAAAGAAGATTTTACTTTTTTCGCGGTGGGAAAAATCTGTTAAGCTGGTTGTTTTCATCGAGGAGCCGATAAATGAACTCTGCCAGCAGCTAGAAAAACAAGCAAAGTTGTTTTTGGTCAGAAATGTGCGAGCACGAGTTTCCAGATTAGCTCTGCGATGTAATTATTTTTACGCGTGACAGCTGTTTCGCCTTCTTAGGGCATTATCAAACTGTCTTAATTAAAATAATTATTATTATTGTTTAAAAAAAAAACATAGATACTTTTCCAATTCCAAGATCGCAAACCTTTACCAATTATTGACGAAGATCCTCGACTCCGGATCCAGAATTTGGGGGTTTGATCTGGGCATGTGCAAGAAATACATTTTTTTTAATCAATGTGTTACTTCAATCATACCTAAAATAAAATAATATATCGCCACCGGAAGGGCAAAAGGGCTGACGCGCCATTTTGGGAAGTTTACACCAGATCACTTTGTTGTTTTTGTTTTATAATAAAATTTTAGGTTTGAAAAAAAGTTTACTCATGTAACATAATGCTCTCACTGAGCTAACCTGAAGTGACAAAAGCTAAAAAAATCACATAATTGTGTCGCTTGAGTCAAACCTTCTCCAAAATAGTAAATATATTTTAGATGGCTGAAGGGCCACAAAAGCTGACAGAATCAAACGAGCATTCGATGCAGAAAAAAAACTGAATACTTAACTCACTTTTGACTAAAGTGTCGCTTAAGCCCTTCGCCTTTCCAGCGACAGTAAGATGTATTTACGGGAAGGCTTTAAGTGGCCGATACTTTCAGTATCACCCTGGCAAAAGATCACCATTCAGAATCGGAACGTTTCTTGAAATGGCTTTAACCGTGTTCAGTGATTAAATTTAAAAATCCTCTTCCCCTTTTCCCTATTTTTGCCACTCTTTTCAGCCTCACAACATTCCCCATTTGGGGTTGCCATAGGCAGTTGCTCTTGTGCGGTATTTACATGCCACAAAAAAACATGAAAAAACAAAATCCTCCAATTTTTTTATCAGCTTGGGGTTGAATACCTTCGTGGCTTAGCCTACCAATCCGGAGATCACTGGTTCGAGGCTCAACATGCGCAAATTTTAAAATTTTATCTTAAATGTGATATTTTACAAAAGATGGCAGCCTGAAATCGAAAGAAATTGAAATATTAATAATTTTCAATAGAAGTATGAGATCTTTTTTTTTAATTCCGCTTACGAATGAGGTATTGATGGCTTAACTGGCAGTGTTACTCCCGGAAAGAATAGAGGTTCTGAGTTCAAGTCTCAGTCATGACTATTGTTCTTTTTAAGTTTCTGGCTTTTTTCTGTTTTATATTTGTGTATTAGATTATTAATATTATTTAAATACTGAAACCTCAGACATTTTTCTGGCTTCCCATATAGAATTAACATATGAATCATTTGTATTATTGCTTTTACTAGAAACCCAAAACGTGTATTTTTTTGGGTGCTGACCCTTAAAATAGATCTGATTTAATTTTAATAAAAAATAAAAAAATATATAAGAAAAAGTTGAATTTTCAACCGTCAATACGTTATAGGCAAACCTTTTTTACTGCCAACGTATGTAACTTCGAATAATGGTCATCTCTTATAACGCGTTATTTACGCAGTGATTGGACAGACACGATTTGGGCACAACACGTCCCGACAAGGGGCCTCTTCACCGCCATTTTGCTACATCCGGTTTTACGATGCGTTATAAATTCGTTATTGCGTTTCGGGGCCGTGGACATACTGCCTCCTGCGGTGTGGAGTTAGGGATTGAAGGCTGAAGCAAATACGTCCACAAAAATGGTGGCTGATTGAACGGCAAGATTGATTTTCTCTTTGATCTTTGTTTCAGTAGGATGTTTTGTCCTTTCTCCATTTTTTTATTAAAAAACGAATCTTTTTTACTTGTCATGCTAAGAAGGAAAATCGAAGCACGAATTAAAAAGGTGTTATCTATCTGTGTTTTTTTTATTTATTTATTTATTTTATAAACTAACGGACCATTGTCCAATTACAAAAAAATACAAAACACCAAATGGGAAAAAAGAGCAACAAAGAAATAACAGAACATTCGTAATATTTTAATGAAGCAATGACAAAAATAGGACAAAAATATACATTTGAAATGATATTCAAGTCAAGGTTTTGAAAGAGTCGTATAGAATGATAAAAATCATTTAGACTGGTACCAAAAATTTCAAGACCATGGCTTGAGTTGACAAGTCTCGACATTTTGAACAGTGGAGAATGATACTCATAATTTGTAGAGTGATGATTGAGGAACAACAATTCATTGTTTCTAAGTCTACGGCAAGGAATAGCTATAAAGGTACCTAGGTGTTTTTTTTATAATTATATATCATATCTGTTGATCTTCAGAATAAATTGTTAGACTTCGTAATTTCCAGCATCTACATACGTACAAACTTTACCCATGTTCTCTATGTACAGGTTTCGTTGACTTTGAAAACAAAAACCCTTCAAAGATTTATAGCACCGTAAATCTCTTAAGCACCAACACATAGCCGTGAGACATTTCAAACGCGTGCCCAGCATCTGTACACAGCTGAAATTATCCGCATGAAAACAGGTCGGTAGAAAACACTGGGTTTCGTGTTTCATCCCTCCTACTGCAAAGGTCCCTACAAGACCCAGGTTATTTCCTTCCTTTAATATCTTCCTCATAACACTAACAAAGATAAAGGCTCTAATCAAAAACTCAGGGATAAAACTTCTAATGTGGAGGAAAAAATTAAATAAATTCATTACATTTACCTAATTCAAGAATTTTATTTATTGAGTTTTACTAACATCATCGTGTTGCATTTCCTTCCAAATTCACTAGGAGAACTAATTTAAGACCTTGGAATCCCTAACTTTGGTCGTGCCTAGACACATTTAAATAAAGTTTAACCTGTACTTAACTAATCAAGATGGCGGGGGACCCTTAAAAGCCGGCCTCGAATGTGTTAAACAGCCCAACCCAATTTCATTATTATTAGCGGTCCGCTTGACTCCTTAAGTCTATGTACGGGCAACTAGCGGACCCAAAGCACTAAACGGAAAATCTAAACCGCCCTGGTTTATTGCGAAATTTCTCCTCACCCCTCATGCGGCCCTGGTGCCTCGGCGCTAAGCGAATGGAAATGTAAACATTGTAACATAAAAACACGCGATTTATCAGCGCATAAAATTTGCCGATACGGTTTGTTTTGATAGCCAGTATTTCTGCTTTAAAAAGTAATTTCAGAACAGAGATTTTATGAGCAGAATGATCACGATAAATCCGGCAATTAAATCAACGTATGTATTTAGGACGCTGCGGGGTGACCGATTTCACCACGGATTTACAGCTTAGAATGGACTACTTTCATGGCTGAGCCTACCGATCTGAAGGTTACTGGTTACTGGCTCGAGGCTTGTCATGCGCAATTTTTTAAACTTTATTTTATATGTGTTATTTTACAAAGGATGGTAGCCTAAAATCGGAAGAAATTGAAATATCAATAATTCTCATTAGAAGTATGATATCGTTTAAAAAAATGACGCTTTCTAATGAGATGTTGATGGATTGATTGGCAAAGTGTTACTCCTGGATAGAGTAGAGTCTCGGTCATGACCATTATTTTATTAGTTTCTGGTTTTTATCTGTTTCATATTTGTGTTTTAGTTTATTAATATTATCTACATATTTAAGAAAAATATATGTTTTCAGCACGTTCCAGAGTATGTATCGCCCTTTGTGAAAGTGACTAGATATAAATAGCCAGGTACTTCTTGACCTCGTCCTTCCCTTCTCCAATCCCTTCAAGCCTCAATAAATGAGGGTGAAAAGGGCTGTAGCTAGTTTCAAATGCATGTCGGTTTACCTAAGAACAAATCGGAGAAACGACTTGTTCTTGTACAAACTGAGAACTGGTATTCCGCTCTCGTAAGACGACTTTCTCACAGATGTACGGGTGGGCAAGGGATCAATGCTAAGGACCATACTTAAATACTTTCCCAATAGTCCTATCCCATTCACCGTGTGTTCTTTATTTCCACTCACCTCACAATAATCATTAATGTTAGTAGTCCCATAATTCTACTAGTTCCAGGTAGTAATGGGACTGTGTGGTGTATCAGAAAAATAAACAAGGAAAAAACCAACTTCATTGATCAACTTGTCTTTCACGTTTGTACTGTGCCATTCAAAATATCGATGATATTCTAGTAGTCAAACAACATTCATAGATTTAAAAACTACGTTATATAAATTTTGTAAAATACATTGTTTTATGCATGGGTTACACCGTTCACGAGTTACTTCTCTAAACTCGCCTCCCAGGAGATTAAAATATTCATGAACCTATTAATATTGCTAGTATACACATAACATAGTGGGGAATCCTAATTTCTAAATTACCTACCTACCTAATTAGAATAGTTGTAAAAACAATTTGCGTAATCACAACACTAATAAAACCAGTGGTTAAACGAGAAGTTTCTGGTCCCAGGGCAGGTCTGTTGACAACGTCGAAACGAATGTGAACACAAGGAGTGGACAAGATAAATTGTATTTTACTCCCTTACGCCAATGTAACCTTCATCTGTATGGAGGCTTAGTAGAGATAGTCACCAAGCCTCAGGCGAAAATTACAAGATATCATTCATCAGCAAACAAAGCATTTCGAGGAATCAGAAACAATCAGCGTAAGAAACAAATTCATCTAATGGGAAGTAAAATTTATGTGGAATGTTTTACACGATCCAAGGGATAAATAAACAATTAACAGTAAAGTAGAAAAAAACTTAACGATACGATTAGTTGATAACCTGTTATATTTTTCTTCGTTGAACCAAAAAGATTTGAAAAATGCAAAAATGTATGCAATTGAATGCTTTATTTTTATCAGCATTTATTTTATAAACTAATTAGTGTTTACTTGAAAACGCTTCTACACTTGCCGGTATCTTGTTGTTTCCTTTCAGTTCTCTATATCATTTACCATGGTGATGTCTTTACCAAACGTCACTGAGAAACAGTATTTTGTTTCGTGTTTTTTTACGCCTGTTTATTGTTTTTTTTGAAAAAGGGGCAACAAGTGTAAACGCTCGACAATATAATTATCTGAAAGTTTTTTAAAATGTATTACAAAACTTTTCCAGTGTGTTCTTTTAATCATTTTAAAAATGAGTTTATTTTCAATTTCACTACAATTTTCTTTAATGAAATCGATCGACAAATTGTAACATGCCGTATACAAGCAGTGCGTCTGTGTGAGTACGGTGTTCGGATCACCAAGGGGTCAACTCTGGTTACGATACCTACGCACATTGCTCTTCTGTACATAAGCAAACACTTTTTATAGAAATAAAATCTGAACCAGTATTTTAGATATTAGTACTAGTAAAATCAAATAGTAAAAATTTTGTATGTCCTAAAAAAATTAATAAAAATTTTAAACAATCAAACTTCAAAATCTTACCCCGTTGAAAAATACACAAACGTATTAGTAAAACAAACAAGCGGTTGTGACTGGATTACAATAATTAGTTCTGCTAAAAGTTACAAGATAATCATTTTGATTTAACTTTCAGTAACATTAAACATCCAAGGAGACTTTGTTCAGAAGAGAGACAACTCTCCCAACTGGCATGAACAATGACAGGTTGATTTTAAGCTTGGTTTCCTTACCTTACATCATCATCAGAGACACACAGACAGACCCAATCAATTATTCCATTAGCACTGAAATTATCTTAACATCATACTTGAATAACATGAAATCGTCATGTTTTTATTCTGACGTTGTAGAAATTGCCAAGTTAGCTAGGTAAAACATATTTAAAACGTTTCACATCACAAAGATAACAGTACCTAGTTACAATCACACGAACCGCCCACGGGAGAATGACAAGCGGGTGACATTATAATAATAGGTTTAATTAGCGAACACGAGAACATAGGTTCTACGTTAAAACTTATGAATATAAGTTTTTTGTTTGAGTAGGACTAATATGAACGTTCGTAGTTTGTTCAAAATATATTTTTTTAAACTTAGGAAGTCTGCTATTGCCTTGTGACCACTAACCGCATGCTTATCGTTTTTTTTTTTTTGTACACAGGGTAGTGAAATAATTTTTAATCATCGAAAATAATAATCGGTTAAAAAATTCTATCAAAATATTTTTTTTAATTACCTTGACAAGTTTTCTAGGTACGCAAGGTTTTTTTATATGAATACCGCACAAGAGTCTCAACTGCTCCTAACCGTCTAGAGCCAGTGAGACTATGGCATCCCCAAATAGGGTATGTTGTGAGGCTGAAGGTAGTGGGGAGGGGAAGGAGATTGGGAGGAAGAAGGTTGGGAAGTACCTGGCTATTGAGATCTGATCACTAAGCACGGCTAAAGCCATTTCAAGCAACGTTTCGATTCTGAACGGTGGTCTTTCGCCAGGGCGATACTTGGAGTATCTACCACTCTGGAACGTGCCGTAAACATACTTTTTATTATTTTTAAATTAATTAAATGTGTTATGACACATTAATTAAATTAAAGTTATTGGTGAATTCATGTTTCAAAAAGCGAAGAAAGAGACAAGATTACGGTGCATTTTATATGGATTTTATTTATTTATATTGCAATAGGCACGTTTTTAATATATTATATTCTACTAAACATTTGAGAAGGTTTACGGTTTAATATTTTAAAATTGTTTTAGAGGTCGCCACCGGTAATTGAAATTTTACATTTTATAAGGAATTTTACATAAAAACATATGTAAAAAAGATGTTTGATAGATTTTTGTGCAGTACCGTTTTGGAAAATAAATAGGTCTCTTCAATAATAATGTATTAAGTTAAGTAAATTGATTTATACATGTTAAGGTTTATTTTGTGGAACTCCACTGATTTTTTTTGTTTGTTAAAATTCACTCTACATTGTATCGCTGACAGCAGCTAAGAAATCCTGCCATTTGAAATTATTGAAATAAATAAAGCCATCTGTGGTGACCTAATCTGAATAGTCAGGTTTATCCAAAATTTCACAATACCCATCGCCTTCCCATCCTCGCTTTATTTAGCCTCAAAATATTACCCCAAGTCGCGGCTGCCATAGTCCCACCGGTTTCGTTAGGTCCAGTGGCGGCTCGTGACTTTTTAGTGTGCTAGAGTGGTAAGATTGAAAAAAAACGTCATCATTGGTGGTGATGTAGCCGAAAACATAATTTTTTTTTTTCGAAATTTCAACTTTTTGTATGAAGATTTTTCAGAATTCCGTGCAGTGCACCACCAAAACTGAAAAATCCTGAAAATCTTCATACAAAAAAAAAAGTTGAAAAAAAATATAAATCATTTTTGGTAACAACAACACTCACAATGGCGTATTTTTAAATCTTAGCACTCTACCACACTAAAAACTCACGAGCCGCCACTGGTTAGGTCACGGACCTCTTAACCCTTAACTGGTAAATATGGGTCAAAAGGACCTGGACTAACCTTTAATTCATCATAGCTCAACAGCTTTTTTTTATTCACGCACCCCGTTTCCGGTATTCTTCAGTTACACAGAAGGTCACTAACACATTTTCTCTACGGTCAAATTCGACTAATGTATGTTTTATTTATTTATTTACTTGAAATAGTATAAATGTACAATGATTACATTTGTTCTAATAAGATAAAATATTATTTTTTAAATTTAAAATTTAAACATCAAATGTATCAACAAATAATCATAAACAATTATTTTTTAAGTTAAAAATTACACTTCATATATTTCCTCTCTAAAATTTAATATCATTTTCTCTTATTTTATATAAGTTGGTAATTCTTAAATGACCTTCACCGCTCTACGTAGCAATGCATTATGAAACTTTTTTTTTTACAAGTATCTTTTTTTCTTTTTTGATGTGTACCTACACTGCTGTTTATGAATTTTTCGCAAAAATTCCAAAGTTTCTTGCCCGTAATTTTTTTTTCAAACTAGTACATTCAATACACAATTTACTTGAAAGACATTACACTTAAATTCATTTATTTAATTTTAATTGTGGAATATGCATTTCTTCTTAATATTATTGGCACGGCTTTGTTTTGCAAAACTGTTGGTTTTCTAAAATCCTCTTCTTTTTTCAAGAATAGAATACTGCTACAATAATGCAACGATGGCGATTATATACTCGTATTTACAGTTTTACAGGACTCTGCACTGATATATTATCTTATCCTTCCGATTGGATAAACTTTTTTAGCAACGTATTTTGTATTTAAGGTAAAGTTTATCAACGTTCTCATATAACACCCAAAGATTTCATTTCGGATACTTCCTCCAAAATTTTTAAAATGACGGATTCTGAAGAGGAATAATCTGCTCTTCCAGTACGACAATTGTAAGAAACGATGGCTATTTTTATTTTATTTTGATATATGGTTGGATAAAATAAGTGATGTTACTTTTCCAATTGCCTTAATTTAAATTTTGTGAAAAATAAGCATTATTTACGAGTCTCAAAATTGTGTTATTTTAAAAATCAGTATTATATTAGATGAATAGCTCAATATCGACTTATTTTAATGTAAAACAAAAATGTTAATATTCAATAAAACATTTTTTGAAATTATCAACAAAAAAAATACACTAAATAATATATCGTTTACGTGGCTCAAAATATGTTAACCAGTCAAGTGTTAAATCTTCAGCAAAGTTCAAAAAAGCCTTCACTGGAGAACAGTCTTTTACTAGTTTCACATTTATACGCAATAATATTATTTTTTTTAATTTCTAAAGATTTCATTTCTGCATGTGACTTTGGAAGACAGGTTTTTCTGAACAACCATGTGTCTCAGTGTACCTTATATGCCTCGGTAAGTACCTAGGATGAATAGTCTACTATAAAAGTTGGCGAAATGCACGGACAACGGAAAATAAATGGACAGTCTCAGATTAACTGAAAACTCTTCACCGGACTCCATCAACAACAAATAAATATTGATATATACTCGAACTTTTATGCAGATAACTTAACGTGTATTATTTTTTTAATGCACTTTACGTTCAATTTTTAAAAACTGTATACACATTAAGTATTTGCAGTAAGTACGTACGTTCGAGTATTGAAAAACCAAATCTTTTCCGGTATATCAAGTACGTACAATATATACCAGCCTTTTTCTTGATGGAATTTGGAAAAAAAATCACTGCACGCGATTTTTGTACTAACTTCCTATGGTGGCGCTTGATAAGTCTCCAAGTTATTGTTTATCACTTTGACTGGTCAATATTTTAATTTATTTTATGTGAATACCGCAAGAGAGTTCAAAATGCTCCTGATTGCCCGGAGCCGGTGGGACTATGACATCCCGATTGGGTACTTTGTGAGGCTGGAGACCGTGTTAAAGGGAAAGAGATTAGAAAGAGGAAGGTTGGGAAGTACTTGGCTATTAAGGTCTGGTGACGAAATATGGTTAAAGCCATTTCAAGTAATATTTCTATTCTGAAAGGTGTTCTTTCACCATGGCAATACTGAGAGTTTAAACCGCTCTGGAACGTGCCGCAAATATACTAAGTCTCTTTATATAAAAATCAATGTTTATCCGTACGAGTATGTTTTGAATTTTCTCGAAAATTGCTGACCTGATTTCGCTTAAAATAACACTTTTTTTGTAAAGGTGACGCGAAGGTTTAGAGAGTAGTTTGAATTAAATCCAATATGTAAACTTCTTGCTTTAATTTTTTCAAAATTAGTATGAAAAACATTGAACCCGCCATGTTGTATTGAGGTCGCTCTCTGACATACATATTCCACACAATAAGGTTTGTTTGGGTAGAATATTTTCAAAATGGAAAACACAATTAGGTACCTTCTTAAGATTTTTTTTTTTCAATAAATGAATGAAGGTGTGTTTGGGTAGAATATTTTCCAAAAGAAAAACACAACTACCTTCTAAAAAGAACAATTTATTTTTTCAAAATATATTTTTTTAATGAAATAAAATTTAAAATTAACGTTTCTTTGTTTAGAGATAAACCAAATTTTAATACTCATATAAATGAGTTTAAATATTTTCAAAATGGAAAACACAATTAGGTAGCTAATTTAGTTTTTTTTTAAATAAATAAATTCTTAGAGTGAAATAAAATTTTCAAAATGATTTTTCTTTGTTTATAAATAATAACAGTTGTCAAAATGGATTGCTTTTGATGTCAAATTAATTGATGGCACCAAAAAGAAAAGCTATTGGACGATCTACAAATCAAGCAAGAAAGATAAAGGTGTTTTTTATTTTCATTTCAAATCTGATTCGCAGTGGAAAATGAAGAGGTTAGAATTCGAATTGCATATTTTTCGTAATCATTGAGATGCGTCCCAAAGTATAACTTCTTTTCTTAATTGTATATTTAAAATTGTAGCATCGATGACATTTTTAATTATCTTTTTTAATAAAAGTCTGGTTCTGTTTCAAAGTACTTTTGGATTTATTATTCGGGGGAGAATGATAGGCAAGCCAATTGGCATTTGTGGCATTGCAAAACATGCCGGGTACTCGCTAGTATTAAATATATGTACGATTTTAAATTTGCGAATGCCGGATTTTAAACCCGATGACCTCTGAATTACAGTCGAGGATCTTAGCCGCTCGACCAAGAGGTCAATTGACCATTCCCCTGTCTGATTTCTGCGTCTTCCTCTATAGAAAAGCTTCCGCTAAGGTCGAGCAAGGCCAGTGCGTCCAACAGGCTGGTTGAACCATCCCTTAGTGATGTTGCAAGCTTTTTTGGAAAAAGCATTTAACTATTTGATAAGTCGTCATGAAAAAAACTACAAAACTTAAAATAAATTATGTGTGTTGTAAAACTATTGAGGTTATTGGTTAACTAAGCGGCGCTATACAAGGTTCACCAATAATTATTTCTAAAAAACTTAATATTGTACGTACTAACAAGTAGTACGCTCCGCTGTTCGTTGTTTTTCACGTTTTTGGAAGCAAAATAGCCAATTCCCGCATCCATTCTTGTTCGCGTTCAAAATTGTATTTTATATCTCCGATTGTTGTCTCCCCGAAAAGAACTCATTGTGGTTTGAAAAACTAAAACCTTAGTTCACATAATCTTTGGTTGACCTACTCTAAAGCCATGCGCGCACGGGTGACTTTTGTCACGGCAACAGTTTCGTTACCTCCACCGTCATCTCCAAATCTATTGGAGCGTATGGAGGTCCGCGCACGCAGCGACGTGACAATAGGGTAACTTTTTAGTTCCATTGGCCGGCGACTTTTGAGTGACGAAACTGTCACCGTGTCTGTAAAGTGTATTTTTGTATGGGCCCTCGCGCACGGGTGACAAAATGTCATTCGTTGACTCATCCCCCTGTTCGAAATCCATTGCCGGAATGAAAGGGTGACAGGTGACAGTCACTCACCGTGTGCGTGCTCGATTGGAAGACAGTGACGAAACTGTTTCCGTGACAAAAGTCACCCGTGCGCGCCTGGCCTAACTTAATAGCTTATATTTTTTTATCAAAAAAATATTCTAAATTTCGGCGCTCTTTTTCAAGATTGAATTTTCGTTCTAGCTTACTCGTTTTTAAAAGAAAATTCACTTTAATAAGTACAAAAACACCTCCCCTTTTTACGCTATTTGACAAACAAACACAGCACTTTCTTCCCGTCGCGTTTACCATCTTTAATACCCTTAAGCCTTGATTGATTTTTATTTTAATTATTTATATACTAACGGACCAGTGTCCAATTACAAAAAAATACACAAGACGAAATGGCACACATAATGAAGCAATTACAAAAATATGACAAAAATACACATTTTAAAGAACATTACGTAGAGTCGTAAAGAATGACAAAAATCATTTAGACTTGTACTAAAGCCAGGAATACCCTTGTTTTCTTTGAGTTTGTCTTTATTTCGTGTAACCTAATAATTTTATTTCGAATCGAAAACAGCCAATTGTTTTTCATTTATACACTGTTTCACTGTGTTTTGCAGCTGTCAAGCATTATTATAACTTTAAATAGCGGAAAGTTTTACAAAAATCTTTTTTGATGGAAAAAAAGTGAAAAGGTCAAACACGTTTTCTAAAAATATTTTAGTATGAGTATGGAAAAGTTTTATTTTTCTTTTATTCGTTCGCTTTAATAAAAAAATACGACAGCTGCCTCCGCCTCGTTACAAACCCCTCAGCGTAATACTTCAGAAAACGGGACATCTGTTCTCGCTATTGCAATATTCTTCCTTTGTATGCGACTGCTGCGATTCATGCCAGTGCTTAAGATTGTATGCAAGTACCTACGCCATTCTAAGGCAGAATCAGATGGGAAATATTAAGCACGGAGGCTGCGACACATCTCTTGAGAATATACCTACCTTACCACGTGCGGAGTTCTGTTTTCTTACCGATTTTACTTTAATAAGCGGCTGTTGTAAATTGGTGCAATGCTTTCGTATTCTGTAGAATATCTCAAACCTTGCTGAAATGAAATGATTTATTCAGTTATTCGTTTTCCTGGCGGGGAATTCGGAAGTGTTCAGGAATAAAATAATAATGCAACAAATGTATACCGTTATTTACAGCTATTCGCATTCATATTTTAGGATACTGAATCACACTACAAACTCACAAATATATTTAATGAAGAAGTAGGTATTTATATACTTTCGTAGAAAGCAATCACTTAGTGGTTTTAAGTATTTAAAGAAATGAAAAAATAACTTTGTATAAGACCACAAATTTTATCTAAATTTTTATAACCGACCGATTTCACTTAGTCTCAGCATCATCAGGGTATTAAATTAAATTAAACAAAAAATACAAAGTGTGCGGTTATATATACATACAGAGGGAAAACACCATATAAAAAAATTCAAAGAATAATATTTAAAATATAACAAAGGAACAGAGATAAACAAACAGATAATATGAATTAAAAGAGGCAAAACGTCAACTGAGAATGTGATTAAGTAATAATGATATTTTTTATTAGTTACAGGAAATATAGTACCTAATATTGGACTACTGGTCAAATTTAACTGACTATTAAGAATACGACTATTGATTTAGTAAAACAAATTTATTCCACTTTTATTATTTTGACTGGACCGGTTTCAGCCTATGACGGCCATCTTCAGACTAGTTAAAGTTACAAATTTGTTTTATTAAATCATTAAAATCAAATTCCACCACGAATTAACAGTTTCAAAATTAGAAATAATAATACGACTATTAGTTTTTTGTTTTGTTTAAACGTAGGTAGGTGCAAAAGTACCTACCTACTTTTACAAATTTCACAAAGAAAGAAAAAAATAACTTTTAAGAAGATTTTATGAACATTTTTTCATTTCCTTTACTAAGTTCATAAAAATTTAATGTTGCTTCTACAAATGATGGAGATTTCAGCCAGCAGAGGAATTTGGTTATAACGAGCGCGAGGGTGGCAATTCGACGCGTTTGTCCATTCAGTTAGGTAAAACCGGTCAATATCTATTTACACCAGGGTATGAAAGCTTGCATATTATAAAGCAACACATTTTTTTTATTACGAAAATCATCCTCAACTAACTACGAAATGATTTAATTTATGATTACACTAATAATAATAATAAACTGTACATACATTACTGGATAGAAATGTTTCTTAGAGTGACAACTATCAGGGATTATAAACCCTCCTAAACGTGATTTGGGGAAAGTCCACCGCCGTGCAGGACGAGTGACTTTCTTTGTCTTGTTTATGACATTATTCGACTGTTTCGAGAATTGGGTTTTTTCTCGTACCCGGGCGCATTGAGTTGACAATATTATTTGGACGTTATATCAGTGAAGCGACCTCGTTATAACCCCACACGATTGTATGAAAATAAGCCCGAACCAACATATTATTAAGTAATTGCTCATTATAGTTGTGACCTCGCTATTACCGTAAGCGTTATAACCAAGTTTGACTGCATGTTAAACCCCAAATTAATTGTTTTCTACGAAAATCACAAATATATATTATGGAGTTTTTATAATAATCTGTTTGTCCCACTATTAACCACATTTTCATTAAGTATCTTCGTTATTCCTATTTGACTCATCGCCTTGTAATGTTGTTTCCTTGACGTTCGGGTACCAGTTTTGTTGGTTACCGTGTTTACTAGTTTTACTACCCAGCTATGCCTAGTAGGTATTTTTTATGTTTAAAAAAGTATATTTATTGAATAATTTTGAATGAACATTTAACTTCTCATCTTTTTTTTTTGTTAAAGATATTTCTCAAAGCTCAATAGCTAATAAGGGATTTTTTATCTTTATTTGACTAGAAAAATATCTGAGCAATTAATATTATGCCACATCATGTTATTGTTAAATTCATGTATAAATAAATATGAACCGGTCTGTTCAATTTGCTCTGAGTCAGTCAAAAAGTAATGCGTTGCAAAAAAATGTAGCAGAGAAAAGAATACAAGAGAAGAACAACAAGTATAGAGTTAATATTTGAGTAGAATATTAAATGATTACGATAATATCAAGATCGCACTCAATCTCGCTAATTTAAGCGTTCAGGGTTCATGACTCCGGAACTCCAGGCCGATAAACTAATTCTTGCTGATCCCACGGGGAATCGAATGTAAGAAAATATGATCACTAAATGATGCATACCTACGTAATACAAGTATCTGCCTGAGCCCGAATGAGATGTTTTAATGATCCGGGCACCTACTCAAAATCGCGCCTCTACGATTTAAGTAACATTTTTACCACGTTTTTCACAAATATTTGTTTACCGTGTCCTTAATCATAAGAATACTTTATTTAATTTATTGTGGACTTAACACATCTATTAGAAGATCGTTAAGTTAAAATTGCTGCTTATACGAGAGAGACGAAAAACAGTTTCACTAATAGTTCATAAAGACAGAGAGGACGGACCGCCAATCTTGCTTCCAACAAAAAATTTGATTGTATAAAATCACCTAAAAAATGACTTTATTTTATTTTTTATGACCGACCGGTTTTGCTTGGCTTAAGCATCATCAGGGTACAAAATTAAACTGAAACAAAAAATGCAAAGTGTACAATTTAAGGTATATTAAAAAAATCGTAAAAAAGTTACCTACATGTTCGCATACTACATACATTAACTTCATATGGTAAGTATTTTGTGATAGAGTTAAAACTTTTTGTAATATGCAGAACAAAAATTCGACTTATGTTATTAACTACCAGAGTGTGACTTAACAATTTATGTAGGTTAACACTGTACATGGCTAAAACTGATTTAATTTCTATGGCATGTTTTCTGATGTGGTTTTGTACACATGATTTATCATTACAGTTATTTACAATAAATTCATTTAAGACGAATGGTGGTGTTTACGAAAATCTACAAATAATCTTACAGGATAAGTGCTGAATCCACAAAATCAGTCCCAAGAAGCTTCACCACATCCTCTGAAATGACAAATGAATAGAAAGCTAGGAAGCATATAGGTCACTTTTGTAATTATTCAGACGCAGGCGGTAAGTTTGCTAGATAGCAAAAAAAAAAAAATCTTCTCACACACACAGTGACGTGTATCGGAACAAAAACATTGAAAACGTGACATGAGTTTATTAAAATGTTATTTATGCATTTTTTTAGGTTAAATAATATAATTGTAAACGTTAAAATTTAAACTAAGATACAGAAATTGAGATCTGTGAATTTTTTATGGGTAGTTAGAAAAATGTCTGAGGTTTCCAACGGATACAATTGTTTAACTGCAATCTTTTAAATTCTATTAAAAATATATATATATGCAGTTTAATTATATTGGACGTTTTTACCTAAATTTCTAGTATGCATTTCATAAAGAATTTGTAAGTTTGCCATTTAAGAATTTTATTCACTGGAAACCTTAGACATTTTTCTAATAATATATATATATTTATAGTATGTACTAGAAAGCCAAAAATATATATATATAAAGGAAAATATAATCATTTATATATATATATGCCTTTGAAAAATTTTTCTTTAGTACCTTTAATAAAATCCATGGAATTTATGTTCTACCTTGTATAACAAAATTTATCTTTTGATTTTTTTGTCATTTACTCTTGCATTTTTTATAAGGTCTAATTCTTTTTGTTAAATATTCCAATTAAATAACCACTCATGTATATATGTCTTGGACCTCATGCCTGATAGCAAAAAAAAAAAAATCTTTTATAATCAGTCAGGTGTATAAAGAAAACAACATTTAAAAACTTTATTGACATGAGTTTACTGGTTTTAAAGGAAGCACCCTTCCATTTTCAGTGCAATATTAAATATACATATATTTATATATATATGTGTGTAAATATTATTAATAAATTGGTTTTAAACAAAATTTATCTGTTTTCTTTATAAATTTGGCAAGTCACAAAATTAATACTTTATACGAATATGTAATATCAATATTGTTTATGACATAATGAAAATTTTCCCAATGATATAATATTACGACTTTCTCAAGCATCAACAACTGGAGGATTTTGAAAATGATATTTTGTTACAAATTTCTTTCTCCCTTTCTCCACCCAGTACCCATCCCCCACTCTTTTGCTGTCAACGATATCCGAAATGAAAATTCTATGCGACGAAACTGAAGATTAATGAGAAAAATTTAATAAGATCCACAGATTGTTATTTACGGCATTTGATACAATGCCAAAATGATCGCTAATTAAAATTGAAAACAAAACGAAAGCTGCCAAAAGATTATACATTTTGTTATTGCTGAAAGATAAATTATAATTTGACGTGCTACCTATTTCAGGCTATTGGACGATCGAAGTTCAAAGGCGGTAAATATAAGGACAAACGGGTAGAATATTCCTTTGCTGAGTCTTATTGAGTTTTGAAGGTAATACCGAAATAATATAGTGTGTACCACTATATACTAAATATATAGGTACCCGTAAAACTACATTGCCGAAAGTAAAACTGGGATAATGGATATCGAAGTGTTGCATCTTTTTGAATTTTCGATCCCAAAATCATTCTTACTTAGGCTCGATATTTCAAACTTTCGTCACATTTGGTCCCCGTTAAACCTGGATTCTATGCCCGTTTTAGCTTTTGAACAAATTATGATCAGCTTACAAACATGACACTATTGCCGTTGTGTTTTTCTGATCGAAATTTGTTAAAAACTGGCACTTAACGGGAACCGTTCAAATGTCTAAAAAACAAAATGGCACTGATTATTAAATTATGGCGGTGTCAAATGGGACGAAAGTTTGAAATAACCCGCACTAAATTAAAAACATAAACATGACATTAATCGATACCTCTTTTAGACCAGCATACACCAATCTCTTCCTACAGCCCCTTGTTTAACCCGCCTCACAGCATCACCAAATTATGGAACGATACAGCTCCACCGAATATTCACCGTATTAGCAGGGAAACAGAACTCATGTGAGGTGTCACTAAAAATTACAAGTTTATGTGTCATTTTCCTTTGAGATATTAAAGTCTTAAAATGTGTCTTGTTTTAATTTGATAATACACAAGCTTTTTGTTTCACTATTAGCCTTATTTTTTTTAAGGTGTTTTTTTAAGTTTGATTGTAGTGAATATGAGACCATCAATTTTTTTTTTAGGCACAGCGAAACTGTTTTGAATTTGATCGTTAAAAAAGTAACATGGTTCTATTATATCACACTTCATAACTAGAGTTGTTAGAAAGAGGCTTTGAAACAATTATGCACAATAATTATATACGACACTCAAAAGTCTCTGCATCCAGCACTGAAAGTATGTTCTGAAAGACCGCAATTTTCACGATACATATTTCATGAGATTTCCATTCCTGAAAGCATTTTCTCGAAACGTTTAATACGAGTCCTGCGTCGGTCCTCCGCTGAAACTTCAAGCGACATTAAAACCATTGTCGTCACCCCATTCTCATTCTACCGCCCTCACAATCTACCCCCAACTACCCCCATACAACCTCCCACCACTCTCCCATCCCACTCCGTCTTCCTGCAAAGTAACATTAAATAATGATACTAACGAGATATTCATTGGTATTTTGCGCATATTGTTACATCATTATTTATTTTCACTTGCAATGAATAGTTAAGACTTAATGGAAATATTTTCCTAATATAATGGTTGTACAGAAATTTTTGATTTTAAGTAGTAGTGCTTTGAATGCGCGAGATACTACAATTTTTTATAGGCTGTTTTAAAAACTGACACTTTTCGTGCTTTTTCGCAGAATTTCGAGAAAAATAATGACCTAAGTATAAACAAACAAAAAAACGTAAGTAAATTATTTTTAATATTTGATTCTTCGAAACGTTTTCAACCACTGAATAGAAAACCCACAAATCTATAATAAAATTTTCTATGTATTAAATCAGTGGTTCCCGATGTGTGTTTCGTGAAATCTTGTGGTTTTTACAGGCCAGTCGAGGGAAACGCACCAACTTTTCCGAACCGTTTTAAGAATCAGTTGGGTTCGTCCATTAGTATATGTATATCCTGTATATCAGTCTTTTACGATGACTGCTTAAAACGATTCCAAACGAACATTGGTTTCCGAGGACTGCGAAACGTCGAATGATGTGACGAATTATATGGCGTAGGTATATTTGATGAAGACATGGTTGATAATCAACCGCATAGTTTCGCGACGATTTTAATATTTCCGACCCGGTTACATTACTGAAAAAAAAATATTTTGATCCCTATATTCGTGGGTACTAAATAAGTTACAGACTAGTGTAAGAAGTTCCTCCTTTTAGATCTCTCACCAAACCTATAAATAAATAAAGATGAAAAAATTGAAGAACCGTTTTAAGAAAAAAACTTAAATTTTACTAACCACTTTAAAAAAAATATATGAGACATTCGTAAAGACGGAAATCAGTCATTGGGATGGTACTGGGATTCCGCCAACTTCCTATTGGCTGTTTACTGTTCTGTGGCCCAAAAGGTTTGGGAACCACTATTATAATATGTTACTATCAAAGTCATTTTTTTCTTTCTTTCACTTTTTGGAAAGTATTAACAAGGAGTGCCCTGTCATTTAGTTCTGGTCAATTAACATGGCTTTAGTCATTTTAAGCAATATTTTAATTTTGGAGTAGGATTTATCTATAGGGTGATTCTAAAATAATTTTCTACTCTGGAAAAGATGAAAAAATGGTTTAGTTTTTGTTTCATAGCATAAATGCGAAAAATTAATCTAAACAAATTATTTTTTTTGGCCTTAGTCGGATATTAAACTGGTGACCAATGAGCCCAGAACAAAGGATTTTACCCCTTTACCGCGGATTTTGTTTGAATGAATGAGCAAGTTTGTTCTGTCAAAATACGTACATAATGATTTAGTTAGATTCTTTCCCTTCTAACACTCCGTTTAGATATTACATTTCTTGACAATGTTGAAATATTCACTTTTCCTTTGATGTTTTGTTTCGGCACACTGTTACACCAACAGACAGACATTCGCGAATTTTAGTATTAAATTTTGTAAAATAAGAATGAAAAAAAACTTTGTATAAGACCTAAAAGTATATTTTTTTTAAATCCCAATGTCTTATTTAAAAATTGACGTTTTTTACGTTAATTGAAAAAGGTAGGTAGGCTCGAAAAAGGTTCTTATCAGACTTAAAAATTGAATTGAGCTGCTGTTGAAAATAAAATAAAATGCCAGACCTCTGATTCCAAAATCGATGATATTCATCCAAAATAAATACATTGACTTCACATAAAAAAAACGACAATAATTAATAAATGCTTGGAAACGTGCAGGCTTAAGTTGATGTGTATTAAACTTTTGTTCAATTTGACATCGTAACAATTTCACTGCCTATTGTATTTAAATAACACTAACGATCACTTTTATATGTACATAAAATTTATTTGTATGTAGGTATTGCGCTATCTACCTTGCTTCATCGATTGCAGCTCATAAGTGCTTAATGTGTGAGAAATAGTTTGGATACAGGCGAATATATAAAATATATATGTAAATATATATTATTATTTGACTGTTCTTCGTTAAACGCCGATTGTCGATTCATTTCAGCATAAAAACAAATTACGATCAGCTAAAAGTATGAAAATCATGTTGTTGCGCTTGTCAGTTGATCACAGAATTTGTTCAAAAGTTTAAACGTGGCTAGAATCGACGTTTAACTGGGAACATTGAAATGTCTTAAAAGAATAGAATGGCCATAATCGTTGTACGATGTTAAATATGACTAAAGTTTGATACGCGGCAGCCTTAGGTTCATATTTTGAACATATTTTTTCATTAAAAAAATAACTTTGTTTAAGACCATGGATATTATTTATTTATTTTTAAGACCGACCGGTTTCGCTTAGCTTTAGCATTATTAGGGTATAAAACTAAACTTAACAAAAAATACAAAATGCGCAGTTATATATACATACAGAGGGAGAACAAATTGAGACATCAAAACATCGAGAAAATAATAGAATAACATTTAAATTATAACAAAGGAACATAGAGAAAAAGACAGATAATATGAATTCAAAGAGACAAAACGTCAACTGAGAAGGTGACTGAAGAATAACGATTACAGAAAATATACTAAAGTGAGACAGACATGAACCAAACCCATGTATTTTTTTTATATTTTAGCAAGAATAAATAAATAAATAAAATACCTTAACCTTATATTGGACTACTGGACAAATTTACCTAATTATTAATAACATGATTATTCATTTTAATGGCTTTCTTTTTCTCTTTCTTTCTAGAACAAGAAATAAAGAAAGCCACTAAAATCAATAGTCATATAAATATATATAGGTCTTATACAAAGTTATTTTTTCATTTATTTAAATATGTCAAACCACAAAGTGATTGCTTTCTTCAAAAAAATATAGAATTTTATTGTTGTTTTTAAGACAGCCACATTTGGGTACGACACGTCATTAGTTTTTATTTGGTTGCCAGTAAGAAAAATTCCGGCACCCTCAGAAAAGCTACGTAAAACTATTAAACTTGTTTGTGTTGCTTATTTCTTCGGAGACAGCATTAAAAGAAAACGGTGCCACCATTACCGAGCAAACTTAGAACAGATTCGCTGGAAGGAATTGCTCGAAGAAGGCAATAAGCCCGCCACTTGTAAAGCATTCAATGTGAAAACTACACTATAACTGAGCTACCCGACGATATTTTTTTTGTTACCTAGCCGACAATATGTCATATTTACTTTTTATGTTACCCACCGGCATTTTATTGCCGTTTATATGAATTACCTACTACGGAAACTTGTAAATTGGACTCTCGTGAAGTAAGCTAAGGGTTAATATTGCAACTAACTTCATTTTAACGAACACACTATACAAATGATGAAATACAAACATTTTTGTTATCATGATAATGCAATAATTCAGATGCATCAATAAAATGACAGCAAAATAAACGAAAAGTTCAAACCAAATTTATTTACTTGGTTCAACACAATATGTTTCAGGTATAATAATAATATTTGGATAATTTGTTTGGCGCTGTTTTTGTGGAAAATCACCTCAAGGGGGCAGTATAGTCTTTATGATTGCAAATACACTCCTGAAGGCGAATAACTTGAACTAAGAAATTTTACTATTCAAAATAAATATAAATATATATAAAAAATAAAAATAATTCTTAATTTATTTATTAAATGTGTATATATATATATTAAAATTGATAACACATTTAATATTTGAACTTAGAATTATTATTTTTTCTTATAAATTCCTCATTTTATTCATAATTAGGAACTGCAGTGAAAAAAAATGTAAGGACTAAAAAATATATTCAGCTAGAACAACAAATAAGTTATATATGCAGTTTTGATTAGATCTTTTTTCTGCGTCGAATGCTCTGACTCTCATTTGATTCTTAAGACTTTTGTGTATCTAAAATATATTTACCATCCAGGAGAAGGCTCGACTCAAGCGACACAAGTTTAGGGCTTTTTTAGCTTTTTGTCGCTTCAGGTAATTAATTCAGTGAGAGCATTAAGTTACCTGAGCTTACATTTTTTTTAAATCCAACCCGGTACTTATGTCCTTCAATCCTTTGTCTTTCCGGCGATGATACAAGTTTTATGGTATATTACTTCCCCGTGAAAAATTACGGGATGGAACTTGATTTCCAAGAAATAATATTAGTTGCTTTAATCCACCCATTTCAAATATAGAATGATGTCCGCTAAAATACATTATAGGTTGTAGATAGGTACTGTATTAAGGGTCAGCACCCAAAAATTGACACTTTTCGGCTTTCTAGTACAAGCAATACTACAAATAATTCATCTGTTAATTCTATATGGGTAGTCGGAAAATATCTGAGGTTTCCAGTGAATACAATTATTAAACAGTAATCTTTTAAATTCTTAATGAAAAGCATACTAGAATTTTAGGTAAAACGTTAAAAAATGGCTTTTCTGGTTTTAAAACTGCACCTTTTACTGACATTTCAGTATGTTTTTCATAGAATTTAAAGGATTACAGCTGTAAAATTGTATTCACTGGAAACCTCAAATATTTTTCTAACTACCGACAGACATTTTTCAGATACATCAATTGTAGGATTGCTTGTATTAGAATGCTAGAAAGTAACGTTCAGTGACATTTTTGAGTGCCGACCCTTAAGTAAGTGGGAATTTGAAAACATAATTTTCAATTTACATCAGTTCCAAATTTACAAAATTCACATTTGTACGCCCTCGTGTACGCTATCGCAAAAGAAATTATTTATAAATAGAACACATACACTTTGTTTATAACCACTTTTTTATTCAATATTATGTCTACCGGTTTCGGAAGTACCCTTCCATATTATTTATATTTAATTGTTACTCATACAATTAATATATTGATTTTGTGCCTCTGACGTTTGTCTTCAATGTTTGAATCGTCATCACGTAGCAATGTGAAAAGATTGACAACTATTGTGATATAATCTGATATAAAATCAAATGGAATTCTTTTCACTTCAAATCGGTGATCCTTTCACGAGGCAATATAAAAAAAAATTCCATGAAACCATGATTTATAAAAAAACTGACATTTAAGTTGGAAGGTTAACATTGTTATGTGTTTTATCATTCTCGTTTACTAGAGTTCCTCATCGAGAAATATTATTAATTATCGTCAGAAGACAATATCAAATAAGCTGTCGGTTCATATTAAAAAAATCTTAATAGTAAGTTTTTGAAATGTTTTTTCCCAAACATCATTTTAATAATAAAAACGAAATGTTTTATTTACATTTTCATTAACATGTAGTTTATATTTTCTTCTTTTTAAAATAATTTTATCTTATAAAAGTCACGTTCACGTTATTCCATTGATATAATTCCGTTATTCTTATTTTCGTACGCATCTGTTGAATAAGTCAGTAATAATTTAAACTTTTTTAAGATAATAATTACTGTTATAATAATTTATTTTTTGAAAAGTTCTGCTACATATTTATGTTTATGTGTGACAGTGGTTTTGCCAGCATTGTCAAACAAACTGTAAAGCTGTCACACGTAATAATTATATAGGTATCAGAATACTTTTATAAAAAAAATCTTTTTTTTGTAATTTCAAAACTAGTAATTTTATTAAAAATAAAGTTTAAACAATAAACAAGTAATTGAAGATTTTTCTTGTGTTATTTATGTCTTCATCCCGTTACCGTGTTTTCGCTCGGAGGCCTCATATTATAATATTTGTACGCACTTGATACAAAACCCCTAAAAGAATTAGGAATGTAGTGGAGAACGTTACTCCTGCATACTGATTATTTGTGCGCAGTAACATGCACGCTTTTGAAGGGATATTGTTTTTTTTTTATATTTGTTCTAGCGCAAATATGGTTACAACGCTTGAACTACCGACGCGTCGGTCAAGTGGGTGCGGGTGCTCCTCTCCTCAAGCTCCTCACCCCAACACGCCATGGTCCAACGGTTAAGATTCACATCACGGGTTCGAATTCCTGTGTGCCCAAATAAAAAAAAAACTGACACATTCCGCAATTTCTGATACTCTCAGTATCGCCCTGGTAAAAGATCATCATTCTGGATTGAAACTTGATTTGAAATTGCAATAGCAGTGTTTAATGACCAGATATAATTAGGTACTCCCCAACCTTCCTCTTCTCCATTAAATTTCTCTTGAAAATCCACTCTGATTCCATTGAGAAATTGGAACATAAATTTATAAGATACGTTATTTACAAACTCGGTCTACCCATAGAAACCATAAATTACAATTACATAATGAAAGTATCAAAACTCTCAGACAGAAGACTTATTTTAGACAGCCCTGATTTACTTAGCTAAATTACCTCTCATGTACCTAACAAAGCTACTCGATCGAAAATTATTTTATCAGGACTGAGTCATTTAGATACTCGCTTGTACCTAGATTGCATACAGTGTGTAATTCCTTCGCCGTAATAGTGGATATATTCAACTTAATTAAGTTTAGTTAGAAGAAGGCTATAATAGCCTTAGATGAATTAAATAATTTAGATACGTGGATGCACTAAACCCAGTCCGCGAGACTTATTTGAGATTTACTGCGTTTAGTTTCACACAAACATTCGTTTGACAGACAAGCTGTCACAAACGCGTCGCTGTAGGCTATTTTGAGAAAAAATGCCTTGAGAGGTGTAAAAATCATTCGGCAGCAAAAAAACATATCTCATGGAGTTTCTTTCCATTCATAATTAAGCGCATATCACTTATTATTTCAATTCAATAAATACAATTATTCGCAAGGTTTTTCAACCCGAAAACGGTGTGGAATAGCGAATTCAGAAATACATAGGTGTGTGAAAGACAACCACGGCTAGTGGCGATACCCGATTATAACAGTAGCGTGAGACGTTCGTATAGCCATCTCATCCGTACACACATATTTTGTAGTGGTTATCCTTTTCATACGCCGGTCAAAATGAATACAAGACGTTACTAGTAATGCTTCATTTTTTGTAAGATTTGTATGAATATGACGTGTCTTGTATTTTATGTATATGATAATAGCATACCTCCTCCAAAACTACTAATGTTAATTAATTCCAATGTAAGATCTCTAGTAACTTAGTAATACTTTTATGTACAAATTATTTACTCCTTGTTATTTCTGTATCACTATTATTTTATTTTTATCTATTGCACAGTTATGTAAAAAGCATATAAAGGCGTAGGTATATAATATATATATATATATATATTTATACATTAAAATGTAGAACAATTTTTCGGTTTACCCGCGTAACGTAGTCCTTAAAAGGACTTTTTAACTCCTGACGTTTCGGACAGATCACACTGTCCATCTTCAGAGGCCTTATGTCTTGAGTTTCTGTCTCAAACTGATAGCTTTCACACGTCTGTTTGGTCCAGAAGCCAAAACTTAAGTTCTAGCATCTGGACCAAACAGACGTGCGAAAGCTATCAGTTTGAGACAGAAACTCAAGACATAAGGCCTCTGAAGATGGACAGTGTGATCTGTCCGAAACGTCAGGAGTTAAAAAGTCCTTTTAAGGACTACGTTACGCGGGTAAACCGATAAATTTTTTCTACATCTTACACCCGTGAAAACCTTAATCATAACATATATATATATACACATTTCCATCCCCTTTAGCCTCAAAACATACTCCATTTGGGGTTACCATAGCTCCACTGGCTGCGTACAGTTTGGACTCTTGTGCGGTATTCACATGAAAACACCTAAACACCTTTTAATGTAATATTTAGTTTAGCAAATGAGAGGCGTTGAGGCCAGCGACCTCCACAGTGGCACGGCTCCCCGTTCTGCGGAACCGCCAATAAAATAACTTTCGCTTCAGTTTAGAAAACTTAGGTTTACTAATTATTTAAGTTGCGGGAAACAGTTAAGAAATCCCTGAACTGAATATTATAATGTAACCGACCTACCGCCACACGAGTACACTCTACCCGGCTTTAATATTTCCTGCCTACATTAAATTATATTGTACTTCATTGGACAGAGGCGTACCCAAAAAAAATATAGATATATATTTTTTTAGCAACTTCACAACTTTTATAACTTCAAAAATTGTAAAATTTGAAGAGTTTGAATTTAATTTTTTATTTTCGCCCGTTGAAGGCTTTTCACACAAATATTATAATTTTTTTTACATTATACTCATAAACAGTCAAAGAAATATTGTACACAAAAATAGCATTCAATAACAAGTACATCTCGAATAAAATAGTTTCATCAATTAAAATGAAAAAAACTGTTCTAAGGTATATTTATTAGCGTTGTGACCGCTCCGAAAGAACTACTTCAAAGAATTACTTATTTTGGCAGCAGTTCCTAGTTCCTTCATTGTTCATTGAACAAATACTTCAACTGAAGTTGGTAGTTCATTTTAGCGTTGTGACTGCTCCGTGTGAACTATTTCATTTTGCGGCAGTTCAAACATCATTCATTTCATTTCATTGAACAAATACTTCAACGGAAGTTAGATTACAAAGAGCTACTTTAATTTGCAGCAGTTCAGTTGCGAAGTTGAACCTCCAAGCCTATAAAGAAGTACTTCAATTGAAGTTCGACTTCAAAGTACTTTGATCTAAAGGAACGTGGTTTTTTGGGCGAGGAGCCGGTTTCCGGATAAATTCAAAAAAATGTTTTGCGAGTTCGACTTCAATTGAAGTGGAAGTTGAAGGCTTCATTTTAAAGAACTAGCAATTCGTGAAGCATTCACAAAACATTGAAGTTTTTCTCAAAGCTAATATTTACATTGTGATATTGACGTTTTAAATATATCAACAACATCGGAGTATTTGTTTCTCAGATGTTGAATTCGTCGCATAGGAGTGTAATATTATGAGGTTGAAATAGAATTATCACAATAATATGGTTGGTACTGTTGTGTAACTGTCCTGCCAGGAACATGAAATGCAATTAAATAGAACCATTCAAGGGTATAAAACATTGAATTAATAATTTGAAACAAGCACGTTAAATCGCAAATAATTCTCGCTCAGACATTTTTATTAAATTTAATCAATACAGTAAGTAATCGTAATCTAGGCATTCTATAGGATATAATAATATATAATGTGTAATGACAGATTACGGAGGATCTGGAGGTTTCTGTAATAGTAAAGTAGCTAGGGAGCAGTTACCCGGTTAACAGAAGATACAAGCTTTTAAAACCCACTAAGAAAAAAAATAATCTGCCAAATTTATTATCATACTCCTTCAAACTTTTTTTTCCAGATTTGTGATGCAAAGATAGTCATGATTTTATACATGATTGATAATTACCGAAACAATACGTATAACGGTGTCAACATGAATTTACCTAGACGGAAATTACACTTGCAAAAATTACACTGCCAAAATTTCAAATAGAAGAAATTACGCGTGGAATTATTTAATCTAAATGAAAAAAAAACATATTTGTAAGATGACATATCGTCGCCGGAAAAGTTTTTTATAAAATAAAATTCACGAGTCTTCAGTACCCATGGTTGGATTTCGAAAAAAAAGTTAACTCGGGTAACGCGGTGCTCTCATTGAGTTATCTGAAGCGACAAAAAGTTTAAAAAGTCCTAAACTTGTGTCGCTTGAGTCAAGTCTTCTCCACAATGGTAAATATATTTGAGATGCCTGAAGGGCCACAAAATTCTTCAGAATCAAACGAGAGTCAGACCTTTCGATGCAGAAAAAAAACTGATCAAAACTGCATATTTAACTCATTTTTGACCAAAGTGTCGCATAAGCCTTTTTGCATTTCCAGCGACGATATGATGCAATTACACTAACATATTTTTTCAAAATTCTGAAAAATGTTGACTTTCTAAGAATAAAAAGTTTTTATCTGTCATAGTGATTGATATCTGTCATGTAACAAATATCATCATTTTTTATTATTCTACTTGTACTCACTGTCACTTACCTCAAAACGGGTTCTTATGACCTAGTGAGGTAGGTAATGTAAAAAAATAATATAAGAAACAAAAAGTTAATAAATAAAAAAATAAATAAAGTGATGTTATGAGAGAATGAACTCTAAATTTTACCGTCTCTAGAGCACTATATCGTATGGCATTACCGTGTCATTGTTATTTTAAAGGGTCGAGATAACCATTTCAAATGCCATTTTCTTAGTAAAAATCTATTAAACTATTTCATTCTCTTGGACTCGGGTGTTGAAACTCGGGCGAAGCCAACAGTAAAGATAGATAATAATAAGAAGTTCTGAAGATAATAAAGTCATTGTCCTAAAAATGTTTTAGAGAACCCTGCAATACAGTTCTTTGTATTGGAGGGTCTACGCCACTGGCTCTCTGTGTCCCGCCAGAGATTTCACGTTTAATGGCAGAATCGTTTAAGTCCTCGTTCTGCTCTACATTTGTTCAGTGGCGCGCCGTGGGGGGGGGGAAATCACATCCTGCGTCACAAGGAATAATACCGCCGCCATATTGCGGTTTCTGAAAATTAAAGCACACATTCGTTCAAAATAATATTATTGTATTCGGCGGTTGGTGTTCTTTTATGGACAGAGATGATGCTATGGGGAGGTCGCTTGTTTTCAAGGAGGCTAAGTTGACTGATATTTATGAATTATTTTTTATCCTTATTAGTATAGGTAATAAGAGGTTAGTGGCTGAGTAGTCAAAAGACTCCGAACCCATTCCTATTCAGGCGTTGCGGATTCAATCCTCTACTCGCTAAGTCCTTCATAATTGAATAAACAAAATTTATCGCTTATAATGATGGCAATAGGACGAATTCAAATATTGTCAGGTTATTCGTAACTTGGTAAAGTTTGTATTTCTTTTTTTCGAGTCATTTATTTGCTTTGGATGGGTGATAGCTGAAGGTAGGTTTTTATATCAATGTTATTTGATAAATAAACTTAACATTATAAAGAAATGAACGATATTCGTGGATGAGCGGATAGCTTCTTACCTGAGCCCAAATATCACAAATTCAAAATCCGGCTAGGGCAAGAAAATTATAAGTTAATTCACATGTAAAATATAAGGAAATTGAAATATTGTACAGGTATATCCAAACCCCGTTTCAAAGTGGAAGATACTAGGTATCAAGTGAGAAAGAACAGCTCAGAATAGAAATGTTGCCTGACATTTTAAGTATTTAGAAGTTAGTTTTAAATTTTCTTGGCCATATTATTTATTACCGCCCAAAAAACCATAAAATTATTGACACATCTATTACGCATTATATTTAAAAAAAAGCCCAAGCGCGGTTTTTTTTCTGTTCATTTTTTTGTTGTCTGCATAGTAACAGTTTTTATTTTTTTATTCAAAATTGTTTAAATTACATAAATACGTTGGCTTATTATTTATATACACAAGTGTCATCCGCCTTGCTCCCAACATCCGTGGGTTCCCGCCAAGCCCACCCGACAACATATTAATATCCCGTCCCCAATCCGGATGCGGTGTATTTTTGTCACGTTTTTAGATTCGTTGGAATTTTTTACGCGCCGCCCTTTGATTGAATGCATAATTTCCTTATATTTATTTGGAATAAACAATACGATTCTGGAATATTTATAACGGCATGTTCCTAACACGGAAAAATAAGCGAATAGAGCACCTTTCTTTTCATGGTGGATTTTTGATTCAACATAAATATTTTTCCACTTTTTTGGGAAAGTTAAGACGAATGGTGGGGAGGGGTCGTATTTTTTTACGATTAATGATTATTTTATATGACACTGGATAAAAGTCCCAACTTTCTGGAACCAGTGGATCTCTGGTATCTTCGATTTGTGTATTTTTTGTTAGTATCAATGAAGTTGGGAAATAGATATAATGATAAAAAAAATCTTTTTATATTCAAATTATATCATATCATAGCTAAAACAATGATTTGTATATGCCCCTGCCTGGTGTTGAACCTACGTGGATAGCGCATGACACGTAGGTGGTTTCCAAATTTTGTATTTGATCATTGTTGCTATTTTATGCGAGAATTTTAGTTGTATCGAACATTGCATAGGTAGGTAGCTTACGTAGTAGAGCGATTTTATGACATTCACATTAGCGACCAAATGATTGTATCATAAAATATGAGATTATTTTCAAATCATCAGATCTAAACTATTGCTTTGTAAATGAATAGAAAATGCAGCTCCACAACCCTTACATAAAAAAGTACATTCTCTTCACATTTTTCAAGTTTTAATTTCTAACTTATATTCGATAATTAGGTACCAAATACTTTATAATTATCCCTTTCATTAATACTACCTCGGAGAGCCGACGGAAATAAGATTTACGTTATATGCCAGGTATTTAGCTAATATAGGTAATCTAGAAATTGAAAGATGTAGCCGAATTTAAATATTTTTGTAGAGGGCTGTAAACTGCCATAATCAGTAAACTCTAATATTTATATCTAGGAAGCAGTATTGACTACTTCCGTTGTCGAAAGGTTAAGATAATCGGTTACGAACCCGGAGATCGGGAGTTCGAGAATAATTTATTTTTATTTAAATAAAAGCTGATTCACACCAACGTCCGGTTCCGCTCAGTGCCGATATTGTTCCGCAAGAGAACTTATTGATATGGTATGAATATCGATCAAAAAGTATGTGCCAAGACAAATTTGTGTGGCAGTATATCCTTCTGCCCACCCTTGTGATATTTAACTACTTATTTAGTTGAATAATTATTTTGAAGTGTAAAAATACTTACAACGCAGATTTTTTTTTTTAAACCATTTTTTTAATAATTAATAAAAATATTATTTAGTGATAAAAAAATGGTTTTTGATAAAAAAAATCTGCGATGTTAGTATTTTTACAATTAAAATAATTATTTAACTAACTAAGTAGTTAAACATCACAAGGGAGGAAGGATATACTGCCATACAACTTTGTCTTGGCACATACTCCTGATTGATATTCATACCAGATCAATAAGCTCTTGCGGAACAATATTTGGCCGAGCGGAACAACCGGTGTGAATCAGCCTTTATGTGTCATTTCGCAAAGTATTTAAATAAAACAATATATAAAGGATATTTGCGGCACGTTCCAGAGTAATTGATTCTCTAAGAAGCATTCGAGTGAAAGGCCAACATTCCGAATCTAAACGTTGCTTGAAATACCAAAATCCGTGTTTAGTAACCAGTTCTAAATAGTCAGTTACTTCTCAACCTTACTATTCCCCATTTATTTTCCTTTCCCACTACTTTCAACCTAGCAACATCCTCACTCGGAGCTCTGTAGTCCCACTGGATACGGATAGTTGGGACTCATGTTGTGCGGAATTAATGTTTAAAAAAAAAAAACACTGTAATTTTAGTTTAGCAAATGGGAGGATTGCGATTGGGGATGTCATAGTCCAACTAGCTCCTGAGAGATTGTAAGAGAAGTTAGTACTTTTGTACAACATTCTTTTTTTTAAGTACGATTTAACAAGTAATAGTATGGGACAACTATAGCAATAGGCTAAAGATATTAATAGAGAAGTACGTAACAAAAACTCATGAAAACATTGTTTTAATACAGTTATGGTTGATTTTAACCCTACCACTTTACAGACCGCCTCAGTTTGTTATGCGTTCGAAGAATCCAAACTTTCGTAAGTGGCTTTCAGAGGAAACGCGAAGCTGGAAAAGTGCAAATTACCCAGTAAATGAAGCCGTCTTCATTTTATTTACATAGGAAACTTGTCCGATTTGATTTAATGCGAACGACTATTTCCGTAGCTAAATGTACCCAAATCGTAAAATAAATTTATTATGGTGTGCACTTTCTATGAGTATGAGTATTCTAAGCATTATGTAAAGTAAATTTAATGTTATACCTAGTTTTTACCCGTGAAAAGTCACGGAATGTAACTTGACTTACCAAGATGAAAACTGAGAAGTTTTGTTTTATACAATCAAAAAATAGTAGTGGTATATTTAATTCGCTTTATTTTCCAGCCGTTCACTGGAGCAAAAAATCACTAGAGAGTAAAAAAAATCCAATCTCAGGAATTATTGTTGCAAGGAGTTTGAATTGCAATACACATGAAAGATAGAATTAAAATAATCGTCTGGTGAAATATGAAATATGTAAGATTCTTCATACATCAGTTCCGATTTTGAAAATGTCATACTCATATGTGCGTACGCACAAGTAGGTAGGTACTTTTTTTAATTATTTTAATGCGTAGGTAGATACTTACAATAATATATTTTAAGTGTAGAATTGTTTTATAATCTCAGTTTCTAATACTAAACTTGAATCAGTGGCGTGGAATAAATAATGACTGAAAAAACTTTGGATGACACGAGAAAAACGAACGTGAACGCTTTAATGTAGCTGATTTTATTTGAATATTATTTGTCTAACATGACAAATTAAAAAATATGTTTAATATTAATTTTATTTATAAATAGCAAATAATAAAACTAAATTTAATTATATTTTAATTGAAGTTATTTTTTATGCCAAATAAATACGATAATTATCTATCCTGCCCTTGACATGATTTTAAAAAAAGACGCTACACAAATAATCCAAATATTTTTTATGTTAAACAATATTTATTGACATAATTTTGACATAAAATATTAATTTTATGTACTTACGTATTCATCCAAAATAATTTAAAAAATTTAGTTTAGCCTAATTGAAAACAATCAAAGCAGTTTGACCTTCCGAAAATCAAGTATTTGTTAAGTTTGATTGAGCTTTAAAATGAATACGGAAAAAGATGCTCAAATTTCTTAGCGTCAGAGCTTTCCGTGAGAGTTTTTACTGTTTAACAAGTAAACAGCAAAAACTTAGTAACCTTACCAGTAGCCAAATTCTCGTAATAATATTGGGAAATCTAAAAAGTTTTACTACCCTTACATTAATCCTTTTGTAGATCTTCGATTGGTTCTTAGAATTTGTAATACGAGTAGGTACTTTGACAAGAATTCGGTCGCAAGTGCGGTAAATTACACTATTGTTAAACCTCTCTACCACCCACATTCAAATGAACTATAATACGTAAAGGTGGGTACTTTTCCGCACAGGGAAATCAAAAAAAGTTTTCGCTTCCAGCCTCTAACATACGCACAGTCGCCGATTCCGATCTCATCTAAACAAAATTATTGGATCAATATTTTAATCCCGTGATATCACAATAAATAATATGTCACAGGACCCAACAGAGGACCTTGTTGAAGAGGGTTGTATGGGTCTGCCGAAATGAGAAATGGAGGTATCCACCCACCCACGAATATGTTGCAGAATGTTATTATGGCTCGTGTGTGGAGATACACAATAAATAACTTTATAAGGAAATAATATCCCTAAACTACAATGAAGGTTTCGAATTTATTAATCAGAAAATAAATATTTTGTCTTCCTTTAAGCCTCCATTCAAAATTCTATGTACTTCCTTACTAAGTAAACCAACCATCAAGTCGGTTCTTACTGCTAGGGTAGACAGAGAGGATAATTTATTTATTTATTTTAAAAGAAAGACAAACATTCCCGGGTTACGAATAACCTGACATTATTTGAAAAACTCCTACTGCCATGATAAGAAGCGGAAGATGTTGCTTGTGCAATGATGGAGGACTTAACCAGCAGAGGAATCAAACCCACGACGACGCCCGGGTGGGAATCCGACGCGTTTCTCCACTCAGCCACCGATCTTTATTGAGCTTTAGTCACATACTCGTATTTACATACCTACTCTTCTATTATCCTGACTCGGGACACGGGTTATGTCAAGTATTTGATTATCTTGACCGCGCTATGTTTTTTTACAGGCGTCACTAACTTCTTCCATCATTCACTTTCGCATCATATATGTATACTCCGTACACCCCTTTTTTTCATTCACTGACATGTTCGAGTCGTCTAAGCGTTTTTTTCTTAATTTTATCCATTACGCTTACATCAGCATTGCATTAATTTTGGATCTCAATATTTGTGACACATCTCATCTCATGATCATATTATTACTTAACTGCAAAAAGGGGCTATCGAATTTAGAAAATACATGTTGTCATCTGTTAAATCATAATTTAAATTGTTATGTAAGTAGGTAGGTATCTACTGTTTGAGAAAAATGATACGGCCTGTATTGGTAAATCTTTGACATAATAATATGTCAAGATTTATGGCATTTATTTTTTATCTATCAATATCCCTGGTACAGTCGATCCCTCATAAACTATCAAAATCTCGATTGTTTTGAAGTATCATATTTTGACCACCGTAAATCCAAATATTTACCGATTAAATCTAACTTTCAAGCAAATTTAACGGACTAATGGATTTAATCAAGTTATTTTGAAGACGTTTCATGTTACAACTTATCCTGGGCTTCAAACGTGTATCTCAAAAACTCAAAAATATACAAGGCTGTGAATTTGAAAACGTCTCAAATTCTCCAAATTATCTTAAAATGTCGCAATAAATGAGGGCGCAGGACAAACAGAATTACACGAATAGGTCACAAATGCGTAGAGCACCAAATTCCAAAGAAAAAATGACACCGATAACCCCGGGCCCGGACCCAAAACCAACGCGCAATACTGCCGCAAATGTAGGCAACCTAAGCGCGCTCTGACAACTCAGGCGGCATCTGTTGTGCCTGGGTCAAGTATGGATGTGGATTTTGTTTCATAATAATAACTGCGGCAGTGCTTGACACTTCCTAAGAGGTTTTTTTTATTTTTTTTTACCAATCCAACCGAACATTTCAGCAAGTAAATTACATGTTACCATCTATCGACAAATTAGTAAAGCTCAATGATCACGTGACCAATAATAATATTGATGTAGTAGAAAACTGTATTATTACCATCGGACATAGGACGAAGGCCGCAAATGAAAACAGGACTACCAACTTGACAATTTTTCCGCCATTTCTGGTGAATTGGAGTGCTTCCAAAGCGGGAATTTTTTGTTTAACGGTTTTCGATTTACTTGGTAGATTTTTCTTGTGTCATTTGATGCATGGTCCAAATGACATAACGAAAGAAAAAAAAATGGAAATGGGGATTGATGGTAGATGCTTTAAACTCATGAAATGAATAAAACCACAGTTAAATCAAAGTTACTCATTTTCGTCTTTAAATTCTAAAAAGTATTCTGCAAATTATAAAAGTATTGTTACATGTGATCAAAAAGATGTTTGCATATTGTTACGAATATGTACCAGAACAAAATGGTAGCGAGTGCAATATTAAACACCAAAAGTTATTTTAATAATATTGGATTTAACACAACTAAGCCTCTTGGTAGAGATGATAAAAAGTTCTTTATTTTTGCGTTTAGATGTAATTTTACTGTCAAAACCGAACAAACTAACACACAAGTTACCTTCTTCTTCAAATTGTTTTCGAAATGTAAAAAAAAAAACTAGTTAGTAAATGAATAGTTAGTTGTACCTTTTAACCCAATTGTCAGAGTAGTGAATATAATGAATGAAATTCCAAAGTACTCTTGAAACCAGAAAACCTTTCAATTATATAAAAAAAAGCACTCACTACTGATTGTTGATTCCCTTCGACTGCAAAGGACCTACTTTTCGAAGATACTGTGTCACTGATAATCTAATCAAAACAATTCGCCTTGTCGTACTCTCATATTACAGATGCGTAAGTTATTATTTTTTTTAAGTCACCCTTTTGCAATTATTTTTCTTGAAAAACATTTAATTAATAGAAAATTTTCGCTTTAAATTAAAACACTTTAAATTAAAACATTTAATTAAAACACTTTTCGGAAAATTGTGAAATTTCTCGACGATGCAAATTGGATTATGATTGACATAGCATTAAAACCGCGTTATATTTTGGTCGGCTTTTGATTGTGACCGGTCCAAGCAAAAGCGCGTCAAAAACTAGGCTTGCTGCGTGCTGTAATTCGTTGCAAACAGTTTGCGCAGGTTTTTTCACATCCGTTGAAACTAAAAATAGTGAGAGGCATTTACAATTTTGAAACTTTATTTTCTATTCGAAAAAAGAATTCACATTTTTGTCAATTTAATACTTTTTATTTGAACCTATTTAATATTTGATACGGACTCGCTATGATTTTTGATTGTAAAACCAAAATAAAGTTAGAATTTACGTATGTTATTTGGCAAAAAAAATAACTGAAACCGGTTTCTGCCACTCACTTCTGACAAAAAAACACCGGTTACCCTCCAAATATTTTGATTTCATGGGGGAGGAAGTTACCAAACTGATTCTGGGGGAAAATAATCGGAGAGGGAGTTTGTTTTGTCACGATATTCCAACAAAAAAACGATTACTCCCAAATATTTGCAATTTTATTATTTTTTTTACCAAATTAGGAACCGGCTCCAAAAACAACCTGGTTTTCGAAAAAAAACATTGACAAGTCGCCCAAATAAAGTAACCGGGATCGGAATATGAAACATCTCTACTGGCACTATTGGCAGCACTGAACAAAATGCGAAACGTCAAACTTCAGCCGGTAACTGCTTTGTGATTATTGCGACGAGATTGTTGTGTATTTCAAACATTTCTTATTAAATCGAAGTGTGTTGTGATAAGACTTAAATAGTGCTGAATTACAGAAACGGCTATTGAAACAGTCATTATCAATACAATTAATTTGTTGATACTGCAATTTAGTATCAAAACGCTTTAGTAGGTTATGTTTATCGGACGGATTGTTTACTGTTTGTAAAAAGTGTGCAAAATGACGTCCATTATCAAACTTCACGCGATTTCAGGGGCGATGGATGAATCGCCTCCGTGCTATATTCTCCAAGTTGATGAATTTAGATTTTTGTTGGACTGCGGCTGGGATGAAAAATTCAATATAAATATTATAAAAGAACTTAAACGGTTAGTAATTTCCTCTTAGTCTGTTCATCTCTCTGCTATTCCTCTGTTTACCTTTCTCATGTGTCATTTGGCTTAGAATAAATTAGTGCGATTGCCTTACCTATTCAAGTTAACTGTTCTCAGTGTTTTATTAACTCGGGTGCCATTGATATTAACTTATCCTATCTTTTGGCTATGTAATTTAAATTCACTTGAACACGGAATTCATGTAATTAAATATTATCTACCTGGAGTGGTGGATACTCTCAGTATCACCCTGGTGAAAGACAGTCATTCAGAATAGAAACGTTGCTTGAAATGTCCATGTTTAGTGACCAGCTTTCAATAGCCAGGTACTTCCCAATCTTCCTCCTCCCATCTATTTCCCTCCCAACTCCCTTTAGCCTCACAAAATTCTCGATTGGGGATGCCATAATTACTGACCTCACTGACTTTGCGCAGTTGAGACTCTTGCGCGGTGTTCACATATATGTTTTTACCATATGCCAAAGAACATTAATTCTTCACTAAAATTGATGTACATATCTCAATCTATTTCATTATTTTTTCGTATGATGGGGGGTAAGTGGGGAACATCTAGGTCTTCGAGTCAGTCTAGAGCCTCAGGCGTTGTCCTGTAGACCTCATTAATTCCACCAGCTAATGAATGGAGCGGATATTCGCTAACCACATCTAAAAAATCTGTTTCTTTATATTCCAGCTACGTGCACAACATCGATGCGGTACTCCTCTCCTACCCTGACCCTCTGCATCTAGGCGCTCTGCCCTACGCCGTGGGTAAGCTGGGGCTCAGCTGTCCCATCTACGCTACCCTTCCCGTTTACAAGATGGGGCAGATGTTCATGTACGACCTCTACCAGTCGCGCTTCAACATGGAGGAGTTTAACCTATTCACACTAGATGATGTGGACGCGGCGTTCGATAAGATTCATCAGTTGAAGTATAATCAGAGCGTGTCATTGAAAGGTTTGTTTTTTACTCACTTTTTTGCTGCATTTTAAAAATTATGTGATTCTTGAACTTAACTGTTTAGATTTATTGGGACTGCCGGATCCCTAATGAAGGTCTGTTGTGGAGAAGACTATTTTATAAAATTCCACATTATTAATCATGTTTTTGGGAGGATTTCTGGCTAATAATACATAATACACAACATGATTAAATGATCCACAAACATTGCTACATGTTCTGCTCAACAGAACCGTTCTAGTGTTATACATCTAGTTATTGACAGCTCTTCAAATGATTAATATAGTTGACTTAGTGATTACTGAATTTAAAATGTCATCCTTCATTCGAGGCCCGGGCTCCTTGTGTTTATACCCTGATTGCCGAAACATTTGCAACGCTTCTGGTTTAACTTCTATCAATCTTTAATACATTCTACAAATGTTGTTTCCAGGTAAAGGCGTGGGTTTGACCATTACCCCTCTTCCAGCCGGCCACATGATCGGAGGAACAATTTGGAAGATAGTAAAGGAAGGCGAAGAGGACATAGTCTATGCGACAGACTTTAATCACAAAGAAGGAGCGACATCTAAACGGCTGTGAACTGGAGAAACTACAGAGACCCACTGTGCTCATCACCGATGCCCTGAATGCTAATTACCAACAAGCCAGGAGAAGAATGCGAGATGAAAAATTGATGAGTAAGTTGTAATTTGAATCAACGGTTTGTGTTGCATTTGAATGACAATAATTATTTATTCACATTTATCAACATTCCAGCCACAATCCTAACCACCATGAGAGAGGGCGGCTCGGTGCTGGTGGCTGTGGACACGGCTGGCAGAGTCCTGGAGCTAGCACACATGCTAGACCAGCTATGGAGGAACAAGGAGTCGGGCCTGATTGCCTACTCGCTAGTGCTTGTCAGCAATGTAGGCTATAACGTGGTAGAATTTGCCAAATCACAGGTAAGATATATTTTTTTAATTATTGGTTTTTTGGAGAAATAAAAGACCTATAGACGGTCCGATTTTTTCTGTTCTAACTGAAGAAAAATAGAACAAAAGAGAACTAGGACGATATAGGTACAAATAATATAGGTTGATATTTTTTGCACTGTTGTGGGAATCAAACCTGCAAACCTCTGACTCAAATTTAAATGCGTGCAAGGATGAACGTCTGCTTTTAACTACTACCTGGTTAAAAATAAAATATATTCTTTCACAGGCCTTTGATGTTTAGTTGCATACCTGACTTTCCCTTGTAGAAAGAACTAGTATAGAATCTGTTTACATATTATCTAGCACGCTCCAATCTTCTTGCCTTGCTCCAATCTTCTTGCCTTAAAGTAGACATGTAAATGTTTGCTATCAGCATTCTTACATGGAAGAATCTTTAATCAAAAACATGCTCACCATTAAAAGGTTATCAACTTCTAAATACATACGTCATCGGCACTACAGCATTTGGAGAGTCGTCTTGGCCGCTTCTAGGAAACGTCTCAATTCCTTCAGTTCCTTGTGCCTTAGGCTGCGTTGTTAGCCTTCACACCATCCAGCCACCTAAGCTTAGGCCTCCCAAGACCGTTTTATCCTGCAGTTTTAATAAAGACAAGTCTTTTTGGTGGTCTGCTGTCTTCTATTCATACTACGTATCCTATCCAGGAGAGTCGTCTCAGTTTTAACGCTCGTCGTATTGACGTTTCTACAAACAATTATATACGGTTTCTAGCTTATAATATCATAAACTAACACCTTCCAGATAGAATGGATGAGCGACAAGCTTATGCGTAGCTTTGAGGGTGCTCGCAGCAACCCGTTCCAGCTGCGCCACCTGCAACTGTGTTACAGCGCCGCCGAGGTGCACAAGATCCCGGGCCCCAAGGTGGTGCTAGCCAGCTGTCCCGACCTGGACTCTGGATTCGCCCGGGACCTGTTCCTGGCCTGGGCTCCACAACCACAAAACAGCATCGTGCTGACTATTAAGTAAGTTCATTTTCTGGTACATTCAGTGAACTCCCTTATAAAGATTTCATTGGACCGAAATCAAAACGTCTGTAGGAAATCCTTGTAAATCTGCATTCTAAATTGGTATTTTTTTATTTCTTATAGAAACACATCATGTGACTAGATTGTCTGTGCTGTAGTCAAAGAGTTCCATGAACAAACCATATAATAGTATTTTTCATAGTTTCGTCATAAATTATCCAGAAAATTGTAGCTTTGTACATTTTTCCTTTCTTTCAAAATTACTTCTGTAAAGCGACAAAATCGCTTGTAGATTTCTATATGTAGACAACATTGATTTAATTCTTTCAATGGAGAAAAAAGTTTTTTTTTAAAGATGGCTCCTTTTTTTGTTTTCTTCCTAATCTGATAATATATTTTTTTTTCTAGAACATCTCCTGGAACATTGGCGAGAGACCTGTTTGACAATGGAGGAAACAGGACTTTAGACATTCTTGTGAAGAAGAGAGTCAAATTAGAAGGACCAGAATTGGAAGAGTTTATGAGAAACCAAAAAGTTGTTGTCCCAATCAAAAAGTAAGCCAATTTCCCTCAATAATTTATTAGACATCAAAATTATTGATGCTATTAACCAACCATCACGCTGTTTTCACAGAGTTAGGCTTGTAAGATGAGGTGCCACACTCAGTCCTGATACACAATACTTGTTACAGATTCACATTCAAACACTTCAGTACTTCCAAACCTTCCTCTTAGCCACTCCATTTAACCTCACAACATACTCCAATTGGAGATGCCTTAGTCCCACAGACTCCGGACAGTAGGGTGCATTTGGGACTTGTTCAGTATTCACCTAATGGCATGCATTGTACTCATCTGTTTTTCCAAATGTTATTGTTATACATGTTGTTTTTCCACCATACGTTCAAACTGTGCAAAAAACATAGGCGCCATCTCTAAAGGGGCGCCGTGAAAATAAAGATCTTATTTGAATTTATTTAAAATGGAGGGAGAAGGGGGTTTGGGGGCGCACTAGTACTTGCTGCACAGGGCGCTAGATGTGGAACCGGCCCTGCATGTACATATTATGTTTATGTATCTGTTTCACTTAATATTTTCGTAGGACATCCCTGATTCTTTCTCCCATCTAATTCTATCTATTCTTCCACTTGTTTCCTCACCCATTCACTTTACTCGTCCAAATCAACTAACTGTCCCATGTTTTTAAATTCTGTTAATTTCTCTTATATCTTGTTTGCTTTTTATTTATAACTAGTGAGTACCGAGAGTAGCGAGTAGTATGTCGGGGCATGCTATGCAATGCCACTCAAATAAAGAAAATATTATTTTTGTTTTAATTCTGTTTATTGAAGTGCTTTTGAATATAAATATAATTATTAATAACACAGTGAATCGAACTCGATCAGTTTCCAGTCTTACATCCCATTGCTCGTCTGTCTCAGACGAATCGGCTTGAGCTGATTGAATTTTATCGATTTCCAGTTTTGCTTCCCGTCGCTCGACTCTTTCTCAAGCTCGTGATGACTTTTTCTTTCGTGCTTGAGGTGTAGATCGACCAATAAATTTTCTTTTTTTTGCCATAATTGATTTGACAGCGAAAGTGTTTTTGATGACTATTACTATCTCTAAACAAAGAGACATTCATTTGAAAATTTTATTTCATTCCAAATCTGTATTTATTTAAAAAAAAATCTTAACTAGGTACCTACTTTTGTTTTCCATTTTTAAAATATTTTACCCAAACAAACCCTTTGTCTGTGGTATATCTATGGAATAACCTCAACACAACATGGCGGGTTCAATGTTTTTCATACTAATTTTAAAATGTTATAGCAACAGTTTTACATATTGGATTTCATTCAAATTACTTAAGACTTCTCCGTCACTCATAAAAACAAACTATGCTATTTTCAGCGTAATTGGTTGAGTAATTCTCGAGAAAATCGAAGACTGACAAATAGACAGATATTCAATTTTATGCATAGAAGATATGTTTATCAGCAATTTAGTTTTATGTTTTTACCACACGTACACTTCTACAATTTCGAATGCAGTATTCTTAGCTGCCTCCATGTTTTATCTTTTTCTCTGGATAACAGATTGTCCCTCACTCTGTACTATTTATTAACCGAGGTAATTATTTTTTTCCAGAGAGGCAGAGTTGGGATTGAGTTCCGATTCAGAATCAGATGACGATATAGAAATGTCTGTGATAACAGGGAAGCATGATATTATAGTGAGGAATGAAGTTCACAAAACCTCCGGCTTCTTCAAGTCAAACAAAAAGCAACACGCCATGTTTCCATTCTATGAGGAAAAAACTAAATGTGATGAATATGGTGAAATTATAAAGGTAGGTTTGTTTTACTCAAAATTATTTTAATTTATTGCCTCTTTGCTTAGATTGTAGATTTTACCTTTCTTCTTCTCCTGTGGTGGTGGGATTGAGTGAGCCACTAGAATCTTATTAATTAATATTTGTCAATGTTCCTCACATAACCTGTAAAGTCATTTTTGTTTACGGTCTATTAATACAAACGACACACAGACTGGCAGCACCCATTACGCGTATGTACAAACATACATACAAAATGAAAAAATAAATCTTTTCAATGTGTTTCATTGCAACGGCAATTCAATCCGCAACCTTCCGACTCAAAGTCAATTGCATAGGTAATTACATTACTAAGGTTTTCCTTTTTGTATCATTATTTAACACTGAAGAGACTAAAAGTGTGTTGTGAGCATCGCTGTGTTTCCGAAGTAAGGTTAATTTTTTCTTGAACAGATATCAATTTCACCTGTCTTGGCCTAGGAGTCGAAAGGTCTTATGTCAATTGACAACATCAGTGTTCTTTCTAATCGGTATAGATCACACTTCTACAGATTTTATGTTCAGTGTTATTTGACTTCGCTTTGTAAATAAAAATATTGCACATGAAACGGAATTCCGAAACAGGACTGCCGCAATATTAAATTACTGGATTTTGAACTCACTATCTGCAGATATTCTAAATGTTATGTCTGTTCATGCTCACAACCGGCTCCTGTTGCCATAAAAAAAGATGATGAAGACTATCGACTAAAGTCAATTTATTGATGGATGTTGATGGAGAAGCAGAAGAGTATACTAATTCAACCGGCTCCTGTTACATTTTACCATAAAAAAAAAAAGATAATGATACAAAAAAAAAAATTGGTAACTATGATATTCAATTTTTTCTTTTTTTCAAATTCAAAATCACAGATAAGTTAGTTAATTTTTTGAATTTAGCACTTATAGTATTAAGTCACAAAATAATATTAGTTTATCATATTAGTTTACAGTATTCGACTGTACTCCTAGCATTACTTGTGTTTTTTTACTTTTGTTTTTAATGAATGGGATCATCATTTTTATTTATTTTAATCCCTTATCTTTAAGGAGAGAAGCTAATCAATCTGGCTCTCTGTTTTACACAGAGGTTGGTTAATTTTCCAAATCCACATGTGTATTATAAAAAAATGATTATTTTATTTTATGGCTTTATCTTTGTCGAGATAATAAACCTGTTTTATACAGAAGATTGTACCTTTCCTAGCACAATCACCATATGTGTTTGTTAATGTACTCGTATATACTGTACAAGATTCCCAACTGCCCGCAGCTAGTAGAACTATGGCATCCCCATTCTGGGTATGTTGTAAGGCCGGAGGGAAGAGGAATTTCGGAATGTAAAAATGTGTAAATTTTTCAGAGGAGATAATAGAAATCCCCACCAAGTGTGTGGAGTCTATGAAGCAAGTGGTGGTGAAGGCCACCATCCAGTACATTGACTTTGAGGGCAGATCCGATGGAGAGTCTCTTCTGAAGATAGTTTCTCAGCTCAAAGCCAGGAATGTCATCTGTTTGAGGGGAGACGTAAAGTCTGTCAATACACTCAGGTAATTATGTAATTACATATATTACAACTATGAGCATGTCAATAGTAAAGAAGTCAGTGGCTTAAAATTATTTATCACTAAGAAGTAAGTTTGTAAGTGCGCATAAGAAAAATTGTGTTTTATTCTTCCTATTTAATGTATTAAAAATACTGTATCAGTAAAATTAAAATTTCTCAATCTGTTTAATGTAATTAAATTTAAAACAGTAAAGTAGTGAAAAGTTACCATGATTTGTGAAAAAAAAATTATGTTTATTTTGTTAAGAGCTTTCAAAATGTTTAAAATTTACTACGTCTATAGTAGTTTATGTTTTCCGGATACCCCTCGTAAATTTATACTCTTGACCTGTTAGTAGCCGAGTGGTCAAAAGAGTCGAGTTTCCACTTCCAGGCGGCGCGGGCTCAATTTTCTGCTAGCTAAATCCTCCATCATTGCATAAGCACCATTTTCTGCAAATAATTATGGAATTAGGAGGACTTAAAATATTGTCAGGTTATTCGTAACCTGGGAATTTATGTCTCTTTGAAAATTTTAAAAATTCTACCATGATTTCAGTGAGAGTTAGGTCCCCATTTGTGCGTCATAACTGCACCGAATGCCATTTAACATTTTTTTTTTTCAGAGCACACTGTATAAATGAAGGATGCACCAAAGTATTTACACCGCGTAAAGGAGAAACAGTCGATGCCACAACCGAGTCACATATTTACCAGGTATGTTTTATGATTGTATTTTATAGTAATTTCCAGGTGGAACATCCAGTCTCAAACATGTTTCTCGGAAGTTTATTGATTTACCGATATTCCTAATCTTAACTGAAAGGGCTATTTTTGTTAGGCCCATCTAACTTAGCACATAATTAATATTTCAACACCCTGACTTTTTTTAAATAAAGCAATTAAGATTGTCGTACATAATTGGTGCTGTTTTTTGTCCGCCATCTTAGGAATGACCCTGTCTTATGGTGCAGTACCTTTATATCGTTTCTTGTAAAAGATGTGAATGTCATATCAGAAATCTTTAAAAATTAACAAATGTATTTAGATAGTATTAAATTAATATTTATATGCTCACAAGGTGAAAGTTGTCCCATCGAGTAAAAAAATATGTAGGTACATACTTACATATTACCCAGACACATTTTCAAAAGCTTAGGTTAGGTAGTATTTTACATGTTACATAGGTATCAAATTGTATACCAACATTGTAAATTTTATTAGCAATGCATAAAAAACTATAAACCCTAAAATTTATAGTACCAACCTTTTCATTAAGCCTAACTTGTTTTGAAAAGGGTTGTAAGTCGATACGCGCTGCGAGTGTCAAACTCTACCCACCCGACTGCTAGCTGAATGAACTTTCCGCTGGGGTATGCACAACCTCAAAAGCTCACTTTAAAAGCATAGATTCAAAGTAATGCAAGGTCATCAATCAAATGCATACGTATTTGCTTTATATTTCAGGTTCGACTAACAGACGCCCTGGTATCCGGGCTGGTGTGGCAGCAGGGTAGTGCAGGGGCGGAGATAGCCTAGCTCAGTGGCATCATCGGAGTGCGCCAGTCAGAACCCATCGTGGGTGAAAACCGAGAAGGGGACATGGATACAGGTGGGCTTGATTAAAATTGCCTATACATATAAAATAAGGACACATCAAGTGACCAGAAATTTATTTGCTATCATTTATTGACTCTTTGCGATATTAACATGAATGCCCTGGCATATGATTCCTCAATGAGCCTCTTGCATGATTTTTTTTTTGTTTTTAACCTTTAAATGTATATATTTTGTCAAGAGTTTTAGGTGTTTTAAACTTTTTTTGACTGACTCTGTGATTCTACTTTTTTGAAAATAACCTTTTTTTAATTTCATAAAAACCAGAAGAAGAACAAATATTCACCTTGGAGCCCCTTCCCGCATCAGAATATCAGCCACATCGAGCGTCCTTCATCAATGACCTTAAACTATCCAACTTCAAACAAGTCCTGTCCAAGAGCAACATTAGTTCGGAGTTCACCGGAGGAGTCCTGTGGTGCTGCAATGGCACCCTCGCCATCAGAAGAGTAAGAATATTTTTCCTTTTCACTCTTTTTTTAAGGTACTTATTTTACTATGAGGCTTCACATGCAATAATTATAGACTTTAATAAGATTCGATAAGTCAAACAATTTATTTCGTCATAATTGATTTCCACACTCTTTTACTATTTTTTTTATACAATTGAAAAATAAAAGAGCAATTGGAGCAGTGTATATATGTATATTTTTTTGTATATAATTCGAAGTTCAGTGGAAAAAAATTGTGAAATCCAGTCATTCTTTCAGACAGTTGTTGAATGTTGAAATGACATATGCATTATATTCATCCTAAGGAACCAGATTTTTTATATATTTTTTAAATCTAGTATTTTCTATTGACATGTTTTTTACGTCTATGAAATGATTCATAAAAATTGTTTCTTTTTTCAGCATGATAACGGAAATGTGGCCCTGGAGGGTGTCCTGACTGAAGAGTATTATAAAGTTCGCGAGTTACTCTACGACCAGTATGCAATAGTTTAGTTATATTTTACTTTTTAAGGATGTTTTTTACAAATGAATTAATAATGAATTTTAAAAAAATTGTCATAGATTTTGTTTCTTTTGTGATTTCTCTATTTCCCCCATAAAAACTGACATTGTTTTTCTTTCATACTTTTCCTATTTCCCCTTGGAAACTGGCTTTGGTTTTCTTTATGATTTTCCTATTTCCCCTTGAAAACTGGCGTTGGTTTTCTTTATGATTTCCCCTTGGAAACTGACATTGGTTTTCTTCATAATTTTCCTATTTCCCCTTGGAAACTGGCATTAGAACCACCAATTGAAGCAAATGCCAGTGCATATGCGTGAAACTCTACAGACACAGTTGATGTTAGCTTTATGATAATGTGTTTTCTCTAACTCAATTTTGTGTAAGTCGGCTTGTATGTGAAATCTATCTTCCCTCCTTCATAACATCTGGACCTGTTCAAGGCTCGCCAGCAAATCTCTTCCTACAGCCCCTTCCTTGACCCGCCTCATAATGTTGCCCAAACAGGTCCTGTGAGGTGTCACAAAATTTAATTTTTTTAAAATCCTTTTTGCAAACCATATCAAAATTTTTAATAATTTTTTTAAAGAATAGTTTGCATGAGAACAGACGTTCAAATGCCAATGAAGCACAAAATGTCTGGCCAGCACAGACATTTCCCACCTACAGTAAATATTATACATAATGGTTAGTAACAAAAAAAATCAAAAACTTTTCATTGGAATTCAGGCGGGTTATCTCAGTCAGGCCTGAGCCGTTAAACAAAGCGTTTTTTGTCCGGATCTACTTATGACTGAAACCAGAAATGCTATACATAACAATAATGTAATTAAATATTCCTCCCAACCTCATCTTCTTCCCTACCCATTCCCTTCAGCTTCACAATATTCCCCACTCGGGGATGTCATAGTCGCACTGGCTCCTGGCAGTTGGAACTCTTCTCTGGTGTTCACTTATATAAAAAAAATGGTCCTTTAAATAATTGTTAAAATGTAGGTTTCGAGCTTTTATCTAGAGACTACCTGAAATCGTTTTTCCTTTCCGTAAGTTTTTGTTCGTTTGAATATTATAAAAAAATTGTTTTTTTTCAAAAATTTCTTGAAATCAAAACAGCTTTACCTAGCTTTATTAAGTCATGAATACAAATAAAATTGAGCCTTTTTCATTGTTCTAGATAACAGTCTCGAAAATGTTTTTATCTACCTCTGTGATTTAATGCCCACCTACACAATTATAAATTTGTATCACGATAGCCCTAACACTATGTCAAAGGATTAACCCTTCTGTAAGCAACGTGGTAAAAATGTACCATTATGGTTTTTTAAGTGCGGTAATTTAGTTAAACCATGAAAAAGTTATAATTAATCATCGGTCTGTTACAGTAAAAAAAAAACTGTTATTGCATAAAGTAAACACTACAAACAATATAATTTTTATATCAGTTAGTCGATAGTATAATGTCCAATTTATATGAGCGGGTGTAGATACTGCTCAGATTAGTACAAAAATGAGATAATAATATGAACGATTATGATTTGAACGATTGACGATTTTTTGTGGGAGAGGTTGATTCAAACGGTTGTTGATGATTTGACTTCTTCCTCGCATTCAATAAATGCTGGCATCCCACAGGGATCTGTTCTGTCTCCAACATTGTTTTTGTTGCACATCAATGACCTTTTGTCGGGTACACTTGAAGGCCTGCATGGTCGAGTGGTAAGACGCTCGACAACGAATCCAGAGGTGGCGGTTTCGAACCCGGCGTGCGCAAATAATTTGTATTTAATTAATATGTGTCATAACACATTTAATTGATATAAAATAAAATAAAGTATATTTGCGGCACGTTCCAGAGTGGTAGATACTCTAATTATCGCCCTGGTGAAAGACCACCATTCAGAATTGAAACGTTGCTTAAAATGGCTTTAGCCGTCTTTGGTGACCAGATCTGAATAGCCAGGTACTTCTTAACCTTCCCCTTCCTCACCTCCTTCCTCTCCCCACTACCTTCAGCCTCACAACATACCCCTATTGGGGATGCCATAGTCTCACTGGCTCTAGACGGTTGGGAGCAGTTGAGACTCTTGTGCGGTATTCATAAAAAAAAAAAACACCAATACATTGTTACGCGGATGACAGCTGCTGACTGTATAAATCGCAAGTGTGCACCACTGTCGAGTCCGTGAGCCACCTCTAGTGTGGAGCCCCAAAATACCTGAAAAATCCCCGACCCTGCAGAAACGGGCGGTCTGTTAACCTTTTCCGATGATGTGATTGTACACTGCAAAGAACCTATGTATTAATTTATTGGGTGTTCTGCAATGTGTTTGCAGAACTTTTACACCTCTCCTCGTGTTAGTTACGCTGATATCTAGGAGTGGGAGACGAAGTTTTAAAAAATCTATTATATTATTCTTATTCAGGTACAATTTTTTTTAAACTCAACAGGTTTGAATTGCGTGTCTGAAAGGGTTAAATGGATTACGTCAGTTGGGAATGCTTTCACTTATTCTACCGGTATTTCATCTTCATTCCTATTAGCGTTGGGAAAAACTTTAATGTTTTGTGAATGCTTCACGAATTGTTAGTTCTTTAAAATGAACCCTTCGATGTGAACCCTTCAATTGAAGTCGAACTCGCGAAAAAAGAGATTTGGATTTATCCGCTTGTTTGTTCAGTTCTTTTTGGAACCGGTTCCTCGCCGCCGAAAAAGCACGTACTAGTCGGTAGCGATTTGAAAACGAAAAGCACTGGAACTGGTTCCTCGCCAACAAAATCGTGTACTAGTCGGTAGCTCTTTGATACTGAAAAGAACTGGAACCAGTTCCTCACCACAAAAATCGTACTAGTCGGTAGACATTTCAAAACGAAAGGAACTGAAACTGGTTCCTTCATTTTGAAATGTCAATGCCTTCACAACGGTACTTCTTTCAATGGAATGAAGTTAATCAAATTAATGAAGGCTAAAATGAACTACCAACTTCAATTGAAGTGTTGGTTCAGTGAAATGAAGTTATTGAAATGAAGTTAATGAAATGAATGAAGGCTAAAATGAACTACCACCTTCAATTGAAATATTTGTTCAATGAAATAAAGTTATTAAAATGAATGAACGCTATAATGAACAACCGACTTCAATTGAAGTATTTGTTCAATGAACAATAAATGAAGTACGAACTGTTGCCGAAAAGAAGTAGTTCTTTGAAGCAGTTCTTTCAAAGCGGTCACAACGCTACTAATTCCTATCCACATTCCCATATTCTCGGTATCGCCCTGGTGAAAGACCCCAACTCACAATCGAAACGTTGCTTTTGTCGTGTTTGGTAACCAGATTCTATTTCTCATCTCTTACCCCTCCCCACCCCTTCAGCCTTTCAACATACCTCAAATGGGGATGCCATAGTTCCACTGTCTCCGGGCAGTTGGGAATTTTGCGGTATTGTATTATTTAAAATAAAAAAAGGTGCGTCTAAAAATACTTCAAAGTCAATTTTCGCAGATGGACATTTTTTTACTTACAGCAGCTTTGTAGCGGGAGTGCGATAGAACGCTTCAGCGCCTTCTGCTAACTTCAAATAATAATAAACTGTTTGCTAAATAAATTTTTCCCTTGAAATTGCGCGCTTCGGCGAATCGGGCAGATTTCTCCTGGGGCCGTTTTATCCTCCCCTTTCCTATTAATAAATACGTTATTTAGCAAAACAACTTCATAATATTTCGCTGAGTAATCCTGAGCGCCGGCGAAACGCGGAACAAATCCCCGAAGCTAACTGTCAAAACGAGTGAACACGACCGAACACTAATAACGACAAACAATAATAGCAAGTAACCTACTACCAGTGGCGTGCGTTGCTTTATGATCAATGGTATACTGTATGTAGTTTTTCAAGTTTGGATATGAATTAAATATTAAATTTTAAAATAGGAATTTTATTATTATATTCGGCTGATTGTTTAGGCCAACTGAATAAACGAGTGCGAAATTTTCTCATCCATTTGTTTATATTTACATATGTATTGTGATTAACTTTGCCCATCTACATATTTAAGTAAATTCACGCCATACAAACTTTCCGGGCGTTTTAAAATTGCTTGATTTATTTACCCCTACATTGCAATTATTTGATTAAACATTGATTTTGTGTATCTCGTAAATACGTGTGAATATTTTAAAGTGATCAACTATAATTTTCGGCTTTGAATTTCTCTAAATTAAAAAAAAAAAACTTACAAAAACGTATTTTATTAATGTGACAATGCGAACGCAGATGAATCCTAAGACGTGTTATATAGTAAGCAGGGAATACTAAAAACACAATCATTAGATGGAACGAAAGAAAAATTGCATAATTTAAGATTACGTTCACTATTGTCAATGCGAAAAAAAATCTTAAATCTTCAGTCAAAAAACTGTCAATTCATTTTCATTTCCACAAACAGCACCGCAAAACCACATTTTCAAATATAACTTTTAACATATCGGTGGTGTTATAAATTTAAACCGTCAATTTCAAAACCGAAAAAATCACTTGCAATGCAGGCGGTATGTTTATGTTTCACAGTCTTATGTGGTCAAAAGTAAGTTTCAACTTTAAAAAATCGTCAAATAGAAACAATTTATTGATGTAGAGCGGTTGTGACATAATTTTTTTCACAAATTTATGGAAAAAACCATTTGAATCAGAAATTGGTCTAATTTTTTTCTTTATCTATTATTTATTCATTTATTTTTATGGTTCGTTTTTTAAATGTACGCAAAGCTTTTCAGACTTTATGGGCTGCACGCCACTGCCTAGTATATACAACAACCTACAGTAAACATGAAATTTTATTCACGACCTCCATGGCCGAGTGGTTAAGATCGTTGGCTTCGGATCCAGAGGTGTTCTTATACAAAAAAGTTTAAAAACGATATTATAATAAACTTTATTTTCTAATGTGAGCCTAGATCAACGTATTTATTTGTCATGTCTTGCCTGTCTCGCCATGAAATTTATCTACTCAAAATTTTGAATATAACGGATTTTTCCAATTTTCCGTCCGATGAACGGAATTGTTCGGGTTATTTTCACGTACATAATTATTATTAACAGTGAAAACCTTACTATTTCAAATACGTAATGAATAAATACTAAAACATTTATGTGATTACCGCAGAAGAGTCCCAGATACCCGGAGCCAGTGAGCTATGGCGCAACCCATTTTGAGTATGTTGTGAGGCTGTTTAAGTGGGGGGAGGGGGCGAGGAAATCAAATGAATAATGGAAAGTACCTGGCTATCCAGATCTGGTAATTTTATTTATATTTTTATGATTCTTTGTTCACTGACTTCAATTTGTAAAATGTATGTTATGAAATTAATAAAACCAGGTTTTGTCACATGCAACATTTCGATTCTGAATGGTCGTAAGTACCTATTTCATAAAGGTAATACTGAGAGCATCTACCATTATGGAACGTGCGACAAATATAATACTAAAAACTATGTTTTTAATTAATTTGATGTGAAATAACACATATAAATAAGTTATGAGTTCAGAGCTAAGGAGCTTAACAGCTCCACCAACTGAACTAATTCGTAGATTGTTGTTTTTAGTGGTAAGCATGAATTTTATCTGTTAAAGTTGCGTCGGAGTAGAATGAATTAGCAATTTTAAAATTTCAAAACCATATTTTGAACTCGCTCCCTTTTTTACGTCACGTCCATCAAGCTACAAACAAGTTGGGAAAAAAGTTTTTTTAATTTTCACCCTACAAGTCCTTTGTTCAGTTCGGACAACCTTTAATTTTTTTATTGATTAACTAGTTATTTTTCTCAACTTATATACGAAATGATGAAATTAAACAATAAATAAATGTATATACATGTGAATACCGCACATATATACTTGTATGAGAGTCCCAACTGTTTCCAACCGTCTAGAGCTAGTGAGACTACTGCGGTATGATGTGAGTAGTGGGAGCAGGAATGAGATGGGGTGGGAAGTACTTAGATATTCAGATCTGGTCACCAAACACGGCTAAAGCCATTTCAAGCAACGTTACGATTCTGAATGGTGTTCTTTCACCAGGGCGATACTTAAAGTATCTACCACTTAAAGAATGTATCGCAAATACACTAAATGATTTATAAATTGATTAAATGTAAAAACACATACAAATAAAAAATAATATTATTTGCGTACGCCAGAATTTTAACACAATATATTAAAAACCGTTTTTCTCAATGATACCCTGCTAAAGCTTTTACATTACAGAAAAGCTTCGTTTCTTATTTATTCACATTTTCGACATGTCACTCTTTTTTTCAATACAAATATACTATGTAAAATACAAATACGTCCAACCACAAAAGGATTATTTCTACAAAAAATATTATACTATGTATTATTTCATATGAATTAAATGTGTTATGACTCATATTAATCAAATCAAATTTATTTGCGCACGCCGAGTTTGAACCCGTGACCTCTGGATTCGTAGTAGAGTACCATCTTACCACTCGACCACGGAGGCCGTCAGAACAAAAATAATTTTAAAAAAATATTTCGTTCACACATTTTCTCTCGGTATTTACTTCTGTTCAAAAGTAGACCCACATTGTTAGATATACAGATTTATTCTTCAGTGATACCTATATATCGATAATTAATAAAAATAATATCATGTTTGCTGATCAGATATGAATAACCAGGCACTTCCCAACCTTCTCCTTCTCCATCTTCTTCCTATTCCCACTCCCTTTAACCTCACAATATACTATAATAGGGGATGCCATATTCCCACTGGCTTCAGGCAGATGGGATAAAAATAGCAATACGTTTTTTGACTGACCTTGTACCCACATGCTTTCATATAGGTGTAACTAATGGATCGTTTTAAGAGCACTCCGTTTTAAGTGAATCGTTGTCAATAATGGCATGATTTGTCAAACCGGCCCCATCTGTCGCGCGTTCATTGAAACATTACATATGAAATTTTATTTTACGAAAATCATTTAAATGATAAATTACTTTTCTATATCCGTAGACTGGCACACTCATTTCGTGGGAACCTTCTGGTGTTGAGAAACTTATTTTCAATAGTGAATAATAATTATTAATAGAGATGGTCGATATCAGAATTGGGTGTACCTGCTATTCCAGTTACCGGTAACCGGCGAGGAACCGGTTATTTATCCAGTTCTTTTTGGAACCGGTTTCTGGTGCCAGAAAAGTTACTCCAAGAAAATTGATTTATTATATGGGAAATTATATTTATCACAAAAAACGAGACGAACGGACAAAGAATATTTTTATTTGCGAACATTAGGAACTGGTTTAAAAAATAACCGGTTCCTCGGAGAAATAATATCGACGTTTTCAGTGACCGGCTTGGAACCGGTTCCTTTTAAGCGGGACAGGAATATGGAAAATCTCTAATTACTAACGATAATTTTATAATACTTTGGGAAAAAAATGTATTTTTAGTTACCTATAGTGTATTTTAGTTAACATTATTCTATATTTGAAATGGGTGAATTAAAGCAAATTGAGTCAAAATTACGTCCCGTAATTTTTTCACGGGAAACTACTAGTAAAACAATATTTAATGAACATGAAATAATAACTTTGTATAAGAACATAGATTTTACTATTTTTTTATTTTAATGGCTAACCGGTTTTGCCTCTTTCATTTCATATTATCTGTCTTTTTCTCTATATTCCTCCGTTATAATTTAAATGTTATTTTATTGTTTTCTCATTGTTCTCTTATTTTATCTTATGTTGTGTTCTCCCTCTGTATGTATATATAACCGCACAATTCTTATTTTTTGTTTAGTTTCATTTTGTACCCTGATGCAAAAGCGAAACCGATCGATTATAAATAATAAAATAAAATCTGTGGTCTTATACAAGGTTATTATTTAAGTTTCATTAAATATTTCAAACAACAAAGTGGCTTTCTAGGAAAATACAATATTTAATATCAGGATTTTTAAAGCAGTGCTCGCGAAAAATCGCTCCAAGGACACGTTACAGTAAATAAAATACCAACAGGAACTGTTATAATTAGAATCTAACAAATAAAATCCATAATCGAAAACTAACAAATAATAATTTCTTATTTTTAATGCTTTTGAAAAAATATGAACACTCCTCCTACTATAGCATATTTATAGAAAAACGAATAATAGGTATTACTGATTTAAAAGGAAACTGATGTCGTCAACTTATTTAAGACATTTCAACCTCTAGGCCTTATACAGACCAGTAAAAAAGGATATCTTGTCAAGAAAGAGTTTTGATATTTGAATATTTTTATAAATTTTAACAGAAGTAAGAAAAAATGAGCTTACTTCGGGCACACGGACACGCCAACAGCACACTTCTTCTGTTTCATCTCTTCAGTGGTGTAATAAAAAAAAAACTAAATAAAACATCTTGAATAACTATACGTCTATATAGCAGGGTATTATGAGTATAACCTTAGTATAACGCAGCTAATCACACAAGTGCATTGCTTGCATACAGTACGTTTCAAACTTAAAAATATAATTTCAGCCTCTTTCTATTTTTACGTCGACGCAAGTATTTTCAACTGAACGTAATTCTTTTATATCATCGGCAAAAGTCGTCATATTTTTAATTTGTTACATTGTTTTCAAACTATTACTCTGGCGAAACCAGGTAGTAGATTGGTAAATATTAATTGTTTTAAAAGATTTTTAAAAAAACTGTTAAAAATCCTGATAGTAAGAGCTACTTGCAAGGAAAATGGAAAATCATTGCAAGTTTATATGACGCATACATTTCTTGGATAAAACAAAACTGTTGTTTTATTAGCAGCAATACGGCTTACCGTTTGAATGCAGCCTCACATTTGCAGATAGACAATAGCGATTCGATTCGATAACAGGATTTATTGCTCTCCCTACCACTATTACAATTGGCAAGGCCTGCAAGCCGGGAGATAAAACAATATGACCTATCCACAACGAAGATTGCTATCGGGAACATTGAAGTGAATGCTAGTCACTGAATTTTCTAAACTTCAACGGATAAATCTGAAGAAATGTATAGCAATACACACATCGTCGCCGGAAAGGCAAAATGCCTTATGCGACACTTTGGTCGAAAATTAGTTAAATATGCAATTTTGATCATCAGAGTATTTGATGTAGAAAATGATTAATTTTGATCATTTTCTACATCAAATACTCTGACTCTCGTTTGATTTTGAAGACTTTTGTGGCCCTTTAGCCATCCAAAATAAATTTACCTTTTTGTTATAGTTAATACCGCACAAGAGTCCCAACTACTGCCAACCGTCTGGATACAGTGAGACTATGGCAACCCCAATTGAAGTATGTTGTGAGGCTGAAGGTTGTGGGGTGGGGAGGAGATAGGGAAGAGGAGTGGTAGATACTCTAAATGTTGCCCTGGTGAAAGACCACCATTCAGAATTGAAACCTTGTTTGAAATGGCATTAGCCATGTTTGGTGACCAGATCTAAATAGCCAGGTACTTCCCAACCTTCCTCTTCCCCATCTCCTTCTCCCTCCCCACTACCTTCAGCCTCAAAACATACCCGCATTAGGGATGCCATAGTCTCACTGGCTCTAGGCGGTTGGTAACAGTTGGGACTCTTGTGCGGTATTCACTGTATAAAAACAAACGTAGGAAGATTTGGAAGTACCTGGCTATTCAGATCTGGTCGCCAAACACGGTCAAAACAATTTCAAGCAACGTTTCGATTCTAAATTGTGGTCTTTCACCAGGGCGATAGTATCTACCACTCTGGAACGTGCCGCAACTATGCTATGTATTATTTTTACGAGAATTAAATGTGTTATGACTCATATTAATTAAATAAAAGTTATTCGCGCACCCTGGGTTTGAACCCGCGACCTCTGGATTCGTAGTAAAGCGTCTTATCACTCGACTACGGAGGTCGTCAAGCCGTCGGAGGTCGTATTTGGAAGAAGACTTAACTCAAACGACCCAAGTTTGGGGCTTTTTTCAGCTTTTTGTCGCTTCAGGCAACTTAGTGAGAGCATCGAGTTAACTTTTTTTTTCAAAATCCAACCAGGTACCGAAGACTAATGAATTTTATTGTAAAACAAAAAAAACGTAAAAGTGCTCTGGTGCAAATTTTCCAAAATGGCGCTTCAGCCCTATTGCCTTTCCGTGGACGATATTACATAATCAGATTCCATTGCCCCATTGGTTCCAGGCAGTTGGGTTTCTTGTGCGGTATCACATTAATAAAAAGCTTCTGGGGTCAGCCTATCCAAGTCCCAAGACGATGTTTCGCATTTCAGAGGAAATGAACACTTAACTTCAATGTTATGTATTCGTTTCCTTTTCCAATTTGCCTACAATGAAAACATGACGTCATAAAACCGAGCATATAATGTAACTTGTTTAAATAATTAGAGTTATTTTTTTCTAAAGAAATTAAAAAAAAATAACTTTGTACAAGACCACGGATATTATTTTATTTTTTATGACCGACCGGTTTTGCTTAGCCTGAGCATCATCACGGTACAAAATTAAATTAAACAAAAAATACAAAGTGTGCGGTTACGTATACAAACAGAGGGTAAACAAAATATAAAATAAAATAACAGAACAGTGAGAAAACAATAGAATAACATTTCAATTATAACAAATGAACAAAGAGAAAAAGATAGATGATATGAATTCAAAGAGACAGAACGTCAACTGAGAATTTACTTAATTATTTTTAAAAAAAAATAATTTATTTGAAACATATAGACTCTTCGAATTAAAAATAAAGGTAAATATTCATTTCATACCTTTATATTTTTATTATCCATCTGTTCATTATACTTTTTTCTTAATAAAACCATTTTCTATATTATGGAATGTGTGAGACGATCGCACTACCCTCACCTTTAGTTTTATAATAATTATAACTAATGATAAAAAATAAAGTTTCGTTACAGTTGACATCACAATTCAACGATTAGCGCCATTTTGATTATTTTACATTTTAATGTTTCTCGTTAGACGTAAATTGGACGTAGTTATGTAGAAAGCATCCAACTCACAATATGCTAAATTCGAGTTTCACATGTTTTCCCTATAGATAAATACGAGATTTCTAACAGCTGAAAACATTCAAGCTCCAAATTCAATAGATTTTTGGTAATTTAATTTTTTACTGACCCACATTGCAGATATTTGACTTAAATTGAAAACATTGTAAACATGTAACATAACATAGGAAATACAATTATTTTGTCAATGCATACATTGATAGATTATAAATTACCTATTTATAATAATTCTCATGAAGATTAAACACTGAAACTCGCTTTACAAATGCCGTAAAATGCTTTTGTATCGTCATATTTTCAAATGCCTTTTTCTGAGTTACATGTTTTTGAGGTTGGATGCTTTCTGCATAACTACGTCCAATTATAGGTCTGTTTCGGTTTTTGAACAAATTGTGATTAGCTGAGAAGCATAATGACCGCTATGCTTTTGATCATCTGACTGGTCAAAAGCTCAAACGGATTGACAGTCGGCATTTAACGGTGACTGGTCAAATGTAAAAAAATAAAAAAATGATGCTAGTCATTGAATTGTAACGATGTGAAATGTGCCGAAAGTTTTAAACACCTCAACCTAAGTCTATTGTTCTATGTGAACAAACAAATCGATATATCGATATAATAACCGTTCGCAGAATTATTACAGAATTCAAATCAGATCTCGTATCAGATGAATAATAAATTAGCAACGAGGCCGCCCGTCTCGCGGGCCGTCGGAAAGTTAAACGAATTTTGGCTATTAATCTTTCACTTTGATCTTTCCTCTTGATTTTTTACAGTAGTTACTTCAACTCCCTCAAGGGTTGTTTTTCTAGCTTCCTTCAAAGTCAATTAATTGCGAACACGGTACCATCCGCCAAGGGTTAATTGCTGGGAAGCCTCCGGGGGGAGGTCTCGGAGGTTGCAGGCTGCGAGGGTCGAGGGGATGGCCACGCAACCTTTCTCCAACAGTTGTTTGGGGTGGCGGGCGGAGGCTAGGGGAGGCTACGGGCTTAGTAACTCGATAATGCGCTGAAAAACTTCCGATTCCCGCCAGCCTACATTGCTACATTCATACATAAGAGTAAGTGCTTTGAGGCAGTTTGAGAACACACTCACAAATTGAATTAATGTTTCACACAGCAGCGTGTCGGCCTGAATGTAACACTCCCTAACTATCAACCCGGCGTAACTCTATATGCGAGTAATGTATATAACAACCCGCTGTAACATCATAAAACAACTCAGCGTAACGGTGCTTGTACTTGTTTTATAACTTTATGTTACTTTCCAGAGGGCTATTGATGGTCGGAGTTAATTACAGTATTGCAAAATTAAATGAATACTTATAATTTTCCCAAATTATTTCGCTCGTTTACGAGTGGTACTTTTTGTTTGGCGTCGTTAAGGAGGTCGTCAGAGTAAATTAACGGGATTACCTACCCGGTGATTAATGAAACACTTTGTTTTCTTTTCATTTTCGTTTCGATATCTTTTTCAGAACGATCTAATAAACTTTCTTGTTGCTTCAATACCTTAATGATCTATGTGATATTATTTGGAGTTTTATGAAATTGGATTTTAAATAAAAGTAACATAGTTTTAACACCACTTTATTGGATAACCAACCGGTTTCGGCTCTACCTGAACCTTCTTCAGGGCTGAACAAATATGTATTGTATCAATATATATATATCTATCATTATCTTTTATTTAAAATTTAATTATGTCTTTCCACAAAGTGAGTGCTTCATGTCAAAGTTTTTTATGAAATTGATTAAATAAGTTATTTTATGTATGTGGGTTAAATTAGTTTATTTAAAAAATAGAGTTATAATAGAGTACATATACAAAGTGTTTGATTTATTTAACACACTGATTACATTTTATGAAAAAATTATTTTAGCCAATCTTCTGAAGAGTATTACACTTAGAGTAAGAAAATATATGGAGAAAGAGCTAAATATTTTTGCTCAACCTAAATAAATTTACAATAAATCACTTTTTTCGGGTTTTTACGTCGTTAATCGTGAGAGAGAAAGAGATAAGACAAGTTGTCACATAATATCGCACCATTTTTAGGTATTTAAGCATGTTTTTGTCTCCCGCGTCTCCGGCGACTCCTCCCACTTCGTTTTGTTATGCGACATAACTCAACGGTTCTTGAGGTTATATCCTATATTTTTTTGATAACAATACTGTGAAAAAGTGGTGTTACAAATAAATAAAATATTATGTCGGTATGAGCTATGAATGGATGTAAAAAGGTGTGTCCATGAAAACCCTAGCCATGCCCAAGTCAGAAGAAAATAACAATCCTGACTACACTGTTCCGCAAAGCTATTCCTAGTATATTATTGCTCTGAGGTATTACACGTTTTGAGGCGACAAAGCACCCAAAAAACTGGGTTCGCCCGAGATTCACATTTGAATTAATTCTGATTAATCTGTAACAAGAATTTCAAATATTTTCCGAGGACTAACTCGGAATTTAAATAATGTTTATTTTAGATTATCAAAAAATGACCCTTACCATTCACATTCTTACCGTGAAACATATTTTTAAATTTTTTAAATTGTTTTTCAGCAATAATGCAGGCGGCAAAGACAACATTTTATTATTCTGAGCGTAGAATTAGTCACTTTCCGAGGTATTCATCTGAAAACGTTTAAGATCACCGTAACATGTTTATCGGACTTTATTAAGATTAACACCTTGGGCAAATCACCCTCCTATACGCCTTGCGGCGAACATTTTTTTGCTTTAATTTGTTTTTCGGCTAAGTTGCTGCTCGAGAATTGGCGTATAGAGACGTCGGATCTGTGTCTGTCTTCAGCGTTATTTATTTTGACGAATACTATAGGGTTATTGTATGTTTACGCAAGTTGATAGAACATGAACGAATGCAAATGAATTTAATCTATTAGTATTAAGTCTCTCTATTAATGTTAGATAAAAATATAAAAACAAATTATAGATGTTATAAGTATATAAGTAGGTAGGTACTATGAACGTGGTTTTTTTTGTTTGATATTTTCTACGAAATGCACAATTCGGTAGATTTATGTACTGATTCACTTTATACATTTTCCTTATTGCAGCTGCTCGGCCATTTACGCATGGTCCGTCAGATTCAACAAATAATATCACATAACCCAGACCTGACAGCTCTCATGTCGTAAATGAAAAATTAAATTCAAGTACTTATTTTTGCGCTGCATGGTAATCGAACCCAATCAACTTACATACATAACATATATGTTAGATTTTGTATCTGAGTGTTTGTTTAGATGTAGATTCTATTCGCATAAAAATTCTCATAATACAACCCCGCTTCATGCGAGGAATGTGGAAGTTAGGGCTTGAAAGATGCGTTTACTCATATGATGAAATTGAACACACTTCAAACTTTTCTTCTTTAGGAAAACATCGGAAAAACTTTGACCTTATTTTGCAATTTTAAAATTATTAAATGTATTATTAACTCACCTTCTTTATTGGAACTTATCCAGTTTAACGTCCCTTCCTGTAGAGTCAGAAAAAAATCATTGCTGTTTCTCAATCAACCCTCTACTAATTATGGATATCATTCTCCTGTGCAGAGTCTCGAGATTTGTCAACTCAAGTCAAGGCCTGTAGTTTTTTTGTCGAAAGTCTAAACGGTTTTTGTCAGTCGCTACGCCAATATTATATTAATATGTCTTAAATTTAGCGTTCTATCAATCTTTTTGTTGATTTTCAACAAGAATATTTTCATTAAGAATATAATATCAATTCATTGATTTGACATTATATTCTTAATGTAATAATTTTAATTAAACTCTTATTAACTAGGTTCAACTTTTGATTGGTAGACCGTACCGGTTTTAGCCTGTTATACTATCTTAAAAATGGTGTACATATACATATTATACATTTATGGGGTCAAAGGTGGATAATAATGAGTTTATCTACATAGTGTTGATGTGTCATGATTTTATAGACTTAAGAGTTTAAGACATAGTCAAATTAATAACTAATAACATAACTATACATTCCTAGTTTAAAAAAAAAATGATACGAGGTGGGTTAGATTATATTTTTATTTCATGATTTTGCAATGAGCTCATAATAATGTGAAATGTTGGTGACTACTTAATATATTAGGTGTTTATTATTGTCAGTGTTCACAGTGTGCTATTTATTACATGTGTAATTTCCTTTACTACTAATTTATTCGATTTGTAATTTTCCCCAGATGTATTTTATTCAACGTGTAATTTTCGCCATGTAATTATCGCCTGTGTAATTTCATCCCGACACTTAAACAACCAACCTATGAAATTTAGTATTGCCACCTTGGATTAGTTTGAAGCCAGTTGGTATTAACATGATGCACAGAAATTAATATTTGTCTTCACATTGTTCCAAGTATCACGTACCAACTTTATCAATTTGACATATTTTGTTCGGCGTATCAATTGTTCCACATTCCACCTAGTAAAGTAGGTGTGTAGTTATTTTCAAGTTAGTAAATCAGGGATGAAATGTCACGAATGCGAAATACACAAAGTTGTTTGACTGACAATGTACGCTTCTACGAAAGTCACCCTCTGTGCAGTGGCGGCTCGAAGTCTTTTGCGATTGTGGTTAGGTACCGTAAACGTTATTTTTTCTTATATTTCAGTCTACAAGCGTGTGCCTAGAGCCATGGCTTTATTGCATACTTAACGGCCTTCGTGGTCAAATGGTTAGATGCTCGACTACGAATCCAAAGGTCGCGGGCGCAAATCTAGCGTGCGCAAATAACTTTTATTAATATGTGTCATCACATTTAATTCATATGAAAAATAATAAAAAGTATCTTCGCGACACGTTCCAGAGTGGTAGATGCTCTAAGTATAGTTCTGGTGAAAGACCACTATTCAGAATCGAAACGTTGCTTGAAATGGATTTAGCCTTTTTTGACCAGATCTGAATAGCCAGGTACTTCCCAATCTTCCTCTTCCCCATCTCCTTCCTCCCTAGCCTCCACTACCTTCAGCCTCACAACATACCCCGATTGGGGATGCCATAGTCGCATTGGCTCTAAACGGTTAATAGCACTTGGGACTCTTGTGCGGTATTCACCATAATTATTATTTTTTAAATGCTATCGGAAATGCGTCTGGTGAAATTATTGGGACAGGGAGAGGAACATTTATTAAGCAAAAGTCGAATCACTTAAAAAAGTTATTATATTTTTTACTAGTTTTACTACCCGGCTTCGCCAGATTTTAAAGATTTATTCTCTGAAAAAACGGTTGGGAGAGAAAAATGTGATGTTTGGCATAATTTTTTGTCAAAATTTTGAAATTTAAGAACTCCACAGCTTACGATGTAAGTGACATTGCTATGTCTATTACTGAAAATAATTGAGTTGTTCAAATATTGTAGGCAGATAAAGCAAGTTTTCATGATTCCAGAGCTCTGGCTGCTTCAATTTAAAGGATTTTAGCTTTCTTTGAATAGTTGTTGGTCAACGCAACTATTTTCAGCTTGCAACGTTATTCCTATAATGGACTACCATAAGTGCCAATTTGTTTTTTTTATATTTTTCAATGATTTTGGAAAAAATAGTATTTTAACACGCGCGAAGCTGGCTTGAAACATTAGTGTAGTAGATGAACCTACCCAATTTATTTAATTAATTTTATTCGATACTTGTGAAAAATCACTGGATGTAACTTGACTTACCAAGAAATAAGATTAGTCGCTTTAATCTACTTATTTCATGTAAATAATAATGTCTACTAAAGTACAAGTAAGTAGGTATTTTATTAGATAGGTAGAGATTTGAATGGTTTATTTTTATTATTTTCATCACCATCAGTTCCGTAAGTGCATACTCACGAAGGAAATTATTTTTAGTTATCTGGAGCTCCTTGACTATCGAAACCGTTTACTGCCAACTTTCTACTTTCATACAATTATTCTTCAAGAGTAGCCATAATAACACGATAAACTGCTTTTTTTTTTTTCAAAAATATGAATTATCACGAGCCGTCTTTGCCTTTGAATAAAAAAGTAGAAAAAACAACTTCGGATATCGGCAAATTCAATGAAAAACTTTGAAACACTCTGGACAATTTTTCTTGCGTAAATTAAATACGCGTAGAGAGATTTTTATTAAACTTTACACTCAGAGGAAACTACATACATTTTGTGTCATCTCACAAAAGCTTATTATTTGCTTTCGAGTTTTTGTTACGGCCTTCTTAAAGTGCGTCCCGAACGAGGAAATGTTTTTTTATCCATTTTACATCACTGCGAATTGCTAAAGTAAGTAATATATAACTCTTAAAATAATTCTAAAAAAATATTTCTCTAATGAATTCTGTTAGAGAAATTTTCCATATTAAATGTTTTTTTCCATCTCATATTATTATAACACATCTGTAATATAATAATTTTCGTTATTTCCGTGGAGTTGTTTTTTCTGATAAAATATTTGAATAGCTCTTCACACTGAGTAAATATGGCCTATTCATAAAAAAATATAAAAATTACATGACATGGGATTATTTTATCGGGTTTGTTTTTTTTTTAAGAAAATTTGAATACCTCTCAAAAGAGTCGAAGCTGCTCATAGCAAATGGAAATTCGACATCCTCAACAAATCGGAGATTTGTTGAGGATGTCGAACATCACTAAAACCGTTTCAAAGCAACGTTTCTTTCTAAAAGCAGGTCTTTCACCAAGGTGATACTGAGAGTATCTACCACTCTAGAGTGCGGTGAAAATAAACAAATTTATTTAATATTTAAATATATAGACATATATATATATAAATATATATATATATATGTATATATATATATATATATATATATATATATATATATATATATATATATATATATATATATATATATATATATATATATATATATATATATATATATATATATATATATATATATATATATATATATTATATCTGTGTGCGAAAAGAAAAAAAAGGAATGAGTACAAAAATCAAGTTTTGAGTTAAGTACGCAGAATCGTTAACTTAGATACATATCTAGCAAGGATAAATAAGATGGGTCAGAAAATATAACAATATGCGATTATTTTTTGAAAAAAGGACATTTCACATAGGAGCATGACATGATTACACACCCAAAACAAAATTCCTAAATTTTGTTTTTGCTCTCCTGAACATCTGCGTGTACTGACTCGTTCTGTTCTTAACGATTCTGCGCTTTTAACTCAAAACATTCCTTTTTTTCTTTCATATATATATATATATATATATATATATATATATATATATATATATATATATATATATATATATATATATATTATATCTGTGTGCGAAAAGAAAAAAAGGAATGAGTACAAAAAATCAAGTTTTGAGTTAAGTACGCAGAATCGTTAACTTAGATACATATCTAGCAAGGATAAATAAGATGGGTCAGAAAATATAACAATATGCGATTATTTTTTGAAAAAGGACATTTCACATAGGAGCATGACATGATTACACACCCAAAACAAAATTCCTAAATTTTGTTTTTGCTCTCCTGAACATCTGCGTGTACTGACTCATTCTGTTCTTCCTTGCGCACACAGATATATCTGAAATAATCTTTACAAATAAAATTTTATTTTTTTTGCATGAACCGGGTACATATATTTTTATTATATTAAGATTTTATTCCCTACTAGTTAAAAAAAAAAAACTCATTCCGGGAAGGAAAATATAATAAAATATTATTACAGAGGAGGCATACAAATTAGAAACGGGAGTAGGTACACAATAAAAAGGAACATAGATACATTAAAAACAGACTTAGATACAAAGAGATTTAAAAACAATAATAAATAAATAAATACGAACATTAAAAGTTTTAGAGAAAGAATGTGTCTCTGGTTTATAAAGCTGCTATTCTTTAAGTGCTTTTGCCAATATTTCTTTGTTCGCTACTGGAAGTTGAACACTAGGTAACGCGTTGTATTGTGTATATGCGATATATGTATTGTAAAAAGTTAATTCCAACTTTAGTTGTATGAGTAAAAGACGATGAGTGAATTTGATTTTGTGATCGTGTTTTGTGCTGGTGTATGCCGGAATCAAAGGCTGGTTTAATGTTGGTGTGTGACGAGTGTTGAATTATTTGTAAGTTGGCAGTTGTTATGTTACATTTTGACAGAATCTCGAAAGGAAGAATTTTTTTGTCTTGGGTATCTTTGAGATGTATATCCCATGATTTATGAAATATATTCTTTATGGCTCTCAATATATTTCTAGTGGTCAGTAAGTGAGTGAACAAATCGAGTCATGGGTTCCCAACCAGACGTCATGGGTTCAAATTCTATACAAGTTAAGCCCTCTATCATTGCACAAGCAACGATGGTTGTAGGAGTTTTTCACAGATAGTCTGGTTATTTGTCACCCGGGAATATTTGTTTTTCTTTAAAAATAAAGTTCAAAGCCATAGTTCCACTGGCTTTCACTGGCATTTGTCAACTAGGCTACTAACCGGTTATTTGGGTATGTTATGATGCCGAAGGAGTGGGGAAGGGTAGGAAATGGGGAAGAGGAAAGTGGAAAACTGCCTGACTATTTAGATCTGGTCACTAAACATAACTACACCTATTTCAAGCTACGTTTCTATTAAGAATGGTAATTTTTCACCAGGGGGATATTGACAGTATCCATATACAATTAGGGTAAAATCCTTGTACCGTTTCCATCAAGGCTTTTAGTAGCTTTATGACAAGACACTGTATCGTTTAATCCTTATTGTTCTTAAGTCCTGAAATCTCGGACGAAATTGGGTAGGTATCAATAAATAATTATTATTTCGAACCACCATAAAGCCAGATTTTCAAATCATCATAAAGTATATCCAACTGGTTCACCCTTCCGGTCGTCGCCATATAGCATGTACCTGACCGCCTGATTCACGACGACATGATTCAATGGCTAGATCTGAATTCAATAATCCTCCCCCATTATCTTCCCCAACATCTCGTCCCTTACGTATCATAAAATAAGGTATGGTTTGCATAATTTTCTTGTCTTCATAATGTATGAATGTAAACCATGATGCTCGGGTAGAGCTTTGCATACCAATACAAACTGGAAGAAAAAAAAAAGTTTATATCTTGGCATAATTTTAGATACTTAATTTAAGTTTACTAATTTTATTTTTATTTTTATTTATTTAGGAAAATATACTGGTTAAAAACATATTTTGATAAATAAAGTAATAAGTTTGTTGCATTCACCAGTGAAGTTTTCATACAAAAATATATATTTTTTAACCAAATGAAAAAATAAATAATAATCATACAAACAATAATAATAGTTAATGAAACAACGTATTGACAGTACAATATAAAAAATAAAATAAAAACATTACAAAAAAGTGAAAAATACAAACAGAATAAAATAAAAGAAAGAAAACCCAAATACATCGAACCTATTGTCAAACAATTCATTATCATGAATGTATTTATTCATTTAGCCAATTTTCACATAAAATAAGGTAAATATCTTAAAGTAAATATTTTTCAAGAAGTTATTTTTTGTACGAAAACCTCGCACATTTTGAAATTATATGTTAAGCGTTTTTAAATAGATTTTTTTTTGTAAAATTGATTAGAAAACATTTCATATAATACTAGATAATTATGCTGTGATTGGGGGCATTTTTGATCCTTAGAACTTTTTGTTTGTGGTAATATATTTTATCTTTGGTTTCAAGAGACTTTGGTTTTGACAGATGAATGATTAAGCAAAATGTATCTGGTGACATTATTTATATATAAGTTTAAATGTTTCCTTCTAAAGGGACGGCCGAGGCATCACGATGTTACAAAGTCTTTAATGTTAAGAGTCTGTTAATGTCTTCCTGGTCCGAAATTAAGATAATGGCTGCAACATCACCTACCCGTGTGAATATCTTACAATTTCATACCCAGCAATAGAGATTTTTTTTAGATACTAAATTCAAATTCACACATCAACTCAATTACAACCAAATGAATAAAAAATACTGGCTTCATTCTCAGAAATGCCAGAGACTTAAGGAATATTTCTACACTAAAAATATTGTACCCATCTTTAGTTCGTAGTCAAGTGGAATATAATTCTTCAATCTAGTCCCCTAACTATAAAATCCACTCCGACTCCATCGTAAAAACTCAACATTAATTTCTTAGATAAATTAACTATAAACATAATCTACCTATTGAAAACATAAACCATAACAACTTGATGAAAGAATCAAATTTATTATAACTTTCAGATCGAAGAATTATTTTTGACTTGAATTTTATTTATAAAATTGTTAATAGCATTATAGACAGCCCTGATTTACTGAACCTTATTTCTTTTTACATACCAACAAGAACTACTCGAATCAAAATTCTATTTAGCTGTAACAATAACATCAGGACTGAGTCTTTCAGATACTCGCTTGTACCTAGATCGCATGTAGTTGGTAATACATACGCAGATGTGGCTGATGTATTTAACTGCACGGAATGTAGATACGAGAAGGTAGGATATCATATATCTTTAATCAATATTAACTAACAATATATTTTACTACTTTACAACTATTCCGTATTAACTGTGTGCAAACAATTTTCATTTTTTCACTGTTTATTGTATACCTTTTTATGTAAAAGCCCTCTCGGACGTAAGTAAAAAATCTATAAATGTAATAAATAAAAAATAAAAAGAATCCTTTTTTATTTTCTGTGTCTTCTGTTGCATATTTGGTTGAAACTTGTTGGTATTGATTTTTAAATTAATTAATTTTAATTTTTTATTTAATTTTTTTTATTATTTTTATTTGTTTGATAATGTCCTCATAAGGTGAAACAGCTGTCACGCGTAAAAATAATTACCTAGCAGAACTTTTAACTAAAAATTGTTTTTTTAAATTAAAAATAATAATAATTATTGTTAAAATAAAATTAAAGAACCTAAAAATTAAAATGGAGTTCTACAAAATAAACTTTAAAACCATAAATAAAAATTATTGATATTGTTTTAATAATTAAACACATAGTTATTTAAATCTGTTTTAGTCGAACACTATCAAAAAAAGCTTTTTACGGGGTTTCTTAATCAGGCTATATTGAAATAAACACGCTTTTTATATATACAACCATACATAATGTGGTTGGTACCTACCTATGAATTACGTACGCTTACTTATATGAATTCACCCCATTTATTATGGTATATATTATATTATTATTATTTTTTGGAGATCTGCACTTCCTATTTGTCACTATACTGATTTTTCAGTTTACTTTATAGTGGTATTACCTTAAAAAATCGGATCATGACTTTTTAAAATTATATAAAACATAATGTATAGTATAAATTAATAAAAAAACTTTTTTCAGTGTCACTTTAACAGTCCACCTTCTCCTGCTACCAGTGCGTCGTGTTCACCAACAAAGAATGTGCTCTGGAGTTTCTCCTTCCCTGTCCATTTAGTTTTTCGGATCGATGTGTCACAAATATTAGCAGTAAGTTTTATCATTTATTTGTTTTCTAACCGTTTCAATACCAATTGTACAACAGTTTGACTACTATGTTTTTTATCAATGCATACATTGATAAATATATTTATCAACTATTTAACGCCAGTTTCGATAACTTTACCATCCGCCAATATAAAACACCTGTGGTAATATCATGTTATTTTTACTGCAATAATTGACACGCAAACTTCAAAGTCACTGAATATACCACAGCTTTTCCATTAATGTTTGTAACTTTGTATTTTAATCTATTTCCAATAAAATTAATTTCAGAATATTTCACTGCTTGTTTTAGGTAGGTACTATTTTATTAAAACCATTCAATTTCATGTTCTCTTACGAGTACTTTTTTTAATGTTTTCAGGCGTCCAGTGTTTCCAACTTTGTCAATTCTCGGCAACACACACTCATTAAAGCTGGCAATTATCTTTGAGTCGTCAGTCCATCCAATATGTAAGCGACCTATATTTTTTATCCCGACTTTGAATTCCAAGGGTATTTTTTTATTTGTACTACATGAGAGCGAAATAGTGACGGTAATGTAGGCTACACTTTGTCTTGCTCACAATTTAACGATTAGTATTTCTATGTCTCAGGGAGATACCTAACTTAGTTTTTTCTATGGCTCTTTGCGTGCTGGCTATTTTTGTCAAAAAAGTATTGGTAAAAATCCATGTTTGCAGTCATGCACACAAGGGTAGCTACAACCCACAGGTAACGGCATTCTTCTGATGGCTCCGCTGTAACACATTCCTCTTACGGGTGAACGTCGTGACAAAAAGATGGTACGACAAATCTCTCAGCGGCACGATCAAGCAATCGATATCTCTGTTGTGTCAAATGAAACTGTATTCCACCAACTAATAATCAAACCACCATCCCATTACTCCGCAAGGGTAGGTAGAGAATATTTAATCCCACACAACTATATCTAGGTCCACATACGTAGGCACCTTTTCATTAATATCCCACTTTACCCCACTTGTTTCCCATCAAAACACGATGCAAAATACAGTAAATTTCCCTTCTCTAAAACGTTCTTAACGACATTAACTCCTACTTATTTGTAGGTGTATTTTCACTATATATACGAACATCGGTTTTTTTCTTCGCTCGAGTGATAAGACAACCCTTGAATTCCTCGCCCATCACCCTACAGTCTACACCGTTTACACATTCTTTCACAGTTAAAACATCGCGTCTTTGCAACGAGCTACCTTCATAGGAAGTGCTCCCACAACCCCAACTTTCAAGGACAAAATAAAAGGTTTTCCACGTACAATGTATTCCTTTGCATTTTTAATTACCGCTAAAAATCTGGGTTGGTCGGGAAAAATGTCCACTTGAAAATAATCCCACCTTACTATTATGTAGTTGAACGTTTAAACGGTGTCCAAAAACTCATGGCATAGTAGCAAATTTGACCAACTGCAGCACTTTTACTTAAAAAAATTAAAGAATTAGAATTTCTATTTTTTCTGCAATTCTAGGGTTAAGAGACTATTAGAGCCGGGTCCTATGCTTCTACGCATTAAAAAAAACAATACGCCGTTAATGGTAATCCCATAGCGACTGTTTTTTTTTAAATTTTGAAACCAGTAGAAAAATCAGCTGAGAGGTGAAAGCTCAAATAAAAAAAAAATTTACAGTAAAATTGACTCTAAATGTGATGTACTGTCACGAGTTTCCAGACACCGTGTATAAAGGGTTAATATATATACATAGATTAATTCATTTCTAGTAATCCACCTTTCGACATTACCTGACCGTAATGAGCGTCATGGTATATTCTGTGATTAGATTATATAAATATATTTCAAAAACTAATTTCTCTGTCTGCCCGCTTTGCGTGATCAAACAATCAAAACGTCTATTTCTTAATCTTTTTGATTTAGGCTTTCTTCGGGCTTTCATAATTATCTCCTCGTTTGTAATAGGTTGTCCATGATTTTATCGCACATACGCCTCTTGTATCCCAATTCCTAACAGAGTGCATTTGTCCTCCATCGGCCAGTTCCATGCCTCATATCAATAATATAACTTAAGTATGTATTTATTGTTGATTGATGAAAGCATGGTTGATTTATTAGGCTAAATTTATAAGTTGTTGAAATAAGTTCTCGATAGCTAGTTAAAAGTTGCTCCTCGGATGAGTTTCCACTGAAACAACACCTTAAGGTTTGCATGAAGGATCCAAAAAGTATTTTTACGAAAGGTGGTACTTTCTTTTTTTCAAATAATAAAGTAACCTGAAAAAAAACGAAGGTAGTGTTGTATTACGGAGCTTGTATTGAAATTTCATTTGTTCGATTTCTCTCAGAAAAATCGCAGAGAAATAGTGTATTTATTGTTTCAAAGTTTATTTCGTAGAGCTCCATTATAATTTTTACGTTTGTAAAATTTTTATAATAATAATTATTATTAAAATTTAAAACGCGTTTTACTGAGTAAAAAAATCTACTATGTAATTATTTACACGGGTGACAGTTATTTCGCCATCCAAAGGTATTATATGCAATGAACTTTTCATGATTCATTAAATTTAAATGAACTTGTACATTATGTTTTTATAAGAATTTTTCGGTTTTTTTTTTTACATATTTTTTTTGTGATCACAATATGGGCACTATCCTACACAAGTTATTTTAAGAAGAGACGCGAAACAATGTAAAGCAAGAGATGTCTTAAGTTTCATTTCAAATCACAGAAATATTAATAAACAAAAGAAAAGAAAATTCAGTTAATCACAAGGAAAAGCAATTCGGAATATCTGAAAACAACTTGCGTTTTAATTAAAATCATAACTCAAAGCATAAATGGCCTTTCCAACAAAGAATAGCCTCTAGGCAAGTTTAATAAATTCGGAGCAGTCACAGGACCCTGGAATTTCGTCATTTTTAATTTAATGTTTTTCCTTGTACGAGTAAGTAGACAATAATGCTGGATGGCTTTATTATACAGGGTGCTCTGAATGGAAGTGGGGGGGTGGTCTAAATTTAAGGTTTAAACGGGTGCTCTGTGAGATTCTTTAACTCGCTGGGCTTATATGAAATATTTATGAAGTGAACGTGAAAGAAAAAAAGAGTTGAAAGCTTGGCGTTAAAAGTGTGTTTGTGTTTTTCTCGGTGGCCGCACGTGACTTACAATGTTTTAATATTACGGAACCGCAAGTAAGTTAGATAAAAGGTTCGTTTCAATGACATGCCGTGACCTTTTCGTCGATTTTCAATTTCTGCGTGTTTCTGTGAAAAGAGGTTCCGAGTTTTGAGAACGTTACTGTACAGTGGAGAGACATGCACACATAAAAAGGATAATCCTCTTCGAGATGTGGTATTGGCGAAAATCACTGAAGTGATAAACCCATAAAAATGCGTTGTCAGCCAGTGGCGGCTCGTGACTTTTTAGTGTGCGAGAGTGCTAATATTGAAAAACACGACGTTATTGATGTTGTTGTAGCCGAAAATGATTTTTATTTTTTTGAAAAAAATAAATTTTTGTATGAAGTTTTTCAGGATTTTTCAGTTTTAGCACAGTTCTCAGCACTTTAGAACACTAAAAAGCCACGAGCCGCCACTGGTTGTCACCGTGTCTGTCTGCACGAAATCAAGTAATTTTCATCTTAATAACGATAATATTGTACTTATATGGCGCAGTTTTGTGATATTTCACCTCAAGTGTTAATTAATAAAAAAAAAATCGAACATCGAAATTCTTTCATGAACTTTTTCATGAGCCCTCTGAATTCCAACTTTGTAGATAAGCCTCTCCCATTTTTTCAGATCTCATCTGTTGGTGATTTTTGGTTCTCTTTCTGAGCCAAGGACGCCACCTGGTGACAGTGTGGTTCCTACGGCCATCTGTCAGATGTATCACATGATTGGCATAGTTTCGTTTGAGGTTGGAGATTGTGGAGAAAATGTCGGTCACCCTAGACTTGTTCTTTATACACTTGTTCGTCTTTTTATTTTGTAAGGAGATACCTAGCATGGATCTTTTCCATAGTTTTTTTTTTATATGGTGGCCATTTTGATCACAACGTTCTTTGTTTAGGTCAACACTAGAAGTATACAGCTGTAAAACACACGCATGCGGAAGTGTCGGGGTATTTTCCTGTTTTTAGAAATTTGGTGAAGGCGGCCTATCCAAAGCTTGTTTTTCTCTCATTTCCGCTGGTCTGATATTCTTTACTTAAATTTTTCCACTGACGCCTATGTTCAGCTATGGTCTAGATGAAATAATTATTTTCATCGCCTTGTCTAGAGCCTTGTTAGCGAAAGGTAATTTGGTGACCTCAGTTTTCTTTCAAATCGGTATAGATCACATTTATATTGATTTTCTGTTCAGTGGCAATGATGCCAAAAAATCCATGAACAGCAAGACGTTCCAATACATTGGTTTTGGAACAGATCAACAGTAAACATATTTTTCTGAGTAGGTAGATACGAGTGTGAACTTTTTCAAAATTGGAACTGACGGTTGTGTTCAGAAAATTATCAAATTAAAATATAACCCTTTTAAATGCCTGCCTGGCTAATTAAGTACCTACACATAATGTAGGAGTATTTTAACAAACTTTTTTTTTCTGGCAAGTCAGGATACATCCCGTGATTTTTCAGAGGTAAGACAAAATTTTAAAATTTCATCGTAAGACTTTTCCAGCTCATTCGAATGTTTATGTCTACCTCTATAGCATAACTTTTACCTCAGAAAACCTACTGTGTTAATTTTTTTTACAAAATGCACAAGATTAGTAAACTTGTCTGTACAACCAGCAAAGAGAAAACCATTTAAAAAAATAAATTATATTCAGTTTAAAAATAATCATCACCTAAAACTTAGTTGTTTACCTTCAAAATGGTACAACCATTCAATTTCACGGCTTACATTTAACCAATATAGTCAATAAATCATCAACGGGAAATAATATTTCATGCATCATACAATGCAGATGATTTCATAATGATTCCAAATTGGCAGCATTGTGTATTATGCACATCAATTATGTACACATGAACAACCTGATATGTACATTTACATCCGATTATACCATAATTAATTATTAGTATGTGCCTGTCTTTGTGTTTGTGATATAACATAATATGAAAGTCTAACGTCAAAAATTTATATACAAAGTGTCCAAAATCAAGGTTTCAAACGTTATCATGATTTTGAATAAAGGACAGCATCTACCTTAATATGTTCGATTGGGGTTCTAATGTTACCCCATACGAGAGTTTTGTGCAATATCTTAGATAAAGATTGCAGAAATATTATGAATACACTCCTCTTCAAGTATTACCAAAAACAAATTGTCGAAGATTATGTCATGAAAGCACTTTCACAAGCAAGATCAAATGAAGTTACTACGTCACCTTCCCTTCGGATCGTACGTTTGATTTTTACTTTCAGGTACGAAAAGGCTTAAGGTTGGGTTGTTACAAGCTACGTCGCTTTTGATTGGTTATAAAATCGACGATTAGCGCCATTTTTAATTTTTTGACAGTTGAACGACTCCCGTTAAATTGCCGATTCTCGGCCCATTTGAGCTTTTAAGCTATTTTTATGATAAACCGTTAAGCATAACATTATGATCGCTATGCTTGACGGCTAAAATATATTTTTGTAATCTTATTCGGCATCTAGTTTTACCAATTTATGCATTTTTTCCTGCATTGGAATAACAGTTTTGCACATTGTCCAAACAAGGTTTAGGAACTCTTGATTACTTCTCCCTTTACATGTATTCATTGATTATATTCCCCAACAAAAGTCCATTCACACTCACGATCAATATCACAACATCCAGCCTGGTAGCACTCACTTTATATGAAGGGAAAAAAATAATTTTAAAAATATCACACATAATGAGAATCGAATAACAAATGTATTACAGAGTGCTCGCAAATGTCATTAATTTCCAATAGAAAATTTGTGAGTTGTTTTTACCTTTTATGAAAGACTATCGTTGCATTTTATTTTATAAATTCTTGAAATACCAGGTTCATAATCTTTGTCTTTAATGTGTTTTGGTATTTTATTTTTATGACCTAACGTATATGCTGGTTTTATTCAAGATGGAACTTTTTCGAAACTCGTTTATATAAATTAACATAAAGATATTAAACCATCATTAAATATTTTTATATGATAATTACTGTTTCATTTGAGAGTTAAAATAATGATTTTAATGATATTTTGAAATATCACGTCAGCCTTTATTTAAAAAAAATAACAAAACGATTCAACAAATCCTAGTTGGACAGTCAAAACCTTTGTAAGTGTATTCAATAGAAAATTCTTCGTGAAAATTTATTAAAATACTTAATAATCACAAAGTGATGGAAAAAAACAACTCATTAGTGGTGTTATTGAAAGTATTTTGAATCACAAAGAAAACACTTACGAAATTATTTTTATTTATACTGCGTTTTAACAGATGTTTCACTTACGTGAAAACAATCCAGTTATAAAAACTCAGTTAGGGTACAGTATTTATTTAAATATATATTTACAAATACAAAATATACATCAAATATGAAATTACAAAAACTCAAACAATGATAAATAATACAAACAAATGTTTTTTTTTGTTTAAACAAAAAATGAACATTTTTTACATAATACTAACAGTAAGTACATTATAAATTGATTAGATGTACAATGTCTAGTTTCTAGTTAATGATAATTACCTCCCTAATTGAGAAAGTTCTCGTGCTTATGGAAGGAGTAATATCATGGATTTTTCCAAATTATTTTTGTATGATTAAAAACGAATATCATATGAAAATAATAAATTTTAGATTATTTTAGTGAAAAGTGAATTTTGAGTTTTTTTTAAATATTTCATAGTTGTTTTCGTCTATTATATCATTAGGAAGTTTGTTGAAATTCATATCATATTTGTCTGCTTAGATGATGTTAAAGGTGGAGAAACTACAACAGATAGGTATTTACGTAGGAAGAAAAAGCTATGAAAAAAACGTATTTACCAATATTTTGTTTTCAGTTTTTTCAAATATGTTTTTTTTGTACCGTTCAGTTAAAAATCAACCGCAATATGGCAAAAGTTATTTGAAACCGTATAAACTAAAAATTGCTTGCAATTCTTAAATAATGAGTATCAATTCGATTATTCTTTTTTAATAATGAGGTCACCATTATGCCCGAAACTATTTGCTTTTCTCACAAATGTAGTGGTGTGTACAGAAAATATTATTTTGATTGTTTTTTTAATATTGAAAAAGCGGTGTGTTGTAACGTACTACGAGCCCTATAATGCACATCGTTCGTTTGTTGCAAGCAATATGCATGCAATCAAGTTGCACTCGATAAAAGCTGATTGCAGCAGCGCTAATATATCAGAAGTATGTCAAAGCGAATAAATGCACACGTCATAGGAATAATAATTATGTTTCCACTTCGTTACTATCCTTCTATATGCCAGCAGTTTGAGTGCTCCCTCAAAGCCCGTTTTCAAGGCTGAAATGAAAAGATTTTTTTCTCTTTCCCCCAATCTAAAAACTCTTATTTTCTATCAACATTATTTTCCTTCTCTTTCTCATCTTTTTGAAATTTTTAATGCATTTATTATTTTGATTTTAAAATTTTGCGAATATCATTTGTGTAAATCTACTCTACACGGAAAACGCTTCAATATTTTTATTAACTACCCACAAACAATAGACAACCTAGCAATATGCCACACTTAAAAATAATATCACGATGGAAAAGTAGTGTAATGTGTTTTGTGTATTGCAGTTTGCAAACCATTACCTTTTTTAACGCATTAGTAAAATATTTTAGAGCAACATACGGGTAGCAAGTAGGTAAGACGTCGAAATCTGTATGTTACAAAAGTTAACATTTTTAATGTTCATGAAAATGTTGAAGAATATAACTCAATTTAGCAGTTGATTGATAACATTTGACAAGTGTAATATTTTTAGGATTCATTTAATATTATTGGAAATAATTTTTCATTAGTAAATAGGTACCAAAATTAATTCAAACGAAAACAGGCCGTCAACTATACAACAGAGTAACCAAAAAAACAATGTAAAAAAAATTCAGTTTTTTTTTTAAAATTATTAACATTGATAATATATTACAAAATTTACCATTTTTAAACAACTCATTCAGGGAAGGAAAACACTATAAAATTAAAATAATTAACAGGGAGTTATAGCAGAAAAGCAACAGCAACTCATAAAAACTATTTTTTTTAACTTGGGTAATGATGATGAGGATTTAGCTGACAAGATTAAGCCCGCATTAATTGAGTGGGAACCCGATGCTTTGGACCAATCTGTTACTAATATGTCATTTAATTGAGAGGGCCCGAGTGTGGAAGTGCAATCTGTACGTTTGCCTCTCGTCACCTCGGCGGCGCTCCGCCCCGTGTCTGCCTTTTATACCATAGTAAAAAAAAACGCGAAGCAAATCATCACGTGGTGGGGGGAGCAAACGTTGTGGATGGGGTACTGGTAATGGGCAAACGATAACGATAACAGAAAGCAACTACACTCTCAATAAAATCTATAGAAGCGCGTGATTTACACCGATATGTAAGGAAACTTATATTTCCATTTTATACATAACATTTCGACTCCTAAGCCTTACACAGGCCAGTGAAAATGTTTATCTGTTCAATAGAGATCTTCGATACCTATATGAAAATGTTTTATTTTCACATTTAGTATGATAAAAGTGACCTTACTTCGGGCAAATGGAAACGCCCACAACACGCTTCCAATGGTTTACTTCTTCATTGTATTTAACCTTTGATTCATAGGCTCCTGCTGTGAATTGTTCCAAACTGTAGATTGGTAACTGTAATTAATTTATTAATGATAATCAAAGGGGCGGATTTACCGGTAAGGGAGACTATCACAATCATGGAAGAAAAAAAATCGGCAATTCCGTTTATTTGTTTAACACTCCCGAACACGATTGTAGATCGCCAACAAACAAGCAACAGTTCACATCGATTAAATCTGTTTAGTTTAGTCGACGTCATTAAGTTAACATTAAGTTCACCCAAAAAGGTAATTTTCTCAAATAACGTAAAATTTGGCTTTTTTCTTATACACTATTCTTTTGGCAGATAACAAGAAATCTCAACGTATTTATTTATTCCTACTAGCTATAAGTTTACGTACGAGTGAAGTGTGCAATTTTGTTATTTTCGTTAGCATATCGCGCAAAATATTACTTTTTTTTTACGTAAATACCGCACAAGAGTCTCAACTGCTCCCAACCGTCTTGAGTCAGTGAGACTATGGAATCCCCAATAGGGGTATGTTGTGAGACTAAAGGTAGTGGCGAGGAGAAGGAGATGAGGAAGGGGAAGGTTGAGAAGTACCTGGCTATTCAGATCTGGTCACCAAACATGACTGAAGCCATTTCAAGCAACTATTCAATTCTGAATGGTGGTCTTTCGCCAGGGCGATAATTAGAGTATCTACCACTCTGAAAATACATATATTTCCATCTATAATAGAGAAAAATTCTAAAACTGAAATTATTCTGGAATTTTTAACTTTCCATGTGCTTGAGACGAATGAAAATACACAGGGGTGAATTAAAAACCATGTAAATGAACAAAAAAACATTTGTTAAAAATCATTGACACACTTATCGTCTTCAAGTCGGCATTTTTCCTTACTGAAACTTGTATTATAGGAAGAGAATAAAAAGTTTTATAGCGACAAAAAATACATATTTGAAACCGACATTTAACACGATTTTTTTAGGGTCGCGTTTAACCAAAAAATGCTTCATTTCTGGCTTAATGTTTGCGTCTAGGCTCAATACGGCGCTTTCGATTTAGCTTTTTATTTTTAAAAATATGTTTACTGAGTACAAAAAGTCTTATGATTAATATTGATTTTCGAGAATAAAAATACTTCCATAGTGCTGACAATTTCTCATTTTGCCTGATATTGCTGAACATGTTTAGCAAAAAAAAAACAAAAAATCCATGATGAAAACTTAATTTTTTTTATCCAATTGCACCTCTTGAAATATTTCGGTCACCAAGATCTTTTTATGATTTTAATATTAATTTTACAATTATTTTCCACTTAGAAAACCATACTACCTTCTTTTAAGAAATCCAGTGTATTTTAAATTTGTATACATGTTTCGGTTTGTGACTTTTAACTAAGGCATTTCTATGAAGGTTTGTATTGTTGGCTGACACGGATTTTATCATCTTTGTTTTACTTCCGTTTGTTTACAGCATTGAATTTTTCTGAATGTGGCTGAAATTCTAAATATTTTGAAATTTTTTTTTTTTAAGAAATAGTGACATACAGTGCGTATTTTAAATTGGTATAACATTTTTCGGTTTGTGACTTTTAACTAAGGCATTTCTATGAAGGTATTTATTTTTTGTATTTGAAAATTTCGAGATTTTTTAATCTTTACTGCGTTTCATTTTACTGGTGCGTTTAGATGCTAACGGACTAGCCTTTTCTGGGAAATGAATATGGCTGAAATTCAATTCAACAGAAAATATTTTGAAATTTTATTTATAAAACCAAACAAAAAAATATTATTTTTGGTATTTGAAATAAGAATTTAAAGGATATTTAACAATACGAACTTTTTATCTCCCAGTATTTTTTACTTTGTATATTCATACTTAAAAGTCATTACTGACATGAAAAAAAAAATCTTTTCTTGAGCCGTTTTTGAAGTGCAATCTACTGGAATAGCATTTATGAAAAAGTGTATTTTTTTTAAATACATTGTTTATAAAAATCTCTTCCATAGCTTTTATCCTTCAAGGTGTTCTTAGTCATCGTTTCAAAATAATACATACATATATATTCTTCAAATGCCAAAAAACCCGACAAGGGGAAAAATATTAGAATCCTTTCTCGATAAAGTCCACTGATTCAATCAAAGCTCTATCGGGTTGTAACATTCGTTTCTTTAAAGTAAAAACACAAATCCAAAAATGTATAAGGCGTACTTGATGAAACTATTATATAGCAATAGCAGTTACTTGAAAATAAGTAAAATCACGATTGGGTGGCTTTTTTAACTTAATACTAACAGTAGGTATAATATAAATTGAATAAATGTACAATGTATAGTTTATAGTTAATGATAATTACCTCCCTAATTGAAAAAAAATCTCGTGCTTACGGAGGGAGTACTATCATAGATTTCTTTAAATATATTTTTGTATGATTAAAAATGAATATCATATGAAAATAATAAATTCTATATTATTTTAGTGAAAAGTGCATTTTGAGTTTTTTATTTAATATTTCATAGTTGTTTTCGTCTATTATATGATTAAAAAGTTTGTTGAATATCTTAATTGCTGAGTAGGAATAGTGATGTTGTGCTAGTGTTGTATTAGTATTTGGCCTAACGTCCTTGGTCTGGTGCTCACTGACTCCAATTTGTTTTTTTCTTTGTGAATTTGAAGTAATGCATTTTTTTGATATATATATTTTTTTTCCAAACATAAAACTTTGACTTCTTTAAATAATTCATCAGTTGAGTAATCTAATGGCTTTTTTAAGATTATCTTTATTAGTCTTCTCGGACTATTTTGAGTGGGGCTAAGTTACTTTATATCACTGCAATTTTTTTTATAAGCTGTGATGTGATTTGTGAAAAGAACGTCGGTTTTAATTTTATGGAATTGGGCCTGGAAACTGAAAGAGAATTGATTTTATCGAGAGGGTTTCCAAAGCGCACAAAAACTTGAAACTTTTTTTTTTGAGCGGTCAGCTAAATAATCTAATTATAGCTGCACTATACAACTGTTCTAAACCGTAATGTATAACAAATAAGAAACTGTAGTTATATTTCAACTTGTCTTTGATTTACCGTTTTGTTTTAATATTTATGTAAATTGGAAGGTAATAACTTTAATTTTTTGTTTTGCTAGGCTTGAATCAAAATGTATGTTGTCATAACCTTTAAAAAAATCTATTATGTATATTATAAATCGTCGATCAAATTATTCTCGAACATCCTTCTTTTGTTATTTAATTTAATAAAACCTTTTAACACCGGCCAAAAGCATTGTATTGTAATATTTCATTGTACTTTAATGTTACCTATCTCGGAAAACATCACATCTAGTGAGATAATAGTAAAGCATACTTTAAAAAATATATTTTCTTAATTACCGGACAAGCGTCTCACCTGCTTCCAACCGTCTAGAGCCATTGAGACATAGCATCCCCGATTGGGGTATGTTGTGAGACTGAAGGTAGTGGGGAATGGAAGGATATGGGAAGGAGGAAGGTTGGGAAGTACTCCGATATTCAGATCTGGTCACCAAATAAGGCCAAAGCCATTTCAATCAACGTTTCGATTCTAAATGGCGGTCTTTCACCAGGTAGATACTACCACCCTGGAACATGCCGCAAATATACTAAATATTATTTTATGTGAATTAAATGTGTTATGACACACATGTTAATCAAATTTTAAAAAAATGTCATCTCCGGGTTTGAATGCGCGACCTCTGGATTCGTAGTCGAGCGTCTTACCACTCGACCATGGAGGCCGATAAAATTATGCAGCAAAATGATTTCAAAGAGATCTGTTTTATTTAAGTGTTTGTAAAGCTTAATTCTCAATTTGTATTTCAAAATGTAGCTTCGTTTTACTATGTATCTCATATGTGAATAACATATATTTTTAGTTAAGTTACATTGATGAACCCAAGTTCAAAATAAAATTTTACCACAAAAATGGTTCAACGCGACTCCCGCAAATTATGTATTTTATAGCGTTTCAACCTGTAAATATTAATGAATCTTTTCCCATTTCAGTTCGACAGTACCTTGAATCTACCTTTGTGTCCGTGTTCTAAAAGAGGTTCTATTTTTTAGTCTAATGTTCTATTAAATTGGAAAAGTTCCCGGCGTCCATGGCTGTTGATTATTTCTCGGAGTTTGAACAGCCTCTCAAAAGCAGACCCGATCTCGCGAACTTATCAACACTTTGAACCCCGATTTCCGATTTTTCAATTTTCGTTTTCAATTAAAACTTTTATGCCCAAAAACTCGCGGAAGGCGGCGTCCGCTCAATACAAACCACCCGACGGAATATCACCTGTTGCTCTAAGATTAACCCGCTTTCTTCGAATTAAAGTCGCTGTGAAAAGTCACCAGCTTGACTTCTGAATTTTGCAATATCGTAGCTGGAATTTTGAATTTTGCAAAAGCGACACTTTGGTCGAAAATTAGTTAAATTTGCAGTTTTGATGAGTTTTTTTTTCTGCATTGAATGCTTTGACTTTGTTCGTTTGATTCTGAAGACTTTTGTGGTCCTTCCAAAATATATTGTGAAAATCTTCCTAAAATCCTTCTAAAATATATTGTGTGTGTATGTATACTTTTGTGGTCCATCTAAAATATATTTACTATTTGGGAGAAGGTTTGACTCAAGTGTGAGATTTTTTTTAGCTTCTTGTCGCTTCAGGTAACTCAGTGAAAGTATTGAGTTTTATTTTCAAAATCCAACCAGGTACTGAAATCTTTTGAATTTTATTGTAAAACAAAAAAGTTTTAAGGTGCACTGGCGTAAACTTCTCAAAATGGTGCGTGAGCCCTTTTTTCTTTTCGATGACGATATCACGTGGGTAAAAAATATCTCTTTATAATTTATTTTTGATTGCGCCAACGATGTATTTGAATTTGATAACTTGATATTTTTTTTCAATTTAATAAAGGGATTATGACTCACAAATAACGGTTAGAATTATAGTATCATGGGTTGACGTTTATAATTTTTAATCCAGTGGGACTATAACATCACCAATCGGAGTATTTTGTGAGACTAAAGGCAGTTAGGAGGGCAAGAGGAAGATTGGAAAGTACCCGGCTATTAAGATCTGGTCACCAAACACGACTAAAGCTACTCAATGCAACAATTCAAGTCTTAATGGTAATATTTACTTCGATTATAATGAAGGTATCTTCCACCCTGGAACGTGCCGTAAATATACTGCACATTATTTTTAATGACTTGATTCTGAGTTAACACAAATTAATAAAATAACAATCATTGTCGCACGCAGGGATTTGAACTCGCGACCTCCGAATTCGTAGTCGCGGATCTTAACTACTCGACCACGGATGCTGTCAAAGTTGGGAAAGAGAAACGTAGGTTACTCACAGATGATATGGACTGCTGATTTTAAGATAGTCGGTGAGATCCGCCAAGAAACGGCTAATTTGGAAAACAAATTATGGTGGGGCCTGTGCCAAAGCTGGGCGCCAGAAGGATCACAGAGAAGCAGAAAATCCCTTGATTTTTAAATATATTACGAAGTCAGCGGTTGAAACATTAATTATGTTGTGACGGTTCCCACTGTGATTTAAAATGCAACTGTTTCTGAGTGCTGCCATCACCAAGCTAGCGCGTTCGTCGCCTCTGCGCTGATTCCAGAACCGTTCTCATTACATTCGTTTTTTTAAAAATATTATATTATTATTATATTTTCGTAGAAAGAAATCACTTTTTGGTTCGACATGTTTAAGCACATGAAAAGATAACTTTGTATAAGACCACGAATATTAATTTAATTGGTAAGGTTTTGTCTCTTTCAATTCATATTATCTGTCTCTCTGTTCATTTGTTATAATTTAAATGTTATTCTATTGTTTTCTCACTGTTTTGTTATTTTATTTTATAATTTGTTCTCCCTCTGTTTGTATATATAACCGCGCACTTTGTATTTTGTGTTTATTTTAATTTTGTACCCTGATGATGTTTAGGCTAAGCGAAACAGGTCGGTCATAAAAAATAAAAAGGCTGTTTCGACATTTAAGGCCATTATCAATGGCTTTAAACGCCGCTTCCAAACGCCACTGCTACACTAGCAACAGCTCTCCCTCGGTGTCCTAGTCATTGTCATCATTCTGATAATCGCTAAGTTGACAGTTATCTAAATAAATTCCATGTTGTGTCTCGAGATCTTTCCATCATTATACAGAATACCTCATTTACACCTCATAACAATATAATTATTAGAATAACATTCGCTTTATCTCAATTATTCCTGGGGTAAGGGAAGGGTATTACATCCCACGTATCGGCTGTTCAAAATTAAAACGATATTTTAAGACGGTCGGCAAAAGTTAAATGTAATTAATATTCAAGAGAAGCAATGTGTTTTTTTTTAATCTGTCACATAAATTTAAAAGCTTTTTTAATTAAATATCTTTTTCGAATTTTAAAAATCTATAGCATTTTTTGTGTTTTTTCTTATGTACACTTATTTATGAAATAATTTATTTATTTAATTTTACGCTCAGTTGGGCTTTTACAGTGACGTATTTAAAAATAATGTAAAAAATGGCTCCTGTATGTGAATATCGCACTAGAGTCCCAACCGCCAGGAGCTAATGGAACTAAGGCAAAATTGAAAAAGAATTATAGCTATCGCAGGGAATCTTGAGTCGAATATAATGCTCAAACAGGTGCATTGCTCGCATACGTTTATAACTTGTTTATCAACCAAGAGAAAAAAATCCAGCGATGCGAAAAATGCTGTCGAGTGCTTTAGTTTTTTTTTTAAATAAATTTAAAAAAAAAAGAACTAACTAACTAAGCTAACTAATCATCATGCCGTTTCCCCGCAGGGGTAGGAAGAGAGGACGGACCGCCATAACACTCTGTCTTGGCACACACTCCTTGCTTCATTTACATTCATTTAATAAAAAGAACATGCTGTTAAAACTACGAGGTGTACACAATTTTTTTAAATATTCAAAATACAAAAACCAATGTGTTGTGCCTTTCTGCTATAGTAATAAGAATAAGCTGTTTCTCTGTGACTTTTCTAATAGTGTGTACATATATACCAATACGCATAAATCTAAAAATGTTTTATTCGCATCAACCCTTAAATGAAGTATTAGTTGAAATATTAGTTAAAATCTAATCTTAACTGTGGTGATTTTCCCACGAAAACGGTGCTATAGAAGTAATCCATTTATTATTATAATTATCTCTAATTTCTCGACCTTTATCTACTCAACGAACCATTGCCGTTTCAAGTGTGTAATTCTGTGTTCAATTACCTGAACTATGCCTAATACCGTCATACACACGCCACAAACTGCAGAGCCAGGCGCTTTTGCACCACTCAGTACAAAACACGAGAAATACATGAACTGCATTAAGGTAATTTCTTTTTTGAAGAGGCCTGTAACAAAGCCTACTGGGAAACTCGCAGGCGTGCACTCAAATATTTCCCGTCTACGAGCGATGAATGGAAAATAATGAACACAATAGAACGCTTTTACTGAAAAAACTACACATAATGGAGCGATGCAAAGAATAAACAGGCTTACAAAATGAGAAGGCTTACTAAAATTATTGAATGGAATAAAAATTGTATCATGTTGTTATTTGCAACAAAGCTTTAGCTGAAAGACTCAAAAATTCCGAAAAAGTTAAGAAATTCAATCAGAAAGCTTATATACCATTAAAATTGATTTAGTTAGAACGTTATTTTTAGGGAAAACATAAATTAGTTCCCTGCCTACAAACCCTTTTTCCTCATTCCCGTGAAAATGCGAAATGATATTTGTTATATTTTTCAACGCAAATAGTACCATAAATGGAAATAACACAGTTTTGACCGAAATCTAAACATTCTCACAACAAACAGTATGGCCGACGACTTCCCCGACTGAGCGTTTTAGGTCCTTGGATTCGGATCTAAAGGTGGGCGGCTCGAAACCAGGATATACAAATTTGTTCATGTTATTTCACGTACAAAATGATATTTTATATATCTGTGACACGTTTCAAAATGGTAGATACTTTAGTTGTGACCCTGGTAAAAAAACAACGCTCGGAATAGAAACTGTTCTAAATAGCTTTAGCCATGGTTGGTAACCAGATCTGAATTTGTAGGTAATTTTAAACATTTTTCTTATCTATCTCCTCCCCTTTCCCATTCTTTTAAGCAATCCTATTCGCAATTCTATAGTCCCGTGTATAGTGATAACGTTTTTTTTTTTTAAATGTTTTAAACATCGAACCATTTGGAAGTGTGCCGATTTAACGTAAATAAATCCTATCTTATTTTAGAAATATTTTTAAACATTATAATGCGCCAAAGCTTCTCATAAAAAAAAATGCGTTTTTATAGAAAATTTAGACAAAAAGGTGAAGCATTTTTCACAATGGCAAAGTTCACCGCTATATTGTTTTGGCTGCCTGCACACATATTTTATGTTTTACGTAAAATACATACAACCATGCGAACCGCGTTTTGTAAAATAAATGTTTTAAAAACCTATGTTTTCATATTCACTCAAATAACAATGTTTAATATTAGCTAGTGAGGTAATTTTTCACAAAAAACGGCGGTATACAAATTATTCAAAAATTAATTTTATTATTAGTATAAAATTCATTCAAGTGGCATAGCTTACCATTTTTCTCAGTGTACTTATTTTGTCCATATGGTTTTACTCTCACGGGAAATATTTTAAAGAGAGGCACTAAACGAATAAAAAAATATACACAAAATAAAGCTTAGCGCTTCTTTTGTAATATTTTTTATAAAAACATATTAGCATAACTTGAACAAAATGAATTACAAACACGTATAGAAAAAAAATAAAAATTTGGGTGTTGCCAAGAATCGTACCGTTTTTTTTCTTCTTTTCTCTAAGTTTTTCTAAATCATATTGATATGACTATAAGGTCAAATATATACAGCACCGATAAGTGATTCAATCACTTCAAGGAGGCTGTATGTTTATTTTGTATGAAGTCAATTGTTTGAATATTATTAAAATTATTTCAACAATTTATTAATATCAAATTATTGTCTTTTAATTGAAATATTAAATAGGTAATTTTAAAACGGCTTAATGAAATAGCGCTTTATTTTATACTAAAAATACCTTTAGGGAAGTTTAAAATGGTTCTTGTTGTTGAATCAGGTAAGTTATAGCTTTATAAACAAATATATTTTGGAATTTATGTGAATGTAGGTACTAAAATTATGAAATTACAATAGCTTGACTCCGTCAAAATATCCCTATGAACTCAAGGAAATAATCTTAAGCGGCTCATAAAAAAGATCAATTTAATAGTTTTCAATATATTTAGTGGAAGCATTTTGACAAACCCTTTCTATGCACGCTCCATATCCTTTTAAAGCTTTAAATAACGGAAGCGCGATAATCTAGATTAGGGATAGCGCCCGTATTTTAAACACGTACAGTAAAACTCTTTAAGAGAAAGCTCAGCACATCAACATGAAATTTACAAAAAATAGGTGAAAAAGGGTGACTTTTTGGCAAAGTGATCGCATTTACCTTGATTCAATATCCCTCCACGCACTGGGTACCAAACTTCGGAAACGTATGCTGTCGAAAATAATTTTCTCGATATAGTAAATAAACGATTGTGAAAAGGTCATTTTCACCTGTTGGTAGATTCGTTTTAACAAATAAGGAGGGTGATTTTTTGACGAAGTGGTTAGTTTAACCGGGGTTGTTTGTTTATTTGCATTATTTCTACCCCTAAGAGAGTTCAGTCTCTCGCTAACCGCGTCGCTGTGAGGGCGTCTTTCTTTGCGACCGGAAACGGAGAAGCTGAAAAGTTTTCGCGCGCTTTCAGAGTTTCTGATTTCAAATATTATTTGTTTGAAAAGAACACTTTTTCACGTTCTTTTGTTATCGCCTTTTCAAAGGGGTTCAAATTCACAGTGAGAATATTTTTACGACCGAGTTTTCTGCTGATCGCTTGGATTTTTTTAAAGGTATGAACCGTTAAATTTTTTTTGTCTGTAGTTTTTTATCCGAGACTTAGTATTTCTTTAAAATGGTATTCTACAACTATAAAAAGGTTATTTTTAATTCCATCTCATTAATAAATTATGCGAGACTTGCATATAATTTTTTTTAATGTAAATTACAGTACAAGCATAGCTTTTGATAAACTACGAATCAACTTTTTTTCTAGGAACACCTTTAAAAATCGGGATCATTTTATGCAATCATTTGGTTGAAACATAGCAAAGCATTTTTAAAATACTACGCTCTGCATTTTTGAAAAACTGATACGCATTCCAACTCCAATAATGGATCGAAGGATTTTATCGGTTAATTTTTTTTTTTTCATTTCTTTGTAATCACAATCAAAAATGTTTTTACATAAACAGCTAAAATAAGTAAAAGCCGGAAAACAGGCGGGATAATCGCAACAAAATATCACTAGATATGGGAAAATTTTAAGTAATGAATAGATATGATCATAAATGATTACATATAAGAAATATTTCTCTTATGGAATAATTGAAGTACAGTTTTTTTGTCGGTTGGTACTTGAAATAACTTAGGTTATAGGTGTAATTGTTGTAGAACTGTTTATAAAATATTTATAAAAAATGCTTTCCGCTGGCTGACATTTTTACATGTGTTTTGATTATATGTATTTAACATAGGGCCTTTACATAATATTAACCATTTTAAAATTGTTATTGTACATTTGTTCTCGTATATGGAGCCGTTTAGTAAGTTAACCATCTAAAAGTCGCTTTGTACAAGCCTATGCTTTGTACATGTAAGCCGTGTTTCCCTTATTCTTCCTTGTTACTCCATAAAAAAAAATACTACTTTTTCCTGTAGTAATATTGAATGAAATACGGAATATAGACCTGTTGGTAGCCGAGTTGCCCAAACCATCGGGTTTGCTCGCAGGCGTCGCAACTGCAATCCTAAGTCCTTCATCATTACACAAGCAACAGTGCCAAATTTTCTCTGATGGGCTTAGGGAGAATTGAAATACTGCCAAGGTTTAAAAAAAAATGTGTCGTACTTATCATCTTATATTGTTTTGGAAAGTAATTTCTTAAAATTTTTTATCGCCAGAAACCTACAGTATGATTACATGGTTGTTTATTCCATTAATATGTTCGTAATCTGTTTCTAAATTAAGCAGTATTTCCATGAGCGGGTCTTTTCGATTCACCGATTTTGATTGAACTGAGTGTAAGATACGATTTAAGATTTTCATAGCCAGAAGTATGATAATGATTGATTTTTAGAAGGATAAGCCGCGTTGCGCCTCCTCCTTCTTTCGCCGATATGCTGGACAGCCTCGTATTGTTCACCTTCATGACAGATGCGTATGCCCTGATCATCTTTGAACTGAGAGTGAGCTTCATTTGTGTAAGAATGTCCTCGCGCTGCTAGGCGGTACCTCACATCAGTCGTTCTGGTGCGTTGAACACCAACACCCCTTAAGGGTTTTATTGACACTAGATAAACCACCACAATAAATTAAGTATTGCGGAAATCCAGTCCGTTAAAATTGCCTTTTTTCTTCTTGATTTCGGTTATGACTGGCTTTAAAAAAAACATTGCATTTAGCAGCAGATATATTTTTACGGTGATCATAAGTAAATTAAGTGTAGCTTAAGACCTAGAATGTTCACAGTTATCACTCATAAATAAATGGTTTTAAACTCCAAGCATATTTTTCAAGGGGTCAGAGTAAAATATTACAATACTAAAAAAATATCGGAAAATCATTTCATGCGCAATACTTGAGTAAAAAGAGAAAAGTATAATAGAAGCACTTATCATATGTTTCTTTTGTACCAACATTCTAAATGCAACGCTATAACTGTGGCTTGAATCAGTCGTGATTAATGGACTAGTTTATTTAACTTATTGTTTTATTTATAATGTGTTATACATATAATTAAATTCAATATTTTCCGCCATTTTGAGATTATTTTTGACGTTGGCGCTTGTCGTTTGGTATTCCAACTAGCGATAACATTACAAAATAAATGTGTTCATAGAATAATTTGATTTCTCGCCCTTTTATCATTTTGGTATACGTCCAAATTTTTCTTATTACACCACTGACTGCAGAAAAGTTCGTTCGGCAAAAACTGCCCTACCATTAACAAATTACGCGTTACTGCATATTTATAAAAAATAACTGTTTTTAACTAATGTAACACCCTTTTCATGAGATAATGTATTTGTCTTAAAAAGGAGAAAAGAATATTTCTGGGTTACGAATAAATAATAATAATAATATTTGGATGATTTTTATAGCGCCGTTTTTGTGGAAAATCACCTCAAGGGCGCTGTACAAATCTTAATTTCTACTTAATATTAATTCTTAGTTTATATAAATATACCTACAGCAACATACTTACCTGTCAGGACAGAATCACTATATCATAATAAACTAAGAATGTACACCTCTCCAGTGACGGCTCGTGACTTTTTAGTGTGTTTCAGTGCTAAGATTAAAAAAACGTCATGATTGATAATGTTGTGGTTTTTTTTTTTTTTTTCAAAAAGTTTTTTTGGTATAAAGATTTTCAAGTTTTTTCAGTGGTCATTGACCCAACAAAACTGAAAAATAACGCAGATGATAACAATGAAAAATAACAGAAGCCGCTGATTGTGTGCGAGGTAGGGACCAAAATGGTCAGTAGTCTGAGTCTGGAGCCGAGTCCAGCGGTGACCAAAGGTAGCCGACTTCGTCGCCGGTGTCGGAGGGCGGCTTGGTGGTGGGCGGCGTCGGCTTGGGCGGCACGGGCGTCGTCGTAATCGTGGTCGTCGGCGCTGCGGCGCTGGTCGTGGTGGTCCTTCTCTTCTTCTTGCGGAAAAACTTGCGCAGCTGCCCGGGCATGTTTGTTGCTGAAAAACTGTCATCGGAGTCCTCCAGAGTCAGAGTATGCTGCGCTGGTGCGGAGTTCACCAATCCGCCATTTTTCTTCTCGACTGCTTCAAACCCTGTCCCACGCTCTTCTTCCTCGTACCCATTGCCCCTGTCGCCCTGGGCTTGGAGCCGGGGAGGCGACGAGGGCACGCAGACCAGGAGATCCTTGAGGCTGCAGAGGCCGATAAAGGAGCCGCCGGAGGACAGCCAGGTGAGGGCGGAGACGCACACTCCACTGGGGGGCTGGCCTCGAACCCCGCAAATGGTGTTCGTAGAAACTTCATTGCCGAGCATTGTACTTGTCACCGCATCTTCCTTTGCCAAAGCACAACAAAGGCACACGAAAAGAAAAACAGAATAAAAAAATCATATTTTCGTGTAATTTTCAACGGAATGTAAATTCTACATTGGTCCTCTCGCAGGAATGGATTGCTTTCTTGCGGTCATCGTTCCATCCCGTCAAATAAACATGTGGCATGCATCTGTGAAATGTTTACCATCCCCACACTTCACTGGTCACTCACTATGTCTGTTAAATGTACAGACGTTTTTGAAATAAAACTTTGATTTGAAATGGTCATAACTATTGATATTAACACTATACAACTATTTAAATATAAAAAATACAACAATTGGGTCAATTCCCTTACTAGTGCAAACTTTAGGAAACCTAGTACAAAAACTACCCCTTCTTTTGTATAAAAACTAAGAGCTTATGTAAATACGTGTCTGCAGCTTCAGAGCGCTGACACGATTAATAACCTCAAAATATTTTTAAAACTCCTACAACCATCATAATAAGCGAAAAATTTTGCTTGTGCTATAATGGAGAACTTAGCCAGAAGAGAAATTTAACCCACCACAACGTCTGGGGGAAAATCCGACGCATTCGTCTACCCAGTTACTAACCGGTCATGAATTGACAATAAATTAATAAATTGTTTGTATCCGTAGACATATTTTTACAGTGACTACTGTTTTATAATAAATAACTTTGACTGCGAGTGCATTCAACAGTTTTCTGAGTAAATTTATAAGGTTACACTAATTTATTTACCCTCAAGTTTATATTACCTAACATTTTATTAAGCATATTTACTTTGACGTTGTTTGTATCGACCCTGATTCTTTAAACTGTTAGCTAAGCCTCATTTCCTTCGGATATACCACACAGAAAATTTCTTGGAATAATATTGTTTTCTCATTGTTTTGTTATTTTATGAAATATTATGTTCTTTCTCTGTATGTATATAAGTATAAACGCACACTTTGTATTTTTTGTTGAGTTTAATTTTGTGCCTTGATCATGCTTAGGTGAAACAAAACCAGTCAGTCATAAAAATAAAATAATATTCGTGGTCTTATTCAAAGTTATGTTTTCATTTCTTGAAACATTATTTCTACTAGCATAATAAACGTTTTGTTATAACAAAACGTTTTCTTGCTTGCGTCAGAGTTTGATCCTGTTTATAACTCAGAGATTAAAGAGTCATTACCGTACGCCATCGCGGTTTTGCTTTTACGCTTACTAAAACACTGTTTGATTGATTGATCAACGAACCCAACTTCTCTTGAGGAAACTAACTATATTAGTGTAATACTTTTAAAAGTGGAAATTGATTGCTAGCCAAAGAACAGGGCTAACAAAGTAACCCCTTATTTGGAGGTAGAAGGACTTTGAACACATTGGCTACTACAAACAAGTGTAGTTACGTGCTTTTTTGGGTTGTTAGCAAAGAATAAGCTTACTGCTTGGAGCGAGTGGGGATAAATTGTATTAAAAGTACCAGGTCAGTTTATTAGGCCTCCTTTGATTATCATATCAAAGTGATGTGTTATTATAAGTTATTAATTTTTAAACTTGATATTGTCATTATGGGGGGGTATATATTATAGGTTAATCATTCTGAGTGATTTATTTAGAGCTGTTTTAAACGTTTGACTTGGACTTTATCGGTTTTCTCCGGAATAGAATGATGAATTCTGTCTCCCATGCGTGTCAAAATTCACCATGTGTGTGTTCTTGTTACTGTGTAAAAAAAATTTATCTAATTTTGCTAGATTTTTATCTTTTGAACTCCAATAACGAATTTAAAACATGATGTATGCATGCAATGCATCTGTGTGAGTAATATCTTCACATCGAAATTCAACTGCGATCCTACATCGCGTAGTGAATTTGTTTCGTGTTTTGAATGGTAGATGCAAAACTCTAAGAGTTAAAATCTTTCAAATATTCCAGAAGTACTAAATAATTTGTGAGATGAAAAACAGTATTAACAATATATGTTGGGAATTTTATTTAAAAAAAAACTGTAAACGTCGTGAACCAATTCCCAGCATTCAATCTCACCTGTTCTATTTTTCTGCCCTTAGTTTGCTTTTTCAAACCTTTCCATAACGTGTACACTGTAAAATAGGTATGGCTTGCTATATAAAGCACACCCATATAAAACACGATATTATACACCTTTAATATTTTCCTTTTGTGTGCTTTAAAAAACACGACGGCTACTTTATTTAACGGCTACATTATTTGAAAACTGTAGGCACTTCCAGACCTCGCTAAATATTAGAAAAAGGTAGCAGAAGCCATCCTCATATTCCTTACCACCACATTCATGTAGATATTTATACAAACACTTATTTTTTATGCATGTTAAAAGGGTTGGCTGGAACTCAGTTCGATAAATATCCCGAAAATGGCTTTGAGAGTTTAATGACGGGTTTTTATTAGTCAGGTTTACCCTCATTTCGGTAACTTCCATTCGGTTAACTTTCACGACAACTACTATAATTTAAGATAAAACAATCGATAAGACAAGCGAGCCATTGCGTGAAAACAGAGAATACTGATGATTATAATGTTTAGGATGTGAGATAAAAGGTCATTTTTTTTAAATATCAGGAGTTGAGACGTTACTAAACAAGGGTATGGAGGAATTACAGTGTTTTGATGTTGGGTGAGATGATTTACAAAATGGGAAATCAATCATTTTAGAAAATAGAAAATAGTAGTGTTGGGTTCTTGTTTTGTCATATTTGCTATAAAGTTATCACCAAGAATCAGGAAGAAAACTTGACCATTATAGAGTATAATAGCTTAGCTTTACTTCGTAATCTAATGGAAAGAAAAATAATTTATATTGTTGTACTAGCTTTATCACCCGAATTTCCGTTTATTTCAATATCAAATTTCCTTATATTATTTTCAGAAAAAAACAACAACAAAACAACGCCTGTCAGAAATAAAAAAGATCAAATAACTCAAGTCATCACAATTTTACAAAAACTGTAACAAAATTTATATATTCTTTGATACGGAAAAAGTGTGCAACAGTAACTGTTCCATCTACGAAGTTCAAAAATATGTAAGTATTTATGAATTGTTAAACATATGTTTAACAACATCTGAAAGCTTTTGAAAAAGTTGCCACGGCAAAAAGATCTGATTAGAAAGTCTTTTATAAAACTAATCCCCCAATTTTATGGACAAAAATAAGAATTATATTGAGATGTATTCGTCGTTTGATACATAATACTTGGAATCATATGTAAGCCTAGCCGAGATTATTTATAACCATTTTATCTTCTAGTGAAACTGCGTCCAATTCAGATATTTATAACCTGTTACCATTTCAGTAAAAAAAAATTTTTGAAACACCTGCAGAAGCAACGAACCTCTACATTAGCGAGAAAAATTAATTTTTATGTGTTTTGAAATCAAAAATCTTAGCTTGAAAGGATAACTCTTAAACCCCAACATAAATAATAAAGTTTTCCATCGATGTTTTAATTTTTAATTTTTCTTCTTTTAAATACCTTATTTTGAACGTCAAATTTCAGTCGGCTTTACGAGGTACCTAGTTGAGAAATGTTAAAATGTTCATTATACATAAGTTATAAGATATTTCACCGACTTATATTAGAAATTAAAACATAGAAATCGGGGAAAGTTGTATTTATGTTATGGCAGCCGTGATGTATTTTATATTTTTCTATAATTTATAGCTTAGATCTTCAACTGAAACAAAGTTTTTTTTTCCAATTGGTAGCTTAGTTTAAAGAACCTCAACACCTTTTACTCATTGCTGCAATTCTAGACTTCCCTTCCTGTGAAGATTCATTATTTTTACCTTTTAAGAAAAGCTGAAGGCAACACGTGAAGTTTACCTTTTTACGTTGCAAGCCAAATCGTGTGAGCTTACTCGTGTTTATTTGTAGCGCTCAAATCAAAAATACAGAAATCAACTAAGTTGATTAAGGTATTTTCATTTCTTGATTTTCAATAAAGTAACTATTTTGTAATATTAATTAAAATCATGAAAATGAATTTTACATGGCGCTCGCTTAGCAAAAAGGTCACCTCGTGGTTTTTATTGTTTTGGAAGGCTGTTGTTGCTTTAATTTACCACACTGTCAAAGGATTGAGCAATTCTAGTTAACTCGTTTTTAAATAATAAATTATTTTTATAAAAATTACTTAATATAATATTAACTTAAGCGTTAATAATTTTATTTGTTTAAAGCTTTTTTTGTGTTACTTTTGAAAATGGAGCGATGTGAAATGTTAAGCTCGATGCGATTTTACATCAGAGGACGTCACCATAGTTTTCAATCTCTCCACTTTACTCCACAATGGCGACTCGATCCGAATAGAATGATGCTAGACGCGTTTAAATCTGTTGGTTATACAATTAAAATCAATTTATCAATTGCATGAATAATCGATTGAAATAAAACGCTTGTATGTGTGTAGAAACAACGTTTATTGTTCTAATTGAAACTATTTTAATAGTTCATTAAATAATATTCTATACTGGAATTCTTTATTAAAATAGTAATATTATTTAAAAATTTTTGGTTTAACCAAAACGAAAATCAATCATACTAGTTTCAACATTGTATTGAACTTGATTTCGTGCCCGGTTTCGACCGTATTTTGTCCCCAGTTACGTCATAATATTATATTACTATTTTAATAAATGGTGATGTATTTTGTTGAATTATTTATTTCTGTCAGGATATAAATGTAGGTTCTTTCTGATCTGGTGATATTTCGTCATAGAATTAAGTATGAGGAAGTCATTATTCCTGTCATATTCAGTAACTTCCTTCTTTCTTGTGTCTTGTTCGACTGTTAGAAATTTTAACACCCTCGCATGTAGATAAATATATTTGATGTAATCTCTTAATAAATTTGGTGTTGTTAATTTAACCTTCAGAGTGAGTTAAAATTGAAAAATTATCTAAAAAGTCGTCACACAATTTTTTTTTATCAAATTTTATTTTCGCTGGAATGTTGCGTTTGTAGTTTTTTAGTGGGGAAAAAATTCAACAAAAATGTATAGATTTTTATGTGAGTGTGTGTGTGGGATCTTGCCTGCCGTGTGCAACGCATTACGTGATTTACCGGGGAGCGAGTAAAAAAGGTTTTGACACACGGAACGTAAGGCGAATTCGAAACGAGGGATTAGCGACTTACATTTAGGATTCAAACTGCATACAAGGAGAAATCAAAACCTAAAAGAGTTGGGTCCAATTTATATCGAAAGGGCGGCGTCAGGATCCAACTTTCTAATGGAATAAATATTTCAATCGAATGAATCAACGTTTTTTACTTCCTTCATAGTAAATTTTAGAAAAAAATATGCTAGGCAGAAGTTATACTATAAATTCAGGACCATTGGCTCTGGGTAGAGAGGCAGAGAAAAATAAAACCTCTTGTTACTATCAACACGTCAATACAATCGCACACATACATACACATATATGCTTGCTAAATTAAATTTCCTTTAATTGTTGTGTTTCGGGGTATCTTTTCGTGGTATATGGAACCTTTTTTTTACTTCAAATTAAAACATATATATATTTTCGTAAAAAGCAATCATTTGTGGTTTGAAAAATTTAAAGAAAACAGTATTAACTTTGTAAAAGACCATGAATATTATTTTAATTTTGTAGTGATTGTTTTGCATTTAAATTGAAAAAATAACCCGTAATGTCAATATTAGAATCAAAGAACAACTTAAAAGGGAAAGAGAGCTGACGATATCATGAAGATTTGCTAAAATAGTTATAATTTCGGTCGTATGTGTCACCCTCATTGCATTTCGTAAACAATTCCGCCAAAAGTTTATTGTAGATTGTGACTTAAAATGGATTGGTTCCCGGCATCTGCTCGTAGACCCGAACTTGCAAACGAACATCCCCGAACAACCGACTTCGACCAACTTCGTGTTTTACTAGATTTTGATTTTTCCCTATAATTCGAAGGAATTTCCCTTGATATTCCTTATTTTGTCGAAAATATTTATATTTTATAAATATTACATTTACTGCTATAGAACAGGTGGATAAATTATATTCTTCAAAGAGTTTGATTGGGGAGATAAATTGTGATGTTTTTATGGAATTAACACAGAAATCTATGTGAATGTTTAATTCAAAATATACATATTTCAATAAAGTTACCAAAATTGTATAAAAATCAGCTACTTTCAATATGAAATGAAGAATAGATGCGCGGTGAATTATTTCACGTACACTAGCGAAAAAACCAACATACAGGAATTATTCAATTTTTCCCTAGATGCTGGATTTTTCCCTCCAGTAAGTAATACTACGACACGTGCGCATGTATTTTTATTCACTTACTGTACCCTTAACCCTTTAGAAAACCCTTTCGAAGTTCATTGATTTACGTGTTTTTGAAAAATAATATTTATCGTAATTCAGTCATTTATAATTTTTTTTTAAATATATTATGTGGTATAGATCAAAAAATGTTCTATTACAAAATATTTTTTAATGGTTCTTTAATATTTCCATTTGACCACAAAATAACAATATTTAGAGGTCGATTGACGATTAATTGAAAACAGCTCTTTTATAAAGAGTTAAAAAGTAAGAACACATATTTTTAAAATATTTTTGTTATATACTTGCTGGTATAAAACATACATCATATATCTAATGTATAATTTAGTAAAACTTTTTTTGAGGTGCTGTTGTGGATACAGGCGATTTTTAAATGCGCGAATAATATAAAAAACTGAAAAATCCCTCCCACAGTATTATAATGTTTAAATAACCAAGGTTTTTCTGAATTCGAAAATCATCTTATTGATAAAGATCATACATTTAATAAAAACACCGGTGCTTATATTCTTCATAAAAATGATCATGGCATTGGATTAAATAATTTATAAGCACTTGAAATAAAGAAAGCCATTAAAATTAATAGTCATATTCTTAATAATCAGGTAAATTTGTCCAGTGGTCCAATATTATATATATTTCCTGTAAACTCATAAAATGTATCATTATTATTTGATAACCTTCTCAGTTGAAGTTTTGCCTTTTTCATTTTATATTGTCTGTTTCTTTCTCTCTGTTAAAATTTAAGTGTTATTCTATTGTTTTCTCACTGCTCTTTTATTTTGTTTTGTATTGTGTTCTCCCTCTGTGTGTATTCATAACCGCATATTTTGTTTTTTTTTTTGTTATTTTGTTTAATTTGGTACCCTGATAATGCTTGGGCTAAGCGAAACCGGTCGTCCATTAAAATTAAAATAGTATTCGTAATCTTATACAAAGCTATTTTTTCATTTCTTTAGATATGTCAAACCACAAAGTGATTGCTTTCTACGAAAAAAATGAATATTTATAAATTATGGTGTTATATATATTTTATACATATTTTTAAAATATATTTTCAAATAATAAATATATAAATATTTATTTTTGAAAAAATTCTCAATTGTTGTAGGTTCCTTCCAGAATGGTCTTATTTTTTGTGCAGCTATTTTTCAATATTAAAATCTACATACACTTATATGTGTACAAATTAAATCACGTTATTTGAATGTTTATCTTAGAACAGGTCCCTAGTAAACTGTGTAGTCAGATAGGCACTAAAATAAAAAAAAAAAAAAATTTCATTTTCCCCACAAATTTATTCGAGAACTTTTTGAAATAACCGGTGCTTTACGCTCTACAAAATTTTAATAAGGAATTAATTGAAAAATTATTACATTTTCATAAAAGAATAGTTATTATTCCAAGTCAGTACGTCTTGGCAAAACAAGATCGTAATACCGATTATTTCCCCGAACCCACTTCTAAAGGCAAGTTCAATATAGAGTAAAAAATAATCCTTTTCACGAACAAATTGTACAAAAATGGCTCGCTCTATCGGCCACACGACGGTCGTCGCCTTCTCAAATCTGTCGGAAAATGAAAAGTCCCCGCCAAAAGGGTCGCAAATCCGAAAGCTCCACGAAGCTACGTAACAAAGTCCACACAAAGGTTAAAACTTCCCTTTGTGACGGGGATGAAAACGAATAAAGATATTTGAAAAGCCAACGCGAAGAATGGTCAAAAATAAATTTGAAAAAAATGTACTATCATTTACGTGAACATGTTTTTGTTTCGTCTGTTTGTGATTGCGCTCTTCATGTGAAACTTAAACATATTCATATCAATATTATAAAACATCATACTCGTATATCTTTTCCAGTAGTTGGGGCTATATTTCGTAGCAATGCCCAGCTAGAATGGGAAAAAATGCAAATGATTTGTAAAAAGAGACTATCTGCAATGATCTAAACCCACCGAATATTGCAAGTAAAGGACCCTTTCAATATCCTTGTTCGAGAAATGGGGATGTAAATGATGATGAATAAAACGATGTAATTGTTTTGATTTTCAATGTGATTTGTTGTTAACACTTACTGTCGTCATTCTTGTGTAGGTACTTATATATAGTATCGTAATATTTTATATTTTTGGTGATTTATAGCCATCAGGCGGCGAATTTCTTTAATATGTACGAGTTTATACTTTGAATCGGGAGTGTATTTCTGATTTTAAAATACTTAGTCTTTACTGACGCACTTAAGCAAATAATTTGTATATACTAAGTACATACAGTAAGTCGAAGCGCCTGCACGTGCTAATATAGCGATTTAAATACACTTTTTTATGCGATTGGATAGTAATTATTATTCTTTAAGCTGACAATTAAGGATAGAAAAGCCTAAAGGCGTCTTGTCGAAAGAAGGGAATTAAAATTATGTTTTTTTCTTGAGGGGACTCCCCCGTATTTCACACACATTCACAATATATTGATTTTTTACGATATTTTCAAACGGTTTTTCAATATTTCGCAGTCCTTCCACTTATTATCACGTGCGTTTTAGTGCTTCCGTATCGATTCGTACCGCTTACCTACTTGTTTGCCAGCCTTTCCATCTCTGTGAAAAAGTTTTAAAAATACATAAAAAACTTTTAGCGACCTTGATCTGTATTCACGTGATCCATTTCTTTACCCAAATCAAGCTGCCGCGCTGCCTCCGCGGTCGGCAAATTGAATCGCAAAAAGGCGCACCCAAATTGTTTTTGTTCATTTCAATTTACTTTTTGATTGAGTCACATTTGAACTTTACGAACTGTGGATGAAAAAGCATAAAATATCATGTCTCTCGATTATTTTTTGAGTTAGGAAAGCTGGAAGTAGTTTGATATGCCTGGTTTCTTGAAATCAATTGCTTTTTCTTCTGTATTGAACACTGATGTAAATTATTATTTTTTCTGTTGTTGACTGGTCTTTCAATGGAAGTATCTAAAGATGTCGTATTGTTTTGGATTGATAAATAATAATTTGGGAGACTTTAAACGTAGTTTTCTACGTATTTGACATTGGGGAGAAGAGTTTGCCAAATTCAACGTTATAATAACACTACACACTAAATCAATCATCGCACGGAAAGAGAGTCTTTGAAATGTGTAACTATGAGATCATCTTCAAAATACTCCCAACAGACGGGGTAACTGATGTTAAGGTTTTTCATTTGTAAGATTTTAAGATAAAAAAACTCAAATAATATCTTGATCACATTATTAAGAGCAATAAATACAAGATAAATCAATTGATTTTTTAAGAAATGAATAATAACACAGTAGAGAGGAAAACTCCGCACTTTGACACATCTGTTGACACAGAGTTTCAGACTGCAGGGTGATTTTGAAGATTTCCCTGATGGCTTTAGAAAAAGGCACCAGGGGAAGATGAAAAATGGAAGGTTGAGGGTTTTACTACTACGCCGTGCTATAAAAAAATACATTTTTGCACGGATATCATTTTTTAGTACAGGTGAATGTTCTGATGTTGATTGATTTGAATTTAATTGGATGTCATTAATAGTAAACAGTAATGACTTCACCACTGTTATTTATGAAATGATGAAAAATCGGAAAACCTTAATAATATTATTTCACGATTACAGAGTTTGGTTATATGTGTCATAACTCAAAACGTTTAATTAACTTTTGTATTCAGGAGTTGTTATTTAATGGACGGCTGTGTCCGGAGAGAATTATTTTTCGACTTTTAAAAAGACTTTGAATTAAAAAAGAAATAAGCTTAACGCTCCATTTTGATATTAATTATATAAATTTAATTAGCTAATATTTCAATCTTCACGGATGGATACTGTTTGCAAAACAACGGCTGCACTAAATAAAGAAGACATAATATTTCTTATTTATCGCACCTTTTTTTCTGTGAGCATAGCATGCCCAAAACGAAAACTAAGCAGAAACAATACGATAAACTTAGCTGCCGACGTTAGTTCATCAACATCACTGGAACATTTTGGGCCCTAGCACGAAACATCGATGTAGATTTTATCGACAATGTCGTTTATTTGGAATCGTTCCCGAGCCCGACTGCAGATTGTCAACGAACAAACGACAGTTCAAATCGACTAAATTAAGCATATTTAGTCGACGTGTATTGTCGTTTGTTGGTTAGGGATCTGCAGTCAGGGCCCCTGAAGCTGCTTAAAATATAGAGATATTTTTTTAAAAGCAATTTGTCGTTTAGAAACGTCAAATTCGAACGAAATCGATTTTTTTAAACTGATTTTATTCATTATTTTTGGTATTTGCTGAGCAAGTTCAAATCTATCTTCGATTTATTAAAAAAACCGCCAATAAATTCGGATTTCCAAGTTTTTTTTTGTCAAAGATGTTTACCGACTTGTAGATAACTTTATCTAAGAACCGAACGGGCTGTCAACTGTCAAATGTTATTGTTTTTCTCGGGTCCCCAACTTCCCTTTCATTTAAAAAAGAACTCGCAAACGGTGAGCTATAACGTTACATTTGCACAGTTTGTGTGGATGAAGTTTATTTGCCGACGCTATTTTCAGCTGGCCACGTCATTTTTATCAAGAACTCAATTTTATTGTTCTTGAGACTGACTACTCGATCAAATAAATTTTAAGTAAAGCTGAATTGTAAAAATATTAATTTATAAAACACTCATTTTTCAATCAATTCTTACCTAATTAACCAGCACGCCGTTTCCCAGCGGAGGTAAGCAGAGCGGATGAACCGCCACACAACTACGGTACACACTCATTGCTTCATTTACATTTATGCGTCTCATACATACTTTTATTTTAATCTGACTCTTGACTCCGTATAGCCTGACTCAAGTATTTGATTAACTTGATCGTTCCGTGTCTTTCTCGGCCATCCCCGACTACTACTGCCATTCTGTTTCGCGTAAAATATTCATCTTACTTTCCTTTTTTTTTGGTTTATCCGCTCTACATGATCAAACCATCTAAGCGTTCTTTTTCCTAATCCTGTTCATTACGCTCACATCATCTTCCTTGCATTATTTCCGGATATCTACATTTTTAAGATATACATAGATGCTTTTAACACATTACGCCTCAATCCTTAATTGTCTTTTAAACCCACAAACCTTCGGTTCCCTAATTTTGCGCATTTTTATACCAAATCGAATGCCACACCTTATTCCGTGTATTTTTGTTTCGAACGCCGAAATCTGAACAGATTCCCAAATTGAATAATAAAAAACCAATCATGTGGGTATTACCATAATATAAGAATGGGGGCTGGCGAACTTGCCAGAGTATATTCTTGTATAAAATATAAATTGTTTCAGAACTGAACTGAACCTAATCGCATACTTAATGGGAAAGCCTGGATTTTCCGAGAACCTTTTAAATGTGTCAATGTGATTTCTCGGGGGATTGAGAGAATCTTTTCCAAATGAAAAGAGACACCTTAATAGATAATGCGTTGGAATTCCCGCTCATCGCGTTCGGTTACAACTTCACGAATTTGGAATAGGACTTGTATGACTTTTGGTTTTTTTTTTTACTTTTTCGTAAAGTGGTTTATTTGGAGTAAGTAAAGCAATTTATTTCCTCGTGAAATTAATGCGCCGCAAGAATATTTTCGAATTTTTGAAAAACACATTTTAGTTTGACAATTTTTAGAATCAGACTGGTAAATAATGCAGAAACAGGAGTCCGTTTGAAAGATTTCGTCTTAAATCAACGGATTGCAGTCTTTGGATCATAGACGCCAGATAAGAATGCTGATATTTTTCTACCGGTATTTCAAAAGAAGGTGCTCCATAGAGCTATAGCGTCATTGATCCCTTTGGCACCTGGGCACAGCCGGGAGACACGGTGAACGCGTGCCCAACATTTGTACACGGGAAAATAAGAAATGGTAATTTTTACGAGTCGCCCTTTTGTTCAACAGCTCGACTATGAGATAATTTCCGGCTTCTGTGCTTTTGTTAATTTCCTTCAAAAGACCTTCCACACAGCATCTTCAAAGATGACACACGCCCTGAAGGAAATTATAATTATCTCCCCAGGGCTCACTGTGTAGAGTTAATATGAAATAATCAATAATTTTAAAACAATTATGTATACAAACAAATTATTTCACTATTGTGTATGGTCTCAGAGCAAAAATAAATATGGAGAGAGAGCTACATATTTTTACCCGACCTATACAAATTAACGATAAACCACTTTCTCCGGGTTTCTACGTCGTAAACCGTGAGAGAGAAAGAGACAAGACAGTACAAGTTCTAACATAATATAGCACCACCCTTTGGTATGTAAGCATGTTTTCCGTGTCCCGCGTCTCCGGCAACTCCGCCCACTACGTTTTGTTTCCTAGCCACGCCCAAGTCAGACGAAAATCATCAATACTGACTACAGAAGCGCTCCCTCCTGAATATTATTGCTGTCAGCTTAGGGTATTTTGTTTGTGAATATTCACGTTGTTATCAATATTACTAATTGTGAATCAAACAAAGTGTTTACATAATAAAATAATTTCCAAATCATTCGATCAAAGTCGTCATCTTTGCCAAGTTATAGGTATTATTACATTTTTATAAACGAAATGTTTTATGTGAATATTTTGCAGGCCAAAATGTGAACGAAACATTATCATTCACGTAAGAACAGGATTCACAACGTGTATACTTCACAAACCTTTCCGCGGTCCATAACCTTTAACCCTTCAATATTGGAGACCTTGAATTATAAGTCGCCGCTTATCAGCTATCACGAACGTGCATTGTGTTACATAATTTCTAATTTCGTTTTGGTGTTATACATACGCATTTAATTTTAAAATAAAATGTAAACTGTTCTGTAAAATTGCAAAAATCAAAGAAAAAGGTGCTGCACGCCAATTAATCGGGTACTGGAGAGGCTAGGTATCTACATAATATCTACGAGAAAGTTTTGATTGAAAAGTTTAACAGGTTTATGCGAGGAGCGCCAAGTGTTGTTATCAAATACAAAACCTTGTACGTCATTTCGTAGAAGATGAGAAATGTCTCACTTAAGAATAAGTGATTTATAAAGTTTGATAGCTTAAGGGTTTTCAGCTGCTTAGACCCTTTTTTATCGGGGATTGCAAGTGTTGCATTCATCCACAGTGCCCTTGGGGTGATTTTTCACAAAAACGGCGCTATACAAATTATCAAAATATTATTATTCATGGCGCGTTTGTTACCTGCGATTTTAAAATAAGTTAACACGGTTGCTGGGAGGGACAACGCGAATTAGTTCGATTTTCAACACGAGTTTATCCAACTCATTGTTCTTATTAAACATTTGCAAAATATTGAGTACTAAGGCGTTTTTTACAATTTTTTTGATAAGTGAACTGGAGGTAGTCATGCAGAAATCATCCAACTCACAATATGCCAACATGTTTTCAACATGTTGCTGAAAGCATCCAAGCTCCAAATGTAAAATTTTTAGTAATTATTTGTTTTACTAACGCACATTAGAGATATTTGACGTTAGAAAACATTATAAAATGTAACACAACATAAGAAATACATTTTCTTAATAAACACATTGATAGATCATAAATTACCTATTTTTTATAATAATGCTAATAAAAGAAAAAAAAACACTGATATTCACTATACAAATGCCGATTACGCACACTAATGCTTTTTTATCATCATATTTTCAAACGCCCTTTTCTCAGTTTCATCTTTTTGAGGTTGGATGCTTTCTGCATAACTATGTCTAATTGATGTTTTAATGTTCCGTAGCTCTTGATGGATTTGGCCTTGCAAGCCAAAGATAAGATTAGATATTGTAGAAACAAATAGCAAAATAATTAACAGTACTTTAATTTTTTTAAATATGTATCAGTTAATTGACGGCCTGCATGGTCGAGAGGCAAGACGCTCGACTACGAATCCAGAGGTCGCGGGTTCGAACCCGGCGTGCGCAAATTCATTTTATTTAAATAATATGTGTCACATCACGTTTGATTAATTTAAAATAATATATAGTTTATTTGCGGCACGTTCCAGAGTGGCAGATACTCTAAGTATCGCCCTGGTGAAAGACAACCATTCAGAATCGAAAGTTTCTTGAAATGGCTTTAGCCGTGTTTAGTAACCAGATCTGAATAGCCAGATACTTCCCAGCCTTCCTCTTCCTCATCTCCTTCCCATCCCCACTACCTTCAACCTCACAACATACCCCGATTGAGGTTTCCATAGTCTCACTGACTTTAGACGGTTGGGAGCAGTAGGGACTTTTGTGTGGTATTCACTATAAAAAAAAAAATAAATAATTGAGTTCTCATACTTTTCTCATAGAGGCATAATTATCCAATAAACTAGTTAGTGTGTTTTCATTAATAAATACAGTACCTATACCCAAACTAAAAAGTGCTTCATTTTCATAATCATTATAATAATATACATACTATATTGTGGAATTTAAAAAAATGTTTTATAAAAATAAATTTTTCAATGTCCCATCACAGGCATGATCAAAATGCTGTATGAATCTCACTTTCCTGAGTGTGTGTTTTACCTGACTTTAAAAACAAATGTGTATATTCAGTTAATTAAAATAAACCATTTTAGAAAACTGAAAGCGGTTATATTTCAATGGATTTTTCTCTATGCAAATTTCAGGCCATTCTTTTGCAAACAAAATAATGAACTTTGCCAGCGAATATTTTGTTTATTTAAAGTCACAAAGGCATAGGCTGCCTCATAAAAAAACCTGCACCAATATACCCACACCTTTCGTAGCAATAAAGGCCCGGCGGTAAAACAAAATAAAACAATTTTCTTCTCATTTCGTAGAGATCAATGAAATTTGATGTGAGCGTTATTCATAACAAATCAAAGCTGTTTCGTACTTTGGACCTTACATTCTCATGATTTAAGTACTAAAAACTTGTACAGCATTGAGACCTCTATGGTTTTATGGTATACCTTTTTCATTTTATCTCGGAATAACGGACGTAATTACTGGGTTCTTAAAAAAAACATATCTCTTCCCGCTAGAGGAATATTGTGATATATTCAATATATATATACCTGAATATGGACATCGATAGTCTTAATTTCAGTTTCTAGATCCAGGGCATCCATTCTTGAATACTGCACAAGAGGGCCAACTGCACAGGCAGGGTTACTACGGCATTCCTAAAATAAGTTTTTTTTTTTTTTTTTAATTTTGATCACCGTCTGGAACTAGTGCAAATATGGTATCCTCAAGGTATGTTGTAACTTTAAAAGTAGTGCGAAAGGAAATGAGATGGGTAAGAGGAAAGTTGGGTGGTACTTAGATATTAAGATCTGTTCACCAAATACGGCTAGAGCTATTCCAACCAACGTTTTGATTCTGAATGGAAGTCTTTCACCAGGGCGATACTGAGAGTATCTACCATCTTTGATATGTTGTAATACTGAATAGAGTAAATATCGAAAGCAGATGGGAAAGAGAAAAGTGGGTTAGTTCAGATCTTGTCAACGGATCGATTCCGAATGATGGTCTTCCGCCAAGGCGATACTGAGACAATTTACCACTTTGGAACGTGCTACATATATGGTATACCATGTGTACGATTTTATTTTACTTTTATACGTATATAAAATAACACATACAAATGAAAGCATTTTATTTGCACACGGCGTGTTTCAAACCTGCGACATCCGGAGTCAAAAATCTTAACCGCTTGGTCGCGGAGGTCAGTAGAGGTTTAGAAACATTTGGGAAGTTTTAGTAATTCTTCTTCATAGGTCTTCTGGCATACAAATTTGGGCATATGTCATTAAAGCTCATTCCTCGTGATTACCATTCAAACTCATTTAGGCTCATGTCTAATTTTTACCATTTGGGCTCATGCCTCATTATTACCATCAAGGCTCTTGCCTCAATATTACCATTTGGGCTCATGCTTCATTATTATCATTTAGGCTCATGCCTCATCATTATCATTAAGGCTCTTACCTCATTATCACCATTTAGGCTCATTCTTCATTATTACCATTTAGGCTCTTGCCTTATTTTTACCATTTAGGATCAAGCTTTACTGTCACTATTTAGCCTCATACCTCATTATTGCCATTTAGGCTCGTTGCTCATTATTAGTATTTAGGCTCATGCCTCATTATAACCCTTTAGGCGCGTGACTCATTATTTCTATAACCAGTACCATACTGGCAAAACAAAAATTATAAATTGCTCTAATCCACTCATTTCAAATATAAAATAAAGTCTGCTAAAATACGAGTACACTATAGTTAGGTAGGAGGTGGGAATTTTAAAAGATTCTTTTCTAATTTTATAACTTTCTGAAAACATCTGTCAGTGTCAATTTTGGAAATTTAACACTCGTGAATTTACACATTCGTACTTACAATTTATTTGTAGGTAATACCAACAAAAAACCAATAGTCACTGTCAAGTGTTCAAGTTAATGCTGGTCTAACGTAATCCATCTCAAATCTATCTATAAAAAGGAAGCGAGGCTGTTACAACCCTAAGGAATAAGGAAACCAATAAAGTGAAAAAAAAACAAAAAAGGTTCCAAAGCTTTTGTAGGAAAGATTTAAGAAAGTCTACTGATTCGTCTACGGAGTCGATTCTACGTTTATCAACTTTTTTACGTAGACTTAAATTCAGCCTTGTACATTTTAATACAGTTATATTGTGTTTTTTTTTTATCTTTAATTTAGTTGATTGGCTCGTAGAACTGCACTTTTGCATGTAAATGAATATTGATCCTGATTGAAAGTACTACTATATTGAAATGCAATCGATTAATAGTAATTAATTATTTTTAAAAAATCAAAGGAAAGGTATAATTTTTTTTTTCTTTTATTCAAACAAGTCACAGGGCAGTTGCTGACAGATGAAAACAGTTCAACTCAAATAATTTCGAAAGACACAGTAGACTGGAAAACCACGTACGAAGGCTATTTACAATACATAAATAATTGAGCCGAGATTCAAATGTTATCAATGTAACCCAATGCGCACAAATTTCAAATAAATATATGAAAACAATTCCTTTTTTATTTTTTTTTTTTATTTATTTATTTTTTTTTTTTTATTTAAATTATAATGTCCAGCTACAAAGTGTTTGCTTCCTTCGATAATTTAATATCAGTGAGTACGACTGAAAAAGCAAAATTGTATAAAATATATTCTATTAAATACAGAGTTATGTCTATCAATATTCATTTTTATCAACAGTGTATAAAGTTTAAAGTGTTTCCTAACTATCTAAATTCAAATTTTAATGGTGTTTCTAATAAAACTCCCTTCAATGCATCGTCCATATATCAAGCCAAAATGGCCTGGTTGAAAGAAGACCTTAAAAATACCTATAAACAACGTAACAATATCAAATTAAAAATAAAAATTCTACACACCGAACTAGTACATGACCTACATCCAATAGAATGGGATTTATTTGACGATAAAGTAAGAAATTATGTGTCTAGTAAAGGTTTTAAAAAACGTGTCAATTTGGAAAAGAAATTTAAAAACCTATGTGAATTAAATAATTCCTTAAATAAAACGCCTATAATACCAACAAAAAAATTTTACGACCGAATACAAAACCTTTCATCTGTTCAGTTTCACCCACAGGAGATGGCTCTCCTGTCAAAAGGTTTAAAATATAACCTCCAGTATACCAAAAACAAATATAATGACGCCATTGAAAATGTTGCAGTGGATGTTGAAACGGCGTTACACATGGCTCCAAGAACATTTTATTATAAAAGTGCTGAAGTGTTAAAAAACTTGATTCCCAAAAATATTCCAACCTTTAATTCGGAAACCCTTCATGCAAGGGCTATTCGAAACAAGTTAAATAGTGAAAATTTAGTATTAACTAAAGCTGATAAAGGTAATACTGTAATAATTATGCCTAGATCAGAATATACCATTAAAATGGAAGATTTTCTCAATAATGATAATTTTAAAATGTTAAAATCAGACCCCACTAATAATTTCCAACAAAATGTTAAAAATGCTTTAAAAGATTCTAAAAACCCAATGTTCATAGATCTATCATATGATCAAGTTAAATTCCTCACTAAAAATCCAAAAATACCCAGGTTATATGGATTCCTGAAAATTCACAAAACTAATTGCCCTATTAGGCCAGTCGTTTCATGTTGCAACTCACCTAATTTTAAATTAGCATCTTTTATAACCAATGTATTCAACAATGCCAATGTGTTTTTCCCAAATTAAGAATTCAATAGAATTAGTACATCATTTGAAGGACTTAGTCCTCCCTTCCAACTCTAAACTCATTTCGTTTGACGTTATAAATTTGTTTCCTAATGTACCTATAAGCGAATGTAAACCCTTAATATCTAACCTACTGAATACTTCTAATTTATCCAATGACCTTGCCAATGATCTTACTCGACTATTTAATGTTTGTTTGAACCAAAATTATTTTAAATTCAATGATGTTATATACCAGCAGAAAGAAGGTTTACCCATGGGAGCTCCAACTAGTCCTCTTTTTGCTGACCTTTTTATGGACAACCTAGAAAATAAGATTTTTGAATGCAAATCCCCTTTGCTAAAAAATGTACTTCTGTGGAAACGTTATGTCGATGATATTTTTTGCATTTGGACAGGTACAGAGCGTCAGTTAAATACCTTCCTATCACTCCTCAACTCCTTCCATAAACAGATCCAGTTCACATTAGAGATAGGTATAAATTCCAGTTTAAATTTCCTAGACCTTTCTTTATCTTTTATTAACAACAAAATTAACTTCAACATTTACCGAAAACCTACATTCACCGACACCATAATCCATAATACCTCAAACCATCCTAGGTCACATAAACACTCCGCTTTTCACAGCATGATTCACCGTTTAGTCACCATCCCACTATCTAATAATAATTTCGCCAATGAACTTTCTACAATCAAACTAATAGCTAATAATAACGGATACGACCATAATATAATTGATAAAATTTTATCAAAAAACTTCGCCGAATTGCAACAAATAAATTTATCTATAATGATCTACCATCTAATAATAATATTAACTTAACTCCTAAATGGCGCAGAATTTTGTATATAAGTGACTTCTCTACCCTTTGCACATCTAAACTCCCATCAGAAATAAGACCAGCTTTTTACACCAACAATAATTTAGGAAAATTTTTAAGCAATTCTAAAGATAAAGAAGATTCTTTAAGCCATTCTGGCATATATAAACTTAACTGTAACGATTGCCCGGCAATTTACATAGGTAAAACCGCGAGAAATGTAAACATTAGAGTCAAAGAACACATTAGATGTTTAACAAGTATAGGTTTTTCTGAATTTGCCGAACATTTAATTAAAACTAACCATACTTTTAATAAAAATACGGGTGTACAAATAATTCATAAAAATGGAATAGGTTTGCGCCTTAACAATCTAGAAGCATTAGAAATTTCAAAATCAAATAATAATAATAATTGCCAAATTTTAAACAAACAATTAGAATTAACTAAAAGTCCGATTTTAAGAATGTTCCCCTTCTCCTCTTCCCATCCCCCTACCTCTCTACCTACTCCATTACCACCCCCTCTCTGATGCTTTGTCCTGTTTATATTAATGTTTTGTCTCTTTCACTCATTTCTTTGTCTACTGTATTACTCTATATTTAATCTTAGTGTATACTTATACGTTCCTGATGAAGGTTAAGTCTAACCGAAACCGGTCGAATTGTTATGTATATAAATAAAGTGGCTTAAAACAAAATTATTTTTTATTTAAATTAAATGAAAACAATTCCGTTTATTTGCCATGCTTCGTATAGACCATCTACCAACCGTGGTCGTATTGGCAGTTTACTATTGCATATCGCATTTCGAATTCAAAGAATAGGATAATTCCGCAAATTACCTACGAGCCTCGCTATTCAAGCTTCCCTCTAAAGCAGAGGTTAACAATCTGTGGTAGAGAATTGAGGGTGTAACAAGAAAAATTTAAAAGAAGAATTTACATCATACATATAAACATGTATATTTATCAATATTTCATACTATTTATTTACATACTAACGTACCATTGTCCAATTTAAAAAAAATGCAAACCACGAAATAAGAAAAAGAGAGCAACAGAGAAAGAACAGCACATACATAATATTTGAATGAAGCAATGCCAAAAAAAGGAAAAAGCCTGAACAAGATTTTGGTAGAGTCGTAAGGAATCACAAAAATTATTTAGACTGGTACCAAAAATGTCAAGACCATTGCTTGAGTTAACAAGTCTCAACATTCTGGACAGTGGAGAACTATACCCATAATTAGTAGAGTGATGATTGAGGAACAGCAATTCATTGTTTTAAGTCTACGAAAGCTATGGAATTAGAAGCAATCATTATATAGATGGTCAAATTCCGCTTCCAAACCGCCGTAAGTCAAAATATTTTAAACAAGGAAAATTAACTATAAAGTATTTTAGACGCACTTTTGTTGTTGATTGAACTAAGCTTGGTTGAATTTTGTTAAACTATCATAGTTCACAGTTGCTTAAAGTTTTAAGCCCTGGATAATCTTCATACTTTCAAATTGTGAAACACTTATAAATATCTTGAATCTAAATATCCATAAGCATTGTCAAGATGCATAACTTCAAAGTTCACTATCCCAGTTTGACTTATGGATTTTTACTTTTAACAGTTTAGCAGCGGAAATCCGACCTACGATTTTTTATCAATGGATTACACTTGTATTAAATTAACAAAATTCTTGTACTGAAGAATAATAATACTAATATTTATTCATGGATGACTGCTAAAGGTCTGACAGTATTTCAAATCCACTCCAGAAGAAATTATATGGTTTTGATTTAAAGAAGTCGTGAAACCAATTTTGTAGAACAGCTTCATATTCACATTCACATATTTTAAGACTTTACGGAAATGGTTCGATGAAGGACAGAGCAGATTAATATCTGACGGAGAAAAAGATCATGAGAAAAGATAATGGAAAAAAAGTCCGTGGTTGAGATGCTCGGCTATGAATTCTGATTCCACAGGTTTGAAACCGGGTGTGTGCAAGTAATTATTTGAATCAAATATTATAATTAAATATTTATTTACGCCACATTTCAGAGCTTTTTTTACATTAACTCCACACCTTAGGCCCAAAGATAAATAATTTTCTTCAGGGCCTATGTCATATTTGTGGATGAATATTATAGGGTTTTTATGAGAAAAGAAAGGAGTGTACCATAGTCTTGAAGATGCCCATGCTGTTGGAAGAAGGAAACACAGTGGCCGGCAAATAATTTTTATTTATGCACCAACCTCTAAAGAATAAAATCTTTAATTACATTTTGTGAAAGTTTGTCATTCTTGGTCAAATATAAATCCATTAGAATTACACGTCACAGATACATTTATGAGAACCATGTGAATATATCTGACTCATTATATAAAACTATATTCCATCGCACTACCATTTTTTTCCTCAGCAATACCAGAAGGTATCCCATTTTCGCTTAAATTGCTCATCTCATGAAATTTAAAAAATAAATGGCGTATGGAAGCCAACTTATTTAAAACCACTTATCATGTTCATTACAGCCGCAACGGTCGTGAAAGTTTATTCTACTAAAAAGTTCGTCATGGTACAGCAAAGTTTGGCAATCCCTGCTCTACCGGCTTCACGCTATACGTACAGGAGGCCGAGAATAAACAAACCGATGATTATAAATTTAGGTTACACACTAGAATCCGATTTTATAGGAAAATAAATTCCGAACAATGCACCATCGGTATAAATTTGACTAGATGAGTCCTAGAAATCTGAAAATTAGGCCGATGAATTAATTTCTGGCACCTTATCAACTACAAATAAATACTGCGCAAAAACGAAAAAAAATATACCTCACCTTTACATATTTTATTCCCTCACTCTCTCATAACTCGTTTCTACATTGTGAGTTACAATTTACATGTTCAAGCTACCCAGTTGGCACACATTTACTAGTATTTGTTTATTAAAATGTATTGCTAACTGTATTGTTGACATATCTCATAATTTTTTTAATGTTTATTTTATGTTTTGTGTACCTTCATAACATTTTTTTTTAATGGTGGTTTTTGACGCTTATTAAAACGCTATATACATGAAATAGATTTTTTATAGTTCGTCTATGGTATGTCAAAGGAAGCGGGAAATCCGCGGTGAAAAGAATAATTTGCAATCGCAAAAAATGCCATAAGCAAAATGCATAATGTAGAGTAGCAGAGGCATGGCAAAGAATACAATGCAAAGATTCGTCCGGGCTCTGATCTTACATTTAAATCTGTAAGGTGTTGAAACGTGGACACTCTAAAACTGCGAAAGCAAAGAATAGAGGTTTTTGAAATGCAGTACTTGCGAAAAAAGAATGCTTAAGAGACAATAGACAGCCAAGCGTAAAATTCTATCGATTGTGGGTAAAACTATGTTACCAAAACAATGTATCTTACAACATTTACATATTAATGAAATGTCAATAGCCAAACAAAAACTTGAATCTGCAGAACCTTCTGGTTGAAGCAGAAGACAGGAGAAGAGCAAGAAGATTGCATATGCAATGTTCTTTAGTCTTTAGGAAACATCTCAAGAAAAAAATACATACAAGGTATACCTACCGTGCAAATTAAAAATGTACCCCAAAGCTGTAAAATATTGAAAAGTTAAATCTATCTTATTTTATTTTAGTAAAATGCATTAACTTTGTGGCTTGCTACATATATTAATGTTTTAATATTGTCCCGAAGATGAAAGAGTGCTTCCGAAACCGGTCGAAAAAATATTAATAATAAAACGGTTTCAAACAAATTTTCTTTATAACTATCGTATTTTTATTGTAGAGACGTCACCCTCTGTTTTCTTTCTAAAAAATGGACCCCAGATTATTTTGGAACGGTTCTATGTTGTCTGGACGAAAGATTCATTCGGAATGAAATACGAAATCTCAATTTCGCCCATTGCTAAATCTAATCTGACTGGCTCCATGTTTACAGCAGCAAAGGCCAATCTATTGTAATATTTCATTGAGTACGCGCAAAGACCACCCAAAAGTATATAAATTGAAAACAGAATTTATCTTTTGTTGTTTCCAAAGAAATATTTCCGTGGCGTATTTTTTTATCGGCCGATAATTAATTTTCGCGATTATATTGGAATCCATTATAATGTATTGTTCCCTACATCTCTCCCACTTCCAATTCTCTCTTTGTTTTCATTCGTTCTTTGTCTCCGGGTTTCGGATTTTTTCAATTATGCGAAAAAAGTATATTAATTATCCTTCTCTATCGGCCGCTCTCTGAAAAAATAACAAAAGGCTCCGTTGTTCGAGGTTTTTTGCTATGGAAAATCCTTTAGGAATTCGGAAAATGAATTGAGTGAACGATTTTCATCGAGGACAGTGGCGTAGCCGCCAAAAAAACGGAACTTGGGGGTAAAAGGGTCTGGGTTCAATCCCAATGTTGCAAACATTCAGACTGTCAAATTAATAAAAAAAAAAACAGCGCTGTCAAACACTCTTGGTATAATATTTTTGTAATAAATGGCACCTTAATTAATCTGCACGGTGTTCTATTTTTTTATTTATTTCTAATAACGTTCGTGTTTACGGATTGTGTTCTTAAAACAATATTTATTTCTGTTAATCTGTTAATTTATCTGAAGTAGCAAAAACTCTCGAACTTAATTTTAAAAAGTGGTACATGCACATAACTCAAAACTAACTGCTTACGATAGTCTTGCAATTCCCACATATTTTAAGAATCTTAGAATAAAATGTCCTAAAAATATGTAATAATATGTTAAGCAATTTATTAAAAATTGTTTTAATTTAAATAATAGTATGTTTGATGAAATGAAACAAAAAAATTGTACACGACCACTTATATTATTTTAATTTTCATGACCGACCCGTTTCGCTTGGCCTAAGAATCATCAGGGTACAAAATTAAACAAAACTAAAATACATACCGTCTTACTTATTAGATTTTTACGCGCCTACTTAGCGTTGGTATAGTTACACCGGACGTAGGCCATTAAATTAGACAGATAAACCGTGGTTATTAAGCAAGTGTATCGCTATTCCGACCTTATAACATGCGTAACATTTACACCTCGTTTATAAGTAAGAGGGATTGTGTGCGGTATTATATACATACAGAGGTAGAACACAAAATAAAAAAATAAGAGAACAGTCAGAAAACAATAGAATAACATTTTAAATGTAACAAAGGAACAGAGAGAAAGAGACAAATAATATGAATTGAAGGAGGCAAAACGTCAACTGAGAAGAATAATGAGAAATTTTATGAGTTCATGGGAAATATACCAAATATTGGAATATTACCCTGATGATGCTTAAGCTAAGCGAAACTGGTCGGTCATAAAAAATAAAATAATATCTGTGGTATTTTACAAAGTTATTAATTCATTTCATTAAATATGTCTAACAACAAAGTGATCGCTTAGTACGAAAATATAAAAATAAAGCATATTTTGTTTTAAAGCACTATATTACTATATTTGTATATTATATAATAAAGATGTCTTAAATAGTTTCAATTGGAACCAACCATCACTTGTTTTTTTAACATTATAATACAAACTTTATTGTCTACTTATTTTCAGAGATGCATGCTGAAAACGTAATCACGTAAAAAAAAGGCCTAATCTTTTTTTGATGTTACCTTTATTTTTGTAAAAGACTTATGTTTTTCTAATTTTATACTTGTTTTGGTTTTTATTATAATATAAAATATGCACCTATCCTAAAATCAAAAATATAGAACAATGTTATAAAAACCTGTTGACAAAGTGCTATGTAGCAATTTAACGAGACTTTATTGAAAAAACACATATTATAATTACTTTTAAGAAAATATTTTTGAATTTCGTACTGGTTTTTATCCCTTTTGAACAAACTATAGTTTGTTCAAAAGAAAAGGTGTTTGCAACTCCAGGACGCTCATCGTCATTAACATCTTCTCGGCCTTCTGTAAAGCGCTTGTACCACTTTTTTGAGACAAAGTAGACTCGCCGAATGCCACAGTTAACATTTTAAGTGCGCTGGAGCACTTTATTCCATTTTTAACGCAAAATTTAATACGTATTCTTTGATCCATTTTTATCAAAAGTAAAAAATCGAAGAACACACATAAACATGACTAACCTTTCCAGTTGTCAAAAACAAACCACTAATCCAAAATGCTAACATATGATAAACATATGTGTACCAACATTACAACAAAAAAAAATTGGTAGTCGAATGTACTCAGCCCGCGAAAATTCAAAATTAACCTTTTCTTTTGAACAGGCGTATATAAATACTGTCAAAACTAAGACAAGATGCCTTATATAGACAATTCTCGGACAAAACTGGATAGTAAAGGAAGTTTTATTTACTAATGTCCTTTGAGGGGTATGGGAGCATAGTCAGCAACCTAACTAACCTAACCTTACCTAACCTAACCTTACTTAACCTAACCTAACCTAACCTTACCCAACAACCTTTAATATTTATTTTAGATAGCACATTTTAAAACATTTAACTGTTTGACAACACGGCGGTGATTGAAATTCGATGAGCCCCAATAATCAACTGCCAATATTTCTTGTTACGCCTCTGAATGGAGGCTTTCTTTTTGGAGGCTTTCATTGGGATTGGGGCTTTGTAGACAAATAAGTTAGGCATTAAATATTACGCTGTTCTCCCGAAGGGTATTATTTTAGCCTGTGTTAATGTCGGGCTTAGATTGTAGAATAAAGGAAAAATATTTCCAATTACAAATGATTGGGTATTTTTATTTATCGATATTTCCACCGGTTAGAGAAGAATGGCGTTTTGTTGAAGTTTTTATTGAGTTTATGTTGACTTTTACAAATCCCCTTATCAATAGAATCGAGTCATCATATTTTTCATTTATTGAAATGAAGTTTTGTTCCAAAAGTTTTTATACTGTGAAATATTTATTTTCTAATTTAGTCAATCTTGTAGTAACAAATTACTTTTCAGATAAAATCCCGTTGAGCATTCGTTTTCAAAGAAGCAAAACATATATTTCACAAACAAAATAAACACCATCAAATCATACGCATTAGAAAAGTGATTATTGCTTCGACCTAAATTTCGAATGACTGCATCATACACTATTTATTTATTTATTATTTTACTTGAACATTTTTTAAATTGGTTTGCATATTGCCCATCCCACTAGGCCTGTGTTGGGATGACAATATGCAACAGTGGTTCTTTAGCTATAAAGAACATGTTAATTTCGAAAATATAGTACCTAAAATAATATAAATACATGAAAATTTTGAAATATAGTATCTACATAATAAGAACTAAATTAAACTTGGTTTTTAAGGTTAGTAATTATATTGCTGTTAAAAGAGCTTTTGGTTTGTATGTTTCTAATGATGCTCGGCAGAGAATCGAATTGCTTAGTGACGTTGTAAAACTTTTTTGTCCGTAAGCGGTTTTAAAGGCTGAGATATTAAAGAATTTTATGTGTAAATAGAACATATATACTTTGTTTTTAACCACTTTTTTATTTAATATTTTGTCTACCGGTTTCGGAAGTACCCTTCCATCATCAGGACAATATTAAATTAATCTGAAATACAAAATACTGAGATAAATATAAATAAATATAATATAAAAAAGTGGTTAAAAACAAAGTATATATGTTCTATTTATAAATATGGCAAGCCACAAAGTTAATGCTTTTTACGAATATATAATTTTATGTGTGACTGCCTTAAGGTTCTAGAATTTTTCCTTTCTTCAAACATATGAACATTATTAAATTGGTGCAAAAGGATATTTTTTGAGTATAGTTGTTTCAATTTTAGAACGTCTAGTTCCCTAATAACAAATTCAGTGCTCGCCCTTAAAGTAACTTTAAGGATTACTTTCAGAATTAATTATTGGATGTTTATTAGAGGCTCCAAGCAATTGTTGGTGGCACCACCCCCTAACTGATAATGCCGTATTCTAAAGGTGATTGCACAAGTGCACAGTAAACTTGCTTTAGTTGTTTTTTTTTTTAAATTTAATATGTGTCTTACATTTTTTTTTTTGAGTAATGTTTCTCCTTAGTTTAGATTTGTGAGATGAAGTTTCAATTTTAGGAGGTCATCTATATATTTGCCAAGGTATTTTATTCGTTCAGCTCTACTTACAGAAGGACAAGAGCATGCATTTGACCATCAGTTAGAGCTATGCAATATGAGGTTGTGGCGGTAATGGATTGCTTGTTATTCTAAAAGTTATGAATTTTATTTTTCTGTATTTAGAGCCAAATTTTGACAGTATTTAAACCATTTTCGGCCATAGTAAAAACTAAATTAATTAAGATTCAGCATTAAATAGTAACACAGTGTCATCGGCAAATTCAGTAATCTGTTTTCAGGTTACATAAATCATCTGGAATAAAATAAATGATTATTGATATATATTACAAACAGTAAGGAACCTTAAATGCTACCCTGTGGGACACCCCATTCCGCTATTAAAGGGTGAATAAAGGTAGTGTTTATTCTGTCACGTTGTCCGGCCTAATAAGTATTTTTTTAATAAATGCACTACTTTATCAGATATTTCTATTTTTTTAAGCTTGGCTAAAAGTATTTTATCGTTCACAGTATCAAATGCCTTAGCAAGGTCGAGAAAAATACGTTTTCTCTCTCAACATTTTGAATGATGTCGTCGGTAACGCTAGCAATAGCGTCCGAAGTGGATATTTTTTTGCAAAAACCATACTGGTTTGGAGAGAGTATTTTTATTTTATTTAAGGTAAACAGTGAGTTGATCACTCAGTAGGCCTTCAAAAACTTTGTATAAAGCATTAAGGACACATATTGGCCTACAGTATGTAATCTCAGATTTTGATCTCCCTTTAAAAATTGGTGAAATAATCCCCTGTTTTAGGATATTTGGAAATAAGCCCCGAGAGAAACTCTTATTTATTGAATATTTAAGTGGTGTAGCTATCTGGTATCTTTATGACTTCAGTAGTTTACTGGGAATTTTATCCTGTCCGAGTGACGTCCTTTCTTTCAGAAAGTCTATTTTTATGATTTCATCCGTTGATACATCTTTTAAGGTGAATTTATGTTGATTTTCTTAGAAGTTCTTCGAAGTTTCTGTTGATGCTTCTAATGCTTTGGTGAAATATTTATATTATTTATGTGAATGTGTATCAGCATAAGCTTCTTCGTATTGGCTGTCTATATAATGGTGTTCCAATTCACAATCTATTTTTGAAAGTGCTTTTTGTTGTTGTAAAAGATTTAATAAATTATATTTATAGTGATAGTAGATCATTTTCATGTTTTATGATAATAATTTTAGAGTCGGGAGACTTCCTTATGAATATTTTTTCCGGTTTTGAACCAAGTATATTGGTAATTACTTTTTCGGGCATTTTTATATCCAAAATAGTCCCTTATTATAAGCAGACAAAACTTCACCGATATATAAAGACGAGCCTTATTTTTTTACTTTTTATTTTTGCTGCCAGTAGGTTGAGTCTGGTTGTTGTCTTTTGGTTACGGACTTTGATTATTTTTTTTCTAAAGAAGCCTTGACGACAATCAAGTATGCGATAGATTTCAGTATGGTCTTCTGTTTCAATATTTACGTCTAACTTAAGTCCGATATCTTAAGCTGTGACAACCGGATTTTCGTCTTCATATTCCTCTACGCCGGAGATTTCAGTCTGGTTATATAGCGTTTGTTGTTCCACTTCCGCAAGGCGAATCTCTATGTGCGTGATTTTTTTTATATATCTTCCTTCATTTTATCCAGTTCGGTTTTAATGCCCATCAGCTCATTACGTTTTGTTAAGATTTCATCGTACTTGGGACCGATAAATTTAGTAGTTTTTTTTTAATCAGCCATTTCTCGTTCTATTTTTTCAAAGATATCTTTTTTAAACATAGTAATTTTGGTGTCTATGTAATTTAAAAGAGATTGGTTGATTTCTGTTGGGGGACTTGATGGTAATATATTACCACTATTTTTTGCCTTAGAAGGCGTATTTTCTAACAGCATTTTGTATGTTTTGATTGGTGACAGACTGGCTAAAACGCAATAAATAGAAAACACAATATAGAAAATTTCACTGATTCAGTTATGCTCCGCACTATTTTAATGTTTTTAATTTTAAAATTATCCATGGATACTGGAACTCAGTAATTATCTATGAACATAAATTTTAAAATATTAAATTGTGTATGGTATGGTATGATGGTGACGTCACTGTGATATTTGCCAATCCTTGACTATTTCAATCTTCAAAAACGTAAGCCCAAAAACGAAAAACATTTGGGTAAAACACCTTCACTGTTGTAACCCTTCACTGTTGTAACCCTTCACTGTTGTAACCCTTCACTGTTGTAACCCTTCACTGTTGTAACCCTTCACTGCTGTAACCCTTCACTATTTTCAAGTTGTCTCAGTCCACTTAGTTATTAGTCAACTTTAAACTTGCAAAACTCAAATTGAATCGGAGCTATCAAAAGTAAGCAACCACTTGTTGATGTATTTATGTAAGTATATGTACAGTACCTTGGCGACAGCTTTCACCACTGAGCTATAGCGGTAACCTTCAGATTTGTAGTGTTTCCGAATACAAATGGTGTTTGAATATGACATTTTTACCATAGTTCGATGTTTTAAATGCAAGAGGCGACCAACCTATATTTATTGAAATTGGGGTACTTTGATCACTAGTCGCTCGCTGTGATGTCTTTAATCTGGCGTTTTTTTTATACTTGTGACTTTAGCTTCATTATCATATTTCATGAAAATCATTAATATACTTTTTCAGTTTTTTTTTATGTTCTTCAGCAGAAATTCTAACCGCACTAAACTGGAAGCAGAAAGTGTCCAAGATAAAATTATCATTTTGTATGTTATTCTTCGCGCATCTTGACAGCCTCGACTCATTGTTTTCGTTACACAGTTCCCCGTTTTACCCATCCACACATATGACATCTTGACAATTTTGGACGGTTCGGTTAGTAAAATAATATATACTTTTAGCAAGCGCCAATTAATATGATCACTAGTTTATGGTACAGCAGCAGTCACTTTATCTGCTCCATTTTTATGACACAAAGGTGTTTCAGCATTTCGTCTCGTTTCACATAAACACCACACCACTTTAGATGTATATTTTTCCCACAGCAAAATTGCTTTTCAGTTTTTATTTGTGCTTCTATTTTCTAATATTTGGTTTTGTGAGAAATGTAATGTGTCTGGGGTGGTTAATTTTTCGATTGCAGGTTATTCTACGTTAAAATACTATTGAACAAACAGCTTTAGAATCTCACTTGGAAAATCCAATTTCAGAAAACAGACCTAACTTTCTGAATTTCAGAAGCCATTGACTAAAAATTAGGTGACAACAGTGCGCCGTTAAAAAAAATGTCTTTCTTCGCTGTCTCGTGCTTTATGTAATTTAAAAATAAATTTTAATGGTTTTTAAATGTTGTTGGGCGTAGAGTTCTGACTTTCTCAATGATAGATTCATAGGTAGGGACATAATTTTTTTTTTCAGAATTCTATATGTTTATTCACAAAAAAATAACTTTTAATTGCACACGATATTATTTAAAAACTAATAATCCATGGTAGAATTCCATTGTGATATGAATTCATGATCCAAAAGACCTTTGTAATTTATTTATTTTGACCAAATCCAGTCGCTCCGTCGACTACTGATTTAGTGCTTGTAATTATCAAGTGTCAATAACCGTACCAGGATATACTTACGCATTAAATATTGGTTATACTTCAACCATTTAATAATGTATAATAATTAATTACATTTGCATATTTAGAATTTTCATATTTGTGCATTGTTCCTCTTAAAATTTTATGAATTTTTAAAATGCTTGCATATTGAAATTTAAAATTCAAAAGCGAATATATGAATTACACAACTACTCGACCCTTCCCGAAAATGTGTTTACAGAGAATTTTGAACGTACTAACCACTCGGTTAATTGGCAGGTAACGAACATTTAATTCCTCAAAATGTGAGCAGATAAAGTGGCGTATATACCATGGGAAAATATACTGGCAAACTGCACAGAGACATATACTTCTAGTTTAGATAACAACACTCTTTAAAAATTATAAACTTGCATGAAACTGCTTAAGTCGCGTTTAATGGATAGCCAAGAAGATTTTCTAAATTTTAGAATGCCAAATTATTTTATCGTTCCATATTGCCTTACGATTTTCCTTAGTACAAAAGATGCCACAGTTTCATTAGATCTGAAAAATGGTGGCACTTTTAAGGTTATCAACTATTAATATATGTTGCCCGGACATTGATACACAAGGGAAAGGTAATACTTTGCCCTGGGCCTGTTTTGAAAACAAATGAGTTGACGCTACATACAATCCCATAAGAAGGTAATGAAGCATGACATATCGCAATATGAAAGCTTATTCCATGAAACGACGGGCGGTACCGCCCCACAACACGTAGTGGTCCATTTTCTCCACAATAAGGTGACGGATATCCTATGTGGAGGGTAGCGGTCCGTAGAAAGGTAGCCACATGAACCAAGTTAAGTCACCCCTAATTTGCACCTTGTTACACAAAATGTTGTCGCGTTTCAAAATAAATTATGTTGCTTAGTGCAAGATGTAATTATTGAGTACAAAAAATAATTTTCCCAATATGGAGCTAAATTGTTTTCAAGTGTTGTTTTTTTTTTAAATATCTCCACTGGCGGCTCCCACCCAACGATATTAGAATTAACGGAATGGCGCTCTTACGTACACTTGAGATACATCTACAACCTTATGTTACATATATATATTTTCATGTGTGTGTACACGAATATACCCTTTTGGTCTTCACGGATCATATCGGTTTTTCTTGAAATTATTCAAACATAAATTTTATCAAACAAGTAAAATTCAAACGGTAAATAAACCCTCGTGTTGTTTTGATTCTTTGAAAAGGTCTCTTTTATAGAATATAAAAAGAACTTCGCATTTAACAGTCCCCCAAGGCACATTGGAACAGTAGAGAACCACGAAAAAGTGGTCGATATTTTTTCGCAAACCGCAAAAAAATACGGAAAAAAGAGTTTTTTCAAGCATGCATAGGTGTGGAATACACCAGGGAGGTACTTTCCATTATAATGGTAATATTTTAAAAAACATTCAGATTTCATGAATTGAAATAATCAAAAAACTTTTGAGTCATTGATTGATTCTTTTACTTTTTTTGCAAGCGCTTCGCTCAAGTTCAAGTGTCTGAGTTGGCGTTTTGGCTGTTTTTACTATTATATTGTTTTAAGAAATTAACTAATTTACCGTTGATTATTTGTGTCAGCAAAAAAATATATCTTAATATATTAATGAAACTCACTGAACATAACTTGTCCTGAAACGGAGTAAATCTGTACTTGATATAAACTCTATCCGCCCGATCACTAATCGAACGTCCTACCTGCAAGTCTATCGACCACCTCAATTGACAGAAAACGAACTTTTATCTTGCTTTTAATCAATTCATTAGTCCTTAAATCGAAGAATAAAACATCTAGCATTACTTTTTTATTGTTTCACCCTACTATACATTATTTTTTCAGTTCATAACAAAGTCTAAAGGTCACATTCTGAAGGAAAAAGACATAAAATTCCACACTTTACTCAGTTTGAAAGGTTTTTACTTGTGGAGGCAGTTTCCCATAACAGCGACCTAGCGCAATCAATGCCGATGTTTCCAGCATTGCTTTTGTTGGATTTGAATTTAGGACGCAATAAAAAAGTGATATGCACAGTCACTCTCTCGCCCCGCTCTCCCCTTTTAGGCACACAAAAGTCTCAGTATTTCTCTCCGGGCCGCGTTTCAAAGACAATATGAATTCTTTTGCCCAGCCCTACTCTTTCAGCGGAAGCTTTGTGCCACGAATAATAATACTAGATATTCTAAAAGATAAAGTATCCCAAAGGAAAATATTCTTTCAAGCCGTCACCAGGGGGCGGGATGAAGCTTATTTAATGGCCTCGGAAAGAGTAATTAAAACTTTTCTATACATCAATTTAAAAATAAATTAAAGTGTTACGATCGCTGTTGTAAAACAGACGACTCCAAGTCGAGGGTCTCGAGTACCCACGATTCTCAAAAAAGTTATTTATATTCATTACATGTGAAATAACACTTATTAATTAATTTAAATTCATTTGCACACGCCGAGATTTGAACCCGCGACCTCTGGATTCGTAGTCAAGCGTCTTAACCACTCGACCTCAGAAGTCATCAATCTGTACTCGACAATCTACATAGCAGAGGGGTAAGTTCACTGAACAGATAATTCCTCGAAGTATGATCAAAAGCTATTTGAAAGAAAAAGGTTGTCGCCAATTCACATAAATATAGACTCCTAGGCCCCATACAAGATACTGAAATTGATAGTGTTTTCAAAAAAGTCTTGACATCTCAAAATTTTTGATAAATTTCACTAATTTTGAAAAAAGAAACTTACTTCGGGCACCCGGACATGCCTACTACACACTTTTATCAATTTATTGTTTCATCGGGTAATACACTTATACTTTGATCTGAGCACTGAATAATTGAAGCTCATTCTGGGAGGATAATACTTTAAAAGGCTGGAGTGCGTAGAAGGGGAGGGGGAGAGAGTTCTAACCATATAAAATTTCAGTATTACTTTATTATTTTTATTTTTGATTTTTCATTAAAAAAAAATTATAAACTACTACGAACTTTAACAACGCCTGACATTGGTTCGATTTTTTTAAAATATTATTTGTGCCTAATGTTTTCACTTCATTTTAAACAAAAAATCATTTGCTTAAACGGAAAGAAATTATTGGCTTAGTAATCATTTTCACATGCAAAGAAATTAAAGCAACATTAAGGATTTTGTTCAAATTTGTTAAACACAAACTTTATAGCTCTAACGAAGCTTCCTTGGGGAGAGTTTTAATGAAACGTACCTGTGAAATTAAACTCATAAAAACCCTTAGAATTTTCCGGACGGTACCCATCCTGATGAAACTCATAAAAAACAGTTTAATTTTTATCGTGATCGTTTATTCCAGAAATTTGGGAAGAATTACTTACCCTCCTATCTATATTATGCTTACACTAGTAGTTACTACTTATCCGGCTGCGCCCGAGTTTCAACACTTAAAAAAAAATAACAAAGAAAAATAATATAAAAATACAATAAAGCGCCTTATCTTCTGTTTTGACAGTTGAATAAATCTTGCAAAGCTCCATAATCTCACGATGGAAATAAAAATATGGCGATTTAAAAATTTGAGAGTTTTTTCTGCTTCGAAAAACAGATGTTCTGCTTTATAGGTAGTTAAGATTATCTTTAATTTATGAATAAATCAACATTGTATTTCAACGTTTATCATTTTTTTTTGAAATTGTTTGTTGTACATTTATGCAGTTAAATATTCGTATTATTCAACGTGTAACTCAGTATTTTTTTACTAAGGAAGTGTAGAATAAAAACGATAAATAAACAGCTAGTTGCCTAGACAAAAAAATCGGGTAAATTTCACAGCGACATAACCGTATGTTTGAGGCTTTTGCAATTTCTGAAAAAAAAAATAGATTTATGGTTAAGAAGATGTACGTACTAATAAGAATACCTTTTGCCTGCGTGATTTTCCAGTAATTTGCTTCCGATTTTTTTGACAGGCATCAATTTGTTCTGCCCCATCCTTGATTAATCCCAAGACAGAGTAACAATGGAAATGCCTCCGCGGTTCATTTGATTGTAAGCCTCATTTCGCCCCCATTAACGCATTATTGCCGCCGCCCCCGCCTTCTAAAAATATGCCTCGGGATAGGAGAAAAAGGCCTGTGGGGAGAAAAAGGTCTGTGGAAAAAATCCCTAAAAGCAACGCAATCCGAAGAAACCGCGAAGAAGTTTCTGGAAAATACATTTGTTTGCACGAATCAAATATGTTTCAGTAACTCTGGCGGAGAAGCCGCGGGCGGCTGGAAACTTTAATTGAATCCGATAAAGCCATTTGAATTTATGGAAGCCTAAAAGTTTCACCTGGAACGGTGAATAAAAAAACAAATTTATCAAGGCATTGCGCCTTTGAGGGAAATTTAATAACATTTCGGCGGATGGCGGGAAAATATTCATTAATTTAGTAAATAAAATTTTATATGCCATATCGCCTCAGCGAGAAAACGAAGAATTAACAATATTTTCCGATTTAAATTGAGATTTCGACCGAAATAGAATAGGCGAAATTGAAATTGTAATTATCGACTTTTTTCCTCGAATTTTTCTTCCAGGTGGAAACGTAATTATCTCTGAGCAACAAAGTTAAATTTACACTTTTAAAGTGTAATTAAAACCAAGGTTTTCCACTGTTCACTGAAAGATATAAATTAAAAATTAATCACCAGATTTTAAAATGTTTTCTACATTTTTGCTTTTGTTTTCTTTGATATCATTTTCTAGCATTTTATTTGTTATTTACCGTTGTATTTGCCAATTTTTACTCCATTTACTCAGGTTGTTTATACGATTCATTCTTATGCTTTGAAACGGCTTGTCGTCTTTTAAAATTCACCCATCTTACACAATAGGTATTTCCAAAATACAGGATCTCTTCCCTCCATTAAAATATCATAATTATGGCGTTTCCACAGATAACATTATGAGGTTAACCTCAAGGCCTCAAAAAAAATTATAAGATTATCAGATCATTTGAATATCAGTGTTGAAAGTTTCTTGTAAAGTCAGATGAACAACGGAAAAATGATTTCGTAGCCTTATACATACATATTTAATAAATAAACCCAATAAAAGACGTGTTATGTACGCCGACGTCAGTGTGAATTTTAAATTGAAAAACATCTAAAAACATGTAGTCAAATCAACTTAAGTTATTTTTTCATCTGAGAACAAAAACATCGAAGCAATTCTGTCGGCAATTTGAATGTTAATAAAAAAACTCTCTTGTTTATTTTTCGTCGTCTCGAATACTCGTGGAACATTTCCAAGACAATAAAATAAAATTATTCGAAACAATAGTCTTGCTGTTCGGATGTTAGAACGCTCACAAAATATATAATAATAATAAAGGCACCAACTCCGGATAAAACAGATTTATTGTTTTATAAGTTTCTGTAAGGTGATTATTATTTAACACTTATCAAATTTACACGTTTGTCTGGCATTTAGACATTAAATTTTAAATTATTGACTACAAACTATTGGACCACGTGATTTATAAAAAAGATTACCAATCTTATTTCTAATCTATCTCATCATTTTTATATTTGCATTATCGCTTTCAAAATTATGTCTAATATAAAACCGTGTTTAGTTACACAAATATAAAAATAAAAATAAAAACTAAATTAATCACATACGGCCATTACGATTGTCATTGACATCTTGTAAACAACATCAAATGATGTACTACTGTTATAATTAAAACTATGCTAGGTTTTATATAAATCCAAATCGATTATCAGAAACCCTACAATATGTTCTGAAATCACATTCAAACGCATTTTAGATACCAACTGAAATGGTTATTAAATATTTTTTTTTTCTATATTTTCGTAAAAAGCATTAACTTTGTGGCTTGCCATATTTATAAATAGAACATATATACTTTGTTTTTAACCACTTTTTTATTTAATATTTTGTATTTATAATATTTTGTATGATGGAAGGGTACTTCCGAAACCGGTAGACAAAATATTAAATAAAAAAGTGGTTAAAAACAAAGTATATATGTTCTATTTATATTTTTTTTCGTTTTTAAGATTTGTTTATTTAGATGTTGTGTTCATTAAATGACGTTTGAACTGTTGATATCCCAAATAATAAACATGTATGTTGGATGTTGAATAAATATACTTTTTTGTTGGTACTGAGGTCGAGGTATTTCAAACTTTTACCATATTTGACATCGTCACAATTCAACGATTAGCGCCATTTTTTTTCTTCATTTAAATGATCCCCATTAAATGTCGATTCTAGGCTGATTTCAGCTTTGAACAAATTATGACAGGTTAACATGCGTAACATGACCATTATGCTTTTCGGATGATCGCAATTTGTTCAAAAGCTGAAACGGGCCGAAAATCAGTGCTTAATGGGGATCGTTAAAATGTTTTAAAAAAATGTCCGTTATCATTGAATTGTGACTATGTCAAATATGATGAAACTACCCACACTACGAAAGTAATATCCATTTGAAATATTTCACAGTTTAAGTGCACTTTAAGTTTAACTTAACTCACGTTGAACATGGAAACTTTATTAACTTACACATTCAAACCTTAACCTTCAACCTTACCAAATTGTACATATTGCAAATTACCATTAACATTAAAATAAGCTTTTAATATTTATATTTGTCCGTTTAGTAGCTGAGTGGACAAATGCGTCAGGTTCCCACCTGGTGTCGTTGGTTCAATTCCTCTGCTAGCTAAGATTTCCATCATTGCATAAGCAACATTCCGCGTTTATAATTATGGTAGGAAGATTTTTTCAAACATTGTCAAGTTATTCGTAACCCGGGAATGTTTGTCTCTCTTTAAAACATATATTTATTTACGCCCGTTAATGGCTTTTTGTATAATTTTTTTTTCAAAACAATAAACTTATAAGCAGTGCAAAAATATTATAAAATAAAATAAAAAAAGTAATATTGAATAGCAGATACAAAAATATTGTAAAATGAAAAAGAACAAATAATATTGAAAAAAAAACAGGTTCAAAAATATTGAAAAAGAAAATGAAAAATGATATTCAGGTATAACAGGTCCAGATTTATATAAATATCACTGTCGAAAAATGCATGTTTAAAATCTTGTGTGTTTGTTTGTATGAAAAAGAAAATCATACATCTAGTTAGAATGAATTAATTTCACAATATTTAAATGAAAATAAAATATAACGAAGCACATGAATTAAATATACACAGTCTTGTAAATAATTAGTTATAAATAAATATAGTAGGTATAAAATTAACTGAAAATTATCTATTTGATGTGTATAAAAATCAAAAGTTTTTCTTCGTATATTCGGCACATGTCTTAGGAAATGTGCCGAGACTTGAGGCTTCCTTTACGGCTTCCATTTATAATCTATGTAAAAGCTGAGATAGGCGTAAAATAAAAATTAAAATAAAACAATAGCCATGCATAAGACCATAGATTTTATTTCAATTTTTATGACCGACCGGTTTCGCTTAGCCTAAGCATCACCAGGGTACAAAATTAAACTAAACAATAAATATGTAGTGTGTGGTTTTATATACTCGTACATACAGAGGGAGAACACAATATAAAACAAAATAAGAGAGCTATAAGAAACAAAATATTAACATAAATTATGACAAAGGAACAGAGAGAAAGAGACAGATAATTTGAAATATTTAATTAAATTAACAGTTTATTTTTTTACTTATAATATTTTGTATTTATAATATTTTGTATGATGGAAGGGTACTTCCGAAACCGGTAGACAAAATATTAAATAAAAAAGTGGTTAAAAACAAAGTATATATGTTCTATTTATATTTTTTTTCGTTTTTAAGATTTGTTTATTTAGATGTTGTGTTCATTAAATGACGTTTGAACTGTTGATATCCCAAATAATAAACATGTATGTTGGATGTTGAATAAATATACTTTTTTGTTGGTACTGAGGTCGAGGTATTTCAAACTTTTACCATATTTGACATCGTCACAATTCAACGATTAGCGCCATTTTTTTTCTTCATTTAAATGATCCCCATTAAATGTCGATTCTAGGCTGATTTCAGCTTTGAACAAATTATGACAGGTTAACATGCGTAACATGACCATTATGCTTTTCGGATGATCGCAATTTGTTCAAAAGCTGAAACGGGCCGAAAATCAGTGCTTAATGGGGATCGTTAAAATGTTTTAAAAAAATGTCCGTTATCATTGAATTGTGACTATGTCAAATATGATGAAACTACCCACACTACGAAAGTAATATCCATTTGAAATATTTCACAGTTTAAGTGCACTTTAAGTTTAACTTAACTCACGTTGAACATGGAAACTTTATTAACTTACACATTCAAACCTTAACCTTCAACCTTACCAAATTGTACATATTGCAAATTACCATTAACATTAAAATAAGCTTTTAATATTTATATTTGTCCGTTTAGTAGCTGAGTGGACAAATGCGTCAGGTTCCCACCTGGTGTCGTTGGTTCAATTCCTCTGCTAGCTAAGATTTCCATCATTGCATAAGCAACATTCCGCGTTTATAATTATGGTAGGAAGATTTTTTCAAACATTGTCAAGTTATTCGTAACCCGGGAATGTTTGTCTCTCTTTAAAACATATATTTATTTACGCCCGTTAATGGCTTTTGTATAATTTTTTTTTTCAAAACAATAAACTTATAAGCAGTGCAAAAATATTATAAAATAAAATAAAAAGTAATATTGAATAGCAGATACAAAAATATTGTAAATGAAAAGAACAAATAATATTGAAAAAAAACAGGTTCAAAAATATTGAAAAAGAAAATGAAAAATGATATTCAGGTATAACAGGTCCAGATTTATATAAATATCACTGTCGAAAAATGCATGTTTAAAATCTTGTGTGTTTGTTTGTATGAAAAAGAAAATCATACATCTAGTTAGAATGAATTAATTTCACAATATTTAAATGAAAATAAAATATAACGAAGCACATGAATTAAATATACACAGTCTTGTAAATAATTAGTTATAAATAAATATAGTAGGTATAAAATTAACTGAAAATTATCTATTTGATGTGTAAAATGTGCCGAGACTTGAGGCTTCCTTTACGGCTTCCATTTATAATCTATGTAAAAGCTGAGATAGGCGTAAAATAAAAATTAAAATAAAACAATAGCCATGCATAAGACCATAGATTTTATTTCAATTTTTATGACCGACCGGTTTCGCTTAGCCTAAGCATCACCAGGGTACAAAATTAAACTAAACAATAAATATGTAGTGTGTGGTTTTATATACTCGTACATACAGAGGGAGAACACAATATAAAACAAAATAAGAGAGCTATAAGAAACAAAATATTAACATAAATTATGACAAAGGAACAGAGAGAAAGAGACAGATAATTTGAAATATTTAATTAAATTAACAGTTTATTTTTTTACCCGGATGATGCTTAGGTTAAGCGAAACCGATAGGTCATAAAAAAAATGAAATCTGTGGTGTTAAACATAGTTTTTGTTTCATTTTCATTCAAAATGTCAAACC